>OZ010796.1:114599629-115888027 GCA_963932465.1 Maratus speciosus | reverse complement strand
AATAATTAAAGAAACTGTTAACACACGTTAAATCGGATTAACTTGTTATGTGCAGCAGCCAAATAAATCAGAGACAATGAAAGCCGACGACCACGACGCTGGCTTCTACAAAAGTCAAATAAAGTGGGGCGAACTTTTCTAAGGCACTCAAACTAAATTATTCTCTTTATTACAGGACATTAACACTTAATTAATTTAATTTTGCAAAATATAAATTTAACAATAAGCTTAAAAAACGTTTCATGCAATTATTGGCTTTTTTTCGTTTTTTAGGGAAAATCAGGCGCTTTGAGGAACCGGAAAATATTATTTTAAAATTAAAAGAAAAATATTTTCTTTTTATGGAGTTAAAAAGGAAAAAAATAATCACTATTAGAATATAAAATTCAAAATTTCGTTTTTTAGTTCCACCCTACTGTACAGTTCCTATACATTTCTTGATCCTCGTGACAAGAGGCTTTTGAACGATACCACTCTCGTCAAAATCTAGAACTGACAGTTGGGGATGTTCCTTAGTAAGCCTTAATTTATGCAAAGCTGAGCTATTTTTAAGAGGGACATTATAGCGGAACGTCTTTACAAGAACTTTTAAAGTGTTATCAAGTTGTGCAGATCCTAAACGTTTATTCAAATTCTGCTCATCCGATAAAAAAATCATGTTTTCTATTTTAGTGAAGTTTCAAGATATTCAACAACTTCTAATATCACTTAGTTCAGACAATTTAAATGAATAATAAATTTATTTATGCATTGTAATTGGTATATTAAGAACTAATTAAATGCTTTTCACAAGGCAAGACTAAATGTTGAAGAAAAACTGAGACAGAATAAAGATTTTAGGTTAAATCATAGGATGATGGAATACATAAGAATTAATGAACTATCATATTTGTTGGATAATTATTATACATTTTATTGATACCCATTCAGGGCGATCATATAGTGTGCTCAGAATCCTTGAAATTCCTACCAGTAATTTCGAATAGAAATTTTTTTTTTAATCACAGAAATTCTGCGATTAAATTAGGCAAAATATATATTCGGAAATACCGATGATAAAAGATTAAAAATTCTATAAAGAATGCCCGCCGCAAAAGAGTTTAAAAAACCATTTAGTACTTCCATTTGGTCATGCACGAAAAAAAATATCTGAACGTTATATCCAAATTCCAGTTCCAAGAATCATAGAATAAGCCTATTTGTACAAAAGTTAATTGTTTGTTAATTTTCTTTATTTTTAATAGACTTTTGTTGTTTTGAGGAATTGTCTACTTTTTTCTTTTTGTTCAAACTTTGAAATTTTCAATAGACCCACATAGACCACCCATATATATATATATATATATATAATCTTTTATTTGATTTGTCATGCTTTATTTGTCCTAAATTTAATTTTGCACTGAATGTCTCTATATTACTAAACTAAGCTAAAACTTTCTGGGTCATTTCTGAGATGCATATTTAGAAAATTGAACAAGATTGTTCCTGTAATTATTAAACATGAATATAATAGACCGAGAGGCGGTAGCGCAGACAATCACCTCATCGAGTTCACGGCTGAAATTGAAAATTAGTTAAAACTCGATTCGCATATTAAAACGCAATCGGTCTGCCAATCCTATCCTGGTGAAAAACACCTGAAAACCCGATTTTAGCTGTTGACTCGTAGGTTTACCATTGTGTTTTCCTGCTCCCAGTCCTCCATCTTTTCATACCTTTGGGTGCAGGAAAACACAATAATACACATGTCTCTGCTGCACAATATAAATGCTACACACTTCATTTTCAATACCGAACATTCTATATTAAACATCAATAACATTACATGGCAATCCGAGTGTACTTATGAGAGATAGAGCGCTGCCAGACAGCAGGCAAACAAACCGACTTCGTAAACACTTTTTAAGTTTGTTCAAAAGTGTTAAAAACTACGATGTTATTATGAGCGATTCATATAAAAAAGTCAAATTGTTACAATTGAAATACATTAAAATTAGAGATCGACCAAAAATTCGGTTTCGTTTTCGTTTTAGGCCCAAAATTTGAGTTTCACCGAAAATTCGTTTTCGGCAAAAATGCTGTCGAAAATTCGGCCGAATCGAAAAATTCTCGTTTCTTCTTTCGAAAAATTTCAACTTTACTCATTGAATTGAGCTGTATTGGCTCAGATGAGACGCTCTTTATTTATGGCAATGAACTACAATTTTTATATTTATGGCTATATGACTAAACTTACAAGACGCTTTTCACGTGCTCATTGAAAGCAGCAGACTTAATACTAATAGAAATTGTTTAGTTTGAAACAGTCTTTCGAATACTCTTTGAGAAAGTTCTAGTATAACAGATGATTATTTCCAAAAATCATTATAAAAGATCAATCGAGGTATGTATCCCTAAAATATTTCTTAATTAGATGGAATTCATATAATTAGAAAATCATTCTGTGTCGTAGATGAATTAATTTCATTTTATTTTATATGAAAATAAAAAGTTTTCGTCAAAGGCACAGAGAGCCAACTTTGGCCACAGGTATAATTAATTAATAATTATATATTTAATAAATACGTATAAATAATTAATAATTATGCATATTTATGTATGTATTAATTACTTTAAAAAGTTTTTTGGGTCATTTTCGTTTTCGTTTTCGGCCGAAAATAGGGAGATTACCGAAATTCGGTTTCAGTTTCGGTCTTAAAAACCTGTTTCGGCCGATTCTTAATTGAAATTAGCTAAATATACTTATGCCTTTTTTATAACACATTTAAACCATCTTCAAACAAAAATCAATCAGTCAATCACTTGAATAAATATCGTTAATCGTAATTATATTAATACACTCAAAACATATTAGAAAAAAGAATTTTTTTTAATCTTATCTGGGAGATGGGGTCGGCAACAATGAGTCCATACGTATTTAACTCCTTTACTTCGAACTGTTTAAGATTTTAAGATTGTTAAAAATTAAATAGTATTTAATTAAGACGATAACATCTTACTTATCTTTCAGTCTAAAATACCTTCGTTGAAATGTCACTGTACTAGCTAAGCTTTTGTTTCTTAAATTGATGAATTATGATGAATACGGCACGCTTGCCATCACTGTCAGTGAGTGGGATGAACAAGTGAAAGAGTAATTGCTGTTAATGAGCATCTTTTCAAGTCTTTGGAAAGATGTTATTGAAGTTTTTTAAAAACATTTCCACCAATTCAGGAATTTATCTATTGTGTTCATTTCAATCTTTTTGAATAAACTTCAAATGAAAACTTAAATGCACTGCATCATGCTTAGGGCAAAAAGAAGAAGAAAAGAAAAATGCTATCCCAGGAGTTTAACTCATCGTTTTTAGAGTGTACTATACGATTTTGCATAAATAAATTTGTATATAAGAGTTTCGCAGTCTCAGTCTTTACTGTATATACCCTGCAATAATTATCGGTTTCTTTCGAGACAATAATGTAATACTATCCTCAATAATAATTGGCTTATATGTTGCTGCACTGCTACGGTTTTTATTTGTGATAATTAAAACCTACGAGTTTAAGTTTTTTTATCTCATGAGAAAAATAATTATACTTTAGCAGATTGAGTATTTAATACTTTCAATTTAAATGCTCTGCCTAATGCTTCTGAAGAAAAGAGAAAGAAAAATGATACCCCAAGAGTTTTACT
This sequence comes from Maratus speciosus, assembly GCA_963932465.1. Lineage (NCBI taxonomy): Eukaryota > Metazoa > Arthropoda > Arachnida > Araneae > Salticidae > Maratus > Maratus speciosus. The sequence goes on along the minus strand of OZ010796.1, from coordinate 115,884,354 downwards.
TAACGTGTTTAGAGTATTATACTACACAATTTTGCATAAATAAATTTGTATACATGAGTTTTGTATTATAAGTCTTTGTTGCGAATAAAACTACACTGCAGTAATTATGGGTTTTTTTCAAGACAGTAATGTAATATTTAAGCTATAACTATCCTCAATAATAAATATTACAATATATGCTGCTGAACTGCTATATAAAATACTACCGTTTTTATTTGTGATAATTAAAACCTACGAATTCAAGTTTTTTATCTCATGAGAAAAATAATTATACTTTAGCAGTTTGAGTATTTAATACTTTCAATTTAAATGCTCTGCCTAATGCGTCTGAAAAAAGAGAAAGAAAAATGCTACCCCAAGAGTTTTACTTAACGTGCTTAGAGTATTATACTACACAATTTTGCATAAATAAATTTGTATGTATGAGTTTTGTATTATAAGTCTTTTTTGCGAATAAAACTACACTGCAGTAATTAAGGATTTTTTTCAAGACAGTATTGTAATATTTAAGCTATAACTATCCTCAATAATAAATATTACAATATATGTTGCTGAACTGCTACATTAAATACTACGGTTTTTCTTTTTTATAATTAAAACCTATGAGTTTAAGTGTTTTAGTTCAAACGTAAAAAAAAAAAAAAAAAAAAAAAAAAAAAAAAAAAAAAAAAAAAAAAAAAATACATTAGAAGAGTGGGTATTTAATAATTTCAAAAGTGATTTCATCTATTGTATAAATATACGTTGCAAAGTAAATTTCAGTATCATACTCTAAATATTTCATGAACGATCTTATTTATTTACATTTTTATTTACATCTATATACCTGAAATATATCACATATGTTTGTTCTTCAGTAAAAATATTTTCACCAACTTTTACAGATCTAATGAAACATATAATTGAATATATGATTAAAGTTTCTTTAAAAGAAACTTGAAAAATGTGGAAAAAAAAGAATCCTTTTTTCAGCTCCTTTTTTCCCCAGTGACAGCATTCATTAGAATAATCATTCGTTTCTCCATTTCAAGAACTTCTTTTAAAGCTTCGTCTTCGAGCATGCTTTTGATCCGTAATAAATTGGAATCTTTGAAAGAGCATCATTCATGTGAAAATAACTTCAACATGAAAGACTAGTTCTACCTGAGCTGTCCAAAATATCAAAACTAATCGCTGATGCACATCCTTAAAATCCTTCTTATTCTCGCTCCATCGGCATTTTGAAAGAAGGAAAACACTTTTCAAGCTGGCTCGACTTACAGGGTGCTTAACATTTATGCCTCAATTGCTTGCTTCTTTCTTCCGTACAAGTCAACAGAGCATGCGCGTCAGCGCACAAAGAGATTTCAGCATTCATTAGGAAGGGAGCCTTTTCAGTAACTTGCAATTTTTGAAAAAAATTCTTTCGTTTTTATGCCGTTTCACTTCTGAAAAGAGCTTTATTTAGTCTTTCACTAGTGCATTGAAAATAGAATTTTCATTTGCTTAAAGGAAGTCAACTAACGATTAATTAAAACAGATAAAATTTATAATTTTTCTAGAAATTACATTAATTAGCTTTAGTTGTGAATATTTTTTTAAAAATCAGTTTCTACTTAGTAATTTTTCAAATTATGAGCGCACAAAGAATTTTGCAGGCAACGAATTTATTATAAAAAGCATATCATAAAATTGCATTATTTTCTCAAGTGCTTAATAACGTATACTAATCAACAAAAAGATTTTCTCACATATTTTCTCTGTCTGTCTTATACACACACACACACACTTAATTTTTAAGTTTCGACCCTCCGAATTTGCTTCATTTTAAATTTTAAATGTTCGCTAAAATCTGTTTAATCATAGGAAAACGTTTTATTCCTTATCAACGAGATGTCAGAGATGGATTTTATTTATTCCAAAGCACTTTTTTTTCAATTGTGGAAATATTCCCGTAGGAAACATATGCCGTTATCGAACCTTATTTATTGGGGGTTAATTACGTTGCACTTCAAGAGGGGGCTAGGGATCCCCAAAGTGTGACACAGTATGGCATGGGGAGAGGGGTGGGTTATTATAGTGTGACATCTCATCTAAAATAAGAAAATAGATAGATATTATTCTCCTGTAGAATATCAAAGTTCATGAAAAATATATAGGGAAATTAGGGTAAAGGCGTATAGTCGGGTGAAAACCGGATACCCCAGTTTGATTTAATTTGAGCGGCTAATGGTTGAAATACTCAGCTTTAAGGACAAAGAAGAAGAAGCAGACATTACGGTATATCTATAGTAGCATTTGTGTAGTTCCTGTGTTATAAAGATTTTTTTAAAATAATTTTTTGATTAAATGTTTGTTAGTTTTTAAAGTTCTTAACTATGAGCGCGTTTAAAGTTGTTGAAACTTTATATTATTATGCCTAGCATATTTAATGAGGATTTATATCTCAAAATAGGATTGTTGTTAGTATTTATAGATGCACTTTTATGAATTGCTTTGTGACCCCTTATTCCCTTTGGGTGAAACAAGATATTCTATGTGGGGTTGAAACAATAACTGAAATCCTGTAAACAATATTTGAAGAAAAGTCAAAATCGGTCAAAAATGATTATTATATATAGAATATCCCAAAGTGTATAACGCTTCCGGAAGTGAACTCATCCGTTTCCTGATAATCTTTCGTTAAAATCAGCCAAACGCGGCCATGTTAGGCTTAAGCATTCCGATGCCGTATTTGTCGACTGCCTTATTTAATCTGTCTATCTATTCGTTGTGTAACATATATTCTTCTTCAATTTTTCTAAAAACTTCAAAAAGTATACAATTATAACGCTTTAAAATCTAATTTAAAAATAACCAGCTACCAACAACAGGCTTCCCATGTGTACTAGCGATTACCGTTGCTATTCATAAGCACAAATTACAAATCCAAAAACAAATGAATGACTCTTTCAGCTAGTCATTAAATACTCTTGAAATATTTTGGAAAAGCATATTAATATTTTGAAATACGTTTTTTACTTTTGTTTACATTTATTCATTACATTTCAGTTTGGATTCCGTACACACTGTTAAAAATATCGCGAAAAATTGCCTCAGTTTTTCAAGGCTATCTATTTTCTGACCAATGAGAACGCTTCATAGTGTTCAGTGAATATAGCTGTATTCTGTGTTTGTTGGTGCCATCTATCGGTAGTTAAAATAAAAAAATAAATTCTTTTTTGAATTTTTGAACAAGTTCTTTGAATTCTGAAGTCATTGGGAAAAAATGAATTATAGAAATATATAATGCCGTGTACTACACATATATATATATATATATAACCATTAATTAAACATAACCTACCACCATCAAAAACCGTAATATTATGAATTAAAGCTGTAAGTATAAAAAAAGTGCCAAATAATTTATTATAAGAATTATTATGGAAGAAAAAAGAAGAAAGTGGACACCAACAAATAATGGAAAAGCTTACATATTGAATTACGTTATCAAGGGCACAGAATTCAATGATATAAGCAATATGGTTGTTTTTTGTGAGAAAAATAAGCTAAAGCTAAAATTATTTTTCCCTGTGCCCAAACAACCATTATAATCAAGTGAATAGATTAAAAATGAAAACAGAATAAAAACAAATAATATGAAATGGAAAAACCAATAAAACCTGTTTAAATATTTATAGGATATAAAATAGAAATAATACGCAACATACCGATTAATATTTCAGTATTTTTCAATATATCCACACGCACATGGCTCCCAAAATATCGTAAAGATTAAGGTGAATAAAACAGTTAAGAAATCACAGTGATTGATACCAAAGGATGCAGTTAATACATTTTGAAAACATATCAATGCAAACAAAATTTTGTATTTTGTAGGGAAAACAAATTTGTAATTTTATAAAAGAATTGGAGAAAAAAATCTGTTAATGCAATTAATAAAAGATTTATTGCAGATTTCTTTATGCATGTTTTTAAAAAAATGAGGATTTAATCTGAGATAAACTTTTTAAAATTTAAGTTATATAAATATTATTTTGGCACCAGATATAAACAATTAATAAAAACAAATAAAATTTCTGTTGAAATTGTGTATTATTCTGCATGTTATTCTTTGGAGTGGTATCACGAGTGAATGTTTACTGTTTAGATTTGATTTTTCAATCTTATAACGTGTGTTCTCTTTTACTGTCAGCTAATTTATTTGGAATTGCACTCTTACATTTTCTTTCTTTCTTTCTTTTCTTTTCTTTCTTTTTTTTTTAAGAAGTTGAAGGTTATTGATTTTTTTTAAATGCAATGAACGAAGACGAAAGTTAATTGACACTATCTTTTAAAATAGCATTATTGGTATTAATTTGCATGTTTTTGTGAAATAGTTCTTCAAATTTTGTGAATGAAGTTCATTTGCGTATTCTATATCATTATTTTACAAATCAGTTAATAATTTTCTTGCAAATTAAGTTTCAATGAAAACTGGGCTGTTTTTGTAACTTATTTTACCCCACCTGACCCTATAAGTCAGATAAGATAAAATTTATTCTGTCATAATTCTTTTTAGAATACAATGCTATATCATTCTTTTGAAAATGCAAACACGTCATTCTGACGGGCTATCTTCTAGTATTTTTACAAAGCTGATAAAGAGTTTTACCTCTTTTCTGCAATTTCTGAAATTGAATGAAGATAACGACCCCTTTGACTTTAAATATTAAATAATTAGACTTATAAATTGAAATATTATTAGTTCAGTTTCTTAGTTATAAATATATAGGGTAACTTGAGGTGAGATGACGTTTTGTACAAGATACCGAATCACGTAGTTTTCATATACGCAGGCGCTGTACGGAAACGCCACTCAGTTGTAAGGAAGAGGGTTCCCTACTGATATTTTAATTTCCGTTTGCGTTCTTAAAAAAAAAAAAAAAATGTCGTACTTTTTATTGCTATTTCGTAAAAATACTTCTGGTAAGTGTCAAAAATCTTTTACGTGACTACTTTATTTGCCTATATAAGTCTTAGTTTAAACACCAGAGAAATAAATCTGATGTTTTTAGAGAGTACTGGTACCTGGCCTTTCTGCAAAGCATAAATGGTGGCCGGTTCCCGCTTTTTCACGTCAGTGGGGGGCACCGGCGTCTTACCCAATACTTTGGGGTGAGTCGACGAAACTTTTTGTGGGTAAGATGCCGGTTTTTTCCATTGGGATAAGATGCTGGTTATTTTCCGAATGGTCAAATGCCTGGTTGTTTCTTCATTGTATAAATTACTCTTGTATATTAACTAACTTGTCAACAATTTTAATCAGGTAATTTAAATCAGTGATTAAATCATGATTTTAATCAACTGATTAAAAAAAATCAGTAGTTAAAATTATAAATTTTCTAAATGTTTAAAATGACATAAAAAATATTAAAATCTAAGGTGAACATAATTTGAAAGGTTTCCATATGTATTCTGTCTTATAAATAAACTTTATTGGCCTTATAAATAATTGTTTAATAATTATTTATTTTAATCATTGTTAAAAATTTTATGTTAAATGCAGTTATAAATAATTTTAATAAATGTAAATATCGGTAGTATATAATGTAGTTTTAGATAACGAGGGTCTTCTGCCCCCTACGAGCTACGCTCCCCAACCTCCATCAAGACACCGCAGACAGTAGAAACACGCTAATTTGATCTGCTTTGAAAATATAACGGATTAAATTTGCTACCAAGATTCATAAGATGAGGATTTTTCTTAAAGTGAATGAGAATCAGTGTTAAGAGTGTCTAGAAGAGTGCAATAAAACCTCTGAAGAATGTGATTGGATCAAATGAATTCAGTGAAACTGTTGGTTATATAAAAGTTGCTCAAAGTGCCTAAACAAATGTGCAGTCTGTGGCAGATCTGAGTTATAGCTGAAAAGAACAAAGGGGCACATGAAAAACACCAACAAAAAATCTCCACTCTAAAGCACTTAATCACAGTGGCTTTATCGTATTTAAATTTATTATAATGTTTAAAAATAGGCATACTTAAGAGCCATAAATCTTTTAAATGTTAAGTAGAACATAACTTTTTTTTCAAATATTAGTTTGTCCTTTTATTAAATTTCCAACGTTTATTACATTCATATTTTTGTAATTTCCTAATATTAAGTAAGTTAACAACTTTAGTATGTCTAAAATATTAAATTTACTTTTATTCGTACCATTATGTTTTATACTGCTTCACAAAAAATATTGTTTACATTGAAACTCCACAAGGCATCTTACCCCTAGATAGTTGGCCATCTTACCCATAGGTATGGGTAAGATGCCGAAATGCAAGTATTTACAAAAACAAAATTTTTGATGCTTTATATAATATCTGTAAAATGAAATAAGGTTTTAAATGATACATAAGGCTGCAAACTTCAACAAAAAATCAATGAATAACAAATAAAAACAACAGGCGATTTTTAAAACAATAAGGTCAAAAACTAGGGCATCTTCACCCAATTTACCCTATATATATATATATATATATATATATATATATGTATATATATATATATATATATATATATATATATATATATATATATATATATATATATTATATAATATAATATAAATATATAATATATAAATATATATATATATATATATATATATATAAAATATATAATATAATATAAATATATAATATATATATATATATAAATTGTGTTTTTCAAAACGCTAAAATTTGTATTGTTTTGGCAATTTTTAAAATTCGTGTCGTACTTTTATAACCATGTAATGTAAACATGAGTTTTAACTTTGACATGAATAATGCTGTAATATTTGTCTGAAATGCGATTAGAATTTTATTTTCAATTTGTAATAAAGACAAAATAATCTATTAAATTTGCATAAAATGAAAAAAAAGTGTACATGCAAAATACCAAAATTAAGCGATTGTGTAATAACTGAAGTGACGTAACCAGGGTGGGCTGGAGGGATTTTTCCTTACAGTAATTTTAGCTTTATTTAATCGCAGAATTTTCACAAAAATTCTGCGATTAAATAAGGAGGAGATTAATGTTCAGAAAAGTACTGGGATGGGCCATCGCTGGCTTCCCCCTGGATACGCCACCTAATAAATTCATGAAGAAAATCACTGTAAATTAAATATTGGATAACATTTAGATAAAAATACTCACCGAGTTTGTTTTTTATCTTCTTATCGATGTTTATAGGATCATTTTTGTTGAAGCGATAGAGATGCAAATGTTGGGGCGTTGTAACATGATGTAGAATTTCATCCCATCTTGGTGTTAGCCATTGACCTGCTAAGGAGTCATAAATCATCTCTCCGAAATGTAACATTCCTGTCAAAGGATCTAATATCCCTCCTTGAAAATCGACAGGCAGATAAAAATGGGGATTTGAATCAAATAACACATGGCCATATGGACCCCTATGAACTTCTTTCACTCCTTCACCTTTGCGATCGAATACCAGCAAAGGACTTCCATTGTGGTCAGTAGCTACATAGTAAGCTTCTTTATTTACTATGAGGTGCATAAGAAATCCTCGATCATCATAAAGAAATGACGTGGTTTTGCCGTCATTATTGTTATATATATGAGACACTTTGTCAGGATTTGATATGTCTGCATAGAAGAACTGAGTAATGTTCCCAAAATTATCTTTTCTTATTGAAATCATTCCTCGTGTATTATAATAATATTCTACATCATACCTCCCGTTCCGTGATGCCTTCGTAAGTTGCCCTTTAGTATTATAAGCAAAACTCTCTTCTCCTCTTTGTATAACAAATCCTCTACCATCTACCACGTACGGCGTATCACCAAAACTTACGATTCGGTCTCCAACATCATGCAGAATATCGATTCGATTTCCCATGTACTGCATCGTGATTAAATTTCCATTTTGATCATAAGTGAACTTCCAATGGTCTCGTCCAACCATTTCTACTAACTGACCATCTGCATCGTAAGAAAAATTTTGAAGCCGAATTTTAGGTTTTCCAAGATGGGTCATATACATCCTGGACTGAGTTACGAAATTTCGATTATCGTACTGAATATCCATCCGGAAGACTTCTTTATCAACAATTACAAGGGACACTTGTCGGAGTCTGTGCAGTGCGTCAAATTGGCGACTGAAAGAAGCAATTCCATCTGAAAGAACAGTCTCATTTAAACTCTTTTCGAAAAGTTTAAAGTCGCCAATTTGTTCCCGTCTACCAGTTTTTGGGTTATAAAAAGATTCTACTGCTGCCAGCTGAAGACTTCCTATTCGGAAGAGAATATTTTTAACTCGAAACAAGCTGTCGTACTGGTAGTGGATAATTGAGTTACTCACGTGAAAAGAACCTAAATAATATAATTTACAAGTCATTAATAAAGCTCCATCATAAGAGTATTCACTTCTGATATCGATTTCTAAAGTACTTGAAGATTCGGAAACCAAAAATCCCGAGGAAGTGTAGTTTTTCTCTACTTTGCCACCACCAAAAACAATACTGCTCAGTAAACTTTGATTGTTGTATTTATAGAGAACTCGACCCTGGTCGCCGGGAAAGATTTTCATCACAGGGAGTTTAAAGTCGTTAAAATGAATTACAAATGGGCCACTGTTGCCAGGTGGTATATAGAAAAATTTATAAAATCCTATAGATATAAGAGTTAGAAAGGAATGTCTTGTGCCTTTTGGCGTAGTCACAAATTTTAGTCCACCATTTTGATCATAGTGTGATGTAAAATGGCGTCCACTTGGCAAAATAACTTTGCTAGGCTGAAATTAAAGAAAGAAATTCAAAGATTAAATAGTTGAAATCGAAACACATTATAAAATACTAACATACAGTGTAAATTAATAAACTACTAAATCACTACTAAATTATTACTAACTACCACTAATTAATATGCTCATCTTTAAGTTACAGATATAAGATATTTTATTTTTAAAAATATATATAGAAAGAACTTTTCATTTACTTCAGAAATCATCTATCATTTGAATAGAGAATGCTTGTAAAATTGATGTTAGAAAAATCTATTTCTAAACAAAGCAAAATTGCTTTTAGGATTGGATTTAGGTATGAGAAAACAGAGTTGGGCAAATTTGTAATTCCAATTATCTGCAAAGTAATTACAATTTAATTGTATGTAATTAATTATAGTTAAAATTACATTACGTAATTTTTTTTGCTGCACTGTGTCTGTAAGCACCTAAATCACATTATTTGACGAAATTTCGGCGTTTGAATGTGTGTAATTATAATCAATTACTACAAATTTGCCCTACAAATTACAACTTCAACTGTGCTACTCCAGCTTTGAATATGACATTATATTCTCTTACGCATATTTGGAGCATAGATTAGATTTTAGTATTATAAAATGAACAAATGAAGCTAACAATTTCGGTGATGCTACCTAGGTTAAGTACTAAAATTACATTTAAAAGAAATAAAAATGTTATGGTGTTTCGCGTTAGTGCCTCTAATCTTTTTAAAACCAAATATGTTTCTAGGTCTCAAAGATATAAATGCTATATAACAAAATTTACTGTTTATTATTTACAATTTATCTACTTTTAGCCTCCATGACTTAAGCATAAAATGGAATAGAAATTGGATAGACAACTGACAAAGAAAAACTGACATACTTTGTTGATCCCCCTTTACACGGAAAAAGGAAAAAACAAGGAAGAAAAATCATGCTTCAAGCATAGAAAATGAAACACTTCCAGAATACTTTTACAAAATTTAGCTGCTTTATAGGATGAAAGATGATGTCGATGTAAAAACAATTTGTAAAAGATTTATTGATTTATATATATCCTATATAGTACGCTAAAATTTAATTTAGTTAAAAAACGCAGAACACAATTTAAAATTCCCTTTTAGCAATTTCTACCAATAGACTCGTACTTAAATTCTTTTGTACAGCCCTGTTTAGTACTTACAGATTTTTATACACGCCACATATTACGCTGAAATTTAATGCAGACAAAAACACACTTAAAACTATTGAAATCTCTATTCCATGAATTCCAGTGGCGGTGACGTATCCAGTATTTTGTATAACCATGTATATGATTCTGTTTATATGCTACAAACATCTCTTAGCATACTAGATGTAGTTAAGCTTTGAAAATGAATAACTCAAATTAAAAAAACACCTTTAAGCAACTGACGCTGATTTTCAATAATGCTTGCGAATTCTTTTGTGTAGCCCTGTATATGGTCTATAGCATTCGTACACACGACGCAGTGTGCAAAAATGTATATAAACTTAAAACGGATACGATAACTTAAAAAATATTTTCAGCAGTCATCTCTAATAAAAAGTACTTCTCATAAAGTATAGTATCCGGAATCATTTATGTGTCCCTGTATATCAACGATAAATGCGATGCACATCACATTCTACTCCAAGTATCTTTTAGTAAATCTCAGTAATGTATATCAGTTTCCTCATCTTTGAAACGCTATAAACAGTTTTTCTCTGTAGACAGTTATATAACCGAACTCTTTGTATGACCCTGTAAATGAATGATGAATGCTTTTCACCCACATATACTACAAAAAGCATGTTTTAGTGCCCCTCAGAAGTTCATATCAATTTCATTATGTTTGTAAAAGAGTAACATTATTAAAATATGCTGCAAACGACTTTTCTTCATGGACCACAATATAACGGAATACTTTTGAATTCCCCTGTACGCGTATTGTAAGTGCTACACATGATAAAATATACTGTAGTAATCATCCTCTAGTGCGCATAAATAATGTATATAAATGTTTTTATGTTTGAAATTGTGTAACTCTATTAAAATACACCGTAAATGATTTTTCCCCCATAGGCCATAATATAACAGAATATTTTTGAATGCTCCTGTAAATAAACTATGAATGCTATACATTTCATTCTCAATAGCGAACATGCCGCGGCATGTCTCAATAACTTATATCAATGTGATGTCAATCAGACTGTATTTACGTGAGTTACAGCATGGACAGACGCAAACAGACAAACCGAATTCATAAACATTTTTGGAAAGTGTTAAAAAAATATGAATTTTTAAGGATATGTAGGAGTTATGTAATATGCAATATTTTTTTTGTTGTTGTTGTTGCACAAATTCACTTGAAGGGGGTAAAATATTGTTTTTATTAAATGCTAACAAAATATCAATAATTGTTAATGACCATATAAAAATACAATTAAATGAATTGTCGGGTGTTCTCCCGAAATGTACATTAGATTTTTTTTTTTTTGGAATTTTTTTTAATGTTAAAGACCTTATAATTTGTTAGCATTTGATAGAACTAATAAAAAAGAGTAATTTTTATCGAAAAATTTTAACCTTTCCAAACCATTAATGAAAAATATTCGCGGTGCTAAAATTTACTCCCCTTAAAACGAATTCGGACCAAAACAAATTACGTATTACAAATCCCAATAAATCCTACATATTCTCAAAGTTTCATATATTTTTTAATTTCCGTTTTAGGAATCTTCCTTTCTGGGAAAGAAAAGTGTTACCTTTTTCATAGACACTGTTGCCTCGGAGCAACATATTATTAAATTTGGTATTTTCAAAAATTATTTGAAGTTTATTAATACAGCGCTTTTATAACATCAATGATGAACGTTTTAAACAGTTTTAAGAATATAAAAGTGATAACTTAAAAAACATATAAAAATGCCAAATGTCATACTAAGTTGCTCCGAGTTAAGACTGAGAAAAAAGGGAAAATTGTTGTTCTTAGCAGATTCTAAGATTTGCGTCTTGTAAGATTTCAAAGCAAAAACCTCGACGCTGAACTAAATTTTATTATCTATAACGTGAGTTAAACATTAATAAATTCATATACGAGAGCTGCACAAAAGGATATCAATTTATTGCCATTTAGGGATGGTAATTATTAGATATGCGTTTTCCAGATAATTTAAAATTTAGTACACCATTAGTTATAATTAAAAATCTATAGGTGATATACAACACAAAAGAATTGGAAAGCTTTATTGAATATAAGTGGTAAGTAAATACTGAAAAATGGCTTTTAACTATGTTATATGTTACCAAAATTATTTGATTAGGTGCCTCCTTACATCGTAAGGAATACAATGTTTAAAATAGCATAAATAATGAAGTATGAAATAGAAGTTTTGGAACAATATTCTGATAATATTGGTGAAATATTTCATAATCTATGTTGACTGTAAAGATAAAAATTTGATGATGGTGGTAGTGGAGTGTGTATGTGCTGGGGTGGTGTGGAATTGGGATCGGATGACCACCCGGGCAGGTATGTAGTGGAAGGTACACGGTGGTATACGCCGCACACCTTCTGGATAACTCCACATACCCTCCGTAGTTATAACGTATACTCTCTGATGTGAACCATCTGTCTATAGCGTATACCCGTGTTTTTTTATGGCTGCAATATTGCACCCTGGGCGCTAAAAGTTAAAGGGTATGAGAATAAATGAGAAAAAATTCGGCCCCTGCTCTGGTATTCCATTCTTCAACTGAAAGGAACAGCTTACAATTCCCATGAATGCGAACATCACGCGTTCGCTAATGTTAATCTTATGGAAGAAATTTTTTAACATATCTCGTTTGCATTTCAATATTATTAAACTTTTTTTTTCTATGCATTGGCTAGTTGAGACAGATGGTACAAAGGCCGTTTTTCACTTTTTCGATTTTCTTTACAGGTTTTTAGGGTTCCATACTTAAAAAGTAAAAGCGGAACCATTAAAAGATCACTCCCGTGTCTATCTGTCCGTCTGTCACAGCCAAAGGGCTGTGACAGACGGACAGACAGATACGAGTAAAAGTACTCGTAAACTATGGAACGTGGAGAGTTCAAATTGGGGGAAGTAATAAAGACTATTGACCCACATATTTACAGATTAATAAAAATTCATAAATATATTTAGGAAAAATGTAGAGGGGCTAATTAAGTTACTTGAAAAAAAAAATCTTTTCTTTGTATATCGTGTGGAAGCTTTCGTAACGCTGAACTCAAACACGTATTTCATTTAATTTTAGGTATTATATTTTCAAAGTTATGGTCGAAAATGTAGAGCAAAAATATGCCCCCCCCCCATCTAATTCCGAATCTACTGAAACTAAAATTATGAAAGAGGTAGTAGTCGTTAATTTAAACCTTGAAGGAAAATTATAGCGATTACCCTAAGACACATAGTTTTTGAGGAAATCGCATTTTTCCGTTACACACAAATTGCGATTTATGTGCATTCGGCAAAAGTGTTGAGCAGCGCTGGAGGTACATATCGTAGCAAAAGTATAAAAGCTTTGTTGATCATGAATTTCGGAAAAAATCGTCGGTAATTAGCCGAGATATTAACCCTTAAAGACACGGACGGTTTGGACATACATAATGACAATGACGACGTACTCTATGCTCCATCGACTTTAAAGCCTAGATAACAAATTTTAAAGATATATTTGTGTAATGCAATGCCCTGTTGCAATATAAAAGCAATAAACGTCAAATTGTTAAAAACAGACTAATTTAATGAGAATTAATCACATAAAAACTATCGGATTCGCGACTAGTTTACATTGAGTGGATCTCTCAATACACCTACCGTGTCTTTAAAGGTTAGCTAAAAACCTATGTGAAAAAACGCGGCACGGATCAAAGCGGCGTTGCAACTTGGGGACGTCCTTTCGAAGCGCGCTTAGCAAAGTACCAAGTTTAAATTTTAGGTAGCTTTCTTTACAAAAAAGCTACATATTGCAGCCGTTCGGAGGAAAGCGATTTCAAAAAATTTTGGTATATTTTCATCGACCATGACCCCCAGACCCAGAAACCACCCTCCGTTAAAAATTGATATATATATATATATATATATATATATCTGACCTATGTCACACTGTAACTCCCGTTATTATGAACCGATGTCGATGTAATTCGGTGTGTACATAGTACATACCAATGTCTCGACCGAGTTCGTTGGCCAGCTTCATCCGCCGTTTTGTTTCAAAATGGCGGACATTTAAAATTTTTAAAAAAATTTAAAACTTGAAATGTGGTACCAAAATTTAAAAATGGAAAAATATTTTTTTCTTATGTATTTGACCTTTATACAAAGATTCCGGAGCAGTTTTTGTTCCGTCTATATTTTAAAAAATGGCTGAGTTATAGCATTTTGAATTTCTAGCGTGGCTGACATTTTGAAACGTCCTGAATTTTGTCACGCGATAAAAGGCGTATTTATGAACCGATTTGGATGTAATTCGGTGTGTACATAGTACATACCAATGTCTCGACCAAGTTCGTTGGCCAGCTTCATTCCCATTTTGTTTCAAAATAGCGGCCATTTAAATTTTTAAAAAAAATGTAAAATTTGAAATGTGGTACCAAAAAATTGAAAATGGAAAAATATTTTTTTCTTATGTATTTGACCTTTATACAAAGATTTCGGAGCAGTTTTTGTTTCGTCTATATCTTAAAAAATGGCTGAGTTATAGCATTTTGAATTTCTAGCGTGGCTGACATTTTGAAACGTCCTGAACTTTGTCACGCGATAAAAGGCGTATTTATGAACCGATTTGGATGTAACTTCGTTTATACATAGTACATACCAATGTCTCGACCGGGTTCGTTGGCCAGCTTCACCCGCCATCTTGTTTAAAAATGGCGGCCATTTAAATTTTTAAGAAAAATTTAAATTTGAAATGTGGTACCAAAAATTAAAAATTGAAAAAATATTTTCTTCTTATGTGTTTGACCTTGATAAAAAGATTCGGGAGCAGTTTTTGTTTCATCTATATCTTAAGAAATGGCTGAGTTATAGCATTTTGAATTTCTAGCGTGGCTGACATTTTTAAACGTCCTGATTTTTCTCACGTAATGACAGGCGTATTTATGAACCGACTTGGATGTACCTTGGTGTGTACATAGTACATACAAATATCTCGACCGAGTTCGTTGGCCAGCTTCATCCGCCATCTTGTTTCAAAATGGCGGCCATTTAAAAAATTAAAAAATAAAAAAATTTAAATGAGATACCAAAAAATTGGAAAATGAAAAAGATTTTTTTTGTATGTGTTTGACCTTAATACAAAGATTCCGGCACAGTTTTTCTTTCGTCTATATCTAAAAAAAAATGGCTGAGTAATAGCATTTTGAATTTCTCTTGTGGCTGACATTTTAAAACGACCTGATTTTTGTTACGCGATAACAGGCGTATTTATGAACCTATTTGGATGTAACTTGGTCTGTACATAGTACGTACCAATGTCTCGACCGAGTTCGTTGGCCAGCTTCATTCGCCATCTTGTTTCAAAAGGGTTGCCATTTAAAAAAATTAAATTTAAAATTCAAAATGAGGTATTAAAAAATTGGAAAATGAAAAAGATTTTTTTTTATGTGTTTGGCCTTGATTCAAAGATTCCGGAGCAGTTTTTGTTTCTGAAAATTTGTTCTTTTGTTGATATCTTAAAAAATGGTTGATTTATAGCACTTTGAATTTCTAGCATGGCTAACATTTTGAAACGATCTTGTATTTGTCACGCGATAACACACGTATTCGCCTATTTCGATGTAAGAAGGCATGTGGATAGTATACATCAACACCTCGACCAAGTTCGCTGGCCAGATTCATCAGCCATCTTGTTTCAAAATGGCGGCCATTAAATTAAAAAATATATATATATTTAAAGTGAGGTGCAAAAAAATTAGAAATTGAAAAAGGTTTCTTTCTTAAGTATTTGATCTTGATATAGGGATTCAGGAGCATTTTTTGTTTGTCTTTACCTTAAACAAGTTGGAAATTGCTCGTCAAACGTGGCAACCGATGTGCGTTCGTACTATAACTAGTTTTATAATTATTTTTTGCACCCCATATTGTACTGAATGTATATTTTTTTGCGCTTCATAAGTGCATAGTCTGTAACATCATTAAAATGCACTTACAATAATTTTTTCCCCATTCCCCGTAATGTAACGGAAAACTTTTGACTGTCCCTGTAATAAACTATACATTCGATTTTAATAAAATTTGAAATGGCTCGACAAAATTTTGCAGCAATTATACATTTAAAATTTCAGACCATTCGGAAGGCTGTAAAATCATTAAAATGCATTTGCAATAATTTTTTCCCATTGGCCATAATGTAACGGAAACCTTTTGGGTATCCCTGTAATTAAACTATACATCCGATTTTCATAAAATTGGAAATGGCTCAACAAAATTTTACAGCAATTATATATTAAAAATTTCAGACCATTCGAAAGGCTGTAAAATCATTAAAATGCATTTGCTATAATTTTTTCCCATTGGCCGTAATGTAACGGAAAACTTTTGGGTGTCCCTGTAATTAAACTATACATCCCATTTTCATAAAATTGGAAATGGCTCGACCAAATTTTGCAGCAATTATATATTAAAAATTTCAGACCATTCGGAAGTCTGTAACATCATTAAAATTCACTTGCAATAATTTTTCCCATTGGCCGTAATGTAAAGAAAAACTTTTGACTGTCCCTGTAATTAAAATATATATCCGATTTTCATAAAATTGGAAATGGCTCGACAAAATTTTGCAGCAATTATATATTAAAAATTTCAGATCATTCGGTCGGATAGTTTTTGCTCTGTTATATGCGGACGGACAGACAGACGGACGGACAGACGGACGGACAGACAGACGGACTGAACGACGACTATAGGTGCTACGTATTTATATAATTACGAACGCACCTAAAAATGGCTCAGATATAGCAGTTTCAATTTCTATTGTGGGTGACATTTTGAAAAATCTGATTTTTTGCATGCGACAGCACTCCTATATATTAACCGATTCCGATGTGAGTGAGCATGTGCACAGCAATTACTAAGGTCTCGACCAAGTTCACTGCTTAGCCTCATCCACCATGTTGTCTTAAAATGTCAGGCACTTTAAGAAATTGCCGAATTTGGCAGCCAAATATAAATTACTTTAAAGAAAAGCAGCTTGGATAAAGCTGACTAATTTCGCGAAATTCTCATTCATTATATTGATAAAAATTAGTATTGAATCTCCTATATTCGGTTTCCACTAAATTGAGCTTCGTGTGTTTGCATGATATAAGTTGGCTTTTTTTAAATAAGGATTATGAAAGCTACCTCTTCCTCCCGGTACTGGCCGGAAGGACTTTTGAACAAGGGTTTTGCTTTCTGTAAAAAGAAAAGATTATTACTACGCTGAATTTAGGTTTATGAAATGCCAAATGAAGTTTAAATATGCACTACTTTTATTGTCAGCACCGAATTAAGTTAATTTTAGACATATTAGGATAAGATTAAAAAAAAAAAAAAGAATTATACAGAATAACTATATTTGATATTATTTAGATTCCATATCTCTTTGAACTTTCATGGTATATCCATTTATATTTTCTAGTATATATTGCTATACCCAACCCTACGTTGTATAGATTTTACGAAGTCTTAGTATTCTTCTAGCAACGGTTTTTAGCCCACAGGCTATCAAAGCCTGAGAGCTTATGTGCCCGACGGTTCTGTATGTACGCACGTGTGTATGTACGTACGTATGTACGTAACGCGATAGCTCTTGGCAGAAACATTCGATTTGCTTCAAATTTTTTTTCTAGGTTCATTCTGATAAGGCACTTCCCTGATCAGTTTTTGGGGTTCATTGGTTAAGGATAAAGGGGGAAAAGGGGGCTAGTCCCCTCCCCCTTAATTTAGATAAATGGGTTTTTCATGCAGAAATATTCGATTTGCCCCAAATTTGGTATACCGGTTTATTATGTTAAGGAGCTTCCCTGATTACATTTGGAAGCTTATTACTTAAGTATAAAGTGGGGAATGGGGGCTACCTCCCTTAATTTAGATAAATTGGTTTTTCATGTATTATTCGATTTGCTATAAATTTGGTATACCGGTTAATTATGTTAAGCAGCTTCCCTGATTAGATTTGGAAGATCATTATTATGTATAAAGGGGGGAAATGGGGCTACCCCCTTAATTAAGATAAATGCGTTTTTCATGTCATTCGATTAGCTCTAAATTTGGTATACCTGTTTGTTATGTTAAGGAGATGGCTTGATTAGATTTGGAGGTTCATTAGTTAAGTATAAAGGGAGGAAAGGGGGGCTAGTCTCCCCCCCTTAATTTAGATAAATGGGTTTTTCATGCAGAATTATTCGATTTGCTCCAAATTTGGTATACCGGTTTATTATGTTAAGGAGCTGCCTTGGTTAGATTTGGAGATTTATTGGTAAAGTATAAAGGAGGGAAGGGGGCTAGTCTCCCCTTCATTTAGATAAATGGGTTTTTCATACAGAATTATTCGATTTGCTTCAAATTTGATATAACAGTTTATTCCGATATGGCGTCCTTCATTTGATTTGGAGGTTCATTGGTTAAGTATAAAAGAAGGAAAGGGGGGCACTTGCCCCTCCACTTAATTTAGATAAATGGGTTTTCATGCTGAATTATCTAATTTAGTTTAATTTTTTTTTTCTATGTTCATTCTGATAAGGAGCTTCTCTGATTAGATTTTAAGGTTCATTGGTTCAGCATAAAGGGAGAAATGGAGGAGCTAATACCCCCCTTAATTTAGCGAAATGATTTTTTTATGCATCATTATCTGATTTGCTTCAAATTTGGTATACCAGTTTATTATGTTAAGGAGCTTCCCTGATGAGATTTGGAGGTTCTTTGGTTAAGTATAAAGGGGAAAGGGGCAACGGGGACTAATCCCTTCTTTTATTTTTCGAGGGGCATTATTCTTTGAAATAAGAGTATAATATACAATTAGTGTGAATAGCCTGTGAGCTCAATGTTATCAGTTTAACTGGGCAATTTTCTTTTTATTTTAATAATACACTTACTAATTGATATATTATTGTACGGAACCCTCTGTGAACGAGTAATACTCGCATTTGACCGTTTTATTAGATACTTTCACTTTCGGAACCGGTTTTGAAAGTGAAAATATTCTCATAAAAAAAAAAAAAAATAAGAAAATCGAAAAGGTAAAAAAAACGGCCTTCGTACAAATTGATCTCAGCTAATCAATGAAGAAAACAAAATCATTTAAAAATATGGAATTGTAAGGGAGCTATATTAAGAAATTTCTTCCATAGGATTAACATTAGCGATAAACAGGGATTACACATTAGGATTACATTAGGATTAACATTAGTGTTTTCGCATGAATGACTGTTAATAACACTGATCACAGAGGGTTATCTGAGAATCGCAAATAAATTTGACCTAATAGAAATGAAATATTCTATAGTTTACATAAAATTAATGAATTTTAAAAACGTTGTTGTATTTGATAAAAAAGTACTCGGCTTGTTTGGAAGTGAAAGATATATTTCAACTACATTCTCTGCCTGGTAATTCTAAATTGAATTCTCAAAAAATTGTTCATTTATTCACTCAGGGGACGATTTACATATTTGGGGGCTCGAGAAGAGATACTTATGCCCCCCCCCCCCTTGCACCGATGCTTACAGGGGTTTGAGTAAAAAAATATATATATAAATAAAAAAGGTACTTATTGAGATAATCACAATGGACATTTTCTTTAAAATATCCAATAAAAACTTAAATTTGATAATCATTAATTTACTTTTAAATAATCATTTCACAATTATGAAATTTAAATGAGTAGACGTTTTATAATAAATTGTGTAGTGCTGATTATCTTTTCCTATTAAAGTCTATACATCTGGAACGATAAAATATGCAACAACTAATAATAAAATTTCCGCAATACCAAGCTGCAATTATTTAAAGTTTTTTTTTTTTTTTTTTGGTGGGCGGGGGGGGGCTCTGCCGCCTACGAGCTACGCTCACTAACGCCCTAAATAATCTGACGAGAACAGGAAGAGGATTAAATAAGAATTAAAAATACATTATAGTTTTGAAGTGATAAAGATAAAAGAAAATATTCACTATAATAAAGTAATTAAATATGGATGTTTCAGAGAAAATATGCTGTGTAAAAAAATACAATACGAACAGAATAGAATGTAGAATGAAATGTGAAATTCCATTAGACGTTAAAACTACATTAAATTTTGCGCAATAATTGAAAAACCTACAGCAGCATTTGGAGGCCCCGAATGCTTTGCCGTAAATCAGGCACTGTGTTCACTAAAAATTTTAAAAACGCTTCTTTAGAAAACGGGGTATATATGGAATTCTGTGATGATATGAATATTTTGAGATGTAGTATTTTAATCGATCATTAATATCATTATCAGTAAATCGTATTATTTAAGGGAATGCTTGACTATTCCTCTTCAATCACGAAATCCTATGGAAAAATGTGATAGAAAAAATTGTTATATCATCAAAACTATTTATATTAAGGGGTCTCAGGACTCTTAAAGCTTTAAAACTTTCGAAATTTTAATTTTTTTAGATGTTAAACTCCTATCTTTTCTGAACATTTTGATATAATTGTTTCCTTGAAATTCCTATTAAAACTGAAGTTATGGCTTTTACATTTATACACGTTCAATAGCTGAAGCGTCGTTTCGGAAACTTTGAAGCCATTTTTCTCCAAATGACGTTTTTGGGCATAACGCGCACGATATCTCAAAAACTTATGAATATTTTTTCATGAAATTTTCAAAACATATGTTTCATGTGAGTCTGTATAAACTGAACCTAAAATTTCCTTTTTATTGTTCAAAACAATATTTTTTTAGGTGATTATACGGTTGAAATTTTCTTAATTTTGCATTAGCCAAATACAACTTTGTATTAAAAAATATAAAAAAGCTTTAAATGCAAATTTATTTAGGTTCAGAGTAATTATTATAGTCTGAAGTATAAGTAGGCACCAAAAGTTTCATTCTAGTTGCAATACTTATTTTGTAATCGTGCGCGTAAGCTGTTATGCCGATTTTTTGCTCATCCAATGTCTAACAATTTGGAGTCCCCTGTAAATGCTAATTCTGCATCTTATAATTTTTTAAATACATGAAATGAAAGAACATACTTATATATTTTATTCCAATTAAAATTGTGTCTTAAAATCAAATACATTTTAAGATATTAAATGTTGAAAATGATCTTTTTTTTTTCATTTTTTCCAATTTTAAGAGTCCTGAGACCCCTTAATGTAATTAACGAAATGCGGTTTTCACCATCAGAAAGTAGATACCTGCTGCCTATGTAGTGCATTTTAAAAAATGATCTTCTTACATTTTAAGTAATTTTTTAAGTCTGAAATTTTTTTATATTTTTCCACAAGTAGTAATTTCAAACTTTACTCAATTTACGCAATAGTCTGAGTTCAGTAAATATTTTGTAATTTTTTTCAAAGATTCGTTGTTTCACGGGTTATTCACATTTATTTATTTTTATTTTACTTAGTAATTCAATTATAGATATTTTGAATTTTATATTCCTCTCTAGACGAAAGTTTTATTTTAATTTTCTGTGTCGATTCCTTACAAAAATCAGCTGAAAACATTATTACTAACTTTTTTGTTGTTGCTTCATAAAGTATTAATGCTTTAGATAAATTAAGATGACTGTGAATATATAAACTACATTTTAAAGCGAGACAATGATTTGCTCAAATCCTAATTCACTATGAAGTTTTTGGACCGATTTCAACCATTAGCATTTATCATTTTGCTTAGGTTTTCCCCAACAGATGGCAGCTGTGTACATCTTTCAAATTCATTTTATTGAACGCCAGAGTAGCGAAATCAGATTCATCATATTAAAAGTTCACAAAAGGACAAATAAATCTACAAGTAAACAATTTTAATATTTAAACATGTTTTCTTTCCTTTTGTGCAGTGTTTATTTTTTAATGTCTGCTTGGCTTAATCTTAAATCTAATTAATATTTCCTGTCCAGTTTAGTCCTCTCTGACGTTGAAACGATCCAACTAAGGATAATTTCTGGTTCTATTTCTGTTGATCCAAACGTAAAAAATAACTTGATTGGATTCTACTTTTACACGATTGTCCGGGAAAATAACAATTGAACGAGAAAGGGGATTTCAATTGCACTTTAGAAAGTTAAAAAGGTCTCAATCGAAAACAAATAAATGGGGAGATAGATATTGAGGATTTTATTTTAAAACAAAATAAAGATAATAAAGAAAAATAAATAAATCAAGTAATAATAATGGTATTGGAGCTTGAATTTTTTCAATTAATTTAAAATAATATAAAAAAGATATATTTTACGAATAAATTGCAACGGGGGTGTCATTTATTTGAGGTTAACAGTGGCGTATCTAGTCTTATCATTTCTGAGTGGGATGAGTTATAGTAAAAGTTTCTAAGGGGGAATCATAAGAAACGATAAAATTCCCCTTTAAACAAGTTTTTATCATAGCAGGTTACGCATCTATTATAAAATTAAACCTGTTATGATGGAATCGCATGGGACTGCGAAAAATTTCGTTTTAGTCATGTTTTCGTCGTTACAAGTACAATTATATGGTTATACCACATTTTTAAAGATGAAATACAAAAAATTATCTGCTAAAAGGTATTTCAATAAATAGTAAATAAAACCAAAGTAAGCAGCGAATTTAAAATTATTTAAGAACGTTCCCATCCCACACGCTTCCTTCAACATACATGCATACATTTGCAATATTTAACTATTGAATAGTACTTTTCATTTTCTCATAAATGGGATACATTTGGAAAAGCAGCACCCTGATGATGACTTTTCCGAGACTGCCACGGCCAGAAAATCTATTTAAAATGACAAATTTGACAGTATTTTCTGAATTATTTTTAATCATAAATTGTGGTTGAAAGGAAGCTTTTTGTGTATTCGAGATTCAGAATCCCTCAATTAGATTTATGATGTATTTTAAATGTAAATAAAGCTTATTTATAATCAAAAAGTTACACAACCATAGAACAATCCTTTTTTGTCAATATTTTGTAATGCTAGGGAAATAAAATAATACATCACAGTGTTTCAACGAGCTGAATAACAAGTATAGCAACATAACAAGCATTTACGTAAATAAAAAAAAAAAGTTCAAGACCCAGATAGTATTTTTAATTTTCAGAAAATTTGTAGCAGTCTTGCTTTGAAAACCTGCAAAGTTGCAGCAAGCTCAGCATGACAAGACTGAAAGTTCATAACAAGACTGCAGCAAGATAACTCAAACGCCGAAGTCACCACACTTTGAACTTGCAGCGAACTTGTCGTGCAAGTTAAATTCATGCTGTATCAAATTTATTGCAAATTAACGGCAAACAAGTATTAAAAAATACTGCAAACTTACTGCAAAGTAGTAATCTTTCCACGCCCTACTATCTGTTCACAACTGTTACACTATAAGTTTAACCCTTTCGGAGGGGTCCATAGACCTGATAAGGTCTATTGATGCAAATACACCGTCAGAAGGTGCATGCATCGTTTTCATCACCATAAACAAGTTAAGATAATATTTGTACTTTTCTATTGGAGCCTTTTTTGGTATTTGATAAGTATAGCGTTTAGAAAAAGCGGTGCCAAATGAATAAAATTTCTGCGTATGTGCTGATTGTCTATTGTCACAACAGAGGGATATTTTGCTTTCGTCACTTTCGTGACTTAAAGACAGTCTTGCCATCAGTTTCACAACAAACTACTCATGCAAGTAGGGGATGGTATACCTTGCGGGAAATTTGCTGCGAATTTCTCAATTCAAATTTGTCACGGCAAGATAATGTCAGAAAAAATCAAATTTGCTGTTAATGTTCATGCTATCTGGGTTCTTAGTCAATTCTTGGAAAAAATGCACATTGTTACATTATCCTATCCTATATATGTTTATTTTACAACAGAAAGATAAAATTAATATTAAAAATATGATTAGAGAGCATGTTTTCATTATTAGCCGTTTTTTCAAAAAACGGTCGAATGACCTGCCAGAATGCTGCAAAATTTTTAACAGTGTACAAAAAATGCTGGGAATGCCCAGGAATTTGATCGGTGATCATGTGCGCAGACTTCACAAGGTACCACTAATTAGAAAAAGTTTTTTTTGTCCTATTTAATGACTGTAATTAAGGGCACATGGAGCATCTCGACAAGTAAAATGAAGCAGTTTTTGCGAAATATTTAGCATCATGTAATTTACTTAAAAATAGAGATAGTAATAATTTTTTTTTACAGTAAATATACACATTGTAATATATATAAATCAAAAGAAATTAATTTCATGCATAAATTAGTTTTCAAGAACTAATTAACTTTTTACATATCTCTACACTGTTAAAAATTTGCAGCATTCTGTCCAGTCATTTGACCGTTTTTATCGAAAACGGTTACGCATCCGCAATTTAACACTATTCTGACCATATTATTGGCCATTTTATGGTCAGAATATAGTTAAATTATGGTCATGAAACCGTTTTTTCAAAAAACGGTCAAATGACTGGACAGAATGCTGCAAAAATTGAATAGTGTATGAAATGTTTTGAACAATATGTTCGTTCGGTGCACTTTTCTAAAAAACTGTTGCATATACCCCTTAAAATTTGTTGTGGCATCAGAAAATATACAATTTGAGAATAATAAAAAGCAATTTTCATTTTGGATTAAAATAAATAAAACTAAATGTATTTTACTAAAAAACTTTGAAAATACTAATAATTTTAAGAACATATTTTTTCATTATTTAATTTTTTTTCATCCAGACCTATAATGTTAGATATTTTTAAAGAAACAAGTTAGCTAGACAATTTTGGAAAGTTTCAAATGTTTACCTGTAACAGAATGTTAGAGAAGTGTATCAAAGCATAAAAAAAAACACGTTTCGAGAAAAAGGCAAAAAACTATATACACCCACCCACAGTGCTTAAAATATATTATTTTAAAACCTTCCAGCACCATAATCTTTTAGGTCCATAATCATTTAGCACCATAATCTTTTAAATCTATGTTTTAGGCCGATAATTGTAAACTGAAAGATTTGAACCATTTTCTGTTCCATGTGTCCTTAAGATAAAAATAATATTTTAAAATTGCTGGTGGAAGTTAGTCTCATTTGTTCCAGTCTCCTCGTAGACACTATGTGAGTGATATCCTTTGTAATGTCAGCTACGTTCCAAAATGTGAAGCATCTATTTCAGCGTAGTTTGTTTGCGGATGGTGGTCACCTAAAAAAATTCTTGTGATATCATTGCATTTCAAGTAAATTAAAGTAAGTCATCTGTTCTAAAGTACATTAAAAATTCTTCATTATTGTGAAAGTTATGAAAAAATGCGGAATTCGGAGTGGAGTAAGTTATCTTGCATGTTTGGCAGAATATAAGGATTGGGATACTGGCTCCCGGAGCAAATATTGATTGTTCTAGTACACTCTACCAGCAGACTTACAGACTTGGTGGAAGAAGACACGATTAGTCACTATCCGCATCCAAACAATACTTAACGAGATGTTCTCTCTTTCGGAATATAGTTGACATAACGTATGTTGTTACTGACAAAAATACTGAGTCTTTTGGGGCCGTTCAAGTATTACGTAAGCATATTTTTAGTAATTTTGTACCTCTCCGCCCCCCTTGTAAGGAAAAGTAAGCAAATGCTAGGCCCCTCCCGCTTTGCTTACGTAAGATTTTATGACATTCTAAAATCAACACTGTTTGCTATAAAAAATTACAGTTAGTGATAAATTACGTTATTAATCCAGAAAATTTATATAAATAGACATATAGGGGTTGTGGTATCGAAGGAAAACGGTCGGTTTAATATATTGTTACTTATTGCGTTAACACGTTCACGCCGGCGCGGTGGGTCACACTCGACTGTCTCAGAGCTGCCAAGTCTTTGGCTGTTTGGATACCAGTATTTTAATACAGAAAACGTTGTTTTATTTAATTAGAACAATTGAGCGATTTAAAGGAACAACATTTTCTCTAAAATAACAGTGATGTGGAAAAAGCCGGACACTTGACAACTCTGAGACAGTCAAGTGTGACCCACCGCGCAGGCGTGAACGTGTTAAACAATTCATAGAATACAAAATAGTTTTTAATATATTATTATTTATCGCATTGAACAAAAACAAGAAAAAACTTTAAGAAATACAACAGACATTAACTTATTTACGCACATAACTAAAAATTTTAACAAGAATCATAGGAATATTATGTGTTTGGCATTCACATTTCTAGTTTGGTGTCCAAGATCTTTGAACCAATGTTTCTGCATTGTCTATTATTATGTTTTCAATGTTGTGGTGGGCTGGAATGTTTCTCGTTTCCAGTCCTTGTTTACTCCATACCTTTTTTTTCAAGTCGTTTAACATCCACAGAACGTTCATCCAAATCATGCTGTTTTGCTTTTTGTTGTTAAACTGTAGTTGCTTCGTTGTCTAATGCTTGCGTAAGAATTCTTGTCACCCCCTCTCCCCCTTGTCAGCAAAAATAAGCAGACACTGGACCCCCCCTCACCCGCTTACTGCTTACGTAATACTTGAACGACCCCTTTTAGCAATTTCCATAACGCAATCTCATGTCACAAGAAGCAAGGCACGCGTTTAAAATTGAGTTAAAAGAACTTTTTTATTGTTAAAGTTATGAATAAAATACCGAGTTGAGATTCGTATGAGTCTGAAAGTCAGATGAGAGTATTTACAAAATCATTATATTAAATGAAAGCGTTCCACAGTGAAATTTCTAAAACGAATCTGTTAGAAACACATCATACAAAAACGATGAAAAATAGGTGGACTGGTGTAAAAAAATACCTCTACAAACGTCATTCGGGAAAATTATGAACTACCTCTTTCAATTGCCTGAGCTGTTTGCAGGCAAAATTTTAACCTTTAAAGACATGGACGTTTCATAGTAACGGCGTACTCCATGCATCAAGACATTCTAAAGCCTGAGTAACAAATTTTAATGATACCCTTCTTTAATGTAATCTCCAGTAGTGGTGTAAAGTAATAAACTTCACATTGTTTTAAAAAGTCTTATTTAATTAGAATTAATAAGACACGGATGGTTTGTAGTAACATAAAGACGCGGGCGGACTACTCCATGCGCCAAGACGTTTTAAAGCCTAAAAATCTTTTGATGTTAAAGAAGAATAGCATCTAATGTCTAGTGGTATAAAAGTAATAGACATCACATTTATATGTAAAAAAAATTATTAAGAAAGAAATTAAAATAAATTACAAAACTAAACGGAAGGCGTAATACCGTAAGCCAGTGGTGACTTACCAATATAACTAATGAAAGACTGCAGAAAAAATTGCGAACTTCAACCTCTAAATATTCATCAGATATTGAGGGAAGAGGGTAAATGAACAGTATATATTAATCACGTAATTATTTTGTACATCGGAACTGTTTTTTTACTGAGTGGCGCATTCAGTACGCACGTCCGTATCTTTAAAGTTTAAGTGGTTAAAGTGCAGCATGCAAATTCTACTTACCATAGTTTTCCCATCATAGGTGAATCTCATCGTAGATGCATCCGGGTACTTAATTTCTGCCAAATGGCTCATTCTGTCATAACCAAAATTTTCTGAAAGAGGCCCCTGTTGCCAACCGGACAATCGACCTAATCGGTCATACATCACATTCAGTGGTAATCGAGTCTCTGTTGGCAACCACTGAATGGGTCTTGTAAAACTATCGTACTGAATCACTAGAAACGGCCTTCGAGAGCTATTGTAGAGGATTTCTCGAGCAGCTACCCAGTCATACTCCATGGTCAGATACTGGATATCATTGGCCTGGAAACAGATTGATTTTATATTTTAGACATAGATCATGAAAAAAACTGATGTCACTACAGTAAATAACACTGTTCACCAAATTTTCCTTGCCTGTGTCGCTAGGTATATCTTATCCAAAGTATACTTAGACTAATAAGAAAAAGGAGAATTGTATATTTAAATGTGCTTTCGAAAGGAAAAAGGAATCGAATTCACCTTCATGTAAAAAAATCAAACAGTACACGAATGCAATTGCATTTGAATAATGCCAAATTTTGCAAGTTTATAATTGTTCAAAGAAATTCATTAGGGTTTTTTTCTACATTCTCGGTTTTAAAAAAATCGATTTTTTTACGAACAGTGAAGAGCGCATTTTTGGAGGAACAGGAGGGTGTCTTTTGTAAAACAAAAGTATCGTTTTAATTTACAGGTAATTCATTATAGCTGTGTATTGTTTACTTTGTCATAAGGAGTTATTCACGTATTAAAATAGAACCAAATTTTAAAAGTGTAAGAGGCACACCATAATTTTAATCTATATTTAAAATCAGTATGCCAGGAAACATGCAAATATAAATGTTTATGCATTTTGAAATATTAGTATTTGAGATATAAATTAATGAAAAAAAATAAATTGAATCGGTCATTTCAAAAACCATATAAGTCACAGAATCACAACTTTTCAGAAATAAAAAAAACTGTATTATTCACAAGTAAACGAAATTTTTATGGATATTTTTGGACTGATTATAGAGTTTGGACTTCAAAATTTGTAATTACTGAATAATTTTTATAACTTATTAATAATAAAAAGAAGAATAACAGAAAAACTGTTCCTGATTTATGTTGTTTTATCAAGAAACGAGCTTAGGTGGTATTGAATTTGAACAAAACAGTCATATTAAAAATATTTTTAATCAAAATTGATGATGAAGTACTTATACAGGAACATTTTTATATTTTAATATAATTTTTGTGCGTAATCATATTCTTCACCATTGTTAATTGGATTGCACTTGCCAATTTCATGCATTAACGAACAAAAATGAATTTAGGAATGTGCCAGAAAGAAGGCAATTTGGATTTAAAAACAGCTCATAAAGATGAAAAAATATTCTGCGTACCATAAGAACTCTTTCTACTGCAGATATGCTTCTTTCAACCCTCGATCTCTCTTTTCTACTATACTTGACATCATAGCGCCATTCTACAACATTTGCTGCTTCTAAGCCAACATAGGTGGTCTGGCGAACTGGAAGAGGAAACATTCCAGCTTGAACAGGTAGCATTTCTTGGAGAACATAATGGGACGCAGGTTCCCAAACTAATCCTACTTGCCAGGGGGTTTCAACTTCAATGGCACCATCTTGATGAAGCGTGGCTAGGATAGGCACACCACCTAACGAGAAAGTAACAATTTATTAGTAAAAATTAAAAAAAAAATGGCTACAAATAAAATATATGCGTAAAAAGTAAAACCACAAGAAAAGAAAGGCACACTCTATTTTTATGATATAAATTGAATATAAAATGATATATAATATAAAGTATTTCAATATTTAAAGCCCTACGATTTCATTGAAAAATAATCCGAATTTCTCCTTCAACTTGTTATTAATTAATTAACTAATTTATTAGCATGTTATTGTCATTGGCGCTGAATAGTTGTTGTTATGTACTTTTTAATGGAACAATCATTTATATGCATTTTTGAAATATCTAGTCATTGCAGGAAATAGCATTGGCTATATAACTGTAACCTACGACAGTCGGAGAATGAAGACAAACATTTTAGTATCTCATTAAAATCCACCCAAACATTCCCATTTTTTTGGGAATAATGAATCTCATATTGTTCACACTCCTAGACTTATTTTACTCTGAATTTAAAATAAAAAATAAGTTTTTACAAACATAGACGTTTCTTTTTTTTATATCAAATAATTTCAATACCTTTTAAGTGTCAAATACATTTTAAAGATAAATTTTAGATAGATAGATAGAATTTTAAATAGATATACGAAACGGCACGGCGCTTTAAAAAGACGTAAAAATACAGGCATTAAAAACATAATTACAATATTACCTTCGTTCTCGAACAAAATTCAAATCAAATAAATGTTCTTGAAAGAATCCAACGCACAATACGGTAAATTCGTTTCCATCTCCCAAGTTACTTCCTGTATTTGCATTTACCGCATTCAAACAATACATCACAGCAAAATTTAGGCATATGAAAAGTAAATTTTAAAGGATTTGAGAAATCTCCGTTCTTTGGGGTATGAGTACAGTCTTTCTGCTGTACAATAAACTTAAAAATAAAGTATATGTACCACTTCAATTGCAAACTGCAATTATACTTTTAAATAACTGTTTCCCGGTAAATATATAACATAGCTTTCGCGAATCTATACCAATAAAAGAAAGATGTGTGTGTGTGTGTATGTCTGCGATGGCTAGGAAAATATACCTGGCATAGAGGTATGAAAATTTGGATGTGATAGTCCAAGGCAGGTCCAGATGCACCTTAAGCTCATGTTTTTCATTTTTGATAATTAGACAAGATATTAATTAAAACCTGCAACTAAAAAGGATTTGCCAAAAAAAAAAAAATCTCACGGTGCGTGCCAGAAACGCCGCCATTCCGATGCCGGCAGGCAAAGAAAATAGAAAAGTGTGAGATCGGCTGCTATTTCAACCGTTTTTCTAAACGCGCATCGACCGAACCATTCAAAATATTGAAAAGCCATCCACAGACAATTAAAGATCGTACTTTTACATTTAAAATGCCGTAATCTACTTAAAAAATTATACTTATTAACCTTTAAAAAAAATCCAAAATTTATATCTCACGTCTTCTTTCTCCCCTTTTTCTAAGTTTGCATTGGGCTCAATTTTGGACATACGGAAAAAACAAAAATTCCTAGTTAAAGCGGAGACATTTTTTTTCAACAGAGCAATATGTTTTCAAAAATATGATTATTAACCCTTTTGAAAAATTCACGACTGGAAGTCATTTCGCGCCTCCCGGAGACACTGTTTTTTGTGAGTTAAAAGCAACTAAACGACGGTAATTTGAGGCTCCTGTCCCGTAAGGCGAACACAGTCGCGAGCTAACACTAAACCTATGGGGAGGTTTTTTTGCCAATATCACGTTTGAACTTCCACATTTTAAAATATTTTTTTGCATTGCACAGTTAAGGTCGATCCCTACTGTCATCCTTTTTTGATTTTTTCGATTTTGGTTGCAGTTTTTTTTTTAAGATGACACTTTTACTTTTGGAAAATATTCCGAAAGTGAAAGTAACTTTATAAAAAATGCCTGCAACCAAAATTGGAAAAGTAAAAAAGTTCAACTGTATGGATCGACCTGAGCTGTCCAATGAAAAAGAAATATTTTAAAATGTCGAAATGCAAACGAAATATTGGCAAAGAACCTTCTCATAGGTTTATCATTAGCTCGTGAGCGTATTCGCCTGACAGGACAGGAGCCTGAACACAATCTTTTTACATCTTCTTAGTACGCTCGATTTACATTACCTATAAGAATCTCGAAACATTCGGACGATTAGAAGCATTAAAAAAAAAATAATAAAATCCGCAAAATTTTTGCTCTGATCGTAAACACGTTGTCGGCTGTTGTTCAAGGTTTTACAACTAAATATCCACATTTTTCGACGAAAATTAAACGCAGGCTGAATAAACGTTATACTTATAACTGATAAAGATTTTAAAGAGTTCGAACGTATTTTGATTTTAAATGTTAAAGCACCCGGCGCGAAAAAATAAAAAAGCGAGAAGAAAGCACAGCCCTTTTACAGCTAAATATCAGTAGGTTTTCAAGACTTTGTACATAGGCTTCAAACCAATATATTTTCAACCAATAAAAATTTCAGACTTTGGACAATAAGAACTATTTTTGTAGCTATTAAATGGCTCGATGTGAAAATAAAGTCTTTTTCCAAGCGCCTTTACCACTAAATATCAATAATGTTTCACGAATTTTCTACACAGGCTATAGAAACATTATATTTTTGACACATAAGTATTCCAAAAAGTTTGGACGACAACAACTAACTTAAAAAAAATATTTAATGCACCCGACGAGCTCCCCCCTTTTGTTCGACATACTTCAAAATTATGCATCGGCTTGAGATATCGAAATATGAAAAAAAAAATACAAAAAATACGAAACCACAAGTACAATAATATCTCTTTTCAACGGAGCAATATGTTAAAAAATATATAGATATTAAACCCTTTGAAAAACTTCATTTCCGAAAATCACTTTTGCCGAATTTCTTTTTTTTCCCCGTAGGATTTCGATGTGAAAAAAAGGATAAAAACATTTCTTTTTACAACTAAATATCAATATTTTCGTATGAAAATTATACACAGTCTTCGGAAACATATTTATAACTCATAAAAATTTCTAAGAGTTGGACAAAAAGAAATATATATTTTTTAAAGTTAAAGGTATTCGATGAAAAAAATAGAACACTTCTTGCAAGTCCATTTTACTTAGATTTTTGTTTAAAAATGTATAAGCATTCAACATTTAGCATATTGAAGATTATTATTATGGCAACGCCGGGTGGTTCAGCTAGTTATTATCTAAATTACTAATATAAAATTCTGCTTCCACCATTTTAAACTAAAAGCGTTGTTTAAATATATATATATCTTACTCCGTTGGATGCAAGTTCAGTGGGGTATCCCGAGCAGAGATCCCCCCCCCCCCCCCACACTTCATTACTGATGGGTTATGCTGTTCTAATATTTGAAAGTTATTAAACAGCGGCTTTTAAATTACAGTATACATACCGATTTCAAATGCTTTCACAGTACATATATTGAGTATTTAATGTACAGTTTATATGTCACGTATTTAACACGTTGAGTGCCACGATGACTGACACTGAAACTGAACAATTTGCAATGTTTTAAGCAATTTTTAAGAAAGTATAATCCCGTAATAAATAAAAGGTAAGTAAACTGTAAATAAATTTTCAGTAATTACTTAAAAAAACATATTCAGTGGCGGTCAAAAGTTTCCGGCCAGCATAAAATTTTTGGTTAATTTGTAAGTATACCCATATGAACAGAAATCTGAAAGTGATACTTATACACTTTATTGACATAACAGTTAAGAACTTATTTATAGAATAAAAATTAAATATTAATAAATTTAATTGACAAAATTAATTGCAAAAGAAAACACATGTTCACAAAAGTTTCCGACCAACTTGGCAAGTTTGAAAAAAAAAAATGGTATTATAACATAAAATAACAGTGATCAACAACATTTACAATTAGTATTTTGTATTCATATATTTAGCAATAAGTACTGCGGCGGAGCAACGTGGCATCGATTCAATGAATGGTTGTAGATCGTCGGAGTTAAGTTTTTTCAACGGTTCTTGCAATATTTGTGAAAATGCTGCTGAATTGGAATATTTATAATTCCTCACACGTTTTCAAGTTAGTTTGAAAGATTTTCTATTGGATTCAGATTGAGTGATTGGGCTGTCCATTTCAAAAGCGGAATTTTTTTGTGCGAAAGTCACTGCTTGACGTGCTTGCATGTATGCTTTTGGTCATTATCATGATGAAACAAATAGTTGCGACCACAATTTTTCCTCGAATAAGGCAGCAAATGATCTAGCAAGGTATCCTTATGCATTGCACTATTCATCTTGCCGCGGATTTCAAATAACGGACAGGCACATTGTCCAGAAAATGCTCCCCACAGCATAACGTGTCCTCCGCCATGTTTCATTGTAGGAATAACATATCTTGAATCTTATCTTTTGTTTTTAGGCCGTCGGTTGTAGTGTCTGTTATCATTCCCAAAAAGATTGAACGTCGATTCATTGGAAAATAGTACTTTTTTCCAGTTTTCACTTGACCAGTCTTTGTATTCCTTGGCAAACCCAAGTCGGGCCCTCTGATTGTTTTTTTACTTATGAAAGGTTTTTTAACATCGACTCTTCCATAAAGCCCTACATCACGTAAGCGTTTTGGCACGGTAGACCGACTTATTTCAGCAATATTTTAACACCGTAAATCGCGGGGAGTTGCAGCGGCATTTTTATGCGGGTCATCAATTGCTTTTCTCCTGATAATTCTGTCCTCAAGAATAGTCATTTTCCGGGGTCCCCCGGACCGTGGCAAGTTCCGAAGGCCATAATCGTCTTTATATTTTTTTAAAATATCTTTCACAGCAAATTGTCCGATTGACAACTTGACTGCAATCTCACGAGAGGATTGTCCCTTTAGCGACAAACAAATCACTCGTTTAGGAACAATAAATTGTTCAAATTTTCATTTTTGAACTTCAAATACGTTATTCGCGTTGATTAATTAACAAACACGTCCAAAAAAAATTCTACCTATAGCAAAAACTAACGTATGACGAATGGTCGGAAACTTTTGCACACGCGAATTTCGAATTCCTCCCCGTTGCATTAAGTATCTTCAGTATCCAATCAAAATGATCACGCGGTCAGAGGTAATTTGCTTATTCCTAACTTTTGGAGCAATTGTGCTTCTTCTTCGCTGAAACATTCCGTCAAACAAATTAAAGAAACTAACTGGCCGGAAACTTTTGACCGCCACTGTATATTTTTAGTTTTATATCATATTTTAGACCGTCAGTCATCGGTGAATGGCACGTTTTAAACGGAAATTTCAGTGTCAGTCACCGGTGACTGACGTGGCGCTTAACGTGTTAATATAGAATGTATATGCCAAGTATTTAATATAGAGTGTATATGTCACGTATTTTATATCATACGACATATATACATATATCGTAGGCTAATTGAGAAATCTGGCTCTTTGAAAACAGCCGGGCTAATTGGAGAATCATCTCCCTTTGTCCACCGAGCCTGATATTTTCCAGACTTATTGCAAAGAGCCTAGAGAGCGTTAGGCTAATTGGAATATAGCTATTTATTTGTCAGCCACCGGCTATTTTTTAGGATTATTGTAAAGAGCCTAGATAGCGTTAGACTAATTGGAAAATCACTTTTTTCTCAATCAGCCTGATTCCTTTTTCATGCTCATTGCACTGAGTCTATCCAGTTTTATGCTAATAAAAAAAACCCCAAAAAACCTAGATGTTTGTCCAAATTTCGTGTTGTATCCGACCGGAACCTGAAAACCCCATTTCAAGTCAACCGGCAAGTCGACCCAAACCCGGCCAAGAAATTTCCATTGAACCGTAACCCAATCCGAACACGACAAAATAATTTGCCCTGACACGCATCCAGACTGGAATCTTCAAATTATATTTGAAATCAACCCTCTGCTCCAACTAAATCCGAGAATAAAATTCTACTGAACCGCAACCCGATCCGAACCCGACAAAGTAATTTGCATTGACACGCAATCCGATATATTTCACCCCGAAACCGAAATGCTTAATAACCCGAACACTACATGAAAGGAAATTAAATCGCGTTTTAATGCAATTATGAAAAGCAGTCTACGAATATATCACTAATACTAATTTTATCTTTTAAATTAAAAAAATGGACATATCACTATTCTTTACTATTCAAATATAGTAAAATCTCTGAATAGCGAGCCCCACCAGTCACTGAGAGGTTCTGCTCTCGAAGCTGGTAGACGGGAGGTACTGGGTTCGAACCCAATCATGCCCGTCGACCTAACTGTTCGGAATTTTTGTGGTTTTCTTCGAACCTTGGGAAACCTTGCTTAAATACGGGTTAGGTTCCCTTAGAAAGATCCTCCACAGAGGGCACTGGAACTAGGGCCTATAACCTTCGAATATATAATCGGCCGTCAAAAATCAACCCAACTCAACCCCTCAGAAGAGCGGACACCTCTGCATCGGGTTGGATTTTCCCTAATTTTCATTTTACTTACTCATTATACGTAGTATAGGGTAAGTCTTGTAATCGTTTTCAAAACAGAATTTATTTTGACGGATTTACACGTTTCAGACACTGGAGATTCCGAAAAATATATTTTTCGAAAAGAAAAACTTGCCGTCCGTCCTTCTGTATATGTGTGTCTGTAAACGCTCTATCTCCCGAACAAATAGGGATAGAGACTTGAATTTTAGCGTGTACTTAGTATGTAATAATAATAAGAAGCCTTTACCATTTTAGGAGTTATAAGGATGTTTCTCTTATGCAATTCAGTAACAGAGCATTTATGTTTGGGGTGACGGTAATTTTTTTTCTGCGTATCTGGTTCACTCTAGAATGTTTCTTGCTGGTCAGATTTATGTTTTTTGCAAGTTGGGATGTTGGGATTTTCATAAACAAATTAATGAAAATAATAAGAACAATACGTTTCAGATGAATTGAGTTTATTGTATTAAATTTTTAAAACGTTTTCTATAATTTGCATTTTAATTTTATTCATATATATTAGTGTACATACTTTTTAATAAAAAAAATATATATACAGGGTGGTTATAATTAAACTTCCTCTATAAACAGCATGCTGCAGCGCAAACGGGTGAACAGAATGCAACGAAATTTGGTATATAGACTATAGATGAGATGCACTCACGGAATTTCGAAAAAAAAATTTAGTTCTAGAATGTCCACCAGAGGGCGCCTTTGCCGGAAAAACATTAAATTTAACACAATAAACGACCAAAACAGGATCCAGAAACATTTTTTGACTATTTTCTGATCCGTTTTGGTCGTTTATTGTGTTAAATTTAATGTTTTTTCCGGAAAAGGCGCCCCCTGGTGGACATTTTGGAACTAATTTTTTTTTTTCGAAGTTCCGTGAGCGCATCACGTGTATAGTCCATATACCAAATTTCGCTGCATTCCGTTCACCCGTTTGCGCTGTAGGATGCTGTTTATAGGGGAAGTTTAATTGTAACCACCTTGTATATTCCAATTTTAAATGAATGATTAAGTGCATATCCTCAAGCATTAATCGAATGCTACTAATACAGTATTTTTTTAAAGTTTTCTTTAATAATATTTAAAGAACTATTAGTTTCATTTCATTTTGGGCTGCATTTCGGTTTCGGGTTGAAGTGCATCGGTTTGGGTCGGGTTAGTTATGGAAGGACTTTAAATGATTCAAATGGATTTTTTTTGGGTTGGAGCTACATTTTTGTTGCGTTTACTTCTATTTTTTTTTTTTGCTCCGGGTCGGATTGATTTTTATTGTTCCGAATTCGTGTCGGTTTCGAGTTAGGTTTTGATTTTTGCGGGTCGGATTCGGGTTGATCCGATTTTACGTAAGAAAGCCCAAGTATTGTTTCAGGTTAAAAAATATATAGACTAAAATTTCCATGACGGACATTTCGCAATAGCGGACATCTCTGTTTTACGAACACTTCAATTTTTAACATTTATGTATTTGTAAGCTTTTATCCTTGAAAAATGGAAACTTGCGAAGAGCAAACTTATTCAAGGGTAGAATCTTGCGAGGGTGGGGTTGTATCCAACCCGAAATACAAAAATTCGTTTTAAGGTCAATTGCAACCTAACGCGTACTCGACAAAATAATTTTCGTCAACATAGAACGGTGGTCAAACTCAACACACTTACATCTGAACGCGAAGTGAAATGAAACAAACAGTTGGTTTAAATATTATTAAAGAAAACCTTTTTTTTTAAAAAAAAATTAATAAATGAATAGCATTAGATTAATGCTTCAGTAGATTCACAATCATTCGCTTAAAATTGGAAAATATGTTTTTGAAAAATTAAAAAGTATCTGCTAATATATACCAAACATTTTAAAAACTTAATGTACTAAACTCGATTAATCTGAAACATTATTTCTGCTTTTTTTAAAATTAATATTTTGGCGAAAATCCCACCATCCCAACT
Organism: Maratus speciosus; assembly: GCA_963932465.1. NCBI lineage: Eukaryota > Metazoa > Arthropoda > Arachnida > Araneae > Salticidae > Maratus > Maratus speciosus. Next base: position 115,846,837 of record OZ010796.1, on the reverse strand, counting down.
TGCAAATCCCGAAATCTGATCCACAAGAAACATTCGAGAGTGTATCAGACCATAGGAAAAAAACTACAATCCAATAATAATTAATTTCCGTTCGTTTAGTGTTCGGGTTCCGGGTTGAAAAATGACAGGGTCGGATCGGGTTGTAGTGAAGGAAATTATTGTGTGTCGTGTTCGGATCGGATGACGGTTTTTCCTTGTATTCGGGTCGGAATGCGGGTTGACATCAAATGGAATTTTCAGGTTCGGTTCGCGTACAATACGATATTTGGACAAACATTTGGTCATTTCCTAATAAGCCTAAAACTGTATAAACTCATTACAATAAGCTTAAAAAATATCAGGCTGATTGATAAATAAAGGACTCATTCCAATTAGCCTAACGCTCTCTAGACTCTTTGCAATAATAAGCTTGAAAACATCAGGCTGATTGGAAAAAAGCAGATGTTTCTCCAATTAACCTACGTTATATACACCGATTACAAATGATTTCACAGTATATACGGTATATAAACTACGTTTTACGGCTTATAGGCGTTAAAATAATTTAACGGTAAGTATACTGTTTACTTGAATCATAGTACATATACCGTATATCTGCCAGTATGTGCATCGTAATTTTACACAGAAATGTTTTAGAGTGCACAGTACGATACAGTAACGTATAAAAACGCATTAATGTACTGTGAATTACATGAGGCAGTGACAACGGTTATCAATATATCGTATGCATATGTACTTCTCGGCCATGAATGAGAAAATCAAAAAGAAAGAAAAGAAGCAAGAAATCAGTTGATTGATTCAGTAATCTCGCTGCACAGGAATATCAAAATACACGAAATTTCGTTAACTCTTCGATCACTGTACTTGATGCATGTGCCCCCTGTGTCCAAAAGGAGTAAACAAAATAATCTGTCATATTTGTCACATTTTTTATTAGGTCGATTTAGTAACGACACTTTCAGTGTTTGCAAATCGAATGGAATCTTGCTCGAATTTCTGATTCGAGAATCGAATTGTTAGACAATGCCCGAGAATCAAGGTTTTACTGTATTTCTTTTTATAAAAATACATATGAAATTTAAAAACATAATTTCTTCATCTTCACATTACAAAGCAAGTTTATAATAAGTACATACAGAGGGTTTCATTATAGTTTCTTTCTTTCTTCATTTAATGTGTTTATGAGTATAGATTTATGAATAGTCACAAAATGTAGAAAATAGCAAATGCAACTTTTATAGTTCTTATAAAAGATCTAAAAAATAACTCGAATAGATTGCTGTCTATGAAAATTTATTCTTTGAATGCAATTAAATTTCCTGAATTTATTGACGCTATGCTATGGTATTACACTTTTCATATGTAAATCAAATTTTAGAATGCTGTTCGGTGTATGTGACATATATATCGTTATATAAGACCGCACAAATTCTTTTAAATTACCCGTACACTGTAAAAAATATACTGTCAGTTTACCGGTAGAAATCGGAAAAATAGTTGCCCTTATCGTACCGGAATAATTTCAGACCCAGCTCGGAATAAAATCCGTAAAAATAGGAAATAGTCAGTAAAACGGTAATTTTACGGATTTTATTCCGATTTTATGGATTTTATTCCGAGCTGGGTTGGACATTATTCCGGTACGATAAGAGCAACTATTTTTCCGATTCCTATCGGAAAACTGGCATTATTTTTTTTTACAGTGTACGTTTTATTGCTTGAAGTACGTTTTAGTAATATATAGTATTGTCCAGTTACGCAAAATAATTATTAGACAGTGTGATGTACGTAGCAGCTACAACTCATGTGCGAGGCTATAAAAAATTCAAATGCAGTACTGTCTGTGGGTTGTTATTATTTGAAATGCATTTTAATGATGTTATGTTTTTTGAGACTGAGTGAAATTTTTGCGTTGCTAGAAACATCACTATGTGGTAATATTTTTAGTATGCCTTCGTATCAATCCTTTTGCCGTCGTAATTTTATAAACAGACATAAACAGCCGAGAAATTCAAATTTATTAATAAGATGAATTGCAGCATATTCTCTCTTGAAAATGGTATATGTAGCCAAAAATGTAGAATATGTAGACAATAGCAAATGCAGTTTATTTTAAATTCTTATACAAGGTCTCAAAAAATAACCCGAAGAAACTACTATCAATGGAAAATTATTTCTTGAATTCAATTAAATTCCTTGAATTTATTGATGCTATTTTATGATGTTATACTTTTCCGACGTAAATTTTAGAATGCTATGCGGTGTGAGTGAGATATATATTGTTATACGTCGCAGTTCTTTCACAAATTGACCAAAATACTTTAAATAAATTCAAATATAAATAAGGGTTTTAAAACTTAGATTTAATTGCTAATTTCGAAAAGTCTTTAGTATGTGAAGCCTGATATTCGATATTTCTTTTTGTTAGCAAATATTTTAGAAGCAATTTGTTAAATGAGCTTGTTGCCTAAAAAAATTGTCAATCTCGCATTTGTCATTGAAGAAAAATGGCACAATTGTATGCAGATTGAAAGTTAATGAATGGAAAAGATTAGGGAGTGATTGATTAATAAAAAAGTCCCAATTTGATAGGGATCAATGATGACTCAAAGCTAATATATATATAAAAAAAGAGAAGCGTTTAATCATCGTCAAAATGGTATATTTTTGAGCCTTTAAAATTCAGGCTGGATATAGATTGATTCATCAAGCTAAAACATGACAGACTATAAAAAAACTGATTAAATACTTTCAAATTTAATATTTTATAAAAGATAATGATTGTTCATAAAATATTAAATATGAAAGTATTTAATGAGTTTCGATACTGAAAGTTTCATTAACCTGGAAAAATCGGATCTGAATATAAGAAGAGTAATAAAATTTCATTAGCCGAGTTTGAATTCGCTTAAAAAAAGAATATATATATATATAGGTTGTTTCGAGTGAGAATTTTCCATATTACATCTTGATTAAATTATACCGTAAGTTAAAATTCGTACAATAACTGTGGTGCGTGTTTGAAATGTAAACTAAAAATAAATAAAGAATGATAAAAATTGGTGAAAAAAAAGACGAATCATACAATCTCTAAGCAATTACCTGCTATTTAAATCTTATTTTGCGTATCTAAGTGTGTGTGGAATAATAAAACATTATAATGCCTATCAAGTTAAGTAAGGATTTCTTGTGTGTAACTAAAATCTATTTTGATCCAGTGGTTCTCAATAATTGATTCGAGTGAAGATCAGAGTCCTCAAGTCAGAGGACCTTAAGCTGTGCCACCTAATTTTTAAATTTTAATTTTAAGAATTAACAGAAAGTATCGATACTTTAATATCCAACATTTCATATTATACGATTTACTTTAAAATAAGATTATGAGTCCTAAATTTGCTCTATTTGAAGGTTATTTCTCTGTCTGTATACACTTTGTAAGAGTACGCGAGGAAATCATGAAAAGCATCTTACATCTTCAGATAAAATAATTTTTTTCAGAAAAAAATTAACCCTGCTGAAAGAAAAGAGTTGCCATGTAAAATGCAGTAGTAATGATAGTTGGAAAATGGTTTAAGAGTAATTACTATCCTGAATATCTATCTTACAAAGAAAATATTCTAATTTAAAAAAATGTTAAGCTCAACTATCTCTATAAAAGTTAATGTATGTAAAAAACATGTTTATAAAAACAGTATCTTTTCTTTTTTACAATTTTAATAAATTAATTTTCTTTTCGTTTTTTGCTTCGCTACAGCATTTTCTTGTGTTAGTAAATAAATTAAAAATGACACATTCTTTTGATAATGTTTTTCATCATCGTAATTTTAGTTTGACGTGGATGTTTTATTATTAAACAGACATACCTGTTTATGTGTTCAATATTTTTTTCTGATTTTCTTTATTTCAAAACTGTTTTTTACCTTATGTATTGTTATAAATTGTTTATAATTTTTTTATTATTTTTATTTAGAATAAATTAACATTTTATTCTAAATATTTTTGTTTTCTCCGATAGTTCAGAATTTAGTTTTAGAAGTAACAAAATTATTTAATAATTTAACTCATTTTCTGTCTTTGCTTCTTAAGCATTATTAAGTATACTATAAGATCCTGAAATGAATGATCTGATTGTGCTTTTAGGAGATTTTAGACTTAGATGCATGGACGTTATTTAGGAAGTGTAGATTAAAGCATTCGGAGGGGTTATAAAAAAAGCAATTAAAAAGTCGGGAATTCTTAAATATGTAAAATCATGTCAGTATCCGCGTTTAACATCTACCCATAAAAAAGACCGCATTCAGTTTGCAGCGACAGCGACAGCGATGACAGCGATGACCACCTCGGGAACTCAGCTTTCGCTTTAGAGTGTTAGTGCAATCCCGAGGGGTAGACCACATCCACTCCTACCGACTCTCAACCAGAGTTTGAGAGGGAGCGTCGGATCCCTGATCAAGCTGCTGAGATTTATTTCGGTTACTGTGAGATTTACAATTACAATCACAATTGGTTACCCAATTTTCTGGGCGAACCGTAGATTTCACATCGAGATATATGACTGTATGTAGTGATTACATGAGGATCATTTCACCTAATGTGATTGCATAATTGTTTACAATTTTCTTGGATATATATACGTCACAGTACATTTAACACACAATATTTAACATGACAATTAGAAACACATTACAACACAATATCAAACACCTACTATTTACATGACTGTATGTAGTGATTACATGAGGATCATTTGAATGTGATTGCATAATTATTTACATTTTTCATGGATTTACAGGGATTTCACAGTATAGACTCTTAAGCAACAAACAAGTTAGTCTAAAATTATTTGTAGTAATTGAAAAGAAGTTCAATTTCGATGGTCCGACGGTATGCTATTATATTGCCACGAAATTCACAAGGAAAATGGTGTATTTTCCACATTTCAACAAAGTGGAGACTCTCAAATATTTTAGCTCGCTTTTCCTGAGGAGGTAAGCTGAGATTTTATTTTTAGAATAACGAAAACATACATATACATGTATTCACATAATAAATTACCGATCTTAATTACATTTTTCAACAAGAATTCACCCTGCAAAAGACACAAAAAGTGCTTTGAAGATAACAAACTTCCCACAGGTTTGATAAATTTTCCACACTCGATTGGGCGGCCAATAACCTGGACCTAAATCCCATGGAGAACGCTACGAATATTATAGTGCGTAATATCTACTGAAAAAAAAATGGTCATACAGGACTTTTCAATATAACTCGAAAACATTGTGAGGAAAACTACCATTTATGAGGGATAGTGTATTTTGTCACCTCATCAAGTTCGAAACCTTGTAAACTCTATGCCGCAACTTTGCATTGAAATCACTGAATACAAAGTATTCAATTGATATGTAATATTTCTCTAATTTATAAAAATCTGCCCGTTTCTTGTCATTTTGCTCCTTGTACATATCCAGTGAATATGTAATTCATTATATTGTGGTAATATCAAATATGTTACAATGATTTTTATATTTACATTGCCTATTTAATTTGATAAAATAAATGTATGTAGTTTCTATGTGGATTACTGCAATTATGTTTATTATTTTTTAATATAAAGATGGTTCCTGTCATTTTACATCCCACTATACAGGGTGCAATATGTTATCTATCGCCGACCTTTAATTTCTCAACCGTTGGTTGTAGACATATAGTTCCAATTACAAAAACGTTTCAAATGAGCAAAATATTCATGTTGTGGCATTATTTAAAGTAAAAAATCAATTTGATAAAAATTACGAAAACTAACTTTTTATACGGTCCCTCAGTCCCTATAGTTATATTTGGTAAAAGTTTACACATATCATAACAGATATAACACAAAAAGTTTGACATCTGTACTACAAAAATTAACACAATTATTAAATTTCAAAGTTTGAGATTTTTGCACAAGATTTTGTCTTTCAGTGAAAGATCAGTTAAAAGATGAATAAAAGTAATTCGAGATGAAAATCAGGATGCAATGTCCTTTTTACGGCGAAGCCACTTTTAGCCGGTATCGTCGGTACTTTTGAATGTTGTTCGGCCCATAAAAGTTAGCTCAAATTTTTAGAGGAAATAACCCTATTTGGAAATTCCCCAATTTGGTGATACCGGCTAAAGGTGGTTTTGCCGTAAAAAGGACATTGCACTCTGATTTTGATCTCGAATTACTTTAATTCATCTTTTAACAGATCCCTTAATGAAAGACAAAATCATGTGCAAAAATCTCAAACTTTGAAATTTAATAACTGGGTAAATTTTTGTAGTACAGATGTCAAACCTTTCGTGTTATATCTGTTATGATACGAGTAAACTTTTACCAAATATAACTATAGGGACTGGGGGACCGTATAAAAAGTTAGATTTCGTAATTTTTATAAAATTGATTTTTTTACTTTAAATAATGCTACAACATGAATATTTAACTCATTTGAAACGTTTTTGTAATTGGAACTATATGTCTACGACCAACGGTTGAGAAATTAAAGGTCGGCGATAGATAACATATTGCACCCTGTATATAGTATTTCGACGAACTATTTTATTAAAAGAGACGCAGAGAATTATTATAAACATATACATCAAAATAATTAGAAGGCTTCTGTAAGTTTATAAAATTAGAGCTGAATGGTGTATGTTATAAACATAAGTTTAATATAAAAATTTTCTATTACTAACAATACAGAAAAGAGTTTTAGGAATAAGAAGTTTTATCAGGTTTTAGAATAATTAGGCATAACTGCTAACTTTTACACTTTTTCTCACCACTAAAATTTAATAGTAAATTTTGCCTTATTTAATCGCCGAAATCTTCGACAGATTTTTATGTTCTACATTTTTTTAAAAATTCCTATTTTACACGATTCTTGTGATACATTTTTAATTTTTTGCATTTCTTTTGATTGAAAGCAATTCGAAAGGAAAAGCAGAACCTTAAAAAAGTACATAAAATAGTCTTCTAAATTTACACCTGATAAAAATTTCACTATCACATAAATATCGCAGTAATTGCCAGAGTTGGAGGTTCCAGTAACTGAAAGTTTGCATACTTGAAAATTTTCTTGATTGAAGCACGTTTATCATACTTGAAAACAAAAGATAAAATTTTAATTAAAAGCAATAACATTTGTTAGGAGCAGAAAATCCTAATCCTCTATAGCATTTTTTTAGAAGTCGTAATGGGGGAAAATTTTATTAACCATTTGGAAAAAATGGTTATTTTCCTCGTCAGGGTAGGAAATCAAAAGCATATCTGAAGTTTTTTATTGGTTGAATCCGCATTTTATTCGTTTTCTGATTGGTCTATACAGTAATCTGTAATTTGCCTTTACTTTCAACAGAGATGGATACTTCAGTTGCCACTATGAAAAAAAGTAATAAAAACTACAAAAAAAAATTAATAACTCAGAAACAAATTGAGATACAGCTTTCAAACAAATTGCATTTAAAAGTATGTTTCTTTCTCTATACGACGGTGTAAAAAGTAATATTGTGGGATGTTTAGAAGTTTAAGAATGAAATTTAATTTAAAATTGGTCGTCAGATTTCCGAGAAATCTGATGATGGAAAAGCCTTTTCCCGAACAACCAATGAAATGCTTGGATAATACGTAAGTTTCAGGTGGATAATACGTAAGTTTCACGAAATCTGACGAGTCTCAGGCGATTCTTGTCGCTTGCAATTTATTACGTGTAATAACACTATTAAAGTTTAATTCATGGCGTACATAATGTATTACCAGCTCCGTAGAAGTTTAAAAATTTACAGTACCGAAAATTGTAAAACTGAAATTTTTTAAAAATTTGTTCATGATGGGTCCAGGAATGTTAATGTTTAATTCATGGCGTACGTAATGTATGATCAACTCCGTGCGATTTGTTATGTCTTAAATTTTAGTCTTCGAAAAATTCATTTTCCAAATGGTCGTTGTAATTTGTTAAATTGCTTTTTTTTTCCTTACTGCTCGTTTTAATAATTGTCTTCTCTAAGAAAATAGCGTAGCATATAATGGATATTGTATTCAATGATAACCATGTAATTGGATGAGAAATATAATTACTATCTTATCATGTCTATAATAAAACTATGAATGAAATCAACAGCGTTTTGTAATATAAAAACTGAGACCAATTTTTGAAAAAAAAAAGAAGGATTATATCTAAACATTTCACACTAAAAGAAATACTGTAAAATAGTTTTATGAATTATGATTTTTTTTCTAAAATATAATGAAGTTTTATAAAAACAAAACTAGTCTTTCATGGAAAAAAATTAATAATTTTGATATAAATGTGGATATGCGTGAGATTGAAATTAAACATATGCTTCTAATTTCAAAATGAAAATTTTAAAATGTCTTTCGTACTCCTTTTCAAATTTAATAAAAATGTCTGCTGAAATATAATAAAGCTTCGAGAAGGAATATTTCAATTTGAAAAATAAACTCAAAATTAATATATATTATTTTGTTCGTAATTACAGAACTAGATTAATAAATTCTTTTTTTCTGCTCCTGGGGAAAGCGGATTATTTCATAATGTATCACTACTCAACTATTTAATTGAAAAAGTTCGAAATATGCGCATATATTATCGCATAGTACAGCTTTATATTTAAAGACCTTGATTTTTTTTTAATCAGATCACATTTTCTTTCACTTTGGACTATGTGATAAATCTTTTTGTCAATCATAATTAATCTCATTTTAAAACAATAGTGATAAGAGAATATCCAAATAATATCCTGAATGAAACTATTTTGATTTAATAGTTAAAATTTACTTCAAAAATTTTAAACAATTTTGTAATTTATGAAAACTAGCATCTCGTATCGCTGCAATTTTTCATTATTAAAATAGTGAGATCGCATTAAAATATATAAATAATTTGATTAAATTTTAGTAAAAGAATAACTTTATAATTATTCATAAAAATACATACGAACAATACACAGGTTTACAATGAATTTTTTTCTTCAAAGTAGAGAATATTTTTGATGTTTTTTTATGCTAATTTCGGAAAAAAGCATTAAAAAATACACTGTTCAAAATTTGCAGCATTCTGTCCAGTCATTTGACCGTTTTTATCGAAAACGGTTACACAACCGTAATTTAACACTATTCTGACCATATTATTGGCCATTTTATGGTCAGAATATCGTTAAATTACGGTTATGAAACCGTTTTTTCAAACAACGGTCGAATGACTGGACAGAATGCTGCATATTTTTAACAGTGTAGTATATCAAGAGCAGTTTCTACACAAATTAAGAATTTCTGACTGGTAAGTAAATATAGATTCTGTTTCTAGAGAGACATCTGAATTTCTTATAGGTCAGTTATAAGTTCAATCATAAAGATACCAGATACCATTGCACATCATAGCAAATCAGAGTCTTGATTTGAAAATTCTAAAAGTAAAACCAACCAAAAACCCGAAAAAAAAGTGAACTCGAAACCCGACTCCGACGAAACAGAAGATAACACTGGTCGGCAAATTAAAAAAAAAAAAAAAAAAAAAAAAAAAAAAAAAAAAAAAAACCCTCCCTGCAAACTCAATATGTAAAGTGCACAGATCTAATATTCCTAATTATAAATATGGTATCCAAATTGCTCGAGCACGTACCATTTTTCAGAGAAACAGTTTTATATTAATAACAAATAGGGAAAGATTGTTACATTAATTTGCAATGCTAGATAAAATTGAAATCGTGAAAAAAAAGACTTTCACTGTCTTAGATATCAAATTGATAAAATATAGCATGGAAATCTTGTTTATCGATACTTGCATCGTGCATTTTTCTTTTTAATCCCCCCTCCCCCTCCTCCTTTCATGTCCGAATTTACTGTAAAAACTGTAAAAAATCCGACCAGTTTTCCTGTAGGAATCGGAAAAATAGTTGCCCTTATCGTACCGGAAAAATTTCCTACCCAGCTCGGAATAAAATTCGTAAAAAAAAGGAAATACTAAAACGGTATTTTACGGATTTTATTCCGATTTTACGGATTTTATTCCGAGCTGGGTCGGAAATTTTTCCAGTACGATAAGGGCAACTATTTTTCCGATTCCTACTAGAAAACTGGTCGTATTTTTCTTTACAGTGTATATTATACACGATTATGAAAAAGTAGTCTACAATAATATCTCTCTAATAACAATTTTATCATTTATGTCGAAAATTGAACATATATACACTTGTGTCGATGCGATCTTGCATGAACAATGATACGAGTTTCTAGCAAGAAGCAATAGAGCCTTTTTCTTCGGTAGTTACAATAATCTAAAAGACTACCTTAAAAAATCACAGAATTAATTTTTGATTTAAGGGGTTTAGGGTCCTGCGCGGCTCGGGTTGTATCCGATTTGAACCCGAAAATTGGGCTTAAAGCCGACCCGGAAATTACTTTGTTTGGTTCCGAAATCAGATTTGAATCCGATAAAAAGTTTTCGTTCACCCCGAACCCCCACACTGTAAAAAAAATAATGCCAGTTTTCCGGTAGGAATCGGAAAAATAGTTGCCCTTATCGTACCGCAATCATTTCCGACCCAGCTCGGAATAAAATCCGTAAAATACCGTTTTACTGACTATTTCCTTATTTTTACGGATTTTATTCCGAGCTGGGTCGGAAATTATTCCGGTACGATAAGGGCAACTATTTTTCCGATTCCTACCGGACAACTGGCAGTATTTTTTTTACAGTGCATAAAAAAAGTTTCCGTTGTCCCGAAACCCGAAATACTTCAAGCCGAAATTCAAAATCAAAGAAAATCAATCTATAATTTAATTCAATTAAAAAATATATATTCTTACAATCACATTTATGATACCAATTTTATCTTTTATAAGGAAAAATAAACATAATAATAAACATTTATATTCAAACATTTCTGAAACGAAATTATAGACTTTTTAAAAATTGGGTGCCTAGCGTCCCATTTCTGGGACGCTTCGAATTTTAATAAATTTGTATAATTTGTTTCTCCTTTATAACAGGAAAATAGTGCAAAATAATTATCTATAAATGTCTTTACTTGTTACCGAGAGATGACGGCATAAAATGGATATTTTATTTGCTTATATGACGGCTTTTTTCGGTGTTTATAGATTTTTCATTTTTGAAGATGGCGAAATGTAAAAAGTAAGTTTATTTGTATTTTTCCTATCAAGGATCTAAATAAATAAGTCATAATCTTAACTTGTAGAATTTTTTGAAATATGTATTTTTTTTAAATTGTGAAATTATATGTTCAAGTCTATTTTTTATGCATTTTTGTAACGTCCAAAGTATACAGCGCAAGGCACGAATGGGTACATATTTTTATTAGCCATGTAAGGGACAGTTATTTATGTATGGCGTATGGCGTATGGCGTTATGTAGTATATATAGTTATTTATGTAAAACCTTTTCAAGATGATTCTGAAATAAATTGTTTTTAAGCCTCAAATAGAATTGTTCTTAGTTTATTATTAATAATACTTATAATGTTATTAGTCTATGTAAAGAAATAAATATAATTTTTAGTAGTTCGTAAAAATACTAATTATTTCATACAATATACAGTTTAAAAGCTTATTTTATATAAATTTAGACAAAACATATAATTATGCATATTATATTATTATAAATACTATGCATATTCTCATATTTAGTACGTTTACATTTTAACAAATAAAATTTTTTTAGCGTAATATTTTTTAGCACATTTCCAGTTCATTTTGCGACATTTTAAAATGATTTTACCAATAAATTTGAGAAAACAAAAATTCAGGCACAAATGGGTTAACCCGATTCTGAACCGTAAGTAACAAAGCGTAACCCATTATATTTGAGGAGCAGACATTCAAACCGTGTTTTCTCACAAATAAATAAAAAAATGAGTTATTGTTAGTTTTATGAACTCTGTGTTAAATTGCACAGAAATAAGCGGTATTTTTAACCAAATTTTTTTTTCTCCGATTATAAACCAATTTTAAACTTGGCGTTTTAATCAAAGAGTGTTTCCTCCAACGCCTGCATTCAGTCAAACAGTGATTTCTCCAGTCTGCCAATCACAGTTGTCAATTAATGCGTACTTTCGAAACCTACCATACATACCACAATCGAAATGGATTGTTTCAGAGAAAAATAAGAGAACTGTTAAGGTTAAAGATTTCCAGAATTATATATTTCAAGATCTAAGTGAAGAATCTGGTGTAAATCTTCTTAAAAAGGGAGTTACTGTTGCCAGTGTTCAAAGGGTTGTTTTAGAATCTCTTCCTCTTAGCCACGCCATATCAGTTGAAAAGAAAAACGATGTTGACAAACTTTTGAAGGTAATGTATGGTGAACAGTGGCAAAATCAACCTGATGATGACTTCAAATGGTACAACCACATTATCCATGATTTACCAGCGGTCAGTGAAGGAGAGGGGTAAGTGTGTGACTGTCTAGATGAAGATATTGGTTTTAAAATTTGAAGTGGATTTTTGGCAAACGAGTATTTATTTAGTAAATATTTAATGAATACTACTAGGTACCATAATCTGTCATTTCATTTTATCAATAATCAACTGAAGTTTAGTATTTACTCAAATAAAATAATGCTTTTGTATTATTCGTGAGTTAGAACTTATTTCATTCAAAAAATGTTTTATCCACTTGTCAAACAATCAAAACATGTTCCCTCCTCTGAATTCGGTCAAAACGTGACTTCTCCAAATATTAAATGCATTTTATTAATTTGTTTTAGGTTTAATATCTTATGTATGCTTGCGATTCTTTCTAATAACCAGTAATAAAAATACACAATGAAAATTAGAACTAAATACAAGTTATTTTCTAATTTATCAGTTTTTTGTGTTTTTTGAAAATTTGTATCTAAAGGAGAAAGCATGGTTTGAATGTTTGCTCCACATTTGTAGGCTCTCTATGTAAAACTGGAGCTTCATGGTATTAAATACGTAAACTTAAAGCAAAACTTGAAAATTCATAGACTTCAGAGGAATATTCTGTCGTGCACATGTTAGGATTTACTAATTAAAATATGAATTTTAATAAAAAACTTTCATTTATATTTCTTAAAATTGAATGTTGCTCTTTTACGAGTACTACATGAATAATTCAGAATTGTTTAATGAAATTTAAATTTTCCGTCAGGTGTCCACCTTTCTGTGGATTTGTCGTCTGATGTTTTAGTTTCATGACTGACAACAATTACAGAGCCACGAAGAAAAAACTTTATATTTAACAAGGCATTGTTTCCATAAAAAGTGCCAATTTCAATGAAAGCATACCGACTTGAATATTTCATATAAAACAAATACTTTCTTGGAGTTTAAAATCTTTTGCAAGTCCGTGCAATTTATCGACTGATGAAGAATCACCCTTACTACAGAAGGAACCACAAGAGTAAAACAAATGCATAAAATAGACATAAGTTAAACGATGAAATAAATTAATCCACTGACTGCTTAATTTTTAAATCTAAATTGTTTTGGCTAATGTTTATTTCTACTTTCTTCTATCGTCAATAGAAGAAAGTATTATAATCAAAATGTTTTCAACTTCCGGTTTTCGACGGATTTACACGTTTTAGGGGTCAGAGATCCCCCAAAATACTTATTTATAGAAAATGTCTGAGTGTCCGTGTGTCTGTCGCCTTTGTACCACCAAAAAATTTATGAAGTTATCGATAGAACTGAAACAATTTTTTAAGGGAATTAATTAATTAATATTAATTAAATATTATTATTAATAATTAATGTTAATAATAATTAATATTAATTAATTATAATTCCTTAATTTGGAAAAAACCCTCTGGAAGGGGGTGATTTTTCTTCCATTTTGAATACTCTACCATCGAAAAGTGTATGAAATTATGCATAGAATTGAACAAAATTTTTTGTGTATATTTTTGGCCATGATAAGAAGATCCTCCCTCAGTTTGGAAAAATTCCGCCAAAAGGGGGCACTATAATAGCGAATTTTGAGCAATTTTCTGGATTTTTCACAGTTCTATTGTACACGGCGGCTTGTGAAGCGAATGGAACTTAGCATCCCGGTAAGTCGGCTATTCGCGAACAGCTGATGTACAACAGAATAATGGAAAACTATTGATTTTAATAAATATCGTGATCGATATGAACTCGTTTTTACTACGATTCATTGACTGAAGCAGAAATTTAAGATGAAAGTCAAATTTGGTATAGGATTGAACTAACAAAAGTGAAATATTGACATTTATAACAACATTTTAAAATATTAAGAAATAAGAGATTGGAGAAAGTTTTGGGATTGGCGTTATACGTTTCAGATCTCCATGTACAGTCGTGGAAAAAAAAGTAAACACCTCCTATTAACTTTGCAACAAATTACTGTAGAAGAAAGTTACTAATACCAAAATATTGGAAATAAAGTCTTCTTTTAAATGATGTATATAAATTTTGCTTAGGGGGCCATCTACCTATCAATACGAACCCAACCTTTGTTATTTTCAATAGCACTACCCAAGTTTGATACCATAAATACATTATACACCCTTTAATTAGGCTAAATACAAATTTTCATGAAATTTCTACGATTTGTTTCAGAGAAATTATTTTAAAATGAGTATGTTTTAGTGACCGTATCCAAATTGAAGTTCGGTACTCGATCGTTGAAATGGTACACAATGGCTATGTCACTTCTGTTAATGTATTATTTTTTGCCAATATGACCATTTTACTCGCTTAAAATGTTTCGACTATTGTCAGATCATATGATTTAATAAAATGAGTAAAATATATTTTTTCAAATTATACTTTTCTGCATATCATAGAAGGGCTCTTAAAACATTCTTTTGATGTTTTTTAATCATAATTCGAAAACTACTGGGAAGAAAAATTTTAGATTGAGAACTCGCATAAAGCAGGACATAATAAATATAAATCTATCAAAAAAATTGTAGGTTGCAATTCATTTTTTAATATTAATTTCATAATTCATATTATAAAATTAAAAAAATTATAAATTCAATGTATTTATGTTTGGGTTTTTTCACAGACAGAATTAAAACATTTGGATTATAATTTCAGGAGATATTATTAAAAACCTGAAAATGCAATTTAACATTAGAAGTTCTAAATTTTGAATGATTATAATTCAAAAACTTATAAAATACAAACGACTTTAAATTTCGTTTCTAGGCATAGTTTGAACCAAAGATTTAAAATATATTGTCAAAATTGTGTGTTGCTGTTGAAAAAAAAGCAAAGTTTGGTCCGGTTTCGATTTGTAAGCAAGCAAATTTTATATGCAAAATTTAAAACTAGGCTTTATTTCCAATTGTTTGGTACCGGTAACGTTCTTCTATTATAATTAGTTGAAGAGTTAGTTTACTTTTTTTTCCACCACTGTACAAAGTGGCCGTAATGAAACTGACAATATTCAGCTTGCTCTGTAGAGCGATCTAATTACGAGAATGAAGCCAAATTTTATAAGATGATTAAACAAGACGGTGGATGAGGTATTCTACGAAAAAATTAGTTCCAGAAGTCACCGCTAGGGATATTTGATTTACGATGTTTTTTAGCGGAATTCTTTAACCCCTATGTCTTGTTTAATCATACTACAAATTTTGGCTCCATTCTCGCAATTAGATTGTGCTACAGAACATGCTGAGTACTAGCAGTTTAATTAGGGCTACTTTGTATATTAAACTTGTAGTATATTATCATTGAAACAGATATTTACATTCTTACCCCTTGACAATTGAATTTTTGAAAAAAAATCGGTTAAAACATTGTGCATACTTTAAACTTTGCTACTTTTGTCTTGCCCGTGGAAATCGCGATGTACACAATCAGCAGGGCTGCCAGTTTGGCCTCCTTTTTTATTTCAAATTCACACCGGAAATTTCTAATGAAGAATTTCTACTTTAAGAAATCACGAAGGGTCTGCCATTTAATAAATCAAAAGTCGCTATTATTAATTTCTGGTATGATTTAGAGAGGGATAAATGAGAAGGAATAAGAAATATTCGAAATCGAAATATCAATTGGCATCACCGAGATACAAGAGATCCTATAAAGAAATTAAAAGCAGATACTTAAATAAAACAAGCCGATCAAAATCGCACATTTAAATCCAAAGGAATGCAATATTTTTTTAAAAAAAATGAAGTTTTTAAAACAGTTAAATGAATAAAAATCTTTCTAAGTATAAATTAATTTTTCTCTGTTTAAAATTATGGAATCATACTTGGTCTTTCTAAAAAAAAAGTATATAATTTTTGACAACGTATTAAAAAATATATTTTAGTGTTTCTACATAATATAACACATTTAAAATATATAACGAAATGTGATGATTTTTCAATTTATTTGTTTCTAAATGAATGGTGGTATATAGCATATCTCCGTTACATCTTATGCTAAGTTTTGTTATTAAATTCTTCACTTACTTTGTGAATGCTAATTTTCTGATAACTGTATTATTCATTCGATAATGTATTTTTTTCCTCTGAGAATTCCTTTATTCGTAAATAAAATTCTATTTTGAAAAAAAATCTAATATTTCTCAAAAATTATGTTTGAATTACTGTTAGAAGCCTTTCATGTATCCTTTGTTACAATAAAATTATGTGATATAATTTCATAAATACAGTAGCATTTGTCACTTAATCAAAATATTCATAGGGAGGAGTCATCCCTTTTTAAATTCAGTTGTTAGCCTTGAATGTGCACATTATTGTCCGCAACGAGAGAACCTCAGGTGTGCCGCGAAGCTTTTCAGTCAAATTCTATCAACATTTTATGAGTTACTCTTATATGGGACCCAAACCACAACACTCTCTGAAATACTTTCTTCAATTCACGGAAATTTTCTGGCAGCAGTGCTACCAGGATTTTTCCTTAAATAGGCGAATATCCGTTTCTTTTTTTCTCCGTTATAGGAGGTAAAATATACGTCAACTGAAGAAAATGAAAGTTGCTGACGTTGGAAAGTTGGACCAGCTACATTAGTGTTACGAGACCAGTACTTTAGCCACTCAGCTAGCGCTGCACAGTGGTGAAATAGTTTGAAGTAAATATGTTTGCCTCAGATGGGTATATGGTTTGATTAATTCCTTTAAAAAGTTTTGAATTTTGAGGTTAATTTGGGGAAGATTTCGTCTTTAACACCTTTAAGGGGGGAAGAAACCGCACTTTAGAAATTTCAGAAAATCGATTTTTTTTTTCACATTTCAAAAATATAATATCTCGAGAATATATTGGCAAGAAGAAAAATCAAAATATTCAATATTAACAGAGTTATCCGACTTTTATTCGAGCGCGCCAGAGCCCGCATATTGTGCTAGCGAAGATTAAACGAAGATCTCCCTCCCTTACTTCCTCAAGAACTTCAAGAGCATCTTCTATCAATCTACAAAGATTTATCTAGAGTTGACTTACTCCAAAGCTTCTTGGGTGGACATACCCAGAACGCCAATGAAAGTTTTAACGCAGCAGTTTGGCGGTTCTCTCCCAAACACCTGCATTTTGGACTACAAATTGTTGAAATTTCAGCATACATCGCTGCTGGGATATTTAATGAAGGATACACTTCCGTTCTTAGAGTTATGGATAATTTAAATATTGTTGTTGGCATGTATGTCAAAGTTTTTTCCGAAAACGGCGGTGAGGCGCGAGTAACGACGTAACGAGACAGAACAGGAGGAGTCTTTTTCAGACAAAAGCAAATCGTACAGCCCGAAAACAGCAGCAACTCAAAGAAAACCAACTTTTCGAGGAATCCGAAGGTCTATTATATGCACCTGGGATAGCTGATTGACCGGTAAGTCACTAAAACCAGTAATTTTATCATACCGAAACTTTAAACGCTATTATCTCGAAACTATGTTTTCAAACACTGCTCGTGCTGTAACGCAAAAAGTTATCGGTCGATTTTGCTGATTTTTGCTGAGGCTTTTCTTTATATCATTACCGAAAGGATGTACCTAAAGTTTAAAAGATTTCGTGTAAATAAACAATTCTTTAGGGATGAAAAATGTCGAAAAAATAGTACAAAATTCGAACATTTTATTAAAAACTGTACTGAAGTTTTTACTTTATATATAATTTTTAGCATTTTATAGGTTTATCCTTCTCGTGCATATGGTAGAAAAAGAAAATAATTTTATTTCAGATCAATAGAAAAAGAGTGACGAGTGCAGCACTTTTGGGCCTCGCGCCTGAGAAAATTTTTGCTGAGCCGCAATTTTGTAAAATAAATAATAATAATAAAAAATAAATAAAAAATAAATAAATAAATAAATAATAAAAAAATAAATAAAATATTTTTTGCACTCTACAAAGATGCACTGTTAAAAATTTGCAGCATTCTGGCAGGTCATTTGACCGTTTTTTCCGAAAATGGTTACACAACCGTAATTTAACACTATTCTGACCATATTATTGGACATTTTATGGTCAGAATATAGTTAAATTATGGTTATGAAACCGTTTTTTCAAAAAACGGTCAAATGACCTGCCAGAATGCTGCAAAATGTTTAACAGTGTGTAGTAAAGTTATGCTACAGTTTCAAAATAATCCGATTATTTTATCACCTTTAAAAAAACTAATGAAAACTGACAGATTTTGAGGCGTCTAAAGGGACTTTTCCGCCTTAACACGTTCACGCCGGCGCGGTGAGTCACACTCGACTGTCTCAGAGCTGCCAAGTCTCCGGCTTTTTGGATACCAGTATTTTAATACAGAAAATGTTGTTTCATTTAATTAGAATAATTGGGCGATTTAAAGAAACGACATTTTCTCTAAAATAACAGTGGTGTGCAAAAAGCTGGCGACTTGACAACTCTGAGACAGTCGAGTGTGACCCACCGCGCCGGCGTGAACGCGTTAATTCTCGCTCCAGTGATATTCACGGGCTGTGTCTTTTATTCAGATTGTTTGATTCCCACCAGATTTATAAAATAGCGTAATTGACTTTATTATGGTATCGTTTACCTGTCATTAAATAAGGTAAATATTTCTTTTTCATAAAAGTGGGGCCAATAAGCAATTTGAATTTTTAAACCGCAATTTAATGCGACTGTTAAGAGGTTAATGAAATTGCGGCTGAGGTTTTAATAGTTTAGTATTAAAATAGGATAAAAATACGAATTATAAATATTTTTATGTAAAATATGAACATTACATTTTTACGCGAGAATTTTTTTTTGAGTAAAATCGATTTTTTCCATTTAATATTTTAATTAAAATATCTATTTTAAACGCGTTCATTTAAAATATATTTTAAATGCGAATACTTTTTTTTAACTTTAAAATATAAGTTGTGAATACTTTTAAATGAATGAAAAACTTAATTGCTGTTTATTTTTTAATTCGAAAATATGTTTATTTTTTTTGTTGTTGATATAGTTTATTTATTTATTTATTTATAATTAAATTAGAAATCTTAATTTATAGAATTTTTGGTTTTTCGTTTTTAAAACGAATTCGAATTTTAGTATTAATAGAGCCAATACGCATGCGTACCAGAAATGAACGGAATTTCTCCCTTTTTTCAGACTTTCGGGAAGAATTCACGGATAAAACATGTTTTCTAGGAGTAAGGAAATTATTTGTCAAAAAATGGGGAATAATTTAATGTATATAGACGAGTTTTTCTGAGAGTGAAGTTCGTTTTGTAAAAGATACGTTTGGAAGAATATTTTTTTAAAATTCGAGTTTGGCTTTTTAGAATAATTTAATACATTCAAGATTATCTGGCGTGTGCAAAGCACGTCCCGTACAGACTGCCATCACTGTTAAAATTTTTGCAGCATTCTGGCAGGTCATTCGACCGTTTTTTGAAAAAACGGTTTCATAAACATAATTTAACTATATTCTGACCATAAAATGGCCAATAATATGGTCAGAATAGTGTTAAAATTACGGTTGTGTAACCGTTTTCGGAAAAAATGGTCAAATGACCTGCCAGAATGCTGCAAATTTTTAACAGTCATTTGACCGTTTTTTCCGAAAACGGTTACACAACCATACTATTCTGACCATATTATAGGCCATTTTATGGTCAGAATATAGTTAAATTATGGTAATGAAACCGTTTTTTCAAAAA
Organism: Maratus speciosus; assembly: GCA_963932465.1. Lineage (NCBI taxonomy): Eukaryota > Metazoa > Arthropoda > Arachnida > Araneae > Salticidae > Maratus > Maratus speciosus. The sequence continues at coordinate 115,826,722 of OZ010796.1, read as the reverse complement.
AAAGGTCGAATGACCTGCCAGAATGCTGCAAAAGTTTTAACAGTGTAGGCAACGAGCACCAGAACTAGAAATTCGTTTGATTCGAGATTCCTTTGAAAGAATATTTTTTCATATATTCGAGGTTCATTTGCAAAAATCAACCAGCGTAGCAGGCGAAGCTCGCTAGTAATTTATTTAACAAACATAATTGTCTTTTTATAATCTAATATATTTAGAACAATCAGAATAACATTCATTTTAGCTTTATTTTAAAACAAAGATGGTGCACTGTTAAAATTTTTGCAGCATTCTGGCAGGTCATTCGACCGTTTTTTGAAAAAACGGTTTCATAACCATAATTTAACTATATTCTGACCATAAAATGGCCAATAATATGGTCAGAATAGTGTTAAAATTACGGTTGTGTAACCGTTTACGAAAAAAACGGCCAAATGACCTGCCAGAATGCTGCAAATTTTTAACAGTGCGAGATACCTTAAGGGGTCCGAGGGCTCTTACAATTGGAATAAATGAAAAAAAAAGACCATTCTTAACATTTAATATCTTATATGATGTAATAATGTATATGATTTTAAAGCACAATTTTTATTGGGTTGAAAGATATAAGCGTGTTCTTTCATTTCAAGTACACTGTTAAAAATTTTGCAGCATTCTGGCAGATCATTCGACCATTTTTTGAAAAAACTATTTCATAACCATAATTTAACTATATTCTGACCATAAAATGGCCAATAATATTGTCATGGTGTTAAAATTACAGTTGTGTAACCGTTTTCGGAAAATACGGTCAAATGACCTACCAGAATGCTGCAAAATTTTAACAGTGTATTTAAAAAATTGCAAGATGCTGAATTAGTATTTATAGGGGACTTCAAAGTGTCAGGCATTTGTCGAGCGGAAAATTGGTATAACAGCTTATGCGCAGGATTACAAAATAAATTTTGATACTAGAATGAAATCTTTTGTGACTGCTTGTAATTCAGATTTTGATAATTACCCTGAACCTAAATAAATTTGTATTTAAAGCATTTTTATATTTTGAATACAAAGTTGCATTTAGCAAATACAAAGTTTTGAAAATTTCAACATTATAATCACCAAATAATAATAATAATAATAATAATAATTTTTTGAATAATAAAAAGGAAATTTTAGTCTCAGTTTATACAGACTAACAGGAAACATATGTTTTGAAAATTTCATGAAAAAATATTCAGAAGTATTTTGAGATACCCTTCGCGTTATGCCCAAAAATATTATTTGAAGAAAATAGACTTCAAACTTTCGAAAACGCTGCTTAAGCTATTGGGCGAGTATAATTCTAAAAGCCATAACTTCTGTTCTAATGGGAATTTCAAGGAAACAATTACATCAAAATGTTCAGAAAAGATAGGAGTTTAACATCTAAAAAAATTAGAATTTCGAGAATTTTGAAGCTTTATGAGTCCTGAGACCCCTTAATTGGATGTTAGTTATAATATTTTGAAATCCAAGGTCAAAAGTATTTCTTGTATATCCATATTAGTGGTTTTACCTGATTATCTAAAGATTTGTTGATAATACTCAACTCTAACAAGCGATTATTTTTTTTATTCGATTCGTATCATTTTCACCAAACAAAAACATTATGCGTATACTTTGACAACTGGCGCAAGAGAAATTTATCAAGAAATGTATATTTTGGAAATATTGGCGCATATAGAATATAAAAATAGTCTCCAGTGGCAGTTCTTATCTAACCTAACTATTCTTAAACACAATTAAATATGATTTAAATAACAGATGACAACATTTTATGATTCATTTGTATACCCCAGAAAAAATGTCATAGTTTTTCAGTTTCGTCTCTTTTATTATATGTGTGTGGAAATCTATGATTGCTATTGTGTTTGTTTGTTACAATAAATTATTTATTACACCGTTTAAAGTACTAGAAAAGAAATTCTACTACGTTAATGCCTACAAATGCCCCACTCTGCTTATTGTTTTCAAACTTACTGAATATATGAGAGCTGAATATAAAGACGCCTAAAAAGGAACGATATTTTTATTTTTGTGTCTCTTTAAATGTGGAAAGTTGCTCTACTTTCTGTGGACACATAAAAAAGCCCTGAAAACTATCGGGGTGAAAGAATGAAAGAAAACATCACTTCTTTATATTGCTCTGTTGTTCAGAGAAAACACTTCATGTTAAGTGAATAGAGTTTTCTATCGCGGATTTCAAGTGATAAAAAATACATAAGCAAATAAATTTTCATACAACAGAAAACCTTTATTTCTTCTCTCTCATTTTTTGGCTTTTATTGAAGAATTGCGCATTCAAGATATTTATTTAAGTATCTTTATGTTTCAATGTAATTTATATTTATAAGTTTAAAAAAGTGTTTTGTGGAAAGAGAACTGTTTCTTGAATTTAATTGTACAAAAATGTCTTCAATAGCTATTGAAACCATGTTATTTTTTTAAAATCATCATTATTATATAAAAAAATCTACAAACAACATCAACAAACTGAAAAAAGAAATCCCTGTCAGATTTTTTAAACAGATGAATGCTTTCATAAATCCTACCAATATAGGATTTTGCTTTCTAACAAATCATTATTTATCTTTATATTTTATGCTGAAATATCAGTAGTTAGGTTAAGGAAATACTTTTATCGTTCTAATAAAATGGTGGTTGATTGAATGACTGATTATTTGCTGCTTTATTGGGCTACATGAACATGCTTTAAGATCCAGATAAGTAGATAAAAGATTTTAAATGAATAAACAAGCAGTAAGTTTTACACAAACAATCGAGAAAAGCAAACGTTTTGACATTTCGGTGATCAGAAGATCTATAATGTTAAGGCTGTTCTCAACTGCTCTGCTCAACAGGCGCAAAACGCTTTGACACATTCACAAATTCATTTTTAACGGAAAGATATAAAATTGGAAAGCCTGACCATGGGAGAGATTTGGAATCGAACTGTGTTTTCCATTTTTGGATCAATTAATTACCTATTGAGTTATAAGCGATTTTGATGACGTGACACGGCACTTTTCTCCCTTTACTGACTGGATTTTCTTCTTTCTTTCGGAAGTTCGGTTCAGAATGCCAACTTTCACAGTATTTTCTGAAAGATCTATTGCGTTTACAAGAAAACTGAAAAAACACTTCGATGACATAGTTTCTGAATAACAACACCTTCTAGTTTCATGCGTTTCCGAACAAAAATGAATCAAAACTTATGTCATAAAGTTGACCCTTTGGATTTGAGAACAGCCTTAATAATAAATATGCAACACAAACAAGTTTATTTTACAGCGAAAACAAGAAAGCAAACATTTAAATGAAACGAAATAAAGGAAATAACATGCATAAACAAAGAAAAATCGAGCCAGAAATCTTCTTGGATAGAAAAACATCCCAATAAAGTCTGTTTCAGGATAAAACGTAAAAAAGGGTAAAATAAAAAATAAGACTGACGCGTATTTCTAACAAGCTCTATTATCTCAAAAAGCTCATATTTAGAACATATGTGTTTCATCTGAATTGTGAAAGATAGATTTAATCTGAATTTCAGATGAAATTTAGATAACTTCCTCTAATAGAAAAAGACCTGAAATTCAGATGAAATATAGATGACTTCTTCCAATAGAAAAATATGGGTTGGCGATGTTACGATATAAGACTCGGTGCCGTCGTGAAATCTTATCGATTGTTTCTCTCTTTTAATATTTCCCCCCAATAAGATCCGCTTCAGGATAGAACGAAAAAAAAAAATGAAGAATAAGGCTGACGTGTATTTCTAACAAACTCTATTCTCTCCAAAGCTCATATTCAAAACATAGATGTTCCATCTGAATTGCGAAAGATAGGTTTAATCTGAATTTCAGAAGAAACTTAGATGATCCCTTCCAATAGAGAAATGTGGGTTGCCGATGTTATGATAGGAGGGTCATTGCCGCCGTGAAATCTTATCGATTTTATCTCCCTTCCAATATTATATAAACTGATATTTATACCATATCATTTAGACTGTTATGTGAAAAATATAATTTTTTATTTAAAAAATTCTAATTATAGTGAGTTTTTAACAAGAATCAGAAGATCTAGAAAATCCCCAGAATTTAATATAGGAGTCAGTTTTAATAATAAGATTATTTTTGAGAGTCTGAATCCTATGATATTATCCAGAATCATTTAGAATGAAGAAGAGATTTATTTTAGATGTCTTTATGGTCAATAAATAACATGCTTGTAAAAATATAAAATAAATTTCATTCGATCCTACGAACCGAGGTCTGCAGAACTGAACACTAGAATACTTTTTGCTAACCGACTTAAGTATATGAAAAACAATCAGCTAAGTCGAATTCTGAGAGGCCATTTTAATTTTAACCCTACATTGCAACCACTGTCACCATGTAAAACGACAACTACTAAGGTCCACAGTAATAAATTAAGCAGAGGGGCAGGGTGTCCTAATTTTTGATAAATTTTCAAATTCAATATAAAATCAAGTAATTTTCCCACAGGAGTGCGGTTCGGACTAAAATGCTTCTGGAGATGAACAGTTTTATTCAAGCGAATAAAAAAATAGTTCCAGACTTCGGCCATAGATGGCGTTCTACCTTAAAGTACCAAAAAACCCCATCAAAAACTCAAGAGAATCAGCTACAGATAATTTTATTTTGTCAAAAGCAGACACAGAGGAATAATTTGTACAATCCATTAGCATAGTTCAATGTGTGCACCCTTTGTAGCTCGAGCCACATCCAAACAAAACTCCAGTTTAATCCACGTGTTCGCTATCTTTGATTGCGGAATTGAGTGGATCACATTCACATGCGTCATTTTCGCCTTCAGTACTTCAATGTCAGCCACAGCAAAAGCATGCACTTTGTCCTTTTTCGCTGGAGTCGCCATTTCTGTGTCACAGCGTCAAAACTAATATGAAAATCGAAAAAAAAAAAAACCCCAGCATGTTTGAAACTAAACATGCAGATAAGTGGCGCCATCTATGATCGACGTTTGGAACTAATTTTTTTCATTCGCTTGAAGAAAACTTTTTATCGTGAGAAGCATTTTAGTCTAAACCGCACTCCTGTATGACAATTACTTGATTTTATATTGGATTTAAAAATATATTAGGGACTTTGGGACACCCTGTATAACGTGTATGGTTGAAAAGTAAAAAAACGTGAAAAAAAACCCCGAAAATTTCTAGCCTTGCTGTCCCCACCGGGTAAATTCATTAATTTTTTTCATCGGTGTGAATTGCTTATTTCAAGTTTCAATAAAAATATTTTTTTTTTAAATTTCAAATGTAAAAAGAGATGTTAGCTGGAGAAATCGTACGCTAAAGTAATGTAAGTATCTCTTTTGTATTTTTAAAGCTAAATAGTAGTGATAATGTATAGAAGAACGCAATAAAAACACAAATGGAACGCAGTAAAAAAAATCTACTAAAATATTTATTTTCTATTTAAAAAAAAATATTTTTCTCACTATCAAAGTCATAAATAAAACACTTATATATTCTCGCATGAAAATAAAAAGTCTTGCATTGCTAGGTTAAAATTGAACTTACTCAGAAAGCAATATATTTCTGTTTAGAAATAATATAATGATATAACATCCTCAGTTGTTAAGTTACACCCAAAAGTATTTAAATGTCTACTAATTTGTTTGAAAGGGTTTTATATATATTTATTCTAAGTATATTAATTTAGAATAAATTTACTTTAACATTAAAAGATCCCCTTTCCTTTTAATCAAAATATGTGCCTTTGTATCTTTTCGCAAAAGAATGCTTCTCTACTTTCTCCTGATCTATGACTTTTTTGTTTATTCTCGATTAATTACCTGCATGTGAAGTATTCTATTGAATGTTTTGGACGAATATCTTTTTTTTTTTAAACTTTCAGTAGAATTTTTATAATTTTGTTTAATGAAAATTTAAAAATTTTCTAAATGAAAAAAGAAATCCTAACAATGCTTGCTAAAGATGCTTTACTAACAATGCTTTATTATTAAAATTATAGATCTTCTGATCACCGAAATGTCGAAAAGTTTGCTTTTCTCAATTGTTTGTGTAAAACTTACTATTTGTTTATTCATTTAAAAGCTTTTGTCTGCTTATCTGGATCTAAAAGCATGTCCAGGTAGCCCAAAAAAGCAACAAATAAACAGTCATTCAATCAACCACCATTTTATTGAAACGGTAAAAGTATTTCATTAGCCTAACCACTGATATTTCAGTATAAAACCTCAAAAGGAATAATGATTAATTAGAAAACACAATCCTATATTGGTAGCATTTATGAAAACATTCATCTGTTTAAAAAGTGAGATGCACAGTTTTCTGATTTTTTTATGCAAGTAAATTTACTTCGAAGACAGTGTATTTTGTTTTACGTTTTAAGATACGAATGTTCAGTTACATGTGCCAGACAATTTTGCATTGATGCAAATGAAACCTTCCCAATTATCGAGTGTAATCTGTTGAGATTACGTTAATGAAATCTTATTTTACGTCATGCATAGCTATTTTCACAACTTCTGAATAACGACCTACTACCTAATCCTGACCTACGCACTGGCTCAAAAATTGCCGCTGTCATAGGCGGGTTTTTTTCTGTGCTTGCACGGTCCCTTGGATTTTCATACCATTATTTTGGTATAGAAATTTCGCCTTATTGTTCTACAATTAAAATAAGGCGAAGAGATGTTTTCTAAAATATTGGTACGAAATTTGAAGGATCCGTGCAAACTGTGAAAATACACTCCTACGAGAGTCGCCGTTTTTGAGTCAATGGATAGGCCAAGTATTTAGCGGGCTGTGGTTATTTTAACCTATTTTGCATCCCGTTTGCATTTTCTATTTGCTAACCAATGAATAAAGTTTAAATTTTTGGCATCTTTTTGTATTGAATGGAGGTGGAAGGTGGGTGGTGGAAGGAGGAGGATTTAATTAACTTAATACAATCTCTTTGCAATGCCATTTGCGCATTCTAATTAAGCAGATGCAAATCTTTTCTAAATTTTCAAATGCTTAAAATATGCTAATAATATATTAATACAGGACATAAAAGGAACCGAATATGATTATTGATCAAGGATTTCATTGTACTACAAAAAGTTTCCATGCTAAATTTACGGAACTTTTTTACACTTTGGTAAATTTAACAAAGGTTGTGTTTGTTTTACTAATATTTTCAAATTAAGCTTTTTTTCTAATCTGTTTTTCTTTTTAATATTTTGTTGACACATGTTTATGTAAGCATTATGCATTAAAAAAAATACTTTAGTATTATTTTATTTCTCAAATTAAATTATTTAAATCTGTAGTAGTAATTATTTGTTTTTAAAATTAATTTATGTATGACCTGATATTTCACGGTAAATTGAAAAAAAAAGACAAAATTCCCGAATTTTAAGACGCGACTAGATATGTAATTTTTATTGTTTTACGTGTCAGTGTATGACGACTAGTTTAATAAACAAAGTGTATAGGAGAGAGGCTGGCATATTAAAATTTACATTTTTAAAATTTTATCAGAAAAGTATTTATTTATCGAAACGATACATGGAATTTTATCCCATTTTTACCTAATACCGGCTTCGGCTGCATTCACGTAGAGGAAAGAATAAATGCGTATAAAAAAATATCTACCAAGCTTTTATATTTTATAATAAAAAACATTGCCTTATTTAATGACAGAAACATCGCGATAAAATAAAGAAAACATTACCTTTCTAAATTTGTGGGGGAAATGTTTTTCAGCTAAAAGGTTGCGGATCCCTATCTTATAGTTTTGATGGTTAATGGGTTAAATAATGTTTGAAAGTGGATGAAGATATTTAAGAGGGACAATTTAGAATTGAACAGGACCAAATTATCTAACCACAAGACAATACAGCAAATAAAATATTTTTCGTCGGTAACAAGATAGTTGTAATGATTCATATAATTTTTAGCGCAACACGAAATTGTTAATGAAAGTAATTTTATCTTGAAATAATGTGATTTATGATATACAAAACACTTCTGATTTAAGTTGAAATGTTTTTAACTACTTAATTTTACACCCTTTACAGTCATTCTATATAAATGTCTGTAAAGATAAACTAAATTTTAAGAATATGCATGATAGAATATTTTTTAATCATGATTTAGTAGGTCTCAAATTTTCTTGAATGAAATTTTAGCTTTTAGTTAAAAGATTTTGGTTAATTCTCAGAAAATGATAAATTTTGGGGCTTAAAAAATAAATTTTAATTTTTTTAAATTCCTGATCTTTAACTCAAATTACTCAGTATAATAGAACAAGGTTAAATTTTGCTAAAGAATAGTAATGAATTTTTAAAAATGTTTAAAATTGTCATTACTATGTCTCTGAAACAATTACTCCAGAACGCCACGGTAGTGAAATTTATAACGTTTATCCTATTTAGAGCTAAATGATAACAATTGAAAGTTTATAAGGTACATATTCTGAAAGAAATCATAAACCTTTTTTATAATTAATTCAGCAAAATTAAATTATGAAATATGTTTTACAGTAATAATAAACTTAGCTGTTACACAAGTCTTGTCAATAACAAGTACAACTTTACACTTTTTAAATATTAATAGTTATTTAATGCTTTTATTTTATTTTATGCTAATTTATTTGTAGTGCTTGAAAAGAAATGTTGACAAAAAGTTTAATAATACCTGTTTCACGCTTTTTAACCAAGGACATAAAATGTACCATTATCTAAGAATGGCCCTTTTGTAAGAGCGACAAAAGAAACATTTCCTAGAGTAATACAAGTGCATGAACTTCTGGAAGGTAAAAGTTGAACAAAAACAAATCTCATTCTAATACAACAGTGAGAATAATTCAATAGCTCACAAAAATGAGTGGGTACTTGGAAATTACAGAAGTATCGTATAATTAAATAGCACAAATTTATTTATAATGATTTCTGCTGTTATAATAAATTAGTACGTTTTCGGCATTATATGTTATGCATTTTTTCTGGAATACAAAAAAAGATTTGATTTTTAAAATTACTAATTTATTTTAAAATAAGTAATAAATTTTGTCACAAATGTCAGCGGACACTTCTGAGTCTACAATAAAAGTAATCTATCTTAGAAACAGAAATGAAATGAATGAAAGTTAAAATTTTAGTGCAAAATTCACCTTGAGTAAATAATTAAAATTCATATAAAAAAAGCACAAATAAATGTACTAAAATTACTTGTAGGTGCATACATATCGCCGGTACCATGTCAAGCTATCCAATATGAAAACAGTGTTGCCAGTGGACTAGTTTTTAAAATTCAGATTTCTTGATTGGCACCACTTTTTTGAAATGATAAAATTCGCCTTATTTAACCTTATTTAATGAGATATTAATTAAGGCGAAAACAAGGAGAGTTTTACCGTTTCAGAAAAGTGGTGCCAATGAAGAAATCTAAATAAAAAAAAAGTAGTCCACTGGCAACACTGTTTTCATATTGGATATTTTGGCATGGTACCGATGATATAATATAAAATTATTTTATATACATTCGAAAATATCTTAAAAATACATAAAAAACCATTAAAAATCCTGAACGCTTTCAGACATCACAAGGTCGTCATCAGGGGTTATTTAAACGTTGTTATTTTTCCTTGCACTTATTCGCTGCTGTACAACCCTTAAATTACAATTGTCTCTTCTAGACGATTCTCGAATGTATGTTATTATGTATGTTATTTTTATGTTATATGTATGCAGCTGAAAGTAACTTTAGTACATTTATTTGTGCTTTTTATATGAATTTTAAGAAGTGAAATGATTTACGTTATTCTGTATCAAAATTAAAAGGCAACTCTTTTGACAATCTCCAGTTTATCTTACAGAAATAACATTTGTTGAAATATTGAATAATTTTTACTTTGTCCTTCTGGAGGTTTCCACACAAAATAAGAGAATATCTGGATTGAATAAAAACTGAAAAACGTATAAAGCTATTAAAGCGTATTAAAGCGCATTAAAAATCTAAGCGTACTAAGCGTATTAAAAAGTACTTAAGTAAATCTATTTTAAGCGCTTTTGAAATGCAAAAAAGCTATTCCTTCTAATTAACCCTTTACGGCGCGGAGTAATTCTGTTTTTAAACTGATGAAATAATGAACTGGCACCAGAATTTACAAACGAATTTATTAAAAAATATAGACGTGCTTATTTTTAAGTACATTATAAATGAAAAAATTTAATTAAATATTCAGGGTGCTAGTAAAATAAAAATTAGGTGTCCTTTTTTAGGACACCGCCCACGAAAGGGTTTTAAGCAAGTCATTCGAATTTATCAGTGAAATGTCGCTACTCACCTAAGCCTCTTTTATAAAGTTTGTAAATGAAATTTATTCTATAATTTTCTCATTCCTTTAAATATCTTGTTTTCAAATTATTGTTTTTTACCCTGTAACATAGTCACGAATAAGCTTTATGTATTTCTACGTTGTATATATATACCGGGTGTTTAAAAAGTTCGGTGCGAAAGTAAAACCCGCTAAAAACAGATCTATGGGTCGGAGGGACATGCGGTTTACAGATAAATATTCAGCGTGATATGGGATTGTGACAACGACAAGAAATTTAGTTCAAAATCCCGACAATAGAGGGCGCTACTGCAGATAATCCTATGGAATAATTCCATAATGCTCACACAATGTAAGATTTGGATGCAAAAAAAGTATTCTCTAATATTTTTATGTCCAAAACTCGCGTTCTGTGAGCAGTATGGGATTATTCCATGGAATTATCTGCAGTAGCGCCCTCTATTGTCGAGATTTGGAAATAATTATTTTGTTGGTGTCAAACAAAATCCCGTACCATGCTGAATATTTATCTACAAACTGCATGTCTCTCCGACTCGTAGATTTTTTTTTTTTTTTTTTTATCGCGTTTTACTTTCGCACCGAACTTTTGAAGCACCCGGTATATATGACTTTTTGCATAGTCATAAAGGACCGTCTGGGCTTTTAACGCCATCATTGCTATAACATGTTAATATACGATTCCAATTTCGTATTTATCAGCTAACTAGCCCAATAGTTTTTATATGCTGTAGGGAATTAAACTCTAAAAATCCGACTGGCGGATATAACGATCGAAAATATTTTTTGAAAAATATTTCACCAATATTCCTAACAACGAGATAAAATCCCACAAAAATAAAAAAAAACACATTTTGTTACATTTTAACTCTTTATGTACTAAATTATGAATTTATGAAATTTTTATCTTCTAAAGCATTTTTCGTGAATTGTTTAAACTACATTAGAAGATTTACATAATCATTTAACGAATTTTAGAAGGATTTTAGAAGGATTGAAAGATTTAGAAGGATTCATTAAATTTGAATTTATAGGGATTTTGTGCAATATTTAGAACCCCACCCAAATCTTTTATTTTAAATTTTTTTCTTAGTATTTTGTAGAATTAGGAAATGTACAAATATAATGATCTTACAATAGAAATATAGAAATATTTCCGAATTGAAAAATCCCCCCCCCCCCCTCCCCAACGGCAAGAAAACTGAAAAGATGCAAAGGCAAAAGAAATCATCCTTTTAAAAATATTTTTGTTTGGTGTAACCCATAATGCTTTTGGAACAAGATAAAGTAATGTATCTATATCTCATTCTAAACTGTATTACAACTAATCAATGTATTAAATAAATTTTATAACAGGCTATTTTAATGGTACCTATAAGTACCGTCAGTAGATTAAGGGTTAAGGAGAAATAAAGATTCTGCTGCGAAAGTTGTATGATCTAATATAATTTTCTAATAGCATATTTTCATTTTCTCATCTTCTGATTCTAGAAAACTTTCTTTGTTACATTTAAAAAAAAAAAAAAGTGGAGCTCTAAAATCTAATTGCCATTCCATCTTTTGGCATTGTCGTTCTTCCCCCAGCCTTTTGCTTACACAACTTAAGCATATTTTCTCCCGCTCCTTCATTAGTAATTTCTATCAAGAACTTGCATCCTTCTTAGCTTGGGGAACAAAATATGCAAATTAACTTCGATGGAATTCCTGCTTTTATAGGCATTCATCTATCTTTTTCTCCCGCTATAAAGTTGCTTACGGTATGGTCGGCTGTTTAAAGAAAATTTCGGAGATCAAATACTATAATATTGTTAAATGTATCTCATTATTGTTAATATAACTCAAATACTAAAATATTGTTATTTTGAAACGAAAATAAGATGTTATGTATAGAAAAATGCATTTTCATCCCTAGATGCTGGTTTCACTGTTTTTTCAAATATTGGAATAATGCAATAAATTTTCGTAACAATAGACTGAAAAAAGCACCGTCTGGCATCTTAATGCCGTTATCCTTATCACATATTACTATAGGATTCCACTTTAGCCTTTTGACTCCTACCCATACCAGAAGTTTGTATATGTTGTAGCAGGGGTCGTACGCTTAAGAGATTTTTCAGGACTAATATCACTATTTGTTTATAGAAAAATAAATCTAGGTTAAACGCGTGAAATTTCACCTTATTTAAGAAGAGATTTTTCCATAAGATAATACTGGTACAGAAGAATTTCCCGGCCGTGAAATTTCAGGGCAAGTACGACTCCTGGTTGTCGGGAATTACGCGGTATAGCACCAAAATATTAAAATACAACAAAACGGATTGAAAAACCCTGAAATTCAAAACTGCTTGACGGATATATCGAACTAAACATATATATTTTTGAAATATTTCACTCAATATTCCACTCAATGGGATCAAACGCCACAAAAATAAAACACATTTTATTACATCTTACTTTGGTCTAATTGTTTGATGCCTTAAATTATCTTTATTGATGAAACCGCATTCTATTTTACAATTTTCATCGACTGCATTTGTCACATTTTAAGGAGAACTGGAAATTCTGCTGCGAAAGTTTTATGATCTAATATAATTTTCTAATAGACCATTTTCATTTTTTGCATCATCTTCTGATTCTGTAAAATTTTCTTTGTTATCTGAAAAAAAAATCGAGCTCAGAGATCTAATTCCCATTCCATCTTTTGGCATTGTGGGTTCACTCCGCTCAGTCCTTCTTTTGCACAGCTAAATCATCTTTTCTCTCGCTCTTTCATTAGTAATTGCTACCAAGAACTTGCATTCTTCTAGCTCGGGGTACAAAATATGCAAATTAACTTCGATGAAATTCCTGTTTTTATAGGCATTCATCGATCTTCTTTTTTCCCGCCATAAAGCCGCTTACAGAACGGTCGCGGGCTCAAGAAAGTTTTGGAGATCAAATACTACTAAAATATTGTTATTTTGAAATGCTAGATAAGAAGTTCTTTACAGGCAAATGCATTTGCATTTCTAGATACTGCTTTCGGTGGATTTTCAAATATTGGAACAATGCAATAAAATTTTGTAACCATAGACGAGAAATTGTTTATAAAAAGTATTCTGTCACGGCTTAAATAAATAGCAGAACCAAGAAAAAATCAATATCACGAAAGGAAAAAAAACACTTCTAATATTACTATTTCGCAGGTTTTTTCTTCTTCAAAATTTTACTTTAATACTATTACGAGATATATATTTCACTTCCAGATGTTACACCAGTGTAATATAAATCAGAAATGTTAAGTAAATTTAAGTGGATTAAATAACTTTAAAATCGAAAAATGAAATCTGAAAAAATATAGAAAATAATAAACATGAAAAAAAAATTATTGTAAATGCAGAAATTACCAAAATTAAAAGCATTTAAATATCATACTTATCTTAAAATAACATTTACAGGTGTATAATATTTTTAAATAAAGAAATGGTAGTTATAAAATAGATTTTTTAAAATAGATTGAAATCCCTCAAAAATAAATAAAATAAAGTAAATTAAAATTGCTTAACATCGAAGAAAATACAAGCCCTGATTTCAGTCAGATTTCAGTGTTTCATAAGGGCCTTATTTTACAATGCATATAACAGAAATGTTCAAACTACCCTCAATTTTTCTCTGACAACAAATTTTTCCTTGAATCACTCTTAAAAGTTATAAAATGTAATACAAGTCCATGGTTAATTCTTAGGGATTCTCCTTTACATATAATAAATCTATTTTTTTATCAAGACGAATTTTAAATAAATATTTTCCATTAATACTAATTTATGGTTCTTCTTGCTAGAAACTAGTAAAATATGGTTATTTCTAAAATATCAAAACACTGTGATCTGTCTTCATTTAAAAATAAAGCGTATGTAATGTAGAAATAATGTTATATATAAAAAATAACTGAATCTTTCCTTAAATGAAACAAAGCAAAATTTTCACTGATTTTTTTATGTTCCAAAGGGGTGTAAGTAATGTTTTTCGATTTCCTCTTTAATGATACCCCAGGGAAATAAAAACCGAATGAAGCACAATTTTATTTAAAAATTACATTTCCTTCTTTAATAAACAAAAGCTGCATTATCGTAAGCTGTAAATTGCTTTAGCATTAAATGACATTCTGAATTACTGTGTTCTTGTCAAAACCGAATGCAGCCGTTTCATTATAAAATCTGTAATATTTATCAAGAAACTGCGTTTTCTTTTTTCTTATTTGATTAGGTTTACTTACTCATGGAACCCTTACATTCCATAATTAATTTTACCCCCATTAAATGTAATGTTCATTTTCGAAAATAGATTATTCATGACACTCACTGCATGTTGCTAAGTAAGTTTATGTTTTTCTTTTTTTTTTTCTTCTGAATGTGACTCTGTGGAACAGAGGTACGATTTTATGTAATAGCATATCCAATACTTATTTTCGGTGTACATTTTATTTTCGAGAAATTTTTAAGAAGGTGAAATAGTTATTTGCTGTTTCTATAGCTATTTTTGTTTATGCTTTGTTTATTTAAAAAAAGGAATATGTTTTGAGATTATAAAATCCACATTATTGAATTTGACACACCAAGAAAAAAAAAAAGCTGTAAAGTGTAAAAAAGCAGAGGGCTGGTAAGTACGTTGATCGCAGATTTCTGCGTGTTGGTGTTCATATTGAACATCTTTAACTTTAAAATAAATGCACAGTGTCATGTTATTGTGATTTGTTTCATTGTAAGTTTGTGTTTGCCTGGTTTGTATAAAATGTCTCAGTATATGTGAGCGCCCTCTTTCGGTTACTTTTGAATCATTTTTTACTTACCCATCATACGTAGTATAGGGTAAGTCTTGCAATCGTTTTAAAAATCGAAAAAAATTTTTTGACGGACTTACACGTTTCACACATTGGCGATTTCCAAAAACATATTTTTAGAAAAAAAAATTGCCGTCCGTCTGGGTGTCTGTCGGTGTGTGTGTCTGTACTCGCTCTATCTCCCGAACAAATTGAGATTGAGACTTGAAATTTGGTGTGTACTTAGGAAGTAATAATGGAAAGAAGCCTATTGAATATCATCAACTTCGGTAATCCGAAACTACTTTTTTCGGACTCTCGAAGTATTCGTTCTGATAAAAGGTATACAAAAATTTTCGAAATCGTTCATTTGAAGGAGCGAAAAGACAATAAAAAAACATAATTTTTGCATAAAGGATGAATTCGATCGATTAATTAACTGCCGAGATATTTGTAATCATATTTTTCACACTCTTCGATTTTTCATGACCCAGTATTTTATTCAAATTTGAATTCAAAGATATATTTTAATTGGAAATGAGACGTTTAATCCGACGCAGTAATCTGTTAGTTTATATGATTATAATTTTTCGAGTTACAAAGGTGTTTCTTTTACGCAATTTGGTACTACTCGATTATCCCACCGACCAAAAAACTATCGCCAAACTATAAGATTAAATGCCAATAATGTCTCATCGTAAATGTCAAGCATTTAATGCATCTCCATGCCTATAAGAGTGGAGGAAGGATCCTGTTCTGTCGCCCAATGCCGCCAAGTTTGGCAATATATCACCAAATTTGGCGACCAAAATGAGCCGTCAAATGTGACGCGAAATTGGCGGTATCTCTAATATTTCGCCAAATTCCCATAGACTTCCATTGTAAACCAATAGTGTTTATTTGCTTACAGAAAATAATAAATTGAGATATTTTAATGCAACAAAAAGTAATATTAAATTAAGGGATTATATTAATTATATTTAAGGGAGTCCAAGTAAATTAAATTATGAATAAAAGTAACATGATACAATGCTTAGCGTGTATCACATGTTTTATTTTCATATTTTATATTATGTTTATCCATGATGAGTAAGTATTGCGGTGGACCCCCAGCAACTAGTTGACATGGAAAAAAATCAAATGTTTCTGTGATCATATCCACACAAACCGAAATTTTTTTCGAGCATTACTTTTTTATTACGAAGTTTTCACGAATTTATGATTATACACATTGTATATAATCAAGAAGTTTTTGTCGTTTTTACATGCTTCATGAATTTAGAATCTTGAAAATTTCAGGAATTTTAAAATTTTAATGATCGGTTTGTACGCGTCCAAAATGTGAGGCAGATTTTTTTTAATAAAGTTACTTTCACTTTCGAAACTGGTTTCGAAAGTGAAAATACCTTTATTAAAAAAATCTGCAACCGAAATCGAAAAAGTAGGAAATAGCCACATTAGAGATCGATCTCATCTATCCTATATAAAAAAAATGATTTAACAATATTGAAATTTAAACGAAAAATTTGAAAACATTTTGCCCATAGGTTTAACATTAGCGAACGGGTGTTTTCAAGCGAGTGAAGTGTCCCCTTAAGTATTACCATTCCTTTAATTTGATGCTTTTTCCTAAATAAAAATGTAATAAATTTTAAGATGCGTCTGACACACACAAAAAAAAAAAACGCCCAATACACCGGAAAATGCGGTAAAATTTTTTACTTCAGTCAATCTTCTTATTTAGTATTATAAATGTCCAAACTTCCGTGATAGACTTATCGTATTGCCAATTTTCAATACAGAACAGAATTATTGTGCATTATCTTGCAACGAGATATTTTTCCGGGAAAGTTCTTCACTAGCATTTTTTAATCTATTTTTTAATCAACTTTTTCTAGCATTTACTTTTTCTTCTTTCTTTCTCTCGTTTTTTGCAAATCTTGCGTTTTTGCTTTCCGTTTAAAATTGTTTCCTCTTTTTATTAATCTTTATTTTCTTTCTACTGGGAAAAAAGTTCATCAGCTGCTCTTTTTTTTCTTACACAAGTATGTCCAACTTTTTTTCTATCACATTTTTGTGAGACGTTCAATTATTGTGACTGATAACAATTTTGAAAGCAGATGTATTGTTTTTCGCGAAACTTTTTCACCCAACCAAGGCCCTCATATCAAAGGGAGCATGAGGTAGGGGGGGGGCATAATTTTCGACGAATCAAGAAAATCACAGAGATTATATTTTAAATTATCTTTTAAAAACTTTCGTCTGTTTTTTGTTTGGAACATGGAGTGTAATGAATCGATTTGTCTGATCGATTCTAACTTTCGAATCATACCGCTACTGTACAAGACTAAGAGTTTAGGAGTTAATATTTATTTCCCAATACTATAGATTTATTCCGCAAGTAAATATAGATTTTATTTACTGGATAAATAAATTTTTATGATTCACTTTTGACAGTAGTATCCTATGAGATTCATGTTTCTTTAAAGTCCTATATTTAAATATTTCTCAAATTAAATATATATATATGTATCCCATATGGCAGAATTATTTTAAGCCTTCTGCGACAACCCTTATTAACAGCAAACTTTTTCTGCAACGTGATATTTTTAACAGAATGAAAAATTTATACATAACACAATTAGAAACATATACTGAAAAAATAATATATCATAAACCAGGTATTATATGCTTTTTATGGGTAATGGTGCTATCTGTTTTTAAACTGCTTGTAAAAAAAAAGGAGAAACCGAAATTTACTGAATGAACATTAGAGGAGTTATTCAGCATATTTACGGTAATTTATAATAAATAAACTGACTCATTACTTTTCTTAAGATTTGTTGATTGAGTACGAGGTGAAATTGCTGCAATTTGTAGCAAAGCACCACAGACTTGAAAACTATAATTAGATCAATTTATTGAGGGGGGAGAAGGATTATACAAACATGCTTAATTATTTCAAATAATTAAAATATAAATTAATATGTATACATACGTAGCTAACTTTTCTTCTTGCTAGATTTTTAGAATAAGGCCATTTTTATTAATGATAAAAATAAAAATACAAAACTTATCTCTTTTCACCAAGTTAATTCAAAGTTAATTTTTCAGAAACATATAGTATTATTATGTTTACAAAACATAAATAAATAACTAAAGAGTTAATTAGTTGCATAAAAATTTTAATCTTCTTGAAAATTCTAATGGAACTTTACTAACTTTAATACTTTTTACTTTAAATGAAAATAAAAATTCTAAAAAATAATATTTCTATCAAATGCGTTTAGCGGCTCGAAGATGGAAGTTTTCTGAAACGGGATGTTCCCTTTCTGCGACAATGTCGCCGTGTCGCAGCTTTCTGCCACGGGGTATGTATCTAACATTGGCGAACCCTCTTTTGCATTAGTAATTTCTAATAATTTTTTCTGATAAGTTTTCTTGGAAGAT
The DNA here is from genome assembly GCA_963932465.1 of Maratus speciosus. Classification (NCBI taxonomy): domain Eukaryota; kingdom Metazoa; phylum Arthropoda; class Arachnida; order Araneae; family Salticidae; genus Maratus; species Maratus speciosus. Next base: position 115,808,107 of record OZ010796.1, on the reverse strand, counting down.
TTTACGATTAATTAAGGCGATGGAAACTATACGGAAATCTGGTAGGAAAAAAGTGTTGTGACACTCTTACATAAAATTAGCCGATTGGAAATATTTCTCTTTCGCTTCAAAAAGATCATTACCAAAAACTGCATACATTAATTTTAAAATTGAAAGAGGGGGGGGGATGAAAGGGATTTTTTGACCGCCACATCGACCCATGAAATTTGAGGCTTTTCAAGAATATTTTTTATAGAAATGCAAGCTGTTAAAAATCCCTTTACATTAATTTATTACACAAATATTAAAGTAGAAAACTATGTATTTTGTGTAGTTTATATACTAAATAAACAGGGGCTTGAAAGCTGAGGGGAGGGCGAGCTTCAAAAACAAGTGGTCAAGCGGTGGACAAGATAACTCATGTTAGACAAGACTATTTATTCCGAGGTGAGCGGCCCTCGGAGTCCTCGGACTTTCCGTTCGCAGTCCTTTACGCTTTCCTTCTCTTATTCCGACATTTTTGCGGAAGCCAGGTTCATAGGCCCTCAGCCACGTTCTCCCGAGTATAAAGGACTCTAGCAGAAGACCAGGTTGAAAAAAAAAATAGGGTCATTCCACACAAAATGAGCAAAAAATTGAAAAAAAGGCAGCATTGCAAAAAAGCATTGCAAAATATCTCGACAAAAAATAAAATATTTTAGAAGTTCTGGGCATTTAAAAAACTTGTGATATAGAATGTGTGCAATCGTTCAAAGTTGCAGGGTTGAAGTTCCGTATCTTAAAAACTATTTAACATAAATTAAATATTTTTATAATGTAGTAACCTCTTCAAAATTATCTTCATACTTATTTAGTGATAATAATTTGGTAACGCCATGAATTATCTTAAATTAGTAGTAAAAATTGAAAAATTGTCAATTTTTATAAAATTAAAACTTTATAAAAATCAAAGGAATTCAAAAACATCTGCGAAATTGATGCTTGATGTAGTGTTACATATTAAGATCGAATTGTTCAAGTTTGTAAGTTGCTATTTATTTCCTTCATCTTAAAAATAGCTTAAAAACTTAAAAAAATTGCAAATTCCCAATTTTTCATCTTTTATATGCTTAAAAATTTAATTAAAGGTTAAGTCAAACAATAAAAATATTGAATAGACCTAAAGATCAATAAGTCCGTGACATGCTTAAAAAAAGTTCAAGATTGCCTTTTGATTCCTAGAATAAGAAAATTGGGTTCAAAAAGGTCATATTTATTACATTTCATTTCAAATTTGTGCGTTATTTTACAATATTGCGAACTATTTCAAGAAAACTATATTTAGTGCTGCCTTCTACATTGATCCAGGATTAAATTATATTTTTTTGTTCAACGCAATCATTCTTCAGGCAAAAACAAACTAAAAGCAAGAATAAAATTTCTATATTTCAAATATACACTTTTATCTGTAATGTCAAATAATTTAAAAATTTTAACAGCTTTCAATCTCGTTGAAACACGAGATAGAAACATTGATTTTTTCCCTCAACAGTTTTTACTATTTATTTTTTTTATTAAGGAATAAAAAGCCAAGAATGAAAGTTTCAATATTTAAAATATATACTTATAATATACACTTATAATATTAAAATATACTTTTAAAATATATACTTATAGCTATCACGTCAAATAATTTTCAGGAGTAAGATCTTTCCTCCATATTCAAACGAATAATAGAAATATTTAATTTTTCACTCAAAATTTTTCAATATTTATTTTTTTTCTCATTATGGAATAAAAATTCAATTACTAACTTACGACTATTTTTAACTTATTATTCATTCTTATTTATAAATAATTTTTAATATAACCTTTTCATTCTTAAGGCTAATAATCAAAATTGAAATTTTAAGCATGTAAACAATACCTCGAGTTTGCATTAACTTTTAATGTAAATTTTAATACTTAAAAAAAACAATCCTGAAATAAATTATTTTACAGTTACTCATAAATAAATATGATCTACTTATATGCTGATTTTCATTAAAATCTGTGACATGCGCGCCACAGCTGATTTCCTCATTTTGTATGGAATGATCCTATAGTACAATATTGTAATAAACTTGAGCTATGATAAAACCCACCCCTAGAATCCAGATTCAGCTTAAATTACATGCAAATAACTAAAAATTATACAAATGTTCCAACAACACATATATCCTTTTATAACAACTTTACTGGAGGTGTTTAAAATATATAAATTGTGTATTTGTGTTCATTTGTAATCCTGATGATGAGCAAGTGTCTGCTCGATAGCGCTCGAGGTTTTTATAAAAATATAGTTTTGTATTTACAAAAAGTTTTTCGTTTTACAAAAAAGGGTATTTTTAGTAAAACGGCATTAGTTCAAACTAAAATGTGAATTTTCACCCCAAAAATGCGTCAATTTACACAGCAAAACGGGGTATCAATATTTTGAGCGAAAACAAAACAAAAGTACATACATATTTCACTAAAACAAAATGTGACGATTAATTTTCAGAGAGGAATTGATTGATTGAAAATTTAGCAAAGTTAGAGTGTCCCCCGGTTTTGAAAATGCTCTTCGAAAGAAAAAAAGAACCTTGAAAATTTTCTGTATTGTCTATTTGATGTGGCGCGCTCTGCACTGTGAAAATTTATAAATAATCCTTTCGAATATATAATGTACTGAATTCCAAGTTACCCATGATTCTCAAATGAATTCATTTATCTAAAAAATCTCAGATATAAAAAGATTTACGACATTTAAAGAAACATTTTTGAATTTTTTTTCGAGGTAACGTTTTCGAGTAGTTTTTGTTGTATTAGTCAGTTTTTATATTCTGTATGAACACCAAATATTGGTATTGTGCATGCTATCCATTCTCAAGTAAAACAAACATAGTCAAGAGACAGGTTTAGCAAACAAACATGTTAAATGAACATAGTGAAATTAATATTGTTTTGTAACCCTTGCATGTTTCTGTTATGCACCTGTAAAGATTAACTCGGGAATTGATAGCATTAAGGGGAGTCGGTAGTCTTCATTCGGCGAAAATTAACGAAAATATCCATTTTCTAATTTTTTGCTTAAATTATACTTTATCATCCCTAGTATATTCTGATGAAGTTTCGTAAAGGTCCGAGTATTATAAATGTAGTTAAAAGCAATTTTATTACATCGCTGTTCCTTTTAAATGAGCCCACTTTACTTAAAAGTGATTTTTCTCAGTTTGTGTTTTTTCCATGGATTAGCATTTTGAAAGTGATAAAACTTTTATGTATATTTTTCAATTTACTCGAATTGTTTTGGGGTTGTTCCTTATAGACTATTTGATAAAACTAAGTATCAGATTTACAATAAAGTAAAAAGTTTTTTTTACACATAAAAATGTACAATTAATTCAGTTTTTACTGTAATTTTACACGTATTTGCATAATTTATTTTTTTCTCTCAAAATAATTAACTATGGTACATCCGATACTTAAAACAAGTAAAAATTAATTTTAAAACATAAAAGAAACCGACTGTGTAAAAAGCGAACTAATTAGTTATATCTCATCAATGTGAAACTATTTTTTTTTTATATTACTTACCCATTTTTTTATTTACTTTTATTGATGGCTTTTAAGTTGTGTTTAATTGTTAGTTCCTATCTATAAACACTGCTTTGATGAGGCCTATAGATGTCTATGAAGGTTAGAGTTGCAGTAAAAATAGAGATCCTACCTACACAACTTCCAGGTTGTGTAATATTTAAACGGAGTCTCTGACAGTAAAATAGTCAATAGAACATCGTCTTCATTTTGAAAGACCTATCCAATGATATACCACACAATAGGGTGCGTACAATTTTTTTAGTCTCTACCGCCATTTTGTATTTTATGGACTCCATTTTGAATTTATAAAAACAAAACCTAGCCTACAATCATCGGACGATTAAGACGAATTGATAGAGACCTCATTCTTTAAAATCCATTCAGCCGTTGGGATGTTTCGAGGGTATAAAGAAATACACATACCCAGATACACGTGAAACACATAACCCTTCTTGGCAGTCGGGTAATTATACAACACACTTCTAAGAATCATTTTTAAAAAGTTAGCCCAAAATGTTCAAAATTGTACGAGAAGATACGTTTTAAAATTCACTTAATTTAAAGAAAATTAAATTTTCAAATTTACCAGGGGAATCGAACAATTTCTTAAAGAATCATTTTCATTCATTAAGTCCTTTATTATTATGCCAAAAATGTACCTTAAAATTCTTAAATAATAATAAATAAAATGTTCAAAGGGTACCGTGTCCCCTTAAAAAAATATTTCATTGTGATACTGGGTTGCAAAAACTGATTAATACACTGTTCAAATTCAGAAGTGTTTCCGAAAATTGCGGGCAGAAAAAAATAACTGTTGCTTCTTTAACCCTCTCGCTGAGTAATTGTTTTATCAAAATCCCCTTCGCGACGAGCGTCTTTAAAGAATTTTTATTCTTTTGTCACCGATTTTTCAAAACAAAAATTGTTGTCTAATTTAATCGGGAAAATGCTCCGATTTAATAAGGTAAATTTTGCAGTAATGAAATAACAGGTGGGAATAATCAAGAAGGGTTAATCAGATGGAAAAAATGCATCCACGAGAAAATCTCAGGTTGCGCAGTGAGAGGGTTAAATCTGGTTTTTTTATGTTTCTTAAGATAAAGATATATAAGGCATGTTCAAATGAAAGTGATTCGGAGCGTCGCATGCGAACATTTTTCAGTGTATTTTCCAGAAACAAACGCGATAGTGAAGGTGTATGTACTACGCGTGCGCAAGCGCGACCAGATTTGTGATAACTTCATTTGTGGCATTCAGTTAAAAATGGCTGGTGTGAATGCAACTGCATCCAAAACGGATCGGCAAGGTGTAATTACGTTTTTAACACTGGAAAGATATAAGCCGGTGGATATTCATCGCAGAATACTGGCTGTGTACGGTGACACGTGCATGTCAAAGCACACGGTGACGAGGTGGGCGATAAGGTTTAGCGACGGTCGTGAAGAGACAAGGGATTTTATTTGTCGCTGCCCGGTCTGTCTCCTTGTGACTAGCACATCTTTGGTCTACTGAATAAAAGCCTAAAGAGTCAACGATTTCACTCCGACGAGGACGTAAGGCTGCGAGCGCACCATCCTTCTAACTGGTATCAGTGTTGGCGTCGTTTCTTGTGGCCACGCGGTGTTTTTGATTTTTAATGACTTTAGCAGGAAAGGGACTGATGTCCTGCAAAAGAGGAACCTTTCCTTCAAGTAAGGTTGAGCTCCTTATCTCCTGACCCATTGTTGATTTCCCTCATTTTCTTTGTGAATAAACCGCAGAATAGTCCCGAACAAAAGATTTCCATGAAAACTGGAGAAGGACGGTAAAACACGCGTCTGTGTGCAGCCTAAATGCTGCAGTTCTGAACTGGTTCCATGATCAACCGACATCGTTCTTCGCGGCCGGAACTCGTAACATTCTTAAGCAATAGGACGCCTTCCTAAATGCCATTGGTGATTTTTTTTAACAGACTTTCTAAGCCTTTCACTCTTTAAATATTGTTGTTTCTATCTATGTATCTGTCTAATTTCTGTCCCTACGCATCTCGTGCATACACACCTTGAATCACTTTCATTTAAACACTCCTCGTAATTCCCTCGTCGTTTTTGGAATCAGAAGATGTTATATCATACTTTCGCAAGCGTTTCTAGATCATGAAACATTTTTTATTTTACAGTGTACTTTTTTTACGGTGGGCTATCGCACTAAAATTTCACTTTTACTAGTCCTGTTGATTTCTAATATCGTGTATAAAGAAATTTGAATCAGTCAAATTTGGGGCACCCACCAATTTCAAATTGATGACTGTGGATGGAGATCATATATGCAATTAGAACAAAAAAATTGAGTGATGTCGCAAGAAAGAGGTAGGATGAATGATGGTAATACATAAAGAGAAATGTTATGCGAATTCTGACTAGACACATTACATTCACGGATGATTGTTTTCATATTGAGACACCCCCTTTCATTATTACAAAAACAAGGAAGTATTTCTAATACGTAATCGTTAAAATAGAAACAAGTCGGAAATTGTAGGTCAAACGTCGCAAATGAGGTACGTTCGTACTATAACTAGTTTTATAAATATTCAGATCTTTGTGCAATAGCTGTTACACTCTTATGCAAATATGCATGAATAAATTTTTTTTTACGATTCTATATATATTAAATTCAGTAATACGGAAAGGATAGGGCTCCATCTTAAATAGGACGTCATTACTATGGCAATCTAGAATCATTACCTGTCATGGGATATCATTGCATTAATGACGTATGATAGGATTTAATAGAATGAAGAAAACTTTTATTGATATCTTTTTAAGTTTCGATTCAATTTTCGTAAAATATGATAGGGCTCCATCTTAAATAGGACGTCATCATCATGGCAATCTAGAATCTTGACCTATCATGGGATATCATTGAATAAATGACGTATGATAGGATTTAATAGAATGAAGAGACTTTTATTAATATCATTTTAACCCGGGAGAACTCGCTGCATGAGATTTTCTCTCTCAGTCGTACTTTTTTAAGACTCTTATTTAAATCATTTTTCATTTTAATTTAAATTTCAAAATGTTTTTCAATTATTTTGCCTATTTTGTGAATAAAAGTACTAAGCCAATCAAAAAAACTTGATATTATATGAATATAAAGTAAAAGAAAAGCAATTGGACATTCTCACTAGCGAGTTCTCTCGGGTTAAGTTTCGATTCGATTTTCGTAAAATATGATAGGGCTCCATCTTAAATAGGACATCATCACCATGGCAGTCTAGAATCATGACCTATCATGGGATATCATTGAATTAATGACGTATAATAGGATTTAATAGAATAAAGAAAACTTTTATTAATATCTTTTTAAGTTTCGATTCGATTTTCGTAAAATATGAAATGACTCGACAACATTCTGCAATGATTCAATGTATTAAATTTGAAAACATTCGGTTGGGTAGTTTTTGCGCTGTTATATGCGGACAGACGACGACTATATATGCTACGTATTTATAAAATTACGAACACACCTAAAAATGTTGGTTTTTGATCTTTAAAATTATCACATTCCCGCGAAATTGATTCTTGATAGCTAAGCTTACAGACTATTTTTCTTTAACTGAAATTTAGCTTTGTTTAAAAAATTATGGCATAGTTATTTTTAAAAATTGAATAAAAAAATACAGATAATTATTTTTAAAAGTTTATTAGTTATCCCCTGTATTATTCCATTAAATACCGATGTGATTTTTACCCGACTGCCAAGAAGGGTTATGTGTTCTGGGCAAGTGGATTTCTTTATACCCTCGAAACATCCCAACGGCTGGATGGATTTTAATGAACGAGGTCTCTATCGATTTGTCTTAACCGTCCGATGGTTATAGGTTAGATTTTAGTTTTATAAATTCAAAATGGCGGTAGAGACAAAAAAAAATTTACGCACCCTATTGAGGGCATATCATTGGATAGGTCTTTCAAAATGAAGACGATGTTTCATTGACAGTCAGAAGCTGCGTTTAAATATTACACAACCTGGAAGTTGTGTAGGTACGATCTATAGCTTTACTGTAACTCTAACCTTCATAGACATCTGTAGGCTTTATCAAAACAGTGTTTATAGATAGGAACTAACAATTAAACACAACTTAAAAGTCATCAATGCAAGTAAATAAAAAAAAGAAATAGGTAAGTAATATAAAAAAAAGTTTCACATTGATGAGAGATAATTAATTAGTTCGCTTTTTACGCAGTCGGGTTTTTTGATTTTTTTAATTTATTGACGTTCGCAAATAACAGGAATCAAACCAGCTTCGAATGCGGCCTCAGTAAAGCACGACAAGGAGAATGAAATCTTTTACTAAAACATTTCAGTGATAAGTTTCAAAAATGCATTGTAGAATGGAAAACCTTATAAAAAATTCTATTAAAAATAAAAGAACATAGCTGGATATTTATTTTTCCTTCTCAAGAAAACTTCCATGAATATCCTTTGCCGAGAAAATTTCAAATATTTTTGATTAAAAAAAATCGAAAAAAAATTTGAAACCCTACGATCTGCTTTAATTTGAAAAGCTAAGGATCTCAACTAATACTTTTGGAAATACGTTTTTTGCGAACAATATCTAAAGTATTAAAAAATAATGAGTGTATCTGTTCTTATTTCGGTTCAATGCACTCGAATGAATCGACTTTTTACGTTAAATTCAACAAAGATGCAGAATCATTTTTGGCTCACCGAATCCTACTACTTAAAATTCATTGCCATTTTCTTTACTGATACGTACTGTAAAAAAAAGTAAGGATCGACCGAAACAGGTTTTTAAGACAGAAACCGAAAATGAATTTCGGTAATCTTCCTATTTTCGGCCGAAACGTCAAAATTTTTTATAAGTAATTAATTTTTTTATAAGTAATTAATACATTCATAAATGTACATAATTATTAATTAATTATACAGTGCGGCGCAAAAGTTAAAGCACAACGCAAATATTTTAATAAAAATAAAATTGTGCAACGGAGTTCTTTCAAATAGCCACTGTAGGTGAATACTATGATCATAAATATATATCTCCCGTTTGGAAAAAATAATCATTGTTTCAAAAATCAGAAATTACAAAAAAAAAAAAAAAAAAAAAAAAACATTTTTTGTGATGTCGGAAAAGTTTCTGCACAAATGCTATTTTATGCAAATATCTGCTTAAACATGATAGGCGGAGGATCGGCGAGACATTTTTAATGGAATATAAAGTATAGATATCCTTTTATGAGTTATATCAAAAGGCCCAAATTTCTGCAGTTCTCGCCTGAAGAAGTTGCATAAGTTTGAAAGCTGAAAGTAAATCCGTTTTGCAAATTTCGCTTATTTTAAACCGGTCTAACCGGGGTATTTATAGTGTTTTGTAACGGGGAAAACAATTCTAAAATGTCTATCTGTCCGTCTGTCCACATATAACAGCGCAAAAACTACCCAACCGAGGGTTTTGAAATTTAATATATAGAATCGTTGCAGAATTTTGTCGATTCCAAATTTTCGATTTCGATTTCAAATTTTATTAAAATCGAATCGAAACTTAAAAAGATATTAATAAAAATTTTCTTCATTCTATTAAATCCTATCATACGTAAAAAATTCAATGATTCCTCATGATAGGTAATGATTTTAGTTGCCATGGTGATGATGGTGATGACGTCCTATTTAAGATGGAGTCCTATTATTTCTGTATCACTGAATTTAATCTATAGAATCGTAATAATTTTTTTATTCATGCATTTTTGCATAAGACTGCAACACTTATTGCACCAAGGTCTGAATATTTTTAAAACTAGTTATAGTACGAATGCACGTCATTTGCCACGTTTAACGTACAATTTCCGACTTGTTCAGATTTAAAGAAGCATTTATAAAAACAAAGTTTATTTTGCTTCCAATGATTTTCCGAAACTTCTCCGAGTAATTTTTATAGTGTATTCATCAGTTTACTCAAACCAGAATATCGATTTTTAGTATGCTATCAAGTAAGTAAACACTTTCACGTTAAAAAAAAAAAACTTGCGTTATACAGATAAACATGATAAATTGTCGTCAATAATATTAACATTAAAATTAATATCATTGTGTTACTCGTGCATCGATAAATTCATTTACTCAGCTGAAAATATTTAATTGAGAATGGATAACATCTATAAATTCGATATTCTGTTTTTCAGTAAACTAATAAATGCACAAAAGGAACTACTTGGAAACGTTTCTGAAAATCAGTAGCGCAAAAAACTTTGGTCTTTATAAATGCTTAGCTCGAAATGATATCGCTTTCTGAGGTTTCTAATAGACCGGGAGCCAACAGCAGAGACAATACCCTCTTCGAGTTCACAGATAATTCTGGGATTAGTTAAAACTGGATTCGCATATTAAAACGCAATCGGCCTGCCAAGACATTCCTTGGTGGAAAACACCTGAAAACCCGATTTTAGCGGCTGACTCGTAGGTTTACCATTGTGATTTCCTGCACCAAAAGGTATGAAAACATGGAGGGCTGGGAGCCGGAAAACACAATGGTAAACCTACGAGTCAGCTACTAAAATTGGGTTTTCAGGTGTTTTCCACCAAGATATGACTTGGCAGACCGATTGCGTTTTAATATGGAATCAAGATTTAACTAATCCTAGAATTTCAGCCGTGAACTCGATGAGGGGTCATTCCACACAAAATGAGCAAAAATTTAAAAGAAGTCGTGGCTACATAGTAACCGATTTTAGTAAAATTTGATACACAGATTCAATTCATATTCAAATAGAGCACTGCAAAATATTTCGACAAAAAAATATAAAAATTTGGAAATTCTGGACATTTAAAAAACTTGTGACATAAAATGGCATGTGTGCAATCGTTCAAAATTGCAAGTTTGAAGTTTCGTATCTAGAAAACTATTTAATATAAATTAAATCTTTTTGTAATATTGTAATCTCTGGAAAATTATCTTCCTATTTATTTAGTAATAATAATTTGGTAACGCCATGATTAATCTTAAATTTGTTGTAAAAGTTGAAAATTTGTCAATTTTGAGAAAATTTGATTTTGAATGGTGGTGTTTCAAGAAGATTGTTTGTTCTTAGTCATTCACACCAGTTTTAACTTATTTTCAACAACAACAAAACTAAAGATTTTTTTTTTAATTTTAATTCTTATAAAATGAATAACTTGAAAATCGATATACGGCTAATTCCACGAAAACGTGTCATGTCTGTCACATACTACGATTTTTGGCTACCAGTATTTTAGAAAGGAAAAATGTGACTTATTTTATCGGAGATATCTTATCAATTGAATAACACGAAGCAAACTTTTCGAAAAAAACGGTGGCCAACAAGCATAGCGATTTTCAGCTGTGTGACAGGCATGACAAGATTTCATGGAATTAGCCATACATATTTAAGGGGACGAGGGACCTTAAAAATCAATTTTTTTTTATTTTTTGTAAATTTCACTTTAAATATTATTCAAGGATACATTATATGCATTATGTATTATCACAAAAAAAAAAATATTTTTGAGAAAAAAATGGAATTTTAGAAAATCTTCGAAATGCCCCCTGCGCGTTCCATATCAGTGAAAATCTCCAATATTTTTTATAAAAGTTTGGTTTATATATATAAATAAAACTGTGCATCGAATTTCACATATTTGAATATAAAGGTAAAAAAAAAAAAATCAAAATTTTTAAAAAAAATTTCGAAAAAATTTGAAAATTTTTCAATTTTTTTTTAAATTTTTATATTCAAATATATAAAATCCGATGCACAGCTTTATTTATATGTATAAAACAAACTTTTATAAAAAAAATATTGGGGATTTACATTGATATGGAACGCGCAAGGGGCATTTCGAAGATTTCTAAGACATGGTAAAATGGTAAAATTCCATTTTTTTCTCAAAAATATTTTTTTTCTGATAAATGCATGCCATAATGTATATAATGTACCCTTGAATAATATTTAAAGTGAAATTTACAAAAAATAAAAAATTGATTTTTAAGGTTTTTAAGGTCCCTTGTCCCCTTAAAAATTTAAGAAATGTAGCAAGCACAGAAAAACTGTTAAAATATACAGAATTTGTGGTGCAACGGAGTTTTTATTAATTCCCGAAAAATCTTAAGTCTTTAACTTGTAATTTTTGAAATCAGTGATTCAATTGGTGTTCCCGAAAATCCACAATAGCATTTCCCGCAGACAGCTTTCCCTCTAATAACTACAACCCATGATTAGATAATTAATCATTATCTTTGGAAACTTCTGTTTATACCGCAACAAATTTCTCACTCAAATGCCCTCCTCATGTTGAAAAATGGAAATAATTCGCAGTAAATATTAATTGAGAAAAGTTTATGTTAAAGATTAGGATTTTGGGCGTCGTTAAAAGCAGATATCTACTAAATCCCATAAAATGGATATTTATTCATGCATATTTATATTTTTAGAAGGATATTTAGATTATGTTAAATGTATTTTTATAATTAATTTGTTAATATTAGAAGGTTGACAGTTCTAATACAATTTTTTTAATAGCCTTTTTCGCCTTGTTTAATTGCATACAAAAGTTACGAAGTTTGCGATAAAAGAAGGCGATTACAGTTTGTTCAATTTAAATATTTAATACAAAATTTCTTATCTGACATAATGGTGCCACATTCCTTGGAAATTCTAAGGAGATTGTGAACCTGGCCATACGGCAAGAGCTTAGTTACACATATTAGCATGGAAAAGAAGCAGTTGGATTTTTGTGAACAAATTGCGTACATACAAGACGTTAATTTTCAAAGTGAGGTATGTCCATTTTGTAAAAAAAAAAAAAAAAAAAAAAAAAAAAAAAAAAAAAAAAAAATAGTTTAAGCTAAACCTTATTACAAATCGGCATAAAATTTGTGTTTTTAATCACTTCACAATAAATATATTTTATTATATTGTATATTAATTATTGTATATTAATTTATTACTAGTAATTTATTGGGTCAACGATATTTCATATGCGTTGATAGTGAGGTAATTCCCACTTTGAAAAGAATAATTTTTTATGTTACATAATATTAACAAGCACAATCATAATCTCACTATGACTACTTTAAAAATGTTCACTATCTAAATTAAGAAATATAATTATAGGCATGCAATTTATTACTGAATGTTTTCTTATTTTTCCTACAAAATTAACCCTTAACGACAGTTATTATATACATGATTCTATTTTTATACTCTCTCCGCACCGCTATATTTTAAAAGTAAATTTTTTAGTAAATTTCTCTTGCACATATTGTCAAAGTACAAGTGTTTCTTAAAAAAGAAAAAAAAAAAGTGGTGAGAAGCGAATAAATTTGGCGGCATTGGTCCGTTAAGGGTTAAATATGTTTTATTGTAACTTATCAAATGAAGAATGAAATAATAATATAAAATAAAAAGGTAAATAAAATACTCACTGTTTGGTTATTATAATTATACGCCATTTAAAGAAAATCAACAATTTCAACAAATCTTTTTGTTTGTAAAGTGAGGCAAAGCCATAGGCACATTCCCAAACCATGATTTGCTTTCAGTTAACACCGATTAGAATTATTGCATATTAAAATTACATGAAGTAAGACAACTCTAATATAAATTGCTAAAAGGTGTAAATTAAAACTTTAAAAACAGTAGGTTTATTTGATTGTTTACATGTTTCGACTCTGCCCAAGTCATTTTCAAAACAAACAAATAAAAATATTATAAAATTGCACGGTCTTGTAGCACGCAAAAATTCAATATGCAATGATGCAGCATCATTTAACTTACCAAAATTATGGCTCGGCCTACTCAATGGTTACGTTACGAGAATAAAATGAACATCCAAGTAAAATAAAAATTAAATTTAAAAAATCAAAAAACCCGACTGCGTAAAAAGCGAACTAATTAATTATTTCTCATCAATGTGAAACTATTTTTTTTATATTGCATACCTATTTTTTTATTTACTTGTATTGATGACTTTTAAGTTGCGTTTAATTGTTAGTTCCTATCTATAAACACTGTTTTGATGGGACCTATAGATGTCTATGATGGTTAGAGTTGCAGTAAAGCTACAGATTCTACCTACACAATTTCCATGTTGTGTAATATTTAAATGGAGCTTCTGACTGTAAAATAGTCAATGAAACATCGTCTTCATTCTAAAAGACCTAGCCAATGATATGCCACTCAATAGGGTGCGTACAATTTTTTTTCGTCTCTACCACCATTTTGTATTTTACGGCTGCCATTTTGAATTTATAAAAACAAAACCTAGCCTACAACCATCAGACGATTAAGACAAATGGATAGAGACCTCATTCTAATCCATTCAGCCGTTGGGATGTTTCGAGGGTATAAAGAAATACACATACCCAAATATGCGTGAAACACATAACCCTTCTTTTCAGTCGGGTAATAAAAATAACGGGCATAATAAAGTGCGTCTCATAAATATAAAGACACAGATGTTTTTGAAATTGCATTTTATTAATTCAGTTAAAAGAAATTAAATTTTATACCTCATATTAAGAACACTGGAATGAATCTCTTATAGGGGTTTTAATTTAAATAAAATAATTTCGTCTCGAATAATAATAATAAAAAAAAAAACGCTGTCTCATAAATATAAAGACAAACTTGAAACTGCTTTATATGCAAATTTTTTTCGAATGCACGCGTATAGAATTAATGCGCACGCGCAGAAATACACTTACCCAAACGAGCAAATTTGTTTGACTTTTCTCAATTGCAAAGATGTCGTGGAACATTGAAATTTCTAAAGATGAAATTTGTAAAATACGTGAATTTAAAGCTAATGGCTTAACAGTTTGTAAAATATGTAAAAAAAAAAAAAAAAAAAAAAAAAAAAAAACTGGTAGAATCGGAGCTGCCCTTTATAAAATTTTATCAAAACCTTACAATTTATGTTCGAGAAAACGATCTGGCAGACCGAGAAAAACTAGTGAAAAACTCGATCGAAAGATCATGCGACTTATTTCATCGCAAAAAATGTCACTCCGATAAGTTTCTCAACAAGTTTATGGTATGGTCCCAAAGGATACAGTACATCGTCGTATAAAAGAAAGAAAAAACATTGTATGTCGACGTGCAGATTTTCTTTACTGAAAAAAGAACACAAAGAACGGAGGTTAATCTGGGCTAAAGATCATATGCACTGGAAGGACGAATGGATTTAAGACATTTTTTCAGATGAAAAGAGATTTAACTTGGATGGCGCAGGTGGTTGGAATTACTACTCGTACGATTTAAGACGTTAATCTCGAACCCTCCTCAGTAGGTTGAAAGGGGGGGGGGGGTGTTGTTATGGTGTGGGGTGCCTTCTCTTTTAATGGAACTATGGATATTGCTTTTCTGGAAGGTAAACTGACATCTAAAGAGTATATCGAACTGCTTGATTGTCAGTTGTTGCCAATTGCTGAAACTCTTGGTGGTCGGAATTATTTGTACCATCAGGATAATGCATCGATTCACACATCAAGACTCACAAAAAAATGGTTTCCAATAGCAATGTTCATGTCACGGTGTGGCCTGCACGTAACCCTGATTTAAATCCAGTTAAGAATGTTTGTGGCGCTCTCGTTCGCAGTGTATATGCATCTGGAAGACAATTTTCAAACGTCCTTGAGTGGAAAAAAGAAATCGAACGAAGTTGGTTTGATATAAAGCCAAAATAGTTATACAACTTAATAAAAAGCATGCCAGCTAGAATATTTTCTGTCATTAAGAATAATGGATTATTTATTGGACGGTAATTCAACAGTATATAAAATGTCTTTATATTTATGAGACATCAAATTTATTCACATTTATCAATTTTCGATTTGAAATTATTTAATTCTAATTTAATTTACTGTAAAATGTTTTCTTGGCAAATACTTTTCGTTATATGCATAAATATAATTTTGAATACTGAATTATTAAAATATTATTTCGAAAATATCAGTGTCTTTATATTTATGAGACGCACTGTATATAAGAATACGTGGAATATTGAATGATGGCATTTCATACACAGTGCAATTTTAGAATACTAGCAGGAATGACCGAACTCAGCTCGGTCAAAATTAGCTTTGTGTTTATCTCGATATATTATTCCCACTAAATCATTCTTGCTGTTTTAGATACAATTAGCTTGACCCTGAAACATAGTGACCCAAAATGACGCACTAATCGAATTTTTTCGAACATGCGACTTAATACAATGCTCTTCTCGAGCCTGAAAACGATGGAATACAAAATTTAGTGAAAATCGTTAGTCATATTATAGATAAAATAAGCTTGACCCACGTTGATTCAAAAAAACCACTAACCGAAATTTATCGAACGTGTCAGTTATTTCAATGGTATTTTTGTTCTGCGAAACAGTATAACAAAAAAATTGTCAAAATTGTTTGAACATTTTTGAGATGGATGCCGTTAGCTTGACCCCGACCCATTATCACCAAAATGACCCACTAATGGAATTTTCTTGAGCATGCGACCCAGCCCACTGGTTTTATATTGTCCAGAAAGGTGTAGAACAAAATTTTGTCAAAATCTTTTGAGCCGTTTTTTAGATAAAGATAGCTTGATCCTGATCCATTAGGACCAAAAATGACCCATCGATTGAATTTTCTTGAACATGCGACCCTGCCCAATGGTCTTATCGTGCTCGGAAACGGTATTATACAAAAAAATTTCAAAATGTTTTGAAGCGATTTTTACACACAATTAGCTTGACCCTGACCCATTGTGAGCCAAAATGACGCACTAATTGAATTTTCTTGAACATGCGACCTAGCCCAATGGTCTTCTCGAGACCGAAAATGATAGAATACAAAATTTAAAAATCGTTTAACCCGTTTTTAGATAAAATTAGCTGGACCCTGACCCATTGTGACACAAAATGACCCACTAATCGAATTTTCTCGAACATGTGACTTAGCCCTATTCTCTTCTCATGCCCAGAAACGGTATAATATAAAATTTGGTCAAAATGTTTTGAGCATGTTTTTAGATTCAATTAGCTTGACTCTGGCCCATTGTGACCCAAAAGGACCCACTAATTGAATTTTCTCGAACATGTGACTTAGCAAAAACGTCATCTCATGACCAGAAACGGCCGTATATAAAAAAAAAATTGTGAAAATGTCTTGAGCCGTTTTTAGATGTAATTAGCTTGACCCTGACTCATAATGACCCACTAATCGAATTTTCTCAAACACGTGAAACATCCCAATGGTCTTTTTGTGCCCGAAAAGAATAGCTTACAGAATTTAGTCAAAATAGTAGAGCCGTTATCTAGATAAACTTAGCTGAACCCACGGTGACCCAAAAATGGCCCCCTAATCGAATTTTCTTGAACACGTTACCCATCCCAATGGTCTTTTCGTGCCCGAAAATTGTTAGATACAAAATTTAGTCAAAATCGATTGAGCCGTCCTCTAGATATAATTAGCTCGACCCTGACCCATTATGACCCAAAATGACCCACTAATCTAATTTTCTCGAACACGAGACCCATCCCAATGGTCTTTTCGTGCCCGAAAACAGTAGGGTGCAAAGTTTCGTCAAAATCGTTATAGCCGTTATCTAGATAACTTAGATTGACCCACAGTGACCCAAAAATGACCAACTTATCGAATTTTCTCGAACATGTGACTTAGCCCAATGGTCTTCTCGTAATCCAAAACAGTAGAATATAGAGTTTAGTAAAAATAGTTAGAGTCGTTTTTTAGATAAAAATAATTGACCCACAGTGACCCAAAAATGACCCACTAATCGGATTTTCTCGAACACGTGACCCATCCCAATGGTCTTTTTGTGCCCGAAAACAATAGCTTACAGAATTTAGTCAAAATAGTAGAGCCGTTATCTAGATAAACTTAGCTGAACCCACGGTGACCCAAAAATGACCCACTAATCGAATTTTCTTGAACACGTTACCCATCCCAATGGTCTTTTCGTGCCCGAAAATTGTTAGATACAAAATTTAGTCAAAATCGATTGAGCCGTCCTCTAGATATAATTAGCTCGACCCTGACCCATTATGACCCAAAATGACCCACTAATGTAATTTTCTCGAACACGAGACCCATCCCAATGGTCTTTTCGTGCCCGAAAACAGTACGGTCCAAAATTTCGTCAAAATCGTTATAGCCGTTATCTAGATAACTTAGATTGACCCACAGTGACCCAAAAATGACCAACTAATCGAATTTTCTCGAACATGTGACTTAGCCCAATGGTCTTCTCGTAATCCAAAACAGTAGAATATAGAGTTTAGTAAAAATAGACCCGTTTTTTAGATAAAAATAATTAACCCACAGTGACCCAAAAATGACCCACTAATCGGATTTTCTCGAACACGTGACCCATCCCAATGGTCTTTGTGTGCCCGAAAATGGTTAGATACAAAATTTAGTCAAAATCGATTGAGCCGTTCTTTAGATATAATTAGCTTGACCCTGACTCATTATGACCCAAAATGACCCACTAATCGAATTTTCTTGAACACGAGAACATCCCAATGGTCTTTTCGTGCCCGAAAACAGTAGGGTGCAAAATTTCGTCAAAATCGTTAGAGCCGTTATCTAGATAGATTGACCCACGGTGACCCAAAAATGACCCACTAATCGAATTTTCTTGAACATGTGACTTAGCCTAATGGTCTTCTTGTAATCCAAAAATGTAAAATATAGAGTTTAGTAAAAATCGTTAGAGCCGTTTTTTAGATAAAAATAGCTTGACCCACAGTGATCCAAAAATGACCCACTAATCGAATTTTCTCGAACACGTGACTCCTCCCAATGGTCTTTTCGTGTCCGAAAATGGTTTGATACAAAATTTAGTCAAAATCGATTGAGCCGTTCTTTAGATATAATTAGCTTGACCCTGACCCATTATGACCCAAAATGTCCCACTAATCGATTTTTCTCGAACACGAGAGCCATCCCAATGGTTCTTTTCGTGCCTGAAAATGGTTAGATACAAAATTTAGTCAAAATCGATTGAGCCGTTCTCTAGATATAATTAGCTTGACCCTGACCCATTATGACCCAAAATGTCCCTCTAATCTAATTTTCTCGAACGTGAGACCCATCCCAATGGTCTTTTCGTGCCCGAAAATGGTTAGATACAAAATTCAGTCAATCGATTGAGCCGTTCTCTAGATGTAATTCGCTTGACCCTGACACATTATGACCCAAAATGACCCACTAATCGAATTTTCTCGAACACGTGACCCATCCCAATCGTCTTTTCGTGCCAGAAAACAGTAGGGTGTAAAATTTCGTCAAAATCGTTAGAGCCGTTATCTAGATAAACTTAGCTTGACCCACTGTGACCCAAAAATGACCCCCTAATCGAATTTTCTCGAACATGTGACTTAGCCCAATGGTCTTCTCGTAATCCAAAACTGTAGAATATAGAGTTTAGTGAAAATCGTTAGAGCCATTTTTTAGATAAAAATAGCTAGACCCACAGTGACCCAAAAATGACCCACAAATCGAAATTTCTCGAACACGTGACCTTGGCCAATAGTCTTCTCGTGCCCAAAAATGATTGGATACCAAAGTTGGTCAAAATCGATTGAGCTGTTCTTTAGATATAATTAGCTTGACCATTACCATGAACCCTGACCCATTATGACCCAAAATCACCCACTAATCGAATTTTCTCGAACACGAGACCCATCCCAATGGTTTTTTCGTGCCCGAAAACGGTAGGGTGCAAAATTTAATCAAAATCGTTGGAGCCGTTCTCAAGATAAAATTTACATTCACACACACACACAATTTTTGCTAGCATTATAGTATAAGATTTATATATATTTGTTTTGAAAATGACTCGGATAGAATGGAAATATGTAAATAGTCAAATAAACCTATTTTTAGGTGCGTTCGTAATTATATAAATACGTAGCACCTATAGTCGTCGTTCAGTCCGTCCGTCTGTCCGTCCGTCTGTCCGTCTGTCCGTCCGTCTGTCCGTCTGTCCGCATGTAACAGAGCAAAAACTACCCAACCGAATAGTCTGAAATTTCAAATATGTGATTGTTGCAAAATTTTGTCGAGCCATTTCAAATTTTATGAAAATCGGATGTATAGTTTAATTACAGGGACAGTCAAAAGTTTTTCTTTACATTACGGCCAATGGGAAAAATTATTGCAAGTGGATTTTAATGGTATTAGAGCCTTCCGAATGATCTGAAATTTTAAAGATATAATTGTTGCAAAATTTTGTCGAGCCATTTCAAATTTTAGGAAAATCGGATGTATAGTTTAATTACAGGGACAGCCAAAAGTTTTTCTTTACATTACGGCCAATGGGAAAAATTATTGCAAGTGCATTTTAATGATATTACAGCCTTCCGAATGGTCTGAAATTTTAAAGATATAATTGTTGCAAAATTTTGTTGAGCTATTTCAAATTTTAGGAAAATCGGATGTATAGTTTAATTACAGGGACAGTCAAAAGTGTTCCGAAAACATTATTGGAAGTGCATTTTAATGATGTATCAGACAATGCACGTTATGAAGTGCAAAAAATTATACATTCAGTACAATATGGGGTGCAAAAAATAATTTTAAAACTAGTTATAGTACGAACGCACCTCATTTGCCACGTTTGACGAGCAATTTCCAACTTGTTACTATTTTTAAAGTTTTAATTTACGCCTTTTAGAAATGAAATTAGTATATTATTACAATATGTTAATTTGCTATATATTTAAGACAAGTCTTTTATGTATTACGAATATTTTTTAATCTATTCAAATGCAAATCATTAATTATGTAGCAATAACATAAAATGGGGGTGCGCCACTTTCAAAATCAGCGACTTATATATATATTGTCTTCATAATTCTGTAAATCGTTATATAATCCTTAATCATTTATACGGAACAAAGTGGTTATGTTCTTCTCTTCTAATTAACAATAATATTAAAAAACTAATTTATGGTGCATTAAATCATGGTTTTCCAAAAAAAAAAAAAAATAAATCATATATTCTTTAATATATAATTAGCACTTAAATGATCATAAGAAACAAATTAACACATGCGTAACTAAAATTACACAAAAATATATAAAATAAGAAAATAACTATAAAAAATTAAAAATTGTAAAATAATAATAAAAAATTATTATAGGACGGTTGGGTGGATAGATGTTAGAGTATGGAGGAGGGTGGCGTTGTCTGTATAATACGCAATGGTTAATTAAAAAAAAAGGGCATTTGATTTATAACTACGTTGCTAATACACATTTTATAATGGATGTTGATTCGATACTTTTATATGTATAATGGTGTAGTTATATTTATATATTTATCAATTCATATTAAATTTATTCATATTCATTAATATTTAATAAAGTTAACGGCTAACTTGTATTTAAATTTTAGCCTACTCAGGACAATTTCATATTAATTTTTAATAGTATACTATCTTAAATGACAATAAAAAGCATAATGAGTGTATTTGTTATACCTAATGCTATGGCAGAATGGATTTTAATTTGGTATTTTTTCCCCTCTACACTTTTTAATCTTGTTTCATTTTGAACTTAATTGGTGTTCAATGGTTTATTTCTTGGTTTTATGTGTGTGGTAGTCCCAAATTCATATTCTTTAGCTAATTTATGGCTAATATGAAGATGAAACCACACATTTTATTTATGGAACTTAAGGCATTTGGGACCTGATGATTCTGTCTAAGTTCTACTAATTTCCATCATTCCATTTATGTAATTCAATTTCTGCTGTTTTTTACTATGTTTTTGGAATCTATGTTAAGTGTGTTCGGGGGAACTGTATTTATTAATGTCCTTTTATTCATAATTTCACAGTTTTTGTTGGTGGTCAGTAATGTTTATTTAATGGTTATATATATATATATATATATATATATATATATGTATACAATATGCCTACTAAAGTCCTTTGCCCTCCTCTTAACTTCGAAACGGCTGCTGCTATATTCATAAAAGTGATGTCTAGGTATAGTAAAGTAGCCATGCGTTACTGAATGAAACAGCCTACGGTGCTACCTTTAGGAAAGCTGTGGAGTTAGCAATCCTATCTCGAAAACGGAAAGAGATAGTGAAAAAAAGTGATATACATAGTTGTAGAGCATCATCGATTTAGTACGAAAACACACCCTGTGGACATGAATTCAAAGAATAAAACGGTTAAAACGCGCATTTGTTTTTTTTTATTTTCTACACCGTGACGTGATAAAACGATGTTAGAATAATAATAATAAAAAAACTAGTTATAACAATATACCTTCATTTGAGATGTTTAAACATCCCACCGTCAGCTGCAATGCACATTTGGACGCACATTTGTCCGAAAGAGATGTCTCCTTTCGTTAAAGTTTCGTGACGTCACGGTGTAGGTTGTTTGGTTGAATGGGATTTTATGGCGCAAAGCCCCTTACGGAACATGTTGCGCGAACGTCACAGCATAGGAAATCACGAAAAAACAAATCGGCGTTTTAACCATTCTATTCTTCGCATAAATGTCCACAAGGTGTCTTTTCGTACTAAATCGATGATGCTCTACAACTTTGTAAATCACTTTTTTCCTAGTTCTTTCCGTTTTAGAGATAGGAATGCTAACTCCACAGTTTTCCACCAGGTGGCGCAGCAGGCAGTTTCCTTCAGTAGCGCATGGCTACTTTACTATACCTACACTCCACTTTTATGAATATAGCAGCAGTCATTCCTAAGTTAAGAGGGTAGCAAGGGTCTTTAGTGGGCATACTGTATATAAGCCGTGAACTGTTAACAGTGTACTGATATAAATATATATATATATCAGTACACTGTGTATTTCTATAGAATAGGTTATTTAAAATGATTTAATTAACTGGTAAGAACTGATATGAACGTATAACTTTTAAATCAAGCAATCAAGTAAATTAAATAAATTATTAGAGTAACAGTTACTCACAAAAAACAAGTGTTACTCACTAATCATTAAAGAAAAAACAAATTTTACAGGACGATAATATAAGTAACAAATTTTAAAATAGATGGTTTAAACACGATGAAAAAGGGAATAATAGATTTATTTTAAGACTATTAAATCGTTGGTAAACTGAATCTAAAAAAGTAATTACTCTCCCTCACACAAATCTGGTAAAACTACATTGATTTTTATTTATATTTTTCCATAACTCCACATTTGTTTGGTTTGATGGTAGAGTTTGAAAATATTTTATAATACTTTTATTCCTATTCTTATTATTTTTAAAAATGCGATGGTTAAATACTTTTAAAAATCTTGGAAAGTAGTATTACATTTCAGAAAAGAGTTAAGAGAAATGCAAAACGCAATTTCAATGCTATAAAAACAAAAAAGCTCGAATACATCAACTGTTTACAGTTTCTAGGCGTCAAATTGCTTCGTTGGCATATTCGTTTACAGAACGTATATAGGAGAAAAGAAAATTGAATTTCTAATAGAAAATCGCAGTGAAATAGAAAAAAAAAAGGTAGGAAGCGGTCAAAAAATTTAAGCGAGAATAAAATAAAAAGAATGTATGAGAGTTTCGCATGATTAAATAAATGTATATTGTATAATATGTTTTATGAGTATACGTGCATTTCCAATTATTTAAATGTAATAAAAATATAAAGTTTAGAAACGTATTTTTCTCACATGGTTTTGCCTGAAAAAGAAAGAAATTATTGGAAGTATCAACATAAAGCTTAAAGAGATAAGTAAGGACTTAACAATAAAGCACTTTCATTCATCATTGCAGGATTTTGTGTTCTCATATTAACGTAACATTGTGATTAGATGGTTCTAAACAAATCCTATTTTTATAATCTAATCAAACTCAATCATAGATTATTTTACTAGAAGTATTTAAAACATTTACTATTTTCAGTGTTTAAATGTTCATAGTCATTTAAAAAGTTCACTATAGTGCGTCTCAAAAGTATATGGACAAGCGATTTTTTTTAAATAGCAGCTCAAAAAATGAAGCCATAATCACGAAAAAAATAATAAGCATATGGAATCATAATATATGTTAATTACAACTGCAACATGCAGTATAGGTTATACAGAATTTTCGTAAAAAAATAAAATTCAAAATAAGCTGTCCCAAAATTAAATTGACAATGAAGGGAATTGCTTTTATTACCACCGTATCAAAAAAATTTCCTTTTTCTACGTTCTGTACTTGTGAAGTAACCACTTTGAAATACAAAATCACTGCTCGTTCTTCAATTGTCGAATAGTGGGGAAATGCCTCGCGACGTTCAAATTCTCAGCTGCTGATATAGCTAAAATTTGACGTTTAAAGGCTCAAAATGTTAAAATTTCTGATATTACTAAACAAATGAAGAGTAGAAGATCCGGAATTTATGAAATTTTATCAAAAAGTGACAATTCGATTGCAAAACATCCTTCAGATGTACCAAGAAAAACATCTCTAAGACAAGACAGGGAGGTTTTGCGAGCAGTTTCTACCCAATAAAGTCTGTTCGTGCAATTTCTAAGACTTTTACGAGATCTACTGTTCACCGTTGCATACAGGCAAGCAAAATAAAATTCATAAATATCGCAGAATGGGACGGACACCCATGATGAAATTGCACCATAGAAATGCACGCATTCTTTGAACTAAAAAACACATGCCTTGGGAAGATGAATTGTTAAGTGCTTCTTCAGTGACGAAAACAAAATCAATTTAGATGGCCCTGATGGTTGGACATACTATTGGCATGATCTGCGACCGAATCTCGATAGTTCTTTAGTCGACAACAAGGAGGGGATTCTCTCATGGTGTGGGGCGCGATTTATTTCAATGCAACAACATATATTACTTTTCTTAATGATCGACAGTGCTCTGAGGATTATTAAAATTCCCTAAAAAGCAATCTACTTACATTTGGAAACATTTTAGGAAGGAAACACTGAAAATCCCAAGAGGACAATGCGTCAATTCACACCTTCTACTCAACAACAGCTTGGTTTACGCAAAGTCAAGTGACTGTTATAGACTGACCAGCCATCAGCCCAGACGTAAATCCAATTGAAAACCTTTGAGGAGTACTTGTACGAGATGTGCATGCTCATGGTCGTCAATTTTCTACTATTCAGGAATTAAAGCAATAAGTACAACAGAATCGGTTCTCTTTACAGCCACACATTCCCCAAGCACTAGTTTGAAGCTTGCTTGGTAATATTTTCAAGATAATTCAAAGGAACGGACCCAAAATTTGAATTTAAATGCAAAATACTCGAAAAGTCCATATATTTTTAGGACAGCCCATTTTGATTTTTTTTTTTTTTTTTACAAAAATTCTGTAAAACCTATACTGTATGTATTTCTCTGTTGTCATAAACTTGCATTATGATTCCATTCCATATGCTTGTTATTTTTTTCGTGATTATGGCTTCATTTTTTGAAATGTTATTTCAAAAAATCGCCTGTCCATATACTTTTGAGACGCACTGTAAAATAAGATATTTAAATGTTTTTTAAAGCTTCTTATCTTAGCAAGCCTTAAAATTAGAATTATTCATTTACTATGAGTGAGAGAAAAGAAGAAATATCAATTGAAGAATAACAAAAAAATCTCATAAAACTTTTACTGTCCTAAGAGCGTTTCTTTTCAAATGCCTTTAGCATTTCATATAATAAACATCAAAGCATTCATTAAACGATGAACAAGTTCCGCACTGTACAGGAATGGAAGAAAATAAATTAAAGTCGTTGTTCATAAATATGATTTGTTCATTCGTGTCGTTGTTCATTCTCACGCCCCAGTCCTCCATGTTTTCGTACCTTTGGGTGCAGGAAAACACAATGGTAAACCTACGAGTAAACCGCTAAAATCGGGTTTTCAAGTGTTTCCTACCAAGATATGACTTGGCAGACCGATTGTATTTTAATATGCAAATTGAGTTTTAACTAATTCTGTCCGTAAGCTCGATGAGGTGATTGCCTGTGCTGCCGCCTCCCGTTCTAAGGGTGTCCACTCTCAACGGTGTTCAGTGATTAATTTCTAAACCGTTAATCATAGACATATAGTTCCAAATACAAAAATGTTTTAAATGAGGTAAAGAAGTATATTAAAAGCGGTTTGGGTAAAAAAAAAAAAAAAAAAAAATCATAAAAAAATGATGAAATTTAAATTTTTATACGTTTCCGCGGTCCTGTAAGTTATTTATATATTTTTTACCGCTGAATCCGAAAATGACTTTCTGTTTTAACCATCACGTGACGATTTTTCGAAAATTGTAAATTGCAAAGTTAAAAAGTTCAAAGTCAAAATTGAACTTCCTCCCCCACCTCATCGGACCCCTTAGCTGTTTAGCTGCAAGAATCCCAGTATAAGCCAAAAAATTGAATAAATTATTGAATTAAATACAATTAAATTAAATAAAAAAAGTTTTACATTGTTTTATAGTATCAGATTTTCGCTTTATTTTAACTTTGACATTTACGATTTGCAAAAAAATTCTAACGTGGTGGTTAAAAATGAAGGTCATTTTCAGATTCAGTGCTAAAAAGTGCATATAAATAAATTGTCAAAAGTTAAAAAACACAGCCATCTCCTCTATTTTATAGTATCCGATTTTTGTTACTTTTTAAACTTTGACAATTTATTATTTGCAAAAAATCCTAACATGATGGTTAAAAATTTATATAATTTTTGGATTCAGTGCTAAAAGTTCAAAACAACACAACCATCGCGGTCTTGTGTTACCTAATCTAATACCTTTTCTTAAACATCTTGGCGGTAATCTATCCGAAATGTTTTCTGTTATCCTGTAAAATAAGTATAAATGGTAACCACCGAAAATCATAATAATATTGGATTGTCATCGGATTTACGTCAGTATTTAAAATTTAATCACGATCAGATATTTAAAAGTGAGTTACGAGTACAAATTTTGAGCTGGAAAAACATACATACAATCGCTGAAGTTAAATAAAAATTTATAAAAGTAACATAATTTTTGTTAAAAGAAACCTCAAATCCTTACAAAATAAAACATATGTTAAAATACAATTACTTTAGCCAATCTGAAACTTATTAAAAATTAACTCAATCGCAATACTTGTACTATTTTTTTAAAGCGCAGATACACATAAAATAAGTTCTTCGAATACTTTAAGCACTTGGTATATGACCTTTCATGGCCGAACTCATTCGTGTTCGGATGCAGAAAAGTGGTATAAGTCATGCATTTTTAAAGTTTCATAACACGGTCAATTTTAGTTTTATATGAACGGAACTTTTTTGTCTTACTTGTTAGTGTAAAAGCAAAATGTTACTAAATACAGGACCGGGGAACCGTATAAGAATTTAAATTTCGTAATTTTTTTATGGAATGTTTTTATTGACCCAAATCGCTTTTAAAATGTTTCTTTACCTCATTTGAAACATTTTTGTAATTGGAACTATATGCTATGACTAATGGTTTAGGAATTAGCAATTGAAAACCATTGAGAGTGGACACCCTTATTATGAAACATCCAAACTTCAGGAATAAAACGCAAAATATTTCACTGCATTTAAAACTTTTTTAATAGATTGCCATCAAGAGACATTGTTTATTATCTAGCACCAATATAACTCCTTAAATGCGCCAAATAATCCTGTAAAAGGGATCATGGTTTCGCTTTTTTAACTTTGAAGATTAAATAACCTTATCGACGTCAAGTCGTCTAACGTCTCTTCCATCTACCTTTAGTGGAAGCGGTGACAAGGCGACAAGTTTTTAAATTTGAGTTCTATAGAGTTCTAAAATATTCCACGTATTTTCGTGACTGATTTCTTTCCGATTGCCATTAGCGACAAACTTAATCCGTTAAATGGGAAGATGCTTTTAAAAGATTTACTGATGTAAATTTATGTGATATTTTCATTATATTGAGCTAAAATGTTTTTTAACGGAGAAATTGCGATTAAGTTTTGTTCAATTAATAAATGACAAATTTCTACATGAGCATGTACTAGTGTGTTTCTTTGTCTTGGTACTTAAATATGTGTTTCAAATGATTAAAACAGAAAAATAACGTCTTTAAAAATTTTCTTTAAAATATGATATAAAAATAACACAAAGACATATGATCGCGAGATTAATCAATATTCTCATATGACTAAAGCGTTCAACATTTTTGTGTAGACTGAACATTTAAAATTGATTTAAAAATATCTGGCATTTTCTATTCAATCGGTGTACTGTTTCAGAATCATTTTACGATCCCAGTGTCCTTCAGTGCTATAAAAAATTATAAATCACGAAAGACGAATTAAACGGATTGGGTCTACCAATGACTTGGTTGAGTTTAGCTATTAGTGATGATTTGTCATTGACATGTTTCCTGCTCATAAATATATTTTTATGTTTGGATTAAAAGCACTGTATTCAATCCTTTTCTGCTCAATAAAAGATATATTTATTTAATATAATGCCAAATATACCCTAAAAGCGACAACGCTACAGAAAAGCGTGTCTCATTTAGGAACAATTACCATATAGAATAGAACTGGATGCATTTAGTTTGAAAGCAAGAGATTTTGCAGAAAGTGGCATCTTTTTTTTTTTTTTTTTTTTAACTCGTATAAAGCGTTCAAGGTATTAAGATATTTATAATGCTGAGTTTACCGTAGAATCAAATATTATCTGAAAAGAAGCCCGATGAGCAAGACGACCCCTTTACACTCATGAATGAATTGCATATGAATGACTATATTGCTCAGATGACATACAAATCAATTGATTTTTCAATATATGGTTACAGAAAATCGCAAGTATACCACTCACGTCTTCTTGGAATTATAAAACATGCCATTTGTTCCAGGATCGCATGATTAAAAAATATCGTGAATATCTTAACTTTGCCTCTACCGCCAAAATTTTATGGAGGCCATCTCACAAGCGCCAGCTAAGGCATTTTGTTTAAAATATCTTAAATCCTTAGTAACTATTTTGACACCGAAAAGAGATTTGATAGGTATTAAACATGACTATCATTTTGTAACCACGCGGACGGTCTCAACCACATAGCAACGCGCATGGGGGATATTGCTATTTAAATTTCATACTCTCGTCTGTCAATTTTCCTGTCACTTTCTGTGTATATACGATGTAATACGGGTTCGTTAAAAGTTTATTACAACTTTAAAAAACTATTAAAAAAAACAAATGTTGAAATTAAATTGTGGATTGAACGACGGGGATCAGGAAGAGATCAGATTTTTCAAAATTATAAAATACGTTATAGATTCAAAAGTCACCGATAGAGAGCACTGAAAAGCAATCTATGAAGTAGATGTATGCAAACAAGTAGGCCGTGAGTTAACCACGTGGATGCAAGCAAATTTTATATTCATTACCCACAGCATGTTATCATTATCAGATAAAACATTGTTGATTAAGCTTTTGTACATGGAGGCTGAATCAGCAACCAAAGCGGAAAAAGCCCCCAAAACGGAAAAGCGTTCTTTTCAACTCAGGAGGCACTGGAGTTTTTCATACTCTGACCTGTTATTTTCCCCTGTTCATTGTATTTTATTACAAGTTTCATTTGAATATATCTGCTTAATACAGTAGAACCTCTTTTATCCGAAACTCTCGGTTAACCGAAATTCATTTTTAAAGACTTTTTTTTACTATCCTTGTGTGCAAAATCCATTTTGAAAGCTTTTATTTTTTTAAAAATAATCATATTCCTTGTGTAAAAGCGGTCCTTTCCGATCTACGAGTACATGCAAAGATTTTTGATCCCCTCCCTTAGAGTTCCTTTGAATTTAAATTGAACAATCGCAAGCTGCGGAGTGGAACAAAGAAAACGAACAAATTAGCAATTCTGAAGCTTTTTAATGTTTTGCAAAAGGTTTGGCATGGCTGGAGCAGCAGAAAGACTGAGATACTGGGGAACTAATAATTAAAAAAAAATTCATGATAGAGCTTCAAAGCAAAGGCAATCGAAACTGCGACAAACAAAATATTTGTTCAAATCTTTGTGATATATGTAAAAGATACTTAATTTCAAAATTAAAATTCAGGTAATTTATTCTTATTTCTATTTTGCTATTGCTTTATTTTTAATAAGCACTTGTTACCATAATAATAAATATTGCATATATTTCTCTTTAATCTTAAAATTGAAGCATTCTCGATTATCCAAAAATTTCAATTTTCCGAAAGATGGTCGGTCCCAATTACTTCGGATAATCGAGGTTCTACTGTATTTGAGTTAAACGTCCTTTATCGGTGACTTTTTTTTTATCTACAACTTATTTTTTTATTCAAAAATGGGATGTTTCTCTGATGCCATTCGCGCAAAACGAAATTTTTTTTTATCATCACTTGTTCTTTTTAAATTAACTTTTAAATTTGTAGTGAACTTTTTACACATTCGGAACTTTATTATTGAGATGATTTAGGAGGACAGGATTTCTGCCATGGTTCTTAATTTCTATAAAAAAAATATGATGGAAAATTAAAAAATCCACCAAATTCCAGCCTATCTGTGACGATTTGAACGTTACACAAAAGGGACAGATAATAACAATGCATACTTGAGCTACGAACATCTGCATTTCCCCGCATTTGTTACAATGTGCTCTGAAAAGATGTGCTTTTGAAAAGACAATGATTAGTTATACAAATGCTGTTTTCCAATCGGTCATATAAATAATAACCAATACACTTTTTCTCTGCGACAGTTTTACCCTTTCTGATAGGCCACGTTACATAAATGTGTAATTGAAACACATACAATGATAAACTAGAATTCTATCAATTTCAAAAACTAAGTCAAAAATTACTGAAAAATAACCTCCTCGAGTTTGATTATTTCTTTCATCATCTGGTATGGTTTAACATCACAAAAATAGGCTTATAGCTCTGGAATAGTTGAATTCCGAGAAAATGTCCTAATGCGCGTTTGTTTCATATAACTATAAATTTATATTTAAATAATACACAACTATAAATTCCCTTTGTTCTCTGATAGATGAGGGGCTCGGGTGCAAAACACGGTAACTAAGATTCTTCATTTTTTTTCTGTTTTTCATGTGGAATTATTAAATTCCATACTGGAATCCTTTTAAAAGTACAAGGTTTGTGTATTATTGAATAGATGTAATCATAATCAAAGGTAAATTTTAGATAAGTGCAACGAGTTTTTGTTGGCAAAGTTTAATAACTCCAATGAAATAAAATCTATAAGAGAAAAGAAATGAATGTTGCGCATAGGTAACTGAAGGCCTCAACAAATCAAACAATTCAAACTATCTTAACAAATTCAACAATCAAGCAATCAAACAAAATATGTCTTAACAAATCATCTCTTTTAGAGGGGGCGATCATAGTGGTTTTGGTTGTAGATTTTTTATAGAAAACTTGAATATTCAATATCATCAGTCGGGGTAATTTGGGTATAGTAAGATAATTTGAGTATAAATTGATTTTTTTATACAGATATATACCTATAAAAAAAAACTATTAACTTTTATATAAAACCTAACAATATATAACAACACAATATCAATAATAAATTTTATATAAAATCTAACAATATAGGCTAATATAATAACAATAATAACTTTTATATAAAACTTAACAATATATACTAATATAATAACAATAACACTTTTTATATAAATTCTATATAATTTTTAGAAATAACGCCCACTTTGACACTATTTTCTGAAATATCTATTGCGTTCGAAAAAATGAAAAAAAAAACAGTTCGATTACATAGTTTCTGAACAACAACACCTGCTAGTTTCATGCATTTCCGAACAAAAATAAATTAAAACTTATGTCATAAAGTTGCCCTTTTGGATTTGAGAACAGCCTTAACTATATTTCAGACAAAAAAAAATGGCTTTTACTTTACATCATATTTTCATTTTGTCCCATACTTCAATGAATTTTCAACCTCACCCCCTCCTTTTCTTCTCTATACTCATGGTACATTTTCAAAAATGGATATTTGGAAATTACGGTTTTTGTAATTTATTAAATTTATTCGAATTTTATTTTAAAATTTTATAATTACACCTGTAGTAACATAGATCTTTTATTGTTGATTAACTATATGCGTGTCTTTCGAATATGAATTCAGTCTGTTACTAATGTTTTTAAACTAAGAATATATTTTTAAATTATTTATTTGTTGATTTTAATATTTACGAAAGAGGAATCTTTTCTTGTTTAAGCTTGAAATATGCTATGAAAAGTGGCTCATTAGGCTAATGTCAGACGGACATCTTTTTGCACGCTTTTTTACTTACGTATTATCCATTCACAATGCTATAGCATTGTGAATGGATAATACGTAAGCAAAAAAGCTTGCAAAAAGACGTTCGTCTGACATTAGCCTTAAAGTTAGTTTTAACACGTTCACGCCGGCGCGGTGGGTCACACTCCACTGTCTCAGAGCTGCCGAGTCTCCGGCTTTTTGGATACCAGTATTTTAATACAGAAAATGTTGTTTTATTTAATTAGAACAATTGGGCGATTTAAAGGAACAACATTTTCTCTCTCATTCCGAAAAATACAATTTTAATTGATTAAGGGGTCTCAGGACTCTTAAAGTTTCAAAGTTTTCGAAATTTTTATTTTTTTGGATGTCAAACTCCTATCTTTTCTGAACATTTTATATAATTATTTCCTTCAAATTACCATTAGAATAGAAGTTATGGCTTTTTGAATCAAACCCTCTTAATAGCTGAAGCGGAGTTTCCGAAATTTTTGAGTAATTTTTTTCTGAATGACGTTTTTGTGCATAACACGCAGGATATCTCAAAAACTTCTGAATATTATTTCATGAAATTTTTAAACCGCATGTTTCATGTTAGTCTGTATAAAATGAACCTAAAATTTTACTTTTACTGTTTAAAATATATATATATATATATATATATATATATATTTTAGGTAATTATACAGTTGAAATTTTCAAAATTTGGCATTAGCTATATACAAGTCTGCATTAAAAATAGTAAATGCTTTGAATACAAATTTATTTAGGTTCAGGGTAACTATTATTATCTGCAGTATAATTAGGCACAAAAGATGTCATTTTAGTTGCAAAATTTATTTTGTAATCCTTCGAGTAAGCTGTTATACCAATTTTCTTCTCGACAAATGTCTGAAAGTTTGGAGCCCCCTGTAAATAATATTTCTGCTTCTTGAAATTTTTTAAATACATGGAATTAAAGAACATATTTATATCTTTCATAGCAATAAAAATTGCGTTTTTATATCATATACATTTTAAGATATTAAATGTTGCAAACGGTCCTTTTTTTCAATTTTTCCAATTTTAAGAGTCCTGAAACCAATTAAATATATTTTTAGAGCTTGAAAAAGGTAAAATAAAAAGGGCGAAAAAGTGAACTATTTTTTTCAAATGGCGTTATTTTGTCAAAACAGAAAATTTTAAACTAAATGTTGTTATAAGCAAAAGAGAATACTCTCTCGTAATTTGGAGACCCAAATTGTTTCAGATGCTTATGACCGGAGAGAATCCGCCGTCCGATTGGAAGTTCTCGGCGTGCTTCTGCAGGTATTCCCCATAACTCATGGTGTATTATTAATTGTTTTACACATAGATTAATCATATAAGTTAAATGTCAATCTTCGGCTGTTAAATCCAGAAGCGAGACGAATATGAAAATACCGCTTTTAATACATGTGAAAACTTTATTTGAACTCATTATTGCTGTTTTTCATATAAATATAAGTTTTAGTATTGTTAATGGGCAAAAAAAAAAAAAAAAAATATTAAATATAAAAAATCTATTAGAGTTATAAAAAAAAATCCGTGTAAAAGTAAATCCAAAAGGAAATCCGTGCGAGGTTTTCATCGCAGTCTTTGAGAATATTTGTTGATACGTTTTTTCATTAACTTCAAAAACTTTAATGAAACAATGCGTTTTAATGATATATAAGTATACTACGTCAGAAGCTGCTTGCAGAACCTTTCGAAAATACCTCATTCATAGCTATGCCTTTAGTATGTGCAGAGAAAAATTAATGTTGACATCCGAAATAATATATGTGGTGGTTTTCACCTATATTCTGTAACCCGGGAAGCCTGAGTTTGCCCCTAGCACATTTAATGTGATATCTCTTTTCTTTGTAATCTGAAAAAAATCGCAAAATTCCTGTATAGTTTAGACCAAAGAGGTAGAACCTCCCCTTCAAGATTATATCAGTATTCCAAGGATTGTTTATGTTACATGTATGTGCCTTCTCTAAAATAATGGATACACCCCGACCGGGTCTATAACTCGGTTATTAAAATCCAAATAAGATATACAAAGTTTTACCATCTGATTATTGGTTTTAATGTTTTAAAACCCGTAAGTTGTATTTTTAGCACATATTTTAGTAATAAAAACTGAGAATCATTTTAATGTATTCATGTTTTAACTTAAAGTATTAAGGTGAATGTGTCGTTTCTCTTACATATATTTTTCTATATATATTTAATATACAAAGTGAGTGAGTTCTTTTTTTTTATTATTACTTTCCTAAATATTAAAGAAGTTTTGCTGATTTTTCACAGAATAAAATAAATATTAAAGAATTAAGTATGCATTTCTGTCTAGGTAGTATGTTTTGTGGAAATTGACAAATCGACGCGAAATTTCAATATTTTGCTATGGCATACAATAGTTTATGTTTTTAAAATAGTCGCCGTATCTTATATATTTTCCTGTACAGGAACACATAAAATAATGTAACATATGATCTTCTACTTCTCGCCAAAATGAGCGATATGGATGACAACTGGATTTAAAGTGAATGCGAATAACAATAATAGGTTGCAACAAAAACAATCAGTTGTGACAAACCACCTTCAGTAAAATATGCCAAATGACATAGCACTAAGTAAATATCAGAGCCAAACAGAACCGGCGCAACATCGCGCGGGGCTCTGGCAAAGCAGTTAATGGGGCCCAGTGTATACTACAATACTGGACTAATAACATTTATTTTTAAATTATATGTAAGAACCCCAGAAGACAAGGGATACAAGTGACAAATTATAGATTTGGAGTAAATTGAGTTCAAAGTTGGAATATCAAGAGTAATTGACTGAATTAAAATATGAAAACGTTGCTTATTTCACAGTAGTCCTCGAACTCCTATTTCAATAACTGTTAAAGAAATGTGGAGTACATTATTTTTAAAAAATTAAATAGAGATTAAAGAGTTAAGTAGTTAAGTAGTTTAAAGAGCTTAAGTAGTTGACCTCTAGAACGCAGCACATAATTAAAAAATCATTTATTTCCCACCAAACAAATAGCCTTATTTCCAGATAGCCTGTGCACTTAGCTCATTTTTTTCAATTTTGTCACTTATACCCCTTGGCGTCTGGGGTCCTCATATATCATGTAATAATGTATAATATTGATGACAAAATATATGGATAATACCACTACTTTTACATTTAATAAGCGTAATTATTTTTAATTTCTTAAAATGTTCTATCCTTTACAATATGTTAAATATTTATTTTTTACGTTCACGGCTATTTTCAGGGACATCAAATCTATACATTCGTCGACAATTATATCAACTTTTCCTGTAAGAAATAAAGTAATTCACAAATAAAGTAATTCATAAAGTAAGTACTCACTTTTTTGTCACAAAAAAAAAAAAAAAAAAAAAAAAAAACATTTAAAAAGAAATCTAGAGCAAAAATACTATTTTATACAGAAGAAACCTTATTTTGAATTCAATAGAGAAACGCGGGGGGGGGGGGGGTGGCTAGGCAGACGAGCCGCAGAAGTTGCCCTATGGTCGCGTCGGCCCTGGAGCCAAAATATCAGAAATAATCCCTCGAAGTCGGTTTTATTTTTTCTCAAAAATGAGTTATTAGTAATCGTCACAATAAATGTATATTGAATTAAACTACAATATTGCAAGATATTATCAAAATTGAGAGCACAAAAATTAAATTTTGAGGAACCGACAGTGAAAATAGGAATATTTAATGCTTTAAAATTAATTTCTCACTATTCATTTTCAACAATCTTATTAATTATATATTTTGTTTTCTACTTTTCTCTCTGTTGACCGGGTAATCTCTGAAAATTTCATTAACATTGTTAGAATCAGCGTATTATGTATGTTGCGTGCTTAATACATTAAACATTAATAGATTAATCATTATCCAGAATGGCTAAAATGGATGAAATATCGAAATAAAGTTATTAATTGGCGAATTACGAATATTCAATACGTTGTGTATATTTTATTATTTAAAAGAACACGATAATCATTCTAACCATTTAATATTTTAATATGACTACATCAAAATAAATTAGAATTACGAATGAATGAGGGAAACTTTGTTCGAGCATATCTATCGAACATCTATGCTAGATTCTCTACTTTAATATTTAAAACTCAGAATGTTTCGGTATATAATTGAAGGCAAAGATAGATTACTTATTGAGTGAGGGCATAAATATTTAAAAATAAATGAAATATTTTGGATATAGGTTCGATTCTTTCTCCAACTATCCATTCCCTATCCCATATAAAGACCATATATAAACCAAAAATTCTGATTATTTTAATCTTACGGTATTTCTTTTTTTTTTTTCATTGGAATTTTACCAACTGTTCCAGAAACTGAGCCGTAAGTTATGCTATGCTAACTTAATTAAATACTTCGACGACTTTTTATAGAAACTTTCTGATTGATGATAGTTCGTTCTCTGAACTCGTTTATTTTGAAGAAAATTAAAGTATAGTAAGAGTTTAATTTAAATATTTAGATAAACGGATCTGACGAATTTCTTTGTTATTTTTTTGTGTGTGTTTCTGATGCTGAGTTTGCTTATGTATTAAGTGTGTGATGTTGACTTGATCTTAAAATATATTCACTTTTAAATGAATCATACAGATGAATATAATTAAACTACAATGCTTTTAAAGGATTAGTGGCCCTTGACGTAAATGATCTCGACTTCCAAAAATGCTTTTAACACAATCTAATTCTAAAAGGTATTTTGCTCTAAATTACATTAGCTAATGTCCAAACATCAAAAGATATGTTTGCAGTAGAAATGATTTTTCTTTTACAAATTTAAGAATTCAAAAGATTATTAATGTATATTTAGATAAAGCTCATTATTGACAATTAACATATGCTGTTCAAACGGGCGAAAAAGCAGCCGGGAATGCTGTTTGCTTAAAAATTATCAAAGATGCCACAGTTAGGCCAATTAGAACCTTAAAATATACAAAATTCATATCTTCTTCTGAGAAAAATAACCAAAATCTTGGAAGACATCATCCACCGAGGCTTCGGTAGTAACAGTTGCAGCAGATCCCATATGCAACATTATGCGAACTAACAATAACAAGTAATTTCTAATGAAAAAAAAAAAGAAAACCGATTTCAAGAGATTGTTTCTTATCTTCGTGTTTTACAGCAATTATTTTCTATCATCTATATTAGAGACCTGCTCTCATTGCGTTATTCCGACAGAAATCCGAAAATTCCATTTGAAGTCAACCCGAACTCGATTCGAACCCACACTTCGACCCGAAACCCAGAAAGAAAGACATCATCCCACATTTTAACCCTTTAGTACGCAGCTTTGCATATAGGCAAACAAAAGTGTTTTGAATTCAATAGATTTTTTTATTCGTATATACCTAATTCACACCAGAAAATTAAAATAGCAATATCTGCTTTAATTAATAGCAGACATTCCGTATTGAAATAAAGCGAAATGAACCAATGAAACTGTCTGGTGTAACGTCAGATTCTTTGAACTGCGTAATTGCTAGAACGTATTCTATCATGGGAATTAAAGGGTTATAGGTTAAGTTTTATAAAATAATTAATTATATAAAATAATGCATTTGGAGACATACTTCTTAAAATACTTACTGATTTGCAATATTTTAGCGTAAAACGGCCACACGACAGTAATTTTTACTTCCATTGCAGATGTGCAACAGAAGAAAAGATTGACGTATTAAATGAAAAATGTATCTCTGATTTTTTTCGTCATTTTTCCCGTGTAATAAACCTTTCAGAGAATCATATATAATTTTTCAGAAACAAAATAAAAAATCGCGCATTAGGGTTGATGCAATTATAAAAAAAAAAAAAAAATACTTCATAATATCTCTAATAACAATTCTATCTTTTATGTAGAAAAATGAATGTATATAATATACTCTATAGTATTCAAATATATGTTCCTTCATCAGGAACAATACTGCAAACTTTTTAGAAAAATAAAACTTAAATAAACTCGACCCACACGAGTCAAAATCCAACCAGAAACCGAGTCAATCTAGAAGAGTAAAGGTCAACCCAAACCTTAACACAAAATATCAACGCCAACCCGACAAACCGTTGTTCGGCTCGGGTTCGAGTAAAATTGCGTTACCCGACCTGATGCATAACTCTAATCCACGTTCATTTTAAACCTCATTGTTGCCAATATTGTATTTTTTGACGCGCTGTAAACGATGGCATATTAACATTTTTCACGCGTCTCTGTAAAACAAAAACATATACAATACAACGATTATTTTAGAAACTTAAACTAGTACACTTCACCTTAACCCTGTACTCAAAATTCGTAACGATTGGTCAGTTTTTATGAAAGTTAAAGCCTATAAAGTTTAAAAAAAAGTCAAGAAAAGAGTCAAACATAATTTTAAATTCTAGTTATATTGAAAAGGAACCATCTGAAGACCCGGCCATTTCAAACAACAAAAACAACAATAAAAAACTAAAATAGGAACATCGGTTCAAAAGTTATGCGTCGACATACACGAATACTTTTAAATATGTACATATATATACGTTGCAAATTGAGCTTGATACATCTGTTTTACAGAGTGTCCCAAAAATATTGAAAAGCCCTTTAATTTTTTGCCTCTTGGAGATTCACAGCCGATGAGAATTGTAAAAATGTTCGATTAAAGGTAGGAATTAAGATTATGTGATTAAAATAGCCCTGCGATTATTTTTCAAAAAGTTACACTTTTTAAATTTTGTAACGGTCCCTGAATCCTATAACTTATGTTTCGAAAAAAAATGCTCCATGCTCTAACAAGTACAACAAGGAAAAATAATTTTTTTACGAGCAAAATTCGTCGAGTTATAATACTTTGAATTTCATGCAATTTCGGAGCTTTACGGTCCTAAAAAATCGTGTGTCCCTTTTTAGTTTAAAGCAGCGTAATATAATAAAATTCAAAGTATCATAACTCTGTGAATCTTGGTCTTAGAAGAATAGAATTTTTACTGTTATATTTGCCATATCTTTATGAAAACGTACAGGGCTCAAGGACGGTATAAATATTTAAAAAGTGTAATTCTTTATAATTTGATGACAGAACTAGTTATGAACATAATCTTAATTCCTACCTCACATCTAACAATTTTGCTATTTACATTGCCTACGTATCACCAACATATAAAAAAAATAATGAAACGCGTATCAAACGTCTTGGAGCAGTTTGTAGAGACATTTATTGCGAATTACACACGGCCGATTTTGTAATTTACTGCTTAATAGAAAAAGGGGGCTCATTTGAACAAAGGGGAAAATTATGAAAATCGTCGATTTCATCTAACTGATATCAGATAACAATCTTTTAAAAAGTGTAAATAGTTGATATAATCCTAACAACTATTGAAAAATTTTAAAACGTTTTTATCTGGTGTTAATCAGAGGAAATCTATACTGTTCACATGTACCCCCTCCCCCTCATTTACCTTATACTTATATGCCTTTTAAAAGATATACACT
Source organism: Maratus speciosus (assembly GCA_963932465.1). Taxonomy (NCBI): domain Eukaryota; kingdom Metazoa; phylum Arthropoda; class Arachnida; order Araneae; family Salticidae; genus Maratus; species Maratus speciosus. Next base: position 115,768,716 of record OZ010796.1, on the reverse strand, counting down.
GTAAAAAAAAATCCGACCAGTTTTCCTGTAGGAATCGGAAAAATAGTTGCCCTTATCGTACCAGAAAATTTTCCGACCCAGCTCGGTAGAAAATCCGTAAAAAAAGGAAAGAGTCAATTTTACGGATTTTATTCCAAGCTGGGTTAGAAAATTTTCCGGTACGATAAGGACAACTATTTTTCTGATTCCTACAGGAAAACTGGTCGCATTATTTTACAGTGTATCGAAGTTGTAAAAAAATATGAATTGGGATAGCTATCTTATTAGTTTTACATTTAATATTATTATAAAGGAACGTTGTTCTCCAGCATAACCTTAAAATGTTTCATTCACAAATAAAAAAATAAATAGTGTATTTTCAAAAATATACTATTTATATGCATATTATTCATTATAGAAGAATAAAAGCAATTACGAGCTGAATGAATATATTATGTTTGAGGAATTATTATAGAAAATTTTCCCGTTCTAATTTATGTAAGCAATTTACATTTCTAATGAACGAAAATGTTCAACAAATTTAAATAGCTTAGTACCAGTTTTTTTATATGAATAGCTACGACCTTTAATATTTGTCTTATACAATACATGAACAAAATTATTAAGAATAGCGCTTCATTTTGTAATAAAGCTTCATTATTTTGTGTTTTTTTGTCCATGCTCACGTGTAACTCAATAAATATAAAAATTAACTATGATGAGTAGGAGTGTTAATTAAAGAGTTGTTATCTAAATTTTCTTCTTTATTTATAGTAATTTAAATAAGCAAACAAATTTGCTTAAACATTCAGTTGAAAAATACGATTTACCTTTGGTGTTTATTTAATATTTTTATCTACAACGGAACATTTTGAAAAGTAGTAATGGAAGGAAATAAAATATTTTTAATTTGGTTGTTTTGTCTTTCGGTGTTGTGATTATCTTTTGCGCACAAGGTATAAATATACCGGGATCGCCTACTAAAAGAGAAAATTTAAACCACTATGTCAGAATTATTACTGAAATCAAGCATATCTAGACCAATAACCAACGAGACGAGGCCCGCAGTTCATCGATTTTTCTGATCCGTATGCCCTGATGTATTTCTTAATGTACTGAGTTTTGAACTCTATTCCCTTTTCTGTACGTTTTAGGAATTCTTGTGTCTTTCCAGTGTTATATCTTATGTTGAATCATAGTTTAGTTCCGTGCGAAACTCAGTGTAACAGGGCAATTCTGTTGGCATATGTGTTTCATGAAGTATTTTCAATTCCTTCCATCAAATGTTATCTTTCTTTGTTTATTTTTGTTTTCACTCTCAGCAATTTGATTGTCATATCTGTGCATGCTCTTAATTCAAAATAAGACTTCGCTTATTATTAACAACAGCGCACAGTTATTTCCATTTCCCGTACGTGTAATTGAAGAGACAACACTAAATGGATTATTATGGGACTGTTTTTATTAATTTCAATAAGTCTTTAGGCGGTTTTATTTTTATATATTGACCAAACATAACAAACTGTCTTCTCTAGGACTGGCAAAAGGAAATTCTAAGAGATAGTCAAGACATAGTAAAGAGATGTCAGTTTGAATTCCGGTTCAAGTGTGAATGTTCGTAGTGTATCTAGATTCCACTACAGTCTCTGCTTTAGCTCTCGTCTGTAAAAAAATGGCCATACCGCGCCAAACCAATGAAAGAATCATTCACTTCCAATACTAGTTTAGAAGATGTCCCTATTTGAGACTAGTAAATTTAGCTATTTTTAAATTAAGCCTCATTTTTGAAAGGAAATACTAACAGCGTCTGTACCTAGTTGAAAATTATGTGGGAAATTCTTTTGTTCTACTTTCTACTTCCCTTGTAGGAAAAGGCTATGTATACAGGGAAAAGAAAAAGACTTTGTGTGTCACTCCAATAATCTAAAAGAGTATTTTAAAAAGTACAATAAATTAAAAAGGATAAAGGATAAATATAGCACAAAATTACTTTGTGTTGATAAAACAGCTGTCCCTTTAACTTTAGCAACGAGTTAAAGTTGAAGATGGCCGTACCGCGCCAAACAAATGAACGAACTAATTACTTTCAAGACTATTTAGAAGATATCCCTGTTTGTGAATAGTAAATTTAGCTATATAATATTTCTGCACTTTAAACATTTTAAAATTAAGCCTCACTTTTGAAAGGAAATACTAACAGCGTCTATATCTAATTGCAAATTATGGACGAAATTCTTGTGTTCTACTTTTACTTCCCTTGTAGGAAAAGGCTATGTATAAAGGGAAAAGTAAAAGTCTTTGTGTGTCACTCCAATCATCTAAAAGAGTATTTTAAAGCGTGCAATAATTTTCAAAGAATGAAAGACAAAGATAGCAAAAATTACTTACTTTGCGTTGATAAAACAGTTGTCCCTTTAACTTTAACAACGAGTTGACTGTCTTTCTCCTGATCGTGAGAAAACACAGATGCACCTTCGGGACTAAGATCAAAGGTGAGAGTAGTTACTTGGCCACTTGGTTTAACTACATCCGTTAGTCTTCCATTCTCATCATAGACATAGAAAAATGAACGGCCAGCAGCATCCCATCGACTTGTTAGCAATCCCATGGTATCATATTGAAATTTGATTTCTAAACTGTCTGGATCAACAATAGTTTCGAGAAGGCCCTGCTTATTAACTTGCACCCTACATTTGGTACCTCTAGCCGTTTCTATTGTATGTAGACTATTTCCTGAATCTCGAAGAAAAGAGACTTTGTTACCCGAAGCATCTGTCACAGCATTTAGTTTGCCAAAGCTCGTATTTACATTGTAGAGGAATGTGTAGACAGTTTTGCCAGTTAAAATACTTCGAGTGACGGAATGTTGACCGTATTTGTTAAATACATAGACTTCGTGATTGTCAGGGTAGGCAATCTGAAATTCAAACTGATCATCAGGCTGAGGCAAATAGGGAATCGCTGATAAAATTCGAAGACTACCTTGATCTGCAATATGTACAACACCATCACTTGTTACAGTCAATGAAGTCACCGAAAATAATTTCGTATCCATAGCGAGAAATCCTTCATCCTCCACCGCGCATGTACAGTTCTGCCACTCACATAAGCAGCCGTCTTCTTTTCCAGCAAAGTGAAGAAGTTCACCATCAGGACTCAGTTTCCGGACCCTGAAATCAAAATTTGCTCTTACTTTAGTTAATGGACAAATATTTCATATATTATTTATAAACATTGCATAGGGTTAAACGTTTGTCACGGAAAAAATGGCGTCAAAAGATTAAAAACAAAAACACTATTTCTAAATGAATATCTTCGTGATAGGTTTCTGCAATAGTTGAATTAGAAATCTACTGCAAAGATTATTGCTTTAAAATACTGTTCTTAAAAGATTTTGCTGCCATTACTTTTGTGACTTACGTTCAACCCTAAGAATAAATATTTTAGAAATGGTGTCACTACATGTTAATCCACCCGATACTTCTTTCAAACTGTTTCATATTTTGTGGGTTCCTGCCTTCCTGATGCAGTGTGATGCAATTACTGTATGACTTTCAGCCCACTGTTATTGACAAGTGTAGGCTAATTTTAAATTTAAGAATTACTTGAAAAGTTATTTGTATTTTACCCAGCAAAGAAAGAAATAGTGGGCCATCAGCTGGGAAAAAGATGGCAGCCAGCACTGCCATCAGCGGTAAAGTGCAATGGTGCCATTACCTAAACCAGTAGTGAAGTGTCCGTGTGGAATGCAGCTGGACCATCAGTGATGGCTAACAGCAAGCCAGCATTGATATGCCATCACCTTACTTCAATCCGGCATTTTTCCTGCAGTGCTAGCACCTATCCTACTGCTATTCCTTTGCTGGCCCAGCACTTTCCAATACAAAAAAATTCTTGTAGAATTCTATAGAAAAAACATTACAGAATAATGGCCCGTTTTTGTATGAGCTAGTTTCACCAACAGCTATAGGAGTGTCTATAATAGAAATGTCTATAGAAATATTTGATCTTTCTGCTGTTTCCACGTGGTCACCCTCCCAAGTACTAACCGCGGTCGGTGCTGTTTGGTTTTAGTGATCGGACATGAACAAGTACTTTCAGCGTATTCTACGACCGCTCGTAGTTTTCAAGCTCTCATTACACTGTTTCAAGTTTCTTTCTTTTGTGATTTGCGTTCCCAATCATTAAACTTGTATAGAAATTACTGCATCGTATAGAAATCCTATATATTTTATACATTGATTGATTCTCAACTGTGTAAATTACGAAAACCGAAATCCTTTGTAACTTAGTAAAACCAGATTTAAGAAGAAAAAAAAAGTGCGTTGAAATAAAGAATTTATTTATTTACTTATTTATTTTGTTGGTGGCAGCGGTGCTATTTTATTAACAGTTTCAAAAAAAAAATAGCTTGACAGCTTAAATGGTGTTAAGATGTTCATTTTAGATTTGTGTTCAAATTCGTTAATCTGCACTATCTCGCTGCTGGCCAGCAATTTCTTCTTTGCTGGGTAAATTCATCATTTTAAAATAAATTTTGAAATAACATCTAAAGCTTGTTTTTTAAAGCGAGATTCTGATAAAACACCGAGGTAGTCAAAATATAATTTAGCTGGTAAAGAAGTATCTCAAGACCACACTTTTGGTGCTACTTTGTTTAAAAACACAATAAACATGTACAGTCCTGAAAAAAAGCTATCACCCATAGTAACTTTGCCAAAGATCATCGCATAAAAATGAGATAGGTACCAAAAGATTAGTAATAACGCGTCTACTAATTAATGTTGTACTTAAATGCTGCTTAGGGAGTCATGAACATTTGAAAATTGTACCAAATGTAGAAACTGTACCAAAAGCAAAAAATGTCAATGCTAACATCCAATTTTGAGATTATATTTGGATTCTTCGATAAATTTACCTTCGGATACAAAACAGGACGTCGTTCAATACAGTAATTTAGGAATTATGCAGGTTTAAAGTTTGGAATTCCCAATGTTAAATTCATTTTTAATCGCTTCAAAAAGGATTGTAATGCTGTTAGCTTTTTGAACATAGTAACTCAAAAACAAGTTTTCGTAATAAGCTGTAATTTTGGATTCGAATATTTGAAGCTTTTAGAAATCGATTTCTGTAAAAAAGACCCCTCTTCCATAATAATTAATTATACCAAATATTAAATTAATGTTACACATTAACTATACCTATTTTATCTGTCTATGTCTTAAGAATCACAAAGTAGAAATTAATTAAAACGACCATCAAATGAAGTAAAAAATTGATTATTAAAAATTTAAAAATAAACACAAAATCAATAAGAAATGTAAAAAAAAAAATATGAATGAGGTGGTTGAGGCTGGCGGAGTTTTAACAGTTTGTTAATGTCGGGTTCCAATTTCGTTAACATCAGTCACAAATTGTCTACCTCAGTAATGTGCAGTCTATTACTTTTCTTAGACAGTAAATAAGCTACAGCACCAAATCCGCGCTCAGCCAAAAACGAGGAAGGAAAAGCAATTAAAAATTTCTGTATTCTTGTCCACAAATCCAGGTTAAATAGCTCGTATTCATTTTTCAAGTCAGAACTCTTAGTATCCATTTCTAAATTTTAGTTTTAGTTGTTACTTAGTGCCTAATATAGCAAATTTTGCACTCTGCGATTTTTTATATTTAGCGTTTTTAATACGATCTATAGCAATTTATAACGATTTATAGCGATTTTTTGACATTCGAGTAAGAACTGCGGTTACAATGTTTTAGCCCGCTGTAATAAAATTTTGTCCCCCGATATTTTTAGTGTTCGGCGATTTTTTTTACATTTGTAAAAGAAATTCGATTTGGGGCCAGCAGCCCCAAGTTCGCTTGCATAGATTTTCATTTAAATGTATATTTAAGGTTTCCAGCAAGGGTCCGGGTAACGCCGGGAGAGAGAAGGGGGGGGTGTCAGCTATTGCTATTATATTAATTCCCTAAATTAGATAGATACGTCACGGTCGCACCTTGACTGTCTTAACGCCCCCCCCCCCCATTTGCCTCCGAACTCCCTACCGCCCTTCTGGAAGACTCCAGCGCGTACTGGGGGGCGGTACCGCCCCCGTTTGGAATCTAGGGTTTAAAGTATATGCAGAAACGAGTTATGCAATAAAAATGATTAGTTTTGAATTCCTCGCAATTTTTCTACGATTTTGACTATCGTCAGTGAGATTGAACGGTGTCATAGTGTGAATTCTAAAACAGATCTCATGCGACACTGTGTTGGGTGTATCCCTTTCGTGCATTTAACTGTAATACTAGTGGTTTTCTTATGGTCATCAGGTGGAAATAATTTATTAATCAAAAGAAGTTTTTCATGTTTTGTTTAAAAATTACTAATATTAAATAATTTTAGGGAAAAAATTTAAAATCATGAAAATTAGTTGATGCATAAATTTAAATTAAAAGAAATTAATTGAAAAGTTTATCTTATTATATCAATAAAAATGTGGCTGCACTTAGTATTCAAAATATTTTAAAGTAAATATTTATTACGCAAATATGGAATTTTCATGGCTTTTATATGGAATATATTTTATATATTGTACCTATACACAAACACACAACAGAGACAGAGAAAAAAATATAGTCCAGGCAAATTTCGCATTGTGGTATTTTGCTATCTTCCAGCGGAACAATATTTTGATTTGAGAGTATTCCATCATGATGCTTCTATTATGTCGCTTTTTACAGTAACACAGCAGCGACTGGGAGTTTTCGTCTTTTTACCAGTAAGCCCGCTTGTGAGTGTTACTTTACTATGTTGTTTTATTTTACAAAGATATTTTCTGTATACATTTTTACATTACAAATGCATATGTATAATATTTATACATTTTGTAATCGATCTACGAGAGTTATTCGGGAAGTAAATTTTGGAATGTAATAATTTCCGCAACCGGCAGAGGGCGGTAATCTGTGTATGTGGTATCGCATCCTCCATGACTGAGGAATGCTCAAAATATTTCATATGGTGAAAAGCAGACACGTGTAAATCTTGCACTAAAGATGTTTAATACTATAGGTGGTCCCTCAACTGTAAAATTCGTTGTGTAATTCGCTTTTTAAATTTAGATTGGCACCAGAATCTTTTACCTGAATTTTGCTTTTATAACTTTGGTCAAAAAAGTTCTAAAATTGAATTTGCTTTTTTTCAAATAAAATTCAACATTACAGAAACACAATTATTTGCTCCTGAAAGGGTTAATGCATGGAAGCACATTGCCTTCTTGATGCGGCAAAAGTTCAAACGGATCATTTCCACACACAAAATCATGTACAACGTTTTCTGGGTCAGAAAATTGTCATATTGGAGGATTTCACACACAGAAAAAACCCGTTAATGCTGCTGCTTACGTTGAAACATTGAAGAAACTACGACATGTTTTTACCCGACTGCCAAGAAGGGTTATGTGTTTCACGCGTATCTGGGCATGTGGATTTCTTTATACCCTCGAAACATCCCAACGGCTGGATGGATTTTAAGGAATGAGGTCTCTATCGATTCGACTTAACCGTCCGATGGTTATAGGCTAGGTTTTGTTTTTATAAATTCAAAATGGCGGCCGTAAAATACAAAATGGCGGTAGAGACGAAAAATTTTTTTACGCACCCTATTGAGTGGCATATCATTGGATAGATCTTTCGAAATGAAGACGATGCTCCATTGACAATTTTACAGTCAGAAGCTCCGTTTAAATATTACACAACTTGGAAGTTGTGTAGGTAGGATCGCTAGCTTTACTGCAACTCGAACCTTCATAGAGATCTATAGGCCTCATCAAAACAGTGTTTATAGATAGGAACTAACAATTAAGCACAACTTAAAAGTTACGAATACAAGTAAATATAAAAATAGGTAAGTAATATAAAAAATAGTTTCACATTGATGAGAAATAATTAATTAGTTCGCTCGGGTTTTTTGATTTTTTAAATTTAATTAGTTATTATTCAAAACAAGAGACATGGTTAAGCCATAGTATCATTTTTATGCCTGACACTACCAGGCCACATTCCGCTCATGTGACTCAAGATCTCATCGAGTCCTTCAGCTGGGAGGATCTTCCTTAGTCTTCAACATATTTAGCGCAATATTTACACGTGTAAGAATTTCACTAAACGAAAATTTTTTATGACGCATTCTTCAGTTATTGAGGATGTGATACCCCAAAGGCAGATTAGCGCCATCTGTCGGATGCGGATATTATTACACTGCGAAACATTCTTCTCGAATAACCGTCGTATTTATCATGGAACTATTAATAAAGAGGAACTGATATATCCTTAAAATAGTGAAGCTTCAACTGTAACCGCTATCGCAGACGTTGCTTACCGCCGGAGGAAACTTCCACCAGTAGATTTATATAGAATGCTTCAACTTATTTAAACGCCTTGTTATTACAAAATTTCAGTCATAAATAATGGTAGAAACAGATTTTCATTTTTACTGGTAGGAGTTTACTTTGGCGGTAGTTAGGTCTTGTGTTTCAACCATATTGTGACAACCAGGGAAACAAACTGACAGTTTTACAAGATATACTGACACTAGTAAAAACAAATAGAAATTTTTACGATTTTTGAGAAAAAATTCCATGAAAAAGACGCTTAAGGGGCTGTGCAAATATAACGTTATCACTTTTTTGGCAATTTTGGACCCCTCCCCCCCCTTGCGATATCATACGTTATCATCCCTCGAACTGCCCCCCCCCCCCTCGCACCGTAATGATATCGTTATCATTGTCTAAAAATTCTTTTCATTTTTGATTTTTTTTTCTTTTGCTTGGAGTGATATACAAATATATGGTTACATTTATTTTTCGCATACTTCATTGATTCATATGAAGAGAAGTCAATAAAATATCACTTTATATATGAAGTAACTTTTTATCAAATAACACTTAAAAGAATAAGTTACTATTTAAAAGTATTTTATAATAGCTTTTTGTTACATAATACATTCAACAGTAATAATGTTTTCTTGCACTTGCCCCCGCACGGGGGAGGGGGGGGGGGAGACAGAGCTTCTTATAACCAAAACAGGTAACAACATTCTTTCTCTTTTATTTACTAGTAAACACAGGTATCATTTGAAAAATACTTCGCATATGGTTTCTCGAACAGCGAATTATATATGCATACACATACGACAGAAGAAATAGGAAATTTGGAATTAAATAATTTTATAATCATTTAATGATTTTAATAATTATTTTGTATTTTCATAAAAAATAGATAACAGACTAAAAAAAAGATAACATTCTATTTTGATGTAAAAGCCAAGTTATAAATAAAAAGAGAAAATTTTGGTTGGATCAAAAATGATAACGATATCAAAAGACAACCCCCCCCCCTCCCCCTTGAGATATCTAACGATATCATTTGCCAGACTCCCCCTCCCCCTAACATGATAACGTTATATATGCACAGCCCCTAAATAAGACAAAATTTTCCATTCAATTTTACTGGTGGGAAGTTTGTCCTGGCGGTAATCAGAAACTGAAGATCCGATTTTAAAAAGCTCTCGAAGCTGGTAGACGGGAAGTGCTGGGTTCGATCCCAATCGCGCCCGTCGGCCTAATCGTTCGGAGTTTTCGTGGTTTTCTTCGAGCCGTGGATCTTCCATGCGTTAATACGGATTAGGTTCCCTTAGAAAGACCCCCACGGAGGGCACTCCCCCCGGGCCTATATCCCTCGTGTAGATAATTGGCCGTCAAAAATCAACCCAACCCAACCCAACCCAACCCGATTTTAAAAAAGCAGCCGCCATCTTGTGACAACCTCCTCAGTTACTTCACTCGCAACTGGTAGACAGTGCACTATATGTCTCCTCCTGTTTATTCATAACTCCATTGTATTTATGCGCATATTACATTATTGTTTAAATATGAATATTCTGCTTATTTTTGAGAAATAATGTAATATATAAAATGCGAAGGAAACGCCCGTTGGCGGAGTTATGGATATACGAATGACGCGAATTCGCGTCTGCGGGTTGTGAATGAGTTAGTTATAGACACTCTGAACAACTTTTCACGTTTCAGTGCGGGTCCGTGAATTTTATCGAAATCAAGTACTGTCTAACGCAATACCAACCCAAATCTTCTTCTAAGTGTTTTGAAATCAAAATGATTAATTGCTTGGATTCTCGAGGCAACACTGTTCTCCAGGTGTTCATGTCTGGAAATTTCCGATTCTTGTAAACAATGTCAATAAACGAAATTGAAATGCTACTTGAATTCATTTCTTTACTCGTCACTTTCTGGCACATTCATTGGCTTATACTGTAACAGTTAAAATATCTTATTTTGACATACTTTACTGGTCCTCAGAACGCATACCCAATAAAACTATTAAAAATTTAATATCGATCGTGAATTCGATCATGAGTGCATTTAGTAAGCATGTTCTTCTCGCAAAAAGATAATAATATATTTTCCATTTTTCAAAACATTTGAAAACGTGGGTCTCTTTAAGGCTACACAGTACCCTAAAAATGACAAAAATATCGAAGACTGTTTTATTGAATTTTTCAGTGGTCCAAACGGTTGTGAATCATGACTCCACATTGTAGATCTGAAATCCAAATAGTTTTAAAGATATTTGAACTTTTCCGAGTGTTCTCAGACTGTTCTGAGTGTTCCTTTACAAACTTTAAATGCATTTTCTCAGACTTTTATTTTTGTTGACGTTAGTGTTTGCTAATCCCTAAGGCTTTTTTTCTGTTGCAGATAGAGTCTTGAAATTTTTTGCAGACACTTACATGTACATGCACTACAATAATTAGTATGGATTTAGGTCTGAGGGTTATAGTTATTATTTTTTAAAATGTCAAAGTTAATATTTCCCAAATTTTCGTGTTTTTTTCAGGTTTCGCGCTACAAAAATAAATAAAACTTTAAATAAAAGTTACGTCTTTAATTCCATACTAACTTTTGTTCCCAATAATCCAATGAATATAAGTCACTTAAAATAACTAAAAAATATTAAAAATTAAAAATGTTATAAAAGTTTTAAAAAACTTCAAATTTTACAAAAAATTTTAAATTAAAAAAAAACGGTGATTGTTAATTTTTTTTTTATTTTTTTGTTATATCCAGAATCAGTTTAATTTTACAGTCTCAACCAAATTCATTAATTATTTTTTAATGTAACTGTCTCCATTTTTTTAAAGGGTACTGTGTAGCCTTAAACCAGTCGCATAGTTGCTGGAATTCTCGATATTTGAGTACAACTTTTTCCGAGTAGAAGTATTCGCTTTATCACTGAGTTCTGTGGTTATATAAAGCGAATATTTGTATTCAGAAAAACTGGTATTGAAAAATCTAGCAACTATGCAGTTGATGTAGCTATTTGCTTTTTAAAAATGTATTTACGTATTTTTAAAAATATAAACTATGCATTGGTGGAGCCCATTTTGTAACCCTAAAGTGAAGACTCAAAACATCAAAGTAAAATATGTTATATCCTTTCAGATATATCCTACTTATGCCTTTACTTGATTTATAACTTTGTCAACGTACAACTTAAAACACAATTTAAACAAGTTGGGAATTGCATGTGAAACGTGGCAAATGAGATGCGTTCGTACAATAGCTAGTTTTATAAATATTTTTTGCACCACATATTGTACTGAATATATATTTCAGTGCATTTCATAAGTGCATAGCAATATCATTCTGTTCGAAAGGCTGTAACATCATTAAAATACATTTGAAATAATTTTTTCCCATTAGCCGTAATGTAATGGAAAAGTTTTGATTGTCCCTGTAATTAAACTACGCATCCTATTTTCATAAAATTTGAAATGACTCGAAAAAATTTTGCAACAATTATGCATTTAAAATTTCAGACCATTCGGTTGGGTAGTTTTTGCTCTGTTATATGCGGACGGACAGACAGACGGACCGAACGACGACTATAGGTGCTACGTATTTATATAATGACGAACGCACATAAAAAGATTCTTTCTAGAAAGTTCGTACGGGTGCTTACTTTTCCCACTTACCTTTTTTCGCTGGCAATACCAGTATTTGTATAAAGAAAATTTCGCTATATGTAATCGCATATTGAATACAGTGAAATTTTCTGTAGAAATACAAGTATTTCAAAGGAAAAAAGTAAGTGAGAACTGGGTATCCGTACGAAACAAGTTTTAATACATTCGTTCTGATAATGGAACTAAGAATAATGAAGAGACATATAGTGTAGTAGTTGCGAGTGAAGTAACTGAGGTTGCAGTCGCAAGATGGCGCCTGTTGTTTGTTCACATTGAATCAACAGGGTCTGCTTACGGCAGGGGTAAGTTTCCACCAGCAAATTTGAATAAAAATATTCGCCTTATTCATGCAAAATTTCTGTTATAACTAGGACAAAAATTTCTATTCTTTTTTACTAGTGAAAGTTTTCCCTGGCGGTTTTAATAATCTCTTTCACTGACATTGATAGGAATATTGATTATGTTGTCACAATATTGCGAAACCTCAGCGCCTGACTACCATCGGGCAAACTTCCAGCAGTAAAATGGAATCGATATTTTTACTTTAATTTTAACAGAGATTCTCCATGAATAAGGAGTTTAGATAAGGAGACAGTTTTTAATCAAATTGACTGGTGGAAGTTTACGCTGGCTGTAATCAACCCCTGCGGAACTGGCTACACTTGAATCTTCACCATTTTGAGGATATGCCAATTCCTCTTCATTTATACTTCCAAAGTTCTGATTAATACTTTCATTAAAAAACTTGCTTGCACAATACGGATTACCTCCAAAATCAATAATATTTTGTATAAATCTTTCTGAGTTATTTGTACAAACTTTATATATTGTTGTAGCACAAATGTAATATTTTATTTGAAATGAAACAAATTACTTCCATGATACTATAATCGCTTCTAAATCTGCAGAAAAACTCTACACTTTTCTTTATTCGTATTGAAAACGAATATTGGAGTGTCTGCATTATAAAAAGAAAGAAATGAATCCAAGACGTATTTCAGTTTTGTTATTATTTATAAGACTCGGAAATTTCAAGACATGAACAATTGGAGAATACTGTCGCCTCGAAAATTCACCAGATTTATACTTTTTGTCTCAAAATATTTAAAACTTTTATTTTCATAAAATATGTTTGAAAGAACTCTAGCGATAAATTTCTTTCTTTATATTAGTTTGAAGATTTAAAATGAAAAATAAACGATGATCCACAATGTAGAAAAATAAACACTGAAATACGATTGAAAATAGTTTTATTTGCACGTCTGGATTTCAGGATATTAAAACGCGAAATTGCTTTTCTATGCTCTATAAGATAACACATAAACTTCTTAAAATTAAAAAAAAGATGTCTTGCGTTCAATTGTATACTAAAAATGAATTCTAAATTCACATGACAAATAAAAATGAGAACATTTTATAGCCTTTTGAGAAAATGAAAATCTATTTTATTAGAAGATGATTTGCATTTTCGGAGAAATGATCTATTTTTTGTTTCATTCTTGTCTTAATATAACTTAAAGCTTTCAAGAGATTCTATTTTTGTAAGTTGTCTTGTCATTTTATTTTATTAAAAATTTCAATTATAAAATACAATTTCATCAAGCATAAACATGTTTTTTTCTGAACATAAATTAGAGATTTACAATAAAACTGATCAAAACTTTCTTGTTTTAGAAATTTATATGAATTTCTGGAACCACCATCTTTAGAACAGCGTGTCTAGTTGCTAACAGAGTTCACGAAACCCAGGGTTATGAATAAGTTTTGTATTTACATTCCTTTTTTATGCTTATCTTCATTTCTTTATTATTTCACTGTGGTCTGCCGATAGAGAAGAGAACTAATATACTTCAATGTGATATCACCCAGAATACGAAATTACGACAAACTGTATACCACCCACGTGTTTCCCGCGCATGAAACCCCATGTCTTTTGATATGAGAAACCTCATATTTACGGCGAGATAATGAAACGAACATGTTCATCGATTCCCAAATATTAATAGGCTGGTTAACGGACTTTGTCTCAGATGACATTTAAGAACTCATAAACTGAGTCATATATGTTAAACATGATAGAGGCTTCAGGCATATATTTTTCTGGTCTATAAGCAGGGCCTTATTACCGCTTAGGCGAACTTCCACAATTTTTTACAAAAAAAAAAATTATCTTTATTCAATCACATAAAATTGCGATTAAATAAGAGGCGAAACGTACTTTTAAAAAAAGGTGGTTTAAGTTTGACTAGGTGGTAATCAGGCCTTGCACAAATATGCATCCATTTGAAAGGCTCGGTGATGGTTTCGATATCTCTGGTCCAAATAAAAACGTTGTCTTATTATGCTATTTTTTTTTTAAATTTATCAACTACATGTCCGCTGGAAATTAAGTAATGAATTGTAATTTCTTGTTTAAACGTTTGATTATTTAAATTGTGAAATTCATTTGAGCATTCAAATGTAACTCACAGCTTTCGATATTTTTTTATGACGAAATTCACTTAAAAAAAATAGAATTAATTTTGTCGCGTCGAATTCTACTGAAAAACTTTTATGAAATTGACTTCTAGTTAATGGATGGATTTTGAATTAAAAGAAAGAAATGTTATGTCTCTGTTTTTTACACATCCTTATACTAGGATTTCGCTCGGTAAAGCATCTTGGAAACAATTTGTAGTTTTCATCTGAAGCTAACACTTTAAAAAACCTCCACGATAAGGGCTATATCATGTTATAATAAAAATAATATAAAATTACGCTAAAAAAAGCATGTATTTTTTTAACTTTCGATTCTCCTTATCTTAGATATAAATATATAGATTCCACTGATTCCGGATTTTGTATACCTGTATTGGATAACAGTTATTGCTTTATTTAATCTCAGAAATTCTTTCATTAAAAAACGCGAAAATTAATATAAGCAAATAATGGTACTCAAAGCACGGAATTCACGGCATCTATGCAAATAATAGCATACTTGACTGATACGTAGGTTTTTATTGTCAAGTAGGTGGGAATAAGACTTATTTATAAAGAGCCTGATATTAGAATATGAAATTCCAAATCTTCATGGTCATAATTATGAAATATTGAAATTGTAGTAGATTTTAAGAAGCTTCTTTGTTCTAAATTATTACGCTCCTTTCAACATTTCAGGACTTTTTCCCTTAGACAATGTTAAACCTCAAAGGTAAATCTGCTTTTAAATCACATGATTAACGGAAGTCTGATTTTCTAGGTTAAGAAGACCTTGAAGGTTTGAAATGACGAAAAAACATATTTATTATTATTATTATTATTATTATTATTATTATTATTATATTTATTATTATTATTATTATTATTATTATTATTATTATTATATTTATTATTATTATTATTATTATTATTATTATTATTATTATTATATTTATTATTATTATTATTATTATTATTATTATTATTATTATTATATTTATTATTATTATTATTATTATTATTATTATTATTATTATTATATTTATATTTATATTTATATTTATTATTATTATTATTATTATTATTATTATTATATTTACTATTATTATTATTATTATTATTATTATTATTATTATCTTCGATCCTTTAAGAATATCGTACAGTTAGTCCGATAGAAATATATCAAAAATTACGATCATACGAGCGTTAAACATTAAGACGCAGAAACCAGCGATAACTGCGAACGCAAAACTTTAAACCTAATTATTTCGAAACACTATTTTTTAGCGGTTTTACACCGATAACGTTTCAACAAGTCACCGGATTAACATGTTTCTTTCTTTTAAATAAAGGAAATTAAATTCTCTACAAACTATACCTGAAAAACAAACAAAATAATTTTTTTCGCGTTATAACAAACACATGATTAATTTTTACGGATTTTTAAATTTTTATTATTTTCATTAAATTTCTTACAAATATATGTTTGTTTTTGAAGTATAATCGACAGACAACGTAAGAAGCCGTATAAACAAGAAATGACGGGTCAAAAGTGCGAAATCTGGATTTCCAAATCGTGGCAAAACAAGTTTTACATGATTAATTTTGTTATAGGAAAACTTTTGTTACTTTTTTTTATGTAATTCAACAAATATTTTTTTGTTTCTATGAACCATAAATAAATAAATGTGAAAAGAAATAATAGTTTAAATTATTTACAGGGTTCGTAACCCATGACCAAACTTCATTTGATTTTCGCCATGTGAAAGCTTTCTAGTCCCCTTAAGGGGACTCGCTACCTTTGAACAATTTTGTAATTTAAGTAAGGTGTGTCCCAACGAAATAAAGCCACCGTAATTGTGTGCCGTAACTGGGCACGAAATAAACAAATAAGATTGAAACAAATATATTAAGAAACTCTATATAGAAATAAATATTTACAAGGAGTAACTCACTTCCTGCCCCACCTGGGCAGGTGAAAAAGGTGAATGTGTAAGAAAAGAGGGGGGAAAGTGTCCCGCCGAAATAAAGCCACTGCCAATATTAGTATTTATTTGTAACTACCGACATTCGAGCTGCTGCGATCAACATGTTTATGACGTCACGAAGTTGTCAAGTACGTGTTCTGTGCCAGTCGAACTTTGTGCGGACTTTAGAAGGTTGCACTTTCTATTTCTCCTGCTGTATTGCAAGGGGAAAGAAAAACCAGCTATCAAAGTTCGAGAAAGGACAAATATCAGCTTTTAAAGACCAAGGTCTTTCACATAGACCAATATCTAAACAAATCAAACGATCTAAAACCGTAATAGACAATTTTGTAAATCAGGGCAATGCGTACGGGTATAAAAAATGGAGGTGTAACTGCAGAAAAATGACTTCCAGGCAAGCAAGAGCAGTTTTACATCGTCTTTCAGGAGGTGGTATTTCCCTAAAATCGTTGGCCAAAGAGGATAACATCCCTGTGACAAAATCAGCCCTGTCACGAATTGAAAAACGTACAAGCAACTTGCGATATAAGAAACAAAAACAGCAGCACATGTTGAAAGCTATACAGATGCAAAGGAGAATCCACTAGGTCAAATATAATCAAACCTGGAAGGACCAGTGACATCGCGTTATAGTCCCAGATGAGAAAAAAGTTAATCTGGATGGGCCAGACGGCCTTGCTTTCTATTGGTATGACATGAGGAAATTTTCTTCAAAAGACAGCAAGGTGGAGGCTCATTAACGGTGTGGGAAGGCTTCGTCTATGGAGGAAAACATAACCTGTCTGTTCTCTCAGGACGCATGAAGGCTACCAATTACCAAGAAATGCTAGAAAATTATTTACTGCCATTTTTAAACAGAATTGGTAGACTAAGTTGGATTTTCCAGCAGGAAAAACCTCCATTCATACTAAAAAATCGTCCTGGGAATGGTTTTTGGAGAATCGGGTGCATGTCATGGAATGATCTACCCTTTTTCCCTGATCTCAATCCACAAGAAAATGTGTGAGGTATTCTCAGTAGGGCTGTAAACGCCACTGGCAGACAGTTTCAGTCTGTGGCAAAATTGAAGGTCGTCATCATTGAAGCGTGGGAGAACATTGATGCTACTGTCCTTCAAGGAGTGGTAAATGGTATGCCACATCGTATATTCCAAGTCATATATAACCATGGCGGATATATTGTCTATTAACAGTAGTGGCTTTATTTCGGTGGGACACCTTTCCCCCCTCTTTTTAAGCAAATTATTTTTTTTCTTGTACAGTTAATGCAGTGAGTAAGTTACTCCTTGTAAATATGTATTTGTATATAGACTTTCTTAATATATTTGTTTTGTTCTTATTGGTTTGTTTCGTGTGCAGTTACAGCACACAATCACGGTGGCTTTATTTCGGTGGGACACACCTTATTTTACAATACCTTTTTGGCCTATTTTTAGTGATTTTCTGGAATAAAGTGATTTTATTAATATTATAGACAATTTAGTTTATTGTAATATGAAAAATGTATTTATAAATTTTAAAAAACAGACTTATCAGAAATAAATATTTTGCAGTAGCATTTGTACGCTGCTATTAGAGGTGTCGCCTAAAACTTTCAGGATTTCATTATCAAATCGTTAACTTACCTACGAGTCTACGCTAGTCATATGACGACACTCTTAATCTAATGTTAAAACAATGAAGAAGCTTATTTTAAATCTCTCCCTTGCATTTCAATATTTTTAACCCTTCGACAGGCGCATTGATTACAGATGTAGCAAATGAATATAAAGGATTTTCTGCAGTAAAACTCGGTAAAAATTAATCTAAAACTAAACAATACATAAAGTTAGAACAATAAAACTAAATTCATATTTCATTGAAAAAAATTATACAAAGATGTAAGTGTTTAAGCATGTGGACTAGGTGAAGAACATTGTTAAAGTTGGGGAATAGTTGCACATCGAAAGTCAGATGCTTACAGGAGTGCGTCCCACGAAACTCAGCTAGTGAACACCAGTGATGCGTCACTCTGTATAGAGCCAACATCAAGGCGCTACGGTGTAGTCCACATGCCTGATGGACGGTTAAGCAATTTAATTGGTTCCGAAAATCAAATCAACCCCATAAAAAACTACAACCAAAATCGAAAAAGTACAAAGACACCTGGTTAAACAACGATCTCAAATATTCTATGCAGAAAAATCATTTTAAAAGATTGAAATGCTAAGGAGAAATTTGTAAAGAATGCTGTCATTGGTTTAGAATTAGCTTGTGAATGTCGTCGCGAGGCTAGCGTAAATTATTAAACGCTAAAAGTTAAATTAAAATTCACTACTTTATTCTCCAATTTAAACAATGATATTTAAATGAAGCATTTCACTATTATATAATTGGTTCTGTTACAATTAATTAGATACAAGCATTGAAAATAGGAATGAATGAAATGTCATATTGACAACATTGAAAACATACCTGTTAACGTTGTTGTCATCCACTTCAGCTATATACATCTCTCCAGTAGGACCGAAAGTAAAACTAATGAGGGATCCTAGAGCGGTTTCACCTGTCATTCGGGATTTATGTAGACTCGTAGTAGACGTTTTACAGTATGCTGGCTGACCGGCAATCGCCATGACTCTTTTATCGTGTGTCAATTTCAGAACCATGTGGTCATCAATAAAATATAAAGCTCCGTCCAGTGGATTGATTGCTAATTCTGTTGGCCACCGAAGTTTAACCTAAATTTAAAAAGAAGAAAGAAAAATCATGCGTCATGCATAGACTATGAAACACTTTACAACACTTCCGGAATATATTAACGCTACTTTATATTTTGATAGGTTGAAAGAAGAAAATGCAAAAAATAGTTGAAAACCAAATTTCAGCAAATATCACCCATAGTTGGTAAGGTATTTAAATTTATTTGTGCTACCCTGTATATGATTAATATGGATTTTTATACACACCACGTAATATGCTAAAAAGTTTTTCGACGTATTCTTTTCTCTTCAGCGCACAGCGCAATTCAAAATGCATTTCAAGCAATTATCTCTCATAGACAGTACTGTAATCGAATTATATTGTGTGTACCTGTAATTTAATGATGAATGCTATCTACACTATATTCTATAGAAAACCTGTTCTAGTGCACCTCAGAAATGCGTAGCATTTTCATTATGTTTGAGATTTCGATTGCGCTGATTCTAATAGAATTTCTAATAGGACTAAAAAATTAAAAATATATTTTTTAAATTTCTGATAATTGTATTTTTAGTTAATAATTGATTGATCAAAAACACATAATCGCAAAAGATACTTGAAATTTATTATGGGGTAATGGAATAATATATGTACCGTAAAATGATGAATAACAAAAAATATTTTATTATCATGATCTAATTAACTGATGATTTGATTCTGTCTGACATAAGAACAGTTTTTCTTCAGTAATAAATATCTGAAATTGTATATTTATACCTTTTATTATTTAAATATGAAACAAGAAATATAGCTTAAAATTTTAAGTAAAACGCTTATATTGTTCATTTTCCTTTTAAACATTATTGTAACCACATATAGTTAAAACTGTTGCTGTACTTTAGCAAGCTTGGTTTGACGCAAAATTAATTTAATTGTTGTAAAGCATTGTTGCGACTCTATTGTCGTTACTCTATTGTTGGAACTTATTGGCAATATTTTTAGCCTGTGCGCAGAACAGATTTTTATCCTGCAGCTTGCCCATAATGAGATACGACTCTAAAAACACTTGAATATTACATTGTCATCAACTACGAACTTCTGTGCAACATTTGAAGAAAATCGGTTAGAAGGAAGCGGGTTAAAAACCGAATGCAAGATTTGACTCAGGCATCCAGATAACAATCAAATCTAAATAAAAACGTTTGAAAAAGTTTTATGTTGATCGCTTGAAAATTTTACTGATTTTTATTATATACATAATGTTTTTAACAAAATGAACCATTTACTTTTAGGAAGGACCTTTTAAAACTAAAACAAAACTCTTTCTTACATCGGTTATACATGAAAATATAAGCTGTGTTCGGATGTTTTAGGGTTTTTTTTTCATACGATACAGATAACTGTAACACACAGCGTTTAGTTCCATGCACATTTATTTTTTTTTCTTGCAATAGGAAATTTAATAAATTAATCATTCACAGATGCCCTTCATTTAAATTTTAGGTACAATTAACAACTTAAATAAAAAATCAACATAAGCACTGTTAATCATTCACATAATATCCAAGCGATATTCCAACTCAATTCAAGCACTGCCCAGCAAATTTAAGAGAATGTTTAAATGTTTATTCGATTAATTTCCTAAAACCACTGATATCAACCATCGTACATGTTACATGTGGCTTTCAATGTGTTTCATATAAATAAAAACAGTGCACATTTTGTCTGTGTTATATATAATAATCTCGCAAATTTGCCATTTTATTTCTTTTAGAATATATGAATTTCATAGCTAGAAGAAGATTACAACACAGCCCGTATTTCAAAATGATAGAATTATGGCCTACTAAATGGCTCGCTAAACATTTCTTTGAAAATAAAAAATTGTACCAGTTGACTATCATCATTTTTAAGATAATATTTCAGATTCTTTACTACATTCATTTCAATAATCAATACAGAAATATATTAACACTAATTCTTCTACATATTCCAAATTTCAATGTAAAATATACAGTGAAACCTCCTTGTGCGACCACCTTTATTAAGCGACCACCTCCCTGAACGACCATTTTTTCATAGAACGAAATTTATTCCCATAGGCTCAATACTAATTTTACCTCCATTCAGAGACCACCCCAGTTGAACTCCCTCCATGAGCGACCCATTTCTTTGAAAAAAAAAATGAAATAAATTCCGTTTTTTCCTGTTCGCTTGAAGAAGGTTTTATTAGAAAAATAATTCCGGAGAGCGCATTATTCACCAAATTTCTAAACTAAGTTTAGAATTTTTTTTATACCGATAACTTTTAAGTATTTAAACTTCTTTCTGCCTTTTTAATCAGTGAATTTAACTCTGATGACAAATTAAGAATGACGGTCAATAAACTCCCCTGCCCAATTTTTTCAGGAAACTCTCAAAGAAAGAAAGAAATTACTGAAATCGTCATTATTTGTTCCCGTCCAAAAAAAGAAATTGCATTTATCTACTGAATTTCGAAAGAACTTGGAAAAAAGAGTTAAAAAAAATAAAACCGTAAAATCAAAGCAAACGTCAATGCATTCATTTTTTAAACTCTGCAGTAATTAACTTATGTAATTAACTTTTGTTTTGATACTTAAATTTTCATATTTTCTCCTAACGTGAAAAATAAATTTTAGTAACATTAATTGTTACATTTTTTTTCAACAATTAAAATCTCGATTTAAACATGACCTCCGTTAAGAGACCACCTCTCGGAGCGACCATTTTTTATTGGAACGGAACGTGATCACTTTAGGGAGGTTTTACTGCATTGAAATCTAAAAATCTCGCGTCACAGGGAGAAATATTGATAACATCTTTACCTCCTCCATTTTCAGGGTTCCTGTACATGGTATGGGTTTCCACTGCTTTTTGTGATGATGATCGCCAATCAGCGTATGGATGATGCCCTGATTATCCACTATTCGAATATTTGCTCCATCAGCAAAATAAAGAGTATTATCAACAGCCACAGCCATACCTATACACACACACAAAAAAATTCTTTAAAGTGTTAACGTTATTTAACGTTAATTTTTTATCATTGTTTTCATTAAAGTTGCCCTAATTTCAGTATTTATCCTTTGTATATTTCATATTTTGTACAGATGTTATTTTAAATTACGTTAACTCGATTAGTTTAATTTTCATTTTGAAAAAAAAAAAAAAATACAAAAAACGAAAATTTAGCGTGTATAACAATAGTAAAAAAATAATCTTAAATCTACCACAACTTGGGGTTACTTAGTCCCAGGAGAGGGATACTGGGACCCAAATAAGAATGTTTTAAATCAGTACTGTGTGTACTTTGTTACTAGTTACTGCTGTTATCTGTAGGGTATTGGTGAACACACGTCAATAGTCACAACACAGTTGATCCAGGTTATTTAAAATATTCCTTTTGCTTTGGGTTCAAGTAACTCCAATTAACAATATTCTACTGCTTAAGTTTTTAAATGCACCAGATACTAAAGTGTGTACACAAGATTATATGTGACGCACATTATATTTATTTAACATAGCACAGTCATTTTATTTTAATTTCAGAACCTAATGCAATTTGGTTCGGACTAAGCATACATACTAATTTTAAGTGGGTAATACCTTTGGATTCGATTGTATCGGAAAAAAATGTAGTTTCATTCTTTTAATGAGATAAGTCTTAAATTATACTCTAAAAATTAAGATTACCTCAGATTAAGGTTTTCAAGTTTTGTTCCGCGGACCACCAAGCTACCACTATTTTAGAATGTAAAAGTTTGTTTACTTAATTACAGAAACTTTGTGATTAAATAAGGAGCATATTACTTTTCGAAATTTGTGAAGGCAAACAATTTTCAAGTAAAAAGGTTGACATTAAATATTTTAAAAACTTATTTGAAGTTATGCTAAAATAAATATGTATGAAAGTAATATTTTTTACCTTTTGGATATGATAAGTGAGCTTCTAATGCTGGTTTACCATCTCCACAGTTGTCTTTATCTCGTGGTAGGCATCTTATACCACTTCCAACAACGATATCAAAATTCGAGTCGGGATCCTCAACTTTATCCAAAGAGTGCACTCGAAGAATTTTATGGTGTTCTGGGGCAGAAATGTATAAATGACCATCAGTTGGACTTAGAGTTAGGTGATATTGGCTTGAAACATCAGACGTTCTAGAGAAAATTAAAATAATTCACTGTGTGCATAAAAATAAGATAATGGAAATTAGAATATTAGAGTAACATTTAAGTGTGCATTTTTTAAATAAGTTCACTACTAAGAAAGTTAAAGGATGTTGATTTCTGTATAGATATTTTGATAAATTAAAAGTTTTTATAGTTGATACATTATTCACAGACGTTGTGAACTATGAGAAATGAAGTCACACATGCATGAAAAAAGAAATGCAAACGAACGAACCAAGCAACTAAAAAAATCAAAAAACGGGTAGAAAAATATACACAAGTCTTCATTTAAAAACATTCTCCAGCCGTTGACTAGCTATTTTCGGTTTCTGACTTGAAAAAGATTGAATCGAGAAAATTGCTTTTATACTTTTCCAAAGAATACGGATAGCGCATAGACATAGCTACAAGAATCGCTACCCTATATGTGTTTAAAGTTTTAAAAACGGCTTGGATCATATATTTGTGAAATGTCAGACATTTCGAAAATGCAAAAAAGAAGAACTCCATTTTCTGAATACGAAAAAAATTCCATAACCCCTTAAACAATTTGAAAGCCAAATTTCATTTGCTACCTCTAGCGAGTAATTTTCAACATCGTTCACAAAATTTACATTTTGCAACGTTTAAGAATGTGGAACATTTGCACTTTTATGTTTCTTTTTCCATTATTTGAAAGGAATTCTGGTATTTTTTTTTTCAAAAATACTATTAATATCCTTTATGTTTTTAGCCGTGTATCAATAGTGCACATGCAGGGTATGACTAACAGCTAATTTCAATATTGTTAGTTTTAGAAGTACATTTCCAAATGCAAAATTGTTTTACATGCTGTTTTTTAGGGTTCCGTACTTGAAAAGTAAAAACGGAACCATTATAAGATAACTCCTGTGTCTGCCTGTCACAGCCATTTTACTCGTAAGCTATGGAACGTGGAAAGTTCAAATTGGGGGAAGTAATAAAGACTATTAACGCACATATTTTCAGATTAATAAACATTCATAAATATATTTAGTAAAAATATAGAGGGGGCTAATTAAGGTACTTGAAAAAAAACTCATTTCTTTGTATATCGTGTGGGGTATCGTGTGAAAGCTTGTGTAACACGGAACTCTAAAATACATTTCTTTTAATTTTAGGTGTTATATTTTCAACGATATTGTCGAAAATGTAGCGCAAAAATATGTCCCCCCCCCCATCTAATTCCAAATCTACTGAAACTAAAATTATGAAAAAATTATAGGTAGTAGACGTTAATTTAAACCTTGCAGTAAAATTATAGCGATCATACTAGCTCATATAGTTTTTGAGAAAATTGCATTTTTCAGTTATACACAAATTTTGATTTACGGGAATTCAGAAAAAGTGTTGAGCCGCGCTGGAGGTACCTGTCATTGCAGAAGTATAATAGCATTATTGATAATGATTTTCGAAAAAAATCGTAAGTAATTAGCCGAGATATTAACCCTTAAAATTACGGACGATTTGGACATACATTATGACAGGGGTGGCGTACTCTATGTGCCATCGGTTTTTAAAAACATTGTTAACACCTTTTAATGAAATATAAGGGCAATGCAATACTCAGTAGCAGTATAAAAGCAATAAACGTTAAATTGTTTAAAACAGACTAATTTAATTAGAATGAATCACATAAATACTATGGGATTTGCGACTAGTTTGTATTGAGTGGATCGCTCAATACGCCTCGAGTGACTTAAAAAGTTAATTAAAAACCTATTTGGAAAAACGCGCCACGGTCCAAGGCGGCGTTGCAACTTTGCGACCTCCTTTCGAAGCGCGCTTAGCACAGTGCCAAATATAAACTTCGAACAAAGGTTTTGTTTTAGATACACTGTAGAAAGAAAGGTTATTAGTACGCTGAATTTAGTTTTGTGAAATGCCAATGAAGTTTAAATATGCACAGCTTTTATTGTCAGTACCGAATTAAGTTCATCATAAACTGATTCGGATAATATTAAGAAATGAGTTACACAGAATATTATAGCTATATTCGATATTATTTAGGTTCCATATCTCTTTGAGCTTTCATGGTATATCTATTTACACTTTTCTTGTACACAGGGTGATTCATAAATATCGAAACAATAGGCTATTTCCTTAAATATTGCCCCAAGACCCATACTTCCAATTGCAAAGTTTCTTAAAAAAAGGTGCAAAATTTAATGACATAAGTTGCATCTCCATGGGGTGTCTATTTGAAAAAAAAAACCGAAAATTAAATTTTTATATGGCCAATAATTTTTATAGTGTAAAAATTCCAATCAGGAAAACTTTCCTTATCCATTCCTGAATTAAACACAAAAAATTGCATATTCATATCTGAAAAACTCGCAGAGTTATGGCCGTTTAAATAATTCATCAGGTTTTAAGGGATTAGACGCAAATTGAAATGCGTGCAATCCAAGAAAAATTGTTACTTTAAGAGTTCTAGGAAACATGCAAAAAATATATTTGTTGAGTTTGAATTTTGATTTTTTTTCTTTTTTCTGATGGTTAACCATATAATTTGCAAACAAAATCACATACTCATATTTCTCATAAAGTTTTTAAAAAATTTAAATGATTATTAATTTTTAAAGCGGATTTAATTTAAAATCTTTATAACTTGAAACATTATAAACCGGATTTAATTTTTTTTTCATTTAATTAAAAAGGAAAGTAAAATTTTAGTTTTGTTTCAGGATTTTTTTAAATATTAATTTTAAAAATATTAAAAATATTTATTTAAAAAATTAGGTAACTTATTTTTAAAAAAATCATATTTTCAAAAGTAAAATTTTCTTCAAATTTGCCGAAACAAAATTAATGTAAAATAATAAAAAAGACGTTTCAAGTTTGCACCTTTTTTATTTATGACTAGTGCATAACCCCCGTCAAAAATGACGGAATGTGAATGATAAATCTCCAAAACAATATATATATATATATATATATATATGCCTCATGCATTTTGTTAATCAAAAAGCCTTTGTTAATCAAAAACCTTTGATTTTTGAAATATACATATGAAATGAACATATTTTAAATATTTCAGAATGGAACAGGAAAAGATCAAAGTTGCATTGCATTTGTAACATATATATAAATTATTAAAGGAAAAATTACGCTTAATTCTATAAAACTTTTTATAAAATATTTTACATATTCATATTGCATGTGTAATTAAAGTTTTTTTTTGCTCAGATTTGTGTATTTTAGTTTTAAAATATCAAAACACTAAAATATTTTTTAAAATTTTACATTTTATAACATCATAAGTATAGTTTCTCAAACTATTATAACATAAAAGAAATTTACTAATAACATAATTTTTAATAAAAAAAAATAGTTAATTTATCCCAAATAACATTGATCAAAGAAAAATTTATCAGCAAACAACATTAAAAAAATATATAAAATAATCTCTGAATTTTCACATTTCAAATCTAGCTGCCATAATTGTCAATATGTATAAAAAAAACAATATAACATTAACATTAGTTTCTAAGGTTATTATTAAATTAAAAGAAAATCCATCATTATGCAAGGTAAATAAATTGTATTTTTTAATCAGATTATTAAAATATCAATTTTCTTCTGTTCTATAAAAAAAATTTAAATGATTGAAAAACGTAAATATTCTGTAAAAAATGTATAGGTAAATAAATATTTTAAAATTACTTCGCATAAATATGTATTAATAAATACGTATAATCTGTAAAAATATGAATTTACTGATAATAGATGGCGCCACGCCTAGAACTAAATTGCTGGGATTTTGTGTATGAACATTTGCGTTTTCTAAATTTTAAAACTAAAAAACATAAATTTAAGTTACAAATAACTTAATTACATTTATGCAAATAATACATCTTTTATCAGTGTATCCAAATCAAAGGATGAAATCTTCAGAAAAAAAATGTTTATTTTATAATGATTTTTTAATATAACTTCGTAACATTAGCGGCTCGGCCGATGGAGGAATGAAGACTAAATTACATTGAAGACTTAATGTTTATAGCTCCATTGCTCGGCCTTATGTAACCATCATGTAGCTCATAAGGCGATGCTAAAACGATCCTTAAACTTAAACTATAGAAAACAACAATAAAAACTGATTTGATTGAATAAATTCAAATCCACCGCGTGTTCAAAACAGCATCAACAAAAATGTTAAAACAGTAAAGCACACGTTGCCAATTGGCAATCAGTACAGTATGATGAATGATTCTGAAACGTGAATGACTCCCCATTTGGCTCACTTTTTTTTTCTTTGCAACAACAATAATAATAATAATATTTAGCAAAGTGAAATGTAATTTCTGAAAATTTCACATAAAATTTTAATATGCTAATTATATGAAAATATTAACTTGTATTTTAAACAAACTTCGATTGTTTATATTAATTGACGATAGATGGCTGCAAAAATAGTTTTTGAAGGTTTTAAACAAAATTAAAATATTTAAAGACTTTAATAAGCTTCTACAAATATTTTAACAACAAAATCAGATAATTAACCCGTAATTCTTTTTTTAATGAAGCATTCAAAGAGTCACTCATTTGTTTCAATATTCGGAAATTGTGAATGGCAACAGTGTTCTTTTGTTTATATCTAGTAATCTGATGTTTATAATAGCTTATTTTTAATTTGGAACTTAATACATTATAATTGGATATGATATACATGTTTTAGTGAAAATATGCTGAACAGACATGATTTCTAGTAGAAAAAATTATCATTTAGCTAACATATGTTAAGATATCTTTTTCATTAAGCCTAATATGGCGTTTAGCTACGGTCGATTCGCACACTGGAGTGGTCCGCACCGGCATCGTTCTGACGGTTTCCTGCACTCAGATTTTATTATAAGTAGATTCTTGACTTATAATAATTTAAAGACGAGAAATGGTAAAAAGAAAAATAAAGAAAAGAAAAAAAAAACATCATGCAGAAAAACATATTTAAAGTTTTAAGGATTGATTGGCTCCTGATAAAATGTTTAAATGCTTTTTAAAAAATTGCACGTGAAAAAGTAACTTCTTTCTGTAGCTTAAACTTTCGATTCAGTTTAATTTTTGCCGTTTCCACCTCCTTTTTGTACTATTTAAATGTCCATAAATAAATGTTAAATGTGTAATTTGAAGAAATGCTTTTTCTAACATGCCGATTAAGAGATTTTCACAATTTTAGTCCTCACAAATTCAGGCTTTTTATCATCCCGGCGAGACCGTTAAAACAGTCTGTATTCAGGGGCCGGGCCAGACCCGGGATTGGCGACTTTTTTCTGAAGACTCGGCCAGGCCGGGCCTAACGTATTTTTTCCTATCGAACCGGGTGTTGGTGTGATTTATGATGTCCAATTATCTACACGAGGGATATGGGCCCGAAGGGGGGGGGCGGGAGGTGCCTTCCGTAGATGTCTTTCTAAGGGAACGTAACCCGTATTTACGCAAGGATATCCAAGGTTCGAAGAAAACAACTGAAAACTCCAAACGATTGGGCCGTACGACGCGATTGGGTTCGAACCCAGCACCTCCCATCTACCAGCTTTGAGAGCAGAACCTCTCAGCCATTGGTTATACCGAACCGAGACTGGCTTCCTTATTCCTAGGTCTCCCCTGGGCGAAATTTTCAGTCCCGGTCTAGAGACAACCCGTATTATAATCATTATCTCTGACTGACCTAATCCGTGCAAAAATAACAGAAATTTGGCTTAACGCAAAAACTTTTACAACAAATGCATATATTTTTAAATGGCCATTATTTAGAAATAAAACTTTAAAATTAATTTTTTAAAGGATAGTAGATTTTAAGGCAAAAAAAAAAAAAAAAAATTAAAATACACTAAACAAGTGAAAAAAATCTGCCTATGACGGAATCCTTTCTTAAACGGGAAAATCTGTTGATCCATTGAAAATGAATATAATAATACCTGAGAAATAATAGACTACATTTACAACCCCTAAAAAGGGAACTTGTCTATAGTGCTTTTTTTTTTAATTTCCTATGTGATTCTATCTTAAAAGATTTTACTTTATAACATTTTTCATTGTCTCCAACACATGGAATATGGATTAACGATATTAAAGGAGAATTGAATCATTTACATATAAATAGAGATTCATTAATAAAACAAATAATCACAGCTTTTGGCACTTCTTTAAAAATAAAAATTATAAACATGAAAAAAGAAAAAAATATAATAAGTATTTTTGGTTAGAACTCCTCCATACGAAACAACTTTTAACCATATCGATGTAAAAAACTATGTAGAAATTGAGTCAAGCCGGTTCCAGGCTACGATTTGTACTTTTTTCCAGGCAGGGCCGAACTTTTTTTCCTATGGGCCGGTTTGGGACCGGACCTAGATATTCCGACCCATGCAGACCTCTAGTGCAGACCACCAGCATACTTTGAAAACAGGTTTAACGTAAAATCTATACGCTGCCTATTTTATGTCCAAAGGAGAGGCACTGTCTTATATCGACTTTTAATAATGTACAATTTATGGATGATCCCTATCTTGCATTCAGATTGAGTCAAAAACTTGTCGCTCAGAGACATGGATAAATGGTGTAAGTCACGAATTTTGGAGTTTGATATCTCTGCGAATTTTGACGATATCGAGATGATTTTTTTTTTGTGTTTAATTCAGGAATGGATTAGGAAAAATTTCCTAATTGGGAAATTTACTCTACGGCGCCCGTATAAAAATTTATTTTTTGTATTTTCTCATAAACCCCCCATGGATTTGAAACTTATCTCATCAAATTTTGCACCTTTTTTTATGAAACTTTGCATTTGGAAGTATGTGCCTAGGGGCAATATTTAAGAAGATAGTATATTGCTTCGATATTTATGAATCACCCTGTATATATATATGCACACAACCTTACGTTGTATAGTTGTTTACAAAGTCTTATTATTCTTTTAGCAACGGCTTTTTTAATAATACAATTACTAATTCATATATTTATTCTACGAAACCTTATGAGTAATGCTCGCACTTGACCCTTTATTAAGAAATGAAAATTCATAGTTGTCAAAATATTTTTATTACGGAAAAGGAATTTAAATATTTATACGGTCTTAAGTTATTTCTAGAAAAACGTTCTTTATGTAAAGTGTACATGTCATTTAAAGTACATGTAAAATAGTAAAAATTTCATCATCAAAATTTGACGAGTTATGATATTTTTAATTTGGCACTTACAACGAAAAAAAAAAAAAAAAAAAAACGCGCTTTTAGTACCGGAAAATGCTGAAAATTCGTAATACTCCGAGTATCATAACTGAGTAAGTTTTGGTCCTACTTAATGGATTTTTTACCCTTTTATCTGTTAGAACATGAGGACGGATTTTCTGAAAATAAGATATAGGACTCGGGGGTCGTACAAAAATTTAATTTTTTTAACATTTAACCTTGGATTCCCAACCTTGGAATCCCATCGCTTATTACAACCTACACGTCAAATCGACGTATACTCCTAAAATGTTGCTATTTCAACGGGAATATTCAGAGGAGTTTGGAGAAAAAATTAATATTATTGCAAAAAAAACTCGAAAATTTTTGATGGTATAGGATTACGCACGGTGGGTGATTTTCCGATTCTAGCCTGCCAAAATTATTTTTGGCATCAATATAGTCGCATCGCCATGAAATTGAAAATGTTATTGATATTCACTATTGAATGCTAGGTATTGCAAAATGTAGCTTTTAGCAGTCATAATTTCGTTACAAGGACATTCAAAATTATTTCATTACATTACGGCCTATGAGGAAAAATCGTTTGCGGTGGCTTTAAATGATGTTTCATAATTTCAAACACTTTAAAATTTATATACATATGTATGAAGTGAACTACAAGATGATTGCTATAGAATATAGTATGGATAGCATTTATCGATCATTTACAGGGACACTAAAAAGAATTATGTTACATTACGGTGTATGGAGAAAAATTGGTTGTGGTGTATTTTGTTCATGCTACACTATTTCAAAAGTATTTAAATTTATATGTACCTCCGAGGTACTCTATAAGATGCTTACTATTGAATGTGATGTGCTATTCATCTTTCATATATAGGGGCACACAAAATAAATCAGTTATATTCTTCTCAGTATGGACAATAATTGAAAGAAGTGCATTTTCAGTTGTGGAACACTTTTTTAAATTAAAAAAATTGCATACTATTGAGTGTGTATAAATTCTATAAATCATATACAGGGCTGCACAAAACATTTGAAATACATTTCCGTTTATTGACGGAAATTGCTGATGAGGAATTTTCAACTGTGCTATGCGTTCACTAACTCTTCTATATTTTAGCCTATTGTGAATTATATGATACATCTATAGTTCATATACAAGGATGTACAAAATTTTCTGCTATTTTTTCGACTTTGGTTGAGATTGTGTTTTCAAACGTGTTATACGTTTTACAAATTATTACTGAGATATCGTTTTTCCCGTTATTAAGCTATGGAGTTTTATTATAGTAATCCGAATGCGTTGAAAAATGTTTCATAATCTGATTGACGCATGACTTTTTGTTCTTCTTGATAATTTTAATGATACTTTCTTAACGGTATGGGAGCTAATGTGATAAAAGTATTTTTGAATTATTATAACAAATCTTATAATTTCTTTTTCTAAAATTTAAGA
Organism: Maratus speciosus; assembly: GCA_963932465.1. Classification (NCBI taxonomy): domain Eukaryota; kingdom Metazoa; phylum Arthropoda; class Arachnida; order Araneae; family Salticidae; genus Maratus; species Maratus speciosus. Next base: position 115,736,719 of record OZ010796.1, on the reverse strand, counting down.
TACGGGGTAAACGTTCGACAGCTTTAATGAAAATAGCTGTGTTGTATATTCTGTTGCATATTTATATTTATCTCTACACAGAGGAACCTTATGTAAAGAATGGGAATCATAAGATATCATGAGAAAATGCCTACATTATGTTTTGAATTGTATCAAATCTGAACTTGGAGAATTTGTCTGGATCAATTTTGTAACCACTTTGCAGCCAAGTAATATATTTTAAATCATTTTGTCTTGAGATATCTACATTCTACTGTCAATTTTTTTCCAAATTTGGTCATAAATTTAAACATTTCGCTCTTGCAAAACTTCATGTGCTCTTCATTGTAATTTTCTATAACAAAATATTTTCAACCAAATTCACATTTTCGTTGAGTTTTAAATTTTGTTGCCGTTGCATAAAGGTGCAAAAGTTTATTTATGTGACTAACTTAAATTCTGCTGTCTTTGATAAAAAGAAAATGGTACTTGAACTAAAATTTCAAAAACATTTATTTAGACTTAATAAACTAAAAACAATTGTAAAAACTGGGAGGTCACCTAAGGGAAGACAAATTAAATTGGAATGAAAAGGTAATAATTTAAACTATCTAATCATATCAACAATTGAGCTTAATCGTGTTTTATCATACAACTTTTTATAGATTAAAACTGAAAAATTGTAAAAAAAAATAGTTTTTTGCGACATTAAATATGAAATAATAGTTGATACGTGCAAACTTTATGCACATAAATCCCATAAAATAAAGTCCATATTTTGTTTGGAAGCGTCCATAATCGAGCAGTATATTTTATTCCGCTTCAAGTAATATATTAAAGAACTACACTGAAATTGATTGATTCATTCCCAACTAAGAAGCACCAACTTTGCGCTAGTCTATGGAACATAAAATTATATTTATATCAAAACCAATAGCAGGGTACAACGCCCTAACTATTGAGTTATAACAGGCAAAAAATAAATTACGCTAGGATAAACTTTTAAAAATCGACTTTTGGCCAGCTAGAATTGGTAAATCACCCACCGTGTGACGTAGAGGTATCAAGGGTTAAAAAAATAACTAATTTGACACGAGTTTTAATACGATAAAGAACAATCTTTGAAACATTTTTGCTGTTGGACATATGCTTCGGGAACAAACGGTTTAGGAATTAGCTATTGGTCAACGGTAATCAAGGTCACCCTGTACTTAAGACCAAGTGTGTAGCGCCATGAAGTTACCTAAATTAATTTGGAGTCTAAAGATTATACGTTAGAAATATAAACTTTATTCTTTTTTAGGAGTTTCCGTTATGAAATAAACAAAATCGAGTACTTAATAAATAAAATTAAGATGATTGACCTTTAAAATTGTTCGGTACATTTGATGGAAATTATCACTTTACACTAAAAATGTGCCTAATTTAAGTATAATATATTTTATGTTTTCATTCAGCAATCACGACTTCATGACATAAATAACTGATATTGATAGTAAAATAATCACGCTATTAAATTTCAATATATTTCTGGTTAGAATAACCCAGAGTACTTATTTTTAAAATGATAGTTTGTAAATTTCGCAAACATAATTAATTAATTTTTACAATTTTGAATGGCCTTTCATGGAGCGGGAAGAAAAAAAAATACAACACTGAAGCTTTCAAGTATAAATTTAATGAATTTCTAATAATTTATTAAAAAAAATACTTCTGTCTTAGGAATATTAGAATTATTATTCAATTAAATGAATTTCTAAATTGAAAATTTCTAAATTTACTGCACACATTATTCTGCAAATTGAAAAATAATTTTCTGTATAAAATCTTTCTCTGCAACAAAAATAACTGAATTTCATGGATATATCAACGCTGAATCTTAAAATGAAGTTAGTTTATCTCCGGAACGTCTTCCAATTTTGCTAGCAACCTTGAGGAATTATTGGAAAAGTATAATATTTGGTATATGAAATTATGCAAAATGAATTTAACTAAGCTTGTGTAACTGGAAGAAGTATAGGACACTTACTGAACTCGCAGAATTTAATGTGGACTATAACGCTCAGCCACACCCACAAATTGCTTTAGATACACAGGCAGAATTAGTTATTTCAAAAATGTTTAACGGAGAGAACTCATTGACTAAATCCTTTTTAATTTTTATGAGTGCAGGACACATTATGTATTAGTCCCATGTGGATGAATAATTGTTTTTTAAGACAGCACATCGTTTCTATTGGGCCAAAAAATGACATAATAGCGATGTTTAAAGTTATATACCTGGAAACTGTGACGTGAAATGACTTTTTGATTGCTCTTTCTATTTCAGCGTTAAAAATACTTTATAAAACATCCATCAACTTATTTGATCCGAAAATCGTGAACAGTGTAATGCATAAATTTCAAAAATGATTCTTACTTCATTCTGAATACAGTATAGACTTGACCATTGGGAGTGATTCTTCTAACTAGATTGTAATCCCCAACATAAACGCTACCGTCTGGACCACTAGCCAGAGCAACAGGGGATAAGAGTTTGTTGTCTCTGGCGAGTCCATTGCAGTCAGGACACTGTAGGGGACGCGTTTGTCCATTGCCCATAAGAATCGAGATCACTCTTGGTTGCTGTCGAAAATAGATCGTAGTCCCATCACCTTTTTGTAAAACACCTGCAAAAATAAAATATTAAATAAAAGAGGCATTCAAGAACAAACAAACAATCATGATAAACTGTCAAACAATAGAAATTGGAAGTATATGTGTAAAGCTTCGAAAACACTCAATATAGCAAATCTTTTAACATGACAAATGAACAAGTGCGTAAATATAATCGCTATTCTTGAAACATTATAACGGTTGACTTGTAACATTTATCTTGTCTTGAAGCTGCCTTGAACCTTAACTTGAACATGCTATTTTATTTAAAACATTGGCATTGAAAGACAATTTTTCTATATAGTAGCGTTTTTAATTAAAAACAATTCCTACAAAGTTTATAGTATGCCTCTATATGAGTGCTGCACAACATTTTTATCAGAAAGTTGTTTGCCACCACAATATTTGAAAGACAATGTTTGACGTATTTAATATCAAAGTTTCTGTCATTTAATAAGGAAAATTATTCTCTATGAAAATAGTGGTATCTTGGTTGCTGGCGGGCCACCGGTTGTCCACCGCTATTCTATATCAAATTCCTGCTCTAATTTAACAATATTAACTGTATTTTAATTACAGTGTTTCAATTCCCTTTCCTGCTCAGATAATTTATTTAATTCAGATAATCTAAATACTTGTACAGAATTACACAGTTCGTTAAAGTATGCAAAAAAATTGAAGTCGTCAATCTGAACCAGAATAATAATGTTTAAGGTTTTATTAGATAAAGTATATTTCAGACTTTAAAAACAGTTTTGCTTTGTCTCAACATTATTTAGACATACTTCGTTCCATTTATGTTTACTTCAAATACATCGTAATTAATTTCACTACACCATCGTTTGCTTCAAAAAGAATAAAAAATAATTTGAAAAAATTAAAATAAATTATATGCAGGGTGTCCATAATTAAACGACTCTACTTTGAAGTTGTATACGGACAAAACTATTGTTCATAAACTTTTGAAAATTTATGAAAGACAATAAAGGAACGGGAATTTTTTTAAGCAAAAAAAGTTGAAAATTTGGCCACCAGAGGGCAATTTTTAATAAATTACACATTTAGCATTGCGATAGTTCAGCAATTTTATTTACAGGGTGTCCATAATTAAATGACCCTATTTAAAAGTTGTCTACAGACGAAATTATTGTTCAGAATATTGTGAAATTTTGTGGAGGACATACGAGGGTCGATCCAGAAATAAGGTTCCCATCAAATTTACAAATAGACAACAGTGTTTATTCTCATAAAAATTTACATCGTTGGAAAGAAGAAAGTTTGCTCTATTTCTTTACATAATCGCCATATTTTTCTACGCATTTTTGTAAACGATGCTCCATTTTCGGTATCCCAATGTAGTAGAACTCCGCCGCCAACCCGCTGAGGAAGCGTTTCACCTAAGGCTCCTGTTAAAGGAGCCCTAATTTCACCTCTTCTTTGATGTCATCGTCGCTCCGGAAGCGTTGATCACCCAAGTATTGCTTTAACTTGGGGAACAAGTGATAATCACTAGGTGCGAGGTCCGATAACCGCCTCCGGAATTGACGGTCTTCCACTCCGTTCTTCATCGTGGATTTCCTTCCGACTGGCACGAAACTCCCTGCACCACTTTCGGATGTGTTGAATGGACATACACTTCTCGCCATACACCTCTGTCAACTGACGATCAATATCCACAGGTGGAATGCCTTTGGTGTGCGAAAAGCGAATTACGGAACGAATCTCTCACTTGGCGGGATCAACAATGGGAACCTCCATCTCGGACGCCTGTTGATCCAAGAATGGGTCATTCCATGTCAGTTCAGGCAGGCATGTAACCCACCATCACAGATTTTGATGAAACTGCGTGTGTTTGTTCCTTTTATTAAGATATGATTCCCAGTATTTTTTTTTTACTCCTTGGTCAAATAGTTTCTGAGAAAAAAATTGTCAAAATTTTGAAAAACTGCCATCAGTTGGCATTCTTGACTGCTCGATTTTCAAATGTAGCATGACATAAATATGATCATATTTCAATATCTATTCCAGAAATCATCTTCAAATAATTTATGCATAATATATAGGATATGTATTTTATGAAACAAAATACTGTTACGCTTATATAACATTTTAAGTGTGTCTAAAAAAATGTTTAATATTTGAAGTCGTGATTTCTTTATGAAAAATAATGCATTAACTAAAATAGCATTATTAACAAAAGGCGGTATTTTTATTAAATTTATTTTTTGTGGGGGATATACTTAAAGGTGTCCTTTACCTGATTCTGAAATAAAAGTAGTGGGATTTTGGGTGTTTTTAGTAGTATTTCATATTTAAAAATATTTTGAAGCGTATTTCAAATCCAATCAAGCAGAGTCATTCCATGTCAGTTTGCCTAAGACATTTAATACACTGTCACAAATTTCAATGAAACTGGGTATGTTTATAGCTCATTTTAAGACAGGATCAAGGAAATTAAAGGTGATTACAAGTAAAATATTTTTTAAGATAAAAAAAAATCTAAATTTTGAAATTTTTAAAAAATGTTTTTAATGACAGATCTATACTCAAAGACTGCATAAAAAAAAAGTCATTTCAATATAAAATCACTAAATAAGTTTCAAATAATGTATATGTGACAAATAATGTAGGCAGATTATTATTTATTGTTGTTTGTCATGTTTAAATGCTAAGAGTGTGTTTAATCTTGTGAACTCTTAAAATCAAGAATTTTGTGAAAAATAATGTGTTAATCAAAAATTTATTATTAACCGAAGGCAGGCTGTTATTACTTTTTTTAATTGTACGTAAAAATATCTTTTCAATAGTTATAAAATAAAAATAGTGAAAATATGAGCAATTTTAACAAAATTTTCATAAAATGTGAATGTTTAATGATAAATATTGAAGCTTTTCATGCTAAGATGTACTAAAATGACTACGATATCGTGTATTTCTACTCTTGCTTAAATATAATACATACAATAATAAAATAACAAATATTATTTACAGCAATAAAAATTAAATTAAATAGTACCAGTTCCTTTACCAACACTACATTGCTCAACAGCCGACTTAAAATCAACAGCCCACTCTTATTGAAAAATACTTTCAACTGTTCAAATAATAAATAAACTGCATTTAAAAATTTTAATATCAACTTATTATCTTAAGACGATAATAATAACTAAACAACATGATGAATTTATAAATCAGCTTTTAATTGAAAAGTCATGAAATGGTCCCTTTAAATATTGTTGTTCATCGAGTCAATCAAAACAAATTATATAAAAAAAAATAGTGAGCCTAATATGCTGACTGCAATGACACTTCTAACAAAACTAATTAATTCATTACCATCTGAAATCAAACCCGAAAGATCAAAAAGAAAAAAAAAATCATCTGTAGTGTGAATGTGACATACTCAGTGGTTGTTGAGGTAGGAATGTCTTTGTGACATTTACACCTGTACTTCAATAAAATATAAACATGTAAGCTTTTTTCATTCATCCAAATTAAGGAAAACAATTATAAAATTTTGTTGTCATTACACCAGATGTTAAATTTTTCGTTACATACTATTAGATAAGTTCTTTACTTTTAGACATTATTGACATAATATCATAAAATTTACTATATGTATTTTCTATAAGTGTATAAACAATATATATATGCTTTATTAAACATAAATGAATAATTTTTAAATAATTTGTTTGAGAACAGGGATATATATACACACATATATATGTTGAAAATCCATCTTTCAGCAATATTGTGATGAAATAAATCAAATTACCGTAATTTCCGGTGTATAGCCCGCGGATCAAACAATCGTGTTTCGACCCAGAAATTTTTAAAAATAAAATGTAACTTTTTAGATCACAGTAAATATTGGTTTTCAAATACTGAATAAAATTTCTGGGTCCAAACTGAATTGTTTGATCTGCGGGCTATACACCCGAAATTACGGTACATATCATTAGAAACTGAATAAAGTTACAAAAGTGCAACTCATTAAGTTTTAAATATTTTTTTAGATATAGTTATTTGAAAGATATAAATATAATGATTTATGCATTTTTGCATATATTTAAAGCATAATACGTCAAAATTTTCTTCAAAAGAGTGAAATTTGGTATTTTTTTTCAATATTAGCAGCTCAATGCTAAATTTTCAACATTAACAGCCAAATATGAGTTTAAAGATTAGGACTGTCATTTTGAAAATTTCTATTGGGCGGTGAGGAGCTAGTGATTTTTCTCTTTTTTTGGAAAGGGATAATTGCTCTTCCTTGCTCCTAGAAGTTTTACTAAAAAACAATATTGTTTATTTTTTTCCTTAAGAAACGAACATAAAAGATAATTTGAAAAATAAAATAAATGTATAAATAAAAATATTTCCAGGGATGATACATTGGATAGGTTTTACATTTGAAAATATTGATAATTTTAAATATGATTTAAATACTACTAAAACCAACCAAAATCCCACTATTTCTATTTCAGATCCAGTTATAATGTAGTATTATGTACAATTTAAAATTAAAAAATTAGTCATAGAAACTCCGCCTCTGATTGATAAAGATTTTTTAATAATTTCATTATTTTTTGTAAAACATTTTTGATTTCAAAGATTATACAATTTTTTAGACACATTTAAATATTTTTTAACATTACAGCAATATTTTTTTCATAATCTACATACTTTATTTACCTTGCTTAAATTATTCGAAGAAGATTTCTTTATTAGTTATTGAAATATGATTTTATATATAAAATGAGGCCTTTGAAAATTGAACAATCATTAATGGCAACTCGTGGCATTTTTCCAAAATTTTGATAATTTTTTCTCATATGTTCACTTTTTTTATTTTATAACCATTTAAAAGATATTTTTACGTACAATTAAAAAAAAAGCAATAACACCCTGCCTTCGGTTAATAATAAATTTTTGATTAACACATTACTTTTGACAAAATTCTTGATTTTAGAAATTCATAAGATAAAAGACATTACAAAAAAGACATTACAAGTAAACATGATAAAAAACAAGAAATAATAATCAGCCTACATTATTTGTCACATATACATTATTTGAAACCTATTTAGTGATTTTATATTGAAATGACTTTTTTTTTTTTTAATGCAGTCTTTGAATATCGAACTGTCATTAAAAAAATTTAAAAAAAATTTTCAAAATTTTGATATTTTTTATCTTAAAAAATATTTTACTTAGGATCAAGAAAATTAAAGGTGATTACGTCTTAAAATAAGCTATAAACAAACCCAATTTCATTGAAATTTGTGACAGTGATTAAATGGCTTAGGGGAACTGACATGGAATGACTCTGCTTGATTTGATATGAAATGCACCTCAAAATATTTTTAAATAGGAAATACTACCAAAAACACCCAAAATCCCACTATTTTTATTTAAGAATCAGGTAAAGGACACCTTTAAGTATATCTCCCATAAAAAATAAATTTAATAAAAATACCGCCTTTTGTTGATAATGCTTTTATTGTTAATGCATTATTTTTCATAAAAAATTCACGACTTCAAAGTTTAAATATTTTTTTAGACACACTTAAAATGTTATAAGCGTAACAATATATTTTTTTCATAAGCTGCGTACCCTAAATATTGTGCATAAATTATTTGAAGATGATTTGTAGAGTAGATATTAAAATATGATTATATATATGACATGCTACATTTGAAAACCGAGCTATCAAGAATGCCAACTGACGGCAGTTTTTCAAAATTTTGACAATTTTTTTCTCAGAAATTATTTCACCAAGGAGCAAAAAAAATTACTGGTGATCATATCTTAATAGTAAGAACAAACACACGCAGTTTCATTAAAATCTGTGATGGTGGGTTACATATTGATATTTTACTGCCTGATTTGACGTGGAATGCCCCGAATGAGAGGTGTAGCGAAGCGCGGCCGGGGGAATCGCAAATGCGAAAACAGCCGCGTACAACGCTGTTGACATATTTCGTCTCGCACCTTTCCGTGCGGCTGGAGCTCTTTGGGAACCTTATTTCTGGATCGACCCTCGTAATAAAGGTATGGGAATTTGTTTGAGCGAAAAAGAAAAAATAGTAGGCTGTTTTTTAGCGAATTACAAATTTAGCATACATTTACGATAGTTTAACAAATTTTGTTATAACCGAAGATGTTTCGCATGACGGTCATCATTTTCAAGTACCATCTAGAATCGTAAGGTAGCATGTTCCACAGTTGACCGCACAGTTCTGGGAAATGCTAGGAGCATGTAGTGAAATGCTGTCTTCAGAGTCAGGTTATGTTAATAAGTAAAATTTCTAAACTATCATAATTCTAAATGTGCAATTTATTAAAAATCGCCCTCTGGTGGCGAATTTTTGAACTTTTTTTTTACTGAAACAAATACCCATCCTTTTATTACGTCTTTCACAAAATTTTACAACTTTAGGAGCAATAACATTGTCCGTACACAACTTTAAAGTAGGGTCGTTTAATTATGGCCAACCTGTATATTGTGTGTATATTGTACTTTCTATACAAGGTGTTCATAAACTGTATAGAAAAAAAATGGAGGGATGATAGTACCCATCAAGGTGAACAACAAGTACAATGGAACGTCGCAATCCCCTTAGACTGCCAGAAAACAATACTTACTAACATGTCCAACGAGTACAAGTTCTCAATTTTGACGTCAATTTTGTTCTGCTGGAGAAGCACCACTTCTTCAGAATACCAGCGTCAAATATTCGCAGTATGCAAGTTTGAAGAAGAAGAACCGATAATAGCTGATTTCAAGGCCGATAAAGGTGGACTAGACGTAGTTGACCTGTGGCGCAGCCTCCACGCTCACCAGACCTAAAACCACTGCACTTCTTCTAAGGGTGGGGGGAGTATTTGGTGTACGAGATACTTTTTGACTCTACGGACAATCTCGTCCCAAGAATCCTTGTTGTAGCGTGTAAGATCAATACCCCACCAGGAGTCACCGAGAGAGTGAGCAGGACATTCATTCACCGTGCCGCGCCGGTCTGAACCGTACAACGACACCACTGAACGTCTCTTGTAGCATCTGTTTTAAATCTTTCAATGATCTGTACGGGTGCAACTTATGATTTCGTTATGTATCTTTTTTTTTTTTCATTGCTAAAACTTCAACGTAGAGAATATACTTTACACTTTTCTGACACTCTGAGTTGATTGCAACCATAAGTTCCATTACAAATATTGTTCGACCTAATGGGCGCAATCATTCCTCAAAGTACTTCTAAACAGTTTACGAACACCCTGTATGTTCTGCCTATATTTACTTAACACACGTAATAGTACAATTTTTATTATGTAAATATTATGGAGTTTTTGGTAAATTATTTTCATAATCACATTGCATTTTACTATATAAGATCAAAAATTAAAAAAAAAAAAAAGTTACTGATATAGCTTTAAAAACTTAGTTGTCTCTCTACACGAAATCATGTAGATTTTAAGTAGAGTAGTCATTCTTTCAAGTATGATAGTTTTCAATGTATCATTTTTAGAATTATGAAAAATGCCTCTGTATTTAAATACATATTTAATATTTTGTAAAAGAGACGGATCTTAATTAACCATTCATACGTTTTGTTAAAATGGAATTGGAAAATGTCTTTTTTCAGTGTTCTGAAGAATGGATAGAATATCCAAAAGTATTCCGAACGTCCTCTAATATTTCCATGCTGCATTAGTATGCAAAACGTGACCTTTTGGCGATTTCAATTAGTTAATATTTTCTTAATAATCGGTAAAATTTTCGAAACAAATAATTATTTGTAAATGATTTCTTAGTTAAAGTTCATAGCATACCTTCATGGAAATTATAACGGTGGTGTACATCTAAATTCCATGATCCCAGCTCTGAAATATCCATATCATATCCTCTTAACGTTGAGGCTTGAACTGTCCAAACTACACGCTCGCACGTGCTGTATTTATAACCAACATAAACTATGAAAAAAGGAAAAATAATTAACAGGCACATAATTAAAAACTTTGTTAAACATATACACTGTAAAAAAAGACAAATGTTTCGTAACCTAAGAAAATATAATATAACCGCGAACAAAAAAATACAATAACTTCTTTGGAGTTACGCATGATTCAGACAATGGAGTTATGAGTAACGAGGAAGAGACATATACTGTAGAGTGTACCAGTTGCGAGTGAAGTAACTGAGGAGGTTGTCACAAGATGGAAGCTGATTTTTTAAATCGGTTCAACTGCTTCCGATTACAGCCGAAGCAAACGTCCACCGGTATTTTTAAATAGAAACTTTTTTGTCTAATTTTATCAGCTTGTTCATTCAAAATTTCTCTGACAAATGTGGTAAAAATTTCTATTCCTTTTGACTGGTGGAAGTATTATAATCTCTTTCACTGACAACGACAAGAGGTTATATAGATTGTCACAATATGGTGGAAACAGAGGGATTGACTACCGACGAAGTAAACTTCCACCAGTAAAAATGAATATCTGTTTTTGTCCATAATTACGACTGAAATTCTGCATTAATAAGGCGTTTCAATAAGGAGAAAATTTCTGGTCAAATTTACTGGTGGAAGTTTTCTCCGGCGGCAATGAGCCACTGCAAAACCGGTTACAGTTAAAACTTCACTACTTTGAGGATATTTCATTTATCCTTTATTCATAGTTCCATTATTCAGAAGAGCGTTCTTGATCGCTAGAAACTTCAGAAAGCAATACATTTTTGAGATTTAAAGAAACATTAAAAAAATCATAGTTTCTTTTGCTGCCACGTAGTTTCCGAATAGTTTTTACAGGCCTCGGAGCGGTCTCTTTTTTTTGCCACCTATAAGAATGGCATGAAAAAACTCATCACGAAGCGGGTTTCTACGAAATTTGCAAGATAAATCTAATGCAAAAATTTTCGTAAGGAAATAGTGGTGGTCAAAATTTTAATTTAGTCTCTTTTTATAGCTTTTTATAGACCGCTCCGACGCCTGTTTTTATGGTGTATTAATGAGTTTTCTCAAATCGAAATATCGTTTTTAAGGATGCTATCAATTCTCAATTGAAAATTTTCAGCTGCACTGTAAAAAAAAAGGAAATACTACTGGCAATCTAGACGCCAGTACATTTCCGTTTTTTTACGGGAATTCTTACCCATAAATTGCAGAAAATTTTCCGTTTTTCTGATTAAAAACGGAAAATTTTCTGTAATTTATGGGTAAAAATTCCCGTAAAAAATCGGAAATAGTACTGGCGTCTAGATTGCCAGTAGTATTTCTGTTTTTTAGTCCCTTTTTTTTACAGTGTGCCTAGTTGAATTTACACATATAACAGTAAGTAAATAATACCAATTTTAATGTTAAAGTTAATGCTCTTAATGGTTCATGTTTGTCTGTAAAACACGTGTTTTGAAGACGAAAATGTTTATTGGAGAAGGAATAGTATCCGAAAATTTTTTATTCCGGTTTAACAAAACTGATTAATATACAGCGAAACCTCCCTGTGCGACCACCTCACTGAACGACCATTGTTTCATGGAACGAAATTTATTCCCATAGGCTCAATATTAATTTTACCTCCATTCAGAGACCATCCCAGTTGAACTCCTTCCATGAGCGACCCACTTCTTTGAAGGAAATGAAACAAATTCCGTTTTTTCCAGATCGCTTGAAGAAGGTTTTATTAGAAAAATAATTCCGGAGAGCGCATTATTCATCAAACTTCTAAACTATGTTTAGAATTTTTTTTTTTATTCCGGTAACTTTTAAGTGTTTAAACCCCTTTGTGCCTTTTTAGGCAATGAATTTAACTCTGATGACAAATTAAGAATGGCGGTCAATAAACTACTCTGCCCTATTCTGTCAGGAAACTCTGAAAGAAATGGATAAATTAATGAAATCGTCATTATTTGTTCCGGTCCAAAAAAAAATTGCATTTATTTACTGAACTTCGAAAGGACTTGGAAATAAAAGTTGTAAAAGATAAAACCGTAAGATGAAAGCGAACGTCAATGTATTCATTTTTTAAAGTTTGCAATGATTAATTTATGTAATTAACTTCTGTTTTGATACTTAAATTATCATATTTTTTCCTAATGTGAAAAATAAATTTTATTAACATTAATTGTTACCTTTTTCCAAATATTAAAATCTAGATTTAAACATGACCTCCATTAAGAGACCGCCTCTCGTAGCGACCATTTTTTATTGGAACGGAACGTGGTCGCTTTAGGGAGGTTTTACTGTACTATAAAAACTACTCTGAAACGTTTCCAAAAATCAATGGCGGCAAAAGAAACTTTGTTTTTATAAATGCTTTTTTAAATTTCGAGATTATATTAGTTTCTGAGGGTAAAAAGCGCTTTTCGGAATCGTGGGAAACTAGGAAGAGTTTATTATATAATTTCGTTCATAGTTATATTATGTTACCTAGATTAAGAAGCATTTGTCTTCCAATATGTGTATTCCAATCACTTTTTGTGAGCAAACATACCTCTTGCTGTCGTAAGGCCGTAAACCTTTTGTTTGTAAACATTCCTTTTGTTCCAGGCAAATGTATATTTAATATCTGGATCGGCTTCAAATGTCTTCTCAATCAAAAACCCCTCAACGACAATTCTTAAATGAACTAATCTTAAAGTTTCTGGGATATTAAATGGTGTTAACTGAAGATGGATAGTCGATAAATATCCCTGTGCATGACTGCTGTGATAGACAAGATGCAAGTCCGAACCAGGTATAGAAAAACTTTCTTGGAGAACCTAAAAATAAAAAAAATAGACTTGTTATCCGTGATACAGAATTCGACAGGAAAAAGAGCAGGTAGGAATCAATATAAAATACAGAAAATATTTTACTTTGAATTGACTAACTACTGGACATTTTCTGCGTTGTCAGTCTTGAAAAAATGAGATTAATAAGAATAATTTTTATTGCTGAGATATAAGTGGCATTTTCGGTTTCAGCAATTCTTATTTCATTATTTTACACGTTTTATTATGCATAAAAACATACTTTGTATATTTTTTTAAACCCCATTCTTTGAGAATTCTTCACACCTCCAAAGAAAAGAAAAAAAAAGAAAAGAAAAAAGAGCCAGGTTCGCAAATTGATTAGCAAAGTAAAAAAACATCAATGGCATTGGAATGGTTTGGTAAAAGTAAAAAGAGCAGGTATGAATCAACATAAAATGCAGAAAATATTTTACTTTGAATTGACTGGCTACTGGTTAAGACATTTTCTGCGTTATCAGTCTTGAAAAAATGAGATTAATAAGAATAATTTTTATTGCTGAGATATAACTGACCTTTTCCGTTTCGGTAATTTTTATTTCCTTCTTTTACACGTTTTATTATGCATAAAAACATACTTTACATATTTTTTTAAACCGCATTCTTTGAGAATTCTTCACACCTCAAAAAAAAAAAAAAAAAAAAAAAAAAAAAAAAAAAAAAAAAAAATTCCGGCACGTAAATTGACCAGCTCAGTAAAAACCATGAATGGCATTAGAATGGTTTTTGTACCATGAATTTACAGTTACTTTAAGTCTGTGCAATTCAGAAGACTTATTTTAAGTTTAAATTACTAAAAATGAAAAGTTGAATTTATATTTTGTAAGTATTTTCTTTAAGACCTAACGTTAGAATTTTCAAAATTTAGAGAGGCATATTATAGAAAATAAACTATCCTTTAAAAACAAATAATCTCTATTTAAGAACATTTTGAATACACACTAAGATTTAGTAACATTTTACTAAAGATTTAGTAAGACATTAGTAACATTTTCTTTGCCTAAAATTTATGTTTTGACATAAATAACACATTAAATAAAATTGTTTCATTAACCCTACGATATTTTGTTGAAATGCAGATTTAAATTTTGTTGCAATTGAAAATCAGTTTATACGTGCGGAAATATCGAATAGTCCTTTTAATATGCGGTCGTGAGTTTCTAAAACCACCTTATACAAAATTTAAAAAATCGAGTTTTCTCTGTCAATGTAGTCTAGAGGTGAACCTGCATCGAAAAAACATTGCAATCTGCAAAAGACTAGTTTTATCGCATACCAGGTGAGCCAAAAGTTCGTTACAACTTTAACCCTTTATGTACTGAATTATGAATTCATGAAAATTTCATCTTCTAAAGCACTTTTCGTGAATTTTTGAAACTAAATTAGAAGATTTACATAATCATTTAATAAATTTTAGAAGGATTCATTAAATTTGAATTTATAGGGATTTTGTGAAATATTTATAACCCCACTCAAATCTTTTATTTTAAATATTTTTCTTAGTATTGAAATATACAAATATAATGTTCTTACAATAGAAATATAGAAATATTTCTGAATTGAAAAATCCCCCACCCCCTCCAACGCCAAGGAAGCTGAAAAGATGCAAAGGCCAAAGAAATCATCTTTTAAAAAATATTTTTGTTTTGTGTAACCCATAATACTTTTGGAGCATGATAAAGTAATGCATCTATAACTCATTATAAACTGTATTACTACTAATAGATGTATTAAATGAATTTTATAACAAGTTATTTTAATGGTACTTATAAGTACCGTCAGTAGATAAAGGGTTAAAAACTCATAAAAAAGGAAGAAATTATGATAAAGGAGTGCGGTTTGCAAGAAAGGTCTCACAAGGTAGTCGGATTTTTTTTAAAAGCAAAAAATAAATTTAGTTAAAAAATCACATGTAGAGGGCGCTGACGACCCGAAACACAATGAACAGGACAACAATATATTGATTTGTTCTTCCAATAACGAATGTTCAAAATGACCTCCAGAACAGTCTGCGATACAACCAAGTTGTGTCGTAGTACCTGTTCATTGTGTTTAGGGTCGTCAGCGCCCTCAACATGTGATTTTTTAACTAACTTTTTTTTCTTGCTGCTAAAAAAACTCCGGCTACCTTGTGAGCCCTTTCTTGCAAACCGCACTCCTTTATCATAATTTCTGCCTTTTTTATGAGTTTTTAAAGTTTTAACGAACTTTTGGCTCACCCGGTGTTTCTGGCATTGTGAAGTCTTGGTCCACAACGAAAACCAATGGACGCAGTCAGAGGTTTTTCACGATTTCCCAAAATTTGGTTTTCTGGATAAGGCGAGTTTTGAAACTCACGTCCTCATATGATTGATGATAATAGTAAGAAAATATTTACGTATTATAACAATTAAACCTTTCGTTAATAATGATTTTTTTTTACACGACGCCTTCAGATAATTAATGTTTCCCTAAAATATTTATGCAATTGCAAAATAAAATGTTAATGAAAAAAAAATTACTAGAAACAATGAAAAAAAGACATCAGCAAACACAAACTTTGTACTGAATTAGTGTAGTGCTGTATATGCTATTTAAAGTGGGAGCTTGAACGAGGGATGTTTAAAAAAATTAGCGAAGTATATGTACATGATTAATTATATCATCGTCAACTAAAACAAAAAGCATGCATAAATACCTCTTAAACTTGTTTTTTTTTTTAGTTTTAGTCACAAGTATTATTAAAAATTTTAACAAAATGATTAATTAACAGATTAATTAATATTTTTAAGAGGCTGCAAATATTTTCCTTCGTCTAAACAAAAAATAAATAAAATGAAACACTTTAATTTGCATAAATATGAAAAACACAAATTTTAATCAAGATACATGATCTAATTAAAGCAACTAGATAATTTTATTTTTAGAAGTAGATTTATGGAAACGGAAGATAATTGGAATGATGTACATGCTGTTTCGTCGAGATATTTTAATGCTTTTGCTTTTGTAGTGCTATGTCAAAGTTAAAATTATTACTTTAAATATTTCCCAAAATCCTTTAGTACACATGGATCTAATTTCCGATACTGACACATATTAAATATTTTAAAATTTAAGGTATGAGTTGATTTAATTTCTACGTTGTTTTCTTTTAATGTGGTATGTAACAGATATTGAAATCACAAAATCTTATCTTTCTTTGACAAATAAAATTAAAGGTGTGAGATCATTTAATTTCTGCGTTATCTTCTTTTAATGTTGTACTGAAAATATGTTAAAATCCCAAAACCTTATTTTTCTCTATCAGATGAAATGTGAGGTATGAGTTCAATTAATTTCTTCGTATAGTGTGTTCTTTTCTTTTAATGTGGTGTTTCACAGATATTGAATTTCAAAACCTTATCTTTTTTAAACAAATAATACGGACCAATCTGTCTTTTAATGCATATTTAAAAGAAAAAATTAATAATTTTTTTAAATAATGGCTTAAATAATAGTTTCTAAATAATAGCCTTAAAATAGCTTAAATAGTACTTTGCTTAAAGATAAAGAATTCTGATATTCACTGTTTTTACAACTCACTGGGTGTAAAGACTGTTTATACATTTTTGACAACAATTTTTTTGTTCTGAATTCCCCGTGTTTTAATAAGAAATTTAATATGCAGAATGTAAACAATTACAGTAAATCTCACACTTAATACCGCCTTTCATAAAAGAGACTGCTTATACATGTTCGCATGAGAACCAAAAAGGCTTGAAACGAGGAAAACTGATGTGATTAGGATTATTAAATTAATTTATTTAGATATATATAAACATATATATGTATATATAATTAATTTTGACTATTACATTTTTATATTTATTTATTTATGTTTTACAGAAATTAAAAATATTTGTTGAAATTAAAAACAAAAAAGTTTTAATATTTTATGACAAAATTAATCTTCGAAAAATATTTTTGCCCCAATTTTGAAATCCGGGTTGTGTGCACTTTTGATTCGCCATTTCTTTTTATGCTGCTTATTACGTTGTCACGATTATACCTGAAAAACAAACACACATTTGTGTTATTGTGGCAAAACCGCTAAAGACAGAGTTTCCAGATAATTGAGTATAAAGTTTTGCCTTCGCAGTTATCGCTGGTCTATGCGGCTCAACGTTTTAAGTCTCACGGTCGTAGTCGAAGGAATTTTTCTATCGGACCAACTGTACAACATTCTTAAAGGCTCAAACATTATAAATATTATTATTATTTTTATTATTATTATTATAAGGTCTACACCAGATCCTAGTGATCTGGTGATCTTGCTCCACTTAGGCATAAAAATAATAATAATAATATTATTAATAAATACATTTTTTCTTCATTCTAAACCTTCCAGGTCCCGTTTTTTTATTCACTTTCTTCAATGTACTAGAAGAAAAGGTGTAAATATGGGCACCTTCTTCTGTTTTTGACGTAAAGTGACTTTCCTTTTTAAAATTTTTAGATTTTTTACCTTCATCAACAACTATAACAATTTTACTAAATGAGAGGATGAAAAACAATAATTAATATCAATTATTTCAATTCAAAAACGAAGATTTACAGAAAGCTTTTTAAAAAGCACCAGAAAAAATGGGGTGCAAATATTAACCCTCTCCAAAAAAGATCACAAAAACTAGTTTAAAATGTTTTAGAACAGTATAAAACAATACAAAATTGTAGAGAATTTATTTATTACAGAAATAATCGAAAACATGACTGGCTCTTTCAACCTGGCACAATCTAAGTGTACCTACATTTGGCACATAGCACATTTAATCTATACTTCTCTGCGAATGTCTTCACAGAACTTTCCC
The DNA here is from genome assembly GCA_963932465.1 of Maratus speciosus. Taxonomy (NCBI): domain Eukaryota; kingdom Metazoa; phylum Arthropoda; class Arachnida; order Araneae; family Salticidae; genus Maratus; species Maratus speciosus. The sequence goes on along the minus strand of OZ010796.1, from coordinate 115,718,475 downwards.
TCACAAAATATGCAAATTGCATCGCTCGAGACTGGTTTAGTACCATCGTTGATATCCAGGCTCATATGGTCATCACTATCCACAAGGGGATGATCAGTCATGAGTCCAAGAATAAAACGCTACGTTTCATGGGTCTATTTTTTTAAGGCCTTTGGTCTTCCCACCCCTGCCCCTTGACCGGTCTCTTACTACTCTAGGTCTCTTACTACTCTGGTACACTGGGAAAACTCAAGGATGTCTTCTTGATAACACTTTTGTCAAGCGATTTGGTCAACTGATCCCCGCATGGTGATCCAGTGATGACGCTGATCCTTGACGCATTGCGTCCACGAGTAGTAGGTCTTTTCTTCATGTTGGGGACAGAAGATATGTCCATTGAAGAAACTACATTTAAAATTCTCGGGGAACATTGCGGTGTTTCCAGCAGCCTCACCAATTAGCATAGTATTGCTAAAAGTTTGATGTGCTTGTATATCAAGATAATTCGAAAAAAATGGGGCCCAAATTTACAACAAGAAAGGGTGCCCATATTTACACCAACCCCATCTAAGAAAGATGGCTACTGTCACATGTAACCTAAAGACGTGCATGACTAAAGGCGTGTTTCTAAAAGTAGCTTAAGATCTTCGTTTTCCCGATATCACTCTGAAATTATTTTAAATTAAATATAAGGACATGAAAAGAAAACGATTTGAGATACCTGTCCAAAGCTTGCATTCCCGAACAAACACCAATTCGCACAATAATTCACGCTGCATTCACACTACTTGAAAAATGGTCCCATATGCTCTCTATTATATTATATCAACAAGTGGTATCATGTATAATCCTGGCCGCCAGTCTTCAGCCCCTCCAATGGCCACTTTGGAGGGGTGCCCATATTTATACCTGTGCCAGTTTTAAAACCTTTTCCTCAACCTTATTTAAAAGTAACGTTCGTCAATCTTTGATAATGAAAACGCTGTATGATTAATACCATTATACAGGGCGGAGATATTTGGGTGAAGGAATACTTTATTATACGAAATTTTAACCCTTTAAAATCTGGAGATTTTCGGTAGAAAAGAAAAGTTTTGGTAGTTTCCCCTAATTAATAGGATCACATTTGATTGAAAAAATATTTGAAAAAATCCCCTATGTCAGGCTATACCAAGAGAGTGAACACGCAATTCTGTGGGTACAGGCTCAACTATAAAGCCCACAAAAAGAGGAAAATATTTTTTAATTTTCGTTAGGATTACCTACACAATTGTATTGGTCAGGTCTTAAAGGGGTATAGAGAAACATGAGAGTACAAATGATAATAAGGTATGGAAACTTATAAAGTTTACTTTTTTGACAATGTACGATCTGGCTGCCTTTAGTTACTCTGCAAATGTAACCGGTTGAAATTTGCTTGTGAACATGTTCATGTCAGTCAAATAAAGTGCGATGCTAATTCATCATTTCAATTACGGAATGAATTTTCTAAACAGCGTACCGCTAGCCGGAAATCGAATAACCGTATATACTGAAATTTAATGGTGAAAGGACTAGTGATCGTAATTGGCCCTGGAATAACCACTCCTCGACGAATCTAAATCGAGATTTCACCAGTGATATAGGAGGCATCTCAAACTTCATCCATCAGCGATTAATAGTTCGAAAATTTAGTTACGAAATTGCCCAAATAATTTGTGTCTATCCTCTATAAAAGTAAAAGTGTTTAAGTGTGCTGTAAAATTAATTATATATTATAATTGTGAATTATATATATATATAATTCATGAAAGTACTTGTTTTCTTTCACTTAGTTAAGCGTTGTCTTCGGGTGAGAAATAATGAAAGAAAGGGTGAAGCGGATCGTGGTCATTTAACCCTTTATGTACTGAATTATGAATTCCTGAAAATTTTATCTTCTAAAGCATTTTTCGTGAATTTTTGAAACTCCATTAGAAGATTTAAATAATTATTTAATACATTTTAGAAGAATTAAAGGATTTAGAAGTATTAATTAAATTTGACTTTATAGGGATTTTGTGCAATATTTATAACTCCACTCAAATCTTTTAGTTTAAATATTTTTCTTAGTATTTTGTAGAATTAGGAAATGTACAAATATAATGTTCTTACAAAAGCAGTATGGAAATATTTCTGAATTGAAAATTTCCCCCCATCCCAACGCCAAGAAAGCTGAAAAGATGCAAAGACAAAAGAAATCATCCTTTTAAAAATATTTTTGTTTTGTGTAATCAATGATGCTTTTCGAACAAGATAAAGTAATGCATGTATAACTTATTCTAAATTGTATTATTACTAATCGATGTATTAAATGGATTTTATAACAAGTTATTTTAATGCCTCTTATAAATACCGTAAGTAGATAAAGGGTTAATCAGGCCAGATTGCTAGTTTGCGTTTGCAACTTTTAGAATCGCCGCCGTTATATGCTTGAAGAAAAATATTGATAAAGAACAACAAAATGCCAAATACTTTGAAATATTTAAGTAATCCTTAATAACTACATTTTTGACAAGTATCTTTAAACAATTATCTAGACAATGTGGAAGCCAAATATCTGGCGACAAGAAATTTTCAATTTCTATCTAAGAAGGATGTTTCTTGGTAATGAAATTACGATAAGCAATTGGCTGACTTTATTTTACTAATTTTTCAAAAGAACACCATTTTTATTTTTACATAAATTTAACCGACTTAAAATATTAATCACATAACCACAGTCCATAATATGCTTAAATGTTATTTTTATTCTTTAAGAATTTTTTTGAATTAGCAAGTTCAGTGAATGTTTTGATGGTGGTATTCATAACTGTTATTTTATTCTTGTGATAGTATAAAAAACCGAACTTTCAAGTATAAGACAATTTCGAATATTCTGATTGTTTAAAAATAGTCACGTATTTTTTATATAATTTTTTTTTAAAGATTTACATTTCACTGTCTTTTTATTTTTAATTGAAACATGAATCTTCACCGGAAAACTTGCAAAATAAGGCATTTCCACACATTTTATTTGAAAGAAAGGGATGAAAAATTGTAAAAAAAATTCTTTTGGATTGAAAATTTTAAAAACATGCTGTGTTACTTAATATGTCTATTTTATTTTGATAGATCCTAAGTTTGGAAACTGAAAAATAATTTAAAATGCAATAAATTTAAATTATGAATCAGTTTCATCTTTTAAATATGCTTTAATTCAAATTTGTGAATAATAGGCGTATAAAGTAATACAAAGTAGCGTCCCTTCTAAAGTTGCAAGTTTTAAAGATTATTTTTTATTTTTTTTCGCTTAAGTGTTGATAGGTATTTTCAAATGCATCAAGAGACACAAAAGCTGTCTACATTGTTTGAGATAAACACTATTAAATTCAGATTTCAATCATAAGCTGCAGCATTTGCTTAGCTATATAAATTGTATATAAATAGTATTGTATTGCTATATATAGCAATACAATATTTTAAAGCCCTAATTGTGTACATAGGGTACACGCCATAAAATATCAAATTTTAGCTGAAAATTTTAAATTTATTTTATTTTTTACTATTTTTCCCAATATTAGATTGATATATAGATTTCAAATAATTTTTTTCATACAAATAGAAAAAATCGTGCTGTGAAGGGTTAAAAATTTAATTAGATTTTATTTTGTTTTTCTATAGATTTTATATTTTGCATTGCAGTACATGCGCATGTACAGCCCCGGCAAAAGAAAATTAAGAAGTGATCGCGAACGTACAGAATGATACGAGTAAATATTTTTTCAACTATAGTTTTAATAACCTAGAACACCTACAAGAACAAGATACAGTATTAGCAACAAGTTCTTACTGTAATGCAGCATTTCTAAACCCTTTTTTTACGCCACGGTACAGTTAAACCTACATTTAAACTATACTTTAAACTATACATTTAAACTATACTACATTTAAACATACTAAAAATATGATGAGGAAAAACTGAAAGTTTCCTCATTATTTTTAATTAATTTACTATCACAAACAAATGCTACATTCGATCCAAGAAAGGGCAAAATAGTTTGTTACAATTTGTAATTAAAAGACTAAACTTATTTTAACTATTTTTCAAACTTCTCTTTAATGTACCTTTGCAATTAAAAGATATCAGAACTTGATTTTTTGTAATTATAATATTTTCCTTGTAAGATAAATTTTTCGAATAGGCATACTTTTAAATCCTTTCCCAAAAATCTATTGCATGTTATATTATAATTCTTTTTCTCCGGGACACATATTTTATTCATGAAAGAAATAAATTTATCTGAAGATGTAAAACCTTTTTTATGATTCCCTCACATGTTCTTGTAAATAGTAAATAGAGAAATACACTTCCAAATAGTGCGAATTTAGGATACTAAAATTCATTTCAACGTAAATCGTATAGTATGAAATACTAAAATATCGATACATATATTTATTCTGAATAAAAAAATGATGCAAAGTTTCGTGATGCACCAGAGGTCTTCTCATAGCACACCGGTTGAGAACCACGGGATTGCTCTACGGGACCGGCGAGCTCGTCCTGTTGCTCACATATAGCAAAAAATAATAAACCACGTTGCAATTCCTGTATCCCAAAGTATTATTCTAGACGGTCTAAATTTTGTTAATTAAAACAAATAGATAATTACCTACTAATATTGTTTTGAGATAACATCTTATTAGCATGCAAGCTGAAAAGCAAAAGTATTGAAATTTTTCCTATTAAGGATATTTCCATGTAAACAATCTAAAAAATATTAATTTGAATAACATTATTTTTAATTAATTAAAATTTTAAGTTTAAAAGAATTCTTTTGCCATTAATAACATAGATTTTGCTATAATTATTGCATGAAATGTTATTATTAACATATCTTTCAAACAAATAATTTTACTTGATTTTAAGACTATCTTGAAAGAAAAAATGCAATAGTGTATCTGTGTGCATCTCCATTATGAAGTATTTCTTTAAACTTTGATACAATAATTAATGGTTTTCCATAAGAGGCTGGTATCAAATTAAACGTTGTTGGTTTCTCATAATGGTCATTAAAATCTTGTATCGTGAGCTTAAGTTGGAAAGAGACATTAACCTAAACACATAACAATTTATGAACAATAGATCATTTCGTTGCAGCACATCAGGATTTTTAGATGGACACTTATCAATTCATTTCATTCCGAAATGATACAATGTGTAATTTCCTGGGTACTTAATTCTCTATTTAATATTATAGTACTTTGCTGGAAATTTATCTCACTTCAAATAATCGGACGTACGCATTTTGAAGAAGTACTAAAATCCTCGAAATTCATTATCCCAAATTATAGTCATTAAAATTTATAATGAAATCGGTTTGTTTCAGCTTTTCTTTGCTAAAATTTCCAAACAAGGTTTATTCGTCTGATTTCTAAATGATATTTTAACGAATAAAATTTATGTTTGTAATTATATTCTTATGATTTTTTATCCTGTTTTTGAAAAGCATAATGAGAATACCACCTACATCGAATGCATAGATATTTTGCTAAATAAAACGTGATTTCGAATTTTCTCACAGTTTTGTTTTTTACCTTTAAACTATAAAATTTAGGTAATTAGAATAGTGCTATTTAAAATGAAAGAATAATATGAGAAATACTAGTTTTTGAAGTTGAAAATAATTTAATATTTATATTGCTCGTTCCACAGATTTAAACAAACTCAGTGATGAATAAATATAAAAAAAAAAGAAAAAATCTCAAGCTATTTATAGATATTTCTTTTCGATACTTTAGTTATGTTAGAAATAAGAATGGCATATTAACCCTTCACTGCACGATTTTTTCTATTTTTATGAAAAAAAAAATATTTGAAATCTATATATCAGTCTAATAATGGGAAAAATAATGATAATAATAAAAAAAAATTAAATTTCAAATTTTCAGCTAAAATTTGATATTTTATGGCGTGTACCCTATGAACACAATTAGGGTTTTAAAATATTGTATTGCTATATTTTACAACTAAATTAGCTTTAATTAATTAATTTTATCTGCTTAACACCCTGCATCTTTTTTATATTGATATTTTTAAGTATTCAGTAAAAATAATGAAAGTAAATTTAATAGCTTGATCAAATTTTTTTTTTGTTTCTGAAGAACAAATTCTAATTTTTTGTCAAATGCAGTCATCTGACATGGACAAAATAAGTGTTATGCCATTCTTTGGACTGTTCTTGATTAGGGATAGAGTTCATATTGACCAAATTCATGTCACATAATAAGAATTACAGTTTTTTTTAGGTATGTGCCAGATGTGGCACATGGTGCAGTGAAGGGTTAAATAACTAATAAAGAAATGGCTAAATTTCATTTCGTTTTTGGTTTCAAGCGGAATTCTTACATATACTCTTTACTGAAAAAAATATGTTTTCACTGAATAAATGGAACACGAAATATACAGAGAAAACTAAAGTTTAAAATAATCTAAATAAATAAAACATCCAAGAATTGTTTAATTCTTGTTATAGATTTCAAGAAATCGTAACGATTTTTCTTTATATAATATCAGAAGCAGGAAACTTGGACGCTATCGGAAATGCTTTTGTTTCGTAGATGAGAATTTTTTTTGTGGTTTGAAAGTCATCGAATTTGTAAAAAAAAAAATAACAATAATCAGACAGCATATTTTATGCTCGAAAAAATCGATGCATCTTTCTGAGAAAATATTCAATTCAAGTTTCAAGTGCCGCAGTGGGAAGAACAAAAGATAAAACCCACATAGCACAGCGGTAGTGACGCACTAAAAGTCTTAGTGGTCACGTCACATCTGCGACTAAAATGCCACCTCTCAGTGACGAAAATGCGAAGTCATTCAAAAATTTAAAACAGGGGAAAGATCACTACAAAACATATTTTTCATTCTAAAAAATAATTTTCTGAGAATTTTTTTTATGTTCGTGACGCACCAGTGACATCACTGCAAGGCATTTACGGTAAATAAAGCCAGAAATGTGACCACAAAACGCCCAGAATGGGAACACACATTGTGAACATAATGTGATTTTTTAATATCTTTCAAAATAAAAAAAAAATATTTTGAGACTCGATTAGATTTTGTAGGCCGTTTGGAAGTTAACCTAAATTCACTTATTTATCAACCTACAGGAAAATAGCTGAATTTTATTTAAAATACAATTGGAAATTATACCGCAACTCTAGGATAGATAGCCATAGAGGAGAGATGGCCAGTCTAAATATTTCCAAAACTTAATCATAGATTGCAACATAAAATTATTCATATGAAATAGTTCAACGAGTTTATTTATTGCTACGTGCAGTTGTGCATTTCGATTATAAAAAGTAAGTGTAATTTTAATGTTTATTTAATTTAATGGTTGAATATTTTTTTTGACTTAGATATCTGAATGTTTTGCAGGACGTACAATATATATAATTTTTACTATATGGACATTTAAGGCACGTATATAATCTAATCTTTGCTTCTAAGCCTAAAAGAAAGACGTACAATGGCTATTGATGCTTTAAATTGAGCGACCATCAGTCCTTCAATTTCAGGAGAGATGACCACATGAAATCTAGGAGAGTTGACCACCTTTAATCAATATTTCAAAATTATACGGATTGATTATTTTAACTAAATATGATTAAATTTAAAATAAATATATAACGTTTATGTTTATAAATATATTAATTGATATAATTGTTTAAATTTTAACTAATATAAATATTTTAATAATAATAAAAATATAATAAGACCTAACGATTTATTTGTTTCAGAAAATACAGAAAAACGTCGGAAACTTTCATAACAGAAACTAATAATGTTGATAAATAAACTAAATAATCGTAATAAAATCAAAATTAACGCGAGAAAAAAAAAAAAAAACACGACACTTCCAGTAGCGAAGAAAACAAAATACATTTAAAATTGTCAGATTCTACAGAATCCGAGGAAATAGAATTGAATTAGGATCACTGTGTTGGTTGTGCAAAACAATATAATATCACATACAAAAAGGATGTCTGGATACGATGCATAAGGTACCTAAAGTGGTTCCATGAAACGTGTAAAAATTATCAAGACCTTTGCCAAACATGTGGTTAGATTTTACGAAAAGTGAAGTATTGAAATTATACTTCAAATTTTGTTTATTCGAGTTTTATTCACTCATTTTCCATCACATAACTACATCTTTACAAATTGCTATATATTTTTCATGATTAACTATATGAAATGTGTTATTTTTTTGCTATTTAACTTCACTTTTTCTTTCTTGTATTGGATGGCCATCTCTCCTCGGCTTTAAGGAGAGATGGCCATCTGCCATTTAAACTTCAATTTTGTTTAACACTGTTTGTTTTCAATATTTAAATACTTTTTGCGTAAAATATTATGAGTATGTATAAGAATTTTAAATATGCAGCAATAAGTCTTGTATTTGCATTCTAAGAATTTTTATTTCAAATGAAAATCAAATTTCAAAGTAATTGCTTAAGGGGCGCAAAGGCCAACGCAGTGAAAAAGATTCCATGCGGGGACTCGAACGCGGGCCACCAGTATAGCGCACTGACGTTCTACCGACTAAACCACATGGAACGATATCCAGCCTGGAAGATGAGCTACAAACGCAGCACAAGATGGCTTGTGCTGCGTTTGTAGCCTTGCCAACATATAATATTGAGAAATTTTCCAGGCTGGGTATCGTTCCATGTGGTTTAGTCGATAGAAAATCAGTGCGCTATACTGATGGCCAGGGTTCGAGTCCCGGCATGGAATCTTTTTCACTGTGTTGGCCTTTGCGCCTCTTAAGCAATTACTTTGAAATCTGATTTTCATTTGAAATATTGTATTCAAGGCGAATGTTTCTCTCTGGAATAATTTCCATGTATTAATATAGTTTCTATCGATGTTGGATTTAATTATGTTTCGTGTTCGCCCCAGGTCGGTGGCTCACGATAAAATATTCCATCTTGTGCTGCGTTTGTAGCCTTGCCAACATATAATAGTGAGAAATTTTCCAGGCTGGGTATTGTTCCATGTGGTTTAGTCGGTAGAACGTCAGTGCGCTTATACTGATGGCTCGGGTTCAAGTCCCGGCATGGAATCTTTTTCACTATATTGGCCCTTTGAGCCTCTTAAGCAATTACTTTGAAATTTGAAATTTGATTTTCATTTGAAATATTGTATGCAAGGCGAATGTTTCTCTCTGGAATAATTTCCATGTATTAATATAAGAATTTTTATTTCAATCTTTAAAAACTATGGCCATCTATCCTAGAGTTACTCTAATAGAAACGCTTAAGCTGATTCATAATATAAATGCAGTAATAAGAATGATAAAAATTAAAAAAAATCTTCAAATACCATACTTAAAACTAAAATGCCATATTAAAATAAGACGAGACTTAGCGCTAAATAACACTGTATAAAAGAACGTTTAGAGCTCCAGGAAATTGTCTAAAATTTCAGACGGATCTCGTTACAATTGAGCTTAACGTCATCAGTAGAAAATAATGAGTGAAAATTGGCTAAACTGGTGACATGCGGGCAATAAAATTTGATTCATTAAGATTTGATTTTGGGGAAAAAAACCTGGCTAGTCTATCATACACTTCTGAAGAAAAAATTTTTATGCATAACATTTTTAATTCGACTGAACGAAATCCACGCAGAAAGGTATTTTTAATGGGGGGGGGGGGGAGGTGTGACAAATTGTTGCCATGATATAACAAATAACATTTTTATACAGTTATTACTTGTGTTTAATTAGTTTAAATAACTTTTAATTTTACATATAGTGTTTTGATATAATTCCTTTTAAAAATCAAATGAAAACCTCATCAAACTTTGTTTTATTCAATGGCAACACCCAATTTTGACAATATATTTTAAACCTTTGGTTCAAACTATGCCTAAAAACGAAAGTTCAAGTCATTTGGATGATAAGTTTTTGAATTATAATCATTCAAAATTTAGAGCTTCTAATATTAAATTACATTTTCATATTTTTATTAATATCTCCCGAGAGTATAAAATTATAATCCCCTATAATCCAATTGTGATGATTTTTTCTGTGGTTATAATACTACAAAACCCAAACATAAATACATTGATTTTGTAATTTAAAACATTTTATATTATGAATCGTTAATTATGAAATTAATATTCGAAAAAATTATGAATTGCAACCTACAGCTTTTTGATAGACTTATATTTATAATGTCTTGTTTTATGCGAATTCTCAATTTAACATATTTCTTTCAAGTAGTTTTCGAATTATGATTAAAAGACTTCAAAATGATGGTTGAAAGGGCCGTCTATGATGTTCAGAAATGCACAATTAAATATATATATATATATATATATTAATTACTCATTTTATTAAAATATTTTCACTGGCAATAGTTGAAACATATTAAGCGAATGAAATGGTCATATTGGCAAGAAATAATACATTTACAGTAGTGACATAGTCATTCTGTAGCACTTCAACAGTCGAGTACCGAAATTCAATTTGGATACAGCCCCTAAAATAGGTTCATTTTAAAATAAATAATTTCTCTGAAACTAATAGTACGAATTTCATGAAAATTTAGAATTAGGCTAATTGAAGGGTGTAGAATTTATTTATGGTATCAAACCTGGGTATTGATATTGGAAAAAGCAAAGTTTGGGTTCGTTTTGTTATGTAGATGGCCCTGTAATAGATCATTTAAAAGTAGACCTTATTTTCAATCGTTTGGTACCTGTAACTTTCTTCTACTATAATTTGTTACAGAGTTAGCAGTGTGTCTTTACTATTTTTTCCACGATTGTACATGCAGAAACTTTTGCTGTAGGATGTGCTTTTAGAAAATGAAAAAAAAAAGTTATCTTAAGCCTTTTTTATGCGAAAAAATGTGAAATTTGCGACGATTCTGCATTGGGTAGGATGACTAGATTCGTTCCGAACCCAACCTGACCTTATTGAGTAGGTTGCTTATGCCGCAAGTCAGATTGGGATTAGATCACGAGTAACCAGATTTCATGAAAATCGGAACCGGTTGGGATAAGTGAAAAACATTGATAACCGAAATGATGCAAAATTCTAATCCGAATCTTTCTTATAGAAAAGGAAAAAAAAATAGGAATCAGCCGACACAATAATGTCTGGTCGTGTTCTTGTGAAATCGTGTAATATATTCACCCTAGTCGATGCAGAATTGACACACATGTCACACTTATGACTTCACAAAGTGGGCAAAGCGTGATATTACATAAGGGTTTAAAAACGGCCTAACCGGCTTCACATCTACGCCACTGTGACTTCACATCGACGGTCACAATGTCACAATGTGACTTCACTGTGATGCTGCCGTAACGTCATAATGCTATACAGGATACATTCACTTAATTAAAAGATTGTACTTGGAATTTTAGAAAGCACTTATACGAGTACATACGCAGCATTATTTTCAATTATATTCATCTTTGACATCAACTGATTTTTTAAGCATCATCTGAAATAAATGTGCGATTAATTTTCAGGCAACATTAATCAGATGAAGAAGTGGAATCTGTTATTTTATTAAATTTAATACAGGTACAATTTATTTATACTGATATCAGAAATAATTGGTTCTAAAGTTTAAAAAAAATTAATACTTATTTTAATGCTTTGTAACTGTAATGTTATTCCGACTGTAGTTAAAACTCTCATTCAACTATAAATTTAACCAATTTTAGTGATTTAAATAAAAAAAATAAAAGTCAAGTTATTTATAGGTATTTAGTTTTGTTAATTCAGTTACGTTAGAGATAAGAATGTCATATTAGATAATTAATGAATAAATGGCTGAGTTTCATTTCATTTATCCCTCTTTAAGCGAAATTCTTACATATCGTATTCTTTACTGACATATTTATGTTATCACTGAATAAATAGAACAAGAACCAAATAGAGCAAACTAAAGCTAATAATAATCTGAATAAATAAAGCATTCAAGAAATGTCAGATTCTTATTATGGATTTCAAGAAATCGTTACGATTTTTCTTCATATGATATCAGAAGCAATAAACTTGGACGCTATCGGAAATGCTTTTATTTTGTAGATGAGGAAAGACATTTCTGACGTTCAAAAGTCAGCGAATTTTTAAATAATAATCAGGATGTTTGTTTTATGCTCAAAAATATCGATGCATGCTTTTAGGAAATTTTTCAATTCAGATTTAAAGTACAGCAATGGAAAGAAGATGAAAATATTGATTTAATTAAAATATTTTACTTGTAATTTTATAAATCATTTATAAATAACATTATTTTTAATTATATGTTCTTTGTCATTGGCCGATTATTTAAGCATAATCTTAAATCAATGTGAGATTGATTTCCACGCTACATTAAAGTAATGACATATTGGTATCTGCTACTTTGTGAAATTTAATAAGTGTTCATTTTGCCTGACAACTGAAAGAGAAGCCCGTAGTCAGGGTTCGTACGGGTCAGGCACTTTTTCAGGAGAACTACCAGTATTTTTTTTTTATATATATATAGAAAAGAAATCTAGGTAAAACGCGCAAAGTTTCGTCTTCTCTTAAGGAGATATTTTCTATAAGAAAATACTGGTGCCGAAGAATTTTCTGGTCTGCAAAATTCCAGCGAACCCTCCGTAATTGAACAAAAGAAGCCTGTAGTTTTTCATTTTATAAAGAATTATTTGAAATATTTCTGAAATCTGTCAAATATTAGTAAAATTTTTATACATTGTAGAAACCTGCAAGAAAAGGTGAATATTTCAATAATTATTCTGCTATAAATAATCATAGAAAACAGATGTTCATGAAATTAATCTATTTGGAAACACGTCTACTACTTATTCATGGAAAAAAAGTTGTTTATAATTTTTATCCATATTAAAACGCACCTAAAATTTTTATTTTCCAGAAAAATACTGCGTCTTATAGCTACAAAAAAATATTTTTTTTCACGAAATTCGGAAATCTAGTCCTGAGTTATGAAATATTTAAAAAAGAGAAGACATCAGGAATCATGTTTAAATGAAGGTATTGGGAGAATTGTACCAAGGGGTTGGAAAAAGGAAGGGTTTTGTGAAAACCGAAAAAACCCCATAAATTCTTAATTTTTGTACATATCAAATCAGTTTAAAGTTTTTATTACTTCTAAAAATAGGGCCAAAAATTTATGTATCACAGATTTTTGATAAAATATGAAATGGGCTCAAAGTGCTCAAAAATAGGGGTTTTTGGGGAAAAAACATAACTTCGTCAATTCTCAAGATATCAAATCCAATTAATTTTATTATAAATCTCCTTAATATTATCTACAACTTTTATACTGACAAGTTTTTGATAGGACCAATTCATACCGCAAAAAATAAAAAAAATAAAATAAAAACGAAAGCAAAAAAAAAAAGGGGGGGGGGGGATTGAAGAACAAAAAATCTATAACTTCGTCAGCTCACAAGATATAAAATCCCCATGAATTTATCATATATCTTTTTCATATTATCTACAACATTTATATTCATAAGTTTTTGGTAGGACCAATTTTTATCATGTATTTAAATTTTGTGATTCTACTGAATCATTATAAATACTAACAGAATTTAAGCAATAAATATTAAATACAAATTACTTGGTATGATATTTCATCATATACAGTATCACAGACAAATCAGTTTTAGTTGTTTTACAGTATTTAAATCATTAAAAGTGCTAGAAGAATTTCACAGAAGGTATAACAATGTAATAAATGAGCACTTAAATATTGCATAGAAAATAAGTTTTTCGCATAACATTTACTTAAATTGCGATTTATTTCAGCAATTTATTTCAAATGTTAAATTTAGCGAAAATTGTACAAAAACGTATTGTTCATGTTTTTTTTGTTTTTTTTTTTTGGATTGAAATTCATAAAAGTCAACAGTAAATGAATCAAAATTAGTAAACCAGATTTCAAACTGTGTAAAATGTTTTTGGAAAAATTAATCAAACCATATGGAAGGAAATTTAGTACTAATTTACGAAATCTAAAGTATTAGCATGTCAGTTAAAAAGAAACCCTCTTGCCAAAGAATAAAATTATTAATATTTTTGTTAATTATTTGAGTGTGGACAAATTGTTGTTCTATATAAAAATGACATTCCACTTCAAACAACGTGAATTTTTTGCATTAAATGAAATTGGGTTAGGTTACTAAGCAACAGCACGGTTACCAGTTTGGCCTCCATTTTCATTCAGAAATTTCAAGTTCACACTAGAAATAAGGAGCAGTATTTTTTTCTTATTATATAAGAGACATTTAACGATCATTTAAAGTAAAAAATCTTCTTAGGAAATTTCCGGTGTCAGTTTGAAATTTCAAATTAAAATCGGAGGCCAAACTGGTAACCCTGAGCAACAGCAATATAGTTTTTTCTTCATGAAACCAAAGGATAATTGCCTTCAGAGATGTATTTCTGAATTAAAATATTGAAACAATGTCAGCGTTATTACTTAAAATTAAAAAGACGTATGCAATTAAAAAGACATCCCTTGAACATAATTTATTTTTATATACTACCTAATACTAAGCAATATTCCAAATAATTATTCAATTTTTTGTTGTTCTATCAATTACTTGTAACAATATTAGAAGGAATTGCTGACTTTTTCTTCCGGAATGCACATTGTATAATATTTAATATTTCATATTTGTTAAGTAGATTAGATGCAGCAGTTAAAAAAAAAAAAATCCTGATAAAACATTTACTGTTAGATAAATAAAAATAAAACCTCAGCAATTGCAGCTTTTATTTGCCTGAATAGATCAAAATTAATCTTGTTTAAGTTAAATATCCAAATAAAATTAATACAAGTAGATTGTAACACATTCCCAGACTCAAGAGCTTTTTATTAAAATTTTTGGTTCACACTAATACAATACGACATATACGACAATCAAACCATATACGGCTATAATGCCATGAATAAATGTACTGCTTCTCCATTAGTCAGTACACCTTTAAAGCCATTCATTAAAAAAATCCCTGCCGACTCGGCCTACAGGCGAAGATATATTTCGAAGTTAAGTATTAATTTCACCAATAACAATTAAATCAAGATTGGAGATAAACCCAGTTTAACAATTTTATCTGGCAATATCTTAACAATTTTATCGAATTTTCAATTTCATTTTTCTGTAGGAGCTCGTTTTATCAGGATCATATTAAGGCGATATTCAAAAAAAATGTTTTTCCACGCTCAACAACTCTAAATTTTCTGACACATTTTCAGACTCATTTTTGAAAGTAAAAACATGAAACTTGCTGACGTGATTTTTTTTAGAGATTTATAAGCGACCTGTGTTTTTATTTTTAGTTCAATTAATTAGAACTTGATTTACAATTATTTTCTCAGTACGACCATTTTTTTCGTTTCCAGCACTATCGCTTCGGGAAATTCCGTTAAAAATGCCCACTTTGACAGCATTTAAAAAAAATAAATTCTGCCTTTATCAAAAAATCGACCAATACAGCACATTATATAGTTTCTGAATAAGAGAACCTGCCAATTGAATGCGTTTGAGAGCGAAAAGAAATTTAAAAATAAGTCATAAAATAAGCCGTTTTGATTTGAGTACGCCCTTAATACGACAATTTTTTTCGTCAACCCCTATTTTTGTTTATTTTTTTTTTTTGCTTTAAGAGTTGATCCTATCAAAAACTTGTCAGCATGAAAGTTGTAGATAATATTGAGAAGATGTATAATAAATTTAAGAGGATTGGATATCTTGTGAATTGACGAAGTTATGAATTTGTTTCTTCTTCAACCCCCCCCCCCTTTTTTTTTTTAGTTTTTAATTTTTTTTTGAAGTAAGAGTTGGTCCTATCAAAAACTTGTCAATATAAAAGTTGTAGATAATATTAAGAAGATTTATAAGAAGTTGAAGTGAATTTGATATCTTAAGAATTGATGAAGCTCTGAATTTTTTCCTCCCTAAAACCCTATTTTTGTGCCCATTGAGCCCATTTTTAATTTTATCAAAAATTTGTGATACATAAATTTTTGGCCCTTTTTCTAGACGTAATAATAACTTTAAACTGATTTTATATGTACAAAAATTAAGAAGTATGGGTTTTTTTCGGTTTTTACAAAACCCCTCCCTATTTCCACCCCCTTGGTCCGATTTTGCCTATTAGTGAACTTGACCGAGATTTTCTACCACTTGATTTTATGTACCAGTTTGGAAGAGATATCTGCAGAATTACGGAAGTTATCGTGTCCATAAAAAAGTGATATGCTTATATACAAGATGTCTTTTAATTAACCTACAACTTAAAAATGAAATAACACCAGAATTGTTGCAGATAGACAGCAAAATTTTAGGTAGCTTTCATTACAAAAAGCTACCTATTGCAGCCGTTCGGAGGAAAGCGATTTCAAAAAATTTTGGTATATTTTCATCGATCATGACCGTCAGACCCCGAAACCACCGTCCGTTCAAAAGTTGATATATATATATATATATATATATCCATATATATATATATATATATATATATATATATATATATCTATCTGACCTTTGTCATACTGTAACTCTCGAATTTATGAACCGATTTGGATGTAATTCGGTATGTACATAGTACATACCAATGTCTCGATCGAGTTCGTTGGCCAGCTTCATCCGCCATTTTGTTTCAAAATGGCGGTCATTTAAAATTTTCTTAAAAATTTTAAATTTGAAATGTGGTACCAAAGAATTGAAAATGGAAAAATATTTTTTTCTTATGTATTTGACCTTTATACAGAGATTCCGGAGCAGTTTTGGTTTCGTCTATATCTTAAAAAATGGCTGAGTTATAGCATTTTGAATTTCTAGCGTGGCTGACATTTTGAAACGTCCTGAATTTTGTCACGCGATAAAAGGCGTATTTATGAACCGATTTAGATGTAACTTCGTTTGTACATAGTACATACCAATATCTCGACCGAGTTCGTTGGCCAGCTTCATCCGCCATCTTGTTTAAAAATGGCAGCCATTTAAATTTTTAAGAAAAATTTAAATTTGAAATGTGGTACCAAAAAATTGAAAATTGAAAAAAAATATTTTTTTTTATGTATTTGACCTTGATACAAAGATTCTGGAGCAGTTTTTGTTTCGTCTATATCTCAAAAAATGGCTGAGTTATAGCATTTTGTATTTCTAGCGTGGCTCACATTTTGAAACGTCCTGATATTTGTCACGTGATAACAGGCGTATTTATGAACCAATTTGGATGTACTTTGGTGTGTACATAGTACATACAAATATCTCGACCGAGTTCGTTGGCCAGCTTCATCCGCCATCTTGTTTCAAAATGGCGGCCATTTAAAAAATTTTTAAAAATTTAAAATTTAAAATGAGATACCAAAATATTACAAAATGAAAAAGATTTTTTTTGTATGTGTTTGACCTTAATACAAAGATCCCGGAACAGTTTTTGTTTCGTCTATATCTAAAAAAATGACTGAGTTATAGCGTTTTGAATTTCTATTGTGGCTGACATTTTAAAACGACCTGATTTTTGTCACGCGATAACAAGCGTATTTATGAACCAATTTGGATGTTACTTGGTCTGTACATAGTACATACCAATGTCTCGACCGAGTTCGTTGGCCAGCTTTATTCGCCATCTTGTTTCAAAAGGGTTGCCATTTACAAAAAATTAAATTTAAAATTCAAAATGAGGTATTAAAAAATTGGAAAATGAAAAAGATTTTTTTATGTGTTTGGCCTTGATACAAAGATTCCGGAGCAGATTTTGTTTCTGAAAATTTGTTCTTTTGTTTATATCTTAAAAAATGGTTGAATTATAGCACTTTGAATTTCTAGTATGGCTAACATTTTGAAACGATCTTGTATTTGTCACGCGATAACACACGTATTCGCCTATTTCCATGTGGGAAAGCATGTGGATAGTATACATCAACATCTCAGCCAAATATAAGTTACTTTAAATAAAAGCAGCTTGGATAAAGCTGACTAATTTCGTGAAATTCTCATTCATAATGATTTAGTATTGATAAAAATTAGTATTGAATCTCCTATATTCGGTTTCCACTAAATTGAACTTAGTGTGTTTGAATAATATAAGTTGGCTTTTTTAAAATAAGGTATTTGAAAGCTACCTCTTCCTCCCGGCACTGGCCGGAAGGACTTTTTTTTTATTGAAAAGAACGTCGAAAAAGTAATTAATGCACAAGATTTACAAAGTGAGAACCTACAGAGGCGATAGAGTAGCGCAACCTAGTCACAAATTTATCAGTTAAGGTTAGTTGGGGCTACTGGGCCATGATTTTACAATGTGACTCTGGAGTGTCTGACAATTCAGCTTCAAAAAGCTAATGTTCGTTTGAAATAAAGTCTGAATTTCTGTAAATTTGTTCAGTTAGGTTCCCTCTATCAGACAGAAATGCTCAAAATTACATTTTAATATTTAAAAATATAAAAATATACATATTTCATCTTTCTTTCCTCATGGGTCCAGTTGCCCCATAAAAATGGGGTAAGTGAACCAGGAGGGTCTATGTTCCACACGCGTTTATTTTTTTTTTTCCTATGGGGTATCAGGTCCTGTTTGAAAAAGTGTAAACAACTTAAAAAAAATTTAAACCAGGCAGATCATGTAAATTATATGTGAATAAAGAGCATTGTAAGAGAAACCTTCGCTGTCAATGTGTCTAAAAAAAGCACTAAAAGTGAAAATATTAGACTTATTTATACCAAAAACATAAAAATTAAGTAAGTACTTATGTACTTTAGTATAGGTAATAAATATGAATTCACATGGGTATTTTAAGATAAAAAAAGCAAGGTAAATCTATGAACAAACGGCTATGTAAGTACTTAAGTACTTTATCTGTATCCACGGGTCGCATTATATAGGGAAAATTTTATTGCTCCTACCAGAACCCTTAATGAGTTACCTTCATGATCATTTTATTTAACATATTCTAAAGAAAGGTGCGATGAACATATTATTTTCAAAATAGAGGTAGGAACAATAAAAGTTTCCCTATAGAATACGACCCTTGTATATCGTACAGTTTAAAGGCTTGCCTATCTCGTTTTCAGGGGCAAGGTACTTGCATTCGTAAAATGTTGAAATAATTATTGACACCGGCATTTACAAGAGAATCTATTTGAAAACCAGTAAAAGTATATTTTTGCGTACTTAATAAAGGTGAAGTTTTCATTATAAAATTCCGATGCCAATGAGGCAATTAGGAATTAAAATTATGATATGCCATAACGGCATCACCGCCTCTCAAGGGGTCAAGAAATTTGGTTTGATACCACCCAATATGCTTTTTAAAAATTTTGTTACGTAATTTTAATATGGTATTCTATAATTTTCTTTATTATGAGCAAAAAAGAATGGAGAAATTTACTTCCCGTAGTAAGAGAAACTCGAAAAAAATATTTATAACTATTGGGGTAACTGGATCCAGCATGGTCCAGTTACCCCGGATACATGTCCCAGTTACTCCATTCTGGAAAAATTTAGGGGGTAACTGGGACACCGGGCTCACATTTGAAACTTGAAGTAAATATGTATAGATACCTAATAATATTAATGTAGTTATCTACCTAATCTTAAAAAAAAAGAGATTGTTTAATAAAAGTACTTACCGTATTTTAATAAAAAGTCGTGGAAGTTCAACCAAATGGACGTTGTTTTTAAAAAAAGACACCTCAATTTTTGACAACCTATCACAGCAAAGTGAGAGTTATGCTTGTGTTGACACACGTTGTTTTAGGAAGTAGAGATTAAGGTGCATGGTTCACAAAAGCTAAAACTTAAAAAACATCAACAGCTTTTTATAAAAAAGCCTATGGCAAAGTTACCTCGCGGGTCCAGTTATCCCAACTAACCTTACTTGTTCAAGTGTTTCTCTTTTAATACTTACGAATGAGTCAGTAATGGATTTCTTGAGGTTATTGAGGTCTGTCGGCTTCTTCTTGTACACCAAGTCTTTCATGTGACCCCAAAGATAGAAATCGCACGGATTCATATCCATTGAATAAGGTGGCCAATGCAATGCACCAGGATGGTTTTTCGGGGGTATTGATAAGCAATAACCTGGGTTCCAAACACACTGTTAATGGTGTCAAACATTCTACCTGTTATATGCAAAGGGGCACCTTCCTGCATGAACCAATATTCATCGGTGTTCATACCCAGATTACGAATTTGGTGAATAACGACTGTCTGAGATTATCTTTAACATTATCAAACCTTTCAAATTTTCTTATCAGATCTCTTACCATTGCTCTAGAAAGGGTTAGTTTAGTTTTTGAATGTTGAAGCCTACTTCCGTAGAAATAGTGTTGCATTTCACCACATAAATACCAATTTTTTACAATAAAAATACGATCTTCAGTTGAATATGACGCTTTGGTAGACATTTTGAAAATTGCATAGAACTGACACTAAACAAATTCCTTTTATCCCCTCTTTCACTACACGCATTCGTGCTGCCATCTAGTGAGGCTCTGAGAAGTTATTTTAGATTAAAGTTGTAGGTTAATTAATAGTCACTCGGTATATATATATAGATAGATATATAAAGTTTTTTACTGAGGGTGGTTTTGGTTTCTAGGGGTCATGATCGGTGTAGATCTGAAATTCTTTTTTCCAAAATTCCAACATAGGGGAGATTGCAATAGGTAGTAACGAAATCTACCTAAAAAACCAACAGAACGCTGTAAAAGAACGTGGTTCCCACTTATATATATTTTTTCAATGCGGATTATTTTCAGAATAAATTTGCTGATAAATGGCACTGAATTGTTGACATTTAAGGTGATCCAGGAAACAAAATTTAATTTTATATATTTATAATTTTTTTTTTAAATCCTTTCTTAACATGTTGAGTGCCACCATACAGATTTGCCAGTTTAGCCTCCATTTTTATCCAGAAATTTAGTGTTCATACCAGAAATAAAGAATAGTATGTTACGCTTTATTTAATGAAAAACATTTAGCGATAACATAAAGTAAAACATATTCTTTCGAAATATCCGGTATAAATTTAAAATTTCTGATCATTTTCGCTGCCGATCCCGCGCCAGCGCGTAATGACATCACAAGCTGGCGCGGGTTCGGCAGCGAAAGTGTTAACAAAAATATGTACACATGTACTTTTTTTCAAATGTAAATTTTCTAAACAAAATTAATTTAATTAAAACAATAAATATGAGCCATATTTAAAGATTGATATGCCTTCTAAAAATCACTTTTTTTGTCTAACTTTTTAATTTTTGAGTGCAGAAAAGAATAAATATTAATTGATCTTCGTGATTTTCCGAAACATATATTTAAAAAAAAAGTAAATTATTTAAAAAAATATATATATATCAATACTTTTTATTACGAGTATTATAGTTAAAAAAAATTTTTTTAAACTAAAAAACCTCAAGACAATTTAATCTATAAATAGCTTTGAAACAATTATATGAAACCTCATAATTTTATCTTAAATATGACGAATCTTGATTACATACATACATACACAAAATACGAATGAATTTAAAGTTGTAAGTACTCCTTATATAAGCGGTACTGACTACTTTTTGCAAAAAGTAATATTCGTCATATTGAATGACAGAAATTTTGCAATTTAATGAGTTGAAGAGTTTAATAAAAGAAGGTTATCTATTTTGATGTAATTGTATTTATATGCGGTTTGTGTCATTTTATTTTAAAAGCTTTCGAGGGCGTCTTAAAAACCTTATGTTTTCAAGATTTGTGTGTCCTGGGCCGCCTTTATATGCAAATGAGTGAACTTTTAAAAGGAGCAAGATCTCACCGAAATATCGTAAAAGACAAACGCTTCATCTAATATCAAAGTTAAGTTTGCGTGACAAAGTATTGCTTGTCAAATTGTTTTACGTAAACGAGGAATTGGCTCGAACAGCTCTACGACTGTTTCGCACGCAAAAAGGAATAGGAAAATTTATGACGCATAATTTTGTTTCAACTAAGAGCTCTATTTTGACAGTTTGAGATGAACTGGTAAGTGTTCTGCCTGATAAATTGAGATTTCAATTTGTAACTTTGTAAATATTAATTGAGAGTAAACCAGTACATTTTTCAGCACACAGCTCCGTTTGTCAGATTTCTGGATACGCCAGACTCTGATTGAAGTTATTAGCTGCCTGTAGAACTGTACTAACGTATGTCAAGAGTTTGTCGGTATACCCTTTCTGGACGTCGCTCAAGTAATCATTATGCACAAATGCTATGGAAACACAAAATCGTAACAAAGACGAGATTCATTAATAACCATAAACTGATGAGGTTGACTGTATCGTCTGGTTGGAACTGAAACTGAATAAAAATTGATGTTTTGAGAAATGGTGCGTCATATATTTCTTGGCTCTGCAGACCAATACTAACAGAATCCCGAGGTGTTAATATAGCAACACAATTCAATGTGCGCGCGAGGCAGTGGCAGTCAGTCAGTTGTGTCGTAAACGCACAAAATTTTTCCGAACGCATTAATTTATATAAAAATCAGTACCTGCGGAACCTCCACGCTTCCACGCTATACTGAAATTCTACCCATATAAGCTAAAAACATGCGACGTCGGAAACCGAGAGAAATTTTCCTATGGATATTATAACAATATCTACTGGAAATCCACAATGGTTTGTGAAGACACGGATAAACCTCATTTTTCATTAACCAATTTATAATGTTGGAGGTTATGTAATTCGATTGTATGTTTTTTCCTATGTATGTCCACGCCTAAATCTTGAATGAATGGTAAACCTGTACAATTCCTTACTTGACCAAATGACTTCTCGCTTAGTGTCATAAGGCAAAACTTACCAAAGAATCCAAATTTGACGTCAAAATTAGATGCTAATATAGAAATAGAAAATTTTAAAGTTGGATCCCCTGCTCCTACGCTCCCCTTTCCGAAATTTGTTTTAACAAAGTGAGGTCCACCAAAAATTGATTGTACACATGTATAGCTTCCGAAATTTCGAAGCGTTTCCGAGAAAGAGAGAGAGTGAGGGGTGGAGGCGATTTTGGCAGACCATGTGTAGCCAAATGTCAGTGGATGCTTTCGATTTTAGATGTTTTGTCAGTTATCTAGAGAAATGCTGAACCAATTTTTATGTAACTTCAGAGTGATAAAGTGCTTGTTTGGGTCTTATATTTTTCAGTGAAAGTTTAGACTCAAGAGTAATTAAAAGAGCATCAATGAATTATATATAAAAATATATTTGTATTTGCGATCACTCTATAACGATCGTCTTTATAGTATTTGGATCCCTCTCTCTTTTCATAATTTGGTATTCAACTGTACAGGGCTACGTATTTTAAAACTGCAATTCAAATATCATGAAAACTCAGAAAGATTTCGGAGACGCGACGTAATGAACTGAACTTCAGCAGATATCTGAAAATAGCTCGATAACAAGTGATTTTCCAAAAATTTGTCAAATGTTCTGAAAATGGCGTTAAATAAGCTGCATACTATATACGAAAAATGTGAGTTTTTTTTTTTAATTTTGAAGAAACGTTTAAATTTTCATCAATATACGTGTCTATTATTTTTGCACAAATGCATATTAAAGTTCTACAGGCCTACAGATCCATATATATTACAGTTGTAGATCTTTTCGGCATTTTATGTTACAAGGTGATCTTAAATATTCTTTTTTATTAGATTTATTGTGAGTTCCCTAATTGCCTTTGTGGCTTAATTTTCAATAAAAAATTCAGGTCTAACAAGTTTTTATGTTACTGAAGGGGCAGAACAATTCTTCCAGTATTTCTCTAGGCATTCGTAAAAACATGTATAATCAAATATGTCCTTTTGGTCATTTAGTGTATATGACATATACACGTTACCTCGAGAAAATATATTCTTTCATAGGATCATAGTTTTCATAGTAAACTTTCACAGAAGTATAAAAATTTATTAACTAGGAAAAATTGTTGCCAAAATTAGAAAGGGTGTTATGACTGGTGTTCGGATATTTTTTCGCATTGTGCATTGCGCAGATAATTTTATAGTGGCAAAATCGTACTTCTTCTAGACACAACGTTTAAATTTGAGAAGGATCTAGTTATTTTTATAAAAAATTAAGGGATAACACCACTTTGACCTGTTGAAAATTTCAAAAATATTTTTGCCATTTAAATTACTCATCATACACGTGAAAATAATAATTTATCAGTTAATTGACATCGAAAGTTAAACGACAGTTTTGGATCTATAGAAACAGAGTGCACCACAGTTACGAAACAGTAACGGAAATTTTGAACTTTTTTTTTCTCAGAAATGCATTTTCAGATAGCTTCCCCAGTTTTCAAACAATCAACTTGGATCTTTCAGAAAATTAATCGTCACATCTTTTTTCTAGTAAAATGCATAGGTTCTGATGTTTAGCTTTTCCGTGTATTTTTACGTGACGGAAATTTTGTCTGGAAATCATGTCTCATTTTAATTTGAATCGATGTCATTTGACTAAAAATACATATTTTAAACTATTTCACTAGCTTTTAGATTGAAAATTGTTTTTATTTATTCTTTCCAGATTATGTCGAGGATGATTTATCTTGTCCACTGTTTGGCCTTCTTTCTTAGAAGAGCTTCACCCCATAAGCTGCTAAGCCGCCATTTTTTAACAGATCAGCTCAAACAAAATAAAATTTACAACTTTAATATAAGTATAATAATTTTTGATTTTGGGTCCTCAAAGTGGTATTACCCTTGGACACTGATTGTAAAAAGTCACGAATCGAATACTGTCAGAAATGGTTTTATTCAGTCTTAAGAAATAAGTATTACACAACCCATAAATACCCGTGAAAATAGATAAAAATATCATCATTGATATCAATAACCAATTTGTGCATTAAAACAGTTTTATGTTTTTTTTTAAATGTTGAGGGATCCCAATAAAGAAAAAATAGAGACGAAAAATCAGAAATTGAATCTGTTTTCAATCCAATTATCTTAATTTTCAGGGACTTGCCAAAGACTTGTCTTGTTTTTTGTAAGGACGTTACACGAATGGTTAAATCAATTTTCAAAGGCAAGAAAGAAAAATAAAATTTGAAAAAGCGACATTTAGCAAAGAGGAAATGAAGATTCAAAATACAGCCGCAGACATTGAAGCTTTAAATCTTTAATGAATAATTCATTAAATGAAAATAAATTAAGTTGTTGAACAATAAAAGGCCTTGGTATATTTGACCAGTAATAGAAGCGTTTTTCATTTAATATTAATTGAAAATAAATGGAAGAAATGAGCTAATTTTGCATTGAGAGAATTGTGCGGATTGATTCATAACATCGACTAATTCCTATATTAAATGGTTCAATCTGAAGTTTTAATTCACCTCGATAATGGAAAATTGCTGAGATTTGATATCAAACATTATTACATATTACTTAAATGTTTCATTCGACTTAAATAGCTTGAGATGAAGAAAGTTTCCTGCGCCTTTCAAATCATTAATGACGTTCCATTAATTACGAATTCAATTAAATTGTAATGGATGCTCTTCTTACTCATTTCACCTAATATGAACGTGCATTAGAAAATCTCTTTATTTTCTTCTTTAATGTTAAATGATAAAGCTATTAAAGGCTTTGAATAGAAAATAATGTAGTCGAACATCATTGAATATTTGAGAAATATTCGTGCGGATCATTCTTTTTCAAATAAGAAGATGGGACGTTTTTGTCGTATAAAAGCTTGTTTGATAACTATTTAGAATTTTAATATATTGGAAAACATAGACTTAACTAAAATAAGCATATTTTATTTCGTCGAAAGATAAATTTGGCATAGTCACTCAGTATTAAACATGTACTTTATTAATAGACGGTTTTATAAAATATCATTTTTTGTACATTTCTGAAAATCTCTTTTACAATGTAGTGGACTGCCGTTAGATTGTAAGTCAAAAAACGTCGGATGCAACAAATGACTTTTAATAGAAGCATTTGAATAATAAATGAGTGAATAGAGTTAAAACTCAACAATAAAAAGTCTAACCTTTAACAATTTACAGTTTTAATCTATACTAATAAAAGAAAGTTTCGCCCTGTGTATGTGTCCTTCTGTCTGTCTGCGATGGCTATCAAAATATACCGTACGTACAAAGCTGAAAATTTGGCTGAGGGTAGTCCAAGACCTCTCTCCTGATGCATGACCTATCTTGTTTGCTCTTATTGAGGTGCAATATGGTCTAAGAATTTCTTAAGTAATTGTTAGTCCACGTAAGTACAGGAATGTAAACTATTACTCCATGACAATGACGACAATGGCAATGAAGCGAAAAGGGTGCCCTGGATTATCTCCAGATCTAAATTTGATATACCATGTATGAGATTCTTTCAAATCCCAAGATTTATAAGCTCTATCCAAGTGCAATGATCCGCTTTAATACAATAGTGTCAATAATTGCATTTCGATCCCATTGAGAAGAAAATCGGTAGCATGAAAAGTCGTTGATTAACATAAATAAGCGTCAGAGGTGGCGCAATTTCTTATTGACAAGCATTTCATGTACGGAATTATGACTTGGCGTATTCTCTTTCTTTTTAAATTAATTTTTTATGTGTGAGTAGTCATCAAACACTTTTCTTCGTGTACATAATAGTCCTAATAGATGTTACTGTGACATTTGAAATAATCGGAAATTATTTTCGTTTTTCATTTTTGTTCTTTTTCTTTTTGACAGGAGCATCTATCTTTTTAAGAGAAGGCGGAACTTGATTTTCAAGGGTTTTTTCTTTTTAGGCCCAAGCCAATGTCGCATTTAATAGCACGATTATCAGTGTAGAGTTGACCGGGGCACATTTACGCGGTTTTTTTTCAATGAATTTTCTAAGTTTTATGTTTCAACTTAGGAAATTTTAGACACTGTGGTTTTATAAAGAAGTTAATAAAGTTAAAATTTGTATATTCAGTTGTTGCCCTATTTGTGTTTTTAACCGTAAAAAAATTTTTTTTAGGTCCAAGTCCTTTGCGTAAAGATTGTCCCGGGAACGGGGCAAGTTTACGCATCAAGTGGGGCACATTTACGTATATTATAAGTGATACCAAGGAATAAGTGAAATAAATATTTAATCAAATAGAAATGATTTATTTATAACTTAAAACACTGTTTAAAAAAATAAAGAGAATTAATTAAAGAACATTTTATAGGCTAAACTGAAAGCATAGGGCTTATTTCTAATTGAAAACAGAAACTATTTAGTCATCTTCATCATCACTGTTACAATTTTTACAAACAAAAAATAAAGTGTTTCCTTTTGCACACTTGTCATGGGACCACATTTTGCATCTAAGACATTGAACCCAGTCTGGACGTTTTTTTGGATTGGTTGTATGGTTTCAAACAATAAATACATACACAGTTTTATCTTCGTCATCTGATTCATTCGCTATATTCTAGAGTGTACAAACTTTTTCCATTTTGCAGTTTTTGGTTTCATGCTTCTTCCTTTGCTGTCTTCTTGTTCTGCTTCCATAGAAACTAGTAAACTTTAACGCAATTTCTTCTTTTGAACGTGCGTAAACGTGCCCCGCCGCCCTGTTTGTATTTATTTTTAACGTGCAACGAAAATTAATAACATTTCTCTTCATACAAATACAGTTCTCAAAAAAGGATAAAATTCTACTAATGTCCATATATTTGTTTATCCTTAACTAAGTATAATTAGTTCACAATAACTTTCAATAAGTTCAACACAAAATTTACTCTCCTTGACAGAAAACAGATTATCCTTTCCTCATGCAAGACCGAAGCTCGACTGACGCTCAAAAACCTGTGAGAATACCCACTAGGGAGCAGCATCAATCTGTCATGACTGGTGGCACGCTAGCTATAACTCGTTTCGGAAAAAGTGCACTGCGTAAACGTGCCCCGGTCTACCCTACTGTTTCTGTAGTTATCGAATAGTAATCACACCGAGAAAACGTTCCTTTTTAACAAATGTGATGATTACAACGTAAAGATAATGTTAATGACAGGAAAGTCCCTTTTTCAAATCGTCTAATACATACTTATTTTTTTAACCATTTGGAAAAATGGTTATTGTCCTCGGTCAGGGTAGGAAATCACAAACATATGTGAAGCGTTTTATTTGTTGAATCCCGCATTTTATTCGTTTTCTGATTGGTCTATACAGTAATCTGTGTTTTCTCTTTACTTTCAACAGAGATGGATACTTCTGTTGCCACTATGACAAAAAAGTAATGAAAACTACAAAAAAAAGTAATAGCTCAGAAACAAAATGAGATACAGATTTCAAACAAATTGCATTTAAAAGTACATTTTTTTCTCTATACGACGGTGTAAAAAGTAATATTGTGGAATGTTTAGAAGTTTAAGAATGAAATTTCATTTAAAATTTGTCCAAGAATATTAATGTTTAATCCATGGCGTACGTAATGTATGATCAACTCCGTGCGATTTTTTATGTCTTAAATTTTAGTCTTTGAAAAAATCATTTTTCAAATGGTCGTTGTAATTTGTTAAATTGCATTTTTTTTATATATTACCTTAAAATGTAGGAAATATGATAGGATGATTACAATTGTACCATAAATATTATGTTATAAGTTCATGATATAAAGGCGTTTGCACCCCTTAGAATTTCCAAGGAGTCAGCTACCACTATTTCGGATTAGAAAATTAATATGTAATGTGTTAATCCCTCACTTTCTAACAACGATTTTTAATTGTAGAATTTATAATATTAAATAAGGCAAAAACTTCTATTAAAAAGCGTGGTACAATTGTAAGCTCCCTGTGATATATAGTACAAAAAAACCTCAAATCCGAACCCAGGTCATACTTGCCTTTCTAAAAATCACAGAATAAAACTTTTTGCTGTAAAGTTTCTTTCATATGACTTATATGACTTTCTATAACTTGCTTATGATTTTCTTGATACACCATCTACAGATTTATTTTTATTCGAACTTTAAAAATTTCACTGTATATCGTTGTTTCGGTTGGTATTGAAAATTTCGGGTGAATTTTGGCTAGGTTTTGAATATTGCGGTGGGTTTCTGTAATCCGTTTTATCGAAAACAATTCCACAATATTGTTTTAGATGACAATATTTCAATCTAAACGTATATAAATATATATTACGAAACAATTTAATGGGTTAAGCGAACAATCACGTCGTGTTTTTATTACATATTACTGGATTAGTACCATATATTAATCAGCCGTTGGTGATGTTGTATAGCAATCATACCTCTTAGCACAAGCATCGCTAGTGGAGGTGTCAACTCTGTCAAAATTTAGCAACTGTAGAGCGACGATAATATTGGTAGAGTCCAATCAAACTCTTATTTATTCATGATGAAGACAAGGCAGATTAGGCTGTGTGAGTGGTGAAAAAAGGCGTATGAAGAAATCTGGGGTTTTCCCAATTAAAATCATGGAAACGTAGTCATAGGAAACTGTTTATTCCATCAGAACATACCAACATTAAACAATTCCCACAGGATGAGAAATAAGAGCATTCCACTCGAGTATGAACTAGTTACTCATGCAAAATAGATGTTAATTAACGAAATGAATATTCTACGCAACTTAGGACACCGGGTAACAAATTAAGTAAACAAACCAACAGCACAAAAAATCTACTCCTGAGCTCATGCTCTAGCTATTTATTAGAATGCGCGGAGGAAAATCCGATTGAAATGAAAACTTCAGGCTAACCAAACAAAATCACGAACGAGACTCGAAGTGAAACTGCGATCCGTCACTCAGCCAATGAGAGCGACCGAGAAACGTCACAGAAAAGAATCCCGGCGCTGGTAATGGAAGGATTTCGATGTAAAAAGTTATCGACCATCTGGCGGGAAAATGAGATGAAATAGAATAAAAATGTAAAAATGGTTTTTATAAACATTCGAAAATAAGTAACTGCGTTCAGAACTTTACAGTTTACGTTTTGGAATAAATCTATTATTAAGATACGCGTTTTAAAATTATAGGAATTTAACTAGAAATAAATAATAGAGCGTATTAAAAAAAGGAAATAATGAATATGCCGGCAATTTAGAATAATTTAAATGAATAGTAAAAGTAACATTTTTGATATAACACACACACATATATATATATACAATTGTGAATATACATATGAGGACGCGAGTTTCAAAACTTGTCTTATCCAAAATTTAAAAAATGATATTTTTCTGGTAAACTTTCACCGGAAAAACACAACAATCTGCAAAAATATAAGCTTTATCCGCTATTATTTCTGACTCTGTAAAATCGTGGTTTGCAATGAAAACCATAGAGGTTATTCGCGATTTCCCAAAATTTGATTTTCTGGATAAGGCGAGTTTTGAAACTCGCGTCATTATATATATATATATGTGTGTGTTCCTTTTCTACATAAAATATAAAATTGACATTAGAGGTATAATTATAAGCATTGCTTTAAAATATAAAATAATATTCTTATATTTCAGATTTCGGTGTGAAGTGCATAAGTTTCAGGTTCATGAAAATTATTTTTTCGGGTTCAAATTTTGTTTTAGGTAAACAAGTTTTTTTTTTGTCAAAATCGTATAAGGTTCCGGATTGACTTTAACCCTTAAATGCCTGATTTTACAAAAATCATTGTAATAATGTTTTTCGGCTTTCATTTCTTAAATAAATCATGGGAAAAATACTTAAAAAAATCATATTTTGTTTTGAATATGGTTTACGACTAAAAAACAGTTTGTATCGGCAATACTGGTCTTTACTGGAAAAAATAATTTTCCTTGATAAAATTCTATGATATAAAACCCACAAGAACTTTAGGAACTATAATAAGAAATAAATTTTACTTGCGCACTGCAGTACAAAATAGGATATTTTGCAAGCTTCCAAACAAAACAAAAAGAACAAGTAGCAACAATTGAAAAAATAAATCTATCTTTATTCTTAAACAGCCCAAGTGTTGCCATCTACATGTTGAATCTCGATTTAATAATATTTTCAGAACGTATTTTATTGGTAACATTAGGCATTATAGTTCAATATTATTCTAATAGTATTTTAGAAGCTTAAATTGGGTATGTTGCTGAAAAGCAACACCCGGCATTTAAGGGTTAAATGGATTTTTTTGGTTCGGGTCACATCTATCCCGACCCGTCCAGCACTGTAATATTAATAATAATAAAGATTCGTCACAAATGCGCGTATGTAAGGAACAATACTTTGAATTCGATTTTACTTTTTTTTTTAAGTTACTTTAGTCTAACATTTCATTTCTTGCTGTGTAAGTTTCATTGCAATAAAAATATGAGGGGCTCACAACCATAGTAGAACAAGTCCACTTAAAAAAAATGAGATAGTTCATGTAGAAGATGCAGTAGACTGTGTTTTATCCACTGCCATAGTACATCAAGTCTGTAGTTCACGTACTTTCTCATACATTTCATCTGTGTCTAGAGTTAGTGAAGTAATAGAAGAAACCTTCACAACCATACTGAATCAAGTCTATTCGTCAGTGTACTGCTGTTTCATCTGTGGTTCATTCTTTTCTAAATCTTGCCTCATCGCTATCAAAAAACGTTGTAGTTTAAATAAGTGGCGATTTCAATACTTCTGATGAAAAATAAATGTTCGTGAATCATAAGATGGAAAAATTATGAATGAAAAGTAGTATTGTTTCTGATGACTCCTCCTCCCCCCCACCTATCGGTAGACAAACGGCAAACATACCGACAACTTCTTTCTTAAAAAATTCTTTACACACTGTAAAAAAAAATGGTAACGTTCCATGTAAAATCTAGGAACGTTTCGCCTTTTCTCAGGTTTTCAGAATAATTTAGCTCTTTCCTGTGAAATTCTGGTTTTCTTATCTGAAACGTTCCTGAACCAAAAGTTGGAAACAGCAAAACGTTGCGGCCGCCATTTATTATTTTTTTTGCTATAATCCGTTGCTCGCGCGCGAGTGTCGAAAAAGAATTCCTTAAATGAATGTAAAAAAATCAATATGGAATGCAAATAAATCAATAGACAACATAATCCTTTACGTCTCTATTGTCAAGACAATTCAGATGAAAATATAATACCTCCGTGACATCGCTAAGAGATTATATCTCGCACTTGTCTGTGGAATGTTTAAGGAGCAGACCGTGTAAAAAAAATACACTTATTATTTGGATCTCCATTAACCAGGGGACCATCAAACATGATTCTCACCGATTTTGATTAATTTAAAGTATGTTTTAGAGTTCTTATCTCTAATTATTCTTGTGAAAGGATTTCTTCAAATGAAACTTAGATTTTCAGAAATTAGATGCCGAGGTTTAGCATACGTTTCAAATACCCATTAGTTTGCAGCTCTCAACGTGTCTTTCGTAGTGTGGACGCAGAAAGCTCGCACGCCACCCGTACGGCCCGAGTTCGATGCTACCTCTGGACTTTTTTTTTCTTTTTTAATTAATTTTATATTTTAACACTTTATTACAATTTGATATATATTTGACACTTTGAATTGCTGCAAATTTGATTTTTTTTTTTTCGGAAAAAATATACAATTACGTTTAGGTTTTTTTTTCATGAAAATTTATATGTATTTTATCTAACTTGTAAACTAACATAATTACTAACGAAAATCCAAAATATTTTATGTCTAGATTTTTTTTCTAATTATTATTTACATTTATATATTTTTATATTTTAAGCAAAGTTCAGAAACAATATATCATATATATATTTACTTTATTGAATTTTAACTGAAAAAATATTTTTTCGTGTAAATTATAAATAATAATTTTGAAGTCAATTTCAAAATATTTTTTCATTCTAACAAATAATGATAAAAAAGCGAAAATTGTCAACTGGAAATGTAAAAATCGTCTGCGGATCCCGCATGCTGTGAAATGTCAGTAATGTTTTGCTGTCAACAGAAATATTCCTGGTATTTGGCAGGAAACTTACTGGCATTTCTGTAGAAAGTTTTTAACATATACAGTAAAGTTCCAGTCATTTTCAAGAAATGTTTCTTGGAAATAATGGGCAACTCAGCTGTCCATTTTTTCCCAGGAACGTTGCGGAATTTTTTTTACAGTGCAAGGAAAAAAAACTCTAATCACATTTTTCGATCTTCGGCCTAGAGGGTAATGTATGACAAAGAATAAGAGCCCCGTAAAGGAGAAATTCTATTACAAAGGCTTCAGCATAAAGTTTAATTTACACTTCAAACCGTAAAGTACAGATACATGTAAATTATGTGATGACATATCAATCAAGCTTTCGACAGAAAATGATGAAAATACTAGAAAAAGTCTTGAAACCGAACGAGAGCTTCACTTGCAGAAAGCTAAACAGGCTAGAGAGAAAATGAAAACTGATGAAATTAAAGCCTCAGATGACGCTTACTGCTGTACATTCGACTTGCAAAAAGCACTTCCCATACCTAAGATTTAAACATCCATAGCTTATTACAAACGCAATCTACATGTTTACAACTTTGGGGTGCATTCATTTAATAATAATGTGAAATTCCTGTACGTTTGGGATGAAATAGAGGGTGGTAGTGGTTTTAAAAACCTTTCGAGCATTGTTGCAATACACCTAAGAGAGAAAACCTCTAAACATAAGAAATTATTCTATATTCTGTAGCATGTGGAGGCCAAAATAGGAATATCAAATGTTTCTTACACTGTTGAGACTAGTTAAAAGTACAAACATAACAGCAGAATAAATTGAGCACAAATACATGGTGTCCGTCAACTATTGCCTGCCGAATGACGCATAATTTGGTCTGATTGAAGCATCAAGTCGCAAGAAACAACGCATCTATGTTCCTGGAGAGTGGAAAGAAACTATTATGAATGTAAAGAGGAAATGTCCTAAATTTGATGTCATTGAAGTTAAGAATTCCGGCTTCGTTTCAACTGCAGATTTGGAAGAAAGTATCATAAAGAGAAAGAAGGATACCGAGGGGACTTGTTTTAGTTGGATGAGTATTAGATGGCTGCGAGTTCTGAGAGGATCTCCCTTCTTGTGACTGTTCGAATAAACCATCAATGAAGATCAACCTTTTCACAAAATAAATTTGGAAAAACGGTTTCGTGGGCGCAAGTTACTTTCCTTGTCAAATGTCAGTCAAGATGCATTGTATGCGATCCGCAGAAAAATCACTTTGGCCAATAAAGGAAGATATGATGAATCTTCTGCTATACATTCCCCCCAATTCATCATGTATACTTCAAGAATCTTCCAGCATAGGTCAATGATAGGTTCCAAGTGATTTCCTTCAGAGTACATCTTGATGACGATGATGATGATGATGATGGTAGTATTGTATACAGTGAATGATTTACGATAATTGATGATATGTTTCACTCTTTGTATTTGATTTAGAGTAAAAAATAGAATAAGTAAACATAAATCAAAATCAAGAGTTTTTGGATAGATAGAAATATAATGTTGGACAATAGAAATATAATGTTGATATTCGTAAAAGTAGGGCTCTATAAAAATGATACTTTAATTTGAATATTGGCATATATAATCCTTATAAATCACTTGACCTGAATTAATTATTTATTAATAACTTTAAAGCGTTATTATTCAAAATAAAGATTTATGGACTTGGTCTACTATGGTTGTGAGCCCCTCATATGTAAACAATGAAAACTGTTTTGGATTTGGCGCTAAATACACAGCAGCATAAAAAACAACGTTTAGAGTACCAGAGGATTTACAAAAGTCTGTTTTTTCAATTGTTTTCAGTGGTGTGAAGCTTATTGCCACAATCATTAGAAATGTACTGTAAATATAATGTTACAAGTTACTGGTTTCAAGGGGCTTATATTCCTTAGAATCTGCGACAACTATTTCTCATTATGAAATTGATATTTAATAGTTAAATAACTGACTTTGTAACCACGATGTTTAATTTTAGAGTTTGTAATATTTTTCTGAGCCTCAATAAGAGAGAAAGTTCAATCAATAATTGTGGTACAATGTATAAATATACCGGGTGTCCCAAAAAGGACTGACTGATTTTAAAATTCAATAACTTGCAAACGGTGACAGATATTTAAAAAATTCTTGCAGGAGGGTTATGCATAAGGTCAAAAGTTTTTTTACAGTGGTTTTCAATTTTAGTTCGAATTACAAGCAATAGATGGCGCTGCGATCAATAGACGCTGAATTCAGGCTCGATTTTTGGTACTTCGTGGCCCGGATAATACATTTCCATCTCCTTTTTCAGCATGGAACAAGAGAAAGGACTAGAAATCGAGCCTGTATTTAGCGACTATTGCTTACAGCGCCATCTATTGTTTGTAATTCGAACTAAAATCGAAAATCACTGTAATAAAACTTTTGACCTTATGCACAACCCTCCTGCAAGAATTTTTTAAATATATGTCACCGTTTGCAAGTTATTGAATTTTAAAATCAGTCAGTCCTTTTTGGGACACCCGGTAAATACTTTCATTCAAATTATCATCTGTTTAATTATTAAAATAATATCAAACGGAACATTTTTTAATGATTATAAATTACACTAGGTGATGTAGTTTTAAGTAAAGATGAAGCAGCTAATTTAAAAGACATGACATTATGGAATGTCAACGATGCTTTCATATTTTGAGAAGCAGAAAGAGGAAAATAGCGATACAAAATAGCTTATAATCATTTAAAATCATTCATTTTTAAACTTCTTTAGTTCGTGTTTAATTTAGTATGAGAGGAAATGTTTTTAAAAATATATTTAGCATCTATTTCATGTACCAAAAGTGTCATTCTGCAATTTGGAAATGAAACTTTTTTTTACATTTTTTCTCCATTAAATAATAAATATGCTCAGCATAAGTAATTAATTTTGAAACTGACTAGTATTTTTTATAGCAAGCTTTAAAAATATTTTTGAGTTTTACTTAAGATGATTTTTTTCATAATTTGCTTTATACACAACTTAATGGAGTAAAAGCTAATAAATAACATTCTTTGAAATTTCGTTTGAATGGCTTTAATACTTTCATTGCCGATTCAGATAGTGGCTGTGATAATTTTTCATCGATTGATTTGATATTTTCAGAATCATTTTTCTACCAGTAGTCTAAAGAAAAAAAATAGACATTTTGCTAAAAAAAATAGAAAATTGTTTTATCAACTTTTATATTATGTTTGCGGTGGTTATATCGTATGTGGTTTTGATGTCACGGAACGTTGTACGTATTTTTGTATTTTTGAGTTTGAACGTTGCAAAATTTGTAGCTTTTATATTTAAAAATCGCACAAAGTGATTGCTTTATAGAATAAGCTGTTTTATTTGATATTTTTTACAAATACAGCTATTTTTCAAAATTTCTACACCGATTTGGATTGTACAAAAAAATTCTTCGGGGATCTCATTTAATGATAATTTATTATCCTTTTCTCCTAAAATTTACTACATGCTGTCTTTTATTTTTGACTTCATACTTACCCTTAGAACTAGATAGAGCCTCCAGCTTAAGAATGGGTGACCTCTAAAGAGTAAACCAAAACATGGGAAACAACGATGAATATAATTATTTATGACTATCATTGTTTTGATTTTTTTTCGCTGGTTTTTTTTTTTTTGGTCTTCTGTATTAACTCTCTTCTTTGTATAACTTATACATTTTGAATTAGATCATGTTAAATTTATTTATTTTGTATTTTTTAAAGGAAATATTACAAAGAAAAAATAGATTTCAAAATGGATAAATATATCTGCTTATTGCCACTAAACGCAATATGCGAGGGAAAGTCAGTAAGTAGGTCACAAACTGATATAAGAGGTCGTAAATTAGTACTAAATTGTTTCCAAATATACCAGTAGGTGGCAGCATAATCCAACTATAAGATGTTTCGAATTTATGAGACAGCAGTTGTACAAGATGAGTAGGGTTGTTCAAAAGTTATTGACGAAGAGCGAAGTGGTCGTTCTGTTCAGATTGCGACAGTAGAATCAGTGCGGAAGGTTGAGGAAATTATTGCTGTGCTGTCTGTTGTTGTTCTCATGTAAGCTCTAACCATTTCCTCAACCTTCCGCACTGATTTTTCTGTCGCAATCTCAACTGGACGACCACTTCGCCCTTCGTCAAAAACTTCTGAACGACGCTGCTCATGTTATACAACTGCTGTCTCACAAATTTGAAATTAACATCTTATAGTTGGATTATGCTGCCAGCTATTGGCGTATTTGGAAACAATTTACCACTAATTTCGGATATCTCATATCAGTTTGTGACCTACTTACTGACTTTTCCTCGTATATGTTCGGTAAATGACAAGTAGCATCTTTAGAGACAGGTAACCAACTTTTAATGTGAATGTCGGAATTCTCCTGACATCCCAGAGGATTCGAAGAGCATTCAAAAGTAAAGTTATACGAAGATGACATATCATTGAAATCAAAATGGGATTTCTCGAGAAGATTCATTCCTGAATTTAAGCAGTTCTTGTTTAAATTCCGATTAAGGCGCATATTTTTAAGCTGAAACACTTTTCTAGTTTTAGTTGTTCAGTCCTAGTTCAGTATTCTTTTTCAGCAATCTCTGTTGAGTAAGACATTTTTTCTTCTTTATTTATGAATTTTTTTGTTCAACAGAATTTATATACAGTAGAAGTTCTTTAATCCGGCAAGTTCGGGACCACATCCGTGCCGAATTAGCGATTTTGCCGGATTATTGAACGTCAATGCAATTTTTGTGTTCAACTACCATGTGCAAATTGTATAAATATCTGACAGATACTGTTTTATGTTTCGTCATTCTAAGAAATGTGAGCATTAAGGAAAACATAGAATACAGACTTAAAATCCAGTTATTTAATATATACTGTATATGTACAATGTAATGTACAGTCGTGGAAAAAAAAACTAAACACCCCCTACTAACTCCTCAACAAATTATCGTAGAAGAAATTTACTGATACCGAACGATTAGAAATAAAGTCTACTTTTAAATGATGTACATGAAATTTGCTTAGGGGGCCGTTTACATATTAAAACGAACTATAACTTTGTTTTTTTCAATAGCAATGCACAATTCTGAATGCACAAACGAACTCTACACCCTTCAATTAGAATAAAAACAAATTTTTATGCAATTCGTACCATAAGTTTCCGAGAAATTAATTATTTTAAAACGAACGTATTTTAAGGGCTGTATCCAAATTGAAGTTCGATACTCGATTGTTAACAAAGAGAGCCCCCTTCTTGATCAAGACTACTTTAGCGCCACTCAAGCTGTAAAAGAAAGTTTGTTAGACTACAGGACAGCAGAAGAAATTTCAAAATATCTACTCACTTCTATCATAGATGGCCCCTTAAACCATCATTTTGCCGTTTTTTAACCATAATTTGAAAACTACTTGGAAGAAAAATATGAAATTTCGGATTTCCATAAAGCAGGATTTAATAAATCTAAATCCATCAAAAAAATTGTACGTTGCAATTCATAATTTTTTCGAATATTAATTTCATAATTCATATCATAAAATTATAAAAATTGGAAATTCAACGTATTTATGTTAGGGTATTTTAGTATTATTGCTACACAAAAAATTAGCACATTAGGAGCATAATTTCAGGAGATATAAATAAAAATATTTAAATGTAATTTAACATTAGAAGCACTAAATTTTGAATGTTTATAATTCAAAAACTTATCATTTAAATGACTTGAAATTTGGTGTCTAGGCATAGTTTGAACCGGCGATTTAAAATATCTCGTTAAAATTGGGTATTGCCATTGAAAAAATGAAGTTTGGATTCGTTTTAATATGTAGATGGCCCCCTAAGAAAATTTTATATACATAATTTAAAAGTAGACTTTATTTTCAATCGTTCGGCACCAGTAACTTTCGTCTACGATAATTTGTTGAGGAGTTAGTAGGGGGTGTTTACTTTTTTTTCCGCGACTGTACATATAGGGTACATCTATTGTATATGTACAATCCATTGTACATATAGCAAAAAATTAATATAAATGTTACATTTTTA
Source organism: Maratus speciosus (assembly GCA_963932465.1). Taxonomy (NCBI): domain Eukaryota; kingdom Metazoa; phylum Arthropoda; class Arachnida; order Araneae; family Salticidae; genus Maratus; species Maratus speciosus. Next base: position 115,679,447 of record OZ010796.1, on the reverse strand, counting down.
AAAAGTGTCTGATATAATGTTGCTTCCGCAATTCGGGTTTCTTCTTCAAAAATTCGTTACGGGTTATATACAGATTTATGTGTTGAGCAGCGTTGTAGCTTTTGTTCGATTAGACAAATTTTGTGACTGTATCTAATGCATCAGAAGCCTGTTTTTAAGAGATTTTAGATTCCTCTGTCACGGCCTTTTTTCCATCCGATTCCACCTCCTGAATCTGGGCTTCTTATGGGTGCTCGCATCCTTGTGATCCCAATCAACAGTGGTAAAGAAAAAAAAAAAAAAACATAAAAAACGTGAGCCTGCGTGCCGGATTGTAGAATGTGCTGAACCATAGAATGCCGGATGAAAGAGCTTCTACTGTACCGAAATTTCTTTCTCAAGTTTGTTAAAATATTATACAATATGTAAGATAAAATTAAGGGGGGAGATGATCACCTTAAAAAATTTGAAAAAGTCAATTTTTTTGTTGCTGTCTATTAAGAAAGTATAACATGGTACCGAACTTTGCTAAAAAAAAAAATTATGACGATACTCCAATTAAAGCTGATTTTATTATAAAATATGTGGAGCGATACCTATCCAAATCAAGGTAAATTTGAACTTTAAAGCCATTTTACTCAAATCAGATATTTTTGACATTACGCGCATCCTATTTCCAAAACTAAGTAACATAGAATTGTGAATCATATTGTATCTTATATATCTTTATAACCTCTACCTATTTGTAGGTAATTACCTGAAATATATTTATTTATTTTTAATTTTTATTGAAATTTTACCATAGAATTTGCGTTTTACGGATTAATTGCCTGAAAAAATATTTCATCTGTAAACTTCATTATTAATTTAAGTTGAAGTTAAAGTACGATATTGTAAGGATATATATATGTAATATTAAGTGGATATATCGAATATATGTTTTGTAATCCTGCGCGCAACACACGTATGTCATTGGAAATCCTTAATTAGTATGTCTTAATTAAACTAAATTCTAATTATGTATCATTAAAATTATTTAAAGGAATACGTAAACAAAGATTTGTACAATTTATCCTAAAGAAATTGTTTAATTTGAAGAAATATTTCCAGCTCAAACATTTTCTAAAATATTGTGTTAAAATCAAGCACTGCTCTAGGCGATTTCAGCCCTTAAGCTGAGATAATAAAATAATTAACCACCAGTATCTCAGTATTATATATTTTTACCCAAAACTATTACAATATTTTATCTAAAACAAATGTCGATATTTGATTGTTTTGGCAAAAACGTGACGAGCATAACTTTTTATTTTATTTATCCTTCTTTGTTCAAAGTATTTTTATCTATACCTGCTGCTAAATAGTGTCGTAAAGCAACTATGCCTGAATGAATTCTACGCATTGAACGTACTAGTCTCAATTGCCCATTAAGCTAAGAGAACTGTGAACTGAACGATTAATGAGTAAACTATTCACAGAGTGTAGATTCTTGGAAGTAGAGAACAACTTGGTGATGAAATCCAACAAAAATAATCCAGTCTAGACAGTAAAAAAATACGGATGTTTCTTAATCTACAAAAATATAATATAACCACGAACTAAAATATACCATAACCTCTTCCGAATTATTAACGATTCCAAAAAAAGCGTTTTTTGTCGTTCGAAATCTCAGAAACAAATATATTTTCCAGAATTAAAGAAGCATTTATAATAATAAAGTGCCGCTTGCTGTCTTTGTTTTTCGGAAAGGTTTTCGAGCAGTTTTGATACAGTATTTATCAATTTTCTCAAAACGGAATGCACGAGGGTGGTTCAATAATTATTGTTCGGAGTGTGTATAAAATATTTGTACCGCGATGGTTGATGTGGAATATTGAAGCCTACTGTCTTAGATGTCTATATGCCCAATTTCAGAACTTTAGCTGCTATATTACTATATTTATTTTCGTGTTAGGTATGAGAGGTGGCATCTAGCTTGAAAGGGGGGGGGGGTGGTTGAGGGTGTAATTCTGGTTTGAAGCTTATGGGGCCAGACCTGAAGCAGTTCTGTGATAGATTTGTGACAACGTCTCATTCCCCGTCACAAATCTATCACAGGACTGCTTCAGGTCTGGCCCCCTAAGCTCCAAAAAAACAGTCTTTTCCCCCTACCCCCCCTTTCTAGCTAGGTGTCACCTCTCGCACCTAAAAAGAAAAAAAAATGTTAATATAGCAGCTACGTTTCTGAAATTGAGCATATAGGCATATAAGACATTAGGTTTCAATATTCCACATCAACCATCGCAGTAGAAATATTTTATACACACTGGGGACAATAATTATTGAACCACCCTCGTATAAGTAAATAACATCATAAGACGAAACGCAATATTTCACCTTGATTCAAACATAAAATATATTATATGAACTTTCAAAAGTTCACTGTTTTACTTAAAAGGTGACTAAAATAATAGAAGATATATAAATTTAAATATACTTATAATAATAAATACTTTAAGATATTCTCTGATGAAGAGATTAGAAAAGCTTGAAAGTACTTAGAAGTTTTAAATAAAATGTATATTTTTAACTTGTAACATCACTTCTATTATTTTAGTCAACTTTTAAGTAAAACAGTGAACTTTCTAAAGTTCATGTAATATATTTTATAGAATGTATAAGTTTTTTGGATTCTATCAAGCCTAAAGTAAAGACTTTCATGTTCAAAAGACATGTTTTACAGAAACACATGACACATTAACAGAATTAACATGAGCATTGAAATCAACATTATTTTGTTACTCTTGCAGGTGTAAATTCAATTACGCAGCTGATTGCTTTAATTGGGAATCAATAGCATCCTAAAAACCTACATTCCGGTTTAAGAAAATGATTAATACACTGTAAACACGAAGCCTAAACGAAAACACTGGCAGCAAAATAAACTATGTTTATATAAATTATTCTTTAAATATCGAAAATATATTATTATCTGAGGTTTCTAATGATAAAGAACGCTTTTTAGAATCACGGGTAACTCGGAAGCGGTTATTATATATTTTCGTTCGTGATTCTATTATATTTTCATAGATTAATCTTTTATATCCTGATGGTACTTTTAGGTACCATTAAAGCAAATTCAATGTACAATTTATTTAACTCATCTACTATTAAAAGTAGATTGCACTTTTCATACAAAAATATAATTTGCTGAATATTTAGAAAGCACAGTCAGACAGTCGAAGCTCAATATTTTTTAAAGTGTTTTTTTCTCAACCATTTACCTAGGTGTAGGTTTTATCCTATTGAAAAATTTGAAACTACAAAACACTTCTCTGTTACAGATAGGATCTTAATATATTTATTTACACTGTTCTTATAAGAATTGCGTAATTTCCATTACAATGTTCGTACTCATCAAGAAATTCAGGGGATTTTAAGTGTTTTAGTACGAGAAATTTTGTAAAGTACTGGTCCCTATATTCAGGGCCCGACTTAGGCTATGGAGGGCCCCGGGTCAAGCATCATTCTGGGGGCCCCCCTTCTATCTATCTATAGAATTTTTTGTGAATAATCTGGAAGTGGCTAGTAAGTACTAAACTTCATACATATTGTATGTATGCATGAATTTTGTAACCGGTACTGCTGACACCTGTATACAGGGTATCACAAAAAGAGGGAGGTGGGGTAGGGGTTCTTTAAGAAAAAATATTAGAAGGATAATAGTATAAAAACATAATAGATTGGTTGACAGTTTGCAAACTTTTACTTTGTTTATCTACGTACATTTTAAGATGTCTAAAAGAGGATGCTTAAATTGGTTACAATTAATGGTTTTAACTTGCTATGTTACGAGGAAAACGTTAATAAAGAATTACGTTTGAAAACTATAGAATACCAAGTTAATAAAAATTTAATCATTAGTTTTCTAGTGATATGGTCTGTTTTTTGCATAGGTGGAGCGGGTGCTGGAAGCAGAGAGGGGATGGGGGACCACATTCCCTTCCTAAATGTTTGAAAATATATGAATTTTGGTCCGTTTTGGCTAATTATAATCATTTGGCACTTTTCTACGAAAATCCTGATCACTGTCATGAGGGCCACTTAAAAAAGGGAAGCCCTGGGCAGCTGCCCCGCATGCCCCTGCATAAGTCGGGCCCTGCCTATATCTGAAGATAGAATTATTATTCCTTAAATAGGGAAACTATTACTTTAGGCTGGTAAAAGGTGCTTGAAAGTCCTTGAAGCGTACAGACCCTGCATAATAGTATTTTTTGTTAATTAATCTAATTATTCTTGTAAATATTTTGTAAAAATAGCTCTAACTATCGGTTTATTAAATTAGTTTTAATTAAAAAGATTATCTAAGAATCAAATTATTATTATACATGTTGTTCTGGATAGCTTAGACATTAACGTAAATAATTATTCAGGTGACGCAATCTTTATTAAAATTCGGGATATAGAGGGTTGAAACGTTTGACTTTTTTTACAGTGTAGAATCAGTGGTCTCCTGAACATAACTATTTAACAGACAAAGTCTTGGAAAACGTTGTGGATGAAAGTATTTTAATGCATTTAAAAAAATCTTATTTAAATGATAAAAATTAAGTAGGATATAATTTTATTTAATTTTTCAATTAATTTTCTGCAGTGAAATTACGCTTGAAATTATTGAATATTTAATACGTGATTTATCACATTGCTGACTAAGCGTAGAACCAACTTAGTGAAAAATGTCCATGCCGGGAATCGAACCCGGAACCCTTGGAATAGCGCTCCAACTGCTCTACCATTTGAGCTACGAGGGCCATACCCAGCTTAGCATCTCTCACTCTTAGATGTTGGTAAGGATGCAGCTGCAGCGCAAGATGTAACAGCCTTTATGAGAACACAATCTTGCGGCGAAACAAAAGACAGAAATAAACCCAGCATCGGTGAACGCATACAATTTTAATTAATTTTTAAATTAATTTTCTGCAGTGAAATCACGTTTGAAATTATTGAATATTTAATACATGATTTATATCACATTGCTAACTAAGCGCAGAGCCAACATAGCGAAAAATAATGCAAAGCTGGGTATCGTCCTTGTAGCTTAATTGGTAGAGCACTTGGAGCGCTATTCCAAGGGTTCCGGGTTCGATTCCCGGCTAATACATTTTCCCTATGTTGGTTCTACGCTTAGTTAGCAATGTGATAAATCACGTATTTAAATATTCAATAATTTCAAGCATAATTTCACTGCAGAAAATTAATTAAAACATTAATTAAAATTATATGTGTTCACCGATGCTGGGTTTATTTGTATCTCTTGTTTCGTCGCAGGATTGTGTGCTCATGAAGACTGCCATCTTGTGCTGCAGTTGCAGCTTTGCCAACATGTAAGAGTGAGATATGCTACGCTGGGTATCGTCCACGTAGCTTAAATGGTACAGCACTTGCAGCGCTATTCCAAGGGTTCCGGGCTCTATTCCCGGCTTGGACATTTTTTACAATGTTGGTTCTATTCTTAGTTAGCAATGTGATAAATCACGTATTAAATATTCATTAAGTAGGATTTTCTCCTATTATTAGTTTCCTTACAAAATATCAAAACTATTAAAATGAAAAGTATTCGTGTCTTGATAATATGTCATCACCTATGAAGAAGGTCACCCCATCTCTTACATGAGAACTTTCTAGTCGATATTGATGTTGTTTAAAAAATAGCAATCTGGTGAGTATTTCTGGTTTAGCTCTATATAACTGGTCATATACACTGCCTAAAATGAACTAAAATGATTAAATATTTGCAATTATTTTTTCTTAAAGCGTCATTAATATTTCATCAGTTTATTTTTTTATCGGTTCTTTTTAATCCACTTCACTAGATTTCAACGCCCGATGAATAGGAATTAACCATTTTGCTTCTTCATATTGAGCTGAAATTTCTTCATTGTCTTTTGGAAACAATAGCATCGATCGATCGAAACTTACTCCTACAAAGACTGGCTTATTGAAAAAGAATTAAATCATCTAAACTGTTTCTTTTCTTAATAAAATATTGCATATTATACATAACGTTTAAATGCCTTTTAAATGAAATGTTATATAATCTTATTTTTTAAATAACTGTTGCTATTATCTTTATTTAGATTTAGATTTAAGATGTTTATGCTTTTGCGAAGGCATTCCTTTTACGATTTTTTGTTTTTGAGTAGCCACAATTCCGTACGATAATCTTTGCTTTATTTTTACGATTTCGATCGATCAAAACTTACTCCTACAAAGACTGGCTTATTGAAAAAGAATTAAATCATCTAAACAGATTCTTTTCTTAATAAAATATTACAGAATAAAATTACATATTAAACATAACATTTAAATGCCTTTTAAATGAACTGTTATATAAATTTTTTTTTAAATAACTGTTGTTATTATCTTTATTTAGATTTACATTTAAGACGTTTATGCTTTTGGGCAGGCATTCCTTGTAGGATTTTAGGTAGCTTTCATTAAAAAAAGCCACCTATTGCAGCCGTTCAGAGGAAAGCTGTTTCAAAAAATTTTGGTATATTTTCATCGATCATGACCCCCAGACCCCGAAACCACCCCCGTGTGATTTCAAATTTATTATATATATATATATATATATGTATCTGATCTTTGTCACACTGTAACTCTCGTATTTATGAACCGATTTGGATGTAACTTCGTGTATACATAGTGCATACAAATGCCTCGACCGAGTTTGGCCAGCTTCATCCGCCATCTTGTTTCGAAATGGCGGCTATTTAATTTTTTTTTAAATTTAAAATTTGAAATGTGGTATTAAAAATAGAAAATTGAAAAATATTTTTTTCTTACGTGTTTGATCTTGATACAAAGATTCCGGAGCATTTTTTGTTTCGTCTATATCTTAAAAAATGGCTGAGTTATAGCACTTTGAATTTCTAGCATGGCTGACATTTTAAAACGACCTGATTCTTGTCACGCGATAACAGGCGTATTTATGAACCGATTTGGATGTACCTTGGTGTGTATACATAATACGTACCAATGTATCGACCGAGTTCGTTCGCCAGCTTCATCCGGCATCTTGTTTCAAAATGGCGGCCATTTAAAAGTTTTTTAAAAATTTAAAATTTAAAATGAGGTACCAAAAAATTGGAAAATGAAAAAGATATTTTTGTATGTGTTTGACCTTAATACAAAGATTCCGGAGCATGTTTTGTTTCGTCTATATCTTAAAAAATGGCTGAGTTATAGTACTTTGAATTTCTAGCTTGGCTGACATTTTGAAACGACCTGATTTTTTTCACGCGATAACAGGCGTATTTATGAACCGATTTGCATGTAACTTGGTGTGTACATAGTGCATACCAATATCTCGATCGAGTTCGTTGGCCAGCTTCATTCGCCATCTTGTTTCAAAAGGGCTGCCATTTAAAAAATAAAAATAAATTTTAAATTTAAAATGAGTTATCAAAAATTGGAAAATAAAAAAGATTTTTTTTATGTGTTTGACCTTGATACAAAGATTCCGAAGCAGATTTTGTTTCGAATATATCTTTAAAAATGGTTGAATTATAGCACTTTGAATTTCTAGCATGGCTCACAATTTGAAACGATCTGATATTTGTCACGCGATAACACGTGTATTTAATAACCTATTTCGATGTAAGAAGGCATGTGGATAGTATATCGTAATGTCTCGACCAAGTTCGCTGGCCAGCTTCATCAGCCATCTTGTTTCAAAATGTAGGCCATTAAATTAAATAAAAAATTATATTTAAAGTGAGGTGCAAAAAAAATTAGAAATTGAAAAAGTTTTGTTCTTTTGAAAAGTTTTGAAAAAATTGTTACTTTCTTAAGTATTTGACCATGATATAAGGATTCTGGAGCATTTTTTGTTTTGTCTTTATCTTAAAAAATGACTCAGATATAGCAGTTTCAATTTCTAATGTGGGTGACATTTTGAAAAATCTGATTTTCTATCAACCTATAACCTGATCTATATCAACCGATTCCGATGTGAGTGAGCATGTGCACAGGAATTACTAAGTTTTCAACCACGTTCACTCGTTAGCCTCATCCACCATGTTGTCTTAAAATGGCAGGAACTTCAAGATATCGCCGAATTTGGCAACTAAATATAAGTTATTTTAAATAAAAGCAGCTTGGATAAAGCTGACTAATTTCGCGAAATTCTCATTCATAATGATTTAGTATTGATAAAAATTAGTATTGAATCTCCTATAATCGGTTTCCACTAAAGTGAGCTTCGTGTGTTTGAATAATGTAAGCTTGCTTTTTAAAAATAAGGCATATGAAAGCTACCTCTTCCTCCAGGCAATGGCCGGAAGGACTTTTTTATTTTTGTATAGCCATATTTCCGTACGGTAATCTTTGCTCTATTTTTACGATTAGGTAAGGCAAAGATTGATATTAAGAAAGAGCGGTATTTAACTTTGAAGGGCGTACCTATCCTTAGCGGCACATCGCGTAGAGAAAATTTCTTTAAGATATAAGAACTCATTCTGATACTTTCCCAATCTCAATATCGGCGCATTTTATCGAGATTTATCAGTATACAATAATTTTCTTAATAGAAAAATTGTGAAGGAATCTATGTGTTCAGATGTTTCAAAAGTTCTTTTACAGATGTTACAAGTGTTCTTATTTCATTTGATATTTCTATGGTTGGATAAAATAATGATAGAAAATGAATATTTTAGAATAAAAATTCTTTCTAATAAATCTCTTTACACTCCCAACTTTCAGTTGATTTCCCTGAGAGACGTACTTGGAGTGTAAAGGATGAATTGTGTTTGTTATCCTCACAGTTTTCTTGAGAAAGGTTTAGCATATCGCCAGTGTAGATAGTTTCATTATTTTAATATCAACTGATTTTTTTTATTTAAAGCTTTTATTTATCTATTAATTCTCATGCATACTAAACATGATTAATTTTATTTAAAAAATTGTTTTTAAATCTCTATAAAAATACTCATATTCAATCTATAAAATGAAAAATATAAGCCCAATAAAATATATAAAATTTAAAACGAAACATAAGTTCCATATACCGGGTGTCCCAAAAATGACTGATGGATTTTAAAATTCAATAACTTGTAAATGAAGACAGATATTAAAATATTTCTTGCAGGAGGGTTATGTATGATGTCAGGGGTTTTTTTACTGTGATTCTTGATTTTAGTTCGGATTTCAAACAGTAGATGGCACTGAGAGCAATAGTGGTTCGATTTTTGGTACTTCGGGATCCATTCCAGTACATTTTAATCTCCTTTTTTCGCATGGAAGAAGAGACAGGCCTAAAAATCGAGCCTGGATTTAGCGGTTATTGCTCTCAGCGCCATCTATCGATGCTATTTGTAACTAAAACTGACAATCGCAGTATAAAAACTCCTGACATCTTACATAACACTCCCGCAAGAATTTTGTCTTAATATTTGTCACCGTTTGCAAGTTATTGAATTTTAAAATTCCATCAGTCATTTTTGGAACACCCGGTAATAACTTTGAATTCTACCTTGGTAAAATTTCGACCCTGTTTTAATCGAGACGAACGCATTTCTAATTTTTAGCAATATATTTCAATATTTAGAAATTAAAAGATTTTAATACAATTTATTTTTGTGGGATTTTGAGTGATTTTCTGAAATATAGCAGCTATGCAATGCTAAATTTGACTATTTTTCATCATTTTGGCCTTTCAGCATTGTCCATTCGGTCGATTATAACGTAGAAATAAGTGAAAAGGAATTCTGAACTGTACCTTTTGCCAGTATTAGGTTGTGTTTTACTCCTTTTGAAATAGTACGTGTAAACTGAAATATTTAAGTTACTTTGAAATAATACATTCCAATTATTTACGAGTTTATCTTTTTCAGAACCAGAGTACATATATTATATACACAGAAGTCTTGTTCAGAAGTATAATATTTCTGACAATTTTTTAAAGATACATCTTAGAATTATATTTTTTACAAACCAATAGTCGCTTAAACCTTTGAGGCTGACAACTATTTTTTTATTCAATCGTACGAAAACTGCTTTCTTGAAGAATTCGATATTCTCTTGCAAAAATTCTAGCAAAATTTCGATTATAAAAACAGTCCACTGGACCAGGCCCTGATTACCGAATAGACACGAGAAGCACGTGCTTCTATTGGAAAATTTTGAAGGTGCACGAATTTGAGAAAACAGGGGGCCCCAAAATTTTATATTGAATTAATTCCATTCAAAAATTCTAATTTCTTTTCAAATTATTAACTCCTTTATATGTATATACATATATATTAAAAAAATGTTTCATAAAAACACCTTTCATAACAAATTAACTTTTCATACAATAGTTCCAATTTTAACCACATGATCACAATTCCTCAGTTTGACCAACTAACCGAAGTCATCAATTTACCAGGCAGTATTATCGTCCAACCAATCAAAATCGAGAAAATCCAATAATATATTATTGGTAGTAATTCAAATAATATTTGTAGTATTGGGGAATTTCCGGGTATGTCGAATTTAGGGGGCTTCTCAAACGAAAAAGGGCCCCGAAATGACTCTGTGCTTCCCATAGCTTCAGAGGTTAATCGACCCTGCACTGGACATATATGTCCCAACCCATAGTCAAAGGATTAAAATCGGAAATTTTCTTTTACTTAGGCAAAATAAAGTCTCGCTTTACATGCCACGATTTGAGCTAACGTGCACTCTTGAGCAAAGATTCGATGAAATCTTACTAATAATTCTTCCTCGTATTTAATGCGAAACTCGTTAACACGAAATGACATATTGTGTATTATGGCCTAAAAACAGATTAGGACATGGGATGACATAAATATATAAGCTGAAACACAAATCGTGGAATATTCAACAAAAGTACACCATTCTCAGAAAATAATTTGGAGAAAAAGATAGAAAATGAGAAAAATGGAACATTTTCCCCCGTGTTAACCTATATACTTAAAATAAATCTACTAAAAAAATTGACAAGTTCGTGTCTCTGAGTATGATTCTATTCTTCATGCTAGTATTCAATTAATCAACCATACTTAACCTTTAACTGATGTGACAGAAATTGTCACATAACTACTGTGAAGCGGTCTGTCAGACCGCTCTATCGAAAGATGAATAAAAGGCACGATTAATAATGGTGTTTTTGTACTAGACTTTTTGTACAGGACTGTTATAATTAAAATTCATCTATTCAAAAGTCTCTGGTGATAGTACTAAAGTTCCAAGCGGAACAAAATTTTGGTAGTGTGTGTAGTTAAACTAAAAGTTACAAATTAAACTATAAAAATTGAAAAAAAGCAGCGGTCTGTGCGATCGGTAACACCAGTTAAAGGTTAACATAAAAAGATATTTTCTTGATTTATAAAATTTGCCCACATTTTCTGATTACATGTCTTAATTGATTGAAAATGCTTATTTATAAAAAAGTCTTCTTCATCTTTGAAACGAAAACAGTTTCATTGATATCGTTTATAGATTTGGAAGTTCAGTTGTTTAATTTTTTTAAGCAATCTAAAAGCTACGTATTACAAAATTTGGCTACTCAATTTTAGGTTACACATTATGGTTCTACATTTTAATGTGAGACAGAAATCTTTTTCCTCTTTTAGAAATTTCGTGTTATGCTCATCATAACTCAAAGTTTTGTGACTGAAAATTACGTTACCTCCATCTCATATTACGTAATTTGATAATCATGAATAATAATAATAATGATAATCAAGTAAATTTATAATAATAAAACTGTGTTTTAATGTTATTTTAACAAGATTTCTCTTCGCATACTAAAGGTACGGTGATGAATAAGGTATTTTTCGAAAGGTTCCACCAACGGCTTTTGACATTGTATGGGGCATTCCCACAATCTTTTGACTTTTGGGGAAAAAATCTGACAAAATTAAACTTGCTAAAATAACATTTTAACCTGATAGACGAATGCCTTAATGATTCAAAATAAAGAAAAAATGGTCAGCAGCGAAATTTTTTTTATTTAACTGAGGTTTAAATTAAAGTTGCGAGTTTAATTTTCCTTACCATTTTACCCCTATAACTTTTTATTTTCTTCTAAATTTTTACTTATAATGAATTTGCATAGTACCCACAGGACATTCAAATAAGAAATAATAACAATGTAGTACTTTTAGTTCAGAATTTTTGCCTAACATTGTCTTAAAGGGGTGTTAAAGATGGGACGGTAAGGTAAAAAAAGGGGGGATGGTGTTGGAAAAAAGGGACGAAATGGTAAAAAAAGGGACGGTAAGGAAAATTACCATTCCGACGCAGTGTGCCCAAGTCGGGATATCTAATTTTAATTTCAAACTTACGAACGGCGCCAAGAATATTTTAGTAAAATTTTGCTTTTACAATGAACATTTAAAGTGACATGTTTTCAATTAAAAAAAAGTCGTTTGTAAATTCCGATGTCAGTCAATCATTTCATCATTTTACGACAAAAATTGTCTGTGCCGGAAAGGGTCATAAAAGATGTGCATAGGCCGACGGCGTGTTCCATATTTAGTGGTATGCATTCGTAACAGTTGTTCTACAACGTCCACTCCATACTTGTCTGGTTATAAAACTGTACTCTCTAGTGCGTCTTTTTTCACTATTATCAATGGTGACAGTGGGTTGAAGGGAACTTAGTAACAGAACATGTTTCTTCTTCTTTCCCTGATACGACGTGACAGTTATATCATGGTAATTTTTTAATAAAGTTCTAGAGTACAATTCTTGTTTCCCTATCTTGGCTATGGATTGTTGGCCATTCTTCGCGATCTCAACTAAGCTTGTTGAGTTGGCTCTCATTTTTTCACACAGTTTTACCGATGTAAAATAATTCTCAGTAGTTACATTTCTACCTGTCCATAAATATCCTTGGGTGAGCCTTATCACTACATGTTCATGAACAGCTTGATCTGTAGGTCTATTGATATCCTGGCCTGTATACGGAAAACCGTTAAGGATATATTTAGAATATACACAGAGAACTAACCAACATTTTATAGCAAACTTGTACGGTTTATTTAGAATATCCGGAGTAAAAGGACACCTGGCTTTTGATGGCAGCAAGGGTTTATCAACCGTGAGATTTTCTCCTTGTTTGTAGTATTCTGAACAGTTTTCAATGAACGAATCCCACCGTGCTGATGCCAATACGAATTTATCTGTTTTCAATCTCTCTCATCTTTCTGTTTTCATATTGGGAAAAAAAAAAAAAAAAAAAAAAAAAAAAAAAAACGAATAGAATCTTTGAAACAATCTCTTGGCATATTTTGTGAAAAAAATGGGGATCTCCAAACTGATGACCATAATGTATTTACTGGTAAGTTCTTTGCTCCATATACTCCTCTTGCATACATGATGGAAAAAACAACGTCCAATTCATCTAATGTTACTGTCTATGTGTCATTTCTAAGTTGACGGCGAGCTTCTGCTTCGGTAGATTGATTTATATGGTGCACCATCTTATGACTGAACATTAGACACCAAGCACTAATTACATTATCTGCATTTATAGTCAGACCTTTTTGCATCTAAGGTCGGCCCTAGTGATTACCGCAATACATTCTGTGTTGCACGATGTCCTTTAGTAGCAGAAGGTTTAGTAGTTCATTTTCCATATTGTCCCGTCGACGGCAGTTTCTACGTGTCCAATCAAAGGTGGACCAGGAAGACCAATAGATGTTTTCCGAGGAAGGTTTTGACCACGCGTTTGCGATTGCACTCGCCCTCGTGCCGTAGATGTAGTAGGCTGGGAAGTATTTTTAGCGAAATCACCACCAGAATCACTTTCATAAATAACTTTGCTTTCTGCTGACTGCAATTTAGATGATAAAAAATTATTAGACATGCGGATTTTTTTTTCTGCATTTTTTACTAGATTTTTTTATAATCTTATTTCTTCATTCTTCAGAACTTCGAACAGAAACAGTATTATGAGAAATTGTTTCAATTTCATTATCAATGGAACTGCTACTTTCCGTGTCTTCTTTTGGAGGAAAATATTCTTTATCTTCATCTAAACTGCTTTCATCACTGTCACCTGACTCCATTTGATATAATCTTCTCAATTCCTTCAAAATCTCTTCGTGAGTGAGACCACGTTTACGAGCCATCTTTTATATTCTTTGTCACTTCAGTAACTGACACTATGTCCGCATTCTATTGGTCACGTCGGTCGTCAGGTGCGACACTCAGTGGAGTACATCTGCCGGTTAAACCCATTTTATGAAAGGAGGGGGAATGTAAATAGAATGTGAATGGGGAAAATGAACTTGAACTACTGGGAATGTTATTCACTAGGTCATTCCGAGAATGAAACAGTGAGATGCGAATGCGAGAAGAGGAAAATATTATGAGGGGCCAATTTGGCCCTTCCCGTCTTTCTAGGTATATTGTTTGAAATCTGTGATTCTATTGAAGTTGGGAAGAATTTATTTCAAGTACAGTGACAGTATGCCAAATAAATAAAAGTCATGAAATATCAAAATATATAGCTCATTATTATAGAAAATACAAAGTCGCAAACAGCGATAGGGGCCAAATTGGCCCCTTCCGTCATTCTAGTGTTAACATTGGATTAAATTATTTTTTTAATTATTATTTACCTCGAAAAGTATAGGAATAAACCTTGGGGACGGTGAGACTACCAATAAAGCCACGATGCTTGAAATCGATATTTAAATGCTGATTTAAATTCTACAGTAGATTTTCTGACAAAGAATTTTAGACATTATTTCTCTAGCATACTTCTGCATGAAAAAAAAAAAATGAAAAAAATTCTGTGGCTGCATCTGAGATGATTTTCTGTATAATTTTAGAAGAGGGATGGTAAGGAATCTAAAACCTAGGGACAGAGTTTAAAAAATAATAACAACCCTAAAAATGTTTGGAGGTTAATTTTTAGCTACATATTTATATAAAACAAAAGTTCCAGTTTCAGAAAAAATTACATCAAATTATTTTTATTGAAACGATTTTATCCAGACAGCTCCAAACTTCAAAATCAGCATCAGGGACACGGGACGGTATAGGAGTTTTCCAGGTGTTTGGACCCCCAACATCGTCCAAAACTTATTTATCTCGTTAATATTGTTGTGCAATCATGCAATGGGATATCCCCCAGTATATGAAATTGAAAAAAAAAACACAAAAAAGTGTATTAAAATGAAAATTATTATTCAGGGACATGAAAGTCAAAAGATTGTAAGAATGCCGCATATACTTCAGGGGTCGTACGCTTCAGGGAATGTTTCAGGACAAATACCAGTATTTTTTCATAGGAAAATAAATCTAGGTTAAACGCGCGAAATTTCGCCTCATTTAAGAAGAGATTTTCTATAAGAAAATACTGGTACCGAAGAATTTCCATGTCTTTAAATTTCCGGACAAATACGACCCCTTATACTTATATATCGTTAAAATACGTTGTTTGATAAAAGGGATTGCAGTTCATAAAAAATTAATGGCAAAACGTTGCAGCAAATAATCTCAAAGATTGAAAAAGATTGGTCTCAAAGTGAGAAAGACTCGCAAGGGTCTACATTTTTTTCTTTTTTAAGTGATAACTCTAATGTACTTTTTACATTTAATATATTTTTTAAAACCTTCACTAACAATATTAAAAATTATATTCATATTAACAATAGCAATAATTCAAATAAAGTTTTGAAACGTATTAAAAGCGATATTTTCATATCGGCCTTACGTCACAGTCAAAGAAATCTCCAAAAATCGCTATTTACAATCGAACTTCTTCATTCTGTTCGTTTCAGTGGAACGAAAAGCGGAATTTCATTACGTGTCTTAAATTTGTATTTTATTTATTGGTTGATGAATGTTTTAATTTCGTTATGGAATATAATCTGGAATCTAATGATGAGCTATTTATGTTAATTTAAGTGCAAACGGATTTATCTTTCGTAATCGTCTGCACGGGATAGAGATAGATTTGAAAAAAAAAATTCATGATTGAAAATTAATTTAAAACACTAAAAACTGACTGAGTTGCGCTATAGTTTTCAAATAAATTGTGATATAGTTTTCAAACAAATTGCATTTGAAAGTACAATTTCTTCCCTATTCGACGGCGGAATAATTGAAAATGAGCGGTATATAGAAATTAAAATAATTCCAATAAAAGTTAAATTTAATCGTCTCCTGTTGCCACCGTCAAAATGACGTCAGCGGTACGCACGAACACGTTTGTCCTTTATAATATAGATTGTTCAACAGACGATACATTCATACACAACGCAAACACTCCCAATGCAGTTTTCAATGTTTATCGAGTCGATTCACAATTCCCAATCGCGACAATGCTTCGTAATTTTATACATTTTAAATCCAAAAACATCATATTTTAGTTATTTTTGCACGGTGAATGGCAAACTGTAATCACTAACACGGTGAATATCATAAAATGTGAGATTTTCAAAACAAAATTTTTTGAAAATTTAAATCGTTTCAAAGCTTCTGATTCTTTTAAAAATGCTAATTGAGCAGCTGAATAAAAGAATTTACGCGTAAAATTGTTAAAGTTTGAAGAGCTTAAGTTCATTTTTATGTAATTATAATTATGTAGCATTTTCTTTGGATATGTATGCTCGGATAATGACGGCAGGATAATGACAATTTCTTTCTAAAACATTTTTCACATTCTTGTTTTTTTATATTTTTAGATCTAGCATTTTAATTTCGTTTAAAGGAACATGTTCCCTCTATAGTATCTCAAATTCAGCGTAATGTTCAGTTTTATTTGTAATTTATTGAAGCCAGAGAAATGACATAATAAAAGGCAACTCAATTTTTACAAAGCCTTTAAACACATTATTTTCAAAGAAATATCTAAAAGATCTTGCTGGGTGCAATGATTTTGCTACTTCTGACTTGAACTATGTCAAGAACAAGAAGAATTAGTCCATCTTTATATTTCATAAGGAGCTAAAATGTGCAGGCCAGGAAAATGACATTCATTTTCAGTGACAATGATACTTTAATTATGGAAAATTATTTGTAAAATACAGAGCTTGTTACCTTCCTCATATATGTGCTACATAAGGTATAATTAATAATTAGAAATTAAAAAACTAGAAAGAGATATTTGTACAGCAGAAAGCCTTTTACTGTGCACACATCACAGTGTGGCACGTCAGGAAAATGACAATCTGAAAGTTTAAGTCTTTTAATTGCTTTATTTTTATGTTATTATAAATATAATATCTCTTGAAAATACTTCTAAGAATATTTTTTATTAAAATGTAAAAAAAAAAAAAAAAAAAAAAAAAAAAAAGGCATTATTTAACATTTAATACACATTTTAATGTGCGGGCTACAATTTTCGTAGTTTGTGATATTGTCTCAACAATGCCTGTGTGTGGGGATACGGACTGTTTTTTCAAATGCATGGTAATATTATCAATAATCCTGTTTCGTAACAATAAATTGCCTTTCAAGGAAATATTGAGAGCGCATGTATTCGTGTGGTATGACGCCCCGGGAAATATTGCTACACATATTTATGTACCATGGTGTCCCAACAATGCCTGTGTGGGGGGATGGGGGAGGGGATACGGACTCTTTTTTCAAATGCATGGAAATATTATCAATAATCCTGTTTCGTAGCAATAAATTGCCTTTTAAGAAAATATTGAGGGCGCTTGCATTCGAGTGGTATGACACCCCCGGAAATATTGCTACACATATTTATGTATCATGGCAGCCAATGTGTTAAAAGGACGATTCTTTCTCTTTAATATTTATTCATCAAAATTTTTATTTCCCATTTTCAAAGAATTGATTTTCTTTATTTCAAGTAATCTCCATATACATTTTATTTTTCAGGTCGTAAAATAATTTGAAGTCGTATGAGTCAGTTCGTTTTTAGTTAATCGAAGAAGAAAAATATCAGCACTTCTGAAGAAATCAGACGTTGTCGACAAACTAATCCTTTCTTATCTGGAAATAATAGCACCTTTGATTACATTTCTTTATATTATTACAATTAACTAGGCTTTGACAAAATCTTTACTCTGCATCAATAACTCTGTACAAAATACGTGATCATAAATAGCATACGGGCGATTGTAGCCTTACAGATACTGCCAAGTGTCACTAAATACACAAAGTATGCCAAACAAATGTAAGATCAACGTTCACTTATTGTGGGATAATTACTATCCCACGTTGGAACACAGAAAAACGTACCATTTGCCAACAAAGGGCCAACATCGGTCCAAACATTATTGTGTGCAGAAAATTGCTCAATTACGATTCAAATTAGAGGGTCTCTGTACCTACGATTTCCCACCAATTTCCTGACGACGGTCTAACCGTTAGCTGGGGAAAAACTTGCTTAGATACGCTTGAAATAAGAGAGGTCTCTGTACCTACGATTTTCCAGCAATTTCCCAACGACACCATTTGCCAACAATTTCCCAACGACGCCCTGTGCCAACAATTTCGCAACGTTATCATTCCTAACCGTACCATATCCCAACGGTTTGCGCAAACTGGCGACGATACACAAAGGATTTGTGCTACTTTGGAAAAGTCGTAATTACACAAATTTGAATTGGCTATATATTTATAGATGTTTCAAAACGTGATACGTTTCTTTATGTTTCGCGAAAAGATATTTGTTTCTTGACATTTTTTTACTTTAAATAAAGCGTAATTGAAAAGTTTACAAAGTTTTTTAAAAGTTTCATTGTTTTTCAGGTATAGAATTTTGATTTGCGCTTGTATAGGCATAATTTTCAATATGATATTTTAATTAACGTAATAAAATAAATATCTAAATAAACAAAATGTAAAATGACATTAAATTGAAAACTTTTCGTTCGTAAAACGTACATATTTCTATTCCATATCTCCACAAAAGAAAAATATAAATTACTCGCAATTGTTTCAAAGCATTAATGAAAGAGTAAATTCCAATTATGTTAAAATATGAGTTCTTATATTTCTTTTGTTTACCAAGGTGTTTGACAAAATGAATTTGAATCATCCAATAAAGTGTTAACTTAATTAATTTCATAAACATTTCTTTAATTTAAAAAATGTTTTTCTTAAATTAATTTCTAAATGTTTACATTTCACGGATAAAGCATATTAAATATCCGTCAAAAATGATAATTTTACTTAAACTTATTCTATGCAAATGTCAGGGTATTTAGCATATCTTTTATTCTCCAGAGGTAGAATTGAACTTTTGCGCAAGCAACGAAATCACATTTGATAGTTACTTAGGAATCAAGAATATCAAAACAGATTATTAAATTATGCTGAGAGTTTTAAAATTTTAGCTTCAAAAGTATTTTAATCCGTCAAAATTGAACTTGAAAAAGAAATAATATCGAATTTTTAAGAATATTCGTAACGTTAAAGCAGTGGGAAAATATGAAGGAAATCTCTTCAAAGTATTGTTTTTTTTTTTTAATATAAAAATGAATTTGAAGATTCATTATTCTACTATTTTCTGGAGAAACTTTATTGAATTTAATTAAAGATTGTTGCAAAATTATACTTTCTTTTAAGGGAACCATTTTAGAATGAGACTTTTCGTATTTTAATAATATTCAATTATTACAAAATAAGAAGAAAGTTGTTAACAATTTAAAAGAAACTTTGTGTAAGTAATTTATTTATATTTATGAAATAAACATTTTTCAGGATAAAATATTGTTTTTGAAGAAGATATTTTTCTTTAAAGCCATTTATATATATTATTATACTATTATATATTTTGTAAATTGATATACCTAAGTTTGTAAAAATTCTTAAGGCAGGTTTATCCAAACTGGTTACTTTCTGATGTATTTTTGAATTCATTTTTGTTCGCAAACGTATGAATTGGAAGGTGCTCTTTTTCAGAAAGCTTGTAATCGAACTATTTTTTTCTATTTTGAAGAAAACGCTGAAGATTTTTCAGAAATTGGCCATTTCAAATTGGCCATTTGAACGAAAATTCCGGACACAGAAAGCACGGTTAAGTGAAAAAACTTATTTCGCCAGACAACAATAGCTGTTAACTCAAGATGTGATACTTTTATCAAAAAATGGAAAAGTATTCGATTACAAATAACTTCAATAATAATACCTATAAATGTTATGCTTTTGCGTTTAAAAATGAGACAGAAAATATGCGATTTTTTTTTTTTTGTGCTGTTGAGCCGAAAAAAAATATTTTTTTGGAAACCTCTTTAATAGAAAGAGGTTTTTGTCATTTTATAATTTTATTTTTATTTTACTAACATCTTCAAAATCTTTTTTATTCCGAACAGGTACTTAACAAGGAAGAAAATATCTCATACTTTTAAAGATTATCTGCATATATATTAAATATAGCTGGTTACGCAAATCCCCTCTAATAATGTACCATAAGTTATCGTAATTAGAAATTAATATTACTTCCTAGATAAATATCTGTATGACGATAACTAAATGTAATTTGGAAAATTGTCATGCGAAAAAGACAATTATAAAAGTGTCCACGATGCATGATTTAGTGATTTGAAATTACATGTAAAATAAACTTTATTAAAAATCGTAAATTGGTTATTTTTCGATAACTAATCACCTGAAAAAAATCATCGTTAATCGCTTGTAGATGTGTGGCATTATAACGCGGATGCATATTTACTAATGAAATTAAGACATGTAAGGAAGGAAAAGGGGAAAGGGGATGGGAAATCCGAACCGTAGCTCCAAGCTGTAAGCCTGATGGGAGTATTTTCTTACGGATGGCCGAAACCTATTTGCTAGCCCATCCTTTTGACGATATTTTTAAAAAAGTTTTTCCTTTTTTGTTTTTTCTTGATTGCACAATGTTTATACTTTAGTGTTGTCACTCAAAAAAAAAAAAAAAAAAAAAAAAAAAAAAAAAAAAAAAAAAACTGTAAGATTTTCATTATAGCTGCCTGGTTTAAAACATGACAATTTATAATAAATACTAAATATTAGTAACGAAATCACAACTAGACTAATATCTATAATAATAATAAAATAATATTAATAATAATTAACAAATAGAAATGAAAAATATTTACAATGAACACAAAGAAGATGATAAAAATAATGAAAAAATGAAATATGAATTATCATCTGAAGAAGTGTCTGGGAGGTATGGATAATTATTTCTAAAAATGACTTCATTTTTCTTTATGTCTCATTAGTATAGATATTCTGTCCATGTGAACAGGAATTTCGCTAATATAGTTAATTCAGTCCGGAATCGCCATACTTCTGTGCTTTTTAACGTGGTAATATGTTGTCAGAGGACAATCCAATACGTAGTGCAGTTAGGTGGAGGGGAGACCACATATACAAAGAGGGGAATCACGTTTACCTATGTCGTAAAGGTACAGTTTATTTTAATACGAAAAAATTAAGTGTTTAAGTATCTCTCTAAATTAGTGTCTGTGTATAAGTCTATATAGAACAAGCATCGGAAGTAATACACGTTCACTTGCATGCATACGCATACACTACTTCAGATGGTGAACACATTAAGCATACTTAAAATTCATTCACTTATTAAAATAGATAGTACCTTGCTTACATGTGTTAGTTTTATTAATAAATACGCATCTGCTTATAATGGAACATATCTGCAAGCGATTAATGACGTATTCGAGGATGAAAAATTTTGTAATTGACTTTGTCTCGCTATTTGTTAGAGGTTTCAAGATAAATAAGTTGATAACTTTCAAATTCCGAAAATATGGGCACTGCAGTTACTCTGATGTGATAGCATATAATTGTTTTACTATAGATAAGAACTTGTCCCAAGATTTTAGTTTTATCCATTGAAAAGTAATTTAAGGATAAAAGTACTTTCGTAATCATCCTCCAGAACTAATGCACTGCGGAGAAAGGTAGTACATGAGTATACATCAGTATGCATATGTGCATGAGTAAAAAATGATGTATTGAACCCATTAACCGTGATCAATTGGTAAACGTTTCCACCGTTTATTGGAGTTACTATAGATGTGGCTTATTCTGCTGAGGTGTCTAAATGACAGATCAGATGTTATTATCAAAAGGTAGGTTCAGTGAATTGTGTCGGAAGGAGGTTGGTCCAGGTAGCTCAATCGGCAGAGATTTGATGATTTAAGCGAGAATTTTCTAGGTTCGATCCCGATTTGGACATTTTTTCACTCAGTTGCAAAGAATTAAACTTGAATGATATCTTTATCAAAACATTAATTGATTAATTGTGTTAAAATAGAAAAAGTAGTATCTCAATGTTAGATCTGAATTTTTGTGAGACGTCCATTCCTCCTCTGTCTTTTTTTATTTAATTTGTCAACGTTATACGAGCGTTAATTTTTTTTTAGAAAATATTAATTGTAGCTTAATATATAATGTTGTATTTTCGAATAAATTGTGGGTATTGCTAACGTATAAGAACGTATATCTCTATTTCATGAAAATTGAATAGCGGTTTATAGGAAAAAATGATGGTCTGAAAATATCAGTCATTAATTATCTACACCAGTTTTAGAATTTTATCGAAAGCACAAAAAGAAAAGTATTGAGAAAATAATATTGTTTGATGTTCGAATAAAAACGTTTCTTGACATGGTGTTGTTCCAAATGCAAATTTTTCTATGGTGTAGTATCATAAGTATGGAATAATCACTGGAAAAAGTATACAAACGGAATAGGTTCCCAAGGTATCACACACATTAGTACGCTATGGCCTTTGAAATAGATATATATACTGTTGTATAGCTTTTGTGACAAACTTCTTATTAATATATACATATATACATTAAAAAACACTTTCCCGGTTATTAGCAAAAACGTTCTAATATTTCTCTAAGTGATATATAAATATATTACAAGCATTTTAACAGTAATATTTCTTGTTTTTAAATAAAACTATAACTTTTAAAAATTATCATTTTATCAAAACATTTAAAGCTTAAATTGTGCAAAATTCTTCTGAACTTTCAGTTTGCTAGAATTTGAGCCTCAGCGAATTTTTCACTTTTTAAGATGTACAAAACGATATTGAAATAATACATTCTTTTGATTTGATAAAGAAAATGTTGAAAAAAATATTCTTCTATAATTAAAAACTTTAATCTCTAACTTTAAATGATTATAAATTCATGAAGAAAAATTAAGATGATTTATGGAAATTATGAATTTGTAAAACTCCATTAGATTTGTACAGAGTGGATATGTATAGATTACCTGTTCGGAAATTCTATATAAATTTATTGAACTAATAATAAATTTCATGTCCATTAAAAATGTGACTACTTTTACTTCAGAGTGGCATATAAAAAGGCGCTATGCATAGCTAATAATAGCTTCAAAGTAATTTTCTCCTAAAAGAAAAATACTATTTTATTTATGTGAATATTCTTATTGACCGTGCAGTAAGTTGCAGAATTTAAATGACTTTTGAATTGAAGAGATTAGAAGAGGAAGATGTTATGTAACAAAAATTTTAACTTGGAGAAAATTAAAGGGAATCCTTTTTATCTGTAAATCGTATTGATTTATTTCCTTTTTTTACAGCATAGGTTTAAAATCTGAAAAACTTATTAACATTTAATTTTCAAATATTATTTTTGTAATTATTTAAATTATTAAATATTAAAATATTAAGTATTAATATATATTGTCTCAGATCTTCAAGACGAATTAGTATCTTAGTATTTCAGCTTTATCACATGATAGAATACCTCATAACTCCATCCATAAAAGAAACAATTTTTGAGAAAATGTAACATAACATGTTCTCCCACTAAGACCTTCAATTCATTATGGGCAAATACATTTTGAGTGGTTTTAATTCTTAAAAAGAGTATCCCTTACCTGTGTCTCAGCCATTATAACACTGTTCTCTGTACATGCACCTTGAGATCCAGACCTCCAAGTTTGATAGACGATTGGCTTCATCATATCATAGTCATGCTCGACGCAAGGCTCTTGCTGTTGCAATAAGTCCTCTTGGACTTCAGTTTCTACCGTTGCTGACATTGTCACAGGTCCCATCACCATGACAGTATTCCAAGGAACCATGACAGTCCGCTTGATAGGATGAAATGGGTTGCGCTGGAACTGCAACGTCACTGCACCACCTCCATTGACAAGGATGTCAAACCTGCCGCAAAGAAAGTCGTTAGAAAGAAAGGAAAAGATGTCGTCTCATCTTTATGCACATATCCAAGTCTGTCGTTTTTTTATTGAACGAAGAATGAAAATTTTAAAACTTTCTTTAAAAAAAAATTGCTTTCAAAAGAATAGAAGGTTCTTAATTTAACTCAATTATTTTTTAACTGCACATTGAAATACACTGGATATACGAATCGATTAATATTTAACATTAAAAAAAATTAACATTAACCTCACTGAGTTCCAAAAACCACTATATTTAAAGGGAAATATTCGCTTTATGTAATATCAAAATTTTGCGATTAAATAATAAGAAGAATCAGTAATTAAAATTTGTAGTATCTAATCTTAAATATGAGTATAAAATGTATACTTCCAGAAGAAAATTTGGTGCAATGTAAAATTAATCTACGTAATTGAATTTTTTGTTATAAAATTAGATTGTAAAGAGTATAGTTTCTTTATAACTAAAAATGTACAGTCTAGGAAAAAAAAGGAAACCCCCTACAAACTCAGCAACGAATTATTGCAGAAGAAAGTTACTGGTACCAAACGATTGGAAATAAAGTCTACTTTTAAATGGTGTATATAAAATTTGCTTAGGAGCATACATATCAGAACGAACCCAATCTTTGTTTTTTTTTTCAATGGCAATGTTCAAATATGACACCATAAATTCTACACCCTTCAACTAGCCTAAATCCAAATTTTCATGAAATTCGTACGATTAGTTTCAGAGAAATTACTTATTTTAAAATGAACATATTTTAGGGGCTGTGTCCACATTGAAGTTCGGTACTCGATTATTAAAACGCTACAAAACGACAATGTCACTTCTATTAATGTACTATTTCTTGCCAATATGAACATTTCTCTTGCTTAATATGTTTCGAGTATTGCCAGCCCAAATATTTCTATAAAATGAGTAAAAAATATTTTTTTCAAATTATGCTTTTCTGGATATTGTAGACGGCCCCTTAAACCATCATTTTGACGTTTTTTACTCATAATTCGAAAACTACTTGGAAGAAAAATTTTAAATTGAGAATTTGCATAAAGCCAGTCATAATAAGTATAAAGCTATCAAAAAAATTGTAGGTTGCAATTCATACTTTTTCGAATATTAATTTCATAATTCATAATTCATATTATAAAATTTCTAAAATTACAAATTCAATGTATTTATGTTTGGGTTTTTTAGTATTATAACCATACACCAAATTATCACATTAGGAGTATAATATCAGGAGATATTAATAAAAATATGAAAATGTAATTTAACATGTGGGGATCTAAATTTTGAATGGTTATACTTCAAAAACGTATCATCCAAATGACTTGAAATTGCATTTCTAGGTATAATTTGAACGAATGATTTAAACCAAATTGTCAAAAATGGGTGTTGCTATTAAAAAAAATAAAGTTTGGTCTGGTTTTGATTTGTAAATAGTTACCCCCTAAGCAAATTTTATATACATCATTTAAAAGTAGACTTTATTTCTAATCGTTTGGTACCTGTAATTATTTTCTATTATAATTAGTTGCAGAGTTAATAGGGGGTGTTTACTTTTTTTTCCAAAACTGTACATCTAATTCTTCATCGACATTTTATAAAGATTTGATGTTGGTATCTAAAATCAGACGAAGTAAATATCCACGGCTAGGTGCATAGGTGTTATTATTAATTCAACATTTAGTCATTCTTTCATCAGTTTGCACGATATTTTATTTTAAGAATGGCTTTCTTATGTAACTTGAGAGTTCGAAATTTGATGAATCAGCTAAGTGTTGCCAGTGGGCTACTTTTTTAAAATTCAGATTTCTTGATTGGCACCACTTTTTTAAAATAGTGAAATTCGCCCTATTTAATGGCATATTAATTAGGGCGAAAACAAGGAGAGTTTTGCCTTAGAAGTAGAATTTCAGAAAAGTGGTGCCAATTAAGAAATCTGAATTTAAAAAAAAGTAGCCCGCTGGCAACACTGAATCAGGTCAAGAGAAAACAGAAAAGGATCTGCCAAAATCTCACTTTATTAAGTTACTTTAATTTTCGATAGTTTTAAATCTTATATTTTCATTTTTAATGTTATGAACACCATTTTTATCTAAAAATTTAAGTTATAACTAAAACAAGCAAAACTGGGACAGTAAGCAAGTATACGCCAGTTTGACATCCCAAGAAGTAACATTTTTTTTTAACGAAATGATTAAGATTACGAAGCTTCAAGAATCATTTTTTCAAATTATATTTGTTTTATTTTATTTTTCAAAATATAAAGAACTACTCTGCAATAATTGTTATGTAATATATTATATGTAATAATTATACGTGATTTATGTTTGATAAAACCCTACATGGAAATCTTGTACAATAAAAATACTTTAAACATTTGTGGTTGATGCAAAACTCATAATTTTTTTAATCTACCATTTTAGTTATTTATTCTGAAAAAATAAAAAAAAGTCTTGTTATATGGGTCAAATAAAATATTTTACAGTAGCAAACTTTTATTTTGTCCAAAAAATGAATATTACATATTATATTATCTATGAATATATAGAAATGTATACTACACTGTAAAAAAAAATCTGTAAAGTTACTATAGTTTTTCTAGGAAACTGGGATTCCAAGAAATTTTTATGTAACGGCAACAGGAAAA
Organism: Maratus speciosus; assembly: GCA_963932465.1. Classification (NCBI taxonomy): domain Eukaryota; kingdom Metazoa; phylum Arthropoda; class Arachnida; order Araneae; family Salticidae; genus Maratus; species Maratus speciosus. The sequence continues at coordinate 115,652,664 of OZ010796.1, read as the reverse complement.
AATACTGTAACAGCGTCCGTTACAGGAATTTTTCTTGTTGCCGTTACATAAAGATTTCTTGGAATCCCAGTTTCCTATAAAAACTTTAGTAACTTTACAGATTTTTTTTTACAGTGTAAGTATTAGAGCTGTCTATAGTAAATACGCAAAGATGTGATTTATTAATAAACAAAATTGACTTTAATATCGTGACTATTAAAAAAAAATTACTTATTAAATAGGGCTCTATAAGTTAGCAGGATGTATTTCTAGTATATATATATATATATATATATATATTATGAATTTCAGGACGATATGGGAGTTTTACAAGAACTCGGATGAACATGCTGAGAATTACGAAGGACACATTATAATAAAATTTTCAGGGATATACTAGACGGTACTTTGTACCGTTTTTGTACCGATATTGTACCGTTTTTTTAAATAACATGTTGATTTAATTCCGTGTCTCAAAATTTTCCTCTTATATTTATATAAGAATAACACATTTTGCAAATTCGAATACAGAGAAAGAAAGGGACAGAGAATTAAGAACCTCCTCCATTTTTTAATGCAATCATATATACAAAATATTTTAAAAGATTTTTTGCAAAAATGAATTTAATGCAAAGAATTCTTCATAAAAAGAGTTAGCTACTTGAATAATTTAAGTACGTTTGGTAATTTGCATATTTCGATTTATTATGAAAGAAAGATGAAATATGCAATTTAAATAAATTTCTTGCAAAAGACTCGCTAAGACCATTCAGTGCAAAAGTTCGTTATTTCTTCTCTTTATTTTTTATTAGGTGATCGTAAAAGTCTAAGACTTTCTACAGACTTTCTTTGCGAATATTAATCACAAGAAATGAAATAATTTGATGATCTAAAGCATCATTAAATTATTTTATACCCTCATAGAAAATTTCGCTTCTTTCAGACAAGATAAAAAAAAATACTTACTATGCGGTCTGTTATATTTAAAAAGTAAAAAAAAAAAAAAAAAAAAAAAAAAAATACCAGAGTTTTCTCGGTACGCAAATAATGTTACAAAATCTAATTAAAGTATCTCCTAGAGTTTGACTCTTGCGAATTCGGATTCAAATTTAATACCCAAATGTTCCATAAACTAAACACGAAAATAGCTCAAAGGATAATGATGAGAGAACAACGTGAAAACATTTTAATTTTCTTCCGGACGCCAAAGTTCTTCGCAGCGACAGTGTTCGGGAAAGCAGAATACCGCATAAGCAGATTATTGCCTATTGGGATCCCCAAAGAAGGAAAGAACGGCTCATTACTTAGTGGGAATGAGTTTCAGAAGACAAACTTTGTTTCTGTTTTTAAAGTTAAAAAGAAATTTTTTAAAACAAATAGCGAAAACAACAACAACAACAACAACAAAAAAAAAAAAAAAAAAAAAACCAAGGAGAAAATTAACGTTCACAAATTGTTCAGCCAAATGAAGAAAAAACAGGGTGTCTCTAAAATCCAGTTATCATTATAAAAATTATAAACTCATGAGGTACATGATATAGATTAAAATTAAAATTAAACTATGCGCAAATCACTTAAAAGATGAAAAATATTTAAAAAGGTGTTAAATGACTTTAATATCCTTAGTATTTTCAACTATATACATAGCCTTGTGTACTATGTCACGCTATTTATGCCAAGTTATATACTTTAAATTAAAGTAATTTAACACCTTTTTAAATATTTTTCATCTTTTAAGTAATTCGTACATAGTGTAATTTTAAGTTGAACTTCTTTGAGATGAATTTAGCATTCTGTTTTTTTGCTGATGATATAGATTGTTGCTGTTTTTTAATAATTCTTCTTTAGTGTCTAAAGTTTGAGCATCAATAGTTACAACTCTTCAAGTTATGCACCTATATTTGCCCTCAATATATTGAAGCGATATTTTCTCTTCTACCATACGCGATTTAGCAAATTAAGTATTACACATTCGATATCTTACACGATCGTCTTGAGCATCATACTATCATCAACTGGATGTATACACGAATTCTATAACGTATACCGAGATGTCGAAGTCCCAGGAAATTCAGTGAACAACCCTGGACAACCTGGTCGTTTATCTTTTCTAATCCACCTTTAAACTTTACATACTCTAACAAGTCGGAAATTGTACGTCAAACGTGGCAAATGAGGTGCGTTCGTAATATAACTAGTTTTACAAATATTCAGATCTTGGTGCAATAGCTGTTGCACTCTTATGCAAAAGCGCATGACTACAAAATTTATTACAATTATACATATTAACTCTTAAATGTCTGGTGTTGCTTTTCGGCAGCATACCCAATTTATGCTTCTAAAATACTATTAGAATAATATTGAAGCTATAATGCTTAATGATGCAAATAAAATACATTCTGAAAATATTATTAAATCGATTTTCAACATATATATGGCAAAAATTGTGCTGTTTAAGAATAAAGATAGATTTATTTTTTCAATTATTGCTACATGTTCTTTTTGTTTTGTTCGGAAGCTTGCGAAATATCCTATTTTTTCTGCAGTGAGCAAGTAAAATTTATTTTTTTTTATAGTTCCTAAAATTCTTGTGTGTTTAATATTACAGAATTTTATCAAGGAAAATTATTTTTTCAGTTAAAGATCAGTATTGTCGATTAGTAACAAACTGTTTTTTAGCCGTAAACCATACTTAAAACAAAATATGATTTTTTAAGTATTTTTCCCATGATTTATTTAAAAAATGAAAGCCGAAAAACATTGTTACAATGATTTTTGAAAAACCAGGCATCTAAGGGTTAAATTTAGTAATACAGATATGATAGGACTCCACCTTAAATAGGACGTCATCACCATGGCAACCTAGAATCATGGGATATCATTGAATTAATTACGTATAGAAAACTTTTATTAATATATTTTTGAGTTTTGATTCGATTTTCATAAATTTTGAAATACTCGACAAAATTCTGCAACGATTACATATACATTTAATTTCAAACCATTCGGTTGGGTAGTTTTTGCGGTGTTATGTTCGGACAGACAGACGGAACAGACGGCGGCAATAGTTTCTACGTAAGGTTAGTTAGGGCAAATGGAACCACGGGGTAACTCGGCCATAGGCTATTTCATAAAAAAACTATTGATGTTTTTTAAGTTTTAGCTTTTGTCAACAATGCACTTTAATCTCTACTTCCTAAACCGACGTATGTCAACTCAATCATAATTCTCACTTTGCTGTGATAGGTTGTCGAAGATTTACGTTTCTTTGTTTAAAAACAACGTCAATATGGTTGAACTTCCTCGGATTTTTATTAAAATACTGTAAGTACTTTTATTAAACAATCTCTCTTTTTTTAAAGATTAGGCATATAACGACATTAATATTATTGGGTATCTATACATATTTACTTCATGTTTAAAATGTAAACCCGGTGTCCCAGTTACCCCATAAATTTTTCAAGAATGGGGTAACTGGGACATGTATCCGAGATAACCAGACCATTCTGGATCCAGTTACCTCAATATTTATAAATATTTTTTTTGCGTTTCTCTTACTACGGGAAATAAATTTCCCCATTGTTTTTTGCTCACAATAAAGAAAATGATAGAATACCTTATTAAAATTACGTAATAAAATTGAAAAAAAAACATATTGGGTGGTATCAAACCAAATTTCTTAACCCCTTGAGAGGCGGTGATGCCGTTATGGCATCACATAATTTTAATCCCTAATTGCCACATTGGCACCGGAATTTTATAATGAAAATTTCACCGTTATTAAGTACGCGAAAATATACTTTTACTTCTTTACAAATAGATTATCTTGTAAATACCGGTGTGATTAAATTATTTCAACATTTTACGAATGCAAGTGCCTTGCCTCTGAAAGCGAGATAGCCAAACCTTGAAATTGTACGATACAGACGAAGTACTTAAGTACTTTTGTTGCCGTTTGTTCAGAGATTTACCTTGTTATTTTTTTCCTTAAAATACCCATGTGACCTTTACACTTATTACCTATACTAAAGTACATAAGTACTTACTTAATTTTTATGTTTTTGGTATAAATAAATCTAATATTTTCACTTTTAGTGCTTTTCTTAGACACATTGACAGCAAAGGTTTCCCTTACAATGCTCTTTAGTTGATATATAATTTACATGATTTGCCTGGTTTAATTTTTTAAAAGTTGTTTACACTTTTTCAAACAGGACCTGATATTCCATATGAAAAAAATAAATAAATAAATGCGTGTGGAACATAGACCCTCCTGGTCTACTTACCCCATTTTTATGAGGCAACTGGACCCATGATGAAAGAAAGATGAAACATGCATATTTTTTTATTTTTAAACTTTAAAATGTAATTTTGAGCATTTCTGCCTGATAGAGGGAACCTATCTGGACACATTTACTGAAGTTCAGACTTTAATTCAAATGAACATTATCTTTTTGAAGCTGAATTGCCAGAATCTCCAGAGTCAAATTGTAAAATCATGGCCCAGTTGCCCCAACTAACCTTATTTATATAATTATGAAGGCACCTAAGAAGCGAAACAGCCACCGTTTATTTAAAATAAGTCATTACTTATAACGTTTTGTAATAGTAACGGGACGTTAGAAACACCCTTAGGAATACAAGGCCAGAATAAGACCAGTTCTTTTGAAAGACAATAAACATTCAAAAGATTTGATTCATTGAGATCGAATTTGCACTTGCTGCCGTATCCAGCCAATAAACAGGAATTTGCATAACAAAAGAAGGAATGAACCATGAAAAAGTTTTCAAAAGAATTTTTTATCATTATCTTTAAAAATAAATAAAAATAGTTCCTCATGTTGAGAATCTACTCAATTTAAAAATATCGCAGCACTTGGTACAAGTACAAAGAATCCTATGCGATATTGCACGTTTTATACACAAAAGAGACACAAAAAACTTAAAAGGAAACGAGAAGCAAAAGTGGGTATTTTTATTACCTCTAAAATTGGAATTTAAAATGGTTTCTATATAGCAAAGGAAAGAAGAGGAACTTTTCAACATTGATTTTCGCTTCGATTAAAAGTTTTTATTCTTATTTATGCAACAACATAAATATCAACATAAAAGACAATACAAATATCGGGATAGTAAATTTTTTAAACGGAATTTAGAAAAGTTTTTCGTTTAAGCATATCAATGGACTTCGTATTTCTAAATGAACACATAATAAAGTTTAGTCGTCAGAGAGAAAAAAAAAATTGAAAAAAAAAATCCTACAACACTGAAAGTGAATAAATGTCTTTTAATATTTAGACATATTTTTAAAAATGGAACGAGAAAATTAAAATTTTTGTTTTATAATGACTAAATATTTTCAAAAAATGTTACACATAGTTAACTGAGTCTCCATTCTTAACAAATCCTTTGTTTTAAAGGGAGTTATAATGGACGTAAATGTTTTGATACTTTTAAATGTTAAATATGTCAAAATATGCATTTTGTTAGTCACATAGTTTTACACCCGATCACTGTATTTTTAAATTTTACAACTGATAAAGAGAGAAATTACAACCTTTAAAGACACTGACGGCGTACTGAGTGCGTGCTCCATTTAAAAAAAAAGAGTTACGAATTCCAAAATAATTACGTGATTAACATCTGCGTTTCATTTACACTCTTCTCAACGACCTTTCTTTCCTAAAACAGTGTTCAAAGTTAAAGTCGCAGTTTTTCGGCACTGTTTTATTCATTATTTCTTTTTGTAAAGTCACAACTGGCGTACGGAAAACGCCGCCCTTATATTTGTGGACCTTATTCTATTCTCTTTCTTAATTATTTTTTTTTTATATGTGATGTCTATTAGTTTTATACTATTACTAGATATAGACGCTGTTCTTCTTTACCAGAAAAAAAAATTGATATTAGGCTTTAAAAGTTGTTGGCGCAAGGGGTACGCCACCTGTATCTTTATATTACTACAAACCGTCATGTTATATTACTTCAAGTTAAATTAAACTTTTTTTGTTGTTTTTTTATGTTTATTACTTTGAATTTGATGTTTATTACTTTTATCATACTACTGAAAATTGCATGAAACAACACTCTCAGAAATACTTTCTTCAATGCACGGAAATTTTCCTGGCAGCAGTGTTACCAGGATTTTTCCGTTAATAGACGAATATTCGTTTCTTTTTTTTCTACATTACAGGAGGTAAAATGTACGTCAATAGAAGAAAATGGGGATGAAATAAAAGTTGCAGACCTTAGGAACCGAACCAGCTACCTTAGTGTTACGAGAGCAGTACTCTAACCACTCGACTACAGTTGTTCTCTTGTGAAATAGATTGAAGTAAATATGTTTGTCTCAGATGATTATAGCTTGATTAATTTCTTTTAAAAGCTTTGAATTTTTAAGTTAATTTCCGGAAAATTTCGTCTTTAATGAGATTGTGGCTGGTGTTTTAAGACTTTTAGTATTGAAATAGGATAAAAATATCAATTATAAATATTTTTTATAGATTATTAGATGTAAAATATGAATACTATATTTTTAGGCGACTTTATTTATTTATTTACTTTTTTTTGTAGTAAAATCGATTTTTTTCATTTAATATTTTAATTATAATGTCCATTTTAAATGTGCTTATTTAAAATATATTTTAAATGCGAATATTTTTTTCATCACTTTAAGAAATAAATTGTGAATACTTTTAAATGAATGAGAAAATCAATTTTTATTTATTTGTAAATTCTATAACGTTTCTTTTCTTTGTTGTTGGTTTAATGGATTTTTATAAAAATTAAATTAGAAATCTTAATTTAGATAATTTTGATTTTTTTCGCTTTTAAAATGAATTCATATTTTCGTATTAATGGAGCCAATGCGCATGCGTGCTAGGAATGAACGGAATTTATCCCTCTTTTTCAGTCTTCTGGGAAAGGAAGAAATCACGGATAAAACATGTTTTCTAGAAGTACGGAAATTGTTTGTTAACAAGTAAAAATTAATTTTAAAAAATCAAAAAACCCGACTGCGTAAAAAGGGAACTAATTAATTATTTCTCATCAATGTAAAACTATTTTTTTATATCACTTACCTATTTTTTTATTTACTTGTATTGATTATTTTTAAGTTGTGTTTAATTGTTAGTTCTTATCTATAAACACTGTTTTGATGAAACCTATAGATGTCTATGAAAGTTAGAGTTGCACTAAAGCTAGAGATCCTATACCTACACAACATCCAGGCTGTGTAGTATTTAAATGGAGCTTCTGAATGTAAAATAGTCAATGAAACATCTTCTTCGATTTGAAAGACCTATCCGATGATATGACATTCAATATGGTGCGTAAATTTTTTTTCGTCTGTACCTCCATTTTTCATTTTACGACCGCCATTTTGAATTTATAAAAATAAAACCTAGCCTATAACCATTGGACGGTTAATACGAATCTATAGACACCTCGTTCATTAAAATCCATCCAGCCGTTGGTATGTTTCGATGGTATAATAAATCCACATACCTAGATACGCGTGAAACACATAACCCTTCTTGGCAGTCTGGTAAAACATGAGGAATAATTTAGTGTCATATGCACTGTCAGAAAAACTCGTCAATTTATACTGAATTATTCTTCATTTTTTAAACAAATAACTTCCGTACTCTTTGAAAACATATTTTATCCTCGAATTCTTCCCAAAAGTGTGAAAAAGAGCAAGAAATTCCGTTCATTCCTTGCATGCATGTGCTGTATTAATGCTAAAATCCGAATTTATTTAAAAAATGTAAAGGCAAAAATTCTATGCATTAAGATTTCTAATTTAATTAAAAAAGAGAAAAAGTTTTCTAATTTAAAAATGAATAGCAATTACTTTTCTCATTCATTTAAAAATACTCACAATTTATTATTTTAAAGTTGAATAAGTTAAATAAAGTTGAATGTATAAAGTTGTTTATAAAAAAAAATATTCGCATTTAAAATATATTTTAAATGAACAGATTTAAAAGATATTTTAATTTAAATATTAAATGGGAAAAAATCGATTCTTCTCTAAAAAGAAAAAAAAATTCTTATCGAATAAAAATATAATATTCATATCAAAAAAATATATAATATTCATATTTTACATCTAGCAGTCTATTTAAAAATATTTATAATTCATATTTTTATCATATACTAATACTAAAGTATTAAAGCCCCAGATATAATCTCATTAAGGTATGTGTGTACCCTCAAATCGCTGTTTTAGCGAAAAATTTCAATTTTGTGTTTTATTACTTTAAATTAAGGTTCAAACATTCAAGATTCCAAAAATGCCTTACTTTTGGTTAAGGGATAGTTAGAGGCAAATTTGTAGCAAAAATATAAACCGGAAATGAAGTTTCTGAAAAGTGACCGTTTAAAATAACGCTACAAAAGATAAACAATATATTTTAATGCATAAATATATAATATATAATATATACACAAATATATAAACACCTACAAATAGGGTTGATTTTACAGCTCTAAACTTTATACATAATTTTTTGTGCTGTATATCAAAATCTTAATTTGCGTTTTTTGGAAAACTGCGTTTTTTATTATGTACGTTTACGAGAAACATCATTTCTTAAAAAGTTTTTACGATAATGAAATAAAATTTTGTAACAAGGTTCTGCTTACCTATTGGTATGTTATGAAGCAAAATATAGCTTGTAAGTTTGTATATATTAATTTAAGAGCTATTTTTGAAAACTACAGATTTTTTAAAATCATGTTCCATATACAAAATTTGGTATATGTTAGTAAATTTAAGAGGTATTGGAAATCTTTTGCTTCATAGCACAGTCAAGTGGTTTGCTAATATATTGTAAAAATATATTGAAAAAATTTCGTTATAGAAGGTTTGGCATAACCGCAATTCTTTACTAAAATTTGACTCAAGATTGCCTAAATTTAAAAAGTTAATTAAAATTCCATTAAAAAGTTATATTAATTCATAGTTTTATTCCCTATTTTAACTAAAAACACACGTGTTTGATAAGAATTTCATATTTAAAAAAAAGTGTCCCGAAGGTATGTACATACCTTAACCCTTTCCGGAACAGTGTGCCTGGGTCGGGATATCTAATTTTAATTCCAAAGGGCACCAAGAATATTTTAATAAAATTTTGCATTAACAATGAAAGTGCACAGTAACAAGTTTTTAATTTCTAAAAAAGTGGTATGTAAATTTCGGAGTCAGTCGATGATTTCATCATTTTACAACAAAATTTGCCTGTGCCGGAAAGGGTTAAAGATGAAATCTTTCCGAAATTAACTTCAAAATTAAAAGCCTTTTAAATAAATTAATCAAGCCATACCCATCTGAAGCAAACATATTTACTTCAAAGGATACCCACTACTGTGCAACTGTAGCTTAATGGTTAGTGTACCCGGCTCGTAACACTAAAGTAGCTGGTTCGATTCCAGGTCAGTAACTTTTATCCCCCCCCTTTTTTTTAATTCACATATATTTTAACTACTTTAATGGAAAATAATAAACGGATATTCGTCAATTAACGGATAAATCCTGGCAGTATTCCGTGACTTGCAGAAAGTATTCCTGAGAGTGTAGACGAGTTTTTCTGACAATGAAGGATATCATTAAAAGTTGCTATTTAGACTATAAAATGCCTTGCCACATATAGTATGCGACATGATACTACAAACCGGCCGTGTCTTTAAAGGTTAAGGGCAGTTGGAATCCCCCCCCCCCCTGCCATGTTAAATTAATGCACCTTTTCTTATAAACTACTTAAGATATGGACTTGAAATATTTTTTATGCATAAAATAAACAATTCTTAATAGTTTGAAGTTAAATTTATAATTAAATAAAGCTTAGATTAAAAAAAATATCTGAAGTAGAAACATTCAAAGAACATTCAAAAAAAAAAAAAAACATGCAATTTTTTTCAACGATAATGATAATAATAAAAAAAGTTTTTTGTGAGTTTAAACAATTCACCTCAGATTAAACAGGGATATGTATAGAATGTTCAAGCAAAATTTATAATAGTTTTTTTCCGAAAAGGTACATCGAAGTTAAAAAAAAACAACCTTTTGAGAAAATCAAGTTTAAAGTAAATAAACGCACTAGTAGTAAAGTAGATAAACAAACTGAATTACTAAAAAATGTCCAACTTCTGCTTTCCGTAGAAACACAAGTAATATATCAGTAGAGAGAAGAAGAGAAATGGTAGATTCAAAATATTAAAAAATCGAAAATTCGATATATTTAAGGTTTTGACCTTCCAACTGCCCGTAATTTAGATAAAAATTCTTTCCACTTCTCTTTAGATAAGATTTTTGTTCAAAATGAGCGTGTCAAAAGATTACTGTTTCATTCTATATGAAATGCATTTTACTCTAAAGGAAATTACGTAACAAGGATTTCGTACTTACCATCCATCGCTCCTTGTCAAGGTAAACCCAAATTGAGGGTCAGTGGCAACACTGACTCGTATACCAATGAGCCCGTTGCCTTCTCGACTGACCACTCTTCCTCGGATAACTGAAACACGGCTACAAATAGCGGGAACAAAAGGTTAGTACACATTAGAATTGATATGCGAAAACATAATTCTATTACCGTAATTTTCGGTGTATTATCCGCAGATCAAACAAACCTGTTTAGATCCAGAATTTTTATTTAATAAAAGGTAACTTACTAGATCGCGGTAGATATTTGACTTCGGTTATTAAATAAACTATCTGGATCTGAACATGTTTGCTTCATCCGCGAATTATACAACGGAAATTGCGATACAAAATTCGAAAAGAAAAATTTTTAAGCTCATATTGATTTTTTAGAATTTATATTAGATTCTGTTATATTCTAAGCATAGTTAATGTTAAATTTATACTATTTAAAAAAAAAAACTTTTAATTGCCAATTCAAACTAACGAAATAAAGTAATTAATTTGTTAAAAATAAAATTCTGAACATTTAATCATAAATAATTGCAAACAAAAAACCAAAGAGTTGCATATGTGTACAAGAGTTACGTATGCATAATTGATAAATTAATTGTTTGAATTAAATTTGAATCGTAGATGAAAAATATTCCTTGGAAATTGCATATTGATTCAAGACCGTACGTTACTCTTGCACAACCCAACAAAGGTCTGGCCTCAGCTCCTACACTAAATGATGATTTCTAACATGCACTGACATCACAAACATAGAATATTATACATATACAAAAAACTTTTGTTATTAAAGCTACAAGAAATTTGTCTTCTTGTTTAAGATTAGCTTAGTACTGTTACTGTGCCATGCATATCACAAACAAAGAAACAAACATGTACAGCTAAGGCTTAGCTACTGCAAAAAACACAGAATAAACAAATAACATAGAACAAAAAACATAATGAAACATATGTTGATGAGGGCTAGATTATTGAAAGTAAAAGACTCGCATGAAAGGCTTAAAGCAATGTTAGAGGCAAATCAAACAGACGAATTTGGGTATGTCCGACACTTTTACACGCAAAATGGCCTTGTACTAAAAGAGATTTAAGCCTCAGTGGCCTAGCGTCTGTGTACACTGGAACCTTTTACTACCAATATTATTCTATACTAACTTTGGTTTTATTTAATCTTTTAATGTTCAAAGATTAAATAAGACCAATAATACTGGTAGTAAAATAAACCAGCATCACCTGACGCCAATCCACTGTTAAGCCTAAACATTTATATGGACTATTTTTATATTTATGCAACATTTATATACCTTAATAAATCAGCCCACAATTCCAAAAACACTATTTTCATATTACAAATAAAAAGGTTTTATTTATCACCGGTGTGACATCGATGTAAACCAGTCAACACATAAAAACTTTTTTTAAAAATATGAAAATGATGTTCTATGCAATGGATGCTGCTGCATAAATTTAAATAAATGTTAATTAAGTGTAAATATTTTCAATTTGAAAGTTTGGTCTTTCAAATCTCAATGTACAAAACTAATTTTGGTGGGAAAGTGTCTGAAACGCCTCTACGGTTTGAGAGTTAGACAGAATAAATTTTCATCTTCATTAAATAAAACTAAAAAGTATATAATTACCGATGCTGCTGCTTCATAACTTTTGATTAACTTTACATTACTTTAAAGAAAACATAGACGTTTAACAGCATTCATTATTTGTACTTTGCTTTTTAAGTGTGAAGGTGAAAGTCGAAACTATTACGAAATTCAAATGTTTGATAATTAATTGTTCATGCTCAAATTGTAAACGCATAGGATAGAAAATTCAATTATATTTCAGTTATTGTATTGCACTGGTTAAAAAAAACGTTCATTTTTTAAAGTTTCAAATTTGATTGAGATTCATTTTACGCTTTGGTTCTTTTTCTTAGAAAAATACACACAATTTTATGATTGAACTTGTGTATATACTTTTAGGCAGACTTACTATATCTTCTCTATATCTTTATGTGTACATAGACTTCGTAGTAAAAAAAATCCCTGCCGGCGGAGGTAGATTTCGAAGTTAAGTACTAATTTCAACAACAAAAACTAACTCAAGATTAGAGATAAACCCAGTTTAACAATTTTATCTGGCTGCTTTTGACGAGTTTTTAATTTATTTTTTTTGTAAAAGCTGGTTTTATCAGAATCATGTTAATACGATAGTTTTTTCTTCAACCCCTGATTTTGTTTAATTTTTTTTTCTGTAACAGTTGGTTTTATCAAAAACTTGTCAATAAAAAGTTGTCGATAATATTCGGAGGATTTATTAAATTTAAGCGGATTTGATATCTTGGAAATTGATGAAGTTATGAATTTTTTACTTCTCCAACCCTTCCCTCTTTTTTTTCTTTTTTAGATTTTTTTTTTTTGTGGTAAGAGTTGGTCCTATCAATATTAAGGTCGTAGATAGTATTAAAGAGATTTATAATACGTTTAGGTGAATTTGATATCTTGAGAATTGACGAAGTTAAGATTTTTTTTCTCCCCAAAACTCTATTTTTTTCGTTCCTTGATCCCATTTTTAATTTTATCGAAAATCTGTGATACACAAACTTTTGGCCCTTTACCTAGAAGTAATGCTTTAAACTGATTTGACATGTATTATAATAAAGAAGTTATGGGTTTTTTTCAGTTTTCAGAAAACCCCTCCCCTTGGGCCGATTTTACCCATTTGCAATTCCTGCCGAGATAATAGCCATCTCAATGTTTTTGGCGAGTTTGAATTCAACCCGTGCACAATTGCGACTATTATCGTGCGGACAAAATTTAGTACAAACATACAGACATACATATATACATATATTATTTAAAAAAAGATAATGAATTATAATATAATATAATGGTTATATATTATCATTAAAATTTCTATGCTGCTAATGCGCAAGTCATTATGAATGTTTACTATAAAGTTATTATAATTTCATTTTGAATTGCTAAAATTCTTTTTGAACAGACAATTATTATTAAAGGTATCTTATATATTTTTATAAATATATAATTTCGGCTAGCTAATGTTTTGCAACGTTGGCAAACTGCTTAATCTTTATGCGCTAAGTTTATTGCTGCAACTGAACATTTTCATAGTGTAATTTCATTTTGATTTCTACTTATGTAGTTATATGATCCATTTTTTAAGAAATTCCATTTGATGCTGCAAGTTTATCATATCTCTTGATATCTATTAAACTTCATATTTAAAATGATCATATTACTGTCAGTGTAATGTATTGCTACTAACTTTATTAATTTTTATTTTTTAAAAAAAGATGATGAATTGTAATATTATATAATGGTTATATATATATATATATATATATATATACATAAACATTTTAGGTGGGGTAGTTTTGGGTTCCTGGGGTCATATAATGAAAAGATACGAAGGCATTTTTCAAAAGTCGCACCATGGTAACGACTGAATTAGGTAGTATTTCTTATGAAATGTTCCAAAAAAGGGCCTGTAATTGCTCTAAGTTAGTTTTATTTTTATTGTATTAAACATTTTATATTCCAATACGATTGCTTTCATTTATATTTTAACTTTAACCATGCTTTTTAATGGTATAAAGATAACATTTATAACAAAATTCAAAAGAAAATATTGTTTCCGAATTTTATGAAATTCTCATGTTGATGAGCTAATACATTTTAGTTAGAAGAGAAAATTACTCTTAGAAGAAAATTACTCTTGGACTTATCATTAGGAGAGAAAATTGCAAAGGTCGTTAAGTTCGTCACTTCTCTTATCAAATATCTCTTCCAATATTTTTTCTTTTAAACTTTAAAGTTTTGATTAAATAAAATATTCGTCTTATATATCAGAAATAGTCGCATGCTTGTCATACTGATATTTTATGTCCGAGAAGGATGGTCGTTAGGTATATCCTTTCCTTAATTAAGCATGCCTTCTGTTTTTTTCTTTCCGATTTCTGCTTTTAAATAAAATAAAACGTTGGTTTGTATTACGACATAAAGTCAAATAAAAGGTGGAAATTTATTTTTGTCTGAGATTGGGAAGGGCTAATTAGCCCTTTTTTTTAAATAATTTTTTTTATATCAATGTTATATACTGGGTGGCTGTAAAATAACTCGAGAAAACATTTTGAATTCCAATAGATTTTATTTATAGTTAGATTTTATTTACATTTAAACTTTTATCATGTTTTTTAACTTCGTAAAGCCAACACAAAAATCAGAAGGCAATATTGTTTCCAAATTTTATGAAACTACCATGGTTATGAGATAATGTATTTTTAATTAGACGAGAAAATTACACTTAGAATTATCATTAGCAGAGAAAATTACAAAGGTCATCAAGTTCGTCGCTTCTTTTATCAAACAGCCATTCCATTAAATGTTTGCCTGATATATCAGAAATCTTGATCTCTCAGAAGCTTGTCATGCTAATATTTTGTGTCTGAGAAGGGTGGTCTTTAGCAAGAAAGTAGTATAGTGTATATCGTAGTATATGCCTTATACCCTCCGAATAATTCCGCATGATCTCCGTAGCTAAAGCGTGTATTCTCTGGTGTGTATAATTTCCCTATGGCGTATACTGTCTGTTTTTTTTCTTTATGACTACACAACTAGTCGTTCGGTGTATCGTTCTCTTAATTAGCATGCTTTCAATTTTCTCTTTCCGATTTCTATGTTGCCATGAAATAAAATGTTGATTTGTGTGATCACATAAAGCCGCATATACAATGCAAATTTGTTTTTGTCTGAGATTGGGAAATGCTAAATAACCATCGCCTTATATAAAATTTGTGTTCTACGACTTCTAGCTGGTAAAATATAGAATAAAATGCAACAATAACTCGTGTATGCGCCAATGGTACATACAATTTCAGTTTTTCAAAGAAAGAAAAAAAAGTCACCTCCAGGATAAAGTGTGGTGCTTTTAAAAAAAATTATCATATTAGCATAATGACGTTCTAAGAAGAGCGATCATGAAGATGAAATGAAAAACTGAAAAAATTCTCATTTGAAGACAAGTTACCTTTTGATGGCGCTTACTTGACGTTATTTATTAATCAAAGTGTATTATTAGTGAAGAGTGAATTCTGGATCACATAATTTGAACCCTTTGCTTTTTGTTACGAATATATCTTAAAAGCACAATGTATTAAGGGCATGTTTTTGATACTACAAACTTAGAAAATCAACTAAACATAGAAGATCAGCATTACAGCATTACTGCCGGTATGTATCCGAGAATTGAAGAAATTTCCCTTCTTTTTTTTGCGTTCTAGAACAGAAAATTTCCGTAATCTGAGAAAAGGAGTTTTTTTAAAAATACGTCTCTCGTTCTTCCATGGAACCCCTTGAGTTTGAACCTGGTATCGCGTGTTTCGAATCGAGCATCTTTACCACTCGGCCAGCGAGCAGCTACCGGTATGTATCCGAGAATCGAAGAAATTTCCCTTCTCTTTTTTTACGTTCTAGAACAGAAAATTTCCGTAATCTGAGAAAAGGAGTTTTTTAAAAATACGTCTCTCGTTCTTCCGTGGATCTCCTTGGGTTTGAACCTGGGATTGCGTGTTTTGAACCGAGCATCTTAACCACTCGGTTAGCGAGCACTTGGAAAAATGAGAGTTTTAAATGAATATACGGGTTTTCGACAGATGGGGGATTGGTAATACTTGTTAAATTTCTTGTTCAGAAAGCTCGGAAAGTTAAACTTAATTGTAGGGACATTTCGCCGTTATGAAATAATGGTTGGTGTTTTAACATTATAGAATCATAGAGGATAAAAACCATTATATATCAAACATATTTTTAATAAGACATAATTTTATTGTTAGATGTAAAACATGAATATTACATTTTTAATTAAATTCGAGAAGAAATATTTGCTTTTTTTAATAAAATTGATTTTCTTAAGTTGATTGAACTACTATATATTTTTTAAATGTGTTCGTTTAGACTATATTTTACATGCTAATATTTTTTTTAATGGTAAAAGAAAAAAAAATTGCGAATAAGTTTTAATGAATGTGTAAATTGCTACTTTATTAAATTCGAAAGTATTATTTTTGTTTGTTTGTTTTTAAATAAATTAGAAATTTTAATTTATTGAACTTTCCGTTTTTCATTTTAAAAAACAAATTTGAAATTTGGTATTAATACAGCCAATACGCAGGCGTGCAAGGAATAAAGGGAATTGCCCCCTCTTTTTGAAATTCCCGGGGAGAATTAACGGAAAACGGGCTGTCATAGAAAATTCCGTATATCACATGTATCTTTTGGAGTATCAGAACGGTGGTCATTCTGAACCACATTTGTAATTAAAAAAAAAAAAAAAAAAAACGTTTTCATGCATTATTAAGAAATTCTTTTTTTTTTCACTTGCAAAAACGCATTTGTTTATTACCTTTCTGCGCTACAATTTCACACGGAGACGACTTTTGTACTATTTTTGTCTTTAGAATTCAAAACCACTTGTTTGATTTTGCACGTTCACCAACGTTATTTTAAAAATTCGCTCAATATATTTTCCACTACGGAGTTTATTTTCTCACGTTACTCTCTGACCATTCTGAAATTCTACACAACATTTCATATTCTTATTAAAACATTGTTGACCGGCAGTTTTGACAGTTTAGACTGTTTTCTCATTCAAATCATCTACCGGAATTTCCCAACAATAATTTTCGCTTTCTTTAATATCAGATATGCCGTGAAAGATTAACGGGAAGATTACTATTAAAATATTATCCTGTATACTTTGAATAAAATAACCTGCACTAAATTAGTGACGACTATATCCGCCACCAGTCAATAATGTGCTAACGCGGTTCTCAAGGTCCACTGTTCAACAACCACGGAATTTTCTGACACACTTACCATCTCATTTTTAAACGTAAAGGCACAAAATTTGTATGTTTGACTATAGAAGCGATTTGGAATAGAAATGAATTTTCCGTTTCTTGATAAATAAATTACTAAGCGAGTTATAAGCGATTTTAGATCACGTGTCAACCGGTTTTCTTATCTCTTTAACCGGTTTTCCACTTTTCGTCCCAAATTAGGTTCAAAACACCCACTTTGACGATATATTTTCTGAAACAAATTTTACGTTTACCAGAAAATGGAAAATGTCTTTAGATTACGAAGTTTCTGAGTAACAACACCTGCCCATTTCATAGGTTTCCGAACAAAAGTTAATTAAAACTTCTGTCATAAAATTGCACCTTTGGAATTCAGAACAGTTTTCAGATAGTTTATGAAGATAGAAATTTTTTGTCGACTATCAGCTTATCGTCCTTTCATATACAGTAAAACTCGGATAATATGAGCCCGGTTAAATTGACGTATCGGATGAATCTAACTTTTAAAAATTCCCTTGAAATCGGAACATATCGTAAGCAAAACGATAATAACAAAGTCCACGTAATACAAATAATTTAAATACGTCTTTCAGCTAAAATCACAAGCGATTTCTTTATTCCGGTGTCAAAGAAATGCTTTGAAAATTTATGTTATAAACATTTTTCGGAACATAAAATCCTTAAACGTTGATCACGAGTTTAGACGTCTCTTTAATTAAGGATGTACCATATATATATGAAAAATTAAAAAAAAATCTCTCCGTTATTTTGGAATTAAAAGAGATTATCGGAATATTCATGTATGTAGCTATAAAAATGATTTTATATTTGAATTAGAAAGAATACTGAACACAAAAATGTCGCGATAAGAAAAATATGTAACAAAAAAAAAAAAAAAAAAAAAAAAAAAAAGCCTAAACAACAATGAGAAAAGCTGAGCATAAATATGCCTTATATGAATTCAATTGAAAATTTACGTATTTTAAATATTTATCGAACTCTTCATTCATTTGCGGAAAAAAGTGTCTGTACATCGGATATTACTTCTTAAGATTTTCACAAAGCGATGAAATAAACAATGTATCTTAAACAAAATATGTATAAACAAAATATTTCGAAAAATATGTATTTGAGATTAAGATTTTTTTTCAAATTTTGTTTTCAATTCTAATTTAAATATAACACTATGAACCGTAATATCTTTATTCTGTATTTAAAAGCGTTTATTTATTATTTAAAAAATAAATAAATTGTTATGCGGATAAATAACATTTTTGCGGAGAAAATAGCGTGCTTCTGACATTTTTCTAATGCTAAAACAAATCTTTATCAGATATTCAATAGATAACAAAATATTTTTCTTCAACCGGCATAAGCTATTCATAAATATTATCGATGATAATGAGAATTTAAATTCTCTGAAAAATCTAATATATATAATGTATTAATATTCAACATTAATTTTATTTTGGCAATTTACGTCTGACAATATTTTTGGGAGAAATTTTAATTTATTCTGCAATGAACTAACTCTAGAGGTTTCAGATAAAAATTAAAAATTACAAAATGCCATTAACAATCAATTATCTATTTATTTAGTTTAAATTAATTTTAGCTTATATAAAATTTTAATATTTGGCTTTCATTAAAAAAAAATCCTTTGAACGAAAATGCCATATAATGGGAAATAAATTATTGTTTTTAAACCTAAAATCTCTTCAGGATGTTTTAAATTATTTCAGTTTGTTTAAGTCGAACTCTTTACATAAGTATTTACAGGTATTTAAAATGGGCTACTTTAATTACAGAAATAAAATAAAATAAAATGAGTAAAATAAACTTTTCGCACACAATATGTCTGGCAGTATCACATTTCAAAATGAAACGAATGGGTAAAAGGAACGTATTTTGAATGCTGAAACAGAAAATGTAATCAAAAATAATAAAAAAATTATATCACTAAGTTAAAAATGCTATAAAAGTGATAAAATACCTTTATTTAGATTAACGTATGTTTCATCGCACAAACGGCGACATTTTCAAAATCATTCTTGATAGAAATGTTTTCTCAAACTTGGTAAATAATGTAATAAGCATCCAATTTCATTTTATTTTATGTTTGCACTGATTTTCATTATGCATGAAGCCTCGTGACATTATTTACCAAGTTTGCGAAAATATTTCTATCAAGAATGATTTTGAAAATGTCGCCGTTTGTGCGATGAATAGTACGTTAATCTAAATAAAGGTATTTTATCACTTTTGTAGCATTTTTAACTTAGTTTGTTTCGTTATAAGTGATAATCATACATATTTTTATAAGTTACATCACGTCAAATTTACAATTATACAGAGTGTCAACTCTCAACGGTGTCCAATGACATATAGCTCTAATTGCAAAAATATTTTAATTGCGTAAAGAAGTATTTTAAAAGCGATTTGTGTCAACAAAAACATTTCTAAAAAAATTAATTTTTACATGGTCCCCTGGTCCTATAAGTTACATTTAGTAAAAATATCCTATTACACTAAGAAGTAAGACAAAAAAAGCCCCATTCTTCTACGATTAAAACTAATCGTGTAATAACTGTTTAAAGTTGAAGCATCTTTATCTCAGCGAAAAAGTGGTCCTTCACAAATTTACAAGAAATATAAATAATCGTCAGGTATAAAAAAATAATAGTTGAGAGTAAAATTAACATTACAATATAAATTTGAAATCTATTTTCACACTGACATATTGAAGAAAATATATAACTTGTACTAAATATATAAGTTCAAAAATAACAGAATTCTTGTTAAATGAAATGATGAAAATCAACAGTCACAATTCTTTAGAAAATGATACATATTTTAAAATGCTATTAGATTATTTCAAATGAAAATCAAATTTCAAATTATTTTTGCTTAATAGGCGCAAAGACCAACTTAGTGAAAAATATTCCATGCCGGGAACCGAACCCGGGTCATCAGTATAGCGCACTGACGTTCTACCGCTAAACCACATGGAACGATACCCAGCCTGGAACTTCTCACTATTACAAGTTGGCAAGGCATAGTACTGAGGTCAGGAGAATTAGTTGCTCATTGAAGCTGGTTAAATTCTGATTGATACTCCTCAAACTAATTTAAGACCGATCGATCACGGTGGCAAGGGGCGTTGTTCTGCTGAAAGTGACCATCTCCATAAGGGAACATTATAGTCATAAACGAGTGCAATGTGATCGGCAATGATGTTGAGGTAATTTGCGCTGTTCGGAGTTGTGTCCACAGGGGATCAAGGGATCATGTGTACTCCAGGAAAACATTCCCCACACCATCATTACGCCGCCACTTGCCCGAAAAGTTGTTATTTGGCAGAAGTAATCCATTAATTGGAGCTGTTTGCGCTATATTCTGATCCTGCCATATGCATGATGGAGCAGGAAATGAGATTTATCGGACCAGGATACTTTTTTCTACTCCTAAAGCGACAATGTTCTTCGTTTCTTCGCCCATAACAGGTGCCTTTTCCTATTTTTCTCTGATACTAATGGCACTCTTCATGGTCTCCTGCTGATAAAGCTCATCCTTTGCAAAGTCCATCTTGTTGTGCGTTGGACCTGCATTGATTTCAGCTACAATTTGTCGTGTTGTTGCCCTTCTGTTGCAGCGGTATGTGCGTGGTACTCGTCTTTTACCTCTCTCGTTCACCAGCCGTTTTCGACCAGATTGGTCTTTATCGACAGAATTTTTTCTTCTCAACTGTCTCTGAACACCCGAGATACTATTGGGCGAGAAAATCATTAAAGAGTTGTCGTTTCAGAGATGCTGGCACCAGCTCTATTTGCACGAAGGATCATCCCCCGTACAAAGTCTTTTAAATCTTACCCATTTTTACAGTAACTTCCGTGATAACTACGTTATACGAAGCTGAGAGTTCTTTATGTATGCAACTCTGCATTTTTGCGCCTCTCTACGTCACTATCGAACTGGTTTACTTTCAAATAAGCTGTTTCTTAAATTTTGTGGCCATTCAGTATATAAATATATATCTATGCGTGCGTTTTTATTTATTTGTTCTTTTTTTTCTAACTTTCGTTACACACACACACATATATATATAGACCTTAACATTAATAATTAAAACGTTCAAAGGCTAA
Source organism: Maratus speciosus (assembly GCA_963932465.1). Classification (NCBI taxonomy): domain Eukaryota; kingdom Metazoa; phylum Arthropoda; class Arachnida; order Araneae; family Salticidae; genus Maratus; species Maratus speciosus. The sequence continues at coordinate 115,631,225 of OZ010796.1, read as the reverse complement.
ATAATGAATAAAGTGAAATTCTTACTCATACACTGTTAAAAATGTGCACCATTCTGTCCAGTCATTTGACCGTTTTAATCGAAAACGGTTACACATGCGTAATTTTACACTATTCTGACCATATTATTGGCCATTTTATGATCAGAATACAGTTAAATTATGGTTAGGAAACCGTTTTTTCAAAAAACGGTCAAATGACTGGACAGAATGCTGCAAATTTTTAACAGTGTAATGGAAGATAAGAAGGTGAGTACATTTTGCTATATAATTAATTCAAATCTAAGTGTTAATTTATAAATTGAATAACATTTGAAAATTGGTATGAGACTTGGTATTGCGCAATAAATAAAACAACGTTTTAGCACCTGGAAATTTACCAACTATATTACATTGTTCAATAAAACCGTTTCTGAAACCGCTTCTTTACTCTGTATATGAGTGAAATTCCATTGTTTTCTTCATTGCGAACGATATGTTGAATACTACAGAGACTAGTATGCAATAGTTGGTAAATTGTTAGTATTTAAAACGCTATTTTATTTACTTTTAATAAATATAGTTGATTATTTTGAAACTTTATATTTTCTAGTTATCTTTTAATCGATCTTGTGAGATATCTTTTGAGAGGGAGATATTTTTAAAAGTGCCTTCTTTGTGTTGCTAATATCCTGAAATAGATCGCTTGGCAAAATATTGCAGGGTTCACAGACTGGCACCTTTTTTGTGTATTAGCTCGATTTTAAAAATATCCTTTAACCAATAGAGCCACCATGGACTCCCTTTCTCTTTGCTGCTTTTCGCGTTATAATATATACATATATATATAATTATATACATGTAATTATATTTAAGAATTATTAAGAAATTTTCTACACACTTATAAATAATATAACCACGTGTAATCCCAAAATTTCAAAATTATAAGATTATTTAAGATGTTTTCGGCATATTTATATATTTTACTATAACAATTTATGTAAAATATTATTAAATGCCATATTTAAATTAGAGATTCGGTCATTCTTGTTGTAAGAATTTGTTAGATTTCATTTTTATTTCAAAGGTATTATATATATACATATATATATATATATATATATATATATATATAATCTAATATTAAGATGTTACATATGGATTTCTGATTGTAGAGAAATACGTTTGTATTTACAATGTTATGTAAGTGCTTTCTGATTTATTTTAAATTATCCTATTGAACACGTAATGATAATAAGAAAACTAGTGTGTTTCACCTTCAAAATATGACCTCTCATACCAGTGCTTAATATGTTGGCGACGAAATGTATGTCTTGGACCACTGTCGCATGTTCGATACCAATCTGCAAGTCAAAGTAAGTTATTAAGGATTTTCCTTGCACGAAAGCGGTAACTCGGGTCACTTTCCCTTCAAAAGTCCTCCGAAAGTGCATTTCGACCATAGCAATATGGCCAAATCTAGCCAATGGTTAATAAAATCCCTTCCTTCCGCCTTTAAAAATGTACTCATTGATCTACCCCTCTACTCCTGACATATTCCAAGCAGTAGCCATTCGCAATGCGTCAAATGCGAATAAATCATAAAATTTGCTAAAAATATTTGTTTTGGAGAAACATTCAGTTAACCATATTTTCGGAGCATCAGAAATAAATTTTTCATGACCAAGATACTTTAAAATTTTCGTATCGGTAAATGCCCCGATAAAACAAATAAATAAATAAATAAAATATTATATGATTTTTTAAATCACAACATAAACCAAAATGCACAATTCTTGTTCAAAAACGTCAGTGAAAGATTTTTACGATTTCATATTTATCTATAGTGAACGCTCAAGTTTGCGAAATTTCAATAATGATACATGCTTTATTTATTAGTCCCAGGAACCGCCGTTTACAGGGTTAGACGTAACTTAATAGTTTATTCTTTCTTTTAATTAAATGTGTTTTTGAAAAATATTTAAGAATTTATTTTAATATATAATCTTTAAATAGTATTTCTTTAATTTATATTATTGGTTTCTTTTAAAATACATTATTATCTACGTTTGACTAAAGTGTAACAATATTATTTATAAATTAACTTATAATTGGTTTAAAGGTTAAAGAATGTCTCTCATGCAGCAAGGCTAATGTACAGAAACATCGACTAATGCTTTTCCATTTGGTTTAATTTGTTGACAAATAATGTAGAGTTCCTAGTGTGGGATTTGTTTACGTAAAATTGCTTTGAAGCTTTCTAGTAAAATTGCTTTAACAGTAGTTTTACTAATCTGTCTCCGAATATGTACAAAATTGTTTTAGAGTGATTAAGTGTTTTCATTTTTATAACTTATTCGTAAATAAAGCTAAAAAATTATGCACCGATGAAAATTTGGTGTAGGTAGCTTTTAAAGTTTTAGCTGTTAAAAATTTGACCAGCAATAAAGTTAATAAAAATTAACTTGGATTAAATATCGTCCGATTCCGGCACTACAGGGAATAGTGCACAATAAATGTAGTAACAATCTATTTGCCTTTGGCAATATATATATGTATGTATATGTGTGCGTGTATCTTGATTAATATGAAACCATTACTAAAAATAAATAATTTTCCTAAGTTATTCTAATTCATTACAAATTTTAGGTAGCTTTCATTACAAAAAATTACCTATTGCAGCCGTTCGGAGGAAAGCGATTTCAAAAAATTTTGGCATATATATATATATATATATATATATATCCATATACATATATATATCTCATCTTTGTCACACTGTAACTCTCGCATTTATGAACCGATTTGTATGAAATTTCGTGTATACATAGTACATACCAATGTCTCAACCGAGTTCGTTGGCCAGCTTCAACCGCCATCTTGTTTCAAAATGGCGGCCATTTAAATTTAAAAAAAAAATTAAATTTGAAACGTGGTACCGAAAAATTGAAAATTAAAAAATATTTTTTCTTATGTGTTTGACCTTGATACAAAGATTCCGAAGCAGTTTTTGTTTCGTTTATATCTTAAAAAATGGCTGAGTTATAGCACTTTGAATTTCTAGCGTGGGTGACATTTTGAAACGACCTGATTTTTGTTACGCGATAAGAGGCGTATTTATGAACCGATTTGTATGTACCTTGGTGTACACATAGTATATACCAATGTCTCGACCGTCTTCGTTGGTCAGCTTCATCCGCCATCTTGTTTCAAAATGGCGGTCATTTAAATTTCTTTTTTTTAATTTTAATTTGAAATGTGGTACCAAAGATTTGAAAATTAAAAATTATTTTTTTCTTATGTGTTTGACATTGATACAAAGATTCTGGAGCAGTTTTTGTTTCGGTTATATCTTAAAAAACGGCTGAGTTATAGCATTTTGAATTTCTATTGTGGCTGACATTTTGAAACGACCTGATTTTTGTCACGCAATAAAAGGCGTATTTATGTACCGATTTGGATGTACTTTGGTGTATACATAGTACATACCAATGTCTCGACCGAGTTCGTTCGCCAGCTTCATCCACCATCTTGTTTCAAAATAGTGGCCATTTTAAAAAATTAAAAATTTAAAACGAGGTACCAGGAAATTGGAAAACGAAAAAGATTTTTTGTATGTGTTTGACCTATATACAAAGATTCTGGAGCAGTTTTTGTTTCGTCTAAATGTTAAAAAATGGTTGAATTATAGCACTTTGAATTTCTAGCATGGTTCACAATTTGAAACGATCTGATATTTGTCACGCGATAGCGCGTGTATTTATTAACCTGTTTCGATGTAAGAAGGCATGTGGATAGTACATAGCAATGTCTTGCCCAAGTTCGCTGGCCAGCTTTATCAGTCATCTTGTTTCAAAATGGCGGCCAGTAAATAAAAAACAATTATATTTAAAGTAAGGTTAAAAAAAATTAGAAATTGAAAAATGTTTCTTTTTTAAGTATTTGACCTTGGTATAAGGATTCCAGAGCATTTTTTGTTTTGTCTTTATCTTAAAAAATGGCTCAGATACAGCAGTTTGAATTTTTAATGTGGGTGACATTTTGAAAAATCTGATTTTTGCCTGCGACAGCACTCGTATGTATCAACCGATTCCGATGTGAGTGAGCATGTGCACAGGAATTACTAAGGTCTCGAGCAAGTTCACTGATTAGCCTCATCCACCATGCTGTCTTAAAATGGCAGGCACTTCAAGATATCTCCGAATTTGGCAACGAAATATAAGTTGCTTTAAATAGAAGCAGCTTGGATAAAGCTGACTAATTTCGCAAAATTCTGATTCATAATGATTTAGTATTAATAAAAATTAGTATTGAATCTCCTCTAATCGGTTTCCACTAAACTGAGCTTTGTGTCTTTGAATAATATAAGCTGGTTTTTTAAAATTAAGGAATATGAAAGCTACTTCTTCCTCCCGGCACTGGCCGGAAAGACTTTTTATTAATTTGAAGATTTTATTTAATATATTAGAAAAAGGAAAAGTTTGATTAAAGAATTGTCTTATGTGCTATCGAAAAGAACTTTATAACTATTTTGCCATACAGTGTATCTCTTTCTAGAGAAAATAATTTGTGCTAGATTTGCACAGAGTTAAATGTACAGTCGTGGAAAAAAAAAGATTAAACGCCCTCTACTGACTCTGTAACTAATTATTATAGAAGAAAGTTAGTAATAACAAACGATTCGAAATAATGTCTACTTTTAAATGGTGTTCATAAATTTGCTTAGGGGGCTATTTACAAATCAAAACCAGACCAAACTTTGTTTTTTCAATGACAACTTCCAATTTTGACAGTATATTTTAAGTCTTCGGTTCAAACTATGCCTAGAAACGACACTCCAAGTAATTTCAATTATAGGTTTTTGAATTATAAACATTCAAAATTTAGATCTTCTAATGTGAAATTACATTTTCATATTTTTATTAATATCTCCTGAAATTATAATCCTAATAATTTTTTGTGGGATTATAATGCTAAATAACCCAAATATAAATACATTAAATTTGTAATTTTAAAAATTTTATAATACGAATTATGAAATCGATTAATTATGATTAACATTCGAAAAATATATGAATTGCAACCTACAATTGTTTTGATAGATTTATATGTATTATGTTCTGCTTTTTGTGAATTTTCAATTTCAAACTTTTCTTCCAAGTAGTTTTTGAATTATGATTAAAAACATCAAAATGATGGTTTATAATACGCAGAAAGGCATAATTTGAAAAAAATATATACTGTACTCATTTTATTGAAACATTTGGGCTGGCGGTAGTCGAAACATATTAAGCGAGTGAAATGGTCATATGGCAATAAATGATACATTAATAGAAGTGACATAGTCATTCTGTAGCATTTTACTATGGAGTACCAAACATCAATTTGGATACAGCCCCTGAAATAGACTAATTTTAAATTAAATAATTTCTCTGAAACTAATCATAGGAATTTCATAAAAATTTCTATTTAGGGTAATTGAAGGGTGTAGCATTTATTTATGGTGTCAGACTTGGGTATTGCTAAAAAAAAAAAAAAAAAAAAAAAAAAAAAATTGGTTTAGTTTTGATTGGTAGATGGACCCCTAAACAAATTTTATATACATAATATAAGACACAACGTAGTCTTTATTTCCAATCGTTTGATACCAATGATTTTCTTCTACAATAATTTGTTGCAGAGTTAGCAGGGAGTGTTTACTTTTTTCCACGTCTGTACAATGCGAAAAATAGTAGAAGACAATGTGAGGGGCTCACAACCATAGTAGACCTAGTCCATTTTGAAAAAGAAAATTATACAGTCCATTTAGAAAATCCATGAAATCTATTTTTATCCACAGATGTTATGCACCTTATAAATGAACTATATATATTTCTTTTTTTCAAAATGCACTTGATCTACTATGGTTGTGAGCCCCTCATATATAACAATATATGGGTCACATTCAGTTGCAACTGGTGCAAGAAATAATGAAGCGTTCCTTTTAATTCGCGGAAGGTATTTTATTGACGTGTAAGATTTATTTTTTGGTAATGAGTCATATACATATTAAATATGAACCTAACTTTTGAAGGTTCAATGAGAAAACTTTAATTTTATTACATATTTAAATTCGAAGTACAGAAAAAGCAGAGTGCGTAGAGGTTCTCATTTTTAGGTACCACTATTTCCAAGTAGTAGCATTTTTATTTAACAAAAGAAGTCTTGATTTGAATAAGGCGTATGCTATACTATTTGGAATTAGTGATAATACAAAAATCTACGCTATTTGTAAACCCATTTTTTTTTTAATTTAGAGTCAGTGGTTCGCAAAATACAAATTATCAAAAATTGAACCCATCAATATCAAAAAATCCCTGCCGGCCCGGCCTACAGGCGGAGGTAGATTTCGAAGTTAAGTATATTAATTACACCATCAAAAACTAAATCATGATTAGATGTAAATCCACTTTAACAGTTTTATCTGGGTGCTTTCGAGGAGTTTTTATTTCATTTTTATATAATAGCTCGTTTTATCAGAATCATGTTAAGGCGGTATTAAAAAAAAATACTTTTCCATGCTCAACAACTAGAAATTTTCTGGCACATTTTCAGATTAATTTTTAATAGAAAAAATACGAAACTTGCTGAAATGATTTTTGAAAAGATTTATAAGCGACATATGTTTTTACTTTTCTTTCAATTAATTGAAACTTGATTAATAAACAATTATTTTCTCAGTGGGGCAATATTTTTCTTTTCTAACACAATCGCTTCGGGAAATTCTGTTCAAAATGCCCACTTTGACATCATTTTTTGAAATATATTCTGCCTCTATCAAAAAATCGATCATTACGGTACATTATATAGTTTCTGAAGAAGAGAATCTATCAATTGTACGCGTTTGAGAGCGAAAATTAATTTAAAAATGAGTAAGAAAATAAGCAGTTTGGATTTGAATACATTCTTAATAAGATGATTTTTTTTCTTCAACCGCTATGTATTTTTAATTTATTTTTGCTGTAAGAATTGGTCCTATCAAAAACTTGTCTATATAAATGTTGAAGACAATATTAAGAAGATATATGATAAATTCATGGGGATTTTATATCTCGTGAATTGACGGAGTTATAGAAATTTTTCTTCTTCACCCCCCCCTTATTTTTTTTTTTTCGTATTATTATTATTTTTTTTTCGGTACGAATTGGTCCTATCAAAAACTTGTGAATACAAAAGTTGTAGATAATATTAAGGAAATGTATAATAAAATAAATTGGATTTGATATCTTGAGAATTGACGAAGTTATGAATTTTTTCTCCCAAAAACCCTATTTTTTGCGCCCCTTGAGCACATTTTCAATTTTATCCAAAATCTGCGATACATAAATTTTTGGTCCTATTTTTAGAAGTAATAAAAACTTTAAACTGATTTGATATGTACAAAAATTAAGAAGCTATGGGGGGTTTTTCTGTTTTCACAAAACCCCTCCCTATTTCCATCCCCTTAGTCCGATTTTGCCCACTCACGAACTTGCCGAGATTTTATGCCCCTTGATTTTATGTATCAGTTTGGAAGAGATTTGTGCAGAATTGTGTAAGTTATCGTGTCCAGAAGAAAGTTATATATATATATATATATATATATAGATAGATAGATAGATAGATAGATAGATAGATAGATAGATAGATATATCCAAAAACCAAACCAAAAATTCGAAACTACGGAACTGATCCAACAATAAATAAACTAAACCAAATGACAACAACAAAATAACTAAAAACAACTAATTTCAAAAACAACATACTTTAAAAACGGCAAACTTAAAAAACGGCAAACTTTAAAAACATTCAAACTAAAACCAGAAGAAATTGAATCCATGGAGACAGGCGGCATGCACTTGCGACATGCAACTGCGGGGTTAAAACCAGTTTTTATGTGCACAACGCTCCCCAAACAACCTGTCAAGACCAAAAAGAAAAAACTAACAAATCGAATGAGCTGCCTAGACCCATTGAAAACCAACAACTGAACATGAAACCCCAAACAATCGTGCACGCAAACCCTGAACAGTCAAAGCCACAGTTACTCCTCTCTTCGCATCCACATTACCTTTAAATCTCTGCGATAAGTCTTACACTTTACGAAATTTCGCAGCAGACTCTTCAAAAATCTCTCAGGATAGCCATGGTGCAATGCCAGAATATACCATTTGTAAAGTTCTTCAATTTTTTCCCCAGTATTTGATGTCAATCTATCTATACGGTTTAACCCGTTAATAAAAATATTTCTATATATTGAGATATGCACATTTGATCGAAAATTTAAGATTTTTATAGTTTCAAAGTTAAAGCTTTTTCGTTTATCATATATATCTGTTTTTATCTCACCATTTTTTATCTCGATATTAATGTCTAAATAATTGACCATGTTTTTACTTTTTGACTCCAATTTCAAATTTAAACCTTTAGGATAGCAATCAAATTTTTCTTTTTCCACATCATTGCATCTGACTATTGAAACGTCATCAATGTAACGAAAGCACCTCATATCCTCATTTATATCAATTTGTTCCTCGTACATATATAAGTAGATATCGGCTAAAATCGAACTACAACATCCCTCCATTGGAATACCTCTAACTTGTTTGTAAACAATTTTCCCGTCATATAAGTAGTTCTCACTCACTACAAAGTTAAACAAATTAGTAAACCATTCCTGTCCGATAGTTGAGGAATTATATTTACTAAAAGACTCCATAATTTTTATTTTAAGATTGTCCAAATCTATACTATTATACAAATCTTCAAAATCATACGCTGTTAAACTTGAAATGTTTTTCATTAGATTTAAATGTTTAATTAACTCAAAGCTGTTTTTTATTATACAAGCCGGTTTATCTTTCAATACTTCATCAAAAATCTCTTTTAATAATTTCAACAATTTTTTATTACAATTTTCCAAATATGAACCGAAACCACATGTAATAGCTCTAAAAACAACCGGATCTTTATGAAACTTTGGAACCATTACCAAATATGGAAAACTAGTACTATTTTGCTTTATTTTAATTTTTTTATAATATGCTTTTACTCTATTACTAATAACTTGTTTATTTGATTTGACAATTTCATAGTTTATTTCATTACCATAAACCTCCCTGAGTAATTTACCATATAATGTTTTACAAATAATTGCGTAATTTGTGTTAGCTTTATCTATATACGTAATTATAAATTTATTCTGCAATTCTGTTATAGATTCTTTCAAATCCTTATAATACTTTACCGAAACCCCCTCAGAGTTACTCTCAAAATTTCTACACAAATCTTTTAAAATATAATACTTCCATTCCTCGAAAACGCTAGCAGGCAAATTGTATTTATATTTATATTTATAAACTAATTTTTGATTTATAGATATTACTTTAGATATATATATATATAAAGTTTTTACTGATGGTGGTTTTGGGTTCTAGGGGTGATGATCGGTGTAGATCTGCAAAAATTTTTCAGAAATTCCAACATAGGAACGACGCCAATAGGTAGTATTTCATACGAAATCTACCGAAAAGAGAACAGACCTCAGTATAATTTATGGGGGCACAAAACCATTGAGTCTGTCCAAAAATTCATAAACATCGCCATTTTCAAAGTATCAATGCAATTAATATATGCGATTAAGATGTTTTGTTTTTTAAATTTCTGCTTAAAATATATATTCTTAGCTCTATTGTCCAGAAAATTAAATAATGTATAAACAATATTAATATCTAAATTTTAAAATTAAAAATTCTTCTCACTAATACGTAAATTAAAATCATATTAAGTGCTGCGCGCATGATAAAACTCTAAATTACGCATATAAAAAACAATTTTTAAACAACATTGAATCGTAACACACCTATTTCTACATTAAAATCAAAATGTATATAAAAAAAAATTTTGTTTAAAATTTTATTTTAGCCCCCCCCCCCCCCCCCAAAAAAAAAAAAAAAAAATCAAAATGCTTTTGAAGTTTTTCAATTGCAAAATATAACTAACCAAAATATATGATTTTTTTTGTTTTGTTTTGTTTTTGTTTTTGGAGTGAAGACTATAAAGAAACGCATATTTAGTTAATTTTTTTAACCTGTAGCTTATATAATTTGAAAGTAACAGTGCGCGCGAACTCCAAATATACTAATATGAAAAAACGCGTTTTAAAGTTTCAATATCTACGGACCTTCAATTGTACTCACCGTCTAACTGATTATAACCCTAAGAAATAATGCAGATTTTTGAATAGGATTTTTTACATATTGTTGAGAAAAAAAAATGCAGAATAAAGGAAAATACAAAAACTGATTTTTTGAAAGTTTAAATGTCCCCTTAAATTAAATACTGGCAAAAAAAAAAAAAAATGCTTCATACAAAATCGCCAGCAAAGAAGCGTATAAATGATATCAATACTAATCGATTGAGAATAATGTCTACTATGAGGTGCTATGTCTAAATTAGGCTTAAGAGCTCATCTGTGTTTTAAAAATTGTACAAACTTCCATTTCTTTTCAAAAGGTAATTCTTTAAGTTTTTTGGACTAAAATTTGACCGGGAAAAAGTATAGTTTACGCATTTGTTCTTAAATTTTTGTAAAAATTTGATGATGCTAAGGTTAAATTCACGTGACAAAACGTCAATGTATATCGTCACAAAACTTATCTCAATGAAACGTTTCTATTTTAATGAGATAAATGCAATCAAGGCATTTTAAGTTCAATAACCTATTTTGCATTATAAAAATTATTATAAAATTCTCATTAAAAATTATGACCTACATTAAATATTTCTTAAAAAGGATCAACATCGATAAGAACATTTCTAAGTGAATTGGCTACTCAATCCAAACATTAGATTCGAGATATAGAGAAAAAATAGCGTTCGATGATCTAAGGGTGTCGTTGATTGTTATCTTTTGTACTGACAGAAAAATTTCCCGGAAACTTTGCCCATTTATATAAAGTGCGTTTGTTCCATTTTAGAATTTCTATACATTTTTCCGGTAACTAATTAAAATTTCGTGCAACTTTTCTTTGTAAGATCTAAATCGATTTTTTCGAAATATATGGATAATCCCCTAACACATTTCTTTTATAATTTAATGAATATTTAAAAAAATGCACAAAATATACACTAATCGGATCAATGAAACTCAAATAAAATCTAAAAATGGGTGGTACCATTAGAAAAATAAAAGATGATACAATTTTCAGTATGAAAATGACCCTACGAAGCGTAATTTAAATCGCATTAAATAGTATATTTTAATTAGTAGCATTAGTAGACATTATTTCCTGTCGATTAGTGCCTATATCTTTTTCATACGACAATTTTCTGCAGAATTAGTAGTGGGTCATGCTTTATTTTCTGCAACTGCATTTCCTCAGATTTTATTTTATTGATAGCTTGCAAAACTCAAACATACAGCTCAAGCATATTTTTTATTGAACTGTTTTTGATATAATATTAATTAATATAACAATTTTTAAAAATATTCTTCAGAACCAGTAATTAATCAAATAATTTTCTTTTAAGTATAACCACTATTCTTCGAATTATGAGAGAATTATCAAAAATTTAAAATACTTACAGTCCGTATATTGTTTCAAAATTAAAAATACATTTCTTACAGTTTCACGTATGTTGAATATTGAAAGTCAAAGTTTTATTTATGGACTTTAAGATAAACATCTTCCTTTTTACTAAAAACTAATTGTTATATCTGTTATATCTTTATTTTAATAGTTATAGTCACATCTTCATCCAAAATACAAAATTCCTATTCTAATAATTGGGATTAATTACAACACAATTTAACTCATTTTGAAAGTGCTGTTCAAGACAGAGTTGAAACAAATTACGAAAAATTTGGCATGAAATATGGATTAAAAAATTATTGGTGTTAGCACTGAATATTTGAAAGTTCGAATAAAAAGGAATATGAATAATATGAAAAAAAATAAAACTATAACTGATTTATGAAAATTATAAACAAGAAACTTTGGAGGTAAAATTTTATTTGGCGATGTTTAGAAAATGACATGTTTTCTCTTTCCGGTATTATACATTGTTTTTTGTTTTCTATACAGAATCTTGATGAAAATTTATCAAAAATTAGTTAAGCCTCACATAAAGATATCACCAGAAGAACTCAATCTGATTATTGTGCCAGAAACAGAAATTCAGTATGTGTGCAATTTTTAATCGGACAAAAAAATATTAGGAAAAGATATCTAATTTGAAATAGTGGCGTAAAATTTCATGGAAATTCAAAAAGTTCTACACATGTTATAAATTTTTCGCTGTTTTTAGCATTTAAAAGTAAACTGTAATAATATCTAAATTATGTAGGTTAGCAGAAAGTAACAGAAGGTAATGAAGCCGTATGTTGTTCATAAAATGATTTCTTTCTCTAAAGTGTAATCTTTTATTCAATGTCACACAGTAAAAAATGTACATGGTGTGTTCACAAAGTTTCAAGCCTTTTTCTACAATACAAAAGTTATTAAACATTTTTGCACAGCGAACTAAAATTTTTCGAAATATGACCCTTGGGCATCAACACATCGCTGCCAGCGTTTTTTCCAGTAATAATAGGCTCTCTGGAGAGGTCTTCGTCGCAAGGCTATTAAGTGACCTCGTCGAATCTGGAATAGTGGATCGCTGGAATCATGTCGAATCGCTTCTCTTTCAGGTCTTTCTTGATCCGGAGGAATAAAGAAAAGTCGGTGAGAGCGAGGTCGGGGCTGTAGGGAGGCTTGTGGCAGTATTGCCACGTTAAACTTAGCCAAAACTTTGGCGGCTGAGAGCGACGTGTGAGAGGGCGCATTGCCGTGGTGAACAATCTAATCTTCTCTGATTTCTGGGCGGACGCACCGTGTCAGGTCGATTTTACGCTGGAATGCACCACTGTTTGAAGTCCGGCGATACTGTTTGAAGTCCTGATACAGTCCGGCGTGCCCGCCCAGACATGAGAGACGATTGGATTGTTGATCACGACAATGTGCCCTCTCACATGCCGCTCGCCGCTGCTGAAGTTTTGGCTAAGTTTAACGTGGCAATGTTGCCGCAAGCCGTTAAAGCCCCGACTTTGCTACCAGCGACTTCTTTTGTTCCCCCGGATCAAGAAAGACCTAAAAGGAAAGCGATTCGAGATGATTCCAGCAGCTTCGACGAGGTCCCTTAACAGACTTGCGCGCGAAGACCACCAGGGAGCCTATGAATAATGGAAAGAACGCTGGTAGCGGTATGTTGATGCCCAAGGGTCATATTTCGAAGAATTTTAGCTCGCTGTACAAAAATGTTTAATAACTTTTGTATTATCAGACCAGTCTTGAAACTTTGTGAACACATCCTATATGTATCGTTACTCCATAAAATTGAGGGCAATATGCTGCCTCCAATTTTATGGAGTAATTTAATTTATATAATGGTGTAATTTAAACTGATATAAATGATGTAATATTACACATTAGTGTAACATAACTCCACTCATATCGGTTAAATTACTTAATAAAATGGAGGTAGCCAGGTTGCTACTAGTTTTATGGAGTAACGTTTCATAAATTCTTTACAATGAACATAATTTACCCAAACAGCAAATTTAACAAAGAAATACAGACTTTACTTTCGAATCGAAATATGATGTTATTTAGGAGCAGGTTCTCGCGATACGGCTTGATTCTAAGGCATTTTTTGGGAATATGTTTTCGATTAAATAATGTACTAAAAAAAAAAAAACGGCTTTGGAATTTATTGTACTTTTCCCGGATATATGAATTATATATTTATATATTGATATATTTTAAGATTTTGATTTTTTAATCGATCTAAACTTCTACAAATTTCACTATAGCACAGTAAATAGGTGTAAGTCTGTCAGCATTTAGACATCTTAGAATCTGAAACAGAAAACTCACCTGGATTTTTAAAATATAATAAATTAGTTGAAGGTCAAACCTGAAATTGTTAAAGTAATTCAACATTTCGCAAAATGACGACTGTTTGAAGTTTGAGATTAATTTTTGCACTAATTTTTCATTTTCGAAACTGTTTAAAAAAACAGAAATTATTAAAAATTTCAAATTTTAAAGGTTTATTCTCCGATTTGACATGCATAATTTGCAATAAACAAAGCTTCGATATCTTAAATGGTTTATGCGTTTACGTTTGTACATAAACTGATTAAAAAAACTTGTTTCAAGGAAAGTGCGTTCAAAATTTTTGATCTGCATTTTATCATCCGTGACACCAGTCCATTAAACTAATTTTGACGATTTAAATATTGCGCGGAACAAAAAATGGCGTTGACGGCAAATTCTAAACAAAATTATTTTTACAAAAAAAAAAAAAAAAAAAAAAAAAAAAGATTCTTTTGTAAAGGTAAATCCTATCTTTAAGGAAAAACATCACGAAAAAAAGAAGAGTTTTATCAATGGCTGTATGTCAGAATGTACGCGTGTATCCCTGTACACAAAGCATTGCATTGATTGAAAAGATTATTATGAGTCTTTTTTATGTTAAAATGTGTTCTGACATGCTCTCGTAATTTTTTTCTTAAGCGAAATGTTATTAAAAACATATCTAAGCCATGGGCTAAACGAGTAAAAAAATAAAATAGTATTTCATTGAAAATAGCCTACAAATTTTATACGAAAAAAAAAAATTGTGACGCATGTTGTCTGTTTTCAATTTTCTTCTACTGGAATGATATATAATTTTTATATATTCCTTTTTTAAATGTGAGAGTTGTTATGGTCTTTACTAAGTACCCTATTTCCGAATTGCAATCTTCACCTTATAATCGTAGAAGATTATTACAATTTCTACGATTAAATGAGAATAAAATTACTATTTGGAAATAGTGATACTTAAAAGTAAACACCTTACGAATCCTAGATATGCTTACATTAGAGAAGCGCAGGTGGGACCCGCACAAAATTGAGGTGAGGAATTAATTTGAAAAAGTTAATTTGATAACGTCAAGCAGACATTGACAATTTCAAATACTTAATTGAACAGCAAAAATTACTTTACTTTTCGAAAGTAGGTAAGACTATATCGGCTGTACCTGCCAGTAAGACAGAGTGAGGTGCTGAATGGTATTGAGCACTGAGATGTGGATACTCATATTTCACGAAACTTTCTTTGTGTTTGACGAAACCGTCTCCTGGGAATTGCTCCGAGCGAACATGTCCACAAATTGAGGAAATTACTTACTTCACTTGTTTGAGGATACAAATTTCTTCAGAAATGCTTGTTCGAAAAGTTAAAAAAAAATGGCCGGTGGTGCCATCTATTAAGTATTTTAGAATCATCTGTATTTATTGACAAGGGAAATATTAGGTTGTTTATATTTTCCTTCATGTTGGGTCGAACTCACTACATCGGGTGTAGAAGTACATCGCATTACTTATCTTGCCACTGAACCCTTGCATGGGTGTAATTTTAGATGCACGTGGGAATTTTGCTGTGTGTTTATACTTTATGAGGTAGATTGTAATTTTATCGGTGCTGTTATAATTCCTGCAAGTTTTAATTTGTGAGGCTAATTTATTATTATGGTTTTTCTATGGTTAATGAATAATTATAATGTGGCTCGAATAATATAGTTCATTAGAGAAATTTTCTTTGCTCAATGCGTGATTCGAATGTGGTCTGGTTAATTTGTCGCTCAGAAATAATAAATTTTGAAGTGCAAATTATGAAGATTTTATCAATTAAGATTTTAACACTCTACAGTTTATAGAGGGGAGAGGGATGAATTATGCATATTTCAAATTTCAGTGTTATATGAATAAATTCCTTAAATGAAAAAGAGCTCTTGAAATTTTGAAATTTAATTGACTAAATTTTCTTTTTGAACGATTTTGTAAAAGACAGGGAATTTATTCTTTTCGAATTAAACCATAACGAATACCAACAACAACAATAAGAAAATGATAAACATTCCTGAACGCTTAAACAGCTAAAAAAATAACTAATACAGAAACAATAATTACCTATATTTTAGTATTCCCTGAAAAGCGCTAAAAAGCGCTGTTTTTCAAATAAATTGTGACAGGAATAACATAAACAAACCCTTATCTGCTTACTAAAATTGTGAGATTTCAGGAAGTACTTTAGCGCGCCCTCGGGAAACAACTACCGCAACTGTTTCCTTAAAATGCATTGAATCTGGCCGTGAGTGAAGAAACAGTTTCGTCAAATATTTGAGAGTTTCTGTTTCGTTAAAAATCACGTGATTTTGAGACGAAATGATTGTCAAGAATATCGAAACAGAGCTCAAAGATTGTTAAATCGTCAAAAGTGACAGATTTATTTCTGAGAGAGAAACTTAGAAACGAGTTTATAGAAATTAGTTTAAACATAGAAACTAGTTCAAACTCATTCAAACTTAGACTGTATAAAACGAGAGACTTAAAGAAGCTTGTTTTTAACATTTTTTTTTGAAAAAAAAAAAATATATAAATTGTGTTCACGATAAAGCAGCATCGTCTTTAGGCAATTATTTTTTACCAATGTTATTTTTTTTTAAAAATATGAACGCGTTCGCTTATTGATGTTATTAACATATCTTGTGAAATATGCAAAATATTCATATTTACGCAATAGATTACTATACATGTAAATAAATCAATGAGAAGAATCACCATTATTACATGCATTCATTTGTAATATAAAAATGAATGCAAAAATAACAGTTTACTTAGTAAAGTAACAAGCAAGAAAAGTAGACACTGTCATAAAATGACTTTAAACATAAGATGGTATGGCGCATTCTAAAAGTGTTTTGATATTTTTGCAATGTGCGTGATTTGGCGTTATTGTCTGAATTACTAAACAGAAGTACTTTCAGAAGATTTTCTTGTTCTCATCTTATTTTATTGTTAAATCCACTAATTTGAATAATAAAAAAATATATTAAAAATATAATACAATAAAATGCTAGTTTAAGAAATGCTAATGCTTTTACAAAATATTTGTAAATTTTCCACAGTTCTCTAAACAGAACTTTTTATTTGCGTTTTTTATCGAATTCAAAAAACGGAAGATGTTCTGAATTCGATGCGTATGTATGTTTTTTATGTATGTTCACCAATTACCCCGAAATTAAACCTGTAGCTGAACGATCCATGAAGAATCAGGGCCTACAGTGCCCAACTCTGTTTACTTAACCCTGGGCCCCGAGGTGCTACGGAGCATGTGCCCCGGCCAGGTGGTCAACCCAACGCGAAACCCTCGGTGTTTAGTTCCCAAGTGAGCTTGGTACTCATTTTATCGACCCCGAAGGGATGAAAGGTTGAGTGAACCTTGCCCAGCCGGGAGCAGAACTCTCGATCTGCAACGTGGCAGACAGGCGTGCTGACCACTACGCTACTGAGCTACTCCAAAATTGCGCGACCGATTAATGTTTTTTTTTTTTTTTTTAATTGATAAAACAAATTTTTGAATTGGTCTTATTTAAACTTTATCAAAATTCGATCAGTATTTTTTTAAGAATTCAACAAGAGCCAAAAAAAAAAAAAAAAAAAAAAAAAATGAATAAATAAACATGTTTAAAATATTTAATTTTCAACGATTTTCATCAAGTGACGTAGCACCATCTGTTTGCTGAAGTCGGGTTTTGGTTAAAAAGTTTATATTATTTTAAAGGGCAAGCGAATATATAAAATCTTTAAAGGTAATTACACAAACTTCAAACAGTAGCAGACTAAAAGTGTGTTCTTATTGAAAATTAATTGCAAAATAAACTTAGCATCAAACGGCGGGTCGAACAACACTTAATTTGCTACAGTAATTTGCTACAGTATTTTATAATGCTAGCAACGCATTAATGAATTCTTTCCTTATACTTGTGATTAGTATCTGAGGTTGCATTTAGAAGATTTGAGATCACCTGAAATATTTAATTGCACCAAAAGTGGGTTAACTGTATTTTAAAAAAGCAGTTTTATAGTACAGAGACCGTAGCTATATAAAAAGATTTATTTCCTCCCACCTCTAATTCGAAACAATAATATTCATAGTATTCCTAGTATTGCACATGTTAAAGACGTGGGAAGGTTATTGCTTATAAATAGTGGTGGGATGAAGTAAAATCTTTCCTATCGCTGCGGGATCTGATAGTATAATAGTATTTATAAAATAATGTTATATCAAAATAACCAAATATGTAAATGAACATCATATATGAAAAGAAATATATATAACAGAAATATATATAAACAAGAACATCATATATAACAGAAAAGAAATAGGGCAGATACCCTCTGTCTGCGGCCTGTGGGGCACCTAGATGGCACTATTTTTATATCTATAAGTTTGCCTGACAGGAACTTAGCGATTAAATTAAAAAAAAAATACCCTCCGGGATTTATTGTGGGGAACGAATTTCAAGCAAAAATGTTGAAGACATGTAATAAAAAGTGTCGTCGCCCATCAGTAATATGCATATGGGAACGTCCATTCGTTACTTTTGTGACAATTAGAGCAATTTTTCATAAATACTTGCAATTATTTCATTATAAAATATATTTAAGATGAAAATTGATATAACCAATTAAATATCACTGTATTCCACTCTCGTAATATATATCTAATTGGTAACAAAAAGCATTTTATTTGTTTATATCTTAAATCAAAATTTTGTTACTCTTGTGACACTCTGGTCACAAGAGTAACAAAATTTTGATTTATTATACAGACAAGCAAAATGCTTTTTATTTCAAATTAGATATATATTAAAAGAGGGGAGCACAGTAGTATTTCACTGGTTATATTACTTTTTATCTTAATTATATTTTACACTAAAATAATTGGAAGTATTTGTAAAAAACCACTCGAATGGTCACAAGAGTAACAGTGGACGTTCCCATATCTCATTTAAATAAGAGTATTTATTTTTTGTTTTGTCTCAGCATGAAGAATTAGAAATAGAGGTTTTTTGCTCAATAGCTCAATTTTATATCACTTCCTTCATTTCAGTACAAAAAAATCTGTTTGTTATAGGAATGCTTTAAATTCCATTGAACTTTTTATTATTTATTTTATTAACATTCTTTTATATCGCTCTCATTTTTTTTTTAAATCATGGTTTTACTTTTGAAGATATTTAATTATGTTTGTTGTAAATAAATAAGCTCTACGTGAAATTTTTCTTTGTAAGCATGGAGAAACAAACGAAAAAATGTCAACAATCTCTTTAAAAATAGGATTTATTCAAGTAACAACAAAAAAATAAATGTTTGCCTCAAAAATTTCATTTTTAAGAATGTACGCTAGAACGAATTTAAAAAGCCCCGAGTTCTATAAAAAGTATCCTGTGAATATTCCACGCATGCCAAAGAGGAATAAAAATTGTTAAAATTAGAGATCTTAGAATGAACTTTAATTTGATAATTTTGTAAAAGTTTCAACTTCCACTTTACTCATTAGCAAGAAATTCGAAAAATGAAAACATTCGCATTGTGATCATAAATAGAGGCTGAAAAATTTTCAGCAATTTGAAAAAAGAAAAAGAAATCTGTTATAGAGGCTGATAAATTTTCAGCAATTTGAAAAAAGAAATCTGTTCAATTTTACATACGAATTTTATTAAGCGTTATTTTCTAGTGGGCGTTATTACAGAATTTTTATTTTATATCGGCATGATTAACCTTTAAGCTTATGAAAGCACAGAGTCATCTTGCGGTCCATTTTCATTCGGGAAATGTTTTCTAAAATCTAAATACACGAAAACTCACCAACGTTGTAAATGTTATTTCCGGAAGTGGCTTAGCCAGGTTGACATATATTTCATTAAACAATTATTTATGCTCCCTACGTATACTATTGGGTAAATTTCCCAACCTATAATTGTCCAAATTCTGAGAGATTTAGATATGTTATATAAAAGGCGTGTCCGCTGACTGTGTCAAAAGCGAGCGAAACCGCGACGAAACACTCGGTTATTTTCAGTTTTCGTCGAACATTTCACATTAAAATACAGCTCTACCCGTCCGAACGTTTCAAAAATTTTGTAGACGATGTAAATCTGGTGTATTGAGATTATCTTAAAAGATTATGTTAAAATGCGGATGTTTAGTTTCTTTTAGCGCAGAAAAAATATCGTCTCCGTAAGGCGCGAAAAGACCTTGCGTTCGCCGGTGTATTTGAAAGAGTTAAAATTTGTATTTATTAAAACCGATTGTATCATCGATTAGAAGAGACTTTTCGCTTTCAGGACATATTTTTGATTTGTCAAATTGCGCCCTTGGCTATCAAATTGCGCCCTTGAGGGATGTTTCCATAAGGGAGAAAAACCTTTTCCCGTTTTTTCGAAAAACGACCCTTTTTGAAAAGCTTTTTTCAAAATGTTAATTGCGATGTTTTTTCAAATTGATTTCGGCATTTGAGACTTAAGAGTACGATCTTTCGAAACATGTCTTCTTAATTTAATAGTATCGAGGAATTTGATCGATTAAGGTTAAATCAAAACTATGGAAAAATACAAAGAAAATTGTACGGTCGATTCTTCGCTACTATGTTCGCTTCCTCCCGATGCGTAAACGGGTTTCTGGGCATGCGCGAGCTCTTTTCCGAGCTCGAAATGGAAAAGGTGATTTTTTTATGAGCGTTTATTGTCATTCTTAATAAATACCTCAATTAATTAACAAAATATTAAAATTCTGAGCCTCAGGTGCAGCAGGAAAGGCCTTAGAGTACTCTCACAAAAATTTTCAGCTTTGTACGTGCGGTAGACTTCGCTGGTCATCGCAGACAGACAGACACACACAGAGCGAAATTTTCTTTTATTAGTATAGATAAGCAGAAACCTCAACAAAAATGCATTCGATCCATCGACAGCAATTAAGTTCTGCTGGACTCTTAAAATTTCGCACTGTGTGCTAGAACGAATTCAATAAGATATAACAAGGAAGAAATAGCATTGAAGTGTAGGAGAGGCTAATGAGAGAAAGAATTGACATTTTATCGAGTAAACTCGGATGTAACTTTTAATTCTGCTCATTTAAGCAACTTTTAATAAAGGACAAATTGTGATGGATCAAAATCTCTACAAGATGTCTTTGTATGTCCAAAATAGCAGTGCTTTTGGGTGTTAACAACTTACAATTTTTAACCACGTTTGAAAGGTAAAAAAACAACTGCAGGGCTGCCACTGGGGACTATTTTTTTATTTCACCTACCATTATTTTTAAACGAAAATAATATACATAGAAGAGTTGAAGAAATTTACCACGAATATTATATTTTTGAAATAGTAGCAGACAAAATAATACAAAAAGGCCACCTGTGGCAGCCCTGCGACATTGAAAAGATGAAGGTTTTGGATCTGAGGCTCTGAAACAGATCAGATTTTGTATGTCCAAGCCTGATGAGCAAATGCGAACATCGGAGATCTCCCACTTGGGGAAAACAAACAGGTATATGAAGATGTGCAATTTATATCTGAATAAAATATAGAATTAAGTATAAATATATATCTCAGCATCGAGCAATGTTAAATATACATTCAGAAGCACCCTTCTTTCTAATGTAACCTCTGTTCACTCAGTATCCTGGAAGTTTAGCATGCCAATGTGACTCTTAATGTGTTAGACCACACATCTATGGAAAAGAATTGCCTGTTAGGCTGAACGACAATTTCGTTGTCACCTTTTGGATGACCATGTCAGAGTACTTCGTCTTCCGGCGTATAGTTGCACCACACATTTGTCCCAGGTCGTATTTAAGCCGGCGGTGGGCGTACACTCACGTTATAGGGCGTTGAGGTTTACACTAGATTTAAAGGGAACTTTTTTGGCTGAGGTAATTTTAGGGGTTTTATCAGGGAGGAAATGAAATTTCTCTCTTAAGTAGAATTCCAGTTAGATTTTTGCATTTATTTTTATAAAAAAATTTTAAAGTAAAGAATAAAATTTTATTTTCATATTTGGTATTTTATACAGGCAAACTCTCTACTAGAGAAAGAATATTACTCATGTTACGTAGGCGAATATATCCAATCCCTGTGATTATTTATTTAATATATAGCCCTCCGCTCATATTACTTCTTTGATATGGGTAGCATTATTTATTCGGGAAAATTTTAGTAAAATACAAGGCATTTGAATTGGAGTCTAAAAATCCTTAGTAGAGATTGGGAAAATTGATGACTAAGTTTAAGTTGCTTCCTGGTTTCTTAAAATACCAGTCAGCCATTCTAATAAGCTCATTTTGGATGTGATTGCAATGCCAGTTCAGAGCTAAGACAACATTCTCTCGAAACAACATTCTATGTAAACTGTGTGGTCTGTGTTATGGTAAGATTCTGCCTACAGATTCTTAGGTCTTATTCAGATCCAAATTATACGATAAAAGCCATAAAACATTTCTTTGAGCTTTCTTTTTTCCAAAACTTCTCTGGTCATTTGTAACATCTTTTGTTGAAACTGATTAAAGGTTTCAAAGAAAAGCGATCCGAATTAACAAATAGTTCTACGCCGCACCATTGTTAGCTTGCTGCGAGCGACAACGAAACGACGACATCTAAAAATCCGACAATGTGACGCGTTGTGTATTCGTAGATTTAGTAAGGGCTGGTAGAATGAAGGATACTACGGGCCCTAGCGTGCCAAACATGGATCAAACTAAAATATTACGATTTTTTTACAATTTCTGAGGATGAAAAAGATGTTGATCCTATTTTTCCTTCAGATGATGAGTAACATTATAATCATAGTTTCGGGAGCAATTAAAAGTAGCAAGACAGATCAGTCAAAATCGAAAATGAGATCTCTTTTGGAAATAAGGTTAGTTGGGGTAACTGGACCCACGAGGTAACTGGGTCATAGGTTATTTTTATAAAAAAAACCGTTGATGTGATGTATTTTAAGTTTTAGCTTTTGTGAACAATGCCCCTTAACCCCTACTTCCTAATACGACGTGTGTCAACTCAATCATAAATCTCTATTTTCTGTTATAGGTTGTCGAAAATTTACGTTTCTTTTTTAAAAAACAACGACAATTTGGATGAACGTCCTCTTCTTTTTATTAAAATACTGTAAGTACTTTTATTAAACAATCTCTATTTTTAAAGATTAGACATATAACTACGTTAATATTATTAGGTTTCCATACATATTTACTTTATGTTTCAAATGTAAGCCCGTTGTCCCAGTTACCCCATAAAATTTTGAAGAATGGGGTAACTAGGACATGTATCCGGGGTAACTGGACCATACTGGATCCAGTTACCCCAATAGTTATAAATAATTTTTTTTAGTTTCTCTTACTACGGGAAATAAATTTCTCCATTGTTTTTTTCTCACAATAAAGAAAATTATAGAATACCTTATTAAAATTATGTAATAACATTTAAAAAAGTATATTGGGTAGTACCACCAAATTTCTTGACCCCTTGTGAGGCGGTGATGCCGTTATGGCATCACATAATTTTAATTCCTAATTGCCACATTGGCACCGGAATTTTATAATGAAAATTTCACCTTTATTAAGTACGCGAAAATATACTTTTACTTGTTTACAAATAGATTCCCTTGTAAATACTGGTGTCAATAAATTATTTCAACATTTTACGAATGCAAGTACCTTGCCCCTGAAAGCGAGATAGCCAAACCTTGAAATTGTACGATAACTAAAGGAATCGCATTCTATAGGGAAACTTTAATTGTTCCTACCACTATTTTGAAAATAATATCTTCATCGCACCTTTCTTTAGAATATGTTAAATAAAATGATCATGAAGGTAACTCATTAAGGGTTCTGGTAGGAGCAATAAAATTTTCCCTATATAATGCGACCCGTGGATACAGATAAAGTAGTTAAGTACTTACGTAGCCGTTTGTTCATAGATTTACCTTGCTATTTTTTTCCTTAAAATACCCATGTGATTTTTATACTTATTACCTATACTAAAGTACATAAGTACTTACTTAATTTTTATGTTTTTGGTATAAATAAATCTAATATTTTCACTTTTAATGCTTTTTTTAGACACACTGACAGCAAAAATTTCCCTTACTGCTCTTTATTGACGTATAATTTACATGATCTGCCTGGTTTAAATTTTTTAAGTTGTTTACACTTTTTCAAACAGGACCTGATATACCACATGAAATAAAATAAACGCGTGTGGAACATAGACCCTTCTGGTTCACTTACCCCATTTTTATGGGGCAACTGGACCCATGAGGAAAGAAAGATGAAATATGCATATTTTTATATTTTTAAATACTAAAATATAATTTTTAGCATTTCTCTCTGATAGAGGGAACCTAACTGAACACATTTACAGATGTTCAGACTTTAATTAAAATGAACATTAGCTTTTTAAAGCTCAATTGTCAGAAGCTCCAGAGTCACATTGTAAAATCATGGCGCAGTTGCCCCAAATATCCTTATATCAAATAATTGAAAAAATTGTTTGCAGATTTTTTTTTTACTTTTGCCGTGATAACCAAGATTCCTCAGAAAACCAAGGGGATCGCTAAATAATTCCTCCCGATACTAGAGTTGTGGATTTCATTTTCTGGAATAAAAGGTCGTATTTTTCTATATATGTTGTCTAAGTGTTTTGGCTCATCAACATCAATCCGTAGATCAATCCATGAGGATACATCATTATAAGAGCATTTTTACATTTATCATATTAAAGCATAATTAAAAAAAGCCTGACTGTACAGAAAATAAGTGATATAAATACGTATGAGACCCGTGGGCCATGCAGAATAAAGTCTATCTTAGTCGCATATTTTAATGTATGTGAATAAAATTTTTTTATAATAAGAGTATTTCTACTATCTTTATTGTTGTTTATAGGTACTTTAAACCTTTGTTGACCGGTGACAAATATTCGCGCCTCTAAAGTAGAGAGTTATATTTTAACTCAAACATCTGCCAGAATTTTCTAATAGTAATTTTTAATTTATTAATCATGGAATGTTTATAATTAAATTAAGCGATTGTTCGTGTTCGAAAAATCTGGTAGGTATTTTGGGAAAACGCGCTAAATCGGAGACAATGCTAGTCAACAACGGGTTAAAAGATCAATTAGCAAGATCAGGTTTAAAGATCATTACTATCAGCGTCACCTGTATGTAACATTTCAATTATTTTATTTTAAAATTACATGAAAAATATGCGACATTTTTTATTTATCACTTTATAATAACTAGTTGTACTAAACCATGCAATGAAACAGATTTTTTGCTTTTAAAACAACAAAATAAACAGATGGAATATCCGAAAAGATCAGTTTTATACTGCAAATGTTGGAAGAGTGTAGTACAGTTTGCTAGATACCATTTTTTTATTTTTTTTAATTTAAATTACTATATTATGCAATATTATTTTTTTAATGCGTAGCTCTTCACAGAACATAATTATCACATATTAGCCCTTTGAGGGGCAAGCAATTGTGTTTCTGAAATGTCGAATTCACACCGGAATTTGCGAAAAGAAAATTATTGAAAAATAAGAAAAAGAAATTTTACGATTTTTTTTCCACCGAAGTTAGAAAATAATAAAATTTTTCTGGTGCAAATCTGCATTAATCGTAGGTGGGGTAAAATATATCCCACCACTCGTCAAGGGGTTAAACAGCACACGTACGAAACTAGCATGCCCGTAACTAGTAATGTATTTTATAGAAAAATCTTATCTTTTCATCATTTTTCTATTTTTCTTAAAGTCAAATAAATATTTACATTTATTAAGAGATATTTTCAGAAAAATAATTACCCCTAAATGATTTTTTTTTCATCCAAAGTTTGCATTGTTCGAAATATTTCTTTAGCTACATCACAACCTAACACATGTGTAACAGTTGCGAACATTTTGTTTCTCTAAAAGAAAATATAATAAATACTAATAAAAACTGATATGTTATATTAGAAAAATAAAACGTCTGGGCTCCACAGGTGGGATTTTTCATTGAAAACGGTTGCGAATGTGTTGAATGAAGGAAAAGTGCTGCAATTTCCTTTTAATAAGATAATTGTTAATTCTTAAAACTTATGGCGTCTCAAGACTCTTAAAACTTGAAAAAAAATGAAAAAAAGGACATTTTCAACATTTAATATCTTAAAATGTATACGATTTTAAAACACTATTTTTAGAGGTATGAAAAATATATGTCTGTTCATATATTTAAAAAATTATAAGATTAAAAATTAATAATTACAGGGGACCTCAAACTGTCAGACATTCTCCGAGCAGAAAATTGGTATGACAGCTTACCCGTAGGATAACAAAATTAATTTTGCAACTAGAATAAAACTTTTGGTGTCCAATTATACTTTATATTGTAGTAATTACTCTAAACCTAAATAAATTTGTATTTAAAACATTTCTTGTTTTAATACAAATTTGTGTTTAGCTAATACAAAATTTTGAAATTTTCAAAAGTATAATCACCTAAAATGTATTTTCTTTAACAATAAAAATCAAATTTTAGGTTCTGTTTATACAGATAAACATGAAACATATATTACGTTATTTTGAGAAAAATGACTTCAAAGTTTCGCAAAAGCCGCTTCAGCTATTGGGCGAGTATAATTCTAAAAGCCATAACTTCTGTTCTAATGAGAATTTCAAGGAAACAATTACATCAAGATGTTCAGAAAAGATAGGAGTTTAACCTAAAAAAAAAAAATTTCAAAAATTTTGAATCTTTAAGATTCCTTATACCCCTTAAAAACATCTAAGTTATAACTCTCTCAAAACTGCCAATCTTCGCTTCAATACAGTCCTCAATCATTAATAGTTCGAAATGTGCAATCTGCATTCTATTGAGAGTTTTCAACTGATTTCGTATATATAACGCTGTTTTATTGTTATATTTTACTTTCTAAGTAATTGTTTCAATTTCGAAGTTTTTTAATGTTCTAATTATCACGATTAAAGGCTTTATACATACATTCGGCGATTAAAGGCTTTGTACACGGCTCAATACGTTCTTAATTTGTGACAGAATAAGTAACACACACACAAAAAAAATGTAGCTGTGTAATAATACTTTTGATTTAAGATTATTCGGTATTTTTCGTTTGAGAAAGGTGAAAAAAAATATGGAATTTCTAATCTTCTGATT
The DNA here is from genome assembly GCA_963932465.1 of Maratus speciosus. Lineage (NCBI taxonomy): Eukaryota > Metazoa > Arthropoda > Arachnida > Araneae > Salticidae > Maratus > Maratus speciosus. The sequence goes on along the minus strand of OZ010796.1, from coordinate 115,604,140 downwards.
AAAATTAACTTAGTATATTTTCATGACGTATCGCAAAGATCCGATAATTCAAAATATGCAAAAAAAGTTCTTTTACTAATATTTAATATCACATTTTTACATATATTTAAAAAATAATAACGATGGTAGTCATTTTTACAATATTTTAACAAATGTTAACAAACCTTTTATTTATTTTTCTGAAACTATTTAACTTTTTAATAATCTGGTCCTTAAAGTTATAGTGCAAACTTTTAAGAAAAGCATGAAAGAAAGCTGTTGCAAAACCTTAAAATTGTATAAGAATTGTGATTTTTAAATTAAGTTTCATTTAAAAAAATAATTTTTTCAAATTGTTCTACAAAAATCGCCTTTTTTTACTTTAAAGCAAATTATTTAATAATATGTACAAAGGGTATTATAAAACACTAAAAAAATAGTTCAAAGGATACCGAGTCCACTTAAAGTATAATTATGTCTGTTTAACAGAAATAAATAAATAAACAAATAATCTTTTATAAGTAATAACAGGCTTTTACTATGTCCAGAATGTTATTAAATTTTTCTATTTACCAATAAAATAAACTCTTTATTCGCTATATTGTTTTCAAAATAAACATCAAAATATTTCATTTATAAAATTGAAAACGACATACAAAAAGTAACTTGATTATGTTGCTTCCATCCATGGACCGTGATGAAGTAAATTGAAAAATGCTAGACGTGTTTCATTTACTCAGAGAAGGACATGAATTATTGAATCATTGTATTGTTCACGTGAAAACTCTAAAAAAAGGAAAATTGGTTTGTAATTTTCTCAAAAGAACAACGTTCTAATTGTGTATTACGGAATTTTATGACTTCTGATTTAGAGATTCTGCAGGAAATAAAATAATTAGATAATTATTAATCTACGACTAAGAATATTAATATTATATAATTAATTTAAATTATATCCTTAATTATTTATTTGACTCTCAAAATTAGAACAACGTAATAATAATAATAATAAAAAACTTTTAAATTTCCATTAAGTGTAGATTTGTCTTTTAAGAAAAATGTCAAAATGCGTCCATTCTTTGGAATTTCCAAGGAGTCTGACACCACTACTTCTGATTAACACTAAACCTTTGGCCTATACGAACCCTTAAGAGGGCTGGTCACTCAGCTTCGGAATTCTCCGACGTAATGTTAAGGCTATGGGCTTTTGATGCGTTCGTATATTTAAAATATTCTCGTGTAATTTTTATTTGTGACATCTTTTTTCCGTGTATTCTTCTTAGAAGATGGCTCTTTTTTTCTTAGTTCTCAAAATATTTCTAAAATCTATGCTGAATTTAATATTTTGTGTGTTAAAAGAGGGCGAACCATGAGTAAGATTTTAACACTTCCTATAAAATTAAGTCTATACTTTAGAAATATTTTGAGAACTAAGAAAAAAAGAAACATCTTTTAGGTATTTTACACAAAAAATAGAAGTTAAAAATATTAATTTCCCAAGGAGATATTTTAAATATACGAATGCATCCAATGCCCATAGACTTTACATTAGTGAGGGGAAATCGGAAGCTGAGTGATTAGCCCCCCTAAGGGGACTCTTCACTCCCTTGAAAATACCCGCTCGCTAATGTAAACGTATAGGCAGGTTATTTTCGAAGTTCTCGTTTAAATTTGAATACTTTTAAATGATTTTTTTTTGCATAGGATAGATGGGCTTGTTCTCTAATATGTCCACTTTGCTCTTTTCTGATTTTGGTTGCAGATTTTTTCAATAAAGGTACTTTCACTTTCGAGACCGGTTCTAAAAGGGATAGTACCTTTATTTAAAATAATTGCAACCGAAATCGAACAGGTTTGAAATTGCACGTCAAACGTGGAAAATGAGGTGCGTTCGTACTATAATTAGTTTTATAAATATTTTTTGCACCGCATATTGTACTGAATGTATATTTTAGTGCATATCACTTTCCTTTTGTTCGAAAGGCTGTAACATCATTAAAATGCACTTGGAATAATTTTTTTTCCAATTGGCCGTAATGTGACGGAAAACTTTTGACTGTCCCTGTAATTAAACTATACATCCGATCTTAATAAAATTTGAAATTATACGACAAAATTTTGCGACAATTATATATTTAAAATTTCAGACCATTCGGTTGGGTAGTTTTTGCTCTGTTATATGCGGACAGACAGGCGGACTGAACGACGACTATAGGTGCTAAGAATTTATATAATTACGAACGCACCTAAAAAGTAAAAATTAGCCATATTAGAGATCGAGCTCATCTATCCTATGCAAAAAAAAATCGTTTACAAATATTCAAATTTTAAACGTGAAATTCGAAAACAACCTGCCCATAGGTTTAGCATTAGCGAGCGGGTGTTTTCAAGTGAGTGGAGAGCCCCCTTAAGCATCAGGGCCCACAGCACCCAAACCTGTTTTCTTGATCCTGGACCCCGTGGTGCTATACAGTATTTGTACCATTCAGGTAGTCATCGTAAGGCGGAAATCTCGGTGTTTAATTCGCACTATTGCTTGGCACTCATTTTTATGGACTCCGAAGGGATGGAAGGTTGAATGAACCTTGCGCAGCCGGAATCAAACCTGCAGCAGGGGAGACAAGCGCGCTGACCACTACGTTACTGGGTTTCACTATTTCTGATTACAAAATTTTGTATTTAATATTTGAAAAGCTGATTTTGTAATATTTTTCTACAATTAAATAAAGAAAATATTCTATTAAAAACTATGGTAAAATTTAACGCATTCTGACTATTTGAAAGGTTTTTGTTTATTATTTTCACGTTAGAAATCATTTTAGATTTGACAAATTCTAGAGCTGATCATTTGTCCAATTAACCATACAATCTGTTTATTTTTATTCTTTATTGTTTCTGTTTTTCATAGACTCGTGTTTCAGGGTCGTTTGAAAAAAAATATTACTCAATTTTTTTTAGAAGGAAAATTCTATATATCTATTTTAATAGATCAGAGTAATTATTTGTGAAATATTTTTTACCCGTATGTATTTTCAAATAATTTTCATTTTTTAAAATTTAACCAAATTAATAATGCACATGCAGAGCATATGTTCTATTTAAAAGAATAATGATTTTTTTCGCGAATGTTTGAAGCACAAATAAGATGATTAAGTACTAAAAATTGGAAAAAATTGTTTCCTGATATCTTAATTGCACTACATGGCCAAAAGTCCACGGAGACTTTTATTTTAGATGTTTTGTCGAATAACTACACTGTTAAAAATTTGCAGCATTCTGGCAGGTCATTTGATCGTTTTTTCCGAAAACGGTTACACAACCGTAATTTGAACACTATTCTGACCATATTATTGTCATTTTATGGTCAGAATATAGTTAAATTATGGTTATGAAACCGTTTTTTCAATAAACGGTCGAATGACCTGCCAGAATGCTGCAAAATTTTTAACAGTGTAGAGAAATACTCGAGGAATTCTTTAAATGTACAAAGAACGTATGATCATATGAACATACGATCACTGAACACATATTTTTCAGAGATGCTGTATTAGAGTACCAACAATAAATTGAATAAAAACATTAATGTTTGCAATCATCCAGTAAAATATATTCGAAGTGATCTGTGTCTTGTATAAGATTTGCGTACATTTGCGTAAGATTATCATGAAAATATAAAAGTTTCTTTAAAAGATTCAAGAAATTTCCGCGTGTTTTTTATTTATAGCACATATGGTTAATTTTCAACCAAATTTAACGACACTTGTAGTAAAAAGTGTAATAGAAATAATATACTGCAAATATATTATAAATTTATTATATATGTGATGCAATATCAGCATTGTGAAGTAATTTTCAACTGCGTATGCGCGAACGATACGAAATTTTGTTTTGCTCAATTTCGTAATCAACTATATAAAGACGCTCATATAAAAACGCCAGTCAAATATCGCAAAAAAATCACAATTACATCTGTGATATATTGAACTGAATTTCTGTTGCTTTCTAAAAGTAGCTGGATGATAAGAGATTTTTCACAAATTGCATTTATTATTTCTTTTATTGTCCTGTTTTATTAATGTGTGAGATTTCCTTGTAACGAACCATCAGAACGAGGGCATTGCAACACAAAATAATTATCAAAATCGATGCACCTTTTCCAAAGCTACGCGTAGGCCTACATTAAATATATACTAAGATGGAATTCAGTTACTGAAAATTGACAGTTTCTGGAAAATCTCTTACCATTGAATTACATTTAGAATACAACTGAAATTGAGATCATTGTATCGCTGATTTTCTTTATGAATTTCCATGATATTCGTCTGTTTTTTTTTATGAGTTTCTGTATATATTTGAATACTAAATTATGTAAAAAATGTTATGTTACCTTTCACGCATGCGCAGATATACACAATTTTATACAAATAATAATCTTTTATAAAATATTTAATATATTTATATTCCAATTGCAGCATGTTGTCTAACTGTACTTTGTCAAGTTTTCTGAAAGTGGGATGAAATCCCTGTATGTTATAAACAAAGAAAAAAAATGCAGAAATTTCTTGAATTTTTTAAATAATATTTATATGTCCATGAAAGTACGTGCTATTCTTAGATAAATGAAGGCAAATGTTTCGCAGGACACACATAATCATGTGCTACACCAACAGATCATTTCGAACATTTTATTTTATTGGGTGAGCACAATTATTACTTTTTTATTCAATTTACTGTTGGCCACCAAATTGTCTGCTTGACCCAACCTTTGCTGAAACATTTGACGAAAAACATGTTCTTTATATTCCTGAAGTTCCGTAAGAATTCGTGAAGCGTATGTTTAGATATTCGACAAAACATTTAGCCTCTTCACACCCTTGGTCATATATGTGGGCGATTAGTTTTTTATAATTATAACTACTTTCAATCATAAAAAGAACAAAAATTTGATAATAACTTATTCACTACAGAATCTCTTTACAAGAGAAGTAAAAATTTTATGGTTTGGGTTGCACCGATGTACAGTTTAAGCTATAAAAAAGCGTGAAGTAATTTTCCGGCAGTCAGTGTTGTTGGATTATTTGAACAAATCGTTAATATTTGATAAAAATCTTATCAGATAAATTAAATATATTAAGTTTTAATAATTTGTAGAAATGTAAGAAAGAAATTTACTGCTAGTTTTTTATTTTATAAGAAATCATTTCACTCATGAATTACCATTAACTTCAGCGGCCACAAATAAGGGTGTTATATTTTTCTGTGAATATTTATTGTTTTTGCTATATTTTTATTTCCTATTAATATAAAATGAATAAATCGTAAAAAACGTCCCTGAATTGGTTAAGTAGAAAGTTACTAGTGACTTTTGGCTCTATAGTGTATCTTTATGAAGCTGAAAGGTTTACGCCAAATTTCTTATTTTATTCGAAAATGAAATTATTTCTGTTACGATTTCTGGGTAAGAACAAAAACCTCCCTTTTTCTCTACAAAAACGAATAAGTTAGACATTACTGTCCGACAAAAAATTTTATGTTATGAGTTGTTTTATTACAGAAGGTACAATTTTTATCAAAAAAAAATTATTAATTATTATTTAAAAAAAATTAAATACAAAAAGATATTTTTTGATATTTAAGACTAGCGAGTTTGTGACTAATTCAATCTATATGCTTAGTTTAGCATATGAAAAATATTAAAGGAAATTAGTTAATTGTAGATTGCATATCTTTTTACGGAAAAATCAGTCTAATTGATAAAAAAATTGTAAAAGAAATTGTAAAAACCATTTTAGTAGTAGTGTGAAATTCAGTTTTCCCATAAAATTTTTTTCCATATTTCTAAATCTTCATATTAGTTAGATATGCGTACTTTTCTATTAAGTTATATGCATTATAAACATTATCTAAATAATTCTACAATTTATTAAGATTGTTCGTATCAAACATTGCGGTTTACACATTGCAAATAGGTAACCTCTGCGGTAGGTAACATTAAGGAAACTATTATCTTGTGCCACGCGAACTAAACAACCAAAGACCAAACAAAATGAAATTTAAATTTCTTCCTTAACTTTTAATCTGAATAAGAAATTTTGTAAAAACCAGTATTTCATGTTTGGACGAAATAATGTTTGACATAAATGAAATAAATAATGGAGCATAAATATCTTTGTTTTCTATCTGTTTACTAGTATAACGTACAGTAACATATAGGAGTCTGCGATTTGGACGTATGATTAAAAAAAAAAAAATTATACCCCCCATATCGATAAAATGAAACAAAATGCAGATTCGAAAATTTAATAAGTTGTAGTTCTATCTATGGGTGTGAAAAAGATCAAATCGTGATTCATGAGACGCTTCGAGTGTTTAACAGAACGATGCCACTAAAATGAGAAATATTTTCGATTTTTACAGATTTTATCGCAGTATAAATATACGTGTATTATAAGCAGCCATATATGCTAAACACATGCAACAATTGCAAACGCCCACGCGTATTTCAGAACAGTAATTTTTGCCTTGATTATCCGCGATTAAATAAAGAGAAAAGTTACATTTCTAAATTATTGATGGAAGTTTGCACATATTCCGCTTGATCAAAATGCGATACTATTTACAAAGACGTCCGAAAAATGACTTGACAAACAAAATATCACAAATGTATATCCCTTTTCACGCGAAACGGCAACCAGCAATTTATCGTGAAATTTGAGAAATATAATAATATATATTGCTAATGTCAATACCTTATTATTCTTCAAGTAATAGTGATGCTAATTGTTTGGAAGGAATTCGACGGTACATAAATTTAACGCGAAACTAATTTTCAAAAATGTCTGACACGATAGTTCAATAATATTTAATCCTGGAAATTTGGGTACATAGAATACATTTTCACGGTACAATTATACTTTATGAAACACGACATAACGTTTGAAGTATTTTGGATAGTAGCATTGTTATGAAAAAAGTGATTACTCTATAGGAAAAATTACTTCACCATGAACAGAAGTTAGCCGTAAAGAATTTCTTGCTAGTTAATAGCCGTAATTCCACTTTCATGCACAATTCGTGATCCCGCAGAATAAAATGGCATGCTTCCTGAAGCCATTCAAAAAATTTTCCATGCTTGACAGTGTACTGAGGACTGCAAACATAAAAAGTTTATCAGGCGAACTTCACACATAAATACTGCTTGAGGTTTGAAAACCCGTGAATCTCAGCTTAGCAGAGAATATTACACGTTTAGAATACTAGAATATATAGATTCAGAAAAAATAGAAACACTGTTTTAAATAATTTTTGGTGCTAGGGAAAATTTAGTCATTGACCCTTATCTACATGAAAAGCATGACGGACGGGCTCTAAAGATACGGGGTCCCTAAGAATTTCTATTTTTCTTTTGGTTTTCGAACACAATCGCTTCAGTATACACATGATTTGCAGGTATATGAGTAATGTCATGTCATGAAGGACGAAATAGATCTTGATATTTTATGAATTGTGCAACGTGAGGGAGGGATCTGGAATGCGGCATTACAAATAAAGGTTCATTCACTGCTCATTGACTGTTTAAACTATTCCTGTAATATAAAATATATAACTTGTAGAAAAAAGATCATAATATCCATTAACGTGTACATGTCATAATTTTTTTGCCTTAGTTTCGTAAAGAGATAGCATTCGAAATATTTTGTCCAACTGCTGCCTAGATTTGGTGCACATCGCTATCTTTCTTGCTCAAAAACTGAAATTGTTTTCATATTTTGGCATAAAACATACCTATCTGTTTATATTAAATTGACAATATTTATTACAGTATTGCACGAAAATCTTAAAAGTGCATCCATATTTGTCATGATTGGCTGTAAGTATGGAACATGGTGTGCTGAGAGCAAATTTGTAAAGACTTCATTTTTGTTCAAAGTGGAAATGTTTGCTGACATTAGATAAAATTTTATAATTATTATTATTAAGATCTTTAGCTCATAAAGGACAATCATAAACAACTATGATATTTTATTTAAAGAAACCTATTTTTGGCTAACTCGAATCAGATATCTGTTCGCCATCACATGTTAAGCTCGTGAGAACTGTATTATTATAATTGGAGGAAACTAGCTGGTTATATTTATAGACTGGTTATAGATTGTTTCCATGCAGTTCAAAATAAATTTTAATCCGAATAATTACGTCAAGAATTTTGAATTTCCCTGTAGAAAGCTTACCGAATGACTAGAAGATAATTTCAGTTACAATCGTAATAAAATGAATTTTTCATGACTACCTTTGAATCTCTAACTTTACTAATATTCAAAATAAAATTTTCTTAGTAAGGTGATTATTCTGGGAAGATTGATTTAATTTGATATGGTGGTATAATTGAACTCTTTCCTTCAAAATTATTACGATACTTTGATCTTAATCTTAATTAAAAAGTATGAATACAAAAGCCAGACACAAATCTGGAACTCGGTATCTTTCAACTACTTGCTAGATTCCTGATATTTCCTGTTGAAAAAGTTCCACTTAATTCAGTTTATTCAGGTTTAATTCATGGATTTCTGAAATTGCATCATTCTCAGAGTACCTACGTACCACCATACACCAGTATAATTCTAACAGTATAGCAAAGTAGCACCACAATTATCAAATAGCGCTTTTGATCTTATTAAATCGCAGAAAAATATTACAAATTTTGTTATTAATCTCAGAAATTTTTTTAAATCTGAAGACAAAATATTAAGCAGCGATTTTGAATGTGAAATAGTATTGTCGATGCTAAGGTGCGTACGCACTTTATATTTTGTCTGTAGCAATAAATTTTTTAATAAACGTGTAATTAAGTACGTATTAAAAAATAGAATTCAAAAGTTCTTCAAATTATGACCTTATTTCTGAATTTAATATTTTGTTCAAATAGTTTTAAACATACTTTTCAATTAGATACAAGTATTGCCCATTCAAAAAGCATTGCTCATATTTGAGAAGAAAGAAAATCTAAGTTTAATAATAAACCAATTTGCAGAAGTTGAGAAATCTACAACTAGGTAATGGACATGAATATTCTTTCAAGCACTATTAACATACTTTACGCAATCATGATCAAGCCGATTTCGCTTTTCCTTAAATTAGCTTACAATTAAAAATTGTCTTTATTTAAATAAATTTACTATTTTAAAATGAGTTCTTAGTCAAGTAATCTTTCAATGCCAATAAATGTCTTAAACAAAATTTTTCGCTATATCTTGAATAAATGATAAAAATTAATTATTAAGATTTTAGATTTGAAAAAAATACTTTTAAACTTTGTATATCTACATGTACGACTTAACTAGAAAGTTCTTCAAAGGATATTGCCAAGCTTTATATATTTTCTACGGCTTTCATATAATACGTAGAAAGTAAACAGAAGAAAAAGGGGGATTATAACCCTTCATAGCATACAATAACAAAATAAAAAGACCGACGTTCTTTATCATGTACTGAGTTTCAGATTTTTCCAGAAAAATGAATGTATTAAATAAAGAAGTAAATGAATGGTGAATAGGGCCTAACGTTATTTCTGAGGGTAACATTATCAAGAGCATAACGATAGCTGATTTTAATTTGTGAGTAGAAATAATTAAAGGTCAAATCTTAAAATGTGAAAATTTTCTTTTCTTAAATTAACAATTATTTTTTTCTATTCCAAAATAAAGATTTTCAAGTAGATATGTATTTAAGAGGATTTTCGTTGAATTATTTAACACTTTCTTGTCACTAAGCATTGAATAAATGAAATAAATTAATTATTATTCTTTACAACTGATTTTTTTAAAAACTTTGTATAACTGCTCGCACGAATAAAAAAAAAATTCTTCAAAAGATATTACTAAACTCCATATATTTCTTGCATCTTTCAAATAATGCTTAGAAAGTAAACAGAAGAAAAAATGGGATTATCTTTGAAAACTTTTAAATAAACCCGTAAGAGCACAACAAAGTAAAAAAGCCGACATTCTTTATCAAGTATTGAATTTCTGAATTTTCTACAACAGCGAATGTATTAGGCAAAAAATAAAATGAATAAGGAATAAAGCATGACATTATTTTAAAAGTAATAGTGGGAAGAGCATAACGATTGGTAATTTTAATTTATGAGCATGAATAAGTGATGAAACTGTTAATTTTCAAATATGAAGATTTTATTCTCATAAACTGACAATTATCCTTTCTATTCAAAAATAAAGATTTACAAGCAGGTATATTTTCAGAGAATTTAATTTGATCATTTTAAAAGAGGGTTAGTGTTCATGAAAAAAATATCTTTTTTTTTTTTTTTTTTTTTTTTTTTTTTTTTTTTTTTTTTTTACTTTTTTCGAATCTATATAGTGAGTAAGACAAGCCCCTAGAAGGGTTGGGTGAAATTCAGCGCAATAAAGAAGTTATATAGACAATGGAAAGCGAGAGCGGACCGGCTGAAAAACAGGTATAATTCGACAATTAAACTACTGACTATTAAAATTTCAGAGAATTAAAATTCAGACGATAAGAATTATTTTTTGTTGTTGCTACGTTAACGCAACTGAGAAGAGAACAAGAGAAAGAGTGAGAAGAAACTGTATTTCTTTTTCAACTAGATATCAGTATACGCGTACTGAATTCTATGCTTTGTAAGTGTAAATCTAAGAATCACAGACTAACTGTAAATTTCAAAATATAATGATTAACTAAAAAGTTTTGTTCCCTTTTTCTTTTGTAAAACCATAAATGCATTTTTCTCAACGATATTTTTCAACGCGCCGTGTAAAGTGGCATTTAAATGGATCAACAAGACATTTTTTTTTCTTTTTGTAAATTAAAGGTTATTTATTTTGTGGGGTCATGAACTCATCATATGTACCAAATAATAATAATATTAAATATATTTTTTAAGCTACGTTGAAGTTATAGAAAAAAGGGCGAAAAACTGACGTATTATTCCAACGACTACCATTTTACAAAATTTCTTTCAATTTTCTAAAAATAGGTTCATGTATAAAAAATAATAAATCTAAAAAATGCTGAAGTTCATCTACTTTTTGGTATGATTAATATGTTCACGTTGCTTAGCATTACTTCTTTTAAATGATACTTTACATCAACTTAAGAATTTGCAGTTTATTAATTTATTCTTAACAATATAACATAGTGATTTTTTTAGAGTAATGATTTTTATACATACAGCATTAAAAACAAAACAAAGTACCCCCACCCAACTAAATCCACCACAAATAATAGTAGAGAAATAATACCGAACTAGTCTATTGAGAACAACGTTTTTGTTAGTTGATATTTTGAAATTTTATTTGGGGAGCTATGTTCATAAAAAATGAATAAAACTTCCATTTTTTATAGTAACCCTAAAATTTGACGCAGTATAAAAATTACACTTTTCAATCAGTATCAGTCGCATGAAATTTTAAAGTTTAGTTTAAGTTTTTAACTATTTTAGAAAGGGATAATTTCAGAAGTCTATGCAAACTGATGTCCGAATCGCTTATTTCCAAGTATAAAAGAATATTTATAAATGCATTTCTGTACAGGAGAGAAAAGAAAAAATGCTATATTTACTAAAAGTATATTAAATTATAATAAAATCAAGTCTATGAACTTTTGAAATTCTATATCATCTCCTAAGCCTGTTTTTTTTTTTTTTTTTTTTTTTTTTTTTTTTTTTTTTTTTCAAGAAAACTGACAAATTATGCGTGAGAAAGAGATAAAATTTTGAATATGCCTACAGGAAGCGTTTATGAAATGAGTGCAGCAAAAATTTTTTTCGAATATAAATTTTCTATTTCCTGATTCATACTTAAGCTGTACAGCTTAACTTGCAGGGGGGGGGGGGGGTATTCTAATTCATATTATATAATTAAGAAAATTACGAGAATAATAATTGCATCAATATATTGGTATCATATCTTATAAAATGATTTGCGTCACAATTAGTGCATGTATGTGTACCTTTATCCAAGGACTACACATAATAAATAGCTCTCATATTAGTGATTATGTCTGGGTTTTTAAAACACAAAATCAGTATGATAAAATTTTATTTTCGGAGATATAAATAAAAATATATAAAAGTAATTTAAGGTTAGGGGGTGAAAAATTTGAATAATTTTAATTGTAAGTCTTGTGTTCCATATGAGTTGAAATTTTTTATTCAATTATTAATTTTAACGAATAAATAAATTTTGTTAAAAGTTGGTGTTGCTATTGGAAAGCTAAAAGTTATATCGAACTTTAGTAAATAGACGGCCGCTAAACGATAACAAATGCATGCCATTCAACTACACATGATAAAGATTTCTCATGTTAAGGATTACACTGATAAACCAGAAATTAAGTTTTGGAAAACTTTAACAGATTTAAGTAACCATACCCTTGGGAATTTAGGAAATATTCCCAAAAAGGTGAAGTTGGTTTCCGTTTCAAAGATATCTGTTTTTAAATATATCTCATTATGTTATTTTATTGTCTTTTAAAGTACTTTGTTTAGTTTAATGATTTAGTTTAAAGGTATTAGTCGTTTAAATTCATAAAATGTGTTATATATACATAGTGCGTACGGTATTACCACAAATTTTAATAGAATTTTCTCCTTATTTAACAGCAGAAAAACATTACCTATTCTGTAATTAAACGGGGCGATTAGAATTCTGCGATTTAAATATTAAAGAGAAAATTTATAATCTTATAGAACTGCGCCAGATCCCTTCGAAATTCCAAGAAGTTTACCCACCTAATATATAATTTTTAGGTTGTTTCTAATTGAGACCATCGGTCATTTCGGACTGTTCCTTTATACTGGATTCGAAAATGGAATATAATGATGAGTAGAATGAACAGAAAGCAAAGAAATAAGAATTAATTTTTAAATGTAAGAATTCACAGGATCTAAGTTGAAAATTTTGACTCTATGAAAAACGATGGAAAAGGAGAAATATATGATTTTCTGTACACTCCCCTTTTAGGTAGCTTTCTTTACAAAAAAGCTACCTATTGCAGCCGTTCGGAGGAAAGCGATTTCAAAAAATTTTGGTATATTTTCATCGATCATGACCCCCAGACCCCGAAACCACCCTCCGTTCAAAATTGATATATATATATATATATATATATATATATATATATATCTGACCTATGTCACACTGTAACTCCCGTAATTATGCACCGATTTCGATGTAATTCGGTGTGTACATAGTGCATACCAATGTCTCGACCGAGTTCGTTGGCCAGCTTCATCCGCTGTTTTGTTTCAAAATGGCGGCCATTTAAAATTTTTTAAAAAATTTAAAACTTGAAATGTGGTACCAAAAAATTAAAAATGGAAAAATATTTTTTTCTTATGTATTTGACCTTTATACAAAGATTCCGGAGCAGTTTTTGTTTTGTCTATATCTTAAAAAATGGCTGAGTTATAGCATTTTGAATTTCTAGTGTGGCTGACATTTTGAAACGTCCTGAAATTTGTCACGCGATAAAAGGCGTATTTATGAACCGATTTGGATGTAATTCGGTGTGTACATAGTACATACCAATCTCTCGACCGAGTTCGTTGGCCAGCTTCATCCGCCGTTTTGTTTCAAAATGGCGGCCATTTAAAATTTTTAAAAAATTTTAAAACTTGAAATGTGGCACCAAAAAATTAAAAATGGAAAAATATTTTTTTCTTATGTATTTGACCTTTATACAAAGATTACGGAGCAGTTTTTGTTTCGTCTATATCTTAAAAAATGGCTGAGTTATAGCATTTTAGGTAGCTTTCTTTACAAAAAAGCTACCTATTGCAGCCGTTCGGAGGAAAGCGATTTCAAAAAGTTTTGGTATATTTTCATCGATCATGACCCCCAGACCCCGAAACCACCCTCCGTTCAAAATTGATATATATATATATATATATATATATATATATATATATATATATATATATATATATATATCTGACCTATGTCACACTGTAACTCCCGTAATTATGCACCGATTTCGATGTAATTCGGTGTGTACATAGTGCATACCAATGTCTCGACCGAGTTCGTTGGCCAGCTTCATCCGCCGTTTTGTTTCAAAATGGCGGCCATTTAAAATTTTTTAAAAAATTTAAAACTTGAAATGTGGTACCAAAAAATTAAAAATGGAAAAATATTTTTTTCTTATGTATTTGACCTTTATACAAAGATTCCGGAGCAGTTTTTGTTTTGTCTATATCTTAAAAAATGGCTGAGTTATAGCATTTTGAATTTCTAGTGTGGCTGACATTTTGAAACGTCCTGAATTTTGTCACGCGATAAAAGGCGTATTTATGAACCGATTTGGATGTAATTCGGTGTGTACATAGTACATACCAATCTCTCGACCGAGTTCGTTGGCCAGCTTCATCCGCCATTTTGTTTCAAAATGGCGGCCATTTAACATTTTTTTAAAAATTTAAAATTTGAAATGTGGTACCAAAAAATTGAAAATGGAAAAATATTTTTTTCTTATGTATTTGACCTTTATACAAAGATTTCGGAGCAGTTTTTGTTTCGTCTATATCTTAAAAAATGGCTGAGTTATAGCATTTTGAATTTCTAGCGTGGCTGACATTTTGAAACGTCCTGAATTTTGTCACGCGATAAAAGGCGTATTTATGAACCGATTTGGATGTAACTTCGTTTATACATAGTAAATACCAATGTCTCGACCGGGTTCGTTGGCCAGCTTCACCCGCCATCTTGTTCAAAAATGGCGGCCATTTAAATTTTTAAGAAAAATCTAAATTTGAAATGTGGTACCAAAAATTGAAAATTGAAAAAATGTTTTCTTCTTATGTGTTTGACCTTGATAAAAAGATTCGGGAGCAGTTTTTGTTTCGTCTATATCTTAAGAAATGGCTGAGTTATAGCATTTTGAATTTCTAGCGTGGCTGACAATTTGAAACGTCCTGATTTTTCTCACGTAATAACAGGCGTATTTATGAACCGACTTGGATGTACCTTGGTGTGTACATAGTACATACAAATATCTCGACCGAGTTCGTTGGCCAGCTTCATCCGCCATCTTGTTTCAAAATGGCGGCCATTTAAAAAAATTAAAAAATTAAAAAATTTAAATGAGATACCAAAAAATTGGAAAATGAAAAAGATTTTTTTTGTATGTGTTTGACCTTAATACAAAGATTCCGGAACAGTTTTTCTTTCGTCTATATCTAAAAAAAAATGGCTGAGTAATAGCATTTTGAATTTCTCTTGTGGCTGACATTTTAAAACGACCTGATTTTTGTCACGCGATAACAGGCGTATTTATGAACCTATTTGGATGTAACTTGGTCTGTACATAGTACATACCAATGTCTCGACCGAGTTCGTTGGCCAGCTTCATTCGCCATCTTGTTTCAAAAGGGTTGCCATTTAAAAAAAATTAAATTTAAAATTCAAAATGAGGTATTAAAAAAATTGGAAAATGAAAAAGATTTTTTTTATGTGTTTGGCCTTGATACAAAGATTCCGGAGCAGTTTTTGTTTCTGAAAATTTGTTCTTTTGTTGATATCTTAAAAAATGGTTGATTTATAGCACTTTGAATTTCTAGCATGGCTAACATTTTGAAACGATCTTGTATTTGTCACGCGATAACACACGTATTCGCCTATTTCGATGTAAGAATTCATGTGGATAGTATACATCAACACCTCGAACAAGTTCGCTGGCCAGATTCATCAGCCATCTTGTTTCAAAATGGCGGCCATTAAATTAAAAAAAATATATATATTTAAAGTGATGTGCAAAAAAATTAGAAATTGAAAAAGGTTTCTTTCTTAAGTATTTGATCTTGATATAAGGATTCAGGAGCATTTTTTGTTTGTCTTTACTTTAAAAAATGGCTCAGATATAGCAGTTTCAATTTCTATTGTGAGTGACATTTTGAAAAATCTGATTTTTTGCATGCGACAGCACTCCTATATATTAACTGATTCCGATGTGAGTGAGCATGTGCACAGCAATTACTAATGTCTCGACCAAGTTCACTGCTTAGCCTCATCCACCATGTTGTCTTAAAATGACAGGCACTTTAAGAAATTGCCGAATTTGGCAGCCAAATATAAGTTACTTTAAAGAAAAGCAGCTTGGATAAAGCTGACTAATTTCGCGAAATTCTCATTCATTATATTGATAAAAATTAGTATTGAATCTCCTATATTCGGTTTCCACTAAATTGAGCTTCGTGTGTTTGCATGATATAAGTTGGCTTTTTTAAAATAAGGATTATGAAAGCTACCTCTTCCTCCCGGCACTGGCCGGAAGGACTTTTTATGATTGAAATATGATTTCTATGTATAAAATGGGAGTCATATTTCTATTATACTTGTTAGATTTTTCAAGTAAATTTAAAGAAAATTTCAATTAGATGTTCCCAATTTGGAACGTTGGCCTGTAAAAGATTTATTAGCATAACGTAATTGAGGAAAATTATTTGAATAAGGTTTGATCGATTGTCTTTCTTCTGCAGTAAATTTCAAGAATCATGCATTTATGTGAAAATTAAGATTAAATATTTGGATGTGCCAATCCGAAAACTTCCTTCTATCTCATACATCTTAATACTTCAAAAAGTAGTTACGAATATTAATACTTCAATATTATTACTTCAATACTATACCAACTTTGATTTTCATCTTAAATTTCTGCTTCAGTCAGTTAATCAGTGTAAAAATCAGTTAATCTCAATCATGATATTTATTAAAATCGATAACTTTTCGTTATTCTGTTGTACATCAGCTGTTTGCGAATAGCCGGATTTGCAGGATCCGAAGTTTCCGTCACTTCACGAGCTTCCGATGTACATAAAAACTACGAAAATTCGAGAAAATTATACAAAAATCGTTATTACAGCGCCCCTTCTGGCGGAATATTTCGAAATTCAAGGAGAAATAATTGCCCTAGCTAAAGACATACACAAAAAATTGGTTTAATTCTATACATAACTTCATACACTTTTCGATGATACAATAATGAAAATGACACAAAAAACGCTATTACAGGCCCCTGCCGGCGGAATATTTCCAAATTCAAGGATGGCCTGCTGGCCATTATTTGGTTACATTTTATGCTTAACTTTATGCATTTTTCGGTGATACAATAAATGAAAATGATAGAAAAACCGCTTTTGGGATATCTGGCCCTTAAAATGTGTAAAGCCGTCGAAAACCGGAACTCTAAAAAAAATCTCGATTGTAATATTTTCTTCTATTGAAGTCAGAAGAAAGTAAAAATATAATATTGAACACATTTAAGTCCAAATTTAATGCTCAGTTTAAAATTCACTGCAAACTTTTGCCAATTTCAATAAACATTTGTAAACGGCAAATATTTGTGCGAAAAGTAAGAACTGCAGTCAGAAATAATTATATAACATTAATAAATGTGTATCGTAAGCACAATTTCTTATCCAAATGCATTTTTTCATAGAGATATAGCGAGAAAACTATAAAATGACCTCATTAACTTATTTTAATTTTTAAATATGTTGGGTCAATATTTATAACAACCCCGCGTAGTTTGCTATATGTTTTATAATAAGTAGTATAAAAATTATAATAAGTAGTATTAAAAAATTTAAATAAATCTTGATTTAATATTCTTAGAAACTATTTCAGGGATGAAAATTTCCATTTTATGACTTCTCTCTGAGAATTTATTTCCAATTAGAAATTTAAGTTTCTAGCTGAAAATGTTTAATGAAATGAAAGTTTAACAGATTATTACCAGCAAAACTTTTAGATTGTTTTCAAATCTTTAAACGATATTTCGGATTTGTTTAAATCTTGAATATATTATTTTTTTATGATGTGACAATTGCAAAAGTTAGAGAATAGATTCTAATAATTAAAAGTCTGGGGTGTAAAACAAGGTAACTAACAAAACGTAAGCCTCGAGATATTCAATATTTGTTTAAGAAATCTCTCAATCTAAAATCATTATGATTGCTTTCTCTAATACAGCTAATTTCTTAAGACTGAACCTTCAGTTAAGAATTTCCAAAATTTTTTGTCAGACAGATTTCCTTTTATTAGTCTTTTGAATTTCAGGGACAAAATCACGTTGCAAACTCATTGATTATAATGACATCTACTGTATAATAAATGATTTTTGTACTTTTAAAATTATGTCAGGATGAAGCTAAATTATTTTACATGAAAAATCAGAAAAAAATGTATAAATGTCAGTTACCATGTTTTACACATGAGTCACCCAATTAATGACTTTTAATAGCAATTAATGACTTTTTGTAGAATCTAAAACATTAATGGCTGGAAAAAATGCCCAAATGGTCTTTCACGTGCGTCATTTTCACGAAAGGGTACATTTTACTGTTCCGTAAATGTAGCAGATTTCTTAATATTTTCATTCATATGCATATTTAAGTTTTAAGAAACATATTCAATACATTTTTGACAAAATAATTTTAATATTTAACTATAATCTTTTAATGTCGAAAGTCCAATCCATGGACGTTCCTACATCTAAAACACAATGTTCGTTTCACTGACGTATATACAACTGGAATTTTTTTACAAATTTTTTCAATAATAACTAATTAAAAGGCTTTAGTTAAGTTCTAACTTAATATATTTTAAAAATGGTTTTATTTTTACTGAGAAATTAATTTATAAACTTTATCCCTAGTAGAAATAATTTCTTTCTGTTGACACTGAAAATAAATTTTAAAAAATTCCATAGGTGACAGTACATGCTAAATCATCATTATGTAGTTCGGGAGAGAGAAAAGGCTTCTTGTTTCTCAGATATAATTTTTCGTTCTGATCTGAAATTACTGAATTTTTTTCCAATTTATTATTTCCATTTGCAGTTTGCCATAGACCTTAGTGTATAATTCGTGGTAAGAAAAAGCCAATTCATAACTATAATGCATATTTTAGACAGCTTTAACATTGAATTTCATAAAAAGAAATGCACCATTTTAGCAACCTGAAAACCAAAACAATTAAAAATTAAAAATTAAATTTTTATATTCTTCCGTGAAGATAGTATATCTATTTTTACCGATATTGTCTAGTTTATCAGTCATTTATCAAACATTGTGTGCAGTATAAAGATGCCTCAAATACAGAAAGAAAATTGAAAAGCAATGAAATCTTGATGCGCATTGTTTTCCAGAAAATTACAGTCTCTAAATTCAAAACTTAATTTTTTTAATAAAATTTTGCCTTTTCTGTGTGACTGACACTTAACAGTTTAATTATAAAAAATAAATGTGTAGCAACTACGCCCAATAATTACTTAATTATGTCTTCATTTAGATTTTTTGAAATGTAAATGTCCCTTCCCATGGCGTCCGTAGCCATGTCAGAATTTTAAAAAAATTAAAAACATGTGGAAAAAAAATAGAAAACTTGACTCCTAATATAAGTTTATTTAATTGAGCATAAATGAAAACATACATTCAGTTTTTAAGATATTATACATACTTTTATAAAATAAATTTATTTCTTGCTATTTTGTATCTTTTCGTGAGAATGACCTATGTAGTTTCACCCTGTTCTTCTATTTCTTGCATTTGGGGAACTTCTTATTCTAAATAGTATAATCTCCTTATAAATGCACATTTTCTTTTTCTTCTTCTTCTTTGTTGCTGAAGTTATTTTTATACGATAAAGATTCAACCATACTTTGAAATATTGAGATGATGTAAAAGGCTTTCATTCACGAAACCGATTTTGTTACATAAAACATTTAAACAACTATTTAAAATCATTTGTTGAAAAAAATATTAATTTATGATTTCTTCTTCTTTTGCTTAATCGCTTTCCTTATTTAATTTTCTTCGTTATCAAGTTGTCCAAAATAAAATAAATAATAGCAGAAATGTATGAGAAAAATTTTAAAACTATTACAGAAAATTTTTAATTTTCAAAAATATGGATCCTATTTCTATAGTACCTCTTTTTGTTTGCGTACGTTTTCAAACTGTACCATATCTGTAATTGTACAGTTATTTTGTATGTATGTCAAGGACATTAAATTAAAAAAAAATATTTCATAAAACATAGGCGAGAACATGTGCTGTACAAAGATTTTTGACATCATTGGACGCCAATCCACCGCCCCCTGAATACTTGGCCTTAGCGCTGACACAAAAATGGCGGCTGCCGGAGGCGGATTTTTTTCAGCGTGTGTACGGTCCCTTAACTATTCGTACCAATAATTTTTTAAAGTTTTTTTCCGCTTTATTTTTCTGATATTAAACCAGTAAGAGAGATCTTTTATAAAATACTGGTGTCTACATTTGAGGGACCGTACCTACGTTAAAAGAAATCCGCCTTCGGCAGTCGCCATTTTTGTGTCAGCGCTCAAGCCTCGTATTCAGGGGGCGGTGGGCAATCCCTCACCCCCACACGGCTTATATCCCTTGTGGCAGATAATAAGCTTTTCTATTAGTTAATGTAGTTTTTCAGCTGATATATTGGTAATAAAAATTAAAGGTGGAATTTTAAAACTTGAACTCAGTATGTATGCTTTCCGGTTGCCTATCGTAACGTGCTGTTCTTGTCGTAAATAAAATTAATGCAGATTAAAACTGTATTCTATTTATTGATTTAAGAAATAAGGTTGTTAATAAGAAATTAATGTCGGTATTTTTGCACTTTTCGTTTAAAGTGTCAGCCATGATATTTTTGGCCCACAGACTTTGACATTTGTAAAATGTTTCACCCTTGTCAAATCTAATTTTTCCTATCATTATGTACCTAGTACAATTGAGCACATCTAAGATTCTGCTTGCCTTTTGTCAAATCCTCTTCCAGATCAAACTTCCCTTTTTTATGTAACGCAATCGATCGTATTAAAAATTTTACAATTACTGAATTTAAAGGACAAAAAAGGAAATAATTAACTACTTTCAGTTTGATAATAGCGTAATTTATGTGAATATTTCTTACACATAAACTAAAATACCATACACTAAAGACAGATTCAAACTAAATGGAAAAATGGAAATCTTAAATGATGTGAAATATAAATTCAAACTAAAGTGTTTTACAATTTGAAAGAAATTATTCAAAATACAGCAAAATGTCATGAATATGAACATTGTATAAATAATAAATTTTTCTGTGACATATATTGTTTTAGTTTCTTCTTATAACCTTATTAAGCTACCATATCCAATTAAGATTAGCTTTACAAACGAAATTTAATTTCTCTGGTTATGAATATCTTCATTGATTTGTAAAATTATGAATGCGCTATATTAACATAATGAGGATCATTAGCTTTAACCAGTAACCCGTTTAAATAGACATGTTTTGAACCAGATTTTTTATTTAGTAAAAAGAAATATTGAAATTATTTTTAAATTTGAAACATTACATTCAGGATGCGTACAGGCGTGTCACAATTCTTTGACAGAATATTTTGCCTTATTTATAGCAGAAAAATTTTACATGCACTGTAATTAAACGAAGTGATTGCAAATTGCGCGATTGGAATATAAAATAGGAATATTCTTTAACTATTCCTATTTTCTCTATTCTTTATTTGATTTGAATTAGCGGTAACAGGCTGCGAAGAAATTCATAAGAGTGTACGTAGTGTTTACATTTCTTTAAATAATATATCCGATATGAATAAATTTTAAAAATGTAACATAAATTCACGCTTAGCAATTGATGGCAATTTAAATGAGTTCGGGAATAATATGCTTTCAATTCCAGTTTATTTATAAAATTCTTAGTTCAACTTCTTAGACTTTTCAAAATGAAAATTGATTAAAACCTTTATGCTACAACAATTTATTCGAGAAAATATTTATTTGAATAAAATAAATGTATTTTTAAGCACGGGATATATATTTCAAAATAAGAGAAGTAGTTGCTGATTACATTGCGATCAAAATTATTTATCAAAATTAAGGATTTTCTGTAAGTAATATGTTTTTTCTGATGCGAAAAATATTTTTACTAATCCATATGGCACCAAAAGGAGGTCACAATCCTCCCCACCCCCTCTTTGAATCATTAAGTAATGCCCAAGTCTTCCTGATACTAAATTGATACAATACGAAGTTCATGAGAAAGAGAATTTTAGGATCTCTTCAGAATTGAAAGTATGGGTCCTTCCAGATGATATTCCAAAGGACATACCCAGGAAGTCACAGTGATAGCGCCAATTTATGAGTGAGTCCAAAAATACTATAACGTAATAATTTGTTGTCAAAAAAAGGGAATTCGATTTGATTAGGTTCGATTCTTTAGGGAGTTAACTTTATAATACTAAATATTCGATTGATTTTATTTTTTAGTACATCTGGTTATTGTAATCAACTTTTAATTATATTTTATTATTGAGATATATTATAAATTTATAAAATTTAAGTAATGAATTTAATTTAATAGTTTATACATTTAATTAATTATTAATTAACTGTATTATTTTATTTTTAATTATTACCTAAACATACAACTTATATTCTTCTGATCTTTTAAAAATCATCTTATATAAATCGTCATTTGTTGTTATTATTATATATGATTATATATTTCACATGCAACATTGTATATATGTCTATTGTCTTTTTTATTTTTCATTAACTAATGAATTTATCTATTACAATGAAATCCCTTATGGCACCGCAGATCCCGAAGATCTGCTAGCTACCCGAAATTCCTCGGTTTTTGTGAAAAAAAAATCGATATTTCAATGAATTTAACTTAAATTACAAAATAACATACTTATATTTTATTTTTTGGATTATAATGTTCTTGTTATTAACGTAATAGTATTGTTTGGTAATTACCTATTTACGCATTAAACTCGTATTTGTACATTTTATGTTCCATTAAACGTCTGTATTTGTCTTCGTATTCGAGTATGATCTATGTTATTGTAAATTATTAACCTTAATATCACATAAATATTCATATTTTAATAGACTACTGATTTAGATAACAAATATCTACGTATTTTAGAAATATTAAATGCAAAAAAAAAAAAAAGGACAAAAAAACGGTCACATTATTTTTATGTAATGATTATAAATAAATCACATATAATTTTTTTTTTTTACTCAGTTATTTGTATGCTATTTTCCTAGATATAAATACCAAATATTAATAAATATATCCCTCCATTAAATGCTATCTATTGCATTTTACATTTAATACAAATTGAAGATCTTCTGATGAAAAATATATAAATAAAAATGCATGTTGTTTATCTACGGGTAAAATTCTTTCATTTGATGAAAAAGAAGTTCATTTAATATTCTATGGAGAGGCCGAAGGGTGTAGAGTAGTGGAGGTCCCAGGAGGAAGGAATAGGTAAGAAACACGTTCACGTAATGCAAATATTACTAATAGCTGCTCTGTATAAATATGCAACAGTATATGTAATTGTTTTTAAAATATTTTTAAACTTTCAAAAGAAAAGAATATATTTTTTAAATGATAATATTTTATAATCTAAGAAATACCAAATAATATATATAAATAATAATAATTTTCATGTTAGTAATATTTTCTACTCTTTATATTACGTCGAGTAATCATACTCCCCAATGAATTTTTAAGTACCTTCCGTAACTTTCAATTTCCAAAGTTCACCCTAAATCACTTCCTATAATAGTGTTCCTAAGAACTTCCACAGGAGAAGCCTCAAGGAGGTCCTGGGGAACTATCCAGGATACTAAAAGCGGACATTTTCGGTTTCTGAGGATCTCTTAGTGACAAAATTTTGCATAATTCAGGGTCCCTGGTGGATGATTTTATTTGAAGTACAATCTTCACAAGAACGTCTTAGGGAGAAAAATTTGGGAATGCCGCGGAAATTTAAATAGGTGTATAACGGTTTGTAGATGCAAACTAACTTTTAGTTTTAATTCTTAATGAAATTACAGTCGGACCTCTATTTAACGAACCTCTATTTTGCGAATTTCTCTATTTTGCGAACTTTTCCTTGGAACCAAGAACATTTTGCGAATTTCTTCGTAAAATAATCTCCAAATAGCGAAGCGCATTCTCTATTTAACGAACTTTTTCTTGCGATCAATTTTTTTTCTCCCCATTTCTCAAAATATTTCTGGATATTTCAAACTTAATCTTCGTTTAAACACATTTTATGATGTTCAATGGCCTTGAACTGGTTTTACCAGGCACATTCTTTGTCAGGAGTGTGAAAAATAAAAAGAATACAGCAATGAATTGCGATGAAGACGAATATGATGATGATGGAAATGAATATGATGTAGGAATTAACAAAAATTCGTATGATGAAATTCTAAAATCATTTGAAAGAATCCGATGCGGATTACAGTTAGAAAAAAATACGCATGAAGGGTTTTTTGGTGCATTGCAAAGATGCGAGACGTATTATGAGAGAAAGAACCTTTTGAAAGAAAAAAACCAGGCAAAATTAACGAGTTTTTCAGAAATTAAATTTAAGGACGCATATGTTAATGTATGGTTAAAATTATTTATTGTAATAATAAAATAAAATACGCTATTGTCATTAAAATTCGTTAATTTTAATGTAAAACTATTTACTTTAAACAGAAAATACAGTGTATTCCCGAACAATGTTTTGTTTTCCTTGCAGATTTCAAAGATTTAAACACATAGAAAAAAGGAATTAATGATGGATATTGGTGGGCAAAATAGATAAAACAAATCGATATAATTTATTTAAAAAAAAATGTGACTGATTACTTTTAGTAAGAATATTTAATGTTTATTAATTTAAAATCTGTTTTATGTAGTTTAAAGTATTTTAAAAGGTGAATCTCTATTTAACGAATTTTCCATATACCGAACATTTTTCCGGGATTTACGACTTCGTTAAATAGAGGTTTGACTGTAATAATAATTATGTATACCATAAAATATTTCCTTTTACAATACTAATAACACCACTCGTAAATTCTCAACATATTGCAAAATGATACGTTCTTCATTCAAGGCAATTTTATAGCAAAGACAGTGGCCATCATTAACCAAAATGGTAAAATTATCAGATTATGAATTCTCTACATACTCGAATCTAAGAATTCTGTAATATTAGGAAATGAAGTTTAATTGAAATAAGTTTGATGCACAAAAGAACTTTTAGGTAATAATAATAATAAAAACACAAAACAATCGAAATTTCAAGCGTTCTCTCTATTAATAAGAAAAAAATATCAACCTTTTGATAGATCTCATTATTTATTTTTAGTCTGAATTCTTTATTGAATTGTATAGTCATATATAAGGGGGCAAGGGACCATTGAAATATTTTTTTTTTTTTTTTTTTTTGTAAATTTCTCTTTAAATATTATTAAAGGGTACATTATAGGCATTATGGCATACATTTATCACAAAAAAAAAAAATGGAAATATTGAGCAGCAAAAATACTCAAATTTTCAAAAAATTTAGATTTTTTTTTCTTACTTTTAAATTCAAATATATAAACTTCGATGCTTAGTTTTATTTATATACAGTGGCGGTCAAAAGTTTCCGGCCAGTTAGTTTTTTTATTTGTTTGACAGAAAGTTTTAGCGAAGAAGAAGTTCAATTGCTCCAAAAGTTAGGAATAAGCAAATTACCTCTGACTACGTGATCATTTTGATTGGTTACTTAAGATACTTGATGCAAAGGGGAGTAATTCAAAATTCGCGCGTGCAAAAGTTTCCGGCCATTCGTCATTCATTAGTTTTTGCTATCGCTAAAGTGTTTTTTTATACTTCCATGTTTGTTACAACCGTGTTTGTTAATTAATCAAGGTGAATAATGTATTTGAAATTCAAAAATGAAAAGTTTAACAATTTATTGTTCCTAAATCAGTGATTTGATTGTCGCTAAAGGGACAATCCTCTCGTGAGATTGCGGCAAAGTTGTCGATCGGAAAATTTGCTGTAAACGATATTTTAGAAAAATATAAAGATAGCCATGGCCTTCGGAACTTGCCATGGTCCGGGGAACCCCGGAAAACGACTATTCTTGTGGACAGAATTATCAGAAGAAATGCAGTTGATGACCCGCGTAAAAATGCCGCTGCAATTCCACGCCATTTATGGTGTTAAAAGCGATTTATGGTGTTATGGTTATTGCTGAAACAAGTCTACCTACAGTGTCAAGACGCTTATGTGACGTAGAACTTTATGGAATAGTCGGTGTTAAAAAACCTTTCATAAGTAAAAAAAATCAGAGGGCCCGACTGGCGTTTTCCAAGGAATACAAAGACCGGACAAGTGAAAACTGGAAAAAAGTACTATTTTCAGATGAATCGACGTTCAATCTTTTTGTGAGTGATACAAAAACATTACAACCGACGACCTAAAAACAAAACATAAGGTGCGAGATATATTATTATTACAATGAAGCACGACGGAGGACACGTTATGCTGTGGGGAACATTTTCTGGAAAATGCGCCTGTCCGTTATTTGAAATCCGCGGCAAGATGAATAGTGCAATGCATAAGGATATCTTGCAAGATCATTTGCTGCCTTATTGGAGGAAAAATTGTGGTCGCAGCTATTTGTTTCATCATGATAACGATCAAAAGCATACATCCAAGCTCGTCAAGCAGTGGCTTTCGCACAAAAAAACTTTGCTTTTGAAATGGACAGTCCAATCATCCGATCTGAATATAATAGAAAATCTTTGAAACTAACTTGAAAACGTGTGTAGAATTATAAATATTCCAATTTAGCTGCATTTTCACAAAAATTGCAAAAACCGTGGATAAAACTTAACATTGATGATCTACAACTGTTCATTGAATCGATGCGACGTTGCTGCGCCGCAGTACTTATCGCTAAATGTATGAATACAAAATACTAATTGTAAATGTTGCTGATCACTGTTGTTTTCTTTTATAACACTATTTTTTTCCAAACTTGCCAAGGTGGCCGGAAACTTTTGAGAACATGCGTTTTCTTTTGCAATTAATTTTGCCAATTAAATTTATTAATATTTAATTTTTATTCCATAAATAAGTTCTTAACTGTTTTGTAAATAAGGTGTATAAGTATCACTTTAAGATTTCTCTTCATATGGGTATACTTACAAATTAACCAAAAACCTAATGCATAAAAAACTTAATGCATAAAAACGGCCAGCATAAAATTTATGCTGGCCGGAAACTTTTGACCGCCACTGTATATAAACCAAACTTGTATAAAAAATATTAGGGATTTTCATTGACATGGAATGCTCATGGTGCATTTTGAAGAAGTCTCCGTAACATCTAAAATATTACTAAAAATTTCTTTTTTTTTTCTAAAAAAAAAAAAAATGCTTAATTATTTTGTGATAAATGTATGCTATAATGCCTATAATGTACCCTTGAATATTATTTAAAGTGAAATTTACAAAAAAAAAAAAAAAAAAATATTTTTAAGGTCCGTAACCTTAAATATTTGGTAACGTAGTTAGATACAAATAAAAGTACAGCATATATTGAAGAACCAGACAAATAAATAAAGCTTTTCAGATTAAAAAAAAAAAAAAACTAGAATTAAAGAATAAATTAAATTTAGAATTTGAGAATTCCTCTAATAATTTCAATACATCGAAAAGTTGTTAACAACTTGAAAATTTAAGTTTTAATCTACGTACTCCTAATCCATAGTTCGCTTCTCGAGTGAATCAAATCTGTTATTAGGATCCCAAACATTAATGTAACAAGCTCTCTTTGGATTTGAAGTATCGAAATAATCCATTAATGATGATCCTCTCATTCGAAACTATTTTCATCAAAGCAAATAGGGAATTAAAGTTGATATTTGATATTTGAAGTGGAAGAGAATCTGTGGAATACGTGCTTGTTGAAATAAAAGTTATTACGAACGCCCACGAATATCACACCGCCCTTTTGTCATTCATTTTTAAACTGTTTCTTTCCTAAATTTATACATTACTCATTAATATTTACTTTTTAAAATTATTTACTTTTTGCAATTAAACGTAATGACTTATTTTCAGATTTTAATCGAAAGTTATATCTTTTAAAGCATAAAATAGAAAGAGGGGAATAAATTGAAGAAATTACAAATGCATAGTAATTATAAGATTTTTTTTATTTTTTTAAGATTGACATCTTTATTTTTAAGTTTTTACATTTCTAAGTTTATCTATTGTTGTTTTCAAAAGCTGAAGATTTTCAGGAAGCAGTGCACATCAGTCAAAGGGAATTTGTGGTAAAAACTACGAATTATTTTCTTCTTCCGAGCTTCTTTGATGATTAGAATAATATTGCATTTACGATTGTATAATTTAATGGCAATTTACATTTGAAAATAAGTTTTAATCCTCCATCTGAAATCCTACAAAATTTATCTTAGTTTAATAACAAGTGTTACACCGACTTTTCTTCTTAAATTTTAAGTTTTATGAGGAACGAATAAAAAGGTTAGAACTACAGCCGCTGAAGCTTCCTCACTGCTGTCACGATGGAAAAAAGTACATCTCTGCAAGAACGTTGATTTGTGATATTTGGGAAAAAACGAATGTAAAAACACAAATAATTATTAATTAACAAAATATTCATGAGCACTCCTTAAAACAATTGTTTTAAAGCGGGGAAAAAACCCTTTGCTTTCATTGTGGAGCAATTGGTCGGTGCGCTACGGTAATATTTTTTTACAAAAGATAAACAGACTAGTTTGAAGTAGTTCAGAAAAGTGGTGACTTAATTTAAAGTGGAATACGACGCACTGGGCACCATGCCTGAAACGAAGGAGCTGTATTTTCGTTATTGCTGTATTTAGGGCAACCAAATTTTATAACGGGACATTTTTAAAGCTTTCATAACTTTAAAATGTATAAGTTTTTAAGCTTTATCTTTTTTTTTCTTCAACGAGTACATCATCTTCTTAAAGTGCAACATATTTTTCAATAAAATTTCAGTGGGAAGTGCGTGAACTATACTTCCAAAATTTGAATACATCCTAGAATTTCGAAAACTTTGATCATCTTACTGTATTAAAAGCCGACTGAAAGGAACATGCAACCTATCATGGAATGGCTACTAAAATTGCTATTTTCAACTCTACAACTATATAGTTTAAAAAGTAATGAAGGCCAAGGTATTAACTTACTTATTTCAACTCATACACATTAACTTGTTATTGTTAAACTACATATTTTATTTTTCAGTGTAAGAAATACTAGGAGATATGTAGGATATGATAGTTAATTCTTCTCCGGTAAAGTACTAATGGCTTTGAATGCCTCCAAATTAGGACTTTCGTTGCACTGTAAAAGAAAATCTGTAAAGTTACTAACATATTTCTCGGAAACTGGGATTCCAGGAACTATTTATGTAACGGTAACAGCAAAAATTTCTGTAACAGCATCTGTTAGAGGAATTTTTCTTGTTGCCGTTACCTAAAAAGTTCCTGGAATCCCAGTTTCCTAAAAAATTTTAGTAACTTTACAATTTTTTTTTTACAGTGTGTTTAGTAAGTTCACTCCCCTTTTGAGGACATGTGTTTTAAGTATCGACGACAAGTCAAACATTCTTAAAAGACTCAAAACTTCCTTAGAATCTAGCATGCGCCTCTTTTATCACAGTTATTGGTCTGTCACAATGTCTCGGAGCCATGCCATCCCAAAGCACATGTTAACAGTAACTGAGGAAAAAATAAGAGCTTGTTAGATTTTAAGCTCATTGTCATCATTAAGAAGGGCTACTTTCTGTTTGATTACAAAACACTCACCATGAAAGGGTCAAACAAGATTCTTATGAATTTTGAACGAATAATTAACGAACATATTTCCCCAGTGTCAAACACATATATTGTTCCTTTTCCTGTGCAGTCGCATATTCAGAAAACTCTAGTTGTTTCAAAAACTTCTAACATTTACAGAAGTCTGATCAGTTCATTAGAAAAGAAGGCTTCTGATTTAAGGGAAAATTTGTTCACTTGTATGTGAAGACTTTGCGAAATATACGTTTCCGTCAAAGAATCCTGTTAGGATAACCGATCTTAGTTGACAGAAACAAAGCGAAATTCAATAACTAATTATATATTTTTGTCATATTTTAAAATTTATGAGAATCATTAAACATGTAAATAAAGTACTAAGCGCTGATTTTAAAAAAATGTTGAATTTGCAGAAAAAAATATCAGCTAAAACGCTAGTAAACAAAAAATCATAATAATCGCTCGTTTCAAAACGTGCTTTTATAAATGATCGCAGTAAATAAATGATTATAAATGATCGTAGTAATTTTTATATGGCAATTTTACAAATATGTGTAAATGCAATATTAAGGTATCTGCTTACGTTCGGAGTTTTTTTTAATGTAAATATTGAATAAACAAACATATTATTAGTTCAGTTGTGATGTCCTAATGATGAAAAAACATAAAATACTAACTATATTTTCATAACATTAAAAAAATTAGGGTTTCTGCCATTTTTTTTAGCAAACTTTCATGCCCTGTAAAAAAAATCTCTGAAGTTACTAAAGTTTTCTAGGAAACTGGGATTCCTAGAACTTTTTATATAACGGCAACAACAAAAATTCATGTAACAGACACAATTTTGAGCCAAAATCAAAAAATCTGTAAGGTTACTAAGATGTTTTTAGGAAACTGGGATGCCGAGAACTTTTCATGTAACTGCAACTAGTGTTACAGATAAAATTTTAGTAAGATTACTGTAATTTTAGTAGATTCATTTGTAAATTTACAGATTTCTGTATCTTTACAAAAACTAGTTTTGTAGATTTGCAGATTTTTTCGTACAGTTACAGATGAAAGTTCAGTAAGCATGTAGCTTTACATCTGTAGAACTACAGATTTTTTTTTTTACAGCGTGCTTACGATAGACAGCATCATACTACTATTTCAATTATCTGTACACTGAACTAGAGGTTTTACAATATCCTCAAAATTAACTGAAATATATCAAAATATGTCAAATTAATACATATTTTTTTAAATAAAAAATTACCTATTTTTTAAAAATTCGAGCATCTATAAAATAACTACATTATCACATAGAGCTTACATTCTAGTCCAGAACATAGGGAGTAATAGGGTAAGCATTCTGAGAAAAAGTCACTGAAATATGTTTAAAACATTTTATGTAATGGAGTTTATCGAACATGGAAATAACGAAAAAATTGATTTTCTAGAAATCGCATTTAAAAAGTTTTTATCTATAGTGTTTCTTATCTATAAAATTAATCTAGAAGTGTTAATTAAGGTTTATTAGTGTTTTTATGTAAAAAAAGTAAGAAAATCATGCATAGAAACATTGTTTAAATTTCTCCTGGCCTTCCTACTCCCACTTCTGGCAGTTCACTCATTACTTAATGTTTATTAAATTGGCCATAACTCCTGTTGTAATAATTGTAGAAATAAAATTAAAACAGGTGTGAAATTGTAAAAGATTGCTCTTTCAAATAAAACAATAAAAACAAATTTCATAAATTTGCGCCAAAACGGTCATTTTAATGTAGAGAAGATACCTAAATACACACAAACAGAGTTGTGAGTTTGGCTTCCAATTTTAAACCGAAATATCAAATTCATACCTTAAATTACGAAAGAAGAATTTTTACTTTATGTTATAGGTATGTGTCTCTTAAAATGTCTCAGGACTCTTAAAATTGAAAAAAAAAAAAAAAAAAACCCATTTTTACCATTTTCAACATTTAATATCTTAAAAATTATTTGATTTTAAAACACCATTTTAATTAGAATCAAATATATAAGTATGATCTTTCATTTCGTGTATTTAAATAATTGCAAGATGTAGAATTAGCATTTACAGGGGGCTCTAAACTTTCAAAATTTGACGAGCAGAAAATCAGCATAACAGATTACGCGCAGGATTGCAAAATAAATTTTGCAACTACACTGTAAAAAAAAATTTGTAAAGTTACTAAAATTTTTCTAGGAAACTGGGATTCCAGGAACTTTTTATGTAACGGCAACAAGAAAAATTCCTGTAACAGATGCTGTTACAGAAATTTTTGCTGTTGCCGTTACATAAAAAGTTCCTGGAATCCCAGTTTCCTAGAAATATTTTAGTAACTTTACAGTTTTTTTTTTACAGTGTAGAATGAAACTTTTTGTGCCCACTTATACTTCATATTATAATAATTCCCTGAACCTAAATAAATTTCTATTTAAAACATTTTCATCTTTTTAATACGATATCCTATTTAGCTAAAGCAAAATTAAAAAAATTTCAACATTATAATACCCTAAAAAACTATTTTTTTGAACAATAAAAAGGATATTTTAGGTTCAGTTTATACAGAGTAACATGAAACATATGTTTTGAAAAATTCATGAAAACAATATTCGGAAGTTTTTGAGATATCATGCGCGTTATGCCCAAAAACGTCATTGGGAGAAAAATGGCATGAAAGTTTCGGAAACGCCGCTTCCGCTATTGAGCGGGTATAACTCTAAAAGCCATAACTTCTGTTCTAGTGGGAATTTCAAGGAAACAATTATATCAAAATGTTCAGAAAAGATAGGAGATTAACATCTTAAAAAATTAAAATTTTCAAAATTTTGAAGAGTCCTGAGACCTTTTAACAGTTTTAATGATTGGGGATGAATATATACTAAATTAAATTTTCTTAACGTCAAGATACGGGATGTTCCAATATTCGAAAATTTTAAAGCTTTAAGAGTCCTGAGACCCCTTAATAAATAAAGCACAAAATAGTATTCTTTATTCCTGTTATGAACTGTAATTTTCCGAATAAAAATAGAGACCAAACTGGTTACTGAATTAAACGCCACGATATTTAAAATCAGTTCGACGCATTAAATTGTAAAACAAATATCAAATAATATACAGGGTGTCCGGTCTCAACGGTGTCCAATGGCTAATTCCTAAACCGTTAGTCATAGACATATAGTTCCAATTGCAAAAATGTTTTAAATGAGGTAAAGAAGTATTTTTAAAGCGATTTGGGTCAAGAAAAACATTTATTAAAAAATTACGAAATTTAAATTTTTATACGGTCCCCAGGTCCTATAAGTGATATTTAGGAAAAATAACCTATTGTACTGACAAGTAATACAAAAAAAGTCCCATTCCTCTGCGATTAAAACTGACCGAGTAATAGATGTTTAAAGTTGGAGTATCTTTTTTGCTGCAAAATAGGGGTCAGTCACAAATTTACTAGAAATAAAAATAATCGTCAGATATAAAATTTAACATTAAACATTGAGAGTAAATTAACATTACAATTATATTTCGAGATTTTTGTTCATTCTGACATATTAAAACAAAATATACAACTTGTACTAAAATATAAGTAAAAAAAAAAAAAAAAAAAAAAAAAAAAAAAAAGTAGAAATTTTGTTAAATGATTATAAAAGCAACAGTCACAACTCTTTAGAAAATGATACATAGTTAGATTACCTAATCTAAAACTTTTTTTTTATATGCGTATATTTTTATACATAACTTTTGAATGGCTGCTCTGAATATGTTAAGGAAATTAAAATGTCCCTTTTTGAAAATGATCCTCATATCACTTTTATTTTCTTTTACATTAAACATCAATTATTTGAATTATATGATTCTACCTGTGCGATTACTTCGATGATTTAAATAAACATAACAAAATTATTACAATATTTTAATATTTTGTTGTAATAGAGCACAGATTTATCCATTAAAGTTTGGACATCATATAACCGCCCACATTCTCTCTTTTTAATTAACTTTTCTTTTTTTAAGATCTTGTTCCATTTGTCCTTTTATTGTAATGATAAAAAAATAATAATAATTATTATTTTTACATTACCCCTTCTGAAAATTCCACTGTCTCTCCCCTCAGCAAATATTCATTAGAGCAGTTATTTTTTTAAATTTTTTTTAATTAAAAATCAGGGGATAAATTCTGTTAAATCAAAACATATGTTAAATTATTAAATTTTAACATTTAACAATTTATAATTTTTTTGCCGTACTTCTCGCTAAGCAAGTTTCAAAAGCATATAAATCACTTTTGCCATCAAACACTTGCCTCTGCACTTGCCAAGCACGAATACCGCCAAGATGAGTCACTTTGACGCCGAAACCTCTGGCAAATCAGCATGGTTGGGAAAAAATATGCATTTTAAACCTTAGAAAGTATTTCTATGTGCATGATTTGAGGCCGCAAGTGTTTTGGCACATCTATTGTACAAATAAAGTTGTTTACCTCATTTTCCTTGTCCAATAAGAAAAAATTTCCCTCCATTTAATATGTATTTTTTGTTTAGCAAGTATAAATTGCATTTTGATTTTGGTCTCTAAAATATTTTTTTCAAACAAGTCTTTATAAAGAACTAAAAAGTTGAATTTGAAAAAAGCATAATATCATCAAAATGTATAATAAGCAATCCCTGCTCATACATCGCAATGTATCTGACATCGTTTGTGCGGCACTGTATAAAAAATATAAACGCAACGCACTTTCATTTGGGAAAATTACATTGTGAATCTTAGTGCCTTACATAAATGTTACTGATTTTAATTTTAAAATTTCTGTTTGTAGGTAATAATGTATACGAAATTTTTGGAGTGGTCCTGTAAAATTAATATAAATGGTACGCACCTAAAATCATATTAATATTACATTGTCATTGGATTTACATAATTATGCAAAATTTAATCTTGATCGGATGATTGGAAGTGAGTTAAAATTGGAATACAAATTTTGAATTAGGAAGACATACATACGAACGTCGAAATTAAAAGCTTATAAAAATAATACAACTTTTTAAAATAAAATCATCAAAAGAAGCACACTCATTTCCTTACTAAAAAAAAAAAAAAAAAAAGTCAAAATACAATTGAAGACGTCAATTTCGAAACTCGCCTTATCCGAAATTTAAAAAATCGTGTTTCTCTATCTATTCTATTGGTATAAATGTACCAATCAAGCACTACAATCTCTAAATTTTCAATGAATACCAATGGGCGCATTTAAAGGTTTTACGCGATTTCCCAAAATTTTATTTTCTCGATAAGGTGAGTTTTGAAACTTACTTCTTCAATTATTTTAACCAATCTGAAAGTTAATTACTAAAAATTAACACTACCGTAATATTTATACGGGGGCAGCACCTTCAGTTAAATCGCTTTAAAAATACTTCTTTACATTATTTAAAACATTTTTGTAATCGGAACTATATGTCTTTGACAAACGGTTTAGGAATTAGCCATTGAACATGATTTGGAGTGGACGCCCTTTATAATACTTTAAGCACTTCGTGTACGACCCCTGAAAGCTTGGTCCAACTCATCTGTTTTCAGTTACAGAAAAGTGGTTTAAGTCATAAAATTGAAAATGTCATAACTCGGTCAATTTTAGTGCTAGTTGAATGGGACTTTTTTTGCCGTACTTGTTAGAGGAATAGGAAAAGTTTACTAAATATCACTTATAGGACCGGGGGACCGTATAAAAATTTAAATTTCACAATTTTTAAATAAATGTTTTTCTTGACCTAAATCGCTTTAAAAATAATTCTTTACCTCATTTAAAACATTTTTGTAATTGGAACTATATGTCTATGTCTAATGGTTTAGGAATTAGCCATTGGACACCGTTGAGACCGGACACCCTGTATATCTAAATGTATACGCTTCGAAAACTACCAATCATGCTTTTATTCAAAAATAGTTACGGATATATTAAGAGATTAATTACATACTTTTACTTCTTTACTTAAACTAAGACATAGGAAATATTTTTCTTACACTGTAAAATAAAAAAAGGTAACGAAAAATACTTTGAAAAGTAGCGACAAGTATGACCCCATTTTAGGAGCTCAAAATAGCAAAATTAGAAAATTTTCGTTGACGATGTTTGGCTTACGATATAAAAAGATGAATATTTACGTAAGGAAACTGAAACATTTTTATTATTATTTCACCAAAGATTTTACCTTATCTTTTAAGTGCCTTCATACTTGACAATCCGTTTTTAAATGGGATTTAAATGTTTTTTATCCAGACATACTAGAATGATCAGATGGATAAAATTTTAATGTTGTATACAACAACTATTTATTATTTCTTAGATATAATTATTTTAAATTTAGTAAGTATTAACATTGCTACAATATTATCATTTATATTCATAGTTAAATACATATTATTAATTATTACATTAATATTCATAGCTCTTAAATAGCAGAGGAAAAACGTGGATTGTTAATTTTTTGCTCTTTTTAAAAGAAACTCTCACTAAACATTCAATGCAGATTTAATTTGATTCATATGACAGAAGTTTCTATCTTAAAGTATTTTCAATTAAAAACTACTTATATTCTAATTATATATACAGTATATTCTGGCGTGTAACGTGCGGATCGAATAAACATATTTAGAACAAGAAATTGTGTTTAATGAAATATAAAAGCATAACTTACTACTCTGCCAAACATATATCACTTTACTTATTCAATAAAATTTCAGGTTTGAATTATTTTTGTTGGATTAGAGCGTTATACGCCAGAAAGTCAATAGACCAACGTTTCACAATGCATTGAACATATTTGGCAATTTGTTGCCAATGAATTAATCGATTGTCAGAAATATTCATGACATTAGGCTCTGGAATACTGTTAATAGGTCTGCCAATTAAAAAGTGGCCTGTCGTAAGCACTTCAAACTAGAAAATGCGGAAATAAAGGCCCTGGGATTTAGTATCCCTTCGATTTGGAAAACTAGAGTTTCAAAGTCCTCTAGAGTAATTTTATTATTACCTACGGCCCTAAACAAATGATGTATGAACGCCTGCTTCCCATAGACCGCCAAAATCAGGGGTCGCGGAAGGTAAAAGATTCGAAAAGACAGAAAACTATAACTAGGAAAACACTTCTACGGCCGTTTGTGAATTCTTTAAACAGTTTCAATGTGTTTGATAAATGAAGTATTACAAATGAAATTATCTGATTTTGGACTAAGTGACTAATAAAGAAAGAATTGATAATTAATTCATAATTTGTAGTTTCTTAATTATATTAGCTTTATGAAATCATAGACTAAGGCAGAAATGCAGCAACACTGAGGCAATTTTGATTTTTATAACAATTGCCAAACAACTCATACAATATATATATTTAAAGTTTAGAGTACGATTGCTTGAATGAAACAAATCTCGAGCTGCATTACATTAATATCATTATCTAGGAAACAGGAATTGAATTTTTTGCATTTGGTAAAACATTTAGAAGAAAATATGTTAGATCTAAAGAACTTTAGATCTAATCTTAAATGACGTGTAGTTAGGACTTAATTTACAAAATTAGAAAAAATACCTGAGCACTAATATTCAACTTTAGCGTATCTCTTAGTCTCCTTCACCTGCATGTATTTCATACACTATTTATTTAAACGGATGCATTTTTTTGAGCAAAAGAAAAAATAATAATGCATTTTAAATATCTATATCCGTATATGCATATATAACAAAATAGAGCACATTTATAATGAGGTGGGGTGACGGTACTTTGGTATAGAACATTTTTAAGCTATGTCAGGTTCATCCAGAATTTAAATATTCACTCAACAGAAAGAAGTACAATAAATGCGCTCTGGTGAGCTCTGTTGAAAATTAAGCACTGAGTTTAACAACTGCAAAACATATCGCTAGACATTTAATTGTTTAGAATGATTTGATTTCTTGGCTGTCTCGATACTATTTATTCTATTATTTCAATAATATTTCAGAAATGAATCTTAGCATTTATGAAAGATTTAACGTTAAAAGTGGTAGAATCGGTGTTTCAACAGTAGAAGAGTTTTTCCAAGACAACAGTGTTTATTATCAGAAGGTTCCCTAGAGTCCTGGAAACTCAATAAGTGTTTGGAATCAGGAAATCCACGAACAAAACATAACGGGGAAACAAAATTTTGAAAAAAAAAATGAAATTTAACATTTAGTATTGTTATGATATATAACTCGTAGAATTGAATTCTATATCCTGTATGGTAAAATTAAATTTTAATTTAGGGAAGTGCAGACAAAGATTAAAGTCATTATTGAGGGGATTGGCCACTTTTAGACAATTCAAAAATATGCAAATATCACTGTCATAAAGACCCATGTTTCACATTTCCTAATAAATATAGTAATATAATTTCTTTTACCATAGGTAGCAAAGAGGAGAAAAATTATTTTGGCAGAAATCAAAATTTATTCTATAAAAAAAACTTTTTAAAGAGTTATTTAAATGATAAAGTTGCTTTGAATGAAATAAATACTAATGGTCATTTAGACACACTTTCAAGAAAGCTGTATCTCTAATTTTCCGGAAATCTTCTAAAAAAATTTAGAACTAAATGCGTGACATAGTGAATAGATTAGTTTGTATGTTTTGTGCAATTATATATTTCAGAAATTTTTATTAAAAGCATTTATTTAATAATAGCATTTTTTTCTGACACCTGTTTACAGATTCATAAAAATGTTTATCACAAAATACTGATATTTATAATTCACTAGCTGCTGTTTAACAGTTTATAACATCCTGTACAATTGTAATCCTCTGGATTAAATAGAATTTTCACAAAAGGTACCCGGGAAAAAAAATTCATTTTGAGGAAAAAAGCAACAACTTTCAATCACTCTTCCCTTTAAACGGGCGTGGCAGTTTTCATTTCTAAATTTAAGAGCTTAAATTAGTCAAAAGGACCACGTATTATATATTTTCAGAAACCTTAGAACTTGCTCTATTTTTAAACTAATAAGTGAAATATCGATTTTTTGACGGCTATTCACGGCCTAATCTCTTTAATATTTCATTATACATAATCACTATGGTCCGTAAGGACCGAATGCTTAAAACGGATAATTTGACGTTCAAGTTCAAAATTTTCAGTTACATGTAAAATAAGAAGATACACCTGCTTTTATTTTCAGATCATTTATGATAAAATCCCAAAACAGAAATCTTTATACTAAGGATAATGACTTCTTTTAGAATAGGAATGCAATTTTTGAAATAGGGGTCATCTGGATATTAAGAATTGTACCAACTTGGTTTTTTTTAAATAGCTACACCCCATTTGACACCATATTTGTGTTCTTTGGATCAAGACAGACCGGAAAAGGTACAGTTTACGCAGCTTTTATTACATCTTCATAGAATTAGGAAAGAAAATTTATTAATGTGATACCCACAAATAAATGAAGATCTCACGAAAAAAAAACTTTAAGAATCACACCAGTATATTTGTAGAGCCTATCAAAGTATATATATATATAAAGCAAATTCACATATTTCACATAAATTTTCAGGATACTGTAAATTTTCTTTTATGTGGTTGAAACGGTCCCTTTAGATTTTTGAATTTTTTTTTTTTTTTCGGTATAGCTTGAAACATAATGATTGGGGTAAACTGCGAATTTAAACACCCATGTTTTTGGCAAGAATCATTTTGCTTATGTAAAAATTGATGCACGAAACTATAAATATTTTTTTCGAACATACGAATTTTCCTAATTAAAATTATGTTCTGCGCTACAAAATATTTAGACTATATTTTGGTCCATTCAAAATATCTCACTGAAAACAAAATATTTC
Organism: Maratus speciosus; assembly: GCA_963932465.1. NCBI lineage: Eukaryota > Metazoa > Arthropoda > Arachnida > Araneae > Salticidae > Maratus > Maratus speciosus. The sequence goes on along the minus strand of OZ010796.1, from coordinate 115,564,600 downwards.
AACAGATGATTTTTTCGAAAAATGTAATTAATGTTTGTCACGTCGATTTAACATCAGCATCCTCAAATTTTGAAATTTTATTACTTCATGAAAATTAAAAAAAATACATTAACTGTGTACTTTTCTGGTCTGATTTGATCCAAGAAAAAAGTATCAAAAGTGGCTGTTACCGTTGGAAAATCAAATTAAAAATTGCATTTTTAATATATAGACGTCTTCTCATTTTAAAAATAAACATTCATTTTCTGAAAAAAAAAAAAAAAAAAAAACATTATTCCCAGTCCACTGATTGATTTGATCCAAGAAAAAAGTATCAAAAGTGGCTGTTACCGTTGGAAAATCAAATTAAAAATTGCCTTTTTAATATATAGACGTCTTCTCATTTTAAAAATAAACATTCATTTTCTGAAAAAAAAAAAAAAAAAAAAAAAAAAAAACATTATTCCCAGTCTACTGATTTATTTTCTCATAAACAGTCTGAGAATAAAGGCAAATGTATCATTTTTTTTTACACTGATTGCAAAGTCAAATCTTCGAAACCGAAATCTGTACAATGGAAAGAGCATTTGTGTGATTGTCATATAGATGAGATTAAACAAAAACAGGATTTCTCCCTTCTGGAAACAAATAAAGTTCTATCACATACCTTTAGGAAACACTCGCAGTACTTAAATCCATTATGTGATGAGTTCAAAATATCGTATCATTTCTGTAACAATAATAATAATAATAATAAAATTTAAAGAAATTACAGATATATATCTTTCTACAACGTTTGTCAGCATTTTGAATGTTTTACTTCTGAATAATATTCAAGAATTTCTATCTTTTACCTTGACACATTTCTTGTTTCTCTGTCCTCATTAACTGTCAAAACGCCAAACATGACATGAAATTAGAATGCCCGTTTCGCAAAACAAACCAATTAATCCTATCACAATAACAAGATTTGAAAAAAAAATCTTGACTGACTCCACTCGGCATTCCGAATACTGGTGTATGCGTTCAGATAGCAAAAATAAAGGAAGATTTTAAAAAATTTTGCCACAATGAAATCGAATGGATTCGAACGCTGGACTAATTTTTTGGAACTGGATGTGTTACCTCCGTGCCCCTAATATTTGATGGCATAGCCACAATATTTATTACTTATACTCTGACACAATTCCTTGGTGCTTTTCCTTATAGAATCTATTGAAATAGAGTTTAAAAATGGATTAAAACCCCTCCTCCGTCAGCCTACTTTTACGAAAATCTATACAGTTCTTTCGACAATGGCCTATGATATATTCGCCCAATGGGAGCTCAATCAAAAGCATCGTTTTGGAGTCATTATGTTCACTCATACACACGGACAAATCATCCTAACACTAAGTGTTTGCAAAGAAATAACAGAGCCTGCATAGATTTCTTTCAACCATTTCATATGTACACAATTGCTGACAAAGAATCTTTTGTGCATCTTTTGAACACTTTTTCGGCACAGGTCGATGATGGATTATAGTAAGTTTTGAAGTTTTTCATTATTCATATGTATTCCATTAAGGAAATCGGCAACGATATATTTTCAACTAGTTTTGTCACAGTAAAAATATATGAAACGCTTTAAAATAGAGTCTTTAACTCTTCAAACATTCCCTATTTTTATATTCATGGAAAGTACTCATTGTTATATTTTATAAGGAACTGCTTTGACAGTTAGATACTTTTTTCAGCAACAAAGTCTCCAAAATATCAAAGACCTTACGCTGAATTAGTCCTCTTGAAAGGCCTACTAAGTTATAGGTACAAAAGCGCTGGTATATATTCCTGGCAATATTACGCTTATGTTCCGTGAATATGAAATAATAGGTAATGTACCCTTTAATGCTACGCTAACCCATTAAAGACTGACGTTGCGTTTTCGTAACGTTATATTTGTGATTTTTAAAATATTTTTGATACCAATAAAATAGAAAAGTAAAATTTGCCTTGTTTACTTAACAACGACTTCGAATACATTTTGGACCGAGACCCCTGTGGACAAATCCACACATCTCCGGGATCAGGACTGGTGAGCAATGACAGGAGAGCAAACTAAGACCTGGATGTTAGCAAATCAAAAGAAAAAAAGGGGGGGGGAGTAAAAAATAAAAAAAAAATAAAAAAGGCCTGAACATGTGGGAAAAATGAGCTACTTAAATTAAAAACAAAATTAAAAAATGACAGAAAATAGAAAGCAAAAAAAGAATTGTCTATGAGAAAGTTTAACACGTTCACGCCGGCGCGGTGGGTCACACTCAACTCTCTCAGAGCTGCCAATTCTCCGGCTTTTTGGATACCAGTATTTTAACACAGAAAATGTTGTTTTATTTAATTAGAACAATTGGGCGATTTAAAGGAACAACATTTTCTCTAAAATAATACTGGTGTGCAAAAAACCGGAGACTTGACAATTCTGAGACAGTCGAGTGTGAACCACCGCGCCGGCGTGAACGTGTCAAGTATAGCTGTTTACTTAACACATTTTAGTGATTCCTAAAGTAAAACTAAGTGTTTAACAAAAAGTGGTGTGAACTGAATAAAATTCCTGTAAAACATGCTGGTCCTTAACCCATTAACGCCCAGTGTCATCATTTGAGGACACTAGAATAAATGGCAAGAAAGCGCTTTTCACACCAGTAAATATGAAGTTAAATATATACTTTTTTTCACGAGACAAATCCCTTGATAAAATAGGATAAAAATTACTCTTCTTTTAAAAGTGGTGGGAAATCCAAAATTTACATTTTAACGAAGATAATAATTTGGGCGTTAATGGGTTAATGGGCTAAATACCGCTTTTGCTGCTTTTATGAATCATTGGAAATTAGTGTATTCACATGGTCATATCTCATCGAATATTCAATGTATTCATTTCAAGTTTCACTATACTGTTTATTTTATATATTTTATTAAATTTTCAATATATTGCGTGACATTTTGTTGAAAACTCTGAATGTCATAAGTAAAAAATCGGCAAAAACACTATTTTTTTAAGGAACCAATTATGTGTCATTAAAGATGCAGACTGCTTTTCCAAAAGTACATACAAACGCTGTACATAGCAAGTACAGCATATGTGACAGTTACAGATCATTTACCATTTTTTTTATGTACAGTGAGATCACTTTCTTTTTCATATTCAATTTTCCTCTGTCCCCCTGATTGCATTTGTGACATAATTTTCACTGTAAATTGTGAATTCTTGTATGTTATGTGCATCGAAAAAATTAAAGAAAATTTGTATCTACAGTGAACTCTCGTTAATACGGACTTCCAAAGGAGGCCACTCTTTTCAATGATGTAAACATTTGTAAAGTGTAAAACAATAAATTGCATTGAATAAACTGCATTTAATTCTCGAGAGAAATTAAATATATCACCAATTTTACGCTAGATGAAGCAACATTTTTTAAAATTTAGTAATTATAGTAAAAAAGCAAGTTACTGACATCTAGTTAACCCTGTATGTTCCAAATTATGAATTGATAAAAATTTCATCTTCTAAAGCATTTTTCGTGAATGCTTGAAACTACATTAGAAGATTTACACAACCATTTAAGAAATTTTAGAAGGATTTTGCCGATTAAAATTGATTAATTAAATTTGTATTTATAGGGTTTTTGTATTTATAACTTCACTCACATTTTTTATTTAAAATATTTTTTTTTTGTATTTTTTAGAATTAGAAAATGTACAAATATAACGCTCTTACAATAGAAATATAGGTATAATTCTGAACAGAATCTTTTCACTCACAATTTTTCAACATAAAGTAAGCTGAAGAGATGCAGATGAAAAAGAAATCATCCTTTTAATAATATATTTATTTTGTTCAACCGATAATGCTTTTCGAATAAGGTAAATTAAAGTATCTATAACTCATTCTAAAATGTATTACGACTAGTCGATGTATTAAAGGAATTTTATAACAAGTTATTTTAATTGTACTGTTGTGCCGTCGGGGCATAGAGGGCTAATGCAAAAGAATAAATTACTGAGGGCAAACAAAAAATGCGAAGAATATACCTTACTAACGTAATGTAATTAACCCTTTCAGGGGCAAGATACTTCTAAGGGCAAAATGCTGAAATGAGTGAATGACACCAGCATTGAAAAACAAATTTATTTCAACTTTTTTTTCAAGTATTTAATAAAAGGAAAATTTTTCATTCCAATATTCTGATGCCAATGTGGCATTTAGGGATTAAAATTAAGTGATCCAAAAATGAACCACTGCTCTTGAAGTGGATAAGGTAATTCTGACTTTTGTTTGCGATGCTTAAACAAATGACATGGGAACGTCCATTGTTACTCTGGTGACCATTAGAGCAAATTTTCACAAATACTTCCAATTATTTTATTACAAAATATAATGAAAACAAAAAATGATATAACCAGTTAAATACAATTACGTTCCATTCGCATAAAATACATCTAATTTGTAACAAAAAGCATTTCCCTTGTCTATATAATCAAACAAAATTTTGTTACTCTTGTGACCAGAGTGTCACAAGAGTAATTTAATATATACATAAATAAAATGCTTTTTGTTACAAATTAGATATATGTTTGTGTGTGGAACAAAGTGACATTTCGCTGGTTATATCAATTTTTATCTTAATTATATTTTGTAATAAAATAATTGGAATTATATATGAAAATTTGCTCTAATTATCATAAGAGTAACGAATGGACGTTCCCACATATTTTAATTGTTAACATTGGCGAACAGCTGTTAGCAAGTTTTGAATATCTAACATTTTTGGCTGCGGAATGTTGTTTTTCTCTTCATCACTGTAAGTGACAATTTTTTGATATTTCAATAACCAAATTTACACCAAAGTTGGCTTGAAAAAAACAATTTATGAAGCCTTTTTGAATTCTGTTTGGTTAGCTTGTGAAGAAATTGCCCGCACTATCCGATGAGTCATACGCAAAGTCCTTCAAATTAATTCAAATAGAAAATGATAGGGAAAACGAAATTGTCCTCAGTAACCAGAAATACGTCATAAGCGTGGATGAATTAACAGGAGTCCACTGTATATATAGTAGATATATTTAGATGTAATAAGAATTTGCCTGAAAAAAAAAATGTATGACATTGAAAGCGTCCGTTGACTTATGGCTATATAGTATATGTTACAACATTATGTAAACTATTATTTCAACTAAATGTCATCTTTGTCAGTTTTTTTAAAATTATATTTCAATATTGCTATTTCGTTTTGGATTATATTCTTGTTTAAAAGATCGAATTCTCTCGGTCTTTCTTTCAAAACTACTGTGCGCTACATATTTTCCAAATTAATCATATAAACAATTTTATGAAATTTTTGAATCGCTCCTCACTCAAGAAATATGTTTTGAAGTTTTGTTATCTTTCTTATAATAATATAGGAATTTTAAGATAAATTTTGTATTATTTTTTGTTGACACACACGTAAAAGATCAAGTTGTTCACAATTGGGTTGCGTAAGAACGACTTATTTCTGAAAAGCTGAGATGAGTCGCTTTAATCTTGTGCCTTTTAAAAACTAACAACTTACAATTAAACAAATATCGTTAATGTAAAAAAAAAGAAAAAAAAAACATTGATTTATTACTTCCAAAATTATAGTAATGTTTTTCTTTCTTTTTTATGAATATGATAGAAAGTTTTACTCAAGATATTGCATGGCATGTTTTTATATTAAATAAAGAAAAGTTCAGTATCACAGAAAGCTGATTCCAATCAAACTTTTACGTTCCTTAGATAAAAATGTTAATAAAAAATAACATTGAAAATTTTTTTCAATTTTAATAAATAAAATGTTTGTTATACTAATAGACAAACGTGTCTATAGATCCAATTTATTTCTGGTGAAATGAAATCTTACACGAATTAAAATTGTTCATTTAATATAATTTCTAAACTGTTTAAATTGATAAATGCATCGAAGACTTTTAAAATCGTGTAGATAAAAAGAATAGATTACAAAACAAAAGGAATTCAGTCACGCAAATCCTCATATACAGGGTGTTTCATAAAATGTGGGCATAATTTTGAAAGGTAATAGCGCACATCCTAATGAAACATTTTCATCAAAGAATGCATGGTCGGAAATAAAACGCAAACGTGCTTGCGCATTTCGAAACTTGGTCCATACAAACGCTAAAGCTCCATTGCTGTCGTCGCGAGTTATCGAGAGAAGAACGACACTAATAGCATGCAAAAGTCATATGGGAAGACGAAGAATGCGTATCAAAATTTCGCTTCGATTAATACATAAAATCCGCTGATCCGCGTGTGCAACTGTCAATAGCGGAAGGAATATATTGGAAGACGTTGTCCTTCACTAATAAGGAAATGACTGATATGCATTTTATCAAACTGAATTTCAAATGAAAAAAAACTCTGAGGCCTAACGATTCTACGGAGAGGGGTTTCCCACCTTGATTTTGTCATTTAATTGTTCTTTGTTTGTTTTCTCCTCGTATAACAGCATCACCTTCGGCGCCCTCTAGAACCTTTGCATTTTAATTCCGACCATGCATTCTTTGATGAAAGTTGTTTGTTTGGACGTGTACTTTCACTTCTTAAAGTTTTGCCCATCTTTTATGAAACCCCCTGTATATAACTTAAGCATAATTTCTGAAACCTTTTTTTATACACAAACTTGATTGTTAAAAATTTCATTCCTACATAGAACTAAACTATAAATATGAAAAAAAACAACTCGGAGATTTTAAAAATCGAGTAGATAAAAATAATAGCTTACAAAACAAACGGAACTCAGTCGTGTGAACCGTTATGCATATAATCTTAGGATAACTTCTGAAGAGTTTTATACATACCAGAGTTCATTGTTAAATTTTTTAGTTCTGCTCAAAACCAAACTAAAAAATATGTTGCTATAACATTATTTTGTAAACTCTTGAATAATAGAAAGGTGATTTCTATATGTCAAGAAAAGGCCTTACTGTTGTTCTACAATTTACCAAATCAGTGCTTTAGAACCTTTCATCCATGTTTTGGTTCATGATAGTGCTACATTTTTTGAGTGTTTCAATTGAAATAAAAGTTTTAATTAGATAATAAAAATTGTTCTCTTAGTGTTGCAGTATTTATTTATGAATTTTATCCCTGATTTTTATGCGATTAATCTAAAATAAAACATTTAAGTTTTATCACTGTAGCATTGCACGTGCATTTTTAATATTTTTATTTTATACTTTATATTCATAAAATGAATAGCATTAAAAATAGTCATATAAAATATTAAGCATTTGCCTGAAAAGAGTCTCTATAAGAATTCTGACGCTGAAAATATGAGCTGATGCTTGTATGTAAGCAGTAATCCTTGTCAAGAGTTTTAGCAAAATATATTTCAGAGATATTTAGCGGGTTGTTTGCTTTTTTAAATATTTTTAAGTGAATCCTATTGTGATTGAACTGTTCATTTTCACACATTCCTCTTATTTTTGTACGAGCTACCGCCTCTATATTTCATGCAAATTTACTTTTATAGCTTCAGTAGGTTCCTTAGGTAGTATTTGAATAGATAATAACTATTTGGGAATTCACAACGTCAAAATAATAGGAGTTTGGTTACATTTGGATAACCTTTAAAACTGAGATCACACGAACTATGCTGTTATAGACAATATCAGGTATTTCTTCATCAACAGGTTTTTTAGGGAAAAAAATCGTAAACGCACATTTGCCAGTGACGAACGTATCACTATTTGTATCATCTACGGTAGATATGAGTCCGACGTCTACCAATCAGCGTGCCATAGAAAGAACTTTTCACAGTTGTTGGACTGTACACAACTTTTTATAGCGCTTAGGAGCGATATACTTGCCAAATGTTCTTGCCAAATGCTGTTTATATTAACTGGTTTCATTCAGTTTTGCAAAGAACACAAATTTCAGCGAAAATTCAGCGCTTGAAGCATAGACTTATTGTAAAGTAACCAGAAAGCAATTATACTTTTTATACGATAAAAAAGCATTAAAAGCGTAGCAATAACTTCTTAAAACTTCAGAAATATCCAAGACTAAGCGAATTTGTAAGTCGTGATTGTATAGTTTCAATTAAATAACAATTTAAAATTACGACTGAAAACACAGGGTGAATAATACTTTAGAAAAAATGTTTAATAGAATATTTAGTCTTATTTAATATCAGAAAAAGTTTCTCAAATCTGCAACTAAACAAGGAATAATAGTTTGAAACTTTGAAAAAAATCGTTCATAATTTTCTGATAGCTTTATAGTATCTAGAGTACATGCGGTTTTTGTAAATTTCTAATTAGTACAAAAAATACAAAGACAAATACGTCGATGTAATTAATTGCCGCTAAAGCAAAATTTAAATTCATTTTTTCCCCTGCCCGCTTTGATTTTTCCAGTACCGCTGGACCGCATTACTTTAACTTTTAAAGCAAACTTCCTGAATTGAATTCTCTATGGCTCAACGTAAGATTTTTTATATTTCCATTTTTCATTTTTTACTAGCAATTTAAGGCAATCTTGATGGGCCAATTTGATATTTTTTTAATGCAGTCACTTTCATAAATATTTAAATTTTGAAAAAAAAAACACTACTTTAAATCAAACCCAATACGCTAATAATTCATTTCATTTCTTTTTTACTTTGATGTTTCAGAAATAGTTGGAGAAAACGTCTATCTGATACTGCATTTTTGGGACACCCTCGTTAACATAAATTCCAAGGAGGAAGCATGAAATTCTTTTTATGAAAAAAAAAAAAATACAAAACACTCCAAACAAAATATACAGTAGAGAGCGTCGATTATCCGGACAGGTCGGTACCGACGCCGATCCGGTTAATCAAAATCTGAATTTATTGGATAACAAAAAAAAAAAAAGGCTTGGAAATGTAATTTAGACATTCACACCAGGCTTAGGACAGGGTGAGTGGAGAGAGGGCGGGTTCTCTTTCCGAGGACACCAACGGACAAAAGAAGCCATTTTTAGGCCCCCTTCAGAGAATCTGAAGATAAAGAGGGATTTTCGTGGGGAAAAAAGTATGCGTGTGACTCTCACGCGTTTGAAGTGAAACTTCTTAGGTTCTAGAAACAGTTTATTCTATTCATTTCTCTCTTTTCATTTGTTGGCGATTTTATTAATTCAAGATTAGGAAATGGTTATTTAACGGTTAACTTTCGCGATGAGCCGAATTTACCCTACTGTGCCTAAAGAAATTAAAATTTTTTTGCAGAAGGCATGTTGGCCTTCGTGGAAGGCGTATGTTACTTGATCGATCTGGTTAATTGAACAATCCGGTTAATCGGAGTCCGAATAATCGACGCTCTACTGTCTTACAAGCCAACCCCTTCCCCAACAGTTTACTGTGTCATTGAAACATACGAAAAATTCCTAAAGTGTATCATTAATTTCGACGCTAAAGTTAGTGACCCACTTTAAATTTCATTAAAACGTCCATTTAGTTCTTCAACGTAATCTCGTCACTCTTTTATTCACATGGAAAAAATGATACACATATGTGAAAAATTGCTGTAATTATAATGGAGTTACGAATAAAGAAGAGGAGACACATAGTTTATCGGTGTCAGTTTGCCCAGGTATTATAGTTTTTTTCACTGACACTGACGGGAGGTTGTCTAGGTTGCCACAATACGGCTTAAACGCAAGGCCTGAGTACAACCGAAGTAAACTTCCACCAGTAAAAGTAAATATCTGTTTCTGCAATTTATGACTGCAATTTTGCGTTAATAATGCATTTAAGTAAAGAGAGAATTTCTATTTAAATTTAGTGATGGAAGTTTCTCCCGATGGTAATCAACCTCTGCGAAAGCGGTTACAGCTGAAGCTTTGCTACTTTAAGGATATTTCAGTCCCTTATTATTAATAGTTCCATGATAATTATCCTTGGAGTTGCTATTTTACTCTCTTTTGATTTTCTTACATGGAAGGATAACATTTTCAGCAACATTGGAAAAATTCTAATTGCATTCCGAGAGTGTAAAATAGTATTTAGCTGAGCTATTTGAGAAAATTGAAGACATTAGAAGAATATATTCCTTTATTTGGACAATAAACATTAACTTTTCATTAAGGGAAGATTCTCGGGGAAATCTTTTCAAAAATTCATTTTTTTTTCATTTTTTAAACTCTTAGTGTGCCTGGAAAATGCCCTCAAATTAGCTTTTTGTTCCACTTAAGAGAGAATTTGCCTCTAGAAGGCAGAAAAAGGGTGTTTTTTGGTATTTATTTTCTGGAATAGGAAGATAGATTTATGCTCCGAGTTTTTCGCACATTATTTATTATCATTATTATCAAAAATTTTTTAAATAAAAATGGCTGTTATTTTAACACAGTCAACTGATTGGTAAAGTTATCATACGAATTGAATATTTCCAGCTGAGCGAAAAATGCCCAGTCCGGGAATCGAACCCAGATCCTTGGCTTACGGGGCCAATGTCTTTACCTTTTAAACTAACTGGGCTGACATCCAGCGAGCATATTTCGCTCGGATAACTTTATTGGTAATAACATCTGGTCTGTCATGTAGACAGCTCAACAGAATAAACCGCAGATAAAGGGTGGTTTTACCTGTGGTTTATTCAGTCGTCATGATCGTAGTCAAATTGACTGCTGCTCGTTGATCTCGTGTTAAGTTCCTTGCAATTTTTTTAAACAACTTTTAAAAATTTTCTAATAAATTTTGGTTGTAACAAAAAAGCGTAACAGATGGGAAATATGCATAGATTTTATATCGATTAACGCAGTTATGTAGTGCATTTCCCTGTGGCGTTTCTGTTTTTTAAATGCAAAATTATTTTGTTAAGTTAATCGGAAAATTTCCAAAAGTATCGCAGATGTGACCAACATTTTCTATAATCCACTATATATTTTTTATCAATTTAAATAAAGAGAACGTGTTGTACGGGCAAAATTTTTAATTTTTTGACTAATTTTTTATGTATGTACTTTCATTCCATATTCCAACTCTACATAAAATAAAGAAAATCAACCAACGCGAATCACTTCTGTGCATGGTCTAAAGGCCGCAGCTGCTAAACTATTACATCTAACGAATCTCAGAGAAATGCCGAGAACTGTACTTAGCAAAGAAAATTACTATGTTTCCCGAGTTACTTATGGAGTTAAAAAAATTAATGTGACCAAAATATTTCAATTATCCTGTATTATTAACACTGTTGATAAATAAAGCTTTTGTTTAATTCTAATTATATAAAAAAATAAAGTATCGAAATACAATGACAAGAAAATACATATTACTTAAACATTACCATTACGCAAACATAACCATTATACTCGACATTAACTATGAGAGCGCGATATTTATCAAAACCAAGTGAAGTGCTGGCGATGCATATTTTTCCGCCGATCGTAAAACGTTGGTTAAAATTATATATTTTTAAATATTCATTCACTATACTTTAAAACCTTTTCAGTTTAAATAAAGCACAAGGATTCATTATCTAATATCTTCGAAATAAGACGATTGTTGTCGTATAAGTTAACTTAGACTGGTATTAACAATTTATTTATAAAACTAAATAGACGCTTTTTTTATTTACAGTGAGACACTCTAACTCATTGTTATGATAAATGTGAAAGCGCAGTTTTGAGAGATAGTTTAAAACGTATGAATATTTTAGTAAGAAACTTTTCACAAGGAATATGAGAAATGTCATGTGTTTTGCATAAGTTGTGATTTTTAAATACATGAACGATTAATATTCAAAACTAATACTTTATTTTAGAAACAAGCTTACCTTATTTAATTTACAAAACATTTAATTAGTAGTCCAGTTCAGAATATGATTTCTTCTTGTTCAAAGGAGAAAGACTTCATAATTTTTAAATAAAAATTCGCATTCGAATAATATTTTCCCCATTTGCAAAACTAATAATAAAATTAACCCCTTGATAACGGGGCGCGCCATATGCCATGCTTTTTTAATTGCAATATGATACCCGATTATTATTAAGAAGATAATTATTTAGATAATTATTGTCTATTATATACAGTAAAAATAGCATTATAAATAAAAGTCGTATTTCTATTTTGGGAAATAATATTAGTTATTAATGAGTTAAACAACTAGAACCATATTATTATAATAACATTATATCTATCTATAATTGTTTTAATCTCGTTTCTTATATTTCTACTGTTGAAATAGACATTTAACAACCAAACTAACAAATATCCTTACTTCATTTACTGATACGAAGAGCAAAAACATTAGTGAAGCAATTGCTTTCTAGAGTCTTTTTAGAAGCTATAAACATAAATTAAATCAATTGCATAAATGTAAGGTTTTTTAATGATAATAATATTTAAAACAAATATTTATCACTTATTTTTGTCATTTAAACACGACGAACGTTTCGTATAGGGTGTGCAAAACTAAAAATTTTTCTTTTAGTATTTTTGAATAGGAATTTTGACGTTATTTAATCGTAGACATTCTGCGAATAAATTACCGTAATTTCCGGTATATAATCTTCAGATCAAACAACCACGTTTAGATCGAGAAATTTCATTTAATAATTAAAATCAAATAAGTTTTGCTTCCGAGAATGTAACATTTTATTAACTAAAATTTCTGAGCTGTAACGAACATCAGTGATTCATATGGATTCCAGAATATTACAATTGTTCTGAAAATTTCAAAAATTTTAATTTATTTTTAGATATTAAACTTGCAATTAGGTTATTTGACTGATCAAAATGGCGTAATTGTTATTCCGCCTATTCTGAAATTAGAGTCCCGATTTTCAAAATACGAAATATTTTTTAAAAAAATGGTGTCAACTCAGAGAAGGACGTCCATCTTTATCGAAAAAACTGCAAAATTTTACTGTAATCGCATCAGAAAACCATAATTTTTAAAATACACTTTTTGTAATTTTCTTTTAACTTACCTTGTAAGTATGATTTCCTGCTTATTGCAATTTTATGTTTTTAAAACTTATGTTATAAACCTATTATAAATCTAGAGTAAAATTACACCTTTTTCTCTCACAAAACCGAAAGGTGCAATTCAATGTAAATATAAAACATCGAGTTGCCACTAGTAGGTATTGCTATTTTTTTTAATTGAAAAAATAACATTTCTTAATGCAATGTAAAGGAATCCGAGTTCTTGTTTCTTCTTGATTGATCAATATTCATTTTGAAATAGCAATAAACCACGGAAAGTGATTCTATATTAATTACTTTCATATTTTGATATAGTAATTTTTTTCAGATCTTTTTTAGTTGTAAGTAACTTAAACTGAGTAGGCAACATAAATAAAAATTAATAAAATATTTTGTAAATATCATTGAATTATATAAATGTATGCTGTTAAAGGGCACAAAACTATTCATGAGCAGCAGACACCGAATTGCATTTGAAAGTGTATTTCTAAATGAATGAAATAAAACATTGAGTAATCATTGAATGAACATGTAATTACTACGAATTGGTACAATACAATACACCAACATTTTAAAGCTCCAAAGAGAGCTGGAATTCCTCTTAACTGCCATTCACATACACAGAGTGTCATATGAGTTTGGAGTGAGCATGAAATAAAAATCTCAAAAAAAAAAAAAATTTCAATACAAGAAAGCCAAAGCATTAAATTTATAAAAGTAAAAAAGGGATATTGTATCAATAATAAAACACAAAATATGACATCACACGGAGCTAGGACATTTTATGACAAACACATACTTTTCACTACTGCCCATACAGATTTCTACTCTTCTTATGGTTTAATCACAGAAAGGGTTTATAGAGGGTAAGTGATATTCTGTAGTTTACTTGAAATTTTAAGAATGTAGGAAATACGAATGAAGTAGCATTGGCCAGACCTACTTCGGCAAAAAGTGGCTGATTGATCGGACAGATTTTTCAGAACTGCTACGTCTTTAACCCGTTCGGGACCATGGGTGCATATATGCACCCTCAAAAAGAGCCTACAGAATTTGTTTTAAGCACCAGTAAAAAATAAAAGTAATATTTAGTTTCTTTAATTAGAGCATTTTCGTGATTGATTAAGTAAAGGTAACTTTTTTTAAAAAAGTGTTGCCGACGGAATAAATTATGTGTAAAAGCCGCCGGCCCCGAAGAGGTTAAAGGAATTTAAATCACTATGGAAGAACGTAAAATCAACAATTTTTCAGAAGACAAATTGAATTACTTTATCTAATAATAAATCAAAATTAATCAGTTGATGAGGTCTCTAAAATTGCTCTATGGTAGTGTCAGTAAATCTGCCGAAATATTCGATAAATAAGGTTGGAATTTATCAGTACATGCAGAACAAAATCTCTGGAAAAGAATTACTGTATTTGAAAAGTCCAGGTCAAAATCTAAGCCACATTAACTTCATTTTAGAACAGATAGAACTAATTCAACTTGATTTAGATTTAAAGTAAGGTTTTTTTCAACCTGTGGTCCACAGGTCATAAAGATACACTATTTTAGAATAAAATAATTTGCCTAATTTAGTGAAAGTAACTTTGTGGTTTAATTAGAAGAATATTATTATATATATATTGTGGCAATAAACGATTTTCAGACAAAAAAATTGAGGACACTTTCTCTACATTCTTCAATACGGGAGGGGTGGCGGTGTTGTAAATGATAATATAACCTACAAGTCACAGAAAAATTGTAAAAGACTTTGTGAAAACTTTGTGAAACACTTTGTCTTATGATTTATAATTCTATGCAAGTAAAAATGCTTAAAATACTAATTCAAACGTCTATATTTAATTTTAAAACAATCAAAACAATGTGACAAATTAAATAAACATACATAGAATAGAGTCTTAATTTTAATGTAGCAAGTAACTAAAATTACATTTGTAAAGCTCGCTGAATTCAATAATAGATATTAGTTGTTCTATTTTGTACATATTATGAAATATTTAAAATTAATTTCCTATAAGTAAATAAATGATATTCATAAAACTAGCAGAGCATTTTACCGGTGTTGATTTGTAGTTTACTTTTCAGTAGTTACTTTTGTCGGAGTGAATTTGTTTTCTTTTCACAATCTAAAACACAGAAGTCCTTTGAAAATTGACAAATATGCGCAGACAAACCATTTACTAATATGAAAGATAATTAATTATTCTGAAAAATCTGTATATTTAAGCTAAAAATGTCTTAGTATTAACTGAAAATAACATTAAGTCCTAATGATACAATTGAAATTCCATATTCAATCAGCCACAAATGCCGAATGTTCGAGTTAAATATGCAAATAATTGGGGTATCTAGTTGCGAAATATTAGGGAGTGCAAAGGAAAGAAAAGGATAGAATTTTGTCTTAGTTAAAGGATTTTTGCAGAGGAATTTACTCACCTCTTGACGAAGGCACTCCAGAACTGGCTACCAATTGGTCAATCGGAACAAAGCAAAAAAAAACAGGGACATGAAAACGTACAAGTCAGCATTAGAATAGGAGCAGAGAAACACTCACACATAGCACACGTACTATAGCACACAACACAAAAACACAGTTCACAAATTGACACATCGTACACAGAATAATTAGGCTGTTTCAAACAATTAAATAAAAATTAATTTCATTTAGTTAAAACGCATATTTAAATATTTTTAAGACTTAAAGGTACTTAAAACAGTGGGTATTCTGAAAGATATTTTAATTGAATATAATAAGAAAAACAGGCTTTATTATAAATTATGTCAAGGTCAAGATAATATATCAATATTTAGAGGGAAAAATACTTGTGATCTTAACGAACTCTAGTTTAGGAATTTAATTTTTACGCTCAAAAATTAATACTTTAAAAACAGAAACACAGAGGATTTTGTTTAAATGTGTCAACTTTGATTCATGAAAATAAAACTTCCACACAGACAAGAACATTTACAAACACACATAAATGATAATTACATATTAACCAGAACAACTTACAAAATGTTTTAATTCATTTGTTTGAAGTCGATCCAAAATATGCACAAACATGGCAGCGTCAAAATATTTCTTTGTATTGTTTTATGTGACAGAAAAACAGACGACGAATTTCAATCGAGACGAACACAAACAAAAGGGAAAATACATGGAACACACAAGACGTTGTCACCAGCACCCCCATTCCAGCCCCACGTATTCGCAGGGGGAAAGGCGGCAGCCAGATCAGGACGGGATGGACAACACATTCATACGTATAGTATTCGCAGATGACACCTTTTCTCCCTATTTCTTAAAATCATTGTATTTTAGCTTATATAAAAGAAGAATGTGTAAACTTGAAACTTCCTCGGTCGCCGACGTATTAACTTCCTCAGTCCTCCCGCCTCCACACTTTCCATGTATTTAACTTAAGAAGGCTGGTCACTCAGCTTCCAATTTCCCTTACTAATGTAAAGTCTATGGGCATTGGATGCATTCGTATATTTAAAATATCTCCTCGGGAAATTAATATTTTTAACTTTTATTTTTGTGAACACTTCCTAAAAGATTTTCCTTAGTTTTCAAAATATTTCTAAAGTATAGACTTAATTTTATATGAGGTGTTAAAATCTTACTCACAGTTCGCCCGCTTTTAACGCATAAAATATTAAATTCAGCATAGATTTTAGAAATATTCTGAAAACTAAGAAAAAAAGAGACATCCTTTAAGAAGAGTACACAGGAAAAAGATGTTAAAAATATGAATATCCCGAGAAGATATCTTGAATAGAAAAATGCATCAAAAGTCCATAGACTTAACATTACGGAGGAAAATTCCGCGTCTGAGTGACCAGCCCCCTTAACCAAAACCTCTTAAAAATTTTCAATTGGAAACTTCTTTGATCGGGGTAGCTTCCCTGTACAGATTAAGGTACTGGGGTTCCGCGTGCTCTAGCGAGTAACGGCGGTGTATAAGTTTGAATCTCTTGGAGCTTTATCATTTAACGCCGCATAGCATTTTCATAAATCTTTTCATAAAAAAATTCACACGAAATGACTGTCATCAAATAAAGCAGATGTTACTATTCCAAAATTCTGTGAGGTACTTTAAATAAACAACGAGCTAAATTAGCAACACTTGCCGGCACAGTCTCCGAATGCTCTTATCCTACTACTCATGTTATTGTACAGTATTAATTTTTCTTCCACTTACTGCGTGAAAGTTTTTTTTTTTGTGAAATCAATAGAGGGATAATTCTTTTATGCATAAAGTGTATTTCATGAAGGCTGGAGAAATCATCAATTCTTATGAAATAATTATAAAACTAAATTCATGTGAATGTGCCTTGAAATTTTTATATTAATAAAACTAAAAGAAAAAAAAATACTAATTGAAAGTATCAGCCATTCTTGGTCTTTTACGTAATTAAATTTTTTATGAGAATTAATTGGTGTTTAATGAACATTTTATGTGTACTTCGATGAGAGACGTTCTCTTCAATTTATATATGCTGGGGGATTTTTAACATCTTAAAACAAACTATATTGGCTTTCCAAATGAAAATAGATTGCATTTTCTACATTTATACTGAAGTTAGATCGCCGTGCAAAATCGAGGCTCCACTTCGGCAATTCGTGTACTATAGCTGTGCAACAACAACAACAACAAAAAAAAAACAATCTTTTCTTTTAAAAAATGCGAATAGAGTAACGCGAACACATAAATCAGACAAACCATCCCTATGAAAAAAAAAAAAATCCAAAGATTTTTTTAAGTACAATGGAAGCATGTTATGAAACGCGCAAACGAAATCGAGCAGCCTTTCAATACCTATGTCAAACATTTTGAAATGTTATTGAGGCAAGGCAAAGGAAGAAATCTTTTTGTGTTTCTCGCCCTTTGATGTACGGCAACTTTGACCATATAAGGGAATTTTGAAAAGACTGTATGATCTCCACAATGTTTCGATCAATTTTAAAAAACGAAAATTTAAAACGTGATATCATCGCATCCAACAATGAGCTTTAGCATATATTTAAAAATACAATGCCAATCAGCTTTTTTATGCCACGGAAACTTTCACCATATAAGGGGGGATTTTGGAAAGACTGTATGATCTCCACAATGTTGCGATCAATTTTAAAGAAACGAAACGGAAATTTAAAACGTGATATCATCGCATGCAACAATGAGCTTTAGCATATCTTTAAAAATACAATGCCATTCATCTTTTTTACATGTAACTATGGTATATTAAGTGATGAACATAGATACAACTTCATGATCTCTAACATAGAAAAACATATCATTGACAAATGAAGCCTCGACCCCCATCCCAATTCTAGCTTATATGTTTCAGGCTTTTGCTGGAAAAGTTTCAAGCAAGCAGATAAAAGACGACATTGACTTTTGGCAATAGAATATAATTTTCTTAAAGGAGTTTGTGAAACATTTGAGATATATTTTAGCTCTTAAAAAATAAATATGTATTTTAGGATCCTTTTCATATTGAGCATCACAAATTATTTACCGTCGGAATACTACATTAAATTCAAAATTTGTTGGTCACTGTTACATGCAATTGAAAAGACGTTTGTAATAAAAGCAGCATTTGTAATATTTAAACTATCATCTGAGAAAAATATCGCGACAGTGAGGGAAAAACCCGAACAATTTTATGTAGACTTGGGAAGAGGATATTTAAAACACAAAATATTTCCTATATTACCTTTCAAATTAAATTTTATACAAATCATTAGTTAAAGTGCCCACTGCAAATACTATTCATTTCAACACAGAGACACTTAAATCACAGCAGATACAGCCACTTACTCAGTCACGCACATGAAACATACAGGACAACATTAATTAACCACAATGGACTGCTAATACGTAAAATATCTAATTTTTCCTTTTAAATAAAGCACGAACAACTGATACACAACACATTAAATAGTATTAATAAAATTAGGATTACAACAAATAAATTTTTTGAGTCAGTTACATTTAATTATTTAAATAAAAAAACATTATGTATCTTAATATTTTCCTGATTTTTGAAACTAATTTTTGCTTTTAAAAGTAATAACAAGTGACGCATAAGCTGCCATGTTAGTTTTTTTAAAAGAAATAATAAAATATTAAATAATTCTTAATGAAAACATGGGTACGCAAAAGCAAAGTATCTGAAAAAATTATTAGAAATGATTTGATTTGATTATTACTGTCAATATGAAAAAGGCATACATTAATTTTTAACCAAAAATTTAATAAGTAAAACTAACACTTAAACACTGAAAATGGGCGCCTGGAAAAACATACTGCTAGATGATATTTAGTACATGTTATTGCCTCCATAACTGTTACGTATAGCACTTTTAAATGCTTTTTATTGGAAGATAACTAAATGTTTCAAATTTAAGAGACTAGTAAGTAAAAGAAACTAAGATGCTACACTTGGAAATGTACTGCCGGTCAACAAAAACTTTTTTAACAACTCTGAGTAATCAATTTGGAAATAAAAATCACATGAAATACATTGAAAATTTTACTCATCAATGCTAAAGTTGGAATAAGTTAAATATGAGCCGGCTTTTTTTGATTCACTTACTTTAACGAATTGATAAGGGAGGCTATACTAAATATCATAAACATGCATAGCTGCAAAGCTTCCTTTTTTTTTTCAAATCAAATAAACAGAAATTGAACCAGAAAAATTATTAAATGAAATTGGTTTTCTTTCTCTCTTGGCCTTAATGAACTTTTTAAATACAATTTCTGATTTCAGTTGATTTGAGGAAACATACTGGAAACGTGGCAGCTATGTATTTGTACGTCCAGTAAGATGCAGAACATGTAATTCTGTGTGCATAGAATGAGTTAGTCTTGAAACTGAATTTAACGATTCGTCCATTGTGATATGATGTAGTCTGGCATTTAACAAGAACGACGAAAATAAACACAAATAACGAACACATAGTTACACAGGCTGCCTGGTGACAGGACGGGATCGAGACATACTCCGTGTGATCTGACGGACAAATGGACACAGGACAACACAAACACAAAACACTGAGTCCCTGCGAGGAACCCACACATAACACATAACACAAACAAATAGTTCAAGAACATAAAAAATACATATACCACTGTAACAGGACGCAAATGCTGGTGCATATGTCTCAGAAAGCAACATTGGAATGTGTTTATAGAGATAGTAAGAATACATGTTGAAACTCTACTAAGCCAGTTATTGTCTCTATTTTTTCTCTTTATATATGCTAAATCTGTTCAAACAAATTAACACATAGATACGGTTGAAACTTGACAAAAATGTAGTAATGTACCAACCTAAATTTAATAAGTATCAGATTATTATCAAAAAGTAAAGTATTTTGAGGGTTTAAAGCTATAAAATATGCAAACAATCAAGATTCTGATAATAATACATATTACGAAATAATAAAATACGGTGCTAAAGACATTTAACTGATTGAGATTTTAAAATTTTACTTTTAAGATACAGAAATGTAAGATATATATTTTGTTCAGATAATTTAAGATATTAAGGAATGTACAAAAACAAACAAACAAAAGACATTATATATTCTTCCTGTAGCTGCAACTGTAGTTCTTTTTATATACTTAGGATATTTTCATCATGAAAGTTATTAAATATTTCAAATAAAAACAGTACTCACTATTTGATAAATGAAATTAAAGCATTTCTTAAATTATTTTATCATAGACTTTTATATCACTGCAGATATTCTTGTTTTCATACTTCAGAAGAGAACGGAAACTGAAGAACTCAGAACGTTAGCTCTAATTCATATAAAATAAATCAAATATTTTTTATAATTTTTAACGATTGTTTAATTCCGCAACTTAAAAAAATTGAAATATCCATACCATATCTTTTCATAAAATTTCACGATGTTGTAATGTTTTCAGCTGTATGACAAAAGAATGAAATAATTTCAATAAAGTCACGTCTAAATCATTAAAAAAAAAAACTACGGAAAAAAATAAGAAATTCAGTGTCCTAAATAAAATCTTGAATGATATTTTCTTTGTTCCGAGAGATTGCCACTCCACAAGAACAAAATTTTCGAACAAATCACGGTGTTGCCATGGTAACAAAGAGGCTGGGAATGAGGACAAGCTTGTTGCTACGGAAACGAAACAAACTTTCAAAAAGTGGGAAAGCAACTTGAAATAAAGCATGTTATCGATAAGGAAGATGGTTGAAAGTAGATCTAGAATGGATGGGAGCTAAATTTATGGGATTATTTGAAGAGCCAAAAATTAACATAGATAGATTGATAGATAGGTATTGACAGAAAACGAATTCTACTCATAATAAATATATAGAAATAGTTTCATAAATATATCTTAGGATTTTATTTATTAAAAATACTACGCAAGAAGTAGTCTCAGTTTTATTTTCAAAAGATTTGAAATTTAGAAAATTTAGAGAAAAAGTTCTCTTAAGAGCGTTTCTTTATTTTGAACCACGTTTGATCCGTTATATATTTATAGATACATATCACACATGAAGGAAATTTCTTTTAGGAGCTTTACAATAAAAATATATTGTCTAACTTGTGACACTTGACTACGTAGATTATTCTTCATCTTCAGTATTCTACTTGAAGCTACATTTTAAGTATTTCTTTAAAATTATTTTATTAGATAAGTAATGCCATATACAGTTTTAAAAATAATCAAATATATTTTACCTTTTAAAATAAAACTTAATCTAAATGCATGAGGATAAAATAAATAAATAAAAATAAATTGACAAATATAACCTTACCTTTCAGAATATTCGTCTTTGTGAGCGTAACTCTGAACGCTTTGTTCCTCAATTAAAAATTTCATTTTTTGATAAAATGATGCCGTAACAGCTGGGGGTTGCTTTCGTAAAAGAATATCTAAAGGATCGGGGGAGGACATGCACATCAAACTGTCTTGGCATTGACTTTTACTGCAGCATTCACTGTCAGCACAATCCACTAATCCATCTATTGGAAGGAAAGAACAATACACACTTTCAATTCCGTTTTACCCGGGAACAAAAACCCCTTACTAGATTTCTATAAATGCTTGATAAAATATTCTATGAGATTTATTCTCTATCCCCTGATTTTTATATCCCACATCAGCAGGAACTAATTTACCACAGGGCAAATGCCTGGACTTTAATTTGGACCCCCCCCCCCAACATAATAATTATAATGTATATAATAAAATTCAGTTTGGAATATGCAGAGTTTTTTGGGGAGAAAGGGGGGAAATTTTGGAGTTCTTTATTTCGTGTGATTTATTCATATATTCACGTGCTGCCTGTAAGCCTCTAATAATTTAGGATGCATACAAATATAAACAGAAGCTGAAACTAATTTAGAAAAACTTTTCAATATCCGCCTCTACTAACATCTTGCTCATGTTTAATTTATCATCATCAAAATTCCATTCCATTTTAAGTCTCAACTTCAACTCTGATATATTACAGTCGTATTTCATAACTACAAAAATTATATCTATATCCAAGATTAAATTAAAAAACAAAAATATATATTGTATTTAATGATCTAAGAGGACAAGGTGCAAGTTTTCTGATGTGCGAGGGGTGGGGCAGTGGCGTTATATGCACTTATTATATCCAAAATAAATTTTGAACAATTCTTTCCACGACTTTTTATTTTACAAAATTATTTTTTGAAATAGCTCTGAAATAACACTAATATTAAGCCAATACTAAAAGAGCTGGACATTGACACCGTAAAAAGTTACATATAAACGTGAAAATAAACATCACAAGTTTACTAAACGGTGTATAAACTGTTGCAAAGTCTAAAAACTATAGAAACATTAAAATACAGTTCAATATTCAAGGTTTCGGTCATCATCAATGATTTTCATCAGGAAAACGTTGTCGTAATGTCTTCTAAAAACAGAGCAAAACGGTAATACAATTAGTCAAATTAATAGTCAAAATATTTTATTTTTAATTTTATATAGAATTATTGACTAAAACGCACTTTCGCTACCAAGCTGCTTGTACTTGGAAATAGACCAATCTATTCATCCCTTTCATCTTCGTACTTTGCTGGAAGTGACATTTTTGAACTGGTCCCTCGTTTAAGTAAATCACCGCTTAAGTAAAGACAATCACCGAAATTACATTGGCGGGAAAAATTAAAGAAACAAGTATAAAAAGATACTTTAAGTTATTTCTATTCAGTGAAGTCAGATGAAATGTAGTAAGTTGCTAGCTCATGTCAACGTTATCACGTAATCCAATGCTAGTCTCTTTTGATACATAGAAATACGCAAATTCGATAAAATTTTCACGTGTGGAAGATTTTAGATAGGCATCGGACGGATTGTGAACAATTTTCTTTTAGTTGTAAAAAATAAAAGGAAGACAGTAAGCTCGTAAAGCTACAAAGCTTGCATTTAGGTCAGTGATGTTCAAACACCTTATAAATATTTTCTACATACCTCGAAAAATGTTGTAAAAAAAAACACAAACTTGTCTGTGCCCCATTATAAATCACTATATTCTTATACCATCTATTAGTCACTATATCGCTCACCCTCAAGAAAAGTGACACATCTCGACAAAAGAAAATTTCACACTAGAGGCAAAAGAAAATTTACATGATTTTTCTGTGACATGAAATTACAGCACTTGCTCTGCATGCAGGAGTAAAAACGGGCATAAAAGTATAAAACCACTAAGAATGAAGGCATATGATGAGGTTTGGAAGGTTGGATAAATTTACCTCCCCACACAATCCACCCCTCTTCTGTGGTCACGAATGGACAAATAGCGTAATAAAGTGATTTTTCGTATAACTACACTTATGGAACTTTTTGTGTTGCAAGAAACACCTATGTCAGACCTATTTGTGGAATAAAACGCAAAATGAATTTTTGCCAGACGTGTCACTTTTCTTGCGGGTGAGCGATATTCTATAATTCCTATATTCT
Organism: Maratus speciosus; assembly: GCA_963932465.1. Taxonomy (NCBI): domain Eukaryota; kingdom Metazoa; phylum Arthropoda; class Arachnida; order Araneae; family Salticidae; genus Maratus; species Maratus speciosus. The sequence goes on along the minus strand of OZ010796.1, from coordinate 115,540,652 downwards.
TATTTAAATTTATTTTCTGCAGGAATAGGATATTCTGCATTTTGAAGATACACCAGCCATGACAAAATAAAGATTTTCGACAACTTCCATGTTTTTAGCTGCAAAATGATTCAAGTTACATGAGATTTTATACTTGTTTCATTAATGTTTCCCGCCAGTGTATATCTTTGGTTTAACAGCTTGAAAAGGGGGTTTAATTCCCGGATTTACACTGTTATTAGTAAACAAGAAAAGAGTTTCTCGGCAGCGTCCATGTTTTTAGCTGCAAAATGATTCAAGTTACATGAAATTGTATACTTGTTTCATTAATGTATCCTGCCAGTCTATATCTTTGGTTTAACAGCTTGAAAAGGGGGTTTAGTTCCCGGATTTACACTGTTATTAGTAAACAAGAAAAGAGTTTCTCGGAAACGTCCATGTTTTTAGCTGCAAAATGATTCAAGTTACATGAGATTTTATACTTATTTCATTAATGTTCCCCGTCAGTGAATATATTTGGTTTAACAACGTGAAAAAGGGGCTTAGTTCCCGGATTTACACTGTTATTAGTAAACAAGGAAAGAGTTTTTCACAGGACATCATTTACATACTAGTTCAAATATTACTAGGTGATTTCAAAATTTAACAACTTTTGACTGAGTTAATTGTATTTCCTCTTTCACTCCTATATAGTGCTTAGATACTTTGGAGTTTGCCCATGAAAAGATACAAAAAAAAAATAAAAATAAAATAAAATAAAATAAAATAGCAGCTCATTTTCAAAATCAGTAATCGAATACTTCCCGTTCAGTTACATGTCTTTAATCTTTTTGGGTCCAGTTTTTTTCAAAAGAAATTACTTTTACGGTAATAATATTTAAAGTAGTTATCCAAATCATAAAAGTTAACGTTTACTGAAATTTAACGAAAGTAGTTACTCTGCGTACTATTTATATGAAAATAAGTAAGGAAAATTTTTTGAAGACGTTTGAGAAGTGTCGTATTATAAAAAGGATTAAACGTGCATATCTCATTTTTATAGGATTTTCTATGTTTTTTATCACAATTTATTCATTTGTTCATTCAAAAAAGTAGCCTCTGTTTTAAATTTAAAAAGTGAAATATATGTTGGAAATAAAGGAATAATCGCCAAGAGTGTAACGAGAATTAAGCAAACATTTTTATTATTGTATTTTTACTAAACGCTGAAGCAAAAATGAAGTGGTAATAAATGTATAGATACACTATCCTTCATATATGCAGATAATAAAAAATGATATTGTTAAGACAAAATAATGGTCAATAAAAGGATATGTCCTATTTATAGCACGCCGTACACAAACGGGTTAAGGGGGTCCGGGACACAAAAATCTTAAAATTTTCTTAAAATTTTTTCTTAAAATTTCTTAAAATTTCTCTGCTTTTTCCTGCTTAAAATGAAGTTTAAATCACGTTTCTATCTTAATTGGAACAGAAAATATTCATTTTTAAGCTTTGGTTTGTTTTCAAAATCTAGCTTTCAAGCAATGGTTGTCATGAAAACAACTTTTTGCGAAAATGTGTTTTTCTTCATGATGGGTTTTTTCACCATTTGTCGTTTTTAAATTGTCAAGAATTTATTAAAATTTTTATAAGAAAAGGGATAATCCAAAATTGAAATTCTCAATTACTATGTACTAAAATCTGTCCGAAAAAAATGTAGCCAGAAAAAAAAAATACACCGCGTCTTCAACTACTTTATCAATATTTTCAATTTATTAAGTTTTAGTATTTTGCAAAATCAATTCAAAACAATAAAAAACGGCGTTACTGCAGAATACAGTACTTAAAATGTACAGTCTGTTACTTTCTTAAAGCTGAATTGAGAATCAATTTGAAATAAATTCCCTTAAACTCTTTAAAATATTTTTCATACATTATATTCTTGAATTAAATAAGAAGAAAATCAACAAAAATATTCATTTTTACGCTCAAATTTTTATCGAAATAGATTTTAAAAATTGACAAAATGAAGCAAAAATGCCTTCAACCATTTCATCAATATTTTTAATTTATTAAATTTTGGCATTTTGCAAAAGCAATTCAAAACAATAAAAAAGGCGATACTGAAGGAAACAGTATTTAAAAAGTACAGGCTGTTATTTTTTAAAAACTGCATTGAGAATGAATTTCAAGGAAATTCCGTTATACTCTTTAATATATTTTTGATTCATTGTATTCTTGAATTAAATAGAACTCTTTAATATACAATGGCGGTCAAAAGTTTCCGGCCAACTAGTTTCTTTGATTTGTTTGCCAGAACGTTTCAGCGAAGAAGAAGCACAATTGCTCCAAAAGTTAGGAATAAGCAAATTACCTCTGACCATTTGATCATTTTGATTCGATACTGAAGATACTTGATGCAATGGGAAATTCGAAATTTGAGTGTGCAACAGTTTTCGGCCATTCGTATTTTTTAGTTTTTGCTTTCGGTAAAGTGTTTTTGGCCGTGTTTGTGAATTAATCAACGTGAATAATGTAGTTAAAATTAAAAAATGAAAAGTTCAACAATTATTGTTCGTAAACTAGTGATTTGTTTGTCTCTAAAGGGCCAATCCTCTCGTGAGATTGGAGCAAAGTTATCGATCGGAAAATTTACTGTGAAGGATATTAAAAAAATATATAAAGATGGCCATGGCCTTCGGGACTTGCCACGGTTCGGGGGACCCCTGAAAACGACTTTTCTTGTGGACAGAATTATCAGGTAAAAAGCAGTCGATGACCCGCATAAAAATGCCGCTGCAATTCCCCGCAGTTTACGGTGTTAAAATATTGCTGAAATATGTCGGCCTACCATACCAAGACGCTTACGTGACGTAAAACTTTATGGGAGAGTCGGTGTTAAAAAACCTTTCATAAATAAAAAATGTCAGAGGGCCCAACTGACATTTGCCAAGGAATACAAAGACTGGTCAAGTGAAAGCTGGAAAAAAGTATTATTTTCCGATGAATCTACGTTCAATCTTTTTGGGAGTGGTGGCAGACACTACATCCGATAACCTAAAAACAAAAGATAGCATTCGAGATATGTTATTCCGACAATGAAGCATGGCGGAGGATGCGTTATGCTGTGGGGAGCATTTTCTGGAATGTGTCGGTCCGTTAGTTGAAATTCGCTGCAAGATGAATAGTTCAATGCATAAGGATATCTTGCAAAATCATTTACTGCCTTATTGGAGGAAAAATTGTGGTCGCAACTATTTGATTCAGCATGATAACGAACCAAAGGATATATGCAAGCTCGTCAAGCAGTGGCTTCCGCACAAAAAAATTCTGCTTTTGAAATGGACAGCCCAATCACCCGATCTGAATCCAATAGCAAATCTTTGGAATGAACTTGAAAACGTGTTTGGAATTATAAATATTCCAAGTCAGCAGCATTTTTTCTAAAATTGCAAGAACTGTGGAAAAAACTTACTATAGACGATATTCAACTGTTGATTGAATCGATGCCACGTTGCTGCGCCGCAGTACTTATAACTAAATGTATGAATACAAAATACTAATTGTAAATGCTGTTGATCACTGTTATTTTCTATTATAACACTATTTTTTTCCAAACTTGCCAAGATGGCCGGAAACTTTTGAGAACATGCGTTTTCTTTTGCAATTAATTTTGTCAATTTAATTCATTGATATTTACTTGTTATTCCATAAATAAGTTCCTAACTGCAATGTCAATAAAGTGCATAAGTGTCACTTTCAGATCTCTCTTCATATGGGTATACTTACAAATTAACCAAAAATTTTATGCTGGCCGGAAACTTTTGACCGCCACTGTATTTTTCATTCATTGTATACTTGAATTATATAGAAGAAATTCAACAAAAATATTCATTTTTACGCTAAAATTTTTATCGAAATACATGTTAAAAATAGACAAAATGAAGTAAAATTGCCCTCAACCATTTTATCAATATTTTTAATTTATTAAGTTTTGTCATTTTGCAAAATCAATTCAAAACAATAAAAAAAGGCGATGCAGAAGGAAGGAGTATTTAAAAAGTACAGGCTGTTATTTTCGTAAAGCAGCATTGAGAACCAATTTCAAGGAAATTCCGTTATACTCTTTAATATATTTTTCATTCATTGTATTCTTGAATTAAATAGAAGAATTCAACACAAATATTCATTTTTACGCTAAAAATTTTATCGAAATAGATGTTAAAGATAGACAAAATGAAGCAAAAATGTCCATAAAATATCTATATATGTGTGAGAATGTCACTCAAAAAAATGCTCTATTTAAACAGTACTTTCCCAAAATTCTGCAATAAATTCTTGAATATCTACTCGTGCGACGAAAAGTTTTCAAGAATGTTGAATAAACAACTTGAACTTTGAAGTAATAAAGGTAGTTATTTGCATGAATAATAAATAGAATTGCCATTCATAAAGGCGTTAGATATTTTTCAAGAATAATAAAAATCATACGATGCATCACCCGATTGAAAGAAACATTTTTTTTCATTTTAAAGTGAAATGATACCGTATACTTAATGGGAATATAAATTCTAACAATTATATCCTGTATATAGTTACTGTGAAATGTACTACACGTTTAACAATTCTTTCATTTCTGTATTTTACAGATTATAAGTGATTTAAATTATCCGCATTACAAAATTTTTAAAAGGATATTTTAAATTTTGCAGTATGCTGAAAGAATTTCTTGTCACAATTCTTAATTAAAACACATTTAAATTCAAATAATGAAAGCGTACTATTAAAAGTGATTTTTCACAGAAAATGGACAGAAAGTTTACTCTAAACGCATAAAATCCCTTTTTATGATGTAGAAATGATTTAAAACACACATACCAAAACACTTATTTTTTTTAAAAATGCCTTTGTATTTTGAATGATATTTTGAAAATTGTTGATGGACAGAGTTTAGAAATGAATACAATTCCATACCAGCATCATTGTCGATTTCATCGTTACAATTCGTTTCTTGTGGAACGCTGCAATCGTGACCTCCCCATCCCTCATGGCATCTGCAAGACCAGATACTACCATCTTTAGAGCACTGCCCATGACTGCTGCATCCTCTTGGGCAGCCATCTATTAGAAAAAGGAGCACATAAAAAACATATATATTTTGTTATTTATATAAAAATGGTATTATGTTTGTTTTGTTTTGTAATTTTTATTTAAAAGTAGGGGAGCTAAGGGATGTATGGGACAAGGGATGGATGGGACATTCTCAATATTTCTGGCAATAAACATTTATTTTAAATTGCTTCCTAACACCATATACCTCTACCACAGTGTGCTTCAGAACTAAAAGTAGGACCACATTGCTGTTTTCATTTTACTTCAAAGTTGCATTTTCTGAAATCTCTGCTTAAAGGTAAGTTTTTTTTTACATTTGAAGATGTGAAATATCTTATACGGCTAATTCCATGAAAGCTTGTCATGTCTGTCACATACTGCGATTTTTGGCTACCAGTATTTTAGAACGGAAAAATGTGACTTATTTTATCGGAGATATTTCATCAATTGAATAACACAAAGCAAACTTTTCGAAAATAACGGTGGCCAACAAGCATATTGATTTTCAGCTGTGTGACAGACCTGACAAGTTTTCATGGAACTAGCCATACCACATAAAAAATTAAGCTATGTTGTAGTTATTTATTTTAAGGTTCAATATCAATAATTAAAATGAATGAATAGTAACCATTGTGACAAAATAATTTTTGAGGTAAAATGGCTGAGAAGGGATATTATGTATCATGGGGATGATTGGGACATTTCAAATGGGGATGAATGGGACATTCTCACTCCTCCCTAGAGATGTTGAAAATTTTATTTATTAATTAAATAGTATTATATAGGATGATAAATCAATAATTTACGTCAATTAATAGTATTAAATAGTATTATATGAGTTGTTATTGTTTAAAATTTCTGAGTGTTACTTATTGTATTGTAATAATTATTAATGGATTATCAAAAAATTGGTACTAAAACTTAATCAAAATAGATAAAATTGATAAAAATAGTATATGTGTATTGATCAAATGGGGGAAATTATATTGAATTTTGAAATGTTGCACAAATAAATCCCCACCCCTAACATATTGGGTCAATCGGAAAGTCGGGTCGTGTTGGGAAAATCAATTCGTACTGGAAAATTCAATCATTTAATTATTAGACATTGATTCCAATATCTAATGTCTAATAATTATCGGGCAGAATTTTCCGATACGAATTGATTTTCCCAACACGATATGACTTTCCGATCAACACAATAATTTCCGTTCTGCAGGTTTCAACGATACATTTAATTAATACTAATTAATAAGTTATGATTGAAAATTATTAGCTATGCTATATTTAAAAGACATTTTGCACTTTCATTTCAAATCTAAAATGCCTCATAAGTGGAAAAAAAGAACAGGTTGATAGCCGAAGTCCGCATTAAAAGTTAAAACTGCAATAAAAGCAGTTATTGAAAAAAAGAAAAAACATCTCGATTCGTGCTGTAAAATCATATATTACAAATATAATTTTCATATAAGGTTATAATTATAAATTTTAATTTGGTAAAATTGAATACAGGGAGGAAAATCTTTGTGTCTCATCCATCCCTATTAGTGTCCCATTCATCCCTGCTGTGGGGATGATTGGGACAGGGAGGAACGTTTTTTTGATTTCATAATATTTTTATGAATAAATCATAATCTAGAATAAATATTGTTCATATATGTTGGCAAATACCTAATGTATGAAATGTGATATATAATACTGATAGTAACTTAAATAAAAAATATATAAAAAAATATTTTATTGAAAATGTCCCATTCATCCCCCACCTCCCTTAATTGAACTGTTTTTTCCTTTTTTTTTTTTGCAAACGCAATAGATCTTTCAGAAAATAGTGTCAAAGTTGGCATTTTGAACTGAACTTCCGAACGAAAGAAGAAAATCCCGTCAGTAAGGGGAGAAAAATGCCGTGTCACGTGATCAAAAGCGCTTATAATTCAATAGGTAACTGGTTGATCAAAAAATGAAAAAAAAACAGTTCAATTCCATATCACTTCCATGGCCAGGATTTCAAAATTTATTCCTTTCCGTTAAAAAATGAATTTGTAAATGTGTCAAAACGTTTTGCGCTTCTTGAGCAGAGCAGTTAAGAACAGCCTTAATAGAAAATTGTTTTAAATATATCTTTTTAGCACTAGAAGTACGGTGAGCGGTCATTTTGACCGTTACAAAATGAATTTATTTCCGTTCAGACTAGAAATTTCTTTATAAAAAATGTTAGACACAAAGAAAAATAATGATTTACATAAATAAGTTAAACAGTTTTAAATAAAAATTCTGGTGTAACTTTTGTTTTAAACTTAAGTGAAATTCCTTGTCTTACTAGTGTTAAAATGATATATTGACTTTTATAGTGTTATTTAATAAGTCTCATGATATAAAAAACATTATAAATTCAATCTCAATAGATAGTTTTATCTTTCACGCAATAGGTGCTTTGATAAGAAAATAAACTTAAGTGCCTTAATCATTTTCAGCAAATCTGGTAAAAGAAGGTTGAACAGATTTTAACATGACATTGTTGCTTTGAATTATATATATATATATTTTTTTTCTAAATTTACTGCATGTTTAAATGAAAATTTTTATGAAATGAATTTTTATCTATTTGATGGCACACTTGTTGATATTTCTGAACTCATTTAGTATATTTAAAAAGGGGCTTTCTTAATTATTGAAGCCCCCGGGATGTTTGTGTGAAGAAAGACAGATTCTGAAATCAAAGTTAGACTTCATTAAAATTTTCTTGGGCACTTTATGAAGGACATAAGACTACAAACAACGATTTCACTTTGGATAAATAAGTTAATTATGATGTCACGAGGGAGACATTTGTCAATGTAATAAATAATAAAAGTAAAAATATATTTTTTTAAAAATACGCTTTTATTAGAGTACTTAAAAGTAAAAAGATGCTGAATTTGAAATATATTTTTTATAAATAAAAATTCACGTTCTTTATATTACGTCGCATTTTCATGTTAAAGCTAAATATTAAAGGTCCAAAATTAATGGATTGTTATAATAAAAAAAGTTTAATTTTTGATCAGCTTTTTTTTTTAAAGATATGACAACAGGAAAGTAAAAAGAGCATTTATATACTGCAGTAAATGTTACTTTAAATTATTGTAACAAAAAAATATTCAGTGCTGAGTGACATGGTAACAGATTAATAAAAAAGTCATGCCTGAGAAATATTTAAAATATCAGGCGTTTCTAAATTGTTTTCTCCGTGTATAATCAAAATTTAATTAAAATTAATATAATTGATAATTGATAATTCTGCAAATATGATAATATTGTATTGTAATAGGAAAACACAACAGTACATAATTTCTAGAAATGTGGTACATTAAGAGGTGAGTGAAAAATCGATTATAGAATTCCATTTTAACATGCAGGGGCAAAGTTGAGTTAAATAACAGTGAGTAAAAATTATAGTATGCGTCCAATTATGTATCTTTGAATAGACATATTATTTTAAACATGAAAATAACGGCTGAAAAAGTAATCGTAATTTAAAAAAATGAACCTAAAAGATTTCTCTTATTGCAATAAAAATATCTTCGGACTTACCTAGAGTGCAATGTCTACCCATCCAACCTTGAATGCAGACGCAGGTTCCGTTGTTACACTGACCATGCTCTAGGCAGCGCAGGTCGCATGTCCGAAGGTCACATCTGTGACCTGTCCACCCCTGGTCACAGTGACAACGTCCTTCTTCACAGCGTCCATGAATACCACAATCGAGACTACATTTTGCTACAAAAATTATAACTTATTTTTATTTTCTGTGCGCAGCCAAATAAAAATTTTTTATGTAAAAATATACAATAAGAATCGTTTTTCAAAAATCATTTTAAATATTGAATGAATAATTACACTACGCAACAATGAAATTGTTTATGATGTGAAAGTGTGACATGGAAAACCTTCATTGGCTATTGTTTGAGAAATACAGATGTGCAGCGTTAAAATTTTATGATTTTTTTACTTATATACGGGGGTCGTATAGTAAGTAATTCTTTAATGTAACCTATTATTAAAAGCGCAAAAAATGTAATAACCATCAGAAAATTTGTACAAAAAGGTTCAGAAACAAAAAAGTTGTAAACACGTTTGTCCTGTATAGCATTTTCTAATTTTACATTACAACAGATCGGGAAATATTTCAAAAAGTAATGTGAAAAAATGTATTACGCTATTAGATTTCAATTGTATCAGGGTTACAGTTATTTCTTTTGATAAATTCATTTCTTTTTATTTTTTCCGATTGTATTTATTTACAAAGAAGTCTAAATTAACGCAGTCAGTATATAGAGCGATAGAGGAAGGCGTGCATGTATTTATTGTTACAAAAAAGTGCAGACATTCACTATTTTATGATCATATTCATGTTGAACACAAACAATTAATTAAGAATTAAGTATTGTTATATCGAAGGCATCAGTTTCACCCATATTTGCGCAGTGTAATTATTGTATTGGAAAAGTCTTTACCTTTTGAGCAATCAGAGCCTGTCCAATGGTCGAAACAAATGCACTGTTCGGAGTCTAAATCAAATACACCATGTGAAGAGCAATCTGGAAAACAGCGACTAAGTCTACTATCTGCTTCACTGCAGTTCACTCCTCTCCAGCCAATTTTGCACCAACATTGGCCTTGAACACAAGCTCCATGCCCAGAACAAGTCGAATCTAGACAGTCCACTGCAAAAATATAAATAAATAGATAAAAAATAAAATAAAGTTTTAAATTTGTAAAAACAATTTACCTTAACTTCATACTAATCTTACGTTCAACATAAAATAAAAATAAATCTTAAGTTTGACAGGTTTTAGTTTAGCGCCAAAGTGCAGTATCTTATGCCGAAATTAAATACAACAAGTTGGAAATTGCTCGTCAAACGTGGCAAATGAGGTGCGTTCGTACTATAACTAGTTTTATAATTATTTTTTGCACCCCATATTGTACTGAATGTATACTTTTTTGCACTTCATAAAGCGCATAGTCTGATACATCATTAAAATGCACTTCCAATAATTTTTTCCCATTCCCCGTAATGTAACGGAACACTTTTGACTGTCCCTGTAATTAAACTATACATCCGATTTTCCTAAAATTTGAAATAGCTCAACAAAACTTTGCAACAATTATATCTTTAAAATTTCAGACCATTCGGAAGGCTGTAATATCATTAAAATGCACTTGCAATAATTTTTCCCATTGGCCGTAATGTAAAGAAAAACTTTTGACTGTCCCTGTAATTAAACTATACATCCGATTTTCCTAAAATTTGAAATGGCTCGACAAAATTTTGCAACAGTTATATCTTTAAAATTTCAGATCATTCGGAAGGCTGTAATATCATTAAAATGCACTTGCAATAATTTTTCCCATTGGCCGTAATGTAAAGAAAAACTTTTGACTGTCCCTGTAATTAAACTATACATCCGATTTTCCTAAAATTTGAAATGGCTCGACAAAATTTTGCAACAGTTATATCTTTAAAATTTCAGATCAGTCGGAAGGCTCTAATATCATTAAAATGCACTTTCAATAATTTTTCCCATTGGCCGTAATGTAAAGAAAAACTTTTGACTGTCCCTGTAATTAAACTATACATCCGATTTTCATAAAATTGGAAATGGCTCGACAAAATTTTGGAACAATCATATATTTGAAATTTCAGACCATTCGGTTGGGTAGTTTTTGCTCTGTTACATGCGGACAGACGGACGGACGGACAGACGGACAGACGGACGGACAGACGGACGGACGGACTGAACGACGACTATAGGTGCTACGTATTTATATAATTACGAACGCACCTAAAAATTAATTACTTATAGAGTATAAAAGAAAAAGTGTCTTCGGGAGGCATGAAGGGACTTCCACTCGCAATTTTTTTTTGAAACAGTTAATATCCATATTTTTGAAAACAAATTAAATCGTCACAGAGAAAAAATGTGTTAGAATTAATATAGAATTGGGTAATTTTCATTTTTACTTATCTCTAAAAATAAGTCCGAAGCGAGCTTACGAAAAGGGAGAAACCCCTCCGCGAACTCTTTTTTCAACAATTTTTTTGAGAGGATTAATTTTTTTATACGCATTCGAAAGCAAAAAGTAAAAAAATTAAGAATATGTTTAAAGTTTATCCGTATTTCGAACGGTTCGGCAAATGCACGAGAAAAATTGTTAAAACAGTACCATCTTCGCACTTTCGGATTTTCTCTACTTCAGATTCTACGAAATGGCGTTATAGGATTCAGCGCTGGGAGTTTTTGCACCATTTTACGATATTCATTATTCTTTTTAATTAATATATTGGTGAATTAATAAAAAAGGAAAAATATGAGCCTCGGGTGCACCAGATTTGATGTTTTGATGGTCATTCTGGATCTTTTGTTTCCTTACAAATTTCTTACGTTTGTTATTGTAATCCGATTTTAAGTCTTTCTCAATATTGGCATGGGATATACGTTTCCCAATTTCTTTTGGCTTTTATTAGTGGTGTAGGTTATTATTGTGGACAGGCAGAAAATCTTTTGTGCGTCACGTGCTGTGATATTTTACTTCCTAACAAATCGCCATCTTTTGATATAAGAATCATTTTTAATTATCATGCAATGCATCAGGGATTTAGAATATTTCGTTAACGTAAATTTATATAAATGTTTCTGGTTAAAATGACATATATAAGAGAGTTTTGGTTAGAACCATATTTATTTTAATAGCAAACTAAAGTTATGTCAATTTGTTCACCATCAACAGCAATAGACGTACACGTTACCGATGCTGAACGTATTGATTATACTAAACATTATTTTCTTTTAAAAAGAAATTGTATTTTTATTACGTATGTTTTTTTTTCCTTAGCTCTGGTGCATCTGCTATCTAATACCACACTTTTGCCCGCGATTGGCTCGTCACTAGGGAAAATGAAATTAATGTTATATGATACTCCAAAATCGTTTACTATAGGCGGGTTCGTACGGATGCATATTTTTGTATACTGCTAATTTCTAAACCGGAAGTTCGCCTTAACTAATCGTATAATAAAGCTCACCAAAAATCAACGTTTAAACACACAATAAATACATTAGGTAATGTGAATAAAACCAGACGTATAAGTTTCGTGAGTTCCAGGACTCACATCATCAGTGTATAAACCCTATGTATAAAACAATATCTCTTATGAGTCCTGGAACTCACGAAGCGTATACGTCAGGTTTTATTCACATTACCTAATGTATTTATTGTGTATTTACACGTTGATTTTTGATGAGTTATATTTCCACACAAGTTTTATTTACTAATGGTATAATCTTCCAATTTAATAATTTCAAATTTCTTTCCAGAAATTCTGGTATCCAAATATAAGCACTCGTAAGCACCCTTTATAGGTAATTACACAACTCATACCTTATCCTTTCACAAGTTATTTGAGTACTGTGTATACTTTAGTTTGCACCCTGTATTTTTCTCTTTTCAATTTTTACGTACTTTAAAAATAGCGAATTTATATATAAGCAAATCCTCATTTGTTAATAGCACCGTACTAATTCTTGCAGATCTTCTGGGATTCTGTATAAGTTTGAATTTCCATAGCTTTTTTCCCATTTAAACATTTTCCGAAAAACATAAATACATTATCGATAAAGGTGCTGCAGTGTCTTTAACGTAAAAATATCTACAGAATTACTTTCAAAAACATCTACTGTAAAATAGTCAAACATCATCAACTTTAAAAGTAAATATTTACTTGGAGGTGCGTGAATGATCAGAGTTAAAGGATGTAGCGTAAAATACCCAATCCCTTTTATTGATCAAAGCATTCTAGTTCTACTACTAATAAAAAGAAGACCTCTATATCGCAATCTTAAGGAAACTCTGAGGAAGATGCGATTGCCTTGTGTGTCATAAAAGTTTTACGATTTTGAACCTCCATTCGAGGATGCTGCTCTTTTATCCTATTGAATCCATTAACAGAAGATTGGCTCACTATTCTTAAATCAGGATTCCGAAGCTAATGTTGTCCAAGCAAATCCAATTTCATTTTTCTGCAAGAGAAGCTTTTCATTTTCATCAACTGACTCTTGTTGGCATTTAGAAATAATAAGATATACATTTTCATAAAAGAAAACCATTACAAACGTATATAGTTGTTTTTTTTTTTTTATTCTGAAATAATTTTCGACATATACGGAATGAAAAAATATAAATTATACGTCGTGCATAAATAAATGCCAATTTTCCTACTCGAACTGGGTCTAGTTTAAAGGTACTTGTTAGTTATCCCGTCGACCAATTTCGCCAAATTATATAAATCGCCAAACCACTTGCCAAATTATACACATTGACATAATTTTCATTTTAAATAACGAAAAAACAAATAAATTAGTATAACATTAATAAAAATACAAATAAAACGTCGAATTAAAAATAATTTGATGACGTAAACACGTGTTGTCAAGTGGATGTGACATTTATGATCAATTATTATTGACATTTAATCTTACAATTTGGCGACAGTAATTTGGTCGACGGAATAACTAACAAGTACCAGTTTAAATAACAAATATTCCACTAACCTTTGAAAGCTCACTTTCAGGTCGTGTTTAAAATCTCTTAACCCCTTAATTCCCGCATCCGTGAATTTCACGGGCAGTGTAGGGCACTTTTCGAAAATTAAGATTGTCTGATTCCTACCAACTTTGAAAATAGTGTAATTAGCTTTATTCTGGCATCATTTTATCTGCCATTGAATAAGGTGAATAATTCTACTTCAAAAAAGTGGCGGCAATCAAACAATCTGAATTTTTTTAAAAGTAGTACTTATATATATTACTATATGGTGTTCGGTCTCAACGGTGTCCAATGGCTAATTCCTAAACCGTGTATGTTTTTCAAGTTCAAAATTTGTATTCGAACTTTAACCCACTTTCAAATATCCGAACGAGATTACATTTTACATACTGGCGGATATCCGATAACAATCTAATATTATTATGATTTTCGGTGGTTACCATTTATACTTATTTTACAGGATAACACAAAAAATTTCGGATAGATTACCGCCAAGAAGTTAATGAAAAAGTTTTAGATTTGATAATACAAGACGGAGATTGTTGGATTTTTTAACTTTTATGTATTTTTTAGCAATGAATCCGAAAATTGCCTTAATTTTTAACCATCATGTCAGGATATTTCGCAAATCATAAATTGTCGAATTTAAAGAATAACTTAAATTGGATGCTATAAAGTAGAGGAGATGGTTGTATTTTTCAACTTTTGATAATTGATTTTAACGTACTTTTTAGTACTAAATCTGAAAATGACTTTCATTTTTAACCATCACGTTAGAATTTCTTTTGCAAATGTGTAAGTTAAAATATACCGAAAATCTCATACTATAAAACATATGTAAAACATTTTTTATTTTATTTTATTCAATAATTTATTCGATATTTTTGCTTATCTTGGGATTCTTACAGCTGGGTGGTGTGATGAGATGGGGGGGGGGGGGGGGAGATTAAATTTTAACTTTGAATTTTTTAACTTTGAAAATTACAATTTGCGAAAATTCTTGATGTGATGGCTAAAACTGAAGGTCAGTTCCGGATTCAGCGGTACAGAATACACAAGAATCAATTATCAAAACCTAAAAAACATGAAATAACCCAACTTTTGCAGGCTAGTGTAATCTAATAATATTTTAAAATACGTATCATTTTGTAAAGAATTGAGGCTGTTAATTTAGCATAATTTTATTTAACAAAAATTCTGTTTTTTTCTTTCTTCTTAAATGTGTATTACAAATTGTATATTTTGCATTAATATGCCAGAATGACTAAAGATTTCAAATTTATATTGAAATGTTAATTTTACTCTCAACCATTTTTTAATATATCTGACGAAATTATATTTCGACTAAATTTGTGAATGACCCCCAATTTGCAGCAAAAAACATGCTCCAACTTTAAACAGGTATTACTCGGTCAATTTTAATCGTAGAACAACGGGACTTTTTTTGTATTACTTGTCAGTGTAAAAGGAAAATTTTACTAAATATAACTTATAGGACCGGGGGACCGTATAAAAATTTAAATTTCGTAATTTTTTAAGAAATGTTTTTATTGACCCAAATCGCTTTTAAAATATTTCTTTACCTGATTTAAAACATTTTTGTAATTGGAACTATATGTCTATTACTAACGGTTTAGGAATTAGCCATTGGACACCGTTGAGACCGGACACCCTGTATAGTACTATATAGTGTATACTTATCGAGCGCGACGCTTAAGTGGTCAAAGAAGAAACAAAAAATAAGGCACACAGTCCCCTTCTACACCTGAACTTGAAAAGTCATTTTCGTAACATTTATCAAATTAACGTAGAATTGAAAATGATTATTACGATAACAAAGTTTATTTTCAGTGGAGGATTATACACTACTCAAACCAACTGAAAGATATTGAGGTTGTGGATGGATCTTGCAACTGGGAATTGTTTAGATAATTGATACATGATCAACAGACGTGTTATGCTATATGAGAAAAAAACTACACGTTTAGCATAAAAAATGCATTGTATTGTGCATTTGGTACAAAAGGAAAAAAAAAACAATTTGTGCATATGAGAAAAAACGAATAAAAAAAGCTGTTTCCTTCAAAGAAAATCGTTTTTAGCAGGGGTTATGCTTTCCCTGGACGGCCAGCAACGTTGAACATCTTTGAGGCATGGAGTCAATGAGGTTATTAATGAGGAGCTGGGGTATTGTGTCCCATTTCTCCGGAAAACGTCTTTCCAGTTCTTGGAGAGTTTGTGAAGTGGTAGGCGGCCAGCAACTCGTCTGCCTAGAATGTCCCAAAGATGCTATATTGAGTTCATGTCCGGAGAACACGCTGATAATTCCAGTCGTATGATTCCTTACTCGAAAAGGAAATCATCCACCAAGTGAGCACGATGTGGCCTGTAATTGTCGTTCATTAACATGAAGTTATCTCCAATTGCTGCAGCGTAAGCGACTACATTAGGTCTGAGGATCTAATCCCTATATCGCTGATCGGTCAGAGCTCCTTCTCGAATGACGTGGAGAGCGGTTCACCCACCAATGGAGATGCCAGCATAGTCCATCACTCCCCCACCGCCAAATCTGACACTTCCTTGCACGAACGCAGGATTGTTTTTAGTGCCACGTTTCCTCCAGATTAAAATACGACTATTATCAAGAAAAACAGGAAATCGGAACTTGTCATAGAAAAGAATAATGCGCCATTCATTTCTCTTTCAGTTCATATGCTCTGTTGCCCTTTCCCTGCGCGCGCCACTGTGCTTTGCGTAACACATACCATTGGTCTGCGAGCATATAGACCTACAGCGTGCAGTCGGTTTCGAACAGTTTGAGTCTAAACTGTGCTGCCAGTAGCAAAGCGAAGGTGTTGTTGAAGAAGAATGGCATTCATATTCCGCTGTCTCCGAGCCGTTAGCGGTAAATATCGATCTTCATTGGAGTTGTTGCACGTCTACGACCTACCCTGGTCTTCGGCCTGCATTTTCCAGCCTCTAAAAACGGTTCCAGATCCTAGAAACCACACTTTGTGAATATCCAATTGTTTCTGCTTCTTCGGCTTGTGTTTGACCCCCCCCCCCCTTCGAACCGACCATCGACTCTCCAAGCTTCTGATTCGGTTAAATGACTTCATTGAGACATCGCACTGATCTGAAACAAACTGCACTTACTGAATGTCGATCATTGTTATACGCTTTGTCTTTCAGTAAGTTGAAAGCCAAATTTCATTCGCTGCCGCTAAAGCGTCGTTTTTGACGACGAACTCAAAATTTGCATACTCCGAAGGAAAAATTTGCATTTGTTACTCTCTTCTTCTCCTTTTCTGCAGAAAATTGCTTATACCGTTATTTTATATAAGATTTATAATATCCTTTAATTGTTTTGAGCAGTGTATAAATGTGCATGCTAAATATAAATCCAAAAATTCGATATATTAATAAAGATGTATTTTAAGTAAATAGAATTAAAGTAATACTTATAATTTTATTTTATTATGATATTTCGAACAAAACAATTGAATTTCCAATAGAGAATGCTAATGAATAAAATTAATCATTATATTATACATTGCATATTACATAAAATATTTTATGTATGTTTTGACACAGTTTTTTTAGCAGCCAATTTTCTAATTTCAGTTGCCTTACCTCTAATCTATGAATGTCGTTTCATTTGAATCTGGTCTTGTAGAATTGAGAGAAACCAATTGTTAGATATTCAAATTCGCTATGGAATGTTTATTAATCTGGCTATAATTGGGAAGGTTTGGAGAGCTACAGAGATAATCTTTTGGAGAGATTATCTTTATATCGCAGCAGGAGGAGACTCGTCACAGTGTCTGTAAAATCTTTGCATATTCAATAGGAGTTAATTTAGGCTATATTTTAAAGTTTAGTATTAATGTAATTAATGTAATTATTAAATATTTTTGTTATTCAAACTCATACTGATCAATCTTGTGTTTGAACTTAAGTAATTTAAGAGGTTAAGAGACCCACATAACATGAACTTCGTGTTTTTTAGCCGTATTTTTCAGGATCACAGACAAACATGAAACATAGACGCAAAATTGAAACACGCTAGTCTTACTGTAGTAATTTCTAACCCGAATGAAAATTTATGTTTGAAAACTTTTAATTTGTGTGGTTCTAGTTAGAACACAGATCTGCATGCATGTCTTCCGTTGTATTAATATTCGGCTACATAAAAGAGGATAATTACGTTGAATTAACTCAAACACCATCCCTGATTAATGGGTTTGGGCATTTCCCATGATGTTACTTGTTTTATAAAATGACCCCTCCCCACCAAGAAAATATAATTGATTATCTATTTAAGAAACCAGTTATACAATAAGCACAGAAATAAAATAAATCGAAGATCATAGCTAAACTACCGCTTTATTTTGTTAAAAAAAAAAAAAAAAAAAAAAAAAGCTAAACAAAATTAATTTAATTAATCTTTCCTAAATTTTTCTACTATCTTATTTAAAAGTATATTAGGTATTTAAAGGCATTTGACAAAGAATAATTCATAACACGTAAAAAGAACCTAATTACTTTATGTTTGAAAGAAAAATTGGTAAAATCGAATTCAACAATAATTTTATTAATGGAATATATAAGGCAGATTAAATTGTAATTGCCTAATTTTTATTTCAAATTAAAATGCAGTTAATAATAACCGGAATTGTAGATTGAATCTTCCTATTTTAATGAGAAGTCTTCTTTCAAATGATTGTAATGCGAAATATTTAAAAATGAATTTTATGAAAAGCAATTATCTCAAATATCCTTCTCAGGGTTAAAACAACATTCTCACCAAATACATCGTTCGATCTTTTCCATACTTCGAACATAAAATGATTTATTCAATGGTATTTGATAAGCACTTGAAATTCAATACTTTATTCAGTACGAAGGTATTATTCATTTCAACGTAATAAAATGGGAAGCAAAAATCTAAAGTAATCAAAAATTCTCAGTCCTCGTTGTGATATGGAATAAAGAATCAGGGAAAAGAACTTTTCAGGAGTAAATATTGAAGCAGCAGAATAAACTTCACGTCAGCAAGAGGAAACTTAAGTAAAAATGAGAAAGAAGTTCATAATATTCGAAATGGAAAACTCCCCAAAAAATTTCAGTCCATCATACATGCGAGAATTTCTGTTCCTTATTCCAGGCGAAACAAACGTGAGATGACTAAAAATAAAACCTTTCACTGGATTCAAGACCTGCGGCTTGACACTGGGACTTTATATCATTTTTATGCGGAATTCTGTCGTTCGAGTAAATTCTTTTCAGAAGCGAATAAGTTTGCTTTTTTTATTTAACAAACTGCTTTTATATCGGATTAATATTGCATTCACTCCGGTAACCTAATTATACTACGGAAGGGGTTCGAAAAGTAATATAATATATCACTTTTATACGGATCTATTTCATTTTTATGTATCATTTTTGATATACTATATGAGTATATAATCCTTATTTAATATAATATCAGTATATCATCATTATTTATTATACTATATTATTGCTTTGTTATATATTTTTTATATTATATAATTTTTATGAGGACCTAATTCTTTTTCATACATCATTTTCAATATACTATATCATTATTTCATCATTATTTAATATCCCATATCATTGCTATACTATATCATACATATATATATATATGTGTGTGTGTGTATCATTTTCCTGCAGAATTCTGCGTTTCGAGTAAATTCTATTCAGAAGCTAATAAGTTTTATTTATTTTTTTCTTTAACAAAACAGCATCTATATGGGATTAATATTGCATTCACTACGGTGTCTTAATTATACTAATAAAAGTGTTCAAAAAGTAATATTAATATATCATTTTTATGTGGATCTACTGGATTTTTGTGTATCATTTTTATTATACGGCATGAATATATCATCATCCTTAATCCTATTATGCTATATCATTGCTATAGTATATAATTTTTATGCATCATTGTTATGCGGAATTCTATCTAAAGAGTAAATTCTTTTTAGTAGAGGATGAGTTTTCTTATAAAAAAAAACTGCATTTATATCGGGTTAATATTGCATTCACTTCCATAATTTAATAATACTGAGGAAGTGGATCGAAAATAATAACTATAAAGCTAGTGGGCGTTAAGTCTTTTTGACAGGCAACACTTTTGTTATTATTTTATATGTATTCTCTATCTTAAAAAATATTTTTTTTTCTTACAGTCTTTATTTTTCAGTGAATCAATATGTTTATTTTTTAGCCAGAATTTATGATATTTATTTTAGAATATTTTAGATAATTATTGTCATAAATATTATTGATTGAAACGATGTTTGAAAATGCGATAAAGCAAGCAGATTTTACTTTTGAATTCAAAACTCTTATCATAATTTTTTAAATAATAATTTATTAAAAACATTTTAAAATAAAAAGCAGTGCATGTGTAGTTATTTAAAAAAATCTTAAGAGTAATAGTAGTTACATTTTAAAGATATTGTATATCACACACTGCTATTAATTTTTTAAATCGAATATTATAATCTAATATTAAATCAAATATATATTTACTTAGTGTTAGAGTTTTTAATTTAAAAAATCCCTGACGGCTTACCCTACAGGCGGAGGTAGATTTCGGAGTTACATACTAATTTCGCCAACAAAAACTAAATAAAGACTACAGATAAACCTAGTTTAACAAATTTATCTGGCCGCTTTTGACAAGTTTTTATTTTCATTTTTTTTTTTTTTTGTAAGAGCTTGTTTTATCAGAATCATGTTAAGGCGGTATTAAAAAAACTTTTTAACGCTCAACAACTCGAAATTTTCTGACACATTTTCAGACTCATTTTTAAAATTAAAAGGATGAAACTTGCTGAAGTGATTTTTTGAAGAGATTTATAAGCGACCTCTGATTTTATTTTTTATTCAATTAATTAGAACTTGATTTACAAACAATTATTTTCTCAGTACGACCAATTTTTGTTTCCAGCACGATCGCTTCGGGAGATTCGGTTCAAAATAACCGCTTTGACAGCATTTTTTGAAATTTATTATACTGTTATCGAAAAATCGATCATTACGGCACATTATATAGTTTCTGAATAAGAGAACCCTCAAACTGGATGCGTTTGAGAGAAAAACGAATTTAACTAACCGGATGTACCAATCCCAAAACTATATTCTATCTCATACAGGATAATACTTCAAAATTCTCTATCACAGTGCCGAAATTAAATGGTAGTCTGTTCATCATGACGATTCAAAAAGATGAAATTCCGTTTATTAGTTCTTGAGATGTGACTATCGCTGAAATCGTGTAAATTCAGCAAAATGCAGCATAGCAGCGGTACCTATTGGGGGATTTACACACGTACCTAATCATCATCAACTTATGTCAACTTCTAACTGAATGTGAAGTTTGGGGAAAATCCGTGCATTAGCTTTGACATAGAGGTATGGCGAATATCGTTAAAAAACCAGCATAGCAGCGCCACCTACTGCGCGATCGACACCAAAATCTAATTAGCATCAACTTGTGTCGACATCTAACTGAATCTGAATTTAGATGAAAATTCGTGCATTAGTTCTTGAGATACAGCTATTGCGAAAGTCATGACAAATGCAGCATAGCAGCGCCACCTGTTGAGTGATTTATTGCAAAACTTAATCAGCAGCAATATTAATCAAGATATACTTGAATCTGAAGTTTCTAGAAAATTCGTTCATTAGTTCTTGAGATAGAGCTATTGAGAAAATTGTACAAAATGCAGCACAGCAGCGTCAACTATTAGGCGATTTACACCAAACAGTAATCAGCACCATTTCATATGAAGGGCTAATTGAATCTGAAGTTTGATGAAAATGTGTGCATCAGTTCTTGAGATAGAGCTATTGTGGAAATCGTGTAAATCTTGCAAAATGCAGCATAGCAGCACCATTTCTCGGTCGATTTACACCAAAACATAAACAGCACCAATTCATATCAAGGACTAACTGAATCTGAAGTTTTATGAAAATCCGTGCTTTAATTCTTGAGATAGAGCTATTGTGGAAATCTGGAAAATTGCAGCATAGCAGCGCCACCTGTTGGGCGATTTACACCAAAACCTAATCAGCACCAATTTGTATCAGTGACTACTTGAATATAAATTTTCACTAAACTCCGTGGATTAGTTCTTGAGATAGTGTGCCCAAAATATGTGTGTCACATTCAGACGGATAGACAGACAGACAGAGTCACAGACTCACAGACAGACATTTTGTAAAAACATGTTTTTTGGGATATATGACCCCTAAAACGTGTAAATCTGCAGAAAACCGGAAGTAAAAAAATTCACGAATCCAATATTTTCTTCTTGTAAAGATAGAAGAAAGTAAAAACGAGTCAGAAAATAAGCAGTTTGGATTTGAGTACACCCTTAATACGATAATGTTTTTGTGAACCCCTATTTTTGTTTAATTTGTTTTGGTTGTAAGACTTGGTCCTATCAAAAACGTGTCCATATGAAAGTTGTGGATAATATTAAGAAAATTTATAATAAATCCAAGCGAATTGCATACCATGTGAATTGACGAAGTTATGAATATTTTTCTTCTTCATCATTCCCCCCCCCCCCCCCACACACACCCATTTTTTCCGTTTATAATTTTTTTGCGGTAGGACTTCGTATTATGAAAAACTTGTCAATATAAAAGTTGTATACAGTGTTAAGAAGATGTATAATAAGTTTAAGCGAATTAGATATCTTTAGAATTGACGAAGTTATGAATTTTTTTCTCTCTACAGCCCTAATTTTTTCGCTCCATGAGTCCAATTTTAATTTTATCAAAAATCTGTGATACACAAATTTTTGGCCATTTTCCTACAAGTAATAATAACTTTAAACTAATTTTATATGCATTATAATTAAAAAATTATAGGGTTTTTTCAGTTTTCACAAAACCTCTCCTCCTTCGTCCGATTTTGCCCATTAACGAACTTAACTGAGATTATCTGCCACTTGATTTTATATGTCAGTTTGTGCGAGAATTGTGCAGAAATATGGAAGTTACCGTGCCCATAAAAAAGTGATATATATATATATATATATATATATAATTTTGAATTGGGGGTGGTTTTGGGTTCTAGGGGTCATGATCGGCGTAGATCTGCAAAAGTTTCTCAGAAATTCCAACTTAGGGGAGAATATAATAGTTAGTATTTCATGCGAAATGTTCCTAAAACCTAACCCGACGAGGCTAAAAATTCTAATCAGAATTCTCTTATATTTATATTTATGTTTCATAATGATTACATATATCTAATATAATAAGTCTAATATAGTAAGGGCAAGAACAACTGAATACCATATTTAGTTTAACAACGTTGAAGATTTTAATTGCATGATTATAAGGACGCAATTTTTTATACATTTTGAAAACATATCTTTACAATTCTTAGGGTAAGTGCACTCAGCCTAATGCTAATCTAAGGAAAAAGAGTGGCATAAAACAAATTAAGTAAAATTTTAACCAAGAATCCTCGGAACATTTATATTTTCAAAATTGTAACATTTACATGCTGTATCTCTAAAGAGATTGTACCAAAGAACCATATAAAACAATAGCGCTAAACGATGAAACGTTAATATTTTTTTTTAACTCAGCTTATTAAATGCCCCTATATATATTAACCTACTTTTTTAATACAACCGTTGGTTTTTTTCTTAATGAAAAAGAAGTCTTTAACTTACTGCTGAAAAAAAAAAATGTTCGAATTTTTACCAGAAACAGCTTGTTCCCAAAATGGGAGATGAGTGTAATATTTTAAATATATATATACATATGCATCCGTTCATTTTTATTAAGTATTTTTCAGTTGTCTAAAGATGAAAAGGATAATATCTTTCTGAAATTCATATTTTACGAAGTATTCAGATATATTACCAAATTTAGCCCAACATCTACATTTAGAATAAAACTAGCAGACACGCCCGGCGTTGCCCGGGGTCCGTAAATAATAACCTTAAACAAAGCTGAAGTTTGTATGATTTCATATCTTTTGAAATTTTTTTAATTAACGTAATTTCGGAGGCCCCCAATGCCTTCTGCAGCGTTTAGAGTGTTCCCAACAAACTTCTTTACGAACGAACATATAAACTGGGCCCCCGTTACCTAAGGCATCATGTACCGGAAGTGATCCGCGCGTGCCGGAGATAAACAAAATCCAAGTTGAGTGAGACAAACCTCGTAGTAATCAAGTCCATAGGGAAAAAAAAAAGAATGCATTATTAATGTTAGAATATGTTAGTAATTGAAATCTAAGGTAAAATTTCATAATACAGAAAGTAGCCGAATCGTAATCTAAGTTGAATGAACGAAATCCCGTTGAAATTGGGTCCGTAGAATCCGAGGAAAGAGTGCGGCCCCAAGCGGTGGAAGATGACCTCTCTCCTTGTAAATTTCACGAATTACTTTAAACATTAACACGATATTTAATAAACGGATAAAATCCCTTATCTTAAAAAAAAAAAAAAAAAACGCAATTTTTAATTTACGGCTGTAGTTTGTAAACATAAGTTGATGCTGAAAAAGGAGATCAATGTTCTAAAAAAGCGCTAGCTGAGGAATAAAGAAAGACCGGGCCCTAGGGGCCAGGGTTTTAACTGGGATGTAGTTGGGTATAAGTAAATTTTTTAGTAGTTTTAAAGTAGCTGGAGGACGCTGAAATTATGTTAAAGAAAATTGTAATAGAATCGGATAGTTTTTTAAACAGCTGCAACAAAGGCCCCAAGAAGGAGATTAATATTCAAAATTGGTAGTAGCTCAAGTCTGGGAAGTTTTTTTGTCATTCCTGTAGTAGCAGGACGACTTAAGAAGTTGTTTTAAAAAAAGCTAGTGAATCGGACCGTTTTTAAGGGACCTATAACAAAGGGACAAAGAGGGCCAATTGTTAGTAAAGAGCCGGGCCCTAACATGAAAACTTGTTAAAAGATCTAAGTTCTTAGCACTTTAGATTTTCAATTCGTCAAAATTAAGCATAGTGTATGAGTTAATCATTAGAATAAAATTTTAAAGAAATGCGAAAAAAAAGGGGGGTGGTGCTTAAAACAGAACACAAGCGTCCAGTAATAATAAGAGGGTGTTAGTCCGAGGAGAAGAGTGCAAGACTCAACTTATATAATTTAGTAGTTTTTAAAGTAGTCAGAGGATGCTAGAAATATGTTAAAGAAAATTGAAAGCAATTGCGATCAATTTTAAAGAAGCTGCACCAAGGGCTTCCTTGAAGGCGATTGATATTCAAAATTGGTTGTAGCTGAAGTCTTTTTTTTTTCCCTTTTTTGTCGTTTATGTAGTTGCTGCAGAACCTAAGAAGTTATTAGAAAAAAAGCTAGTGAATCGGACCATTTTTAAGGGACCTATACCAAAGAGCCCAAAGAGGGCCGACTGATAGCAAAGAGAAGGGCCATAACATGAGAACTTATTAAAAGATCTAAGTTCTTAGCACTTTAGATCTTCAATTAGTCAAAATTAATAATAGGGTATGAATTAAGAATTAGAATAAAATTTTAAAGAAATACGCCAAAGAGGGGGATGCATAAAACAGGGGCCATAGGGTCCAATAAAAATAAGAGGGTGTTGGTCCGGGCAGAAGAGTGCAAGACTTAACTTAAAAATTTTGCATTGAGAATGTGAGAAAATGAGATGGTGAAAAATGCATGCCGCACAAAATGTACAAGGAGCACCGACTGGGCCCTATAGAAGTGCCCTAGGATGGGCCCTAGGGTGCCAAGAATTTTAACTGTAATAAATAAACGGGAGAATAAATAAATGGAAAAAGGGTTCCAAAAATGAAAATTCGATTAAGAAGAGGCAACTTATTAACAATTTATGGTGTAAAAACTTTAAGGGTCCCTGTACCGGGACCCAAGGAGCCAGGGGCTTAACTGGCATGCAGTTGCGCATAAAGATATATTTTAGTAGTTTTTAAAGTAGTCAGAGGATGCTAAAAATGTGTTAAAGAAAATTGCAAGCAATTCCGATCATTTTTAAAGAAGCTGTGCCAAGGGTCCCAAGAAGGAGATTAATATTAAAAATTGGTGGTAGCTGAAGTCTGAATTTTTTATTTATTTATTGTAGTAGCAGGAGGGCCTAAGAAGTTGTTAGAAAAAAAAGCTTCTGAATCGGACCATTTTTAAGGGAGCTATATTATGGGACCCAACAGGGGCCAACTGATAGTTAAAAACAGGGTCCTAACACGGAAACATGTTACAATGTCTTAGTACTTAGCGTTTCAGATCTTCAAGTAATCAAAATTAAAGTAATCGGAGGACGCTAGAACTATGTTAAAGAAAATTGCAAGCAATTCGGTAATTTTTAAAGAAGCTGCACCAAGGGCAAAAGGCGATTAATATTCAAATTTAGTGGTAACTAAAGTTTTAGAATTTTTTTTGTCGCTCATGTTGTAGCTGTAAGGTCTAAGAAGTTGTTAGAATAAAAAGCTAGTGAATCGGACCATTTGTAACGGAGCTTTAATAGGAGGCCCAAGAGGGGCCTACTGATTGTTAAAAACAGGGCCCTAACATAAAAACATGTTAAAATGGTCTTAGTACTTAGCGAGTTAGATCTTCAATTAGTCAAAATTAAGCATAGGGTTTGAATTATTCGTTAGAATAATATTTTAAACAAATGCTCAAAAAATTGGGTAAATGTTTAAAAAAGGGCCCTTCCCAATAAAAATATGAGGGTGTTGATCCAGGAAGAGGTGTCCTAGACTCAACTTTAAATTATGTACTGAGAAGGTGAGAAAATCAGGGGGTGAAAAATTCTTGGCACACAGAAAGTTTAAGGGGCCCTGGACCGGGCCCTACGGCACCCTAGGGGCCCCAAGATCTAAACTGGAATGTAGAAATGTGGGACTAGCTGAATGGAAATAGGATCTCAAAAATGAAGATCGGATTAACGGGAAGCAATTTATTAATCTTTTATTTGCACAAAAACTTCAAGGGGCCAGGGTCATATCTGGAGAGTAGAAAAGCGAGAAGAACTAAATGGAGAAAGGTCCACCAAAATGGAGAAGATTGGATAAAAAGTGGGCAAGTTATTAACAATTTACTGCATAAAAACTTAAAAAGGCCAAAGGGCCCCAGCTCTTAAAAAATTAAAAATCTGAGCCGCAGGGGCATCAGGACCTGTCTTGGACTATCCTCACCTAAATTTTCAGACTTCTACGTGCGGTATATTTTGCTAGCCATTGCACACAGACAGACAGACACACACACACACAGACAGAGCTGTAAGACAGAGCGAAACTTTGTTTTATTAGTATAGATGAAACGTTAACTTACCTGTTGAATAAGCATTTACATTATCCATGTCTGTGTTTTGCATTATTACATATTTTCTTTTAAGTATTTTACAAGAAAGATGATTGAAAATTTATTATGAAGCCATTACATTGGATTTTTTACTGGAAATTCAAATATTTTTTAACAATTTGTACACCTACATTGTTTGCCAGCATTTTCGAGAAAATGGTTCATGCCATCAAAACGCACGTCATTTGTCTGAGATGCAAAAGGCCCCGAACGGGGACTTTCTTCGATTTTCTGTTTTACTTTCGCCACTGGCGAAGTTATTTCACGTTAAAATTCTATTTGAGTAAATATTCTTTTACCTTCTGAGGATTTTCCAACGGCTACAACAACCATATTTAGGTGTGATGATTAAAAAATGGCCACCATTTTATCCTCTTAATTTTGACAATAAATACTCAAAAATCAATCAAGCAAATCGATCAGGAAGCTTTCATATTTTTGTTATAAGACGTAATATATAGGCTATATAATTTTTTTTCTTTTCCGCCATGCTCCATCTTTTTTCTGAAAAGTTTGGTTCTATAGGTTCAAAATTTAAATCCAATCAAACAACCTGATTGTCTTTCTATTTCACAATGCTAATAGAGCCCGTAGAAATAGAGTCAAATAGTCAACTGTCTTTTTTCTTCAAAGTTTTGGAACCTATTAAGGGACAATTTTGTAGCCTGTATTGTCGAATGGTCCCAGTGGTTCGACAATATCTAGCTATTCATTTCTAATAATAATGGAAAGGACGAAAAAAAATAGCAATATAAAGTTCATGCATTAGAGGATTTGAGATTAATTCAGTTAATCTAATACACCTCTTGATCCCAATACTAACGTATTATTTGAATAATTTTCTTTGCCGAGATACACTTGCAGATTATAAGGTTAATCCTTGGATGAGGAGCAAAGGACCGCATCTTATATCCGAATATTATTGTTTTCGGATGCATGTACAGTGGTGGAATAAAAGTACCCCCTCCCTACTAACTCTGCAACTAAGTATAGTTAACAAAGTTACTGGTACCAAACGATTGGAAATAAAGTCTATTTTTAAATGATGTATACAAGGTTTGTTTAGGGGTCATCTACAAATAAAAACCAGGACAAACTTTCTTTATTCAATGGCAACACCCAATTTTGAAAAGATATTTTAAATATTCGATTCAAACTATGCCTATAAATGAAACTTCAAGTCATTTGGATGATAAGTATTTGACTATTAAACATTCAAAATTTAGAGCTTCTAATGTTAAATTACATTATCGTAATTTTATTCAGATCTCCTGAAATTATTATCCTAGTGTAATAATTTTGTGTGGGGTTATAATACTAAAAAAACCCAAACATAAATACATTGAATTTGTAATTTTATAATAAGTTTTATAATATGAATTTTGAATTATGAAATTAATATTCGGAAAAATATGTGAATATGTGAATATATAACCTACAATTATTTTGATAGATTTATATTTATTATGTCTTGCTTTATGCGAATTTTCAATTTCAAATTTTCCTTCCAAGTAGTATTCAGATTATGATTAAAAAAGTCTAAATGATGGTTTAAGAGGCCGTCTGCGATTTGCAGAAAAGTATAATTTGAAAAATATAGAATTTACTCATTTTATTAAAACATTTGTGTTGGCAGTAGACGAAACATTTTGAACGAGTGAAATGGTCATATTGGCAAAAAATAATACATTAATAGAAGTGACATAGTCATTCTGTACAATTTCAGTAATCGAGTACTTCAATTTGAATACAGCCCCTAAAATATTCTCATTTTAAAACAATTAATTTCACTGAAACAAATCGTACGAATTTCCTGAAAATTTTTTAGGCTAATTGAAGGGCATAGAATTTATTTATGGTGTCAGTCTTGGATATTGTTATTGAAAAAAACAAACTTAGAGTTTGTTTCGATATGTATATGGCCCTTAAGCAAATTTTATATACATCAGCTGAAAGTAGACTTCATTTACATTCATTTGGTACCAGTAACGTTCTTCTACAATAATTGGTTACTCAGTTTGTAGTATGGGGTGTTCAGTTTTTTTCCACGACTACATCTTCGCTGAATTATGATCTGTATAGGGTCATTCCACACAAAGTGAGCAAAAATTAAAAAAAAAAAAAAAAGTCGTGGCTGCGTAGTAACCGATTTTAATAAAATTTGATGCACAGATTCAATTCATATTCAAATAGAGCATTGCAAAATATTTCGACAAAAAAAAAAAAAAAAAAAAAAAAAAATTGGGCGTTCTGGACATTTAAAAAACTTGTGACATAGAATGGCATGTGTACCATCGTTCAAAGTTGCAAGTTTGAAGTTCCGTATCTTGAAAACTATTTAACATAAATTAAATCTTTTCGTAATATTGTAATCTCTGGAAAATTATCTTCATATTTATTTAGTAATAATAATTTGGTAACGTCATGGTTAATCTTAAATTTGTTGTAAAAATTGAAAATTTGTCAATTTTGAGAAAATTAAAAACATATTAAGATCGAATTGCTAAGAGTTTTTAAGTTGCCATGTATTTCCTTCACTTTTAAAAAAAATTAGAAACATTAAAAAAAAAGACAAAATCGTAATTTTTCCTCTTATTGATAGGGGAAAAAATAATGAAGGAACGGTCAGACATTATAGTTATTGCACGGACATAAAGATCAATAAGTCCATTTTATTCTAAAAAAAATTCAATTTTGTCTTTTGATTCCTAACGTCACAAAATTGGGTTAAAAAAGTCCTTCCGGCCAGTGCCGGGAGGAAGAGGTAGCTTTCATAATCCTTATTTAAAAAAAGCCAACTTATATCATGCAAACACACGAAGCTCAATTTAGTGGAAACCGAATATAGGAGATTCAATACTAATTTTTATCAATATAATGAATGAGAATTTCGCGAAATTAGTCAGCTTTATCCAAGCTGCTTTTCTTTAAAGTAACTTATATTTGGCTGCCAAATTCGGCAATTTCTTAAAGTGCCTGTCATTTTAAGACAACATGGTGGATGAGGCTAAGCAGTGAACTTGGTCGAGACCTTAGTAATTGCTGTGCACATGCTCACTCACATCGGAATCGGTTAATATATAGGAGTGCTGTCGCATGCAAAAAATCAGATTTTTCAAAATGTCACCCACAATAGAAATTGAAACTGCTATATCTGAGCCATTTTTTAAGGTAAAGACAAACAAAAAATGCTCCTGAATCCTTATATCAAGATCAAATACTTAAGAAAGAAACCTTTTTCAATTTCTAATTTTTTTGCACCTCACTTTAAATATATATATATTTTTTAATTTAATGGCCGCCATTTTGAAACAAGAAAGCTGATGAATCTGGCCAGCGAACTTGGTCGAGGTGTTGATGTATACTATCCACATGCCTTTTTACATCGAAATAGGCGAATACGTGTGTTATCGCGTGACAAATACAAGATCGTTTCAAAATGTTAGCCATGCTAGAAATTCAAAGTGCTATAAATCAACCATTTTTTAAGATATCAACAAAAGAACAAATTTTCAGAAACAAAAACTGCTCCGGAATCTTTGTATCAAGGCCAAACACATAAAAATTTTTTTTTTCATTTTCCAATTTTTTAATACCTCATTTTGAATTTTAAATTAAATTTTTTTAAATGGCAACCCTTTTGAAACAAGATGGCGAATGAAGCTGGCCAACGAACTCGGTCGAGAAATTGGTATGTACAATGTACACACCGAATTACATCGAAATCGGTTCATTAATACGCCTGTTATCGCGTGACAAAAATCAGGTCGTTTTAAAATGTCAGCCACAAAAGAAATTCAAAATGCTATAACTCAGCCATTTCTTAAGATATAGACGAAACAAAAACTGCTCCCGAATCTTTTTATCAAGGTCAAACACATAAGAAGAAAATATTTTTTCAATTTTCAATTTTTGGTACCACATTTCAAATTTTAAATTAAAAAAAAAATTAAATGGCCGCCATTTTGAAACAAAACGGCGGATGAAGCTGGCCAACGAACTCGGTCGAGAGATTGGTATGTACTATGTACACACCGAATTACATCCAAATCGGTTCATAAATACGCCTTTTATCGCGTGACAAAATTCAGGACGTTTCAAAATGTCAGCCACGCTAGAAATTCAAAATGCTATAACTCAGCCATTTTTTAAGATATAGACGAAACAAAAACTGCTCCGGAATCTTTCTATAAAGGTCAAATACATAAGAAAAAAATATTTTTCCATTTTTAATTTTTTGGTACCACATTTCAAGTTTTAAATTTTTTTAAAAATTTTAAATGGCCGTCATTTTGAAACAAAACGGCGGATGAAGCTGGCCAACGAACTCGGTCGAGACATTGGTATGTACTATGTACACACCGAATTACATCGAAATCGGTTCCTAATTACGGGAGTTACAGTGTGACATAGGTCAGATATATATATATATATATATATATATATATATATATATATTGATATATATATATATATAAATTTTGAACGGAGGGTGGTTTCGGGGTCTGGGGGTCATGATCGATGAAAATATACCAAAATTTTTTGAAATCGCTTTCCTCCGAACGGCTGCAATAGGTAGCTTTTTTGTAAAGAAAGCTACCTAAAAGCAATTTTTGTTGCATTCCAAGAGCTTTGATGTTTGAATTCGCGCGCGTTTTTTTACAATATTGCACGATCTCAAAAGGAAAAAATGTAGTGCTGCCATCTATGAATTTAGAGGATAAATATATATATTTGTACAACGAAATATTTTTTTTTTACTGTAGTTTAAAAGATATATATTAATAGCCAAAAATAAACTGAGAGTAAGAATAAAAGTTTCTATATTTAAAATATATACTTTTATCTATAATATCAAATAATTTAAAAGTTTAATAAAGCTTTCCTTCACTTCAAAAGAAGTGATAGAAATATTGCATTTTACACTTCAACATTTTTTACTAATTGTCTTTTTTCTCATTAAGGAATGAAAAGGCAAGAATGAAACTTCCGATATTCAAAATATATACTTTTATCTATAATGTCAAGTTGTTTTAACATTGTTAGAGGTATCCTTCATGTTTAAATGAATAATAGAAATATTGAATTTTTCCTTCAAAAATTTTCAAAAATATTTTTTTTTTGAAATTACGGAAGAAGTATACAATTACTAACTTACGCCGATCTGCTGCTTATTATTCATTCCTAATTCTAAATAATTTTTAACATAGTCTTTCCATTTCCAAGGCTAATTATCAAAACCGTTTTTAGCATGTTGACAAAATCTCGATTTTGCATCCACTTTTAATGTAAATTTTAATACTTAAATAAACAATCCTGAAATCTATTTTTTTTTTACATTTACTCATAAATAGATATGATCTACTTATATAATGATTTTCATTAAAATCTGTGACATGTCTGCCACAGCTGATTTGCTCCTTTTGTATGGAATGACTCTGTAAGGAATCTTTTCTTCGTCTACGCGCAAATTTTCAGAAAATACTTCAATTTCTTGACGTTTTATACAGAATCTATCTATAAATTGACGTACTTTAGCGAGTTTGAATATGTTTGTCCATTGACTTATTGTTACAGAGATGAAAATATATACAGTGTGTCCACGTATAACCTGACCTACCTTTATTTTCGCAACCGTTGGTCCTAGATGCATACTTCCAATTACAAAAATGGTTTAAATAAGGTAAAGGATTATATTTAAAATGATTTGGGTCAAGAAAAACATTTATTAAAAAATTACGAAATTTAAATTTTTATACTGTCCTCCGGTCCTATAAGTGATATTTATTAAAAATTTACTGGGACACTAACAAGTAAGACAAAAAAAGTCCCAATCATCTAGCATTAAAATTGACCGAGTTATGAAACTTTGAAATGCATGACTTAGACCGCTTTATTGCAACTCAAAACAGATGATTTCGGCTGTGTTTTCAGGGGTCATGTATAAAGTACTTAAACTTATTTCAAGGTTTCTGCGCTTTGAAAGAAATCGTTCAACTATTACAATAGAGATAACATTTATTAGTTAAGTTTCAGATTAGTAAAAATAATTGTATTTTAACATATGATTTATTGTGTAAGGATTTGAGGTTATGATTTCTTTTAGCAAAAAATAGTATATTATTTTCATAAGGTTTTATTTAACGTGCAACGATCGTCTTTCCAGTTTAAAATTTGTACTTAAACTTTAACTAACTTTCAAATATCCGATGGAAGTTAAATTTTACATACTGACTTACATCCGATGACAATGTAATATTGTTATAATTTTTACGCTTACCATTTATAAATACTTATATTAGAGGATAACACAAAAAAATTCCTATAGATTACCGTCAACAAGTTTAAGAAAGAGTTATAGATTAGATAACATAAACCTGCGATTGTTGTGTTTTTTTTTATAATTACGTTTTATGTATTTTTTAATGCTGAATAAAAAAATTACCTACACATTTAACCATCATATCAGGATTTTTCGCAAACCGTAAATTTCAAGGTTAAAAAATAGCGAAAAATCTGATACTATAGAACAGATGTAAGACTTTTTTTATTCAGTTTAATTTTATTTAATTCAATAATTTATTCAATTTTTTGGCTTATACTGGGTTTCTTACAGCTAAACAGCTCAGGGGTCCGATGAGGTTGGTAGGGGAGGGGGGATCAATTTTAACTTTGATTTTTTAACTTTGAAATTTGCGATTTGAGAAAAATCCTGACATGATGGTTCAAAATTAAGGTTATTTTTGGATTCATCGCTAAAAAATACATAAGAATCAATTTTCAAAACATAAAAAACATAGCACAACCCAAAATTTGAAAGACAGTGCAATCTAACAGCATTTTAAAATATGCATCATTTTGTAAAGAATTGAGGTAGTTGTTTTTCATCCTTTTATATAACAAAAATGCTGTTATTTGTATCCTTTTATGTATTCAGTACAAATAGTATATTTTGCAGAAATATGTCAGAATGATTAAAGAATTCAAATTTATATTGCAATGCTATTTTTACTCTCAACCATTTCTTTAACATATTTGACGAAATTATATTTCTACTAAATTTGTGAATGAACCCTAATTTGCAGCAAAAAATATGCTCCAACTTTAAACAGCTATTATTCGGTCAATTTTAATCGTAGAATAACGGGACTTTTTTTGCCTTACTTGTCCGTGTACCAGGAAAATTTTACTAAATATAACTTATAGGACCGGGGGACTGTATAAAAATTTAGATTCTGTAATTCTTCACAAAATTGTTTTTTCGCTTCAAACTTTTTTTATCTCAACTCCGCGCCTAATTTTGACCACTTTTGTAATTGGAAGTATGCATCTAGGACCAACGGTTGCGAAAATAAAGGCCGGTCAGGTTATACGTGGACAAACTGTATATATTATGTTACGATTGGCTCATCTATTTTTTAATGAAAGATACATTGCAATCATCCAATATTCTCCAACAAATGTCTTCTTGAAGCAGGGAATGATATTCAGAAAATAATATTGTTCTCAAAAACTTTCGAAGTTCCTTTTATGCCAAAGAAATTTCTAAATAATTTACCTTGCGTAAAGTTTACAGTTTTTTAATTTAATTTGAGTATAGTTTACAGCATTACTACAGTTTCAGAGAAACCACCCTGAACCGTAGAAACCCTTTTTTAGTTTCTGTAAAAGTGAAATTGTTAATTTCGCCATCAATAAACATTCGAAATATTTCATAAAGAGATTTCTGTGTCATTTCTGGATAGTTTTCTTTTAATGTGGAAATAGCTTCCTTTCATATAGGCAATATGTGAGAGCATTTTTCCAGTGAATCATTTCTTTTTTATGACTCCTACGTTTATCTAGAATTTCGTTTTTTGAAAAACAAAATTAACCATTTTTTTCTTTATTAGGGTTCCGTACTTAAAAAGTAAAAACGGAATCATTATAAGGTCACTCCTGTGTCTCTCTGTCTGTCTGTCTGTCTGTCACAGCCACTTTACTCGTAAACTATGGAACGTGGAAAGTTCAAATTGGGGGAAATAATAAAGACTATTGATCCACATATTTACAGATTAAGAAATATTCATAAACATATTTAGGAAAAATGTATAGGGGCTAATTAATTTACTTGAAAAAAGAAATATTTTCTTTGTATATAGTGTGGGGTATAGTGTGAAAGCTCTCGTAACGCTGAACTAAAAAATACATTTCTTTTAATTTTCGGTATTATATTTTCAAAGTTATGGTCGAAAATATAGTGCAAAATTATGTACCCCCCCCCCCCCCAATCTAATTCCGAATCTACTGAAAATAAAATTCTGAAAAAATTAGAGGTAGTAGACGTTAGTTTAAACCTTGCAGGAAAATTATAGCGATTGCCATAGGTCACTTGGTTTTTGAGAAAATCGCATTTTTCCGTTACACACAAATTTCGATTTATGGGCATTCATCAAAAGTGTTGAGCAGCGCTAGAGGTACCTATCGTAGCAGAAGTATAAAAGCGTTGTTGATCATGAATTTCATAAAAAATCGTCGGTAATTAGCCGAGATATTAACCGTTAAAGACACGGACGGTTTGGACATACATAATGACGGGGATGGCGTACTCAATGCTCCATCACGTTTAAAGCCTAGATAACAAATTTATAGATATGTTTGTGTAATGCAATGTCCAGTAGCAGTATAAAAGCAATAAACGTCAAATTGTCAAAAACAGATTAATTTAATGAGAATTAATCACATAAATACTAGGGTATTCGCGACTTGTTTGCATTGAGTGGCTCTCTCAATACACCTACTGTGTCTTTAAAGGTTAACTAAAAACCTGTATGGAAAAACGCGGCACAGACCAAAGAGGCGTTGCTAATTCGCTACCTCCTTTCGAAGCTTAGCAAACAAGGTTTTTGTTTTAGATACACTGTAAAAAGAAAAAATTGTTACGACGCTGAATTTAGTTTTATGAAATGCCAAATGAAGTTTAAATATGCACTACTTTTCTTGTCAGTGCCAAATTAAATTCATCATGAACAGATTTGGATAAGATTTAAATAAGATTTATACAGAATAGCAATATTTGATATTATTTAGGCTTCATATCGCTTTGTACTTTTGCGGTATACCCATTCGTACTTTCCTAGTATACATACAGCTATACCAAACCCTACGTTGTATAGTTTTTACGAAGTCTTATTTTTCTTTAAAAACGATTGTTTTAATAATACAGTTCAAAATTCATATACTTATTGTACGGAACCCTATGAGCGTGAGTAATTCTCGCACTTGACTGTTTATTTTCATTGATTAGAGTTTTCTATATACCGAATTGATATTTACGTTCTTCATATTCATTCATATTTCCGTTCTTCGTTGCTACACCGTTCTTCTATCTTGAAGATTTTCTGAACTTTCAACTATAATTTCCGCTGTCTGAGTTTAATTCCTTTTCTTTTTAAACACTAAACCACACACTTCTTTATTATCTGTTGATTTAGAATTTACGGAAAGTTCTACCTCATTAGATATATCGGGTTAAATCGCGACATAAATTATTTACATCTTCCTCATCTCTTTCTACTTTGGGATCACGTGACAAGCAAACGATTTTTGGATCACCCAAAAAAACCCATCTTAATCTTACTGTTCGAAATAATTAAAAAATTAGCAGACATCTTATCCTTAAAATCGAAATACATCCCACGACGATATTTATAAAGCTACTACAAATATATCAATTTGAATAAAGAAAATATCTCACAAAGTAGGAATCAGATTTTATAAATAACACTTACAAGAAAAGGTTGCTAGGAATGAAAAACCAACATGTCTAAGAAATTCTACAAAGAACGTTGCAGCACGCGTAGCAAAAGCACCGTAGTGGGAAGTTCGAATTTGGGACGTTCCGAATAGCTTTGAAAACTAACGTAGGTGCCAACTCTCCCTTTTTGGAAGCAACTAGTTTTTTCAAGAATTTTGATCGATTTATTATACGAGGAGCTATCGAAAAGTTCCCGGGCTGCTATTACTGTGATTATCTCTGTAAAAGCGGAGATAAAAGTGGTGTCGGTTGGATTCTCCAAACCCTCCTCTACACATGTCACTACTTGATTTTAATGTGTAAGCACGCAATTTTTTGCTACGTTTTTTTTCGACTTCGTGTTTTGAACTGTTTGCGATTTAGCAATGATGTGTGCATCAAATTTTTTGTGAAACTCAGTAAATCTGCAACCGAAACTCATGAAATGCTTCGTATGGCTTTTGGTGATGAAGCTTCAAATCGGACAACTCTGGTTGAATGGCGCTCGCGTTTCAAGACGGGTCGTCATTCATTTGAAGATGACAGGGCGACTAAGCACAAGCAAAACAGATGAAAATGTGGAACAAATTGGAAAACTCATATGAGATGATCGTCGCCTAACTACCCAAGAGCTTGCAGACAAAGTTAGAATCGGTTATGAGTTCGGCAAGAAATTTTGACGGAGAATTTGAGCATGCGGCGTAGTGCTACAAAGTTTCTTCCAAGACTCCTGACAAACAATCGCTGAAGACAATGCAACTTTTAGCTCATAACAACATGGTTGTTTCTCCCCACCCTGCTATTCATCGGACAAGTGATTTTGCATTATTCTCAAAGTTGAAAATGATACTGAAAGGACGACGTTTTGCAACTGTGTCCGATATTCACCGATAATCACAGGCAGTGTTCTTGACAGCATTCGAAAGAATGACTTCAGGAGAGCTTTCGAGAAGTGGAGAAACCGATGGTATCGGTGTATACGTTCACAAGGTGACTATTTTGATGTAGATGGCAGCCAAAATTATGTAAGTTCAAACAAAACTTGTTTTTTCATCAGGTCCAGGAACATTCCGATATCAACTCGTACTTCTTAACCCTTTAACTGCCGACGAAATCTTACGCGATCTGCAGTGCGTTACTTAAATCGCATATTTCTGCAATTAAAGAAAGTGTATATTAGTTTTCTGAAATAGCAGTAAGAAAATGCATATGTTATACTGTTATATATAATGGCGCAGGTAGTGAAAATTGCCTCGCTATAATTGGAATTCCCCATCTCTTTAATAGATGCATGTATTTTCAACAGCCGTATATATACGTATGGGGCGGTTAAGGGGTTAATTCAGGGTTTATGTTAAGATGGTGGATGAAGCTGGTGCCAACGAACTCGTTTGAGACATTGGTTTGTACTATGTAAACACCAAATTACGGCCAAATCGGTTCAAAAATACGAAAGTTACAGTGTGACAAAGATCAGATGTATATATATATATATATATATATATATATATATATATATATATATATTATATATATACACTATATGGCCATTAATGACCGGCAACTTTCAATTTTTGACATTTTGTCGAATATTTAAACATATACTTGACAGATTCCTCTGGAATTTCTGGATTAAAAAGAACAGGTATGACCTCATATTTAGCAATGTCGATTTGTTACGGGGGGCAATTAGGGGGCCAACAAAAAATCAAAGCAAAAAAATAATACTTGGGATCACCGTGTAAAATAAAATGCACGAAATGATCTACCGATACCGAATATAATAAAAAAAACATTGTGCAATATGTGTATTCTTTTGTGTAAGAATCGCACGTATATTAATAGAGATAGATATACCGATTTATTAAAAAAAAAATTCTTGCATGTTTTTTGCTTATAACATGCAGGGTTTTAAACCAAAGTTAACTTCGGTTTCAGAAAAATTGACAAAATATAGTAGAAACAATATAGTGCAATAGGAATATAAATATATTAAATAGTTTAGGAAATATGATCAATTGTATGAAATAATTTTTATCTGCGCATGCGCGATCGATAACTAGGATCATTTTGCACAATTTAATAGTCAACTCTATGGAGCAACTTATTAAAAAAAATCTTCTAGTCAAATATCGTAACAATTCAGAAAGATATCGGCGTTAAAGTGAGCAAATTTTTAGTTGTTCTCTAAAAGCAGCTCAATGATAAGAGATTTTACACAAATTGTCATTTTTTATTAACTGACTTTCAGAAAAAAGTTAGTATTTAGTGAGTATCAACGAGTAGATTTGGAAAAAAAATGTTTCGATTTTGATATTTCTTTTGATGGTATAGGCTCGTTCTGGTGGTTATCCAAGAAGAAATAAAGCATCAATAAAAAATGAAAAAAAGAATTAAAAATTAAAAATGACAATTTTTGGAAAATCTCTGGATTATCATTTATCATTGGATTATCATTTAGCTGCTTTTAGAGAACAACTAAAAATTTGCTCACTCTAACGCAGATAACTTTCTGAATTTTTACGATATTTGACTAGATTTTTTTTAATAAGTTGCTCCATAGAGTTGACTATTAAATTATGTAAAATGATCCTTGTTATCGTTCGCGCATGCGCAGATAAAAATTATTTCATACAACTGCTCATATTTCCTAAAATATTAAATATATTTATATTCCAATTGCCCTATATTGTTTCTGCTATATTTTGAAAATTTTTCAGAAACCGGCGTTAAATTTGGTTGAAAATCCTGCATATTATAAGCAAAAAACATGCAAGAATTTTTTTCAAATAAATCGCTATATCTCTATTAATATACGTGCTATTCTTACACATATTGCACAATGTCTGTTTATTTATATTTGGTAGCGATAGATCATTTCGGGATTTTATTTTACAGGGTGATCCCAAGTATTATTATTTTTTATTTTTTTGTTGGACCCCTAATTGCGTCCCTTATCAAATCGACATTGCTAAATATGAGGTCATACCTGTTTTTTTCAATCCTGAAATTACAGAGGAATCTGTCAAGTATATTTCTAAATATTCGACAAAATGTCTAAAATTGAAA
The DNA here is from genome assembly GCA_963932465.1 of Maratus speciosus. Taxonomy (NCBI): domain Eukaryota; kingdom Metazoa; phylum Arthropoda; class Arachnida; order Araneae; family Salticidae; genus Maratus; species Maratus speciosus. The sequence continues at coordinate 115,500,797 of OZ010796.1, read as the reverse complement.
GCTGCCGGTCATTAATGGCAGTATAGTGTATATATATAATCGTATATATATATATATATCACACCATTTGAACTGAGGGTGGTTTCGGTGTCTGGACTGTCATGATCGATGAAAATATACCAAAATTTTTCGGAATCGCTTTCCTCCGAACGGCTGCAATAGGTAGCTTTTTGTAATGAAAGCTACCCCAAAAAATGCTAAAGTAATGTTCCGAAAGTGGAAGCAATGCCGCTTAGTAAGTTAATATATCTTGTATTTCAATCCGATTTTTCGTTGGTTTGTTTTAGGCAGTTATTTAACGGGGAAAAGGGCCAAATTTCAGTAAACATTCCTCCATAATTTACTCTATATTTGTGTTCTTCAGAAAATATATTTTGAGTTAACTGGAGTAAGAGTGAAAAACAGTTGTTTTTCAAAATAATTCCTTTTTGGCACAAGAGTTCTATTGAAGAGATTTGCTTTACAGTGTAGTTTACTGGAACAGAACTTCACAAGCAACAGCTATGCGAATAAAAAAAAAATTCAACAACAAAGAGAAATTTTTAGTGCTTTATTTAAAAAATATAAGATTTATGAATTAATACAAGAAACACTGGTGTATATTTTTCGAAAAAAAAGCTTTTTTTTTAACAAAGAAAAAATAATTATTAGCCTGAGAATTGACCATTGCATTCCATCATATTCTCTCTTACGATGAGTAAATATTCGAAAATTACGTCTTAAGCAAATAATGATTTAAAAGGTGAGTATCAATGTAAGGTTTTTCTTCAGTTAACATAATTTCTATTGTCTCGCCTGATATGCTGAGTTCTGGTTAATTCGAAACTATAAATAAATTATATGTGTCGTCTAGTTGCAAAACCGGCCCACTCCTCAAAATTTGAAAATGTGTTTTTTCAATTTTTAAGTTCAAAGTAAACGTTTCTACCATCTGGAAACAATAAACCATGCCAAAGCTGGTCAAATATACTGTCCTAATGACTATAAAACTAAAGAGTTTTGGTTCCAATCTTATTTTGGCTAAGTGTGTCAAAAAAATCAGCTTTCCCCCAAAATTTTATTTTTTGGGGATGTCCGATTTTACAACTAGACGACACATATCGCGTCAATTGCTATCAACATAAATAATAATCATATAAATGACTGATTACTGTCATTCAGAAGTTAACAAGGTTTCTAACAGGAATCTTCAGTGTAAAATCCTTTCCTAAAAGATGCAACTACAATGAACCCTATATCTACTGACGGTACTTATAAGAACCACTAAAATAACTGGTTATAAATTTCATTTAACATTTCGATTATTACTAATACAGTTTTGAATGATTTATAGATACATTACTTTATCTTGTTCCAAAAGCATTATTGGTTACATAAAACAAAAATATTTATAAAAGAATGATTTCTTTTGGCTTTGCATCTTTTCAGCTTTCTTTACGCTGTGGGGGGGGGGGGGGGGGAGGATTCAATTCGGAAATATTTTTATATTTCTATTGTAAGAACATTATATTTTTATATTTCCTAATTCTACAAAATACTAAGAAAAATATTTATAATAAAAGATTTGATTGGGGTTATAAATGTTGCACAAAATCGCTATAAATTCAAATTTAATTAATCCTAAATCCTTCAATCTTTTTAAAATTTATGAAATGATTATGCAAATCTTCTAATGTAGTTTCAAAAATTCACGAAAAATTCTTTAGAAGATAAAATTTTCAAGAATTCGTAATTCAGTAGATAAAGGGTTAACAGATCTACAATATATTATAATTCCTATACGTTTATCTTAACATGTTCTCTTAATTTTATGAGCGAAATTTCTCTTTATCTTAGGAGGACATTTTCAATGAAAAATGTACAGAGTATTGAAAAATTATTTACTCTACCTCATTAACTCTCCCGGTTGAAGGTACACTGTAAAAAATGAAAATGTTCTTTATCTAGTAAGAAAATGTACGGAAATGTAACATAAACTCTTCAGAGTTACTCACGATTCCGAAAAGCGACCTTTATCTTCAGAAATCAACAAATTTCCTAGATTTAAAGTAGCATTTCTCAAACAAAAGGCTTTATTTGCTGCCTATTAAAAAAAATAAAACCAGAAACTTTTTAAAAAAAGTTTTTACTATACATTAATCAGTCTTCTCAACTCAAAATTTTTGGCTATCAATTCTAATGTACACTTTTTCATGTTCCATAGACAAACTGGGTAAATAAATAGCATTAACACTGATGTTAAACGAGCCGATTTCAGAAGTTATATGCACAATGGTAAATCTGGTACTTAGATTTTGAAATTGAACTAAATGATCATAAATGCCTCATTGAAACGGAATAGCATGTGTAAATATGCTCCAAGATAAGTAAGGTTTCCGAAAATATAATACAAGGTGTCCCAAATGTCCCTGACACACTTTAAAATTTAGTATAAATTCTTGTGATTGTCATACAGGAGGACAGTTTGGACTAAAATGTTTCTCAGGATGAAACATTTTCACCATGCGAATGAAAATAATTAGGTCTAAACTTCGATCGTAGATGGCGCCACTTGTCCGTATGTTTGGTTTCAAACATGCGTTTTTTCTGATTTTCAGATTAGTTTTTGACGCTGTGACACAGAAATGACGACTCCTAGCGGAAAAGCTAATTGGATAGGTTGGTACTTCGAAACCAAATCGAAACTAATTTGAAAATCAGAAAAAAACGCATGTTTGAAACCAAACATACGGACAAGTGGCGCTATCTATGATCGAAGTTTGGAACTAATTATTTTAATTCGCTTGAAGAAAATTTTTCATCCTGAGAAGCGTTTTAGTTCAAACCGCACTCCTGTACCAGAATTACATGATTTTATATTGAATTTTAAAATGTGTCAGGGACTTTTTGACATCCTGTATAACCTCTGCCAAGTTACTAATAAAAAACATTAGTTTATCATCAGAAACATTAGAAAATAATAGATTTCCCAGATTTAAAGAAGCATATCTTACACAAGTCTCTTCTTCTACCCGTAATTTTCGGAAACATTGCGAAGTAGTTTTGACAGCGCACCAATTGGTATTCCCAATCCGATATCAACGCAAAACACCCTTTTTTTTAATGCTATTAATTATCAAGTGATTATTGTCAGTTGCGTAACAGAATTTATACATCCAACAGTAATAAAATACTGTTAATTTTGCAGTTCTTGTCTGTTGTGTATCAAACGTTTATTTCAGAGTTTATACTCACATCCAAGAAGGACTGTCCAACAGTACGTGTCATATACTTCCCAAGAACAGCTTGCTTCGCAAATATGGGATGTTATTGGAACGGATGTAAAGATGCTAGACAATGATGCAATATAACGTTAATATAATCTTCATTTATTTTGTTTCAATCCATTTTGAATATGAAGAAAATACATTCAATGCCAACCATTTTGTACTGCCCTAGTATGTAGTCAACTTCATTCAAGGGCGCATTTCTACATTTTCGAAATGACGCAAAATTTATGCAAAAGGAACTAATGAACAAAGATACAGTGACGCAAGCATCCATTCATATTGAATGAAATTTTTTAGGACCACATTCGGAATGTGTAATATATGTCATGTAAAAAATTGGCGTTATCAGTACGCCCATACTAAAATTTTAAGATCAGAAAACAATCTTATCTGAAGTTATCATTCTCTGTTTTGCTGTTGTTTCAAATTATATGCCAATAATTTTGTAAGCCGACAGCAAAGAAATATTCTCAGATGATAAATGCTCAGATGATAAATGTGCTATGTGAAAAAAAAAAAAGAGTTAATCATATGATTGAAGATAATCAATGGTCGTCTAACATCTGTTAAAATATATTTAAAAAAAACCTAATACCCATAGAGATTTTAATTGGTAAAGGATGCTTTTGATAATAAACGCAAAAAAAGGTAGATCTCAGATGATAAAGGTGATAAGTGACACAATCATCATTTTGAGAAAATGAACTGTAAAATTCCAAAAATCTATTTGCGTTTAATGTCAAATGCTTCCTTTATCAATTAAAATTTCTGCGAGTATTAGGTTTTTTTTCAAACAGTAATTTAACAGATGGTAGAGTTCCATTGATTATCTTGAATCATATGATTAACTCAATCTTTTTTTTATTTTGTCACACACCAACTTTATCATCTGAACTCTTCAAATATTTGGAACTTTACTGCACATTTTCTCAAACTGATGGTTGTGTCACTTACCAACTTTATCGTCTGATCTCCTCATTTATGGAGAGAACGTGATACGATTTTCATTTAAATACAGGATAAATCAATTTCTGGAATGAATAATCAGTAAAAGATATTAGAAGTTAGATGGCTAACTAGTGAGGTTGTTCTTTCTTCATTCTGTGAGCGTCTTCTGATAAGAAAAATATCTCGAGTTCCCAATCTATCTTCAGTTATTCCTATTTGACCTTTTAGACGTCATTAACCCACTTATACTTCCTATGATGTTGTATCGAAAAACGATCCTATATGTATGTAATTTTTATACATATGTAATTTATAAACATTATCATAAGTTCTCTAATGCTTGAAAATATGAATCAGATATCACAGCCATTACATTTTCGCATATTATGTTGGAAAATACGCATTCGACAAATTGTTTTTGTACTGCACGAGAGAAGATTAAAAAAAAAAAAATCTTCTTATGGATCTAAACATAAACATAACCAATTTTATACTAATTTCAAATGTTGAAAGGGCAAAATACAAACTTTAAAACCAGTAAAAATATGTTTATTTCAACTGTTGACATGTTTCGACTCATCCCGAGTCATTTTCAAAACAAATAAATGAAACTTATCTAAATTTGCACGGTCTATGAAACGCCATTATTCAGTTTTCCACGTGTTCTTTCATATACGTGATGATGATTAGACATGAATGATGGCGTTTCATAGACCGTACAAATTTAGAACAGTTTCATTTATTTGTTTTGAAAATGACTCGAGGTGAGTCGAAACATTTCAGCAGTCGAAATAAACATATTTTTACTGGTTTTAAAGTTTTAATTCACACCTTTTAGCATTTGAAATTATTATATTATTACAAGCTGTTAATTGGCTACATATTTATTATTTACATAACCAATTTTGTTTGCTTTACTTTTTACTCTGTAGTAAGGTCTCCAACTTTTGAATCATCGCATGAAATATATTTAATAACTCTTAATAACAATTTCTTAATGCTCGTAAACGTTGTTATATCAAGGTCGTTTTGTAATTTTGTAATAAGAGTAAGATTTTCGTGAATTCAAAATTATAATCCATTTTAAATACATATATTTCAAGTGCAGAAGATATTTTTCTTCAATTTAATAGGACTCAGCGCCTATTTATTTTTTTATTTATGCTTTTTTAATACGTTTTTACATATCATAAAATGAAATAGTTAAACAAATTGATATTCCTGACAAAAAATATAATATCGTGGATAAATTTTGAAAAAACTTTTGATTAAAAAATATTTAATAAAATTTTAAACTTTTGATATTTGTAATATTTTAACACAGTATTTTTTTCTTCTATTCACAGTAGTACTTTTCATAACTTGAGGGATTTATATTTTAAATAAATCCACTAGTTTATAAAAACAAAAATTAGAATGACCTTTTCTACGCTATAATGCAGTGAAAATCATGAAATTTCTTCTTATTTACTTTTTTAAAACATTTTGTATTCATTCTATTACAAAATCCATCACTATTTGTATTGAATATATCTTTAGACACGTAAATTGCAGTCATATCTGTTGCAGTTTAAGCATTTTAAAGGTAGAAGAAAACAACACTAGGCTGAAAAAAATGAATTTAAAAATTTGTACTATAATGCAATCAAGCGGAAGTGGATGCAATAAAAAGTCTATCTATATTATAAGGGATATATAATAACTGATTCTATATTAAAAAGGAAAATATTTTCCCTATATATATATTATAAAAGGCAAACGTGTCCATGCGTAACACTGACGTCATTTTCCGATTGACAACACTTGACGATGAAATTTCGGTTTTGCAATTTTTGCTACTGTATTTTTTAAAATTTGCAAGTACCGCGCATATTCAGTTTTTACAGCTTCGGAATACGGAAAAAAATATACTTTCAAATGTAATTTGAAAACTATATCGGGCTTTGTTTGAAAACTGTTTCGCAATTTACGCAATTTTTATTGTTTTGTTAAAAAAATTTCAAGCATGAATTTTTTTAAAATCTATCTCTATCGCGTGCAGATGATTGCAAAAGAGAAATCCGTTTACACTTTAATTTAATATAAAAAGCTCATCATTTGTTTCCAGCATATATTCCATAACGAAATTAAAACATTCATCAACCAATAAATAAAACAAAAAAATACAAATTTAAGACATGTATTTGAATTTCGCGCATATACCACTAAAATAAACATAATAAAAAAGACTGAATGTAAATAGCAATCTTTGGAGATCCTTTCGGGTTTTAACTCCTGTCGCGAGGTCAAAATATTGCTTTTAATATGTTTCAAGACTTTATTTGAACGCCTTACTTTTCACGTAAATATGATTTTTGGTTTTGTTAGTGGGCATTCTAAAAAAATATAATTCATGTAAAAAATCTATTAGAGTTATCAATTAAAAAAAAAAGAAGGAGACCCGTGCGAAGCTTTCTCTTGAGATTTTTTGCTGATATTTATTTCATTCGTTTTTTGATTAACTGCATTTTTTTTTTTAAATCAAAGAACGTGTTTTAACGATATATAAGTGCACTACGTCAAAAGCTGCTTGCAGTTGCAGAACCTTTCGAAAAATACCTCATTCATCACTGTTGATTTAGAATGTGCAGAGAAAAAATGATGATAACATCAGAAACACTACATACATGAAGGTTTTCAACCATGTTCTGTAATCCGGGAAGCCCGGGTATTTATATTGATAGGTTCTTTACGTAACTTCGCCAGAATTGATTAGAAATGCATAAATACATTTTAAGTGGAGGTCCCACTTCTATGGATAATTTATTTTGTATTTTTTGCGTTCCTCAAGTGTGTAGATTGTTGCTCTAAAGCAGTTTCGTGCTTTCCAATTCCTTATAATCTTCTTTTCCGGTCAAACATAACTCGATTGTAAAACTTTAAATTCGTTTTGCTCGAAACCATACTTTTCTAACTTGGTGACCCTTTTCTCGCAAACTATTGGACAAATTTCCTCCATTTTTTTATTTAACCATTAAAAGCTCTATGTAAGGATGCACCACCTGTGGCCCGCGGGCCAAAAGTGCCCCGCGATGGGTTAACGTGTGACCCGTGAATTTCGTCAATTTATAACTGGAAAAAAATGAAATTTTTGTCCATATCTTCGCAGGTAAAAATCGTGAATTTCATCAAGTTAAATTTCTTCAGTTATTTAAAAATCGCGAATTTCATTGATCGTGCGCGAAAAAATCGTGAATTTCGTTGGTCGGATGCGTAAAAATGCCGACTTTTGACGATGGGGCTCGGAAAAATCGCGAATTTTGTCGATAAGGCGCGGAAAAATCGCAAACTTTGTTGATCGAAAACGGAAAAGTCGCAAATTTCGCCAATCGGGTACGAAAACGTCATGAATTTTTTCGATCGGGCTCGAAAAAAAGTGCAAATTTCGTTGATCTTGCACGAAATAATCGCGAACTCTGTCGATCGAGCGCACAAAAATTGCAAATTTTGTTGATCGGGCGCAGAAAAATCGTGAATTTTGTTGATCGGCTGCGAAAAAAACCGTGAGTTTCGTCAGTCGAGAGAAAAAATCGTGAATTTTGTCAATTTTTCGAGGGGAAAACTGCATATTTCGTCAGTCAGTTAAAAATCACGAATTTTGCCGATAGGGTGCGGAAAATCGCGAATGTTGTCGATTAGGAGCGGAAAAATCGCGAATGTTGTCGATTAGGAGCGGAAAATCTCATCTTTCATTGATCGGCTTCGGAAAAATCGCGTGTTTTGTCTTGAGAAAATTTCATCGATCGGGCGCGAAAAAATCGCAAATTTCATCGATCACGCGAGTAATAACTCCAAATTTCGTCGATCAGGCGCGTAATAATCACAAATTTCGTCGATCGGGAACGGTAAAATTGCGAATTTTGCCTATGTTGCACGAAAAATTGAAAATTTTGTTTATCGGCTGCAGAAAAATCGCGAGTTTCCTGCGTTTATCGCGATTTTCGTGACATTGTCGCGGGGAAAAAAATTATAAATTTTGTCAAATTCAGTTAAAAATCGCGAACTGCGTTTGGGTGCGGAAAAATCGCAAATTTCGTCACTCAGGTATGAAAAAATCGCAAATTTCCTCGATTGGGCACGGAAAAAGGGTGAGTTTTGTCAATCGGGCTCGAAAAAATCGCAAATTTCGATGATTGGTCACAAAAAAAGTACATTTTGTCGATCAGGCGCGAAAAAATATAAAATTTCGCGGATCGCTTCGCGGGAAAATAGCGAATTTCGTCGATCGGGTGCAGAAAAATCGCGAATTTTGTAGATCAGATGCGGAAAAATCGCGAACTTGGGCTATAGGCTTTAGAAAAATTGCTAATTTTGTTGATCAGGCACGGAAAAATTTCACATTTCGTTGATCAGTCGTGAAAAAAATCTCAAATTAAGTTGATCGGCTCCTCCTCCCCTCCCCCGCCTTCGTTTATAAATTTCGCATTATTTTTCAACGCTGGCCACTTTCATGCCTATGTTTGTTTTTTAGCATTTTTAATAAAACAAAATTTAACCTCCCGAATAAAGTCAATGAAAATTATCACTCTTTGAAAATAATCCTTGCTATGTCTCTGTTATACAACCAATGTAAAATGTTGACGTATTCTTGTCAATTGAATTGGATATGTTGACTGGGTAGGGGAACCTAGAGGGCTAAACCCCTCCCCCTCTGAAACCATATTTTTTATATGATTCTAGGCCTCAGATCTGCTCCCTGAAACAGAATTCCTTTCGTGTTACTGATGTGGCCCCCGACAATCCAGACATTTTTATAAGTGGCCCTTCTCTAAAAAAGGTTGTGCTACTATGGTACTACTATGTACTACTATGGTATCATTTATGATACCATCAGTGTTCCCGATTCAGTGGATTTTTTTATTCACAAATTCCGTATTCACACCAGAAATTTAAAATGGAATTTTTTTGATTTATTTAATAAAAGACATTTCGTTATTAAAGTAAGCAAAATTTACTATATAGATTTTTCTGGCATGAATTCCGATTCTCTGAATTACGCAATTTCGGGAACGCATTCTACCCTGGATTAAAAGAAATAATTTTACTAATTAGTTATTTTTTCGAGATTGCAAATGTTAAAGAAAAAAGGCAAAAAAATTACAGTTTTTCTTAAAATGACCGCCATTTTGTCAAAAATCAGCTTTTAAATCTAAATATTTGTATAAAGTACAAAGAATTAAAGGCTCTTTCATAATTCGGCGATATCTAATTTGTTTCAGATGCTTGTGATTGCCGGTCTGCCGGTGCTCGCCGTCGCAAAAGTCGTATTATTATATATTTTAACCCAAAAATTTAAATCTATGAGCGTAATGTCATTAAATATAATTCAAAAAGTCGGAAGGAGGTATCTCTTTTCTTTGTAACCGAAAACAAATCGTAAAAATGTCTTGGATTTTAAGCGAAAAAAGTAGAACTTCTCTTTAAGTAGAAAAGTAAAATATTGACATTTTTGTCATTTTTTGCAAAGGATACCGATTCCCTTTATAGATAATTCATGCAGGTGACTATTAAGGGGACACGTTACCCTTTAAACTTTTTTTTCTATTTTTAAAAATAATGTTTTGATCTCTTATTAAATGTTTTTATGGAGGAAAATGTTTTAATCAAGAAAAGTGAAACTCTTGTTATAAAATGTGACAGAAACTGAATTTTGTTGGAAATAAATAAAATAAATTTAAAAACCCTACTTCTGCAATTTTCAATTTTTCGATTTTTATTTTCTTTTGCCTGTTATTACACGTGTGTTCTAGGTACGTGTGTACAAATAAATTGTCGTCACACATGTAAAATACAGTACAAATAACTAAATACCTAACTTTTTCATTAAAAAAATAAACTGTTTATCTTACTAAAATTCCTATCCCTAATTTTATGAAATGAACCTTGAGAATCATCCAAAAAATAGCGAGTCAATTGAAAAATATATGTTGAGGTTTTATCATTTTGATCATACTAATATACTGAAGAAACGCAAACTGACGAAAAAGGAATTTGAAGGTTGCAACTCTGAAACATTTGAAGGGATGAATTAAAAATCCCTTTTCACCTATTTTCAATCATTGCATTTTTGCGTACCTTCATCAGACTATACTAGGAATGTGTAAATGTAACAAGTTGAAAAAAAATATATTTTCGTCCTTTTTCGCAAGGTGAATGATAGTGAATTGCCTAAGGCCGCAACTTTTGCCAGTGTTTTAACAAGAGGGCTAACACTCATATTCCCTATCCACCTCAACTGACGATTAAGCGCGAAAACTTCGTCGAAAGCTCAAATGGTATTGTATGCAATGAGGCTAAATGATGAATACCATTTGAACGTTGGTCCGAACGTTTTCGGACTAACCGGCAAATGAGGTAGGTGGTGAATACAAGAATATGGATAGCTGATTGTCTGTTGTTCCATTTGTCGGTATCGACAGTGTCGCCAATTATACCATGAAGCATAGAATTGGTTATTTTGTGGTTTCTGTTCGTAGGTAAAGTCGGAAAAATTGTTTTGATTCAACGAGTGTGTCACCCAAAAATCTTTTAAATGAGAAGCGAAGACTATTTTTTTTTAATTCTAAGAATTTGTTCTTTCTTGTCTCTGCCTAACTTTTTACACAATCTAGTCTCTTCGATGATGGCTAAGCCTAGTGGTGTTTGTGTTAGAGGTCTATCTCATAACAGGTTATTCAAGATACCTCTAACTTGATACATTGTAGTTTTGTGACAAGGTATCTTGAGTGCAGCACTATTTTTAATATGAAAAAAAGATTGTGAGTTTAAAGAATAATAATGAATAATCAGAATTTCAGAATTTTATATAATGCGAAGACTGAAATTCACATTTTTTTAAATTGTGCAAAAAATGTTATGAATAGAAAACCAAATAAACAATAAAACGACCTAAGATTGAATATATATATATATATATATATATCTGTTACAACTATTGCATTCTTCTCTTTCAATTTAAAGTTTTCTCACTTCACCTTTACTCTTAAAATGTTATTAATAACAAAACTTTTCCCTAAATTTGTTTTAAATGAATATTTCAATGTAAATGGCAGTAAAATAGTCAAACCTCTGATAAACATCTGTCAATACAACTGACTGGTAAAAGATAATAGTCTCAAATTAATCAGCTGTGTTGTTCTTTGGTCTATCTTCTATTTGACTATTGTTCTTCAAAGCAATTATTATAATAATAATATTTTTTTGTATTTTATATCTGTGAAAATATTTCAACAAGAACGTATATCATAATTTACGCTGTTTATATAGTTAGATGCCAAAGCTCTTTATGTCTGGGTAGGTGTGGAACAATGGATGTCGCTTTTGCTTTCACGTTTATAGATTTATCTTATATGGTTTCATAGTTCACGTTTATTTTTTTCTTTTTGTTATTAATCTTAAGCACTTTTACAGCATTTACGGAAGACGTCACTAATTTCCAATTTAGTTCATTTTTGTATAAAGCTCAAAGATTTGTTTTCTAAATATCGATTAAAATAATTTTATGAGAAATGAATTTCTCTTTATAGAAAATACGTAAGAATGATTTTGTTAAAAAGACTTTTATTTAATAAACATATTTAATTTCATTTACCCAATTCCAAGCACTATTTTGCCTATGTGTTAGAAGAAACACTTAAAATGCAATTTGGTAAAAAATTGTAAAAGTAGGAATTTAAAGACAGTCAAATTTAAAAATGATTAGAATTTTATATGAAACTCAAAATGCTGTGACATAGTTACCTTCACTGCAAAAAATATCTGTACTTTTTACGGAAAAAAAAACCTGTATCTTCTTCAGGAAAGAACTGTTAAAAAAAAAAACAATTTTTTTTCTGTAAAAAAATCTGGATTTCGTAATTTTTACAGAAAAAATTATGCTTTTACCGAACGAAACTGCTTTAATGAAAAATTACTGATATTTTCTGTATTAGGCTCTTTTCCACCTGTGCCGAAATTGTAAGTTTTTCTCTGTCAATTTCAGAGATTTTTTTTTACAGTGTTCCATTTGCGATAAAACTTAAAGAGCAGAAAAAATATACTGAGTGTGAACAAAAAAATGAATAACTTTTAAATAGTTTCCAATAGATTGTTAGATAAAATATTTTCTTAATTATAAAGGCATTCAGTAAATCATAATCATTTACTTAATCTATTATGCTATTCCTTTCAAATATTTCCTTGGAACATAATGGTAAGTTCATTTAAGCTATCGTTTTAAAACATCAAAATGTTAACTTTTGTTTATAAATTTTCATGCTTTGCAAAAATTAATTCTTGCCTAATTCGTAATTTGTAGATGTCCATAATATTTCAAATAATGTAATTAAAGCTACACGAATGACTTCTACAATAGCTGATTTTCTTATTTGTTACATTATCTTTTTCGAAATTCAAATAAAAGTAGACACTTAAAGTATAGGAAAGGTATACTCATTCATAAAGTGCATTTGTAGTATTTATATGAATACACATTTGCATCTTATCATACAAAATAATTTTGAAATCATTTCCCAGACATGTTTTTCTAGATAGCATCTATTCCGTGTTTCGGAATTAATGGTTGTAAACAAAAAAACTGAGAATTAAAATGATTTTCCTATGTGCCACACTGTAAAAAAAAATCCGACTAGCTTTCCTGTAGAAATCGGAAAAAAAGTTGCCCTTATCGTACCGGAAAATTTTCCTACCCAGCTCGGAATAAAATCCGTAAAATCGGAATAAAATCCATAAAATCGGAATAAAATCCAAAAAATACCGTTTTAATGAATGTTTCCTCTTTTTTTACGGATTTTATTCCGAGCTGGGTCGGAAATTTTCCCGGTACGATAAGGGCAACTATTTTTCCGATTCCTACAGGAAAACTCCTCGCTTTTTTTACAGTGCAGGTGTTGCTAATTAAGAGTTATTTTCATTTTTACTTTCTTCTATCTAATCAAGAAGAAAGTATTGGATTCGTAAAAAATTTCGGTTTCCGGTTACCGACGGATTTATACATTTTAGAATGTCCTGAACACCATTTGATTGCTTTTCGAAAATGTTTGTCTGTGAATATGGCTGTCTGTATGCATGTTACATAAATGTTGTGGGCGCTTCACCTCAAGAACTAATGCACGGAATTTTATAAAACTTTATGTTCAAATAGACATTGATATAAGTTGGTAATGATTAGGTTTTGGTGTTAATCGCCCAATAGGGGGCGCTGCTATGCTGCATTTTTCAAGATTTCCACAATAGCCCTATCTCAAGAATTAAAGCACGGATTTTCATAAAACTTCAAATTCAGTTAGTCCTTGATACGAATTGGTGCTGTTTATGTTTTGGTGTAAATCGCCCGAGAAATGGTGCTGCTATGCTGCATTTTCTAGGATACGAGTTTAGTGATAATCATATCTGAAAATGTAATGCCCGGAATTTCTTCAAACTTCATATTCTCTTAGACCTTGATATATCTTGGTGAGGATTAGGTTTTCCTGTAAATCATATAACAGGCGTCACTGCTATGCTGCATTTTCTGCGATTTTTGCGATAGCTTTTTCTCAAAAACTAATGCACGGAATTTAATGAAACTTCAAATTTTGTTACACTTTCACATAAATAAATCCTTATTAGGCTTGGCTGTATACTGTCCAATTGGTTTTGCTGCTATGGTCTTTGGGTTTGGAATTTTGGTTGCAGACATGTAAGAGGTTGGGTGCCAGAATTCAATGATTTGTTTGAAAAATGCGGTGCTTACATCTCTAAAATAAACATAACTCAACGAACTTATATCTTAAGAATATATTGTCATTAAATTTTTGCACTGGACAAATTTTGAAGTATTAACATGTGTGAGATAGAAGACAGTTTTGGGATTGGTACATCCGACTAGTTTGGCTTATACATTAAAGAGAATAATCGAAAATTTTTTAAAGTTTTATTTGTTAAGGCATACATCTGCTCAATCATTGATTTTAAGAAAGAAAAGCGTACTAATCTGAACCGTTATTTTTAAAAATGTGATAAGGCAGAACTCTGTAAATAGATTAATCGATTTTGATAATTTATTTGTAAAGAAATTCATTTTGTTTGAACCGACAAAGAGACATTCTATTCGTCTGTCATGCTCAATCCAAATTATGGTAACTTGCTATAATTGACTCGAATGAGTTTTTAATCCATTATTTTTCTTTATCAAAATTGTTAGTATTGTTTCTAGTCATCTTTTGTTTATTTCTTTGGTTCTCATTTTAGTTATATGTTGTCACAATAAAAAATTAAAATGCATTACACTAGATGAAACGGCACCGAAAACCTGGCAATAAATCGCAATTAAATAATAAAACTCTATGAACAAAAGAGTCAGTTATCTCCAAACGTATTAATATAATTAAATTCTCTTCCCTGAAAGATCATATTCCTACTGATTTTTCTTACTGGAGTTTATTTTATTCCTTGTTCGTGTAATTTAGGTTATATTAGTCAAACCAAGAGAGCATTAAAGTTCAGATTAAGCGAGCATCAGAGGTATATACCGGATGTCCCAAAAATGACTGATGGATTTTAAAATTGAATAAATTGCAAACGGTGACAGATATTAAAAAAATTCTTGCAGGAGGGTTATGTATGATGTCAGGAGTTTTTTACTGTGATTCCTGATTTTAGTTCGAATTTCAAACAATAGATGGCGCTGCGACAATTAGGTGCTGATTTCAGATCCGATTTTTGGTACTTCGGGATCCATTCAATGTCCTCTTTTGCAAGGGGGAAGGGAGAGGCCGAAAAATCGGGTCTGGAATTAGCGCCTACTGCTTGCAGCGCCATCTATTGCTGCTATTTGTAACTAAAGCTGAGAATCGTAGCATAAAAACTCCTGACATCTTACATAGCCCTCCAGCAAAAATTTTTTAAATAGGGGAGACTAGGGAGTGTTGACCCACTTTTTACAAAAGGTTTTTTTATTTTTTAAATATTGAACGTAAAATAAAGTTTTGTATATCATTGTATTCTTTATTCAATCAGTTATCAAAATAAAATTGCTACATAAGTGTAACATATAAGAAAATTGAAAATTATTGATTTTAATAATCAGAAAATAATGAGTCAAGGCTCCCCACATATGGGAGGGTTGACCCACTCTATAGGAGGCTTGACCCACTTTCTATTATATTGAAATTTTATTTCTTTATATTGGAATTGAAGATAAATAAAGTCAGTTTAAAAAACAGAAAATAACTTTAGCTACATGATTTAATTGCTACAAAAAAAATATTTTTTTGAACAAATGATGCTTAAACAAACCTGATTAGACGCAATCGCAAATCGCAGCAAAAAAAAATTTGTATAAATATGATTTTGTCTGAGCAGGTATAATTGTACAGTAGGGAAACTGAAATTTTAACGTTTAAGACAGTATTTCGTCTGAGACAGATTCCGTTTTCATAGGGCTTCATGTATTATTATATCCGGATTTAGGGGCCACTGTCCGGCTTATTATTGTCTCCTTGTCCTACTTTCTGTGACACTCGGCCTGACAACACTAGTTGTCACATAGTTTGTCTCCATCTTCCTGTATTCATCCTGGTGAGATTTGTATACATACCTTCCTATAGCTTTTGGATCAAGGTAATGTTCTTTTGCAGCCTTTGAGTCCTATTTGCTTTTTAGCCCTTGAGTTATCATAACATCTTTTAACCCTTTCAGTGGCAAAGTACTTTCCGTACTAAAATGTTGAAATAAATGACTGGCACCTGAATTTACGAACAAATTTATTTGGAAATAAGAAAAAGGCTATATTTCACATACATGTTAAATGGAAAAGATTTTAACAAAATTCTGGTGCCATTGTAGCTTTTGGGAATTAAAATTAAGTGGTTTCATAAACATACCACTGCCCTGAAAGAGAGAATGCTGCTTTCATACTTTCTAGTCCGTGCTAGTCTTTTCCAGTGTTTTTATTTACCTATTGTAAGTAATATTTAAATGGAAAAAGTTCCTACCAACTTTCCCATTTCATTAATTTTTTTCTTACAGTGGATACTATAACAATTTTTTACATGTTTCTTTAATCAGTTTGAAACATTTTCTTTTCCATCACCACATTTTACTGTAGCTTTACAGAATGAGTTTACATTCTTTTCTATATATAACATTAACCTTTCATTATGCACAGTGTATAATAAAAAGATTTCCAAAACCACTTAATTAAGGGAGCCTTGAGCATCTGGTCAAACCTCCCTCA
Source organism: Maratus speciosus (assembly GCA_963932465.1). Taxonomy (NCBI): domain Eukaryota; kingdom Metazoa; phylum Arthropoda; class Arachnida; order Araneae; family Salticidae; genus Maratus; species Maratus speciosus. The sequence goes on along the minus strand of OZ010796.1, from coordinate 115,484,324 downwards.
CATAGACTGGGTCAAGCTTCCCCACATAGCCCTTTTCTAAAGATTAGCGCGTTGTTATATTAAGCCTAACTTAATGTACAGTCTTTATGCTTGGAATGAAAGCTCGATATTTCTGAATTACTTAAAACCTACTTACTTAAATTACTGTGTTATATTTTATCTGAAAATCTTACAAATTAACGGAACTTAATGGTTGAAAACGCTTCACAGTTGATTTTTTCCACACCTATTATCTGTATGAAACAAACACTGTTGTTTGAGCATTCCAGTAGCTTTGGTTGACCATCAGTCATTTTTGGGACACCCGGTATCAAGTCAAGAAATTTTAAAATCTTCGATTGCCTCTCACTGTTGGACTTCAAGGCACTGTTTCAATTTCTTCATGGCCAGAACTATGTCTTTTCCTGTCTTTTCCCTCACTTGGATTTTCACGAAGCATTCTTTATTTTTAAAAGTTCCGATAAACTTGTCAATGATTTCTCATCATCTCTTTTTCTCTCTTCAGCTTGGAAATTACTTTTATAATTCTTTCCCCTATTTGCTTGTTTCTTTTCATTCAGGGCTCGCACCGTTCCTAAAATTTTCTCACTTTGCTACCAATAAATTAAAACGATAATCTTTGTTGTATAATTCTATTATAGATGTTAAAGGAATCTACCACGAAGAATTCTTATTTAAAATACTGGTAGCAAAGTACGAAAATTTTAGGAACGGTGCGAGCCCTGTTCATTTTAAAACATAAAAAGAAATCTTTTACTTCTTATGTTTTTCATGCGTTTTCACTTTTAGTTTTATTTCTTAATTTACTTCTTTTATTTTATTTATTTATTCTTTTTCTTATTTTCTTATTATTTCCTTTACAATTTTCGTTTCTGTTAATTTTTTCTATTCCTTTTTCAAAACTTTCCTCATCTGCATGCGCTCCTCTCTTATTGGTGTTTACCTTTCAGATAGCACTACCTGTCGTATTCTTTGTAAGCTCTCCTCTCTGCCCTTACTGTTCATTTCTGACCATGTGCCGTCACGGACACGTGTGTAATTTGTCTGATGACGGGTTGTTAAAATTTCCAACCCGAAACGCGTTCCGTGTGCTCATTTGTTTTATGGTGGTCCATACAAAGTTTTATTATTTAATTGCATTATACTTGATAAAAAATCTGCAACATTTCGCTTCAAAGAATACATCTGATTAGCAATGGTACTGCCGGTATAAATTTTGGACACAGTTGGTAGGATGTTGACACATGTAATAATCTGCAATTAAATAATCAAAAATAAAAATTTTAGAGTATCAATAGACCAATACGGTGTTTTCGCGCTGCAATCTTAGAGATTTTTTTTTTTTTTTTTTTTTTTTTTTTTGGCAGATACACATTTTTATTATATTTAATCAAACAACCTGTTTTAACAAAATGTGAGTGTATTATGTCGAAAACCTGTTCAAACCCTTTCGTATAATACCCATGATTGTGCGTTTCGTATGTGCATAGAAAAAGGGATGTGGCATCACGAATTATAAACATGATCTTTCTGCATGCATAATCAAGTGTGCGATCCCTTGTGTGTTATAAATACTATTAAACTTATAACAACTTCATTGTAAGTTTATTGTACAAAAACTTCTGCATGAACGTTCTCTATGTCATGCTTATTACTGAGAGCATTTGTTTCAAACATAATATGTTTAGATATTTTATATAATAGAATAATTAAATTGCTTATAAACGTAACTAACTAAACGTAACATGGAAGAATACGTAATTACATATTCAAGCATGTTATTCACTTTAAAATTAACGGTTGCAGTGTACCAAATAAATACTATAAAGCCTCATGATTTTTAATATAAAAAAGACAAAATAAATTATCTGATAAGACACATGAAAGTTAATCTAAATGCAACCTACAATTATTTAGGAAAGCTTATTGTTTTCAAATGGTTTTATGAATATATTTAATTGTCTCATTAAATTAACTAAATAATAAAATATATATATAATAATTAATATAGATGAAAATATACATGAAAAACTTATTTTATATGAGAATTATTCGTAGAATTACATGCATTATAATATTAACAGACACATAAGCAAAAATGTAATTTTTTAGACATTTGTTTTCAATTTGAAAAATTATTTTTTTAAATTGCCGTAATTGAAAGAACTATGCCGTATTATTAAAATATACATATATATATGCCGTAATTGAAAATGCACTATTGTTTGACAGTTGCAATTAAAAATCATTGACAAAAATGGCTTAATTGAACGAAAAAGTTTCTGATCGATTTAGTTAACAATAGTAGCCGAAAGTGTACCACAATATAAAAATCTGGCAACATTATATATTAAAGGAAACCATCCAAAAATTGCTGAAGTTTTGCTTGCTAAGGCATACATCTGCTCATTTATTTATTTCAAGAAAGAAAAGTATACTAAATTTAACCGGTAATTTTTTACATGTGCTAACGCAGAACACTGTAAAAAGATACATCGATTTTGATAATTTAATTGTAAAGAAATTAATTTCGTTTGAACCTACAAAGAGGCATTCTGTCCGTCTGTATACACAATCCCAATTAAGTTAAGTTACTATAACTGACTCAAATGAGTTCTTAACCCCCGATTTTTCTTCATCCAAATTGTTACTATTACTTACTACTAGTCATTTCTTTATTTCTTTGTTTCATTTTTTTTTATATTTTGTCACAATAAAAAATTATACTAGCATTATACTATATTAGATGTAAATTTCCAACTGGGTGAAAAATGTCCTCACCACGATTCAAACCAGGGATCTCCTGGCTGCAGCCGCCAGTGCTCTACCATCTGAGCTATTCCGGACGAATCTGGTGGAACTTTTTCACCCAGCTAACCTTAATGATTATAGCATCTGGTCTGAAACCTGGTTCAGCTCAACAGATCAAGCGATTTCTGGAGTTCCATTACCTGAGATTTTTTCTGTTGAGCTGAACCAGGTTTCAGACCAGATGCTATAATCCTTAAGGTTAGTTGGGTGAAAAAGTTCCACCAGATTCGTCCAGGATAGCTCAGATGGTAGAGCACTGGCGGTTCAGCCAGGAGATCCCTGGTTCGAATCCTGGTCCGGACATACTAGCTCAAAAATCTATAATATTTGGCTTCAAAGACTACACTGATTAACAATGGCACTGCCAGTATAAATTTTGGATAAAGTTGGTAGGATGTTGAAGCGTATAATAATCCACAAATAAATAATAAAAAATAAAATTTTTAGAGTATCAATAGACTCGGGCGAAAGGCGTCGGGGACACAAAAAACAAATGAGGTGTTGCAGATATTAAAGGCTAACTTGCAAAATACAAGTTTCGAGAATCAGCAATTTAAATATAAACATCTATCATTATCACCAATCTTCCAATTAGTTTTATAAAGCAAATTTCAAAGTATGAAGATGAACTGGACCTTTTAAAAGAGTTTAATAGGCACTACAGTATTCCACGTTATACATATATATTTTTTTAAATCGACTTTTGTCGACTTTACCCTTAAAACCCCTTCGGTCTGACGGTATCAGCTAGAGATTACACGCTCCATAGAGTGATTTCATCCGGAGAGAAGGTATTAACATTCGCAATTTCTGCAATTTTTGCTCACTTTTGGTTGAAACTTGAATCACATAAATAAATATCCTGGCGAAGCGCTATGTAGCTAGTATAAAATAGTGGATTTCTTCACGTGATCACCATACAAAACAAGTATCTTAGCGATGGAAGGGTTGGATTTTTTTCCTGGCATCTCTTTTTGACTTGAGCATGAAGATTGGATATAAGGATTTGATACCATTATCATAAGATTGGATGTGTTGTATTCACGCATCCGCGTTAGTGAGTTTTTTGGTTGCGAAACTACTTGTAATATTATAACAAATAAATTGATCTGTAAAATTATATAAATCCTAACCACTAAAGATATTATTGTACGTCATTAAACACTTTTATAGTATTTGTATTAGTACATTTAGATATTTTTAAAAATATTTTTAAACGCACAACGACATTACTTATCTTGTGATTAGAGAATGGTGGACACAAAGCGAAAATTATCGATTTGTGTTTATGAACTTCCAATTCTTCACAGCAACTGATGTGGTCCAGTCCATCATAATAAGATATTTTAATTCTAATTGATGAAATAATTAACTGAAAAATCACTTTTGATTAAATCATTTTTTGCCTTAATTTATGACGGAAAGAAAAGTTTTAGAAAGATCAGTGATACAATGCAAAATATATAGCCTGAAATTTTATCAATGCTATAACCCTGTTGAAAATACGCTACGAAATATGAAATATTCTAATTTGTATAAAAAAACCCTCTCCAGTTGCTCCCACTCTTGATCCATAAGATGTCTAAATTAGCTGTGGGAGAGGCATTAAATTTTCACAAACGTATCGGGCACACTACTGCTGCTTCAAGGGATCATCATAATTACATTTTTTTTTTTTTTTTTTTTTTTTTTTTTATCTTTTAACAAAATTTGTTTACTTTTCGACACAAGATCTGAAATCGTCATTTTATGGAGATAAAAAAAAAATTCAAGTTTTTTTTTCAACCATAAAAAAAGCTTTTATTACCAGTTGAATGGTTCTAGTATGATTTACACAAAGATTTGCGGCAAAATTAGAAATAGCTATACATTTTTTACCGCGACTTTACAAGGTATGGCAAAAAAAGTTGGAGAATGTGTTCATAAAAAAATATTCTTACATAAAACAAGGGAATTTCTTTACATTCATTCAACTGTCATGTGTGTCGTAGCTGTGCACTTTTAGGCAGCTTTCATTACAAAAAGTAAAAAGCTACCTATTGCACCCGTCCGGAGGAAAGCACTTCCGAAAACATTTGTTATATTTTCACCGATCATGACCCCTTCCCCAGGCCCCAAAACCACCGTCCGTTCAAATGTCACTTATATTTATATATATATATATATATATATATATATATATAACCATCTGATTTTTGTCATGCTATAAGTCTAATACTTATAACCCGATTTTGATGGGATTTAGCGTGTGCGTAGTACATATCAATGTCACGACAGAGTTCGCTCTAGCTTCATCCGCCTTGTTTCAAAATGGCGGCCATTTAAATTTTTAAAAAAAATTTTTATTTAAAAAGTGGTGTAAATAAATTAAAAAATGAACCATATATATATTTTTTAAGCGTTTGACATTAAAACAGGGGATTCCGGAACTTCATCCGCCATCTTGTTTGAAAATGGCGGACATTAAAATATTAAAAAAAATTAAATTTAAAATGAGGTAAAAAAAATAGAAATGAAAAAGGTTTCACTTGAAAAAGGAGCACTTTTTGTTTTGTCTTTATCTTAAAAAATGGCTGAGATATAGCAGTTTGCATCTCTAGGGTGGCTGACATTTTGAAACAATCTGATTTTTGTCCGGCTATAACTCCAGTATTTATAAACAGATTTGGATAAGATTAAGTATTTGCATAGTACATATCAATGTCTCGACCGAGTTTGTTGGCCAGCTTCATCCGCCATCGGTGGGATTTAATTAAAAATTAAAGAAAAATCTTTCCTTAACACGTTGAATGCCAATTCTATGTTCTCTGTCTTTTCGTTTGGGCCACGAAATAAGATTCCCGTTACACAATCTATAAGTGTCAGCCACCGATAACTGACGCAGCCTAAACGGAAAGTTAAGTGTCAATCACCGGTGACTGACATGGCACTCAACGTGTTAAGCATTTGATTTTTAAACAAGGATTCCGGAGCATTTTTTGTTTCGTCTTTATCTTTAACACATTTATGCCTGAATTTTTGTTTTCTCAAATTTGTTGGTAAAATCACTTTAAAATGTTGCAAAATTAACCGTAAAAATACAAAAAAAAAAAAAAAAAAAAAAAAAAAAAAAAATACGCTAAAATATTTTTGTACTTATTTGACAATATGTAAACGTACTAAATATGGGAATATCCATATGTGGAAAAATGTATAATTATATGTTTTGTCTAAATTTATATGAATTAAGCTTTTAAATTGATATTGTATACTATAATTAGTATCTTTATGAACTATTAAAAAATAAATTTATTTCTTTACAGAGACTAATAACATTATAAGTATAATTAATAATAAATTAAGAATAATCCAATTTGAGGCCAAAAAAATAATTTATTTCAAAATCATCTTGAAAAGGACTTTACATCAATAACTGTCCCCTAAATGGCTAATAGAAATACGTACCCATTTGAGCCTAGCGCCCTATATTTCGTAAGTTACAAACATACATAAAAAACAGGCTTGAGCATATAATTTCGCAAAAAAAAAAAAAAAAAAAAAAAAAAAAAAAGTATTTCAAAGAAAAGATTATGCCTTATTTATTAGGATCTTTCATACAAAAAATACAAATAAACTTACTTTTTACATTTCGCTACCTTTAAAAATGAAAAATCTATAAATACCGAAAAAAGACCTTCATTTAAGCAAATAAATATCAATCTTATGCTGTCATTTCTCGGTAATAGATAAATACATTTATAGACAATTACTCCATCAGGGTTCGCACAGACTCCTTAGACTCCTTGGAAACTCCTTAGAAATGAAAACATTCCCAAGTAGTACTTAGAACTACTTAGATAAGCAAACCACTACTTAGAAACTCCTTATATTGTATTGCGGCTTCAGACGCAAACGATAGTGCTGCCGAGGAAAAAAAAATCGTGATTGAAAAATGCACGGTAAATCCTTTATACAAGTCATTCATCTGAAGCACAACATTGATTGGGTAGAGTAATCTTAATAGCAGGGCTCCCACTACCACTAGGTCCTTTACACTGTTAGCCAACCTTTATTTTAAATTTTATCGATGTTTGGCATTTAGCGGAAAAAATCGCGTTTTTCGCAAATATGTTCCAAAAAATACCGTCAAATTTCGTCAATCGATCGCGGAAAAAATTCGTAAATTTTGTCAAAGGATCGTGAAAAAACGCGAATTTCTTAAAAGACAGCGAAAAAACACGAATTTACTCAACGAATCACGAAAAAACGCCAATTTCGTTAAAGATCGAGAAAAAAAGCAGATTTCCTCAAAAGATCGTATAAATTACGAATTTCCTCAAAAGATCGTGAAAAACACGCGAATTACCTCAAAGGATCGCAAAAAACACACGGTTTCCATAAAAAGATCGCGAAAAAAACGTTAGTTTCGTCAAACGATCGAAATAAAACGCGAATTCCATTAGAAGATCGCTAATTTCCCCAGAAGATCGCAAAAAACACATGAATTTCGTCAAAGGATCGTGAAAAATACTCATTTTGTCATAGGATCGCGAAAAACACGCGGTTTCCGTCAAAAGATTGCGAAAAAAACGTCAGATTCCTTAAACAATCGAAATAAAACGCGAATTCCATTAAAAGATCGCGAAAAAAGCGAATTTTCCCAGAAGGTCGCGAAAGAAACGCGAATTTCTCTGAGAAGATAGCGAAAGAAACCTGATTTTCCCCCTGAAGATCGCGAAAAAAATGCGAATTCGTCAAAATTTCACCTTCAAAGAAAGCGATTACCGCTGTTCTAAAAGAATAAATTCAAAACTTGTTATATTTTTTTCTTGTATGTTGCATTTAGCATTCTTTTTTGTATTTTAAAATTTTCTTTAAGATGTATCATGTATGTGATATACATAAGTGTTTGGGGTTTGACTAATTTTCTATTTATATGACCTAGGGGTGATTCTAGTCTGAAATTCCCTAAAATGTAAGGCATTCATTTCCGGAAATTTTAAAAAATCGGTCACCAATCCGAAAATTTGGACATATGGTCGCCGAAAAAAATAAATTTTGTCAATCGTTTGCAGAAAAATCACCAATTTCGTCAAAGGATCGCGGAGAAAACGTAAAATTCGTCGGAAGATCGCGAAAACACCCACAAATTTCATCAAAAGATCGCGAAAAAACCCGCAAATTTCATCAAAAGATCGCGAACAAAACTACAAATTTCGTCGAAAGATCGCAAAAACCCAAAAATTCGTCAAAAGATCGCGAAAAAACGGCAAATTTCGTCAAAAGATCGCGAAAAAACGGCAAATTTTGTCAAAAGATTGCGAAAAAAACCACAAATTTCGTCAAAAGATCGCGAAAAATCGCCAAATTTCGTCAAAGATCGCGAAAAAAACCTTCAAATTTCGTCAAAAGAGCGTGTAAAAACTCACAAATTTCGTCAAAAGATCGCGAAACCCCAAAAATTTCGTCAAAAGATCGCAAAAAACGGCAAATTTCGTCAAAAGATCGCGAAAAATCGCCAAATTTTGTCAAAAGATCGCGAAAAAAACCCCACAAATTTCGCCAAAAGAGCGCGTAAAAACTCACAAATTTCGTCAAAATAGCGCGTAAAAACTCACAAATTTCGTCAAAAGATCGCGAAAAACCCCAAAATTTAGTCAAAAGATCGCGAAAAAAACCCACAAATTTCGTCAAAAGAGCGCATAAAAACTCACAAATTTCGTCAAAAGAGCGCGAAAACCCAAAAATTTCGTCAAAAGATCGCGTGAAATCGACAAATTTCGTCAAAAGATCACAAAAAAACACAAATTTCGTCCAAAGATCGCGAAAAAACGCATAGCTAGTGTCGGGAGAGGATTCCCACCTCCCTCCCCCTGTCTGGTGTAACTTTTCAGATTTGCTGTGAATTTCAGAATTTTTTTTTTTACTCAGAATCACCCCTGTGATATGACCATTGGTCACTGCCTAAAAAAGTAGATTGTCAATTTTGTATTTAAACTTACGAAATCAATAAGCAATATATTGTGAATACTGTGCAATTTCAGCACTAACAATTAGATTCTAATAGAGTAAAATTTGTTTTTGAAATGTTTTTCTCTCCAAATTCGACATTAAAAATTGGAGTGTGCATACCACATAACGATGCAGCACATAAAAACATTGACAAAAAAAAAAAAAAAAAAGGCAAATCCTTAAAATTTTTTTTGGACTCCTTGGATTTTTTTGGGTACTCCTTGGATTTTTTCTTCCCAACTCTGTATGAACCCTGCTCCATACAATTTTCATGTTGTGAAGAAGAAGAAAATTATAAAAAAAAAAAATAAAATTCGAAACGTGCGAAAAATGAGACGCTAGGCATAAATGGGTTAAAAATGGTTGAGATATAGCAGTTTGAATTTCTGAGTTGGCAGACACTTTGAAACAATCTAAATTTTGTCATGCTGTAACTCACGTATTTGTCAACCGATTTAAATGTAATTTGGTATGTGCATAAAAAATACCAATCTCTTAACAGAGTTCGTTGGCTAGCTGCATCCGCCGTTTTGTTTCCAATGGCGGCCATTTAATTTTTTTTAATTTAAAAATTTAAAAAGCGGCACAAAAAATATGAAATTTAAAAGTATTTTTTCCTTAAGTAGTTGACCTTGATACAAGGATTCCGAAGGATTTTTTGTTTTGTCTTTAACTTAAAAAAAAAAAAAAAAAAAAAAAAAAAAAAAGCGGAGATAAAGTAGTTTCAATTTCCAGGGTGGTTGGCATTTTGAAACAATCTGATTTTCATCCAGCGATAGCACACGTATTAATTAACCGATCTGGATTAGACAGAGCATGCTCACAGTACATACTAAGGTCTGAACCGAGTTCGATAGCCCGCTTCAACCGCCATCTTCTTTTAAAATGGCGATCATTTAAAAATGTTTAAAAATTTAAAAGCGGTACAAAAAATGAGAAATTTTATTTAATTTTTATGCGTTTAAACTTGAAACAAGGATTTAGGTGCATTTTTAGTTTGTCTTTATCATAAAAAATGGAGGAGATATAGCAATTTGAATTTCTAGGTTGGCTGACATTTTGAAACAATCTGATTTTTGTCATCTGATAGCATGCGTATTTTTTAACCGATTTGGAAGTGGCTAAGTGTGTACTGAACATGCCAAGGTCTCGACAAAGTTCATTAGTTAGCGTCATCTTCCTTGTTGTTTTAATAAGGCGGACACAACAAGATATCGCCAAATCTGGCGACGAAACATAAATCACTCTAAATGAATTGAACTTTGATTCAGCTAATTTGGCGAAATTCTTATTCATATTCAGTATTGAAGAAATTTTTGAATCATCTGTATTCGAGTTCCACTAATTTTAGCTTTGTGTGTTTGAGTAAAATAAGCTATATTAAAAAAAAAAAAAACTAAAAAAAAACCAAGGAATATGAAAGCTACAAAGACTTTTTACAACGACATCACGCAGAGAATCAAGCAGCTTTGAGTTAACAAAGCCACATTCGGCTGTCATAGTGAAACAGTTTATTATCCGTAATGGTGGTGTTGTCATCGATCATGCACCGTACTCACCATGTGTTTCTCCAAAACAGTTCTTGTTCGCACACCTGAAACGAGGCTTAAAAGGAGGGCGATTTCTTGATGCAGGCATTCTAAGATGTTACGAGGATTCTTCATGCGATACCGAAAGATGACTTTGCCCGTAGTTTTAATGAACTATTCATTCACTGTCAAAAGAGCATTCGAAGCCATAGACATTAACATGAGGGAATGTAAAGAAATTTTCCTGTTGCAGGTAATAATTTTGCTGCATATAGTTAGATCAAAAGTTAAATTTAAATTATCATCTAACATTCACGCTGAAATACAACAACAAAAATAAAAGCCTATTCTTGTCATTTACCCCAAAAGTTTTTCCACAACGCGGAAAATTTTTGAATCTATGCAGCATTTAAGACATTTATGCTGTCGAAAATGTATGTTAATACTGATTTTTATCAGGAGTGTAAATCAGAATGTTTTTACTTTTAAGAATATTTACGCAATACTTTTCGTCGATTTCCTTTTAGGTTACGTTATTTGTTACTAGCCAAATTTCACTAACTTCTTCTAATTTATTTACATAGTACTTTTTTCGTTTCAGGTTCTATATTTTTAATATAAATTTGGCTTTCTGTTCTATCTATGACATTTGCATAATACCTGTAACAAGGCAGACATCTCAAACAAGTAACAGGGGAATATACTGAGCTTAGCCATAAAAAAAAAATAAAAATCTGAGCTATAAACATACATTTCAGTATATTAACCTTACTTTTATTTCCTTTCAAAAATGTTTGCACCTCGTAACTTAAAAGATTACACGAACGCATGCAAAACTTAAATTAGAAAATTAGCCATATGATTTGCTTTTTACTTATTTTTACTTGCCATCTACTTGTCATCATTCTGTAAAAATATGGAAGCAAAAAGCATCTTAACATTTAGAAGGCAGCTTGTTAAATATATCGTCATGCAGGTTTTCTGAAAAACAGAAACAATTCAAATATCTATCAAACATTCATTTTCTCCTCAATTATTGTTCGCTTGCGTTACGGGACAGGTTAAAAAGAGTTATTCTATGGGGAGTTTTCCAATAAGAAGAAATCACTTTATTACACGGGAGTGGCAAGTTCACACACATTGTCTATTGAGAAACACACGGTTAATTGAAAGACAGAGAAACGGATATGGAGACATAGTGAATCTCCCATCTTTATAAGCATCTATTTGTCAAAAATACCACCGCAATGGAAGGTAATACAGCACGACTAATAAATATAATTAATACATACCTTGTTCGCAAAATTGTCCTTTATAACCCATGTTGCATTCACAGGCACCCCGTACGCATTTCCCTCGACTATTACAGTCTGCCATTTCGCAATCAGCTGCTGGTACATTGCATTCAGCTCCTTTCCAACCTGCTTCACAGCGACATGATCCATGGATATATCGGCCATGCCCACTGCAGAGGACTGGACAAACACCTTTAACAAAAGAAAACAAGCATGATTATTCATCAAAATAAAAAACCGAACTGCCATGGCTATATAGTGCAAAAGGGCACTCACAGAGGCATTTCTTTATTTATAGCGGTTTTCTATTCATATTTCCAGGTACATAGAATTAACAATAGCGAATAAAATCAAACTGTTTACATTTCGATCATTTTTATTGCAATATTTACTTATAATAACAAAAAATATACATGATAGGACATTAATTACTTCAAATTGAACGAAAACTAAACAAAAGAAAGTCACAAAGAATCTGCTTTTATGATAGAATAAATTTATTTTAATATTTGTAGCCGTGCGATTTCCCGTCTCTTTCCTAAATTTTGCTTTAGGAATGAGGCAGGAATTGTTTCTTTATTAGTTCTTTAGTTTCTCTATTAGGTCTTTAGTTTAGGTATTTATTTTCTTTATTAGTTCTTTATTAAAAGTTTATTATGATTCTCGACGAATGATAGTTAATTTTTCATAACTTCAATATATCCGTTTAACATGTTTTATTAAAACAGAATAACTATTCGAAAGCATTTTGGAGAAATCCTATTCCCAGCAGCATCTTAGTACCACATTTATTCAAATCTATTTATCGTTCCCATTTTATAAACGAATAAATAATATTATATTGTGCATGGTCAAAACAATAACCTCCTTTTCTGTTCGCAACCGGGCAGCAGTTTTTCATAACTTCAATATATACCTTTTACATGTTCTATTAAATTAGAACAACTATTCGTAGGTATTTTGGAGAAATCCGGCTATTCTTAGAAGCATCTTAGTACCACATTTGTTCAAATCTATTTATCGTTCCCCTTTTATCAGCGAATAAATAATTTTATATTGTGCATGGTCAAAACAATAACCTCCTTTTCTGTTCGCAACCGGGCAGCAAATTTTCATAACATCAATACATACCTTTTACATGTTCTATTAAAATATAACAACTAATCGTAAGTATTTTGGAAAAATCTGGCTATTCCTAGAAGCATCATAGTAGTACATTTATTCAAATGTATTTATCGTTCCCATTTTATCAACGAATAAATAATTTTATATTGCTCATGGTCAAAACAACAACCTCCTTTTCTGTTCGCAACCGGGCAGCAGTTTTTCATAACTTAAATACATACCTTTTGCAAGTTTTATTAAAATATAACAACTATTCGTAAGTATTTTGGAAAAATCCGGTTATTCCTAGAAGCATCTTAGTACTACATTTATTCAAATCTATTTATCGTTCCCATTTTATCAGCGGATAAAGAATTTTATATTGTGCACGGTCAAAGCAATAACCTCCTTTTCTGTTCGCAACCGGGCAGCAGTTTTACTGAATTATCAATTAATACTTCAATTTCTGAAAATATCAATATTGCTGTTATATGTTGAAGCAGTGATGTTCGAGTTTTAACTGTTTTTATTGCTCCACCCATGGTTGTAAAATTTTACACACTCAAACTCATACTAATAAACCGCTGAACATCAATTATGAGTATTTACTAATTATCCAGGTGTACATTTCTTCAAGGTTTCTGATTCGTTTTTTGTGTGATAAAAGAGACATTTTAAGCTATATTTGCATTTAATGTTTTATTTTTAGATTTTATGCAGTTATTATTTTAATGTGAATAATTAATGGACGTTATTGATGTTATTGTGGAATCACTGCACGTGAACGATAAAATAAACAGAAGAGAAAGAATCTTAAAAAAAAAAAGAATGCAAAAAGAGTTTATAAAATAACAACACGAAGGAAAACTTTATTAATTAAAATAAATGATGAAAAAAATAAAAGGAAAAATTAATTAAAATATTTATAAAAATAATAATCCTTGTTGCAGATAATTTTTTTTTATATCAGAAGATCATTAAGTAAAGCATTCAAAATAAAATTACTGTCGCATCGAAAAATAATTATTAAGAATAAATTAACTTTAACATAATTTTATTTTTTAAGGAGCTTACTGAGATAAGTAAAAAAGCACCAAGATCGTCTCTTTTTCAGCCAAAGAGTCGCCAAAACTCCAAATAAGCTAAGGATACAAAAAAAAAAAAAAAAATCACGGTATACATGTTTGTGAAACAAGTAAGAAACACTCAAAAATTATATCTATCCGTTACCAACACTACATTAACAATTTAATTTATTTTTAAATTTTTTTTTTTAAAATTTCATACGCTGTTTAAAATAAGAATTCGACATGTATGAAGTTTCTAATGGTTTGTCATACATTAAAAAATAAGAACCCAAAATCATGCATAAGGCATAGATTGTCAAACACCTTCTAACACTAACAGAATATTATTTAAAAAATTCATTTGCTTATACATTGAAATGCGACATCTAAATACACAATTTAAAAAAACACATACATTAGAAAAAATACAATTACAATTAATTGCAATTACTGTCCATATCCAGTAATGTGTGCGGATTCTTAGAGGAGACCTATGCATGGCCTATAGAGTTTATACATACCACGTAATACATTAAAAAATAATTAATTGTAGGGGAATTGGGAATTAAATATAAATTTGTATAGGAATTATATGTAAGGGGATTCTTTTGAGTGCCCCTGTATAAAAACTATGAATTCTACGAACTTCATTTTCAATACCAAACATTCTATATCAAGTCTCAATAACATGGAAAAATTCCATAGCAATCTGAATAGATTTAAGAAAGTTAGAGGACGGATGTTCGGGCAGAGAGACAGACAAAACCGCATTCATAATTACTTTTCAACTATATTGGAAAATGAATGTAAGTATAAATCAGATAAAACGGTAGAAAATAAATCTAGAAGTGGTCACCCTAAAAAACTGTCTGTTCCTGATGAAAGATGGGTTGTAAGAGAAATTATAAAAGATCCTCGAGTCAATGCATCGAAGTTCGTAGAAACTGCATTAACCTGCATGAACATTAGTGTCCTTCCAAAAACGATTTCAAGCACTTTAACTATTTATCTACTGACGGTACTTATAAGTACCATTAAAATAACTTATTATAAAATTAATTTACTACATCGATTAGTAGTAATACAGTTTAGAATGTGTTATAGATGCATTACTTTATCTTGTTCCAAAAGCATTATGGGTTACACAAAACAAAAATATTTTTAAAAGAATGTTTTCGTTTGCCTTTGCATCTTTTCTGCTTTCTTGGTGTTGGGAGGGGGGGGGGGGGGATTTTCAATTCGGAAATATTTCTATATTTCTATTGTAAGAACATTATACTTTTACAATTCCTAATTCAACAAATTACTATGAAAAATATTTAAAATAAAAGATTTGACTGGTGTTATAAATATTGCTCAAAATCCTTATAAATTCAAATTTAATTAATTCTTCTATCCTTCTAAAATCCTTCTAAAATTTATTAGATGATTATGTAAATCTTCGAATGTAGTTTCAAAAATTCACGAAAAATGCTTTAGAAGGTAAAATATTCATGAATTTATAATTCAGTACATAAAGGGTTAAAGTACAATTTGCACTCAAGGTCTTATGCAAAAAGCTGAGCATCTGAAAAAAATTGACTGGCTGGTTAGACTAAAATTTTTCAACCATACGTTAAAAAATCTATAAATTTATGGATCGATATTATATTTGTAGAGGAATTAAAGTTCAATATTTTTGGATGCAATAGAAAAGTTTCAATTGAAAAAAAAATTACCGAAAAAAACGATGGTGCCTACGATAAAGCACGGTGGTGTGACAATGATGGTATCAAGTTGTATGGGTGTTTGAAATTTAGTTCTAAGAAGGCACAGTGAGTCAGTATTTCTAGCACATATATTGATAACCTCAAACAAAATTTGCGTCAAAAGGCTGAAAAATTGGATCTTACACAAAGCCACACAAATTTTTGCCAAAATAGTGATCCTAAAGCATTCCGCTCTGAATATACAACGTTGGTTGCTATACAACTGTCCAAATTTTATTAAAACTCCGGTTCAATATCCAGATTTAAAGACTATAGAGCACCTGCTAGGGCATATTTGGAAAAAAGATTGCGCAAACGTCATTTTTCTTCCAAAACGGAAATAAAAGAAGCTTTGATGAAAAATTGCAGATAAATGACCAATATTTTATTACCAGATACATGATCCTTAAAATTAATTAAATAGATTCCATGTTGTTTAGAAAATGTTACACAACTCATGAATTTTCTTCTTGGTGGAAAATTATAAGTTTACTCAAAATAACATCAGGATTTCAAAATCATAAGTTGTAAATTTTGGCTTTAAATTCGCCAGACACTGACAAACATAATTCAATCTAATAGTAATTGCTGCATATGAAACAGCTGCAATCACCGCACAAGACAAAAAATAAGGGAGAGAGACATCTTTCCTTGAGGAGAAGAAAAACATCATAATGTATTTAACTTTGCGGAAAGTATGGCAAATGCAACTAGTTAATAAAATGTCAGATACAGCTTATTTAAAGTGTTTTTTCAATTTTACACCCCGATTTGTTTCTGTGGTTTTGCCAGGATATTCATCAGCAACATGTAAAAAAAACACATGATACAGGAAAAAGCTTGACTTTTTTAAATTCAGAGCATCGAAAATTATTAGAATCATGCAGAAAAAAACCTTAAAAGCATTTTCTTTTACTGGCCTTCTGTGGTTGCTGATTGCTAATAGACATTTACTTGATGGACAGTATGTTTTCATTTTTATGTGATAAGAATTATGATTTCCATAGAGAATGTATGCATATATATTTTTATAAATTCAAAAAAAAAAAAATAGCATTGAAATGTTGCACATGTTTTGCTTTTTGAAAGTTGCGAAATATTCTCAATTAAATTGACCCGATGACACTTAAAAGTTCCAGATTTGTTTATTAGTTTTAATTAATGCAGTAGTTTTAACTTTAATTTATTATTGTATAAATTGCCTAATCTGCTTTTAAAACACAAAAGAAAACGTTTTGAGGAGATATTTGTTTTAATCAATGATTTGGGGACAAAAGCAACCACTTTTATTTTAGAAAAAATGTTGTTCCTTTAAATCGCCCAATTGTTCTAATTAAATAAAAAAACATTTTCTATATTAAAATACTGGTATTAAAAAAGCCGGAGACTTGTTAGCTCTGATACAGTCGAGTGTGACCCACCGCACCGGCGTGAACGTGTTAAAGCTATACAAAAAATATTGAGACATTACATGCACTTTGAATACTTATTTTGACCATTGTATCTTTCAAAAAGTCAGAACATAGCATTAACAACTAACAGATGGATTTTATCAAGCCACTAGTAGCCCACTAGCGTTAATAGCAGATTATAATATAGGCTTGTGAATGCTGCCAGTGGAATTTGCCTGCTTGCGCAAACCATATCCGATTTTTGTGTTGACTGCTTCTAATGGATTTGCCAAACATTGCCTTCTCTCGCTCGACAAAATGATTTCTCATCTTCTGCAATAACTCTTGCAAATTGTGTGCCACCGGGCTGTTAGTAGAATTCCGTGCCTAGGCCATTCTACAGATTTTTCATGGGTTATAAGACTATGTCACCTTAAGTTCATACAAAATTTTCAAAGTGTCATATATCTATAATCCGCAGCCCCCCCCCCCCCAAAAAAAAAGAAAAAAAATATGAAAACATGAAGACCTATCCTATCTGGTGCATTTCATTACAGACTTGTTTGAAAGCATGTGAATTTGTGCAATAGGTGATAACAAAATAAGCGTGTGTACAAGCATTCACTATCTGGATAGCACCGTGAGAAAAATCGGACTAAAATGTGAAAGCATCGAGAGAAAAATGCGACGTTAACTGTTTAAATTACCTTGACGTGGCATGCAAAGTAAGTCTTATCCACCTCACTATAAAGTTATTCACGATTATAAGGGCCTATAGAAGGAGCTAATCGTAACTGTTGGCACAGAAAAATAATCCTTTTGAACTAATTGTAAAGTGCTGTTGACGTTTTATTCGTTATAAAGCAGATTGTGATATTTAAAATTAGATAATTTTTACTTTGTCATGTAACATAGAACACTAGTGTCACAAAGTGACGAAATAAAAATGAAACCTTTTGGTAATCGCTGTAACTGTGACCATTTGTAATGATTGCGACGTCACACTAATCTCACATCGGCTGAAAAAATTCCAAAAATTAAAAATAGCAAATATTTAGCAATTCGTTTTGGAATAATCTTCATCCTTTTTATCATGATATAATCACACTGTCCTCTGCTGACAACTCAAAAGTAGGCTAATTTTGAACACTTTTAAACATCGTTGTAAAAGGTTTAGAACAGAATTAAACTTGAGCTTGAGAAACTTAAAGCTTGAAATAACTTTTTATTATGTTGTTCTATTTTATACACATCATGCGCTATCTACGTAACAAAACTAAATCGTTGTCTATTTTCTATTAGTCCCTGATTGTGTGAAGACTACAAGATGCAAAGCTAAAAAGAGTGGCAAAAAATTATTTTGGAAAATCTATTAAAACACCTTTAAGCGCAATTTTTTAATGTTTAATCATAGATTTTAAAATTATTTATATTTTTTTTATACTGATCACTCGTCAGATCGTGGCATCTATAGAACCAAGAAGAATAAACCTCCACACAGGGATAAATTATAGCAAGGATATAAATTACCGCATATCTTTCTTGAGAGGTTCAAACTACATTGGTGTCCAAAATTAAAAATAAAAATGCAAAACATGTAATAACTCAAAAAGTAATTTATTTAGTGGAATTCTATTATCTACGCAGATGCCCCATAATTTCAGTAAGCCAAAAGTAATATAGCTAACAAACAAAAATGCATTTTATATAGATGTGCAAAATAGATTAACGTCTGCCTAAACATGAAATTAATATTTCCCAAATCACTTGGGCATTAAAGCGTATGGGTACCGTGTGCAACTTTACATATCTCACAACGGGCCCTCATACTATAAATGAGATCATTTATCATAATAATAAGTGGGGATAAGTCCCATTCTACCAAAGTATTGATTTTAAATCTTTGAAAGTTCATGGAGGAATTTTTAGTTCCGCAAAGGCATTCCGCCCAGGGCTTTTCAAATACGAGATGCTGACTATAACTGATGTAAGTCTTTAATAGTATATTGCGTAATCAAAAGTCCTAGTCCGATATACATCCACTAGAAATTGCTAAAAGTTTGTAGGAATTTTATTAGAAAGAAGTGGTCGGAAATGAATCTTTTACGACATTTGTATAAATATAAGATTAAACAGTCATTAGAAAAAGGTATAGGGATGGTGCCTGGGAGCATTTTGAAGTAACGTGAGTCAATATTACCGCTTCGGGGAGAGATACCGTGCGACAAAGAGAAATAAACCGTGACATGGTGATTTTGTAATTCTCATATTGACATCACAAAATTAGCTCAAGAGTATATAAAGTTAATGATGTCATCCATGTTGAAATTATTAGTTACTTCTTTAAAATACTCTAGATAATTTGGCAGGAGCTACCACAATAGCAGTTCTAATAAATAAGTCAACGCGATTTCGAACGGCAATTTATACATTGGGAAAAAGTTTTGGGAACTGACAGAATATTTTACCTAGACGAAGCAGATTTCATCTACTCGAAAAGTTGAAGATTTAACAGAAGGAAGTTATACTCAAAAACTAAGCAAACAAAAGCCATATTACGAACATTCGACGGAATGATAATGGGATGCAGACTGTAAACAAAGTCAGTCTTTATCCCCTACTTTTTTACATCTAGTGAGGAAGATTAATCATATGAATGAAGTCTATCTAAAAGCTGCTTTAGTGATAAAGGCATATTTTAAATGTACTTTTTAATGGAAGAAAATTATGACGAGAATTAAAAACAGGTACGATAAAGTAAGAAATTAATTTAAAGGGATTTTTAATTGAAATTTAGAGAAAAGGATTAAGTTAAAAAACATAGATGTAATTCGACATCGCTTCGACATCTATGTATTTTGGCGCTATCGTCAATAAAACAAGCGATTTTTCAATAGTTCCGCTGGAAAGCCTTATATAAGGTTCAATAACCTCATATTTGGCATTGTGCGGTCACACTGTTAACACTGAATACATGAAACTGTGTACGGACAACCTAAATAACGCTTCCTCACACAAGGTTCAACTTCCAATATAGTAGTTGGTTTATCTTATGTTGGATGGTTGAAAGTGGGCCCATAGGCTCCGCCCAAGTAAAAATTTATCATGAAACACTCCGTGTACTGAATATCGACTCCCTTGTAAAGAAGCCCGGGCAGCGGCCGAGGTTCTGCTCTCAAAGCTGTCTGACGGGAAATGCTTGGATCGCACCCATGTCACACTCATTGGTCTAACCGTTCGGAGTTTTCCGTGTTTTATTTTAACCTTGCTTAAATACGAGTTAGGTTACCTAGACTCCCACGGTGGGCAATCCGCTTCTTGGCCTATATCCCCCGGCGCAGAATATTGGCCGTAGGAAACACCAACGGCAATTTTCGTGAAGTAAACATCAACCCAGTTTAGTTGTGTGGGAAAATGTTATGCCTAGCATCCCCAACAGCAAAATTTGTTATTTCTAGATAGGGACACATACAGCTGGTTACAAAATGTAAAAGTCCTTCTCTGAAAAATGCCTGTAGATTATCTGTAAAATTCTGTTCTAGAATCAGAAGCGAGTTCCGAAGATATTTATAGTTTCATAGCTCATATCCCATCTACTGCATTTTAATGAACTTATCCATCCTCGATATCTGCTCAGTGCTTGGTCCAGCCTGGTGAAGCTTCCTGGTAATGGAACCTGTAGTTTAGAATTGTATCTTAACCTAGATGCCATCATTCGAGGCATTCGTAATCAGTCAGTGTCAGTAAGGAAGGATTGAGCCAGATAAACTTAAAATTCATTAAAGTCTTTCATTCTCGGTTCATCGTCTGAACTACTTCTAGATCTCATATAAATATAATCTGTAAATCTCACTATTTCTCATGGAACAAACACAATATTTTGAACGACTTTCACATACGAAAGAGGTGGTTTGCTAAACAAGTACTTGATGCTTACGACGAATCTACCAGTTTGCAAGATATTTATAACGTCCATCTTTGAAATATTAGTTTTGCCTATTTTGAATAATTGTGAAAAATATCTTTGTTTAATTTCGGTCATATGTTCATATTTCAGAATTTCTGAGGACCTTCGAGATAGAGATTTGCAGGAGATCAAATGTCGGTTATAAGCTCTGGACTTTTTTTATTTCTTCTGATGCCTTCCAGAGGGGAGAAATCATAGCTCAGAATCTAACACGCTTTAGAGATGAAATTATTCTCACTGGAAAACATCAAGTCAGAATACGGAAATTTTTTTTATAATTTGCTCTCCTTGTAATCAGGAGGGGAGGGGGGATTGTATTGCAGCATCTATCTGAACTTTAGAGAAGAAACTTGACAGTATAGTGGATCTCAAAATATAAAGGCGTGAGAGGAATAAAGGTTTCAAAAGTTGGCCTCTTCTCCTATCAGATATACATTAAACAACCCACCATACTAGAATGTCGAAATCTACCTGAAACGTCCGAAGTATGTAGCAAAGTTTATAGAACTAAGAGGAAAGACATTTCTGACATGTTTTTAATTTGAACCATCGAGATTATCACAAATCTTTAAGCTTAAAATTATAATGTTCTGACAATGTCACTTTAATTTTATTCTATAAGGAGTTATTTTGTTAAATGAAAACTGCAATTTTGTAAGAAAAATTGATTTATTGTTGGAATTTAAACTACTTTACACGTCCTGAATTCAATATGAAGTTTTTAAAACTCACTCAATTTACTTTTTGCGTTTATCTATTGAAATGAGTTAAAAAAAATTATAAATGAAATTTATTTATACATAGATACAAAATTAAGTATTTCTTACATTAACTAAATAAAAATTTACGAAAAGTAATAAACACAATAAAAACTTCAAGAACTAATTTTATAACTTGCTTTGAATGACGTCTTTTTTTTTTAATTCGCGTAGAAATATTTTGCCACGTGTGGCACAATCTAGCAAAATATATATCGCTAAAATAAATAAATTTTATTTTACTCATGAGAAATAAACTGTTTGCTTTAGAAAATTCTTTTGTATGTATAAAACTTCTTAATACAATTTTCATATATTTATTATTCTTTAAATAACCATTCTTACATTCAGAAACTTTTCTATAAAATTTGTTTTGAAGAACTTTTGCTTCAGTGATTATCCTTATTGAGTCATTCCTAAAAAGAAGATACGGGAAAAAATACAACCGTATGTAAAACATATATTTCTTTTTGAATCGTTCTTTATTTTTCAACACTAAAAAGTATCTGAACTATGTTTACATACAATGAAAAGATCTTTGTGTCTATTGAATCAATAATATTAAGTTAAAAAAGTGCATTTTTCAGTAAATATGGTATAAAAATGTTTCTATGCTACAAATAATTAGATCAGAAAAGGAAGTTCTATGATGTGAATCATATTTTTTAAATTTTCTTTAAATATTACACAACTTTTCAAAACACTGCTTTTAATATTTTACTCACCAAAAGTAATTTCCAAAGCTACTGAATTTATTTAAAACAATAAAGCTACTAAATTAAATTAAGAAAATTGCGTTACATTTAGGCCTTATATAAATTTTCATCAGAAGTAAAGCAGGTACACTTTTTAAAACTTTTATGGTGCAGAGAATTACCGTTTTGTGAGTTCGAAAATCAGAGTATATATTTTTTAAAACATTTAGTTGATGGTGTTATTCATCCATTTCGTAAAAGTTTGCCTGACAATCTTTACACGTTAAGGAATGAAATTAACAACAACAACAAAAAAAGGCCACATTTCGGACACTAGCAAAAAATATGGCGCATTCACCTGTTAGAGTCTTTAATCTTCGAAACAACAGCATTTCTGCTGCACTTAGTATATTTCTACCAGTAAAAGTTTTACAGTGAGGTTCTCTCATACCAATTATACTAGGAAAGTAGGTGAAATTTTAAACACTGCATAAAGCTTTTCTTGATGCGCAAGTGGTAAAATGATGTGATGAAGGGCTGTTAAATGCTTCTCTAAATAAAAATTCATAATCCATTCCTTTGGGACGGCTTCCGTCATTATGTGATTCGTTAAGCTTAGCGTAGCGCAGCACTCCTGCATTTTCCATTTGTAATATAAAAAGTTACCAGTAATGCTTCACGCATGGAACTTTTATCACACGACAGTTTGGAGCAAAAGTTACAGATCTATTTTCATGTTGAGCTTAAAGATTCACTTACGCAGCAAGTGTAATTGAAGTTTAATATTTAAAAGTCCTTCCGGCCAGTGCCGGGAGGAAGAGGAAGCTTTCATAATCCTTATTTAAAAAAAGCCAAATTATATCATTCAAACACACGAAGCTCAATTTAGTGGAAACCGAATATAGGAGATTCAATACTAATTTTTATCAATATAATGAATGACAATTTCGCGAAATTAGTCAGCTTTATCCAAGCTGCTTTTCTTTAAAGTAACATATATTTGGCTGCCAAATTCGGCAATTTCTTAAAGTGCGTGTCATTTTAAGACAACATGGTGGATGAGGCTAAGCAGTGAACTTGGTCGAGACCTTAGTAATTGCTGTGCACATGCTCACTCACATCGGAATCGGTTAATATATAGCAGTGCTGTCGCATGCAAAAAATCAGATTTTTCAAAATGTCACCCACAATAGAAATTGAAACTGCTATATCTGAGCCATTTTTTAAGGTAAAGACAAACAAAAAGTGCTCCTGAATCCTTATATCAAGGTCAAACACTTAAGAAAGAAACCTTTTTCAATTTCTAATTTTTTTGCACCTCACTTTAAATATATATATATTTTTTTAATTTAATGGTCGCCATTTTGAAACAAGATGGCTGATGAATCTGGCCAGCGAACTTGGTCGAGGTGTTGATGTATACTATCCACATGCCTTCTTACATCGAAATAGGCGAATACGTGTGTTATCGCGTGACAAATACAAGATCGTTTCAAAATGTTAGCCATGCTAGAAATTCAAAGTGCTATAAATCAAAATTTTTTTAAGATATAAACAAAAGAACAAATTTTCAGAAACAAAAACTGCTCCGGAATCTTTGTATTAAGGTCAAACACATACAAAAAAAATCTTTTTCACTTTCCAGTTTTTTGGTATCTCATTTAAATTTTTTTATTTTTTAATTTTTTTAAATGGCCGCCATTTTGAAACAAGATGGCGGATGAAGCCGGCCAACGAACCCGGTCGAGATATTTGTATGTTCTATGTACACACCAAGGTACATCCAAGTCGGTTCCTAAATACGCCTGTTATTACGTGAGAAAAATCAGGACGTTTCAAAATGTCAGCCACGCTAGAAACTCAAAATGCTATACTCAGCCATTTCTTAAGATATAGACGAAACAAAAACTGCTCCCGAATCTTTTTATCAAGGTCAAACACATAAGAAGAAAATATTTTTTCAATTTTTAATTTTTTGGTACCACATTTCAAATTTAAATTTTTCTTAAAAATTTAAATGGCCACCATTTTTAAACAAGATGGCGGATGAAGCTGACCAACGAACCCGGTCGAGACATTGGTATGTACTATGTATAAACGAAGTTACATCCAAATCGGTTCATAAATACGCCTTTTATCGCGTGACAAATTTCAGGACGTTTCAAAATGTCAGCCACGCTAGAAATTCAAAATGCTATAACTCAGCCATTTTTTAAGATATGGACGAAACAAAAACTGCTCCGAAATCTTTGTATAAAGGTCAAATACATAAGAAAAAATATTTTTCCATTTTCAATTTTTTGGTACCACATTTCAAATTTTAAATTTTTAAAAAAATTTTAAATGGCCGCCATTTTGAAACAAAATGGCGGATGAAGCTGGCCAACGAACTCGGTCGAGAGATTGGTATGTACTATGTACACACTGAATTACATCCAAATCGGTTCATAAATACGCCTTTTATCGCGTGACAAATTTCAGGACGTTTCAAAATGTCAGCCACGCTAGAAATTCAAAATGCTATAACTCAGCCATTTTTTAAGATATAGACGAAACAAAAACTGCTCCGGACTCTTTGTATAAAGGTCAAATACATAAGAGAAAAATATTTTTCCATTTTTAATTTTTTGGTACCGCATTTCAAGTTTTAAAATTTTTTAAAAAAACTTAAATAGCCGCCATTTTGAAACAAAATGGCGGATGAAGCTGGCCAACGAACTCGGTCGAGACATTGGTATGTACTATGTACACACCGAATTACATCGAAATCGGTTCATAATTACGGGAGTTACAGTGTGACATAGGTCAGATATATATATATATATATATATATATATATATATATATCAATTTTGAACGGAGGGTGGTTTCGGGGTCTGGGGGTCATGATCGATGAAAATATACCAAATTTTTTTGAAATCGCTTTCCTCCGAACGGCTGCAATAGGTAGCTTTTTTGTAAAGAAAGCTACCTAAAAGTGACAAATGATGTTACTATTCGAAGCGACCGCAGATTTTCCGAATATTCAGGACAAGGCCGAAAACAAACTGGAATGCAGAAAAGATAAAAATATTCCAGCTGATCTTCTGGAAAAGTTAACGGCGCAATCATAAAGGTATGATATGACAGGATTTAAACATGCCATATTCCAGACTGTGGGGTGTTCTGTTCAATATAAGGTTTGAACATGTAAAATATCCAGTACTTTTAAAATACTCCTTGTTGATAAACACGTGGAAACAAGAATTACTTTAGTCTTCATACCTAAAATGGCTGTGGATGATATTTGACCTTCGTAAAATATTAGAACAGTGACGCTCATTTCTATATGAAAAATATATTAAACATTCGTAAATGCCAAATCTTCTCTCAAACAAATCGCCACATTTCTCAAAGAATTCTGTTTTTTGATTGGAAAGTAATAGTATGGTGAAACTTTATGTCATCATTAATCATTTGTATTTTCTCCTTTGCAGAAAACACGACCTCTAGACAGTATTTTGACGGCTATAAATAAACGTATATGCTTCAAAACCTTGTAATTTCATCACTTTTAAAGAGGAATAGTTTTACCATCTTTGCAGAAGGCCGAATACCCCTCTCCCATAGATTTAACTGCGTAAAACCTACTGCTTCAACATTTTTTTTGTAAAACCAATTGATTAGCAGAAAATTGCCAGTGTTTTGAGCAACGAGATGTCTTGTTTAATTCCGTATGACATTTTCCTGTGGTGTTTTTTAATGAGCTGAATTAATGAAAGCAATCTTATAAACTTAGCTCCTTTAAAAACATTTTTCTCTTTCAGGGTTTCACTTTTTAGTTTTGCTAAGCAGCCGCATCTCTTATATACCAAATCAATTTTGGGAGGTGACCAAATTCACGGTAAGCCGTATCCAAAATAACAATCTAATACACGCGATTCTAATGTGTCTATTACCGGAAAGTGTTGTACTTTGGGACATTGTCAATTTCTATGCCCCTATTAATAAGAGGCACAATTTATTCCTATAGTTGTAATACTTCGAAGCAGATTCAACAAAGAGACAGATACCATCAAAAATCTCGAATAAATGACGAGGTGAAAACAAATGTGGATTTTCTTTTTAACCAGTTACCAGATCCTGTTGTGTTGACGCAACGGTCAAAATAACTGCTCATGCTTAAATTAATTATTTTGCCACCACTATCTTAGAATTAGAAAAAATGGTCTTATCTATTGGCAGAAATTTTGCCATTTTAATAAAGCGAAAATTACCTTTCGGAATTTGTAATGGCAAACGACTTTTAACAAGAAATTTGAAAATTCCTACTTTGCAGTTTCGGCGATTAATGGATTAAAAGAAAATATTTTCTTTCTTTATTTTTTTATAATATTGTGTTTGTAAAAATCTACTATAAAACAGAAGGTTTCTAAATGTTTATATTATAATGAAATAACAATAGTGGATCTATATTAATCACCATGTTCTTTTAATTCAAATCATGATGTATGTAATACCTCGAGACGGTAAAACATGTTGTATCTTATGATAGATTCAAAAGTACAGATTATGTTTTTAATAATTTTAATACATTTTGAAAAAAAATAAGTGGCTGTTTTAATCTGATGCAGTTATTTAATAAATCATAAAATTTTTTATTTAATAAGTTGCAAGTTTTTAATTTTTGCAATATGCCGCATCTCCTGCGACCAATAATATTATATGATGTAGCAGTAGCATTGAATATGCATATTACAAAGATTTCACTCTATCTAATACTGTTGAAGGTTTTCAAGTTATAGATAGACTTCCAGTTAAGGAGAAGTTCTACTTATTCGGGTCAAAATTTTCGATTTCTTTTATTTGCATTTTTATTGTATTTTTTTCTCATTGACTGTAAGTAACTACGCTCGTTGAACGTAATGCTGTTCTAAAATTTTAATTTATTTCTCTCGAAACCCTATTTTCAAACTGGGCGCGCATTTTTCACACGAATTATGGGACAGGAATTTTTTTCTGGAACTGATACCACCAAAATGTTTAATTTTCATTGATTAAATATTTTTTAGATCACGCAAAAGGTAAAAAAAAGGTGAAAAAGTTAATTTTTTGTTAAAATAACCGGCATTTTGCCCAAAATCAACCAAAGAAATTAAAGTTAGCATAACCTCCAGAGAATTTAATGATATTTCCTAATATGGTGGACAAATTTCTTTGAGATGCTTGTGACCAAAGTAAAACGGTCGCCCGATTGAATTTCTATATCACGCATCTGAAGTTGCACAAGACATAATATTCATTTTTTACACAAAATAATTAAATATATAATTAAAATGTCAATAAATATAACGCAAAAAGTCCTAAGGTGGCATCGCTTTTCTTTGTAAAAGAAAAATATCCTAAATTCAAATACATTTTAGGCCAAAGAATTTGAACCTTCCCATGATGAAATTTATTTGGAGGTGATAAATTGTATGGTTGTGCTTAAAAGACAGACCAATTTATTCAACTGAATAAGTAAAGCATACGTATGTAAATCACTAAACAAACTATTATAAGGATATTTTGTTATGAGAAGCTGATAGTCAACCACCGCATGCAATTTCAGCAGTTCAGACCCCCCGCCCCCCCCGAAAAAAACCCACATTAGAAGCTGGACTTTTATGCCGATTTTGCATTATATACTTTAACAAATGAGTACTTTTGCTGCATTTAATTTTATGATACATTGTATCTTTTAATTTGTTGCTATAAATAAGTGAAATCAAGTGGAATGATTTGAAGTCGTTTTTATTTTTGAATAACATAATGTTTAATTTATTTATATATTATCCCAAGGTTGAACACCTTCTATCTTGAGACTGTTTGACACTTGAAATTTAAATGGGTGATTTACTTTCATTTTCAAATAGTTTGAATTTATTTGTAAAATATATTATAGAGAGTTATATTAATGTTTAATATTAATGCATTTAGTTTCTGATTTTAGATTTTAATTCTGTCTTTATTTAGCGAAATTAAAAAATAAAATGGTCCAAGGTACAAAATTTCCACCTACATGATGTTTCTTTTCTTTTCATGTAATTTCCACATGTTATTGAAATAAAATTATAGTAATTTAACTCCTTTATTCTGTTGTTATTTTTTATTCTTTCCATTTCCACGTGCTTCTTCAGGACAATCAGCACAACAATAGTGCTAATTCTTCCGCTATCGGTTGAAATGTGAAATATTTTCTTTGATTTATTCAATGACAGACATTCCGTCATTAAATAAAGCTTTCTACTTAAATATTCTGGTAGATATTTTGAAAAAAAAGACCAGCTAATGTTTTACGAGTATACACGTCACCGGTCAACTAAGTGTTAAGAAAGTTATGTGTACGAATTTTCGTTACAGTTTGACCATTTTTTTTTACATCAGAGATGTTTAAACATCCCTGTCTAATTTCGACCATCTTTAGTTACTACACAAATTAAGAAAAAATGTTTACAGAAATACGATTACAAGGTTTCAAAAATATAATTTCATTTCTGGCAGAAAATTTTGAACTCATCTTAAGGTTAATTTTGTTTTAAATTATCATATATAATTAATGATTAAAATTCGTGTTGCTCATAAGTTGTCTTTAAATACTTTTTTGAACAACGTTTCTGATTTTATGATATGAAGAACGCTTCTGATTTTATATTATTAAGAACCCTTATGATTTTATGATGTATGTCAATTCATTTCAAAAACAGATGTTTGCCTCAATTAATTTAATGGAATGATTTGAAGTCAAATGGAAGAATTCGAATAAAAATATTTTATTGAAATGTAGTTTATTTTATAACGTACTGTGTTGTTGAATTATGTTGTGGGGAAAACTCAGTGATTAAATCAATAAAACAAAACAGCATAGGCTATGCGAAACATAGTAATTTTGAGTTCCCACCTGTTCCTCTAGTTTCATTTCCCTTCTATTTCATTTCAGTACTGTTCTTTCTCAAACTGTGTCGCTTGAAGCACCTATTTTGTTTCAAAGCATGTTGTGCTGTTACATTTTTATGGTGTTTCTAATAAATTACTTCCTTTGTATTGATATTTACACCAGCATTTCAAGTATGTATATGCATAGATAATTTTTTGTGAAAGGATCTCTTAGTTACTAACAATATTTGGTTTAACCCTTTATGTACTGAATTATGAATTCATGAAAATTTTATCTTCTAAAGCATTTCTCGTGAATTGTTTAAACTGCATTAGAAGATTTACATAATCATTTAATAAATTTTAGAAGGATTTTAAAAGGATTGAAATATTTAGAAGGGTTCATTAAATTTGAATTTAGAGGGATTTTGAGCAATACTTATAACGCCACTCAAATAATTTATTTTAAATATTTTTCTTAGTATTTTGTAGAATTAGGAAATGTACAAATATAATGTTCTTACAATAGAAATTTAGAAATATTTCGGAATTGAAAATCCCCCCCACCCACTCTCGAACGCCAAGAAAGTTGAAAAGATGCAAAGGCAAAAGAAATCCTCCTTTTAAAAATATTTTTGTTTTGTTTAACCAATAATGCTTTTGGAACAAGATAAAGTGATGTATAACTCATTCTAAACTGTATTACTACTAATCGGTGTATTAAATGAATTTTATAGCAAGTTATTTGATTGGTATTTATAAGTACCGTCAGTAGATAAAGGGTTAAAAGTTGATGTGATTTTGATTATAAATCATTTAAAATACGAGTATATAAAATAATCTTCATTTAAAAGCCTTTATAACTAAACCCAAACAAAGTTACAACCCACCAAAGTACGAAGTCTGTGTAAGCATTTTCTCATGTTTTTTTAACCCGTTCGGGTCTCGCGTACTATAAATACTACAATTCCTTTCATTGAGTATTATTTTGTCTTAATAATTACTTTTGCTACTGTCTACATGTAGTAACAGAAATATACGTCTATGCGGCAGCAGTTCGTTTATGTCCCGACACTTCCTTGACATTTCGGCCTCAAGCAGTTGTTGTTGGAGGCAGTTATATTGTTAAATAAAAAAATTCTCAAAAATTAAACTGATGATATTAAATGTATTTATTAATAACAATTCAAAATTATTTCAATTATTAATTGTTTATATAACTTATTTATCAATTACTTGTTTAAAAACTATTACATGGGTACATTCATATACAGGGTAAATTCAAATATAATTTTTTAAAATGTCGGTTACTATATTATTATTAACTTCATTAGGATGTATAAAAATGATAAGGATTCTGAGGATAAATATGTTGTTTATTTATTTATTAATTAGTTTGTAATATTTTTCTTGTTCTTTATATATAATTAATTAATAATATCTGGGTCTTGCATCATCATTATTATTATTAATTAATAATTTTTTAGACTTTATGTTTTTGACTGATTTTTCAAAAAAAAAAAATTCTTTTATATTTTTTTGGAAATAACAAATCAAAAATTTTGAATAAAAACTTAAATTGATTAATAATTGATATTAATTAATTATTAAAATAGTAAGCAATTTTAGTATAAAAATTAAATTAATATTTTATTAAATATATTTTTTAATTTAATATAATCTTATTTTTTTAATTAATAATATTATAAATATAAATTAAAAATTTTCACTTTAAAATAAACTCAATACGTAATATATTATATATTCAGTTGACCATTATATTTTATAGTAGCTATAAACTGAAATTCATCCTTTACTGTTTATTTATTTTATATTCAATATTACTGAATTTTAAAAATATTACTATAATTAATAATAAGACTAAAATAAAAAATTATTAAACTTATTTTCTAGGAAAGAGAGAGGAAAAGGTTAGTTAAAAAATGAAAAAATGACAAATGCGAAAAGTTTAGTTCTGTCAGTTAATTAAAATATTACTAACATTATTACATAAAATTAAAAATAATCATTTTATTAAAAAGAAATAGGCCCAGTTTCATTAAAATTTGCTCACAAAAATCTGCTTCAAGCAGTGGGAAGACTGATTAAACAAATTCATTATCACGAGTTATAATTGTTTAAATTTATCGGACTCTTATATACAGCTTTTTTATGAAATTTAGGAGAGGGGATGATAAAAAATGATAAACGGACCTACGTTTGGAGGACCTACGACAATTAGAGTGTGAGTTATAAGATGGCGGGTACCGAAATGACAAGAGACCGAAATGGCTAAGGACCGAAATGGTAAGGCACCGAAATAGTTAGGGACCGAATTTGCTAGGGACCGAAATGGTATCGTGACCGAAACGCCAGGGCCGAAACGGCGGGACCGAAATGTCGTGTATCCTACCTGTGCATTTCTTATTATGACTTCATTTATGTTTTAGCATTTAGTAATAATAAAATTTTGCATAGTTGCCTTTGTACCGTTTACGATTCTTTTATTTTAAACCTATATTTCACTCTTTCAATTTGAAATATAGGTTATTTTTCTGAACGAAACATGAGTGATAACACGCAAAAGAAAAAAAAAATATTAGAAAGTTGTAGATATTACAACTTTCTTATTACAAACTTATTACAAACAGATATTACACAAGATTAACAGATATTGTTAAATGATGTTGTAATACGATATTTTCCAAACGTCTCTAAAAACTCTTCCTTAGTCTATTGTCATATGAAAATGAATTAAATAGTGTGCAAAATAACTACATAGTTAGATTTCAGACAATGACGTATTCGTTAAATTTCAGTAAATGTATTTGAATAGTTATTATTAACATTGTTAACGTAAAAGCAAATTTTTTCTCAAAATTGAAAAAAAAATCGGACCCGAAAGCGTTAATGGTGTTAGATTTTTATAGAGAAAACAACAAAATTTTTATATCATTTTAAATACGCAAAGAATTTAGGTACACTTTCGTGTAATTAGATATAGTACTAATATAGTTATAATATATCGGTTTAGAAAGTGTCTCATCTGACAACTTTGATCAATATATAATGCTGAATGCACACATGGGTATTTTATGGGGGAAATTTACACTAAACTAATGAATGATTTCAAATAACGTCGGATGCAAGGAAGCTTTTAAGCCTATAGAAATTATTCTAAAAAACAACGTATTTTTTTTTTCATTATTTGTAAACAGTGTCATGATCTAAAATTAGCCGTTTTATTAGTTAGTAATGTATTTTAAAAAGCAAATTACATTCTGAAGTATACTTTATCGCAAAGTATGCTATATGCAAGTAAAATTGTAATTTCATATCATGGAATAGTTTATGAATCTATAAAAAGATATTTTAAAACTTGCTTTATCCCATTAAAATAACACCATCTGAACATACTACAAAAGCCTTTGATCTTATTTTTGAGCATACTAATTACGTCATTTGCAAGTACTTTGGGAGTTATTGAGAAATTCCATTGCTATGTTCCTACTTAGTTTTATTTTCCTGCAAATTATAGAGTTTTTCAAATTTTCTCACACTCGCATTAAGGGGACGTTCTCCAGGTTCGGATTAATTTTTAGGGCATTTTTCTGCGCATTTGTTTAAATAATACATATAGAAAAAAATGGTTTGACAGTGACTTTATTGTATTTTCGCCTAAGCGTGTGAATATTGTAATGTGAAAATGCTGATACTTCCATCAATCCAAACTCCTACTCACGGAGTGCACAGTAAATCGGTGTAAGTAATCGCGCTCTTAATAATTATCTGAAATAAAAAATAAAAAATCACATGGATACCCTAAACGTTGGAGATCAAACCTAAAAGTATTAAGATAAATCAAAATTTCACAAAATGACGGCTGGTCTTAGATCAATTTTTGCCACTAATTTTTCATTTTCTAAACTGTTTAAAAAATCAAAATTATTAATTTTTTTTTAATATTTTTAAAGGTTTTTCCTCCAATTTAAAGAAGTCTAGTGTAAATGGCATAAAAGAAAACGTGTTCTCAAACGGTTTATCCCATTAAAGAGTGACGTTGCGTTTTCGCAATATTATATTTGTGATTTTAAAAATTATTTTGATACAAGTGAAAGAGAAAAGGAAAATTTGCCTTATTTAATTAACACATTTCAGTGATTCATAAAGTAAAAGTAAGTATTTAACATGAAAGTAGTGTGAACTGAGTAAAATTCTTGTGAAACATGCTGGTCCTTAACCTTTTCCGGCGCGGAGTAAGATGAAATGATGGTAAGATGAATTATAAAATGATGAAATGATGGACTGGCACCACAATTTACAAGCGAATTTATTAGAAAATAAAAACTTGCTTATTTTACCGTACTTTATAAAAGGAAATTTTCAGTTAAATATTCTTGGTGCCGTTTGTCAGTTTTGGAATTAAAAGTAGGTGCCCTTTTCTGTGGACATCGCCCGCTAAAGGGTTAAAGGGCTAATCTTGAGACCTTACACCGATTCAAAAAACTTGTTTCAAGAGAAATCCCTTTCAAAGATCTTTCAACAGCTTTTTGTCAGTCATGGCACCAAACCGTTAAAAGGCTTGTCACAACACAAATGTTGGATGGAACAAAGAACGCTTTTAAGGGCATACTATAAATACTTTAAGGCTAATGTCAGACCTTAATCCCTGCACAATGGCGCTGGCATTGTGTTGGGATAATACGTAAGGAAAAAAGCGTGCAAAAAGACGTCCGTCTAAGGGTTCAAAAAGTGCATTAAAAAAATTAAAAGTTTTTTTTTTTTAAAGTAAAATGAAGAAACAATCTCTTCTTAAACTCTTATATCAATTTTAAAAACTATTATCAAGTTTTCAAAATTATGTGCACTATTGATGATTTCGAAAACAAAAAAAGGGCTATCATTAAAAAGGAATTACGGAGTGATTTTTCATTTTGCTTTATTATTAGGCATAAAATGAAGTACAATCGGCCAAAATTTGAAAGGAGCAACTCCCTTTCACTATTAATTACCACGTTATTCCAGAGAAATTGAAAGTTTACTATTCAATTGGGAATCGTGTTCTCGTTAAATCTATCGAAAAATAAGTTTAGGGAGCCGTCACTATATTGGAAGAGGAATAAACTTTGACAGTACTTTATGAATTAATTATCTTTGCTATTAATTACTATTAACTGGAGAGTAATTCTTACTACTAATTCTTTGTAATAATTTAAAATATGAATTTTTTGCGAAAAAAATCTAAACAAACGCCTTTATTTTATTTTATTTTTTAATTCGGTACAAATATTTTATTAAGATTTAGAATATTTGCGGATAAATTTTAGAAATAATGCAACTTTCTTAAGATTTCTGTAACTATATTGTAATAAGAGGTACACATGTGTGTCATATTTTGAATTCATATGTCAAGGATATAGAACTTGCGAAGGTAAAACTGTATAATTAGACTTAACCCTTTCAGGGGCAAAGTAATTTTGCTACTAATATGTTGATTGTCTTCAGAGTTTACGAACAGATTGATTTGAAAATAATTAAACCATTTTCTTCGAGTACATCATAAAAGCAAAATTTTATTCAAATTCTTGGGTCCTATTTTGCAGTTTTGGATTTAATTTAAGTGGTATATATAATATGCCATTGCCTTTCAAAGAGTTAAAAGCATTTTTACTCTAAGAAAATAACCAAAACTAAGTGCTTTTCAAAGTTACTTAAAGAAATCATATTTTTATGTGCCCTTCTTTCTTGCTATTGCTGATTGAAATGGAAGCGTAACCATTATTAAATATAGTTAATGCTCCGATACATACAGTTCCTCTTCACATTTTAAAGATTTTTGAACAAGATTATTCTATTTTTAAGCTGACAGCTTATAATAGTTTAATTTATGGTGAATGATTTGATTAATATATATATGAAAAGAAATGAATTAAAAATGAATACATACTTATCATAGCTGTCAAATAATAGGATTTTTCTTACCACTAAAGTTTAATAGTAAATTTTACCTTATTTAATCTCCCAAACCTGCGATTTAATAATCCCAAAACATTCTATTAAATTTTAGCGCTAACAAAAATAGTGTAAAAGTTGGCAGCCATGACCCATAACTTCTTCCAGATTTTTAAACAAAACACATACTTTGAACCAGAAAACTTATTTAACCCTTTAAGCGTCCTGCAGAATTTTTCATGCATGCTTAATGATTCATAAAATAATAACTATGAAAACAATTTGTATGAGAATTTGTTTATGATTACCTTACACATTTATTTATCTTATGCACTGCAAAAACTTAACATTAATATAAATTTGGTGTTAAATCAACCCTTGAATCACACGATTTAGTTACGGGAACGGGAGTTACCCGTTAAAAACAGCATAATGGTATAGACAACAATTCCTTCTTTATCAGCTTTTGAGCGCAATTATCGGGCAAATTAGTCTAAAAGTCATATTGACGAAGCATCGTCCAGCCTGACAATTGTTACAAAACGTAATGTAAACGTGCAGAACGTGGTCAAAAGACCTTTTGTGAAGGATTTCAATTCATGCATGAAAAATGCACATTAGGCAAGAAATGAAGCTATTTACATTAACTAGAGGGTAATAAAACAATTTTAAAATATTTCTATAGATTTAAAAAAATAATTTGTAAATACTAAAACTAGTTCGATTATTTTAAAGCGTACTTGAAAAGCTGCAAAAATATTTTGAAGCAAATAATTCATTTTATGTTTATTAATAAGACGAAAAAAATTAATAAATATTTGCTCAAAAGTTAGATGTTTTAGCACCATTTGGAGCTTTGAACTTTATTTAAAGCTTTTTGCTTTAATTATTTAAAAAAAAACGCTTTTTATGTTTACACTATCAATCTCTCTCGAAATATATAAAAGGCGCTCAGAACCACATTTCATTTTATCGTACATGTAAAACTGTCGACTATAACCTGTTCTGTGGAAACCAAGTCCTGTTTTTAAAATGCTAGTGATAGTAGGTGCTGTTCTCCCAAGATTCTCAATGAAATATGGGAGAGCCCATTACCTATACGAACAAATATCTCTAGATAATGTATTATGACTTGGTTCCCTTTAATTATGAAAACTTCATATACAGGGTATCCTTCTTATCATTGGCCAATAGCTAATTCCTATACCTGTACTTTTGGAGACATAGTTTCAATTGCAAAAATATTTTAAATATTGAACTTCCGCATATGAAAATGCATTTACGCCAAAATAGTTATTTTTTAAGTCACGAAATTTAAATTTTTATACGTTTCCTGGAACATATAAGTTATATTTAGAAGAACTTTTTACATGCTCTAAAAAGAAAAACAGTAATAACTCAATTTCTGTACGACAAAACTTACCGAGTGATCATACTTTAATTTTTTTTTAATTTCAGCGTTTTCTGGAACTACGAATTTTTCCTTTTTCAGTGCCTGTAAATGCCGAATATTCATAAAGTTCAAAGTATCGTAACTCAGTAAGATTTTTACAAAGGACAATGATTGTTTTTCTGTTTTAGTAGTTAGATGTTAGAGACAGTTTTCTAAGTATAATTTATAGGCCTCTAATGTCATATAAACTTAAATTTCATAAAATTTTAAATAGTAACTATTTTGACGTAAATCAATTAATACGATGTAGAACAACATTTGAAATACTTTTTCAATCAGAACTATAACTCTCAAACTAATGTTTTAGGAATTAACTATTAGTCAGTGATAAGAAATGACGATGTTTTTTCATCTTATGGAAATGCATACATACACAAATATATCTATACACAGTAGTGTGCAAATTAATTCGGACAAGATGTTTTTTTCTGGAATTGCAAGGCTATTTCCAGATGCTTCCTCAATTGGATTTTATCTGTGTTGATCTCCCTGACATTAAATATTAGAACATACATTAGAGAAAAAATAACTATTTACTTTATTTCCTTATTCGCTAGAAGGCAATTGAAGTTAGGATCTGCTATGAGAACGATTCGCATTCATTTGTTTTGTACATGCAAAAAAAAAAAAAAAAGACATAATGGCGTAAAATTTGCTTTTTTTTACAAGTCATACATTCTATGACTGCAAGAGGTATTCCATGTGTTGTTGATGTTAGAAAAGAGTTTAATCTTTGACCAGTTTCTAAGAGAAACTGTTAAATTGAACAATGAACATTTTCTACACAAGTGTAGGACAGAAAAAAAAACTCTAATCTCAACTTGTCGAATGTGGCAATCCCAAAACTTTCTTCTATCTCATACATGTTAATATTCAAAATTCCTTATCACAGTGCCAAAATTAAATGGCAATCTATGCCCATCATGAGGATTCTAAAGATATGAAATTCCGTGAGATATAACTGACTCTAAAGTCATGTAAATCCTGCAAAATGCAGCATAACAGCGCCATCTATTGGGCGATTAGCACCAAAACCTAATCAGCAAAGGCTTGTGTCAACGTCTAACTCAAACCTAAAATAGATGTACAATCGTGCATTAGTTCTTGAAATAGAACTAGTGCAGAAATCATGGAAAATGCATCATAGCAGCGCCACCTGTTGGGAGATTTACGCCAAAACATAATCAGCACCAATATATATCAAGGTATAACAGAATCTGGAGTTTGATAAAAATTCATGCATTGGTTTTTGAGACAGTGCTATTGCGGGAATCGTGCAATATTCTGCATAGCAGCGTCCCCTATTGGACGATTTGTACCAAAATGTAAACAGCACCAAGTCATATCAAGGGCTAACTGGATCTAAAGTTTGATGAAAATCCGTGTATTTGTTCTGCAGTTTGAGCTATTGTGGAAATCGTGAAAAATGATGCATAGCAGCGCTACCTGTTAAGCGATTTACACCAAAAACTAATCAGCACCAATTTATACCAGGTACTAACTGAATATAATTTTTTATTAAATTCCGTGCCTTAGCTCTTGAGATAGAGCGCCCACAAAATTTGTGTCACATATAGACAGACAGATAGACAGACAGTCACAGTCTCACAGACAGATGTTTTGAAAAAAAAAACATGTTTTCCGGTATCTCTGATCCCTAAAACGTGGAAATTCGTCAAAAACCGGAAGTTGAAAAATTTCACGAATCCAATACTTTTTTTCTTGTTAAGAAAGTAAAAATAGTTCAATGGAAAAAATTCCAAAAAGTCAGCTTCTTTAGTGGGGAAGAAAAAAGACATTAAAAACGGTTTTGACATATGGAATGATGTTGTAAAAAAGCGCACTGCGAGGAAAAAATATTAATCTTGAACCATAGATGGCTAAAAAATCAAATTTTCAATGCTCGTTTATCAATTTACGGTTAAGCACCAACCGTTGCTAAGGGGGTCCGAGACACAAAAATCTACAAATTTTATAAAAACATTTTATCTCATTAAAAATTTCTCTGTTTTTTCTGTTTAAAATGCTTTTAAATCATGTTTCTATATTAATTAGAACAAGAAATATTAATTTATTCGTTTTGGTTTGTTTCAAAATCTAGCTTTTATGCAATGTCTGTCATGGAAACGATTTCTTGTAAAAATGGTTTTTTTTTTTTTTTTTTTTTCATGATGGGGTTTTCAACATTTTTCGTATTTAAATTCTTATAAGTCAAGAACCGTTAAAGATAATTTGTTCAAACTTGGAACATGTCCTTTTCAATTGTTTTACTTGAATTTTGATTCGCATATTTGAAAAAAATATTTACTTTTGAAAATATGATTTTAAAAAAAAGTTGCACCATTTTTTTTTCGTTAAATATTTTTAATTTTTTTCAAATTACTATTTTAAAAAGTGCTGAATCCAAATTAAAACTTATATATTTCTGTATCTTTAAATGAAAAAAAAGGAAATTCTATTAATAATATTTCGAGTTATAACGACTTTAAATTACCCCACTTTTTTGATAAATTTTAAAATTAAAAAATATATATATATCAGAAGTTTTATCATGTGATTTTGTTTAAAAATGATATGGTTAACCATCACAAAAAAAACTCAGAATTTTAAGTCAATAAATAAAAATTATTTGAAAATGTATCTCGGACCCCCTTAAATAAAGCAAAACAGAGCTTAACATGAACAATAATAAAGAAAAACCGATAAAACTGTCAAATGTCCAGACGATTGTAACATATTTTCAAAAACATATTTTAGGGTTTTTTAATAATCTTAACGAAAGAGGTGTAGAGGACTCACCCATAAAGGGAGTCTAGTTTTTGAGTGTGAGCGTTTTGTCACATGTTAATTTGACTAGAGATCCTAGATTAGACAGTCTCTAATGTAGGATCTCTAAATTTAACTGCGTAAGAGCGACCTCTTTCCTTCCTTTTTCTTTAATTTCCACAAGTGAGTTTGTGCCTCTCGGAATTTGTGGTTCGCGGTTTTTGATGCAATTATATGTTAACCTATTAACCCCTTGAAGGGCGGTGGTTCATTTTTGGACCACCTAATTTTAATTCCTAAACGGTACATTGGCACCAGAATAATGAATGAAACTTTTCCTTTTATTAAGTATGTGAACGAAAACTTTGCTTATTTTTAAATAAACTTGTATGTAAATTCCGGTGTCGTTCACTAGTTTCGGCATTTTACGAATAGAAGTACCTTGCCCCTGAAAGGGTTACGGCCCTTTTAATTTTTTTAAATGCACTTTTTGAACCCTTAAAGTATCTATAATATACTCTTAAAACCGTTCTTTGTTCCATCCAACATTTGAGTTGTGACAAGCTTTTTAATGGTCTGGTGTCATGGCTGACAAAAAAGTTGTTGAAAGATCTTTGAGAGGGATTTTTATTGAAACAAGTTTTTTGAATCGGTGTAAGGTCTCAAGATTAACCTTTAACTGATGTCACGCGGTCTCCCAGACCCCCCGACTCCCAGCTGTAAACACTTTTACAGCTTTTTACTTTTCTGTACTGAAGTTAAATATTATGAAAAAATACTTTTTTCATGCAATTTAATTCACATGCTCCTAAGAGAAGTACAACGATATTGTTAGGACAAAATTTAAGTAAATTCAACCATTTGAGTTATTTTTTTTATTCATTTTATTCCAGGGGTCTGAGAGACCGGATCACATCCGTTGTGTGACAAATTTTAGTCACATCAGTTAAAGGTTAACCCATTAACCCTTTAGCGGGCGGTGTCCACAATAAAGGGCACCTAATTTTAATTCAAAAACTGACAAACGGCACAAAGAATATTTAATTAAAAATTTCATTTTATAAAGTACGGGAAAATAAGCAAGTTTTTGTTTTCTAATAAATTCGTTCGTAAATTCTGGCGTTAGTCCATCATTTCATCATTTTATAAACAGACTTACTCCGCTCTGGAAAGGGTTAGGGACCAGCATGTTTTACAAGAATTTTATTCAGTACACAGCACTTTTTGTTAAACACTCACTTTTACTTTATGAATCACTAAAATGTGTTAATTAAATAAGGCAAATTTTACTTTTGTCTTTTACTGGTATAGAAAAAAGGAAAATCACAAATATAATGATGCGAAAACGCAACTCCAGTATTTAACCATTTATGTACTGAATTATGAATTCATAAAGGATTTATCTTCTAAAGCATTTTTCGTGAATTGTTTAAATTACAATAGAAGATTTACATAATCATTTAATAAATTTTAGAAGGATTTTAGAAGGATTGAAGGATTTAGAAGGATTCATTAAATTAGAATTTATAGGGATTTTGTTCAATATTTATAACCCCACTCAAATCTTTTATTTTAAATATTTTTCTTAGTATTTTGTAGAATTATTAAATGTTCATATATAATGTTCTAAAAATAGAAAAATAGAAATATTTCCGAATTGAAAAATCCCCCCCCCCCAACGCCAAGAAAGCGGAAAATATGCAAAGACAAAAGAAATCATCCTTTTATAAATATTTTTCTTTTGTGTAGCCCATAATGCTTTTGGAGCAAGATAAATTAAAGTATCTATAACTCATTCTAAACTCTATTACTACTAATCGTTATATTAAATGAATTTTATAAGTTATTGTAATGGTTCTTATAATTAACGTCAGTAGATAAAGGGTTAATGGGTTAATTAAATCATGCTGGTCAATTTACAGGGTATAAAAGTGAAATTGGAATTTGGTATCGGTTCATTTTGAGTCAAGA
The DNA here is from genome assembly GCA_963932465.1 of Maratus speciosus. Lineage (NCBI taxonomy): Eukaryota > Metazoa > Arthropoda > Arachnida > Araneae > Salticidae > Maratus > Maratus speciosus. Next base: position 115,442,932 of record OZ010796.1, on the reverse strand, counting down.
CCTGCCTCATTGAGGACAACAAAACTGGAGTTCTTGCCTTTCGAGACTTGAAGATTGTATCTCGCCAAGTGTTTTATAGTTGAGGGAGTCCACCATTTTTGGTGAGCAAGTATCTCGTCATATTTTAATAGTATATTTGCTGCAACCACGGGTGGGTAGTATTTAGTAACAGTTTACATAGATATTAAATTTGTGTGCTAACCAACTTTTTCAACGACAGCATTTGTTCGACATCTAAAGTCATCTTGGTTATAGTTTTAGCAGCCAGACTTCCGCACGTACAGTGACAGTCAAAAGTTTCCGGCCAGCGTAAAATTTTTGGTTAATTTGTAAGTATACACATATGAAGAGAAATCTCAAAGTGATTCTTATGCACTTTATTCACATAACAGAAAGTAAGTTATTTATGGAATAAAAAATAAATATTAATAAATTTAATTGACAAAATTAATTGAAAAAGAAAAAGCATGTTCTCAAAAGTTTCCGGCTACCTTGGCAAGTTTGGAAAAAAATGGTGTTATAACAGAAAATAACAGTGATCAACAACATTTACAATTAGTATTTTATATTCATACAATTAAAATAAGTACTGCGACACAGCAACGTGGCAACGATTTAATGAACGGTTGTAGATCGTCAATGTTAAGTTTTTTTCCATGGTTCTTGCAATTTTTGTGAAAATGCTGCTGAATTGGAATATTTATAATTCCACACACGTTTTCAAGTTAGTATCAAAGATTTTCTATAGGATTCAGATCGGGTGATTAGGCTGTCCATTTCAAAAGCGGAATTTTTTCTGCGAAAGCCACTGCTTGACGCAGTGTTGCCAGTGGGCTACTTTTTTTAAATTCAGATTTCTTGATTGCCACGACTTTTTTACAACGATAAAACTACCTTTGTTTTTGCTTTAATTAATATGTCATTAAATAAGACGCATTTTACCATTTCAAGAAAGTGGTGCCAGTGAAGATACTGAATTTTAAAAAAAAGGAGCCCATTTGGCAACACTGGTTTGACGAGCTTGCATGTATGCTTTTGGTTGTTATGAGGATGAAACAAATAGATGCGACAGCAATTTTTCCTTCAATAAGGCAGTAAATGACCTTGCAAGATAACATTATGCATTGCACTATTGATCTTGCCGCGTATTTCAAATAACGGACAGGCACATTTTCCAGAAAATGCTCCCAACAGCATAACATGTCCTCCGCCATGCTTCATTGCAAAAATAACATATCTCGAATCTTATCTTTCGTTTTTAGGTCGTCGGTTTTTGTAGGGGAGACCGGGGCTAGCAGGCTCAGTTCCTAATTATTGATTTTTATTAATTTTTTGTTTAAGTTTTTTATGAAAATTTAACTGTACTTTTACAGAACATGCATTGGGCTATAAATACCCAGAGTTTTGAGTTTGTAGCTTTTGTAGTTTATGTTTAGCGGAAGCCTAAAGTAAAAGGAAAATTGTGCGCCAACTTACACCGTCACGGGCCAAGTTGCCTATACCTATGGGGTAAGTTGGCACACGCTTTATAAAAATTTAAATAAGACACGCAGTTAAGAGAAATCAATTTCCTTATTATCAGTAGGTTTAGTCAAAGGCGTTATCACCGTACAATGTAAATTCTAAATTATACAGACATAAAAATAATGAATAAAACATTAACATTGAGTAACTTCTATCCTAATCAATAACATCATCAGAGTTACAGTTGTCACAAATAAAAAATCGAGTGTTTCCGTTTGGGCAAGCTCCGTGTGCCCAATATCTTGCATTGCAACCACTTTTTTCGGTGTTTGCTGTTTTTCAAGCTACCAGCATACACCAGACACCGAGCCAACTTGCCCCGTGTTCAATGCGCCTACTAGCCCCATAATAAATTTCTTCACAAAAGGGACACGTAACCATCTAAGCATAAATAATCCAAGTAAATCACATATGGGGTAGGTACAGTTAATCATACACTAAGAAAAACTGCACAAGTTAAATCGCAATTATTAAGATAAGTATTAGAAATTAGAAAAAGAATGAAGCAACAAAAAATTACTTATGAGCGCAAAAAGCAGAAAAATCGTAATAATTGTCCACTGCACGTAGGTAACGCTGCAAAACTACAATGAGGATTGTAAAACGCAAAAAGAAATGTACTCTGTGACTGGTTGACAATCTATCCACAAACAGGCGATTTATGGGGACTGCGCCTACTTACCCCTGAAGCCAACTAGTCCCGGTTTCCCCTATTTCTTATCACTCCCCAAAAGATTGAATGTCGATTCATCGGAAAATGTACTTTTTTTCAGTTTTCAGTTGACCAGTTTTTGTATTCCTTGGCAAATGCCAGTCAGGCCCTCTGATTTTTTTTACCTATGAAAGGTTTTTTGACACCGACTGTTTCATAAAATCCTACGTCACGTAAGCGTCTTGACACGGTAGACCGACTTATTTCAGCAATATTTTAACACCTTAAATCGCGGGGATTTGCAGCGGCATTTTTATGCGGGTCATCAACTGCTTTACTCCTGATAATTCTGTTCGCAACAATAGTCGTTTACCGCGGTCCCCTGGACGGTGGCAAGTTCCGACGGCCATGGCCATCTTTATATATTTTTTTTTAAATATCGTTCACAGCAAATTTTCCGATCGACAATTTCGCCGCAATCTCACGAGAGGATTGTCCCTTTACCGACAAACAAGTCACTGGTTTAGGAACAATAATTTGTTTAACTTTTCATTTTTCAGTTTCAAATACGTTATTCATATTGATTAATTAACAAACACAGCCAAAGAAAAAACCACTTTACCGATCGGATGACAAATGGCCGGAAACTTTTGCACCCGCGAATTTCGAATTCCTCCCCTTTACATCAAATATCCTCAGTATCCATTCAAAATGATCACGTGGTCAGAGGTACTTTGCTTATTTCTAACTTTTGGAGCAATCGCGCTTCTTCTTCGCTGAAACGTTCTGTTAAACAAACCAAAGAAACTAACTGGCCGGAAACTTTTGACCGCCACTGTAAGTTATATTTAGATTTATTAATTTGCATTTTCATAATTTGAGAGTTAATTTGAAGAATGAGGTTAATTAAGTTGAGTAGCGTAGCTTAAAATTTAGGAACTACACTGCAATCTTTCCCTGATTTAGTTTCAATAAAGAGTGTTGTAAGTCTTAAAACAGAGTATTTCTCGATTATCTCGTGGCGGACTTGATTAGACCATTACAGATATTGTACAATCTGTTTGTATATCTGTATATTAAATGTATGTCCACGTATAACTTTTAATCGGACTCTTCGATTTTACATTTTTTTTGTGGAAAAAATCTTATTCTGCGCGTAGTTCCTTTTAAATATCACCAGAGTTAAACTAGCATATTTGTCTGTGTCTCTGTTTTCTTGTTTTTTAATTTTCTATGTTTAAGATTTCACTTTCGTAAAAATTGATCAATCGTACAACTTTTACAGGGTGTCAAGGTACACAACACTATTTTATGTTTTTTTTAAAGTAGTAATGAAATTAATGAGTTTTATTGACAGTGATGTTCCAAGAAAGACATCTTTATACCATCATAGACTGTTCAACAAAAAAACATCTGAGAAAATATTTAAAAAATGTAGTTTCGTGAGGAAATAGTCTAAAAAAGTGCACCACATTGGTACCCTCTAATATCTAGTAAAGTGTATTCAAGAGACAATATCTGCTAAAAATTTTTATATTTTTTAATAACTCTCTGTATAACGGCATATACGCAAGATATGAGAAAATAGAAAGTTTATCCGCGCTGTCCCAAACAATTTTCCCAAATTTGTATAGATATATTCAGGGTCCCCCGCCCAAATAAATGAAACGCGCTTTAATTTTTTTACCTGTTTGAGATACATACCCGCTGAAAATGGTAAATGTTTTCGAAATTAGGTAGGAAATAAGATTGTGTTGATGATATACTCCTGCCATTAATTAAAAAAAATTATGCTTTTTATTTATTTTTTACGCTTTCTAGGCCGCCGCTGAATTTGTGGAGAGCGGCGTTTTCGCGCGTCTGTCCGACGTCCCTTATGCCGAGACATTAGCGAAAGCCAGGAAAAAAAGAAAAATAAATAAAAATTGAAACTTGGCAAATTTAAAAGAGAAATTCGTTCAATTAAAGACATCGAAAAGTGGGAAGGGTTGACCTAAAAGCCTTGAAGCCATCGGGCGACCTTCGAGCTTAATGTTCGTTAGAATAAGTTATATTTAGAAAATGTTTCTCTGTGCTCTTGTAAGAAAACTCTCAACAGTAAAAAGCCCCTTCTTCAGCGATCAACATTCACCGTGTTATAAAACTTTGAATTTTATTAAATTTAGGAGCGTCACTGAAAAATTGTGTGACGGTTTTTCGTGCCCGAAAGCTCAGAGAATTCATTAAATTCAATATTACACTTCATTAACATAGTTTTATTTCCTACCTTATTTTAAACACGTTTGCATTTTATCTGTAACAGGTAAATAATTAAAGAGCATTTCAATCTTTCTGGGACCCCTGTATATATACATATCTATATAAAGAAGTCAAAGCCAAAAGAAATTCACGAGTCAATCAAATGTAATTTTCTTTTTGGTGTTTGAAGTAGTAATGTTCATGAATCGCACATATCTTGAAGTATAAGAGAACCTAGAAACTGGCGTCACTAATATAAATAGTTGGTTTAATAGTTGGTATAATATAATAGTTGGTTTAAAATATTCTGTTTTAAACCAACATAGAAAGTTATGTATCACGACGATTGTTTTCAATGAAGAAATTAACTGCGACTTTTGAAGTTTTTTGATTAAAAAAAAAAAAAAAAAAGTTTAGAAAGAAACGAACACTCGAATTTGTGTTACGAATTACGGAAGTAGTTTTCTCCGAGCACGTTATTCTTCGAAAGGATAGTCATCATTTATAAATTTGAATACCATTTTGAAACAAAGTATTTCATACTTATACACAAAAGTCCCTGATTCTTCACATTAGTTAAAATGCCTCCAAAGTGGTCTAAATTTTTTTATCGCCCTGTTTATAGTCCTCCCTTGATAATTGGACCTACGACTAACGCAGATTAGACGAATCATGAATACGATATTACGATCATATATATTAAATTCAGTAATACGGAAATAATAGGATTTCATCTTAAATAAGACGTCATCGCCATGGCATCATAGAATCATTACCTATCAAGGTATACCATCGAATTAATCACGTATGATAGGATTTAATAGAATGGAGAAACCTTTTATTAATATCTTTTTAAATTTTGATTCGATTTTCATAAAATTTGAAATGACAAAATTCTGAAACGGTTATATATTTTCAATTTCAAACTATTCGGTTGGGTCATTTTTGCGCTGTTACATACGGAAAGAAAGACAGACGGACAGACCAGGCGACGACAATAGGCGTTATGTACAAGGTGAGACCGAAAAGTAAGGTGTCTTCAACCCCTCCTTTCAGCAAGGAGAAGAGCCCGACAACCGGACACATGCGCATTACGATCTTCGGTATGTAACGTTAAAGTTCAGGGTCATTTGCAGAGTTTCTTGGCTAGTGTTTGTTTGTGCAGTCGCTTAAACATATTGCGTAATGGAGCAGAAAACGAATATGAAATTCTCTTTTAAAATGGGTAAAACTGCTACGGAAACTTGGAAATGCTTCGAAGTGCGTATGGCGATGAAACTTTATCTTGCAAGACAGTATTTTAGTGGTTCAGGAGTTTCCGTGAAGGTCGTGAAAGCGTGGAGGATGAGCATCGCAGTGGAATACCGGTGACGAGCAGAACCACGGCAAATGTTTAAAGAGTTAAGAAGTTATTGCTACAAGATCGCCGTTTGTCCGTCCGAATAATGGCGAACGAATTGCATCTTCCTCGTGAAATCGTCCGAACAATATTGACGAAGGATTTGGGTAAACGGAAACTTTGCGCGACGTTTGTCCCTCATTATTTAAGCGATGAACAAAAAAGCAGCGAATGGACTCCTTATTCCCCTGATCTTGCGCCAGCAGACTTTTTCCACTTTCCACGACTGAAATTGGCACTGAAGAGTCACCGATTTTCAGACACCTCAGACATTCAAAGTGCTGTTACCAAGGAGCTTAAAACAGTCTCAAAGGAGGACTTTTTCAAAAGTTTCCAGAACTTGTATGAACGTTGTCAAAAGTACATTGTAGACGACGGGAACGACTTTGAATAACAGTGAGGTATTTATCTGCAAATGTATAATACAGTGATTATTATGACGTCAGTCACCTTACTTTTCAATCTCACGTATTTATATAATTACGAAAGCACTTAAAAATGAAGTTTTAATTAAACTAGGGAATCCATATCCAGCTTCCCGAGTCACAGGACATAGGTGAAAGCTATTTTTTTTATTTTAAAATCTATTAGATATTTTGCCTTTAATGTATTTTTTCGATTGCTCATTAATATTGCCAAAAACCATTTTCATATGAAAAATATCAATAACGTATTTGAATAAAGAGTTGGAATTTATTAAAAGCGATACTTTCATATTAACTACATATCAAGCATTATTAGCCGAAAAAATTGCAAGAAATTTCCCTACTTTCAACTTCCTTTTAGATTCTGATAATTTCAGTGGTTTAATCGCTTAGTTGGATTGCACGTCTGTTAAATTTGTCTTTTATTTATGTTATTTTATTTATTTGTTGATAAAGTTTTCATTTCGTTATGGAATATTAACTGAAAACAAATATTATACTATTTATAGTGTTTTAATTGCAAACGGATTAATCTTTTATAATTGAGCTGCATGCAATAGATTTTTAAAAAATCATGCTTGAAAATTATCTTAAAAATCATAAATTTCAGTAAATTGCGATATAGTTTTCAATCAAATTGGATTTGAAAGCACATTTATTTTCCTATTCAACAATGTAAAATTGTTGGATGTTTGTTAAAAAAAAAAAAAAAAAAACTGCAGTAAAAGCGAAATTTATTGGTCTGGTATTACCACAATCAATATGACGTTAGCGTCACTCAAGGACGTATTTTTTGCCTTGTAATGTAGATAAGGCATTTCCTTTACCATTTTGAGCAACTCTCTTTTCCCCTAGCATTGCGAACTCTCATCAGGTCATCGGCTAAGTTATCGCGAGAGGACTATAGACCAAATGGAATAAATGATTTGATAACGTGTGTAATAGTTAACAGCTTTACGGGCAGTATGCTCGTGACGTCACAGTGGGAATGACGTGGTTGAAAAATAGTGGCTTGCGTGTTTGTTTACCTTATAGACAGTATTTTCGTGACGCCACAGTGGAAATCACGTGGTGTAAAAATAGCGACTAGCGCGTTTGTTGACCTTATTGCGGCATTTGATGCAGCTTAAATTCAGTTAAGTGCAGGCGTAAACTACTACAGATTTATTTTATACGAATTATTTTCGATGAATAATATATCTTAATTAAAATCCATATATACTTATTAATAAAGAATTAACATTTTTATTTTATAAAAAAAATATAAAAAATCGTGCAATTCCATTAAAATAGACAAAAGAGAATATAGATAGCTATATCTGTTCCTGAAAAAGACTAAAACTCCATATAAAAAAAATATAAGCATAAATTTTCTAAACAAAATGCTTTTTAATGGGGAGGTTAGGAATGTTATTCCCAAACAGACGAATTTTTGTAACTTCGAACCAAACGAGAGAATATTGTCTATTAGGGCTTATTTTTTTAACGATGGGTTTAGTAAAACTAAGTTAAAAATATCATATGTTTTTATCTTTTTGTTTGTGTTTGTAAAATGATTAGCTTTTTAACTGAAATATGTTTTACCCCCCACTTGGTACCTAACCCAACAATCGATAATTGTTATTTCTATAAGCTACCTCTGTTGAAAGTATTGATTAGTTACACATTGAAATTAACTTTTCCTACACGAACGTGAAGTTGCATCCGATTGAGGTCTAAATTAAGTTACCTTTTCTCGTATATTAAGAGACCGACGGATAGACGCTATTCTAGAAAAGGGTGCGCTTGGCTACACTGCTTGTCGGAGCGATACAGCAGCTAACCTAATTTAGTATCGACGTCTCCGCTCATAATTGTCTTCCTGAGCGTCGGAAAAATAACGCTCAACAAAAGTTCATTAAAATACAGTAATAATGAAGTGATGGCAACGCTGCTTTTGAAGTAGAGAAAAGTAGAAATTTTTCATTTTTTGTTTCTTTGGCCATGCAGAATTGGCAATTCAAGAAACTAAAAAAAAAATTCGTGACTAACAATATTTCGCTTCAAACTCATTTATGAAACTATAAAAGATGCGATTTCTCTTTTCGTATACATTTGATAAAACAGAATATTTCTTTGTATTTTATTATGCAAGAAAGAAGATGAAATTACATTTGAAAGTGTGAAAATGTCAAAATACTCTTTTGAAACAAACAAGTTTGTAAAAATTAAATTTCGCAAGAAGCATCAACCGCAGAATTTTCTTATAATTACTCTAATTTAAAAGAGGCATATAACTGAAGGCCATTCAGCAAAATAAATAAATACATATATAAAATAAAATAAATCAATAATAAATTTTATTTCGAGAAAATTTTGAAATATATGATTTCTAAATGTATAAGTTTTCATGTAAATACGTATTTTTTTTTCTTTTATAAATATATAATTTTTTAGATATGTAAAAAAGTTAAAATGATTTCATAGTATAAATTGAATGAATCATTCATAAGTGCAAATTTAAAAATATCTAAGAATTCATTTTCTTATTAAGATGCTATTTGAAATTGAAAGGCACGTTTTTGTACTTAATAATATAAATGGTCGCTGTAGCAAATTGACTCTATGTATATGTTAAAACTGAAAGAATTTCTTTCAATAATTAATGTACAGAGTGATCAAAATGGTTTCTGCTTTTTAAACGACAATCTTCACTGAAAATTGGTTAATATTAGAAAGTAAATTTAATATAGAGTTTATTAAATCAAATTTCTGAAAGCTACAACTAATAATGAGCGGTTTTTGAACGCTTTAATATTTCATTCTGACTTTTAAATTTCTGAAAACTACAATACTCATTCATGAGTATACATTTATTCTATTATTTTCACTTAATAGAAATAAATGCTTTTCAACTATTTAGTTTTATTATCAAATGTTATTATTTATAACGCCAAAATGAATTGACTTATGCATGTGTACAATAAACAATTTTATATAACGAGTAATTTATTTTAAACGAGTTAATTGGGGCTAATTAAATATAGTTTTAAATTTGCTACTTTTTTATGCAACAGAATTTAGTATTCATAAAATTACGCAGTTAGACAAGTAAAGTCAGACTTTTGTTTTTTTTTAGAAAAATGATTCATAAAACCTTCAACATGATTTCGCAGTTATTTTTCTTTTAAAAATATAATATGTACGAGTGATTTTTGAATTTTAAGTCTGTACAAAAACACACTGTTTTCCAAAAATTACCTCTCCATCTTTTAATTATTATTTATTCATTTATTAATTTTTTTGTGCCACGAGCGGATGAGAAAGTCTTCTCTCAAAACTTATAGATGGGAACTGTTGGGTTAAAACACATGTCGGGCTCGTCAGCCTAACCGTTCGGAGTTTTCCTTGTTTTTTTTTGAACTTTTCTTGGCTTGCGTAAATACGGACCCGTTTTCCTGAGGAAAACACCCCAGAGATCAATTCCTTTTTCTGTTTGTATCCCTGGCACAGCTAATCGGCCATAACATACACACATACACGCCTCTCCAATTTTAACGCGTATATTTTTTCAATTTTCCCCATTTCTGCATATTACAGCTATCGAATTATGTTGTCCATATGACTATGAAATGCTAAAAAGACTGCATTTCTTAATATCGCGTGTAAAATAATCTTAACCTATTTTAAGGGGTCTCAGGACTCTTAAAATTGGAGAAAGTGAAAAAAAAAAGACCTTTTCAACATTTGATATCTTAAAATGTATATGATTTAAAAACACAATTTTTATTGGGATGAAATATATAAGTTTGTCCTTTCATTTAAGGTATTTCAAAAATTGCAAGATGCAGAATTAGTATTTCTAGGGGGCTCGAAAATGTCAGACATTTGTCGAGCAGAAAATTGGTATAACAGCTTACGCGCAGAATTACAAAATAAATTTTGCAACTAGAATAATTGCTTCTGTGCTTAAATGTACTTTAATTTATAATAATTACTCTGTACCAAAATAATTTTGTATTTAATGCATTTTTATATTTTTAATACAAAGTTGTATTTAGCTAATACAAATTTTTAATACAACAGCATAATGACCTAAAGAAATAATTCTTTGAACAATAAAAATGAAATTTTAGGTTTAGATTACACAGATTAACGTGAAACATATGTTTTGAAAATTTCATGAAAAAATATTAAGAAGTTTTGAGATATCCTGCGCGTTATGCCCCAAAACGTCATTTGGAGAAAAATGATTTCAAAGTTCCGAAAACGCCGCTGCAGCTATTGAGATCGACCAGGAGCCGGCAGCTTAGAAACATGGTTCGTACGGATACCGTTATTTTTCCAGGAAAACTACCAGTATCTTTTTATAGAAAAAGAAATATAGGTTAAACGCGCAAAATTTCGCCTTCTTTTAACAAGAGATTTTCTATAAGTTAATACTGGTGCAGAAAAATTTTCTGGTCTGAAATTTCAAGGAGGCGTAAGAACCATGAAAAAAACCACCTCATCGAGTTGGAGGCTGAAATCTCCAGAAATAGCTAAAACTCGATTCCCATATTAAAACGCAATCGGTCTTCCAAGTCATATCTTGGTGCAAAACACCTTGAAACCCAATTTTACCTATTGACTCGTAGGTTTACCATTGTGTTTTCCTGCTCCCAGTCCGGCATGTTTTCATACCTTTGGGTGCAGGAAAACGCAATGGTAAACCTACGAGTTAACCCCTAAAATCGGGTTTTTAGGTGTTTTCCACCAAGATATGACTTGGTAGACCGATTGAGTTTTATTATGGGATTCGAGTTTTAGCTAATTCTCTAATTTCAGCCGCCAACTCGATGAGGTGGCTGTCTGTGCTGCCGGTTCCCGGTATAAAAGGATATAATTCTACCAAATTGTTCCGAAAAGATAGGAGTTTAACATCTAAATCCATTAAAATGTAGAAAATTTTGAAGCTTTAAGAGTCCTGAGACCCCTTAATTTAATTAACAGTTTTACTAGTTAAATAAATCGGTCAGTTATATAAAAGGTTAGTTTTATATAATCGGTAAATTAGTTAAAATATTTATTTTTTAACTTCACGCAGTTCATTGAACATCTTTTCTAGAAAAATAAAAGTAAACTCTGTTACTGCATTTCCATTCAGTAGAATAAATAATACGAATTCCCAGGAGGCACTATTATTCTATATTGCAGAAAATACTTCCTAGAATAGAAATCTGATGTTATTTTGAATTTGTTCGCCACATGTTTAGAATTTCAAGCAATATCGCGAGTTTGTGAGGTGTTTTTTTTTTCTTTGTAAGTTCTGCTATACAAATTTTTCTTTTAAATATAGTTTTAAAGACTAAAATAGCTTTACAATTGTATAAAAATAAGTAAATATATTTATACCAATTATTTACCAATTTATTTACTTATAGGCAATTATTGAATCTTAAGAAAGTAATTTATTTAATGTATCCTTTGCTATGTGTAACTTCTGTTAAAATATTTCCTCCTTAATCTTACTCGAAATACGTCTTTCTCCCTTTAAGGGCAAAGCAATTTTGTTTCTAAAATTTTAAATGAATACTGCCCCCAAAATTTACGAACAAATTTATTTCAAAATAAAGGAATGCTTTTCCTACATTATAAAAACAAATTTTATAAAAAACATTTTGGTACAATTTTGGTGGATGAGGGTTAAAATTAACTGGTATAAAAAATATAGCACTGCCCTTCAAAGAGTTAAAAGACTGTATGTTAGTTTTACAAAATAATTTTGAACTTCAATTTTTTCACAGTGGTACACAGTTTATAGAAATTAAACGATATTGGTGTTATTCAGTAAAATCTATATAAATATTAACTGCTTTATGCTCCGACGGTACTTTTAAGTACCGTTAATGAAAATGCAATATAAAATTTAGTTAATTCCTATACTAATAAAAGTAGATTGTACTTTCATACAAAATACTTTGCTCGATCATATTTAGAAAATACAGCGAAACAGTCACAGCTAAATATTTTTAATGTGGTTATTTTTTCCACCATTTACAAAGCGGTCGCTTTTCTATGATTAGCAGAAGGTTTACAAAAAATTTGCAACTACACAACACTTCTCGGTTGGCTGACAGGATAACAATACATTTATTTACACCTTTTTTATAAGAATTGAGAGATTTCCATAAGAATATTTTTTATTAATTAATGTAATTATTCTTGTAAATATTTTACAAAAAGAGCTCTAACTACCGATTTATTAAATCAGTTTTAATTAAAAACATTATATAAAAATGAAATCATCATTATATGACTTGTTTTGGATATCGTCAGACATTAACGAAGATTATTATTGATGTGGTGCAAATTTTGTATTCATAATTCGGGACGTAAAGGGTTAAAGAACGAAAAAAAAAAGACCTCAAAAAGCTCATGTAAAATTCATTTCCCTTTTAATCCTATGCAACATTTCTTTCTTATTCTAGTGAAAATGCTTCCAAGCATCTCACTTCTTAATGTCCAAATGACGCTCGGTGTTGGTAGTTAATGGAATCAATTAAAACTTAATTGAAGTTGGAAAATTATATTTTTTTGCGAAATGAATGTTATAAGTATTGGACAAAGTTAAATTAAAATTACTGTAACTGAAATTAAAATTAAAATCAGGACACTGAAAAGAGCACTATGTTTTTGCGTTACTGATATTTTCTACAAAATAATGAAAAATTTAAATGAAAACTCCATTTCCTTTTCACAGAAATCTAAACGGCTTTCGCATATCAGTGTTTATCATTAAACTTAAACATTAATCAACATTTCAGAGTAATTGGCCAAGTACTGTATTTGTTTATTATTTTAATGTTTGATTTTTTCTTTCATTAGTTGAAAATAGAGAGTGTATATTTTTCAAACTGCACTGTAAAAAAAAAAAAAAAAAAGAAATGTTGTTTTACAGAAAAATTTTCAGTCAGGACGCCAGTAAAGAACAGCATATTTTACGGAAATAATCTATATTTATTACGAATTTACGGTAAAAATCTGTTAAAATAACAGAAAGTTCGTAATAAATACAGATTAATTCTGAAAAATAAACAGTTTTTTATTGGCGCCCTGGCTGACAGCTTTTTTGGTAAAATCAATGGATTTTTTTTTTTTTTTTTTTTTTTTTTAGTACGGCGATTTCAATTTCACAAATGCCTGAGCTAATAATAAAATATTTAATCTCCATTCAAAAAATCTATCATTACTTTTTACTGAGCACAAGTGATTTCTGTGATATTTTAATCTTCTTCACCTCCAAGCTTAAAATTTGATAAGTGTCCGACGACACGAGTTGCACGAGTTGTTGCACAAGTTGTGTACACGAGTTGTTGCACAAGTTATGTACACGAGTTGTTAAAAATTAAAGTAATAATATTTCTAATTCCAGTAAAAAACAGTCTAAGATAAAATAGTTTTTTAAACTACGATACTAAATTGATGTAAAATTTAATGTTGCGGGCTACGTTATTTTAACCTTTTACGTTGAGTTACTTCTCTTAACCCTTTCAGGGGCAGTGGTATCTTTATGAAACCACTTAATTTTGATTCTCAAATGCCACAATGAAAGCAGAATTTTGGTAAAAAAAAATAATTTTTTTATGTATGTATAATGTAGCTTTTTCTTATTCCCAAAATAAATTTGTTCATAAATTACGGCGTCTTTCATTCGTTTCAACATTTTAGTAACGGAAGTGCTTTGCCCCTGAAAAGGTTAAATTATATTATATTATATAATATATATATATATATATATCAGATATATATATATATATATATAATATCTGAAGTTACTCTACACGACTTTCCGAACATTGATGTACATGTCTTAAACGTTCAACCTCCCCCCCCCCCCCCCAAAAAAAAAAAAAAAAAAAAAAAAAAACAAACAAACAAAAAAAAAAAAACCAAGAAAAACAAAAAGCGAGGGTTTTTTTTTACAATTTTCCGACAAAACGGAATCTTCTGGATTCGAGCTCTGGGCCTCGAGTTTTGAAACTGGAGACTTTATCCTTGCGACACTAATGCTTCATTTCACCATCTCAATAGTTTCATTTATACTCGTGGCATTTCCTTGGTGATTTTTCGTATTGAATGGGTCGCAAATTTTTTTGAAAATGAGATGGATTAAATACCAAATTCGCCGGCCGATTTGTACGAAAACCTATACAGTTTTTGCTATAGTGGTCTATAACGTATTCGCCAAGTGAGAAATCAATCGGAAGTATTGTTTGGGTGTTGTGGTGTTGACTCTCACACACAAATACACAAATAATGATTGCAATACTTTCGCTACACCATGTGTTCGAAAAGAAATATAATGTGCGTCAAATTGAATGCAATCAGCTTCATTCAATATTTTAACTTTAGCCTTGTAATCTACACATACAGTAATCTGGGGCCGTATCCGTACAGTTCCTCAATCTTTAAAAAAATATTCAATGCTGCCTAATGACTATTATAATAAATATTTCCTCCCAGTTTATATTTTGGCCAATATATTGGCCTACCTGCTAACTAATGTGTCTGTATTACTGACGCATATGTCATTTTGAATATAGTTTACTAAACATACCTGTGCTGCTTTTTTTCAATGTTTGTTTTTTTTCAAGAAATTTGTAATTTGTTATTAAAAAAATACATAAATAGAAAGGAAGAGTTGTTTGCTTATGTGCCGAAACTATTTATAGTTTAAACCGTACCTTTAAAATTCTAATTAACAGTTTATTTAATATCGATAGTAGTTTGGAGCAAAACTGATGCAACTTTGAAACACCAAGAAGTAATGAAAATAAATTCGGAATATTAGGTAGATTTCGTATGAAATACTACCTATTGCAATTTCCCCTATGTTGGAATTTCTGAAAAAAATTTGCAGATCTACACCGATCATGACCACTAGAACCGAAAACCACCGTCAGTAAAAATCTTTATCTATCTATCTATCTTTCTTGCTCTCTCTCTCTCTATCTATCTGTCTATATATATCACTTTTTTTAGGACAAGATAACCTCCGTAATTCAGCACAAATATCTTCCAAACTGATACATAGAGGTAGAAAATCTCGGTCAAGTTCGTTAATGGGCAAAATCCGACCAGAGGGGGGGGGGGAGGAAAACCCCCATAACTTCTTAATTTTTATGCATATCAAATCAGTTTAAAGTTATTATTACGTCTAGGAAAAGCGCCAAAATTTATGCATCACGGATTTTTGATAAAATTAAAAATGGACACAAGAGGCTCAAAAATAGGGTTTTAGGGTGAAAAAAAATTCACAACTTCAAAAATTCTTAAGATATCAAATTCACTTAAATTTATTTTAAATCTTCTTTATATTATCTACAACTTTTATACTGACAAGTTTTTGATAGGACCAACTCTTACTGCAAAATAAAATTAAAAACCAAAAAAATGGGAGGGGGGGGGGGCGATGAAGAAGAAATAAATTCATAACTTTGTCAACTCACAATATAACCAATACGCTTAAATCTAGTATACATCTTCGCAATATTATCTACAACTTTCATATTGTCAAGTTTGTGATAGGATCAACTCTTACAGACAAAAATAAATAAATAAATAAATAAATAAATAATAAAAATGAATATAAATAAATAAATAAACAAAAA
Source organism: Maratus speciosus (assembly GCA_963932465.1). Lineage (NCBI taxonomy): Eukaryota > Metazoa > Arthropoda > Arachnida > Araneae > Salticidae > Maratus > Maratus speciosus. The sequence continues at coordinate 115,427,062 of OZ010796.1, read as the reverse complement.
TAGGTGTTGACGAAAAAATTATCGTATTAAGGGTGTACTCAAATAAAAACGGCTTATTTTCTGACTCATTTTTAAATTCATTTTTGCTCTCAAACGCATCCAATTGGCAGGTTCTCTTATTCAGAAACTATATAATGTGCTGTATTGGTCGATTTTTTGACAAAGGCAGAATATATTTCAAAAATACTGTCAAAGTGGGCATTTTGACCCGAATTTCCCGAAGTGATAGTGCTGGAAACGAAAAAAATCCCTGCCGGCCCGGCCAACAGGCAGAGGTAGATTTCGAAGTTAAGTATACTAATTTCACCAACAAAAACTAAATCATTATTAGATATAAATCCACTTTAACAGTTTTATCTGTCTGCTTTTGACGAGTTTTTATTTTCTTTTTATATAATAGCTGGTTTTATCAGAATCATGTTAAAGCGATATTAAAAAAAAATATTTTTCCATACACAACAACTCGAAATTTTTTGGCACATTTTCAGATTCATTTAATAAAAAAAAAAAATAGGAAACATGCTGACGTGATTTTTGAAAAGATTTATAAGCGACCTGTGTTTTTTTTCCTTAAATTAATTAAAACTTGATTAATAAACAATTATTTTCTCAGTAGGGCAATATCTTTCATTTCTAACACAATCGCTTTGGGAAATTCTGTTCAAAATGCCCACTTTGACATCATTTTTTGAAATATATTCTGCCTCTATTAAAAAATCGATCATATTCATAAACTATATAGTGTGCTGTATTGATCGATTTTTTGATAAAGGCAGAATATATTTCAAAAATACTGTCAAAGTGGGCATTTTGACCCGAATTTCCCGAAGTGATAGTGCTGGAAACGAAAAAAATCCCTGCCGGCCCGGCCAACAGGCAGAGGTAGATTTCGAAGTTAAGTATACTAATTTCACCAACAAAAACTAAATCATTATTAGATATAAATCCACTTTAACAGTTTTATCTGTCTGCTTTTGACGAGTTTTTATTTTCTTTTTATATAATAGCTGGTTTTATCAGAATCATGTTAAAGCGATATTAAAAAAAAAATATTTTTCCATACACAACAACTCGAAATTTTTTGGCACATTTTCAGATTCATTTAATAAAAAAAAAAATATGAAAACTGCTGACGTGATTTTTGAAAAGATTTATAAGCGACCTGTGTTTTTTTTCCCTTAAATTAATTAAAACTTGATTAATAAACAATTATTTTCTCAGTAGGGCAATATCTTTCATTTCTAACACAATCGCTTCGGGAAATTCTGTTCAAAATGCCCACTTTGACATCATTTTTTGAAATATATTCTGTCTCTATTAAAAAATCGATCATTACTGTACATTATATAGTTTCTCAATGAGAGAATCTAGCAATTGGTTTGAGAGCAAAAATGAATTTAAAAATGAGTAAGAAAATAGATAGTTTGGATTGGAATGCAATCTTAAAAAGATGATTTTTTTCTTCAACCGCTATGTATTTTTAATTTGTTTTTGCTGTAAGAATTGGCCCTATCAAAAACTTGTCTATATAAATGTTGAAGACAATATTAAGAAGATATATGATAAATTCATGGAGATTTTATATCTTGTGAATTAACGAGTTATGAAAATTTTTCTTCTTCAACCCCCCTTTCTTATTTTCGTTTTTATTTTATTTTATTTATTTTTTTTTTTTTGCGGTACGAATTGGTCCTATCAAAAGCTTGTGAATATAAAAGTTGTAGATAATATTAAGGAGATGTATAATAAAATTATTGGATTTGATATCGTGAGAATTGACGAAGTAAGGAATTTTTTTCTCCCAAAAACCCTATTTTTTGCGCCCCTTGAGCCTATTTTAAATTTTATCAAAAATCTGCGATGCTTGAATTTTTGGTGTTATTTTTAGAAGTAATAAAAACTTTAAACTGATTTGATATGTACAAAAATTAAGAAGTTTATGGGTTTTTTTCGGTTTTCACAAAACCCCTCCCTATTTCCATCCCCTTTGTCCGCTTTTGCCCATTAACGAACTTGGCCGAGATTTTATGTCCCTTGATTTTATGTATCAGTTTGAAAGAGATTTGTGCAGAATTGCGGAAGTTATCGTGTCCAGAAGAAAGTGATAACACAATTGCTTCGGGAATTTCCGTTCAAAATGCCCACTTTGCCATCATTTTTTGAAATATATTCTGCCTCTATCAAAAACTTGATCATTGCGGTACATTATATAGTTTCTGAATAAGCGAATCTAACAATTAAATGCGTTTGAGAGCAAAAATGAATTTAAAAATGAGTCAGAAAATAAGCAGTTTGGATTTGAGTGCATCCATAATGCAATGATTTTTCTAACACAATCCGCTTCGGAAAATTCGGTTCAAAATGCCCACTTTAACAGCATTTTTTAAAAATATATTCTGCCTCTATCAAAAAATCGACCATTACGGTACAGTATACAGTTTCTGAGTAAGAAAACGTACCAATTGGAAGCCTTTGAGAGCAAAAATGAATTGTATAATGAGTCAGAAAATACGCTGTTTGGATTTGAATGCACCCTTACTTAGATGAATTTTTTCTTCAACCGCTATGTATTTTTAATTTGTTTTTGCTGTAAGAATTGGTCCTATCCAAAACTTGTCTGTATAGATGTTGTAGACAATATTAAGAAGATATATGATAAATTCATGGAGATTTTATATCTTTTGAATTGACGGAGTTATGGATTTTTTACTTCTTCAAACCCCCTTTTTGTTTTCGTTTTTATTTTTTTTTTGCGGTACGAATTGGTCCTATCAAAAACTTGTGAATATAAAAGTTGTAGATAATATTAAGGACATTTATAATAAAATTAATTGGAATTGATATCTTGAGAATTGACGAAGTTATGAATTTATTTCTCCCAAAAACCCTATTTTTTGCGCCCCTTGAGCCCATTTTTAACTTTATCAAAAATCTGTGATACATAAATTTTTGCCCCCCCCCTCCCCCCTCAAGTAATTCAAATATTGTGACCCAGCAGCAGAAGAATGGATCCAGTGCTGTAAATGCCAAGAGTGGTGGCATGAGGAATGTTTCAATTATGAAATTAGCATTTTTATTTGTGACTATTGTTAGCTGTACAACTAAACAGTTCAACATTACGTTACAATGCATTATGCTTAGTCTGATACTTTGTAAGATGTAAAAACACATTTATCATTTGTTAAACCATGTAACATATTCAAAAGATAACATATGTTCAACTTTTTTCAGTGTTGTCATCTTGCTCCAAGGCCAAAGTCATCTTGCCCTAGTACTTTTGAAAAATGACGATTCGTTAATGTTATTAAAAATAAAATAATCCTCCTTTTTTTTTTGAAAAATTAAATGGTAGTATATTTAATACTACAAGGAATACTCTAACATTTCAGGCAAAATTAATTTTACTATACTTAAAAATGATATGAAAAACAACAAAAATTGTTAACATAGTCATCTTGCCCCGGTCTCGCCTATTTCCGTTTTCTGAAAGTTATCGCCGTCAACACAAATTGAATTAGGGAAGAACACTCCATATTTTTGATTATATACGTGGTTTACGACCCCATGTCCTATTGCAGTTTTTCTTCCTCTTGGTGCCTTCTATCTCCCCTATTAATTTTTCGGTCGAATTTTCGAACATCCTGTATATTGACGTTAATAAGAAAATTTAATTTAGTAAATATTCATCTCCAATCATTAAAAGTCTTAAAAAGTCTCAGGACTCTTCAAAATTTTGAAAATTTTAATTTTTTAAGATGTTAAACTCCTATCTTTTCTGAACATTTTGATATAATTGTTTCCTTGAAATTCCCATTAGAACAGAAGTTATGGGTTTTACAATTATACCCGCTCCATGGCTGAAGCGGCGTTTCCGAAACTTTGAAGCAATTTTTCTCCAAATGATGTTTGGGGCATAACGCGCAGGATATCTCAAAATCTTCTGAATATTTTGTCGTGAAATTTTCAAAATACATGTTTCATGTTAGTCTCTATAAACTGAACCTAGAATTTCCTTTTTATTGTTCAAAAAAATATTTGTTTAGGTTATTATACTGTTAAAATTTTCAAAATTTAGTATTAGCTAAATACAACTTTAAAAACAAATTTAGTTAAGTGTAGGGTAATTATTGCAATATGAAGTGTAGGCACCTTAATTTTCATTCTATTTGCAATATTTATTTTGTAATCCTGCGCGAAAGCTGTTCTACAAATTTCTGCTCGTCAAATGTCTAAAAGTTTGGAGCCCCCTATAAAGGCTTATTCTGCATCCTGTAATTTTTTAAATGCATGAAATGAGAGAACATACTTATATGTTTCATTACAATAAAAATTGTGTTTTAAAATTATATAAATTTTAATATATTACATTTTGAAAATTGTCTTTTTATTTTTTCATTTTTTACAATTTTAAGAGTCATGAGACCACTTACTATAATAGGTGACCATAAATAAGTAATAAAAAAATTAAAGAAAAAAAAGAGTAATTTCAATTGAAATCACGCGGCTCTAAATATTAAAATAAGTTGATTATACCGAAAAATGGAATATTTGTGCTGTTTATTTGTTTTGTTTTAATTTCTTATTTTTTTTTCGAGACCGGTTTATTTATACTTACTAATAACTTAATTCACGTTTCTTACTATCCTTGTCATTCGGAAAATAAAAACAATGAAAGATTTAACATCAGATACCCGGAAAAAAGAGTGGAAACCAATCAATAAACAGACTGTAGCATCTACAATTGTAAATGATTTAAAATGAACTATGTGTTATTGAATATTTTGATGCAAATGAAATGAAACCTAGCGAAATGATGAAATCTTTGTCTAATTGGAAATGGCCTATGAATAAGAATGGGCTTTTTTACAAATTAGAGGTATTATATCCCACAAAACATTTGAGCAAAAGCAGATTTTTTACGGTCCCGAAGTTGGTTGATTCGTGAATGTTTTATTGCTATAGTCTTTGCCACTTGCACACTGTCATATAAATAATCGAATATGTGCCTTATATTTATTAACAAAATAATAGAAAATGTCTTTTATGTTAGTTGCTATTTTAATGCGCAAAAAACAAAGAGAACATAGACATTTTTTTATTTTAATTAATTTCGTTTTTTAACAATCTAAAGAATCCGCTTCTTTTATGTTTCCTTTGGTGCACAACATATTTTTGCGGGAGATTTTCAATTACTTTAATATACTGCCTTACTTTAAGGTTCTTAGCATATTAATTAGTTCAAAGTATCCCGTTCCTATGGTATACATTGCACCCATAATAGAATATTAATAAAAATGAAATATATATTTGTGTTGGCTTTTTCTAGTAATAGCACAGTTTCCACATTGACTTAAGAAAAGCTAACGTACTTTTCAAAATTCTTTTTAGAAATTTGCTATGTCTAATCAGAGTATTAGTTCACGAAATTTTACAAAGGGTGCCAAGTAGCGTATTATAGCGTATTATATTTTTTTTTGGTTTTGAAAAATTTCGATGTTACTTATCAAATTAAAATTTTATTCTAGAAAAAGCTTTCATAAATAGTTAATTTTTATTTTTTTTTGACACATATAGTTTTCGTTCGTTAAATTCAGATTTTAGTTGATTTGTTATGTAGTAATAAACAGGTTAAGTTTAAGTAGTGATTTTGTAAAAACAAAAGTTAAATTTTGTAGTTTCAATCAACTTTATCAGAAACTTTCAAAATTACACAAAATATAAAGATAAATTTATATGATTCAAATTCTATAATATACAGGGTTCGTACGGGTACCGTTATTTTCAAGTCAAAACATCAGTATTTTTTATAGAAAAATAAATCTAGTTTAAACGTGCGAATTTTCGCCTTATTTAAGGGGAGATTTTTTAAAAGAAAATACCGGTAGTGAAGAATTTGTTAGTCTGAAATTCAAGCACTCGTACGAACCCTGGTATAGCATGACACGCATAAAAATGAAATTAAAAACTACAGCTACGATTTGTTAAAATTGGGAAATCACTTCAAACTTTTTTCTTCCATGAATTTATTTTTGTCATAAAAACATATAATATTAATGCATTTTATTTCATGAAACGAAAAACATAGACAGTCGGCTTAAAGAAACGTTTTCTTTGACTTATTATTATTTTTTAATTGATTATATTATAAAAACCTGTTTGACATTAATATAATAAGGTTTTAGAGAAGAAAATTATTTAATCAAGAAACAAATGAACTTTTATGGAAAAATTAGTAAAACATTTATTTAAAAAAATCCCTGCCAGCTGGGCCTACAGGCGCAAGAAGATTTCGAAGTTAAGTGCTAATTTCAGCAACAAAAATTAAATAAAGATTAGAGATAAACCCATTTTAACAATATTATCTGGTAGCTTTTGACAAGTTTTTATTTCATTTTTAATATAAGAACTGGTTTTATCAGATTCATGCTAAGGCAGTATTTAAAAAAATACTTTTCCATGCTCAACAACTCTGAATTTTCTGACACATTTTCAGATTCATTTTCAAAAGAAAAAAATTTGAAACTTGCTGACGTGATATTTGAAGAGATTTATAAGCGGCCTGTGTTTTTATTTTTCGTTAAATTAATTAAAGCTTGATTTATAAACATTTATTTTCCCAGTAGGACAATATTTTTCGTTTCCAACACAATCGCTTTGCGAAATTCGGTTCAAAATGTCCACTTTGACATCATTTTTTGAAATATATTCTGCCTCTATCAAAAAATCGACCATTACGGTACATTATATAGTTTCTGAATAAGAAAATCTACCAATTGGATGAGTGTGACAGCAAAAATGAATTAGAAAAAGAGTCAGAAAATAAGCAATTTGGATTTGAATACACCCTTAATACGATGATTTTTTTTCTTCTACCGCTATGTATTTTTAATTTGTTTTTGCTATAAGAATTGGTCCTATCAAAAACTTGTCAATACAAAAGTTGTAGATAATATTAAGAAGATTAATAATAATTTAATTGGATTTGATATCTTAAGAATTGACGAAGTTATGAATTTTTTTTCCGAAAACCCTATTTTTGGCGCCCCTTAAAGCATATTTTTAATTTTATCAAAAATCAGTGATACATAAATTTTTGGCCCTATTTTTTGAAGTAATAAAAACTTTAAACTGATTTGATATGCACAAAAATAAAGAAGTTATGGGGTTTTTACGATTTTCACAAAACCCCTCCCTGTCCATAAAAAAGTGATGTATATATATATATATATAAAGTTTTTTACTGAGGGTGGTTTTGGGTTCTAGGGGTCATGATCGGTGTAGATCTGCAAAATGTTTTCAGAAATTCCAACATAGGGGAGAATGTAATAGGTAGTATTTCATCCGAAATCTATCTAAAATTAAAAGTACCCTTCTTGTAAAATTTTGAAATTTTGTAACATTTTTTTTTGAATTTTTTCTGTAAGATTTGTTGAAATGTAGAAATATAGTTTGAATACAATTATACATTCGCTAATTATTTTTTAAATAAAGTGCATTTTACCTTTTATATATATAAATAAATAAATATATGCATATACTCATTTATATTAAAATATGAGTCATAAATTTAAGGACCAGATTTTCAAAAAACTAATCAGTTAAATAAAAAATAAATAAAATGCCATGGTATGTGTAAAATACACAGTAAAAAGGACATTTCACTTAACATTGTTATTTAAATAAATTCCTTTATTACTGAAAACCCGATCTTTATTTTTATGAGATGCAAAATAATGATGGACCATGAAAAAAAAATAAAGTCAATCGAAAAATATGTGTTTGTGTTTTATCATTTTGAGTAAACATATATATTGAACAACTAAAAATTAAATTTAAAAAAATTAAAAAATCCAACTGTATAAAAAAGCGAATTAATTATTTCTCATCAATGTGAAACTATTTTTTATATTACGTATCTATTTTTTTTTATTTACTTGTATTAATGACTTTTAAATTGTATTTAATTGTTAGTTCCTATCTATAAACACTGTTTCGATGAGGCCTATAGATGTCTATGATGGTTAGAGTTGCTGTAAAGCTAGAGATCCTACCTACACAAATTCCAGGCTGTGTAATATTTAAAGGGAGCTTCTGACTGTAAAATAGTCAAAGAAACATCGTCTTCATTTTGAAAGACCTATGCAATGATATGCCACTTAATATGGTGCGTAAAAATTTTTTTTCGTCTCTACCGCCATTTTCTATTTTACGGCCGCCATTCAGAATTTATAAAAACAAAACCTAACCTATAACCATCGGACTGTTAAGACGAATCGATAGAGACCTCATTTATTAAAATCCCTCCAGCCGTTGGGATGTTTCGAGGGTATAAAAAAAATCCATATACCCAGATACGAGTGAAACACATAACTACAGCGCCTAGAAGATACAGTGTGGAAAACGGCTATTCCTATAATGCTTTAAAAAGTGTTAAAAACTTGTATCCCATAAATCTTCAACAATGCTCAGCGGCAATATGCTGATACCAGCGCCATCTCGTAACTATTTTCAATATAAACCCTGTGTTTTCAAAAATTATAGAATGTTAAATATCGGAAACTATAAATATAAGATATTTTAGTCTGTTATAAGCTAATTTAGTTAAGGAATGACGTGAAATAGGCTAAAGAGTCTCTTTTAGAATGACTATCGTTTTTAAATCACTACGATGGCGCTACGATCGACATCTTGTTATTCAGCATCGTTGTACATTTACGGGATTCAATTTTTTAGCACTATTTTGTAGCCGTTTTCCACACTGTATCTTCTAGGCGCTGTAACATAACCCTTCTTGGCAGTCGGGTAAAAAGCACAAGCTGAGAGAAATGATTTTAAAGATTGAAACTCTCAATGATATAACACTTAAATACTATCTGCAAAAAAATTACGCTTTTGCCGTCTTTGTATCCTTGAAATCATATATCCCAATTTCCATATTTATATACTTTGTATGGTGATATTTTGGGAAAAGCAGTAATTGACTAGAAATCTTGTTATTTTGTCTTTAATCACGAAAAAGTAAATATATATATATATATACAAAATTGGGGTCACCAAAGACGCATTTGCAGTCAGAAAAGAAGTTACTCTTACAGATACGAGAATAGTAATCGAGTTTTAAAGTAAATGGGATGCAGTAAAACGACTTTTCTGCATATTTTTCATTATTGGACTACGAGATGTCTAAATTTATTTAATAAAAATGCATGAATGAAAATCTCAAAATGAAGGGTACCTAGAGCGAAGAGAAAATTTACTGGATTTTTTTTTAGTGTTTCTTTAAAAAAATGCTAGGCTTATTTCTTTATTGAAACTAATTTTCCAAAAGCTCTTAGAAAGAGAGATGACGCATCAACCTTATTGAAACCAAAGGATTATCTATTTACAGTCAGCCATGGCGTTAGTTTAGCATCTCGAATATTAATCAGGGGATTTCGAGTAATTTATCTACATATCACGGGAGGTTGTGAAGTAATTAATTGTTCGAAATATTCCTGGGATAAGTTCACAATGCTTCACTCTCCTGCCGATGAAGAGAGAAGAAGAAAAATAATTATCAGTTGCCAAAGTGATATATTCCTGGCTTATGAGCTGAGGTTTGTAGTACCAATATAATTATTTATTTATTAATTCAACTGTATTTAACCCTTAAATGCGCGATTTTTTATTTTGTTTCGAAAACATTATATATGATTCTCAGAAAGGTTTATTAAACAGGAAAAATAATGAAAAAAAATCAGAGATACATTTTTCACATAATATGTCGATTTTTTCTTCTGTTGCACGGCTGCAATACAAGTAAAAACTACTGTCGTGAGGCTGTTTTATGCTAAAATTAATACAAACTAGTAAATGTTTTAATAAATATGTTTCCAAATACCTTATTTTATATTAGTATTTATTTTATAAAACTTAACCTTTAACTCTCTCGCTGCGTAAGTAATTCTTCGCGATGTGCGTTTTTACAGAATTTTTTATCGTTTATCACCGGTTCTTTAAACCGGAAATTTTTGACTATCGTAATCAGGGAAAATGTCCTGATTAAATCAGACAAAGTTTTATCTAAAAAAATAACTGGTTGGAATAACCAAATAGTATTAATTTGACGGAAAAATGCATGCACGAGCATATCTGCGCAGCGAGAAGGTTAATCTTTTAATTCCCACGATATAATACGTTCTAGAAATTACGTAGTTCAGAGAATCTGACTTTACACCATAAAGTTTCAACGGTTAATTTCGCTTTATTTAAGAACGGAATGTCTCTTATTAATTAAAGTAAATATTGCTATTTTAATTTTCTGGTATGAATTGTGATATGGTATGAAATCTGGTGTGAAAAAAAGTCTATTAAATTCAAAACACTCTTTTTTGCATATATGCAGAGCTGCGCACTAATGGGTTAAAGGTTGAGTTCCTTACTGAGTTTCAAAAATTGCTCTTTTTCTAGGTTTGATAAAATATTCACTTCAGAAGCAAGATGTGAATTATTTTTTTAAAAGATATGTTATGGCCGTTGCAACTATTCCACACATTAATATTTACTTATCAGCAGAAATATTTAAATTTCTAATCTTTGGGTAGGTCAACTTCCTATTTATTACCTCCTATCGTAAATAAATGTTGATAAAATATCTAAAAATATATTTTTAACAAAACTTAAAATCTACTTTAAGGGATTGTTTTTTTTATGCCGTAAACCCGCATTGTTATACACATTAGAATCTAGAAAGAGCCGGGTAATATTGACTCGAACCCGAAAATTCTATTTGAATTCAACCCGACAAGAAGCAGACACTTCAACCCGAAATCCGAAATGAAAGAAAACGAATCCATATTTTAATGGAATTATAACAAAATAGTCTGTAATTATATTTTTAATATCTATTTTATCTTTTCTGTAGAGAAATAAATTAATTTATACACGTAATAATTTTAATTAAAATATGTAGTTTTTACATCTTAAACAATATTGTAGAAATTCATTCTAGATATTGCTTACCAAACCCGACCGCAAGAGTCAAAACCCAACTGGATACCAGCAATTAGAGTTAACTCGACTAGAACCTGTCTCGCAATGAAAAATAAAAAATGCAAACCCTGTAACAGATTGTGCAAAATCGGGTTTCTTGACCTGATATAGAACTTTAACCTACATTTGTTTTAAATCTCATTGCTGTCAGTATCTCTTATTTTGTAGAGCAATACCTGATGGTATAATACAATTTGTGAGGTATCCCTGTAAAAATCCCTGAAAATTGAAGGAGTCCCAACAGGTTCGTTCATTTCAAGTTTAATTGCACAAGGTCACATGGGTAAAATTAAGGTCTCTTAAGCGAAAAAATTATATCTAAATCAAAATTAAAAGCTGAATTATGCCTGCGCTTCATAGATGACATTTTCTTAATTTGGAACCATGAAAACTCAAATAAAAGAGTTTCTAGACAACGCAAATGACGTTGACAGAAACATCGCCTTGGAGATTAAACAATAAGGCACCTTACTGTTTCTAGATGTAGAGTTGATTAGAAACAATACGACGCACAAAATAGATAGGAAAGTTTATAGAAAACCGAGTAGATCAAACAATACAATCTCCTATAATAGTTACGTTCCTTTTAAGTATAAATCCGCAGCTTACAGATTTTATATTAAAACAGCCATAGAAATCTGTACTGATAATGACCTACAAGACGAATTAATCGTTACTAAGAAAATTTCAATAGAAAATGGATTTCCGCCTCAATATAGTAATAAATTAATTTTCGACATTAAACATAAAAGGTCAATTGGAAGTGATATTAAAATGAGCTTAAGTTTTGTCGTTTTAAATATGTTCCACTTCCACAATTATGTGAAATAATTAGATATGCTTTAAGGAAATATCATATCAACTTAATCCTAAAAGCAACAGCTAAATTAAAATAACTTTTACGGAGAAAAATAGCTCAATTCCTGATAATGAACTTTCGGGCGTACATATATAACCTTTTAAAGATAATGTAAAACAGAAAGAATTCACTTACATCGGAATGACCACTAGGAAATTTAAGGAGAGATTCAAAAAACATATTACGGATATAAAGTACACTGTAAAAAAAAATGGTAACTTTCCATGTAAAATCCAGGAACGTTTCGCCTTTTATCAGGTTTTCAGAATAATTTAGCTCTTTCCTGTGAAATTCTGGTTTTCTTATCTGAAACGTTCCTGAACAAAAGTTGGAAACAGCAAAACGCTGCGGCCGCCATTTATTATTTTTTTTTCCTATAATCCGTTGCTCGCGCGCGAGTGTCGAAAACGAATTCCTTAAATGAATGTAAAAAAATCAATATGGAATGCAAATAAATCAATAGACGACATAATCCTTTACGTCTCTATTGTCAAGATAATTCAGATGAAAATACAATACCTCTGTGACATCACTAAGAGATTATCTCTCGTACTTGTCTGTGAAATCTTTAACGAGCAGACTGTGTAAAAAAAAATACACCTATTATTTGGATCTGCATTAACCAGGGGACCATCAAATATGATTCTCACCTATTTTGATTAATTTAAAGTATGTTTTAGAGTTCTTATCTCTAATTATTCTTGTGAAAGGATTTCTTCAAATGGGCCTTAGATTTTCAGAAATTAGATGCCGAGTTTTAGCATACGTTTCAAATACCCATTAGTGTGCAGCTCTCAACGTGTCTTTCGTGGTGTGGACGCAGAAAGCTTGCACGCCACCCGTACGGCCCGGGTTCGATGCTACCTCTTGACTTTTTTTTTTCTTTTTTAATTAATTTTATATTTTAACACTTTATTACAATTTGATTTAAATTTGACATATGTTTGACACTTTGAATTGCTGCAAATTTGATTTTTTTTTTTCGGAAAAAATATACAATTACGTTTAGGTTTTTTTTTTTCATGAAAATTTATATGTATTTTATCTAACTTGTAAACTAACATAATCACTGACGAAAATCCAAAATATTTTATGTCTAGATTTTTTTTTCTAATTATTATTTACATTTATATATTTTTATACTTTAAGCAAAGTTCAGAAACAATATATCACATATATATTTACTTTATTGAATTTTAACTGAAAATTTATTTTTTCGTGTAAATTATAAATAATAATTTTGATGTCAATTTCAAAATATTTTTTCATTCTAACAAATAATGATAATAAAGCGAAAATTGTCAACTGGAAATGTAAAAATCGTCTGCGGATCCCGCATGCTGTGAAATGTCAGTAATGTCATAATGAAGGGAACGAACATCCAGAGTGAATTATGTCAGCCAGGTATCGGTCCGGATAGCCTAACAGGTAAGGCATTGGCACGGCACGCCAAGTATCAAGGTTCGATCCCTGGTCTGGACATTTTTCGCTCTTGTGCTACTCCAGCCTTGAATATGTCAGTAATGTTTTGCTGTCAACAGAAATATTCCTGGTATTTCGCAGGAAACTTACTGGCATTTCTGTAGAAAGTTTTTAACATATAGAGTAAAGTACCAGTCATTTTCAAGAAATGTTTCTTGGAAATAATGGGCAACTCAGCTGCCCATTTTTTCCCAGGAACGTTGCGGAATTTTTTTTACAGTGTATAACAAACAATTAACAGCATTAACATGGTTTAATCAGAAGCAAAATAGCTACATAGACTTCAGAAACGCAGAAATCATAGCCTACACTTTGCATTACCACACCTCTATAATAGAGGAATCATTAGAAATGTTAACTAAATGAAGAAACACTTGTAATGATATGCTCTCTTAATAATATCCCCCGGATCTGGTATAATATATTAAATATTTATGGTGAGTTTACAACTTAACCATTGAACAACCCCTCCCTACTCCTAATAAATAGACTCGTCTCCAACTACTAAACCAACGATCTTTCACGAACATTGACGTCTTAAAGATCCCCTCCCTCCCTGATGATAACTGTAGTATCAGTCGAAAGCGCTCGAATTCCAAATTTGTAATATAATTTTAATATCTACGATGTTTTTTATGTTTGAAATCATATACCCGTATATATATATATATATATATATATATATAATGTACTATATACAGGGTGATTCATAAAGATCGAAACAATAGGTTAATTCCTTAAATATTTCTCCTAAACACATACTTTCAATTTCAAAGTTTCATAAAAAAGGGTGCAGAATTTAATGACATAAGTTGCAACTCCATGGTATGTATATTTGAGAGACTACAAAAACTAAATTTTTATACGGCCCCCTTAGACTAAAATTTCCACCTAGGAAATTTTTCCTTATCCATTCCTGAATTAAACATTAAAAAAACTCATCTCGTTATCTGCAAAATTCGCAGAGATATTACAATCCAAAATTCGTTACTTACACCATTTACCCATGCCTTTGAGCGACTGGTTATTGACCCATTTTGAATGCATGATAGGAATAATCCACAAATTGTACGTTATTAAAACTCGATTTAACATAGCGTCTCTCCTTTGGACATAAAATAACAGCGTATAGATTTTACGTTAAACCTGCTTTCAAAATATGCTGGAGGTCTGCACAGGTCGAAATATCCAGGCCCGGTCCCGAGCCGACCCACAGTGGGACGTTTTGATGATCTAGGTGGACAAAATTTCTTTTTCTGATTATCTGAAAATTTCTCAAAACCGCGTGTACTGGTAGCTGAATGTCTGTATTTTCGAGACCCGTACTAGTTTTGTGGGATAAAATGAGAGTTGTCGATTAATTATGACCGTAAAGAAGCCATTTGCTCAGTTGGTTTGATGGAGTTCCAAAAGTTGCACTAGCTTCCTCTAAGATTGAAAGCATGTCGTGACTATTCTGTTTTATTTGAAAGCACGAGTTTGCTGGACATATGTCACACGTTTGTCAAGATGAGATTTAACCCATTTTTGTTTGAAAATAAGCAATATTAAACCCACTTAACCACTTTTTTCAAAGGTTTTAATTCTGGATGATCCTTGATGTTGTTTACAAATTTCATTTTGACTTTTAACATATTTCTCAGCATTTTTCAGCAATAAGCATTTTTTTAAATCAAAGTGTCATTCCTAAAGTATTGAAAAATTAAAAAAACTCCTGCAGATAGCTGCAGATCATTAAGTTTTTATTAATAAGCAAGCATCATATTAACTTGCAGTGCATGTATCTATGTTTAGTCCAAAACTCTAGTCAAATTTAAATCACTTTTAATTATCCGATTGAGCCGAAACAATGAAAACTTGTGTAATTTGAATAACAATACAATATTATTATAATTTAAAGAACGTAGAAGCTTGTTTAGAATAATATTTCTACAGGGCTTCACAAAAATTTAGATTAAAACATGCAACTTAATTTTAAGCTAATTTCAATAATCTGATTCAGCTGAAACTTTGCTCAAGATATGTAGTTCTGATGACAATGCAATATTATTATAATTTATGGAACGTAGCAGTTACACTTTTTTTACAGGGTCACATAAAAGATTAATTCAAATTTTGCAAGACAATTTTAAACCGCTTTGAATTATCTGATTGAGCTGAAAATTTGAACACATAAGTTTTTCCGATGACAATTCTATTAAATTATAATTTGAAGAACTTAGAAATTATGCACTTGTTACAGGGACACACAAAAGATCACGGAAAGATTGCTGCTAAAAAGCAGAAATTTTAATTAAATTTCAAAAAAATTAGTATAGGTTATTGAGATACACAACAGCATTTTTTAAATTGAAAATAAAGTGCGTAGTAGTTGTATTTCTTTTACAGGGACACATAAAATTTTCGGATACTTTACCGTCTATACGCAGAAATTTTATTTCAAATTGAATAAAATTTATATAGCTTATTTATTCACACAACAGCATTTTTTTCAACCGAAAATAATTTTGTTAGCATTTATATGTTTTATAGGGTACTACAAAACATTAAAGTTTTTTTTAATAAGATTTTATTAAAAAAAAATTTTTTTTTCAAGATCACTACACATATTTCTCGAGCCGCTTGTAGTCTGAGTAGACAAAAATACAAAGAAAGAAACGAATGTTAACTTTCATGTGCGAATTAAATTGTTTTTTACTTAATTGTAAAATAAATATGTTTAAAGCATTATTTGTAATGCATTATACAGGGTGCCCACTAAAGTCCTTCCCACGCTCTTAACTGCCGAACGGTGCAGCTATAATCATTAAAATGGTGTCTAGGTATAATAAAGTGGCTATGTGCTACCAGATGAGCCACCTGGTGCAAAACAGCTGAGTTAGTATTCCTATCTCGAAAACGAGATTCATATTCAGAACGAGATTGATTTAGCATTCATGTTCACAAGGTGTCGTCATTCATTTTTATTTCATATTTCGAACCGTTTTCGTGATAGGAATTGTGAACGTGATAGCCATTTTGTACCAAGTGGCGCTGTAAGCGGTCTCATCTAGAAGTGCATAGCCTCCTTACTATACCTAGACACCATGTTTATGAATATAGATGTAGTCGTTCGGCAGTTAAGAGGGTGGGAACGGATTTTAGTGGGCACCCTGTATTTTTATTTTAAGACATTGTTGTTAAATAACCGAATATTTATCACTGTTTGAGTATTTTATAAGTGATGCATCAAAAAAGACGGCAAAAACTAATTAAACTTCAACGAAATAATTTTGTCTACCTAGATCATCAAAACGTCCCACTAAAAAGTTCGGCCCTGCCTGCAAAAGTTAAAATCTTATTCCGAGCCCGGCACGGCCTGACTGAATTTCTACAAAACATTGTTTTTTACGTCAGTATAGTTAAAAACTGTTTCGTATGGAGGATTTCTGACCAAAAATACTTACTATTGCTTTTCTGTTTTCATGTTTATAATCTTCATTTTTAAAGAAGCGACAAAGGCTGTGGATATTATTATTTTTTCAATGAATCTCTATTTTTATGCAAGTGTTTCACTTATCATTTAATATTGTTAATGCATATTCCACGTATTGGAGACTTTGAAAAATGCTATACAGAAAAATCTTCTAAGACGCAATCACATAGGAAAGAAAAAAATGCGTTATAGACAAGTTCCAATCTTAGGTGATGTAAATGTAGTCTTTCTCGGGTATTATTATATTCATTTTGCATGGATCAAAATATTTTTCAATTCAAGACAGGATTCCATCATAGGCAGGTTATTTTTCACTGGTTTTACTGTATTTGAATTTGTTTGCCCTTAAATTTACTATCCTTAAAAAATTAATTTTAAAGTTTAATTGTAAAATAATGGCGATTTAAAAATATATGCATTTTTTGTAAAAAATTTTGTGCTGAGCCAAATTTTACTGATTTTTGTACGGATCAGGTCAGTCAGAGACAACGATTTTAATACGCGTTGGGTTGAGACCGAAACTGAAAATTTCGCCCCGTGCAGACCTAGGAAGAAGGAAGCCAGTCCCGGTTGGGTATAAAAAAAATACGTTAGCCCGGCCGAGTTTTCAGAAAAAAGTAAGGTCTGCCAGACCTTACAGACACGCAGGCAACAGGCTTTTTTAACGGCGTCAACGGGACGATATAAAACCTGAAGTTGTGAAGGCTAAAATTATGAAAAAACTCTTAATGTTTGAAAAATGTTAAAAAAAGCCTTGTTTCAAATCAACTGACGGCCATTTAAATAGTACAGAAAGAAGTTGAAAAGGGCAAAAATGAAACTGAATCGGAAGTTTAAGCTACAGGAAGCAGTTACTTACCCACCTGCAATTTTTTAAAAAGCGTTTAAACATTTTATTAGGAATCAATCTTCCTTTAAAATTTAAATGCGTTTTTCTGCATGATGGTTTTTTTTTTCACCATTTCTCGTCTTTCAATTATTATAAGTTAAGAACTGTTAAAGAAAAAAGGCTCAAACTTAGAACATGGCTTTTTTAATTATTTTTCATTAATTTTGTTTCGGCAAATTTGAAAGAAATAGTTACTTTTGAAAATATGATTTTTTTTTACAAATAAATTACATCATTTTTTAAATTTATAGTATTAATATTTTTTTTTAAATTAATATAAAAAAAATCTTGAAACAAAATTTAAATTCTATTTTCCTCTTTAATTAAATGAAAAAAAATTGAAATTCTACAAATATTGTTTCGAGTTATAACAATTTTAAAATTACCCCACTTAAAAAAAATACTAATCATCGAAATTTATTTTAAAAAACTTTATGAGAAATTTTGGGATGTGATTTTGTCTGCAAATTATATGGTTAACCATCACAAAAAAAGAAAAAAATCAAAATTCTAACTCAATAAATATATTTTTTACACGTTTCCTGGAACTCTTAAAGTAACATAGTTTCTTGAATTACACGCATTTAAATTTGTGTCTAATCCCTTAAAACCTGACGAATTATTTAAACGGGCATATCGCTGTGAATTTTGCAACTTATGAAGATGGAATTTTTTGTGCTTAATTCAGGAAAGGACAAGGAAAATTTTCCTAATTGGATATTTCACCGTACGGGGGACGTATAAAAATTTAGTTTTCGTATTTTCTCTTATAGAACCCCCCCCCCCCCCCCCACCTCTCACCCCAATGGAGTTGCAACTTATCTCACCAAATTTTGCATCTTTTAAATGAAACTTTCCAATTTGGAAGCACGTGTTTAGAGGCAATATTTAAGGAAATAGCCTATTCTTTCGATCTTTATGAATCACCCTGTATATATATATATATATATATATAATAAATTTGAAATCACAAATATATGAACAAATTGGCAAAGTTCAAAAGATGATTTAGAAAGGAACACAGGAAACCAGTATGTAAAATAAGAAACTATGAATAACCCACAGAATCTTCATGCTTCTCAAAAGTATATGGACAAGCGATTTTTTTAAATAGCAGCTCAAAATTGAAGCCATAATCACGAAAAAAGAGTAAGCATATAGAATCATAATATATGTTTATTACAATAACGAAATACAGTATAGATTTTACAGAATTTTTGTAAAAAAATAAAATTCAAAATAAGTTGTCCCAAAAATACATGGACAATGAAGCGAATTGCTTTTATTACCACCGTATCAAAAAAATTTACATTTTCTGCGTTCTGTACATGTGAAATAACCACTTCGAAATGTAAAATCACTGCCTGTTCTTCAGTTGTCGAATAATGAGGAAATGCCTTGCAATGCTCAATTCTCTGCTGCTGATATAGCTAAAATTTGACGTTTAAAGGCACAAAATGATAAATTTTCTGATATTGCTAAACAAATGACGAGTAGAAAATCCAGAACTTATGAAATTTTATCTAAAAGTGACAGTGCGATTGCAAAACAATGTTCAGGTCGACCAAGAAAAAAATCTCTGCTATAAGACAGAGAGATTTTGCAAGCAGTTTCAACCCAAAAGAAGTCTGTTCGTGAAATTTCGAAGACTTTAGCGTTTCCTATTACGAGATCTACTGTTCACTGTTTCATACAGGCAAGAAAAATTAATAAATATCACAGAATGTGTCAGACACCTATGCGGAAAGTGCACCATAGAAATGCACGTATTTTTGGAACTAAAAAAACACATGCCTTGGGAAGGTGAATTGTTAAGTGTTTCTTCAGTGACAAAAACAAAATCAATTTGGATGGCCCTGATGGCTGGGCATACTATTGGCATGATCTGCGACGAGAATCTTGCGAGTTCTTTAGTGACAACAAGGAGATGATTCTCTCATGGTGTGGGGTGGGATTTCTTTCAATGGAACAACGGATATCGCTTTTCTTAATGGTCGAAAGTGCTCTGAGGATTATTAAAATATCCTTAAAAGCAATCTACTTCCATTTGGAAACATTTTAGGAAGGAAACACTGAAAATCAGAAGAAGACAATGCATTGATTCACACCTTCTACGCAACAACAGCTTGGTTTACGCAGAATCAAGTGACTGTTATAGGCTGGTAAGCCATCAGCCCAGACCTAAAATCAACTGAAAATCTTTGGGGATACTTGCACGAGATGTGTATGCTCATGGTCGTCAAATTTCTACTATTCATGAATTAAATCAACAAGTAGAGCAGAATTGGTTCTCTTTATAGACATGCATTCTCCAAACACTAGTTTGAAGCTTGATTAATAAGGTTTTCAAGATAATTCAAAGAAACGGATCCAAAATTTGAATTTAAATGCAAAATACTCGAAAAGTCCATATATTTTTAGGACAACCTATGTTGATGTTTATTTTTTTACAAAAATTCTGTAAAATCTATTGTATTTCTTTGATGTCGTAAACTTGTATTATGATTCCACATGCTTAACTATTTTTTTTTTCGTGACTATGGCTTCATTTTTTGAACTGTTATTTCAAAAAATTGCCTGTCCATATACTTTTGAGACGCATTGTATCACTTTTTAGCAATAAAAAATCATAATTTTGATTTTGTATCTTCAAATGTTCTTTTATCATCACAAGGTGAACACGGCCTTCCGAAGTTATAGTTAATCTATTTATTTTATTTATAAATGCGATATCACACAAAAATCTTTGTAAAATTTGTTTTCTAATATATCCTCCCTAATGTTCAAAAGAAAAAAAAACTTTTATTTTAATTAGTTCATTTTGGGATTTTTTTCCATTGTATTTCTTCATTATTAACGCAAAGTTAAAAATAAATATTTAAATTTACGTTTCCCAAAGACACCAACAAAAATTCTGAAAATAATATCCTAGCTTTTCTCCCTCCTACTGCCGTCAGAACAAATGGCCATTAAAAACTTGAAATGAAAAAAAAAATGTGTCACATTACCATAGTTACAAAACTTATCCGTGCAAGCATTTTCTTTTTATTGGTAATACAATTGTACCTCACCAAATTTGTCACAAGATTAATGAAAATGAATTTCAAAAGATGCGGTGTCTGGAAAAATGATAAATGATGATTCCAACTGCTAAAACGGCAAAAGAGAATTTTCAAGCTAAAGCTAGAAGCTGAAAGAGTATTCATAGGCATTTCTAAATTTTGTTTAAATGGAAATAAAGTTACTTAGACGGATTATATATTAGTAATCAGGCCTTTCAGATGCCATGCAAATTTATAAATGTCCTATACAATACAACTTCGTTAAATTTTCTGATCTGATTTAAATTCAGAATAAATGATAAATATTATGGAGGAACCTTTTTAGTTAGTTGGGTACGTTACGGCTCTTTAAATTATGATTTGTTAAAATATAAAAATAAGTATAGAAAATGGGTCAAACTTTAACCCTTTCCGGCACAGAAAAATTCTGTTCGTAAAATGATGAAATGATTGACTGACACAAGAATTTACAAACGAACTTCTTAGAAATTAAAAACCTATTGTTTTAAACGTTCACTAAAAAGCAAAATTTTATTAAAATGTTCTCGATGCCACTTTTAAAGTCTGAATTAAAATTAGGTGGGACCGCAGCGCCAGGGCCACGTTATTTTGCTTGTGCAGTAATGGAAAATCAAAAGAATATACACGCAATTTTCAAGCAAAAGCTGGAATTTGCAAGAGTATATATAGCTATTTCTGAATTTTGTTTAAGTGGAAAAATAGTTACTTAAACGGAATATACAGGGTTATCCTAAATGGTTCATCGGGTTTCAAAAGACTATGTATTGAGAGGTATACAACCTACAAAGACGAGTAACACATGACCAGATACATACACTCACCATGTTTAACAGCCCGCCTCGTGGCTCGAGTGCAGGAACGCATCACTACTGCTGTGACGGACATTGATAGAAACATGCTATTGAACGT
Source organism: Maratus speciosus (assembly GCA_963932465.1). Lineage (NCBI taxonomy): Eukaryota > Metazoa > Arthropoda > Arachnida > Araneae > Salticidae > Maratus > Maratus speciosus. The sequence continues at coordinate 115,405,334 of OZ010796.1, read as the reverse complement.
ACGGACGGAACTGGATTATCGTTGGGATGTATGATGGGTAACTAAGGGCACACACATTGACCATTTGTAGTATGTACCAGAAACTTGGTGAGTGTATTTATCTTTCCATGTATCACCCGTCTTTGTACGTCTCATACTTGTAAATACGCAATCTTTTGAAACCCGATGAATCATTTAGGCTAACACTGTATATTAGTAATCAGGCCTTTCCGATACCTCGCGAATTTATAAATGCTCTATACAATACAACTTCGTTAAATTTTCTGATATAGATAAATATTATGGAGGGACATTTTTATTATTTTGTAAGGTACGGTTCCTTAAATGATGACTTATTAAAATGTGGAAATAATTAACGATAATGGGTCAAAATGTTTTGAAAAATTAAGTTAAGCCTTTCAGAAGAGGTTCTTCTTCTAGTGTAATATTGAGAAATCCCCAAAATTTACACATAAGTTTTCAGATAAATATGGAAGCTGAGATAGTATTAATAGCTATTTATAAATTTTGTTTAAATGGAAATAAGTTACTCAGACGGTTCATATATTAGTAATCAAATTTTTCAAACGCTATGCTAATTTAAATGTGCTATAAAAATAAAATAAGTATCAAAAATGGATCATCTGTTTTCGAAAAAAAAAAAGGTTAACCTTTTCAGAAGCAATTTATTTTGCTGGTGTAATGTTTGAAAATAACCAAAATATATCCAGAATTTTCAAGATAAAGTTGGAAGCTGAAAGAGTATGTTCGTAGCTGTTTCTGAATTTCGTTTAAATGGAAATAGGGTTAGTTAAACGGATTATAAATTCGTAATCAGAGCTTTTAAATACCATGTGAATTTATAAATGTCATATACAATATAACTTCATTAAATTTTCTGATGTGATTTAAATTCAGAATTAGATAAATATTAAGAGAGACATTTTTAGTTACTTAGTAGTATACCATTCCTTAAATTCAGAATGATTAAAAAATGAAATTAAGTATTGAAAATGGGTGAATAGTTTTAAGTTAACCATTTCAGGGGTAAGTTATTCTGCCCGTATAATATCGGAAAATCACAAGAATTTATGTGTAATTTCACTTGGAAACAGAAAAATACATTTATTTTCACGTAAATAATACAAGTTAAATTTCAATTAAAGTAAATGGTTTAAATAATAACTGCCGCCCTTCAACGGATTAATGAAATTGCAATTATTTTTTCAAAATATTTTCAATTACTCAAATGAACCAAGTTAATTATTCCATAAGTTTAGTATTGTATAGCTTATAATATATTAAACCCGTACTTCGAGATTATCTACAAAAGAAGCACGGGGAAAAGCATTAGAAAGCAGATTGACAGGCGAAAAAGAAGTGATTTGATCTTCTACATAAGAAATATCTAATCCTATAGTACTTAAACAACCATACGAGACGTAATGAAAAATTTGTACAATGATCTGAATAACTGAAAATAGTTGTAATGCAATGCCAATATTGGCTAAAGGCTGGATTTAGATTGGAAATATTTCCATTGAAACGCGAATATTGATATTGGTTTTATTGATTTTACATAGGCTAAATATTTCTTGCCACCACTGGCAAAATCAGTTGCTGTTTGGTTCCATTTTTATTCACAAATTTCGAATAACATACATTTTTTTTTTAAATGACAGACATTTCGTGGTTACATATGGTGAATATTTTTCTTTCGGAATTCCTGGTAGGAGTTTCTATTTCCGAAATAATAGATGAGGTCTAACTGGCAACCCTGAGCAAAATTTCAACACCCCAATATTGAGGCAATATTTAATGCGAATGACTGCAATATTGGCCCAAGGCTAGTCCTCAATTTAGCCAATAGTGTTTTGCTACTAGGTATAATTGCACTAGTCTACAAACCGAAAATAATTTATTTTCTGAACAGAAAACACAAGAATTAAATTTTATTATTTTGTCGGTATTCAATATGAACAAAAGTCTGTTTTTCTCTATCACGCATAATATATTTGCTGTAAAAGTCCAGAGTCAGGAAATTTAACACGGATTACCATACATAACCACACCCTCTATGGCTTTAGCTGCACTAGCTGAGTGAGTGATTTTAAACAGGTATTATTCGGAGGGATGATTGTTTGTTTTTTTAAGATAGCAGATCGTTTCTATTATGAGAAGAAAGTGACATAACACTGATCTTAAATGTTATATAATTAGTAAACGTGAGGTGATAAAGCATTTTTGATAAAGTTTGTTATATTTCAGCATTAAAAATACTTTTAGAAACACTTATTGACTTATCTGTTCCGATAATCCTGTAGGCTGGTATTGGCCGTTGAAATACATTTCTAACCATGAAAATTTGTATATATGTATATTTAAACATACACATTAAATTTTGGATCTATTATTTTTGCTTTTTGATTCCTGACAGAGATGCATCAATTTTTAAAATTTTTGTCTTAAATTTATAATCAGTTGCAAAATTCAACAAAAAATGTGCCTCATTCAAAATTTAGCATGTAACATAGCAAAAAAAAAAAAAAAAAAAAAAAAAAAAAAAAAAAAAGAGAGAGATTATCTTTTGTTTGAGTGGGGGTGATAGGATTTCGTGGTAATACTTGGCATAATACCTATAACAATAAAAAAACGAATTTTCTGTGAACTATTTTTAAATTATTTATATCACAAAAGATTCAAATGACTGAAGCACAGTTAAAAAAATGTAAGAATTTTTTTTTTTTTTTTTTTGCAAAACATTAAAGCGACAATTATTAAAAATTTGAGTTTGAAAATACATGTAACATAAAATGTCGGTCCAATAACAAAGAAAAACATATCTTTACGTTCATTTAACTATATTTCACCTATTCCATATTTATGTAATATTATATACAGTGTTTGAAATATAGAGCATTATGCCGTATTTTTTTTAAAGATACCACAAGAAGCAAGGCTGTCCAAATTGGCACCCGCAGTTTGCCAACAGTTTATGAATTGTAATCTATGCCTTATTTAATCGCAGAATTTCTGTGATTAAAATAACTATTTGAAAATAGTGGTAACCTCTGGGGATCAGGCTGGGACGTCCTTGAATCCAAGTATTATCATAAAAAAGGTTGTAAATAATAAAATTGTTATCTATATTACTATCTGTAATTGAGAAATTAATATATATATATATATATATATATATATACAATAGGGTGGAGCGAAAAAAAATATTTTTTTAAAATCAAAAACGGGTAGGTGCCGAAAGTTGCCTTTATACTAGTACATCATCTGTGTGCAATATTACCGCTGGAAAAAAATGGCTTGAGTCTGCGCTTTTGGTCCAAAAGTCGAAATTTTGGGTAAAATTTGACATTTTTTCAAAATTGAAAAAAAAATTCTATAGAGATGGTTATTATTTAAAAGTGTTATTTAAATCTTTATTATTAATGATTTAACATATTTAAACGATAAAACGATATTTTTGTTCTGTATAACTGGAACAAAACTGACAGCTTTTGGTGAAGAAAAAGCGTTTCTTCTCTGTTGTGTCATACAACTAATTGTTGTTTAGAATATAACTCTTACCTAGTTGCTTTCAAAACTTCCCAGGAGGTACCACGTGGAGGTGATTGCATTTCATGTCACAACAGTGCATAGCTCGACCACCCTACCATCTGAACTCAATATTTTATTTATACCTTGAATTGTGATTTTTTATCAAAGGCTGGCATAAGTTTTCTATGTATCAACCTGGTACATCTCTTCTTTTGATCCACAGACTTCGAATGCTGTTTCTGTGATCTTCTTTACGTATTTTTCTACTGTTTGTGTAAGAGAAGACAAACAGTGTAATGCAGTTCGGATGATATTAATGTAATATATTCAGCCTTCTATTATCTTCACCAAGATTGCACACGTTAAATGCATATTGATTAAAGGTTCTGTTACCACAACACTTTTCCAATGAATTAGATTTATATAATTATCCGCTTCAAAGTTGATTGTCGATATTTCAGATTTGCGTATACTCTCATCTTTCAACTATTATCTGCTGAGCAGCTAGCTGTTTAATGTGATGGCAATAGTCAGAGAGCATTGAAATAAGATTTTCCTCTGCGTATGCAAAGCAACCATTGTCCTAAATAACCTTTTTTTAGTATTTGTTTTATTCCGTTTTATGTGTTGTTTGGTAGCCGAGTTGTTTTTATGTACAGTGTTGACAGTGGGCTACCTTTTTTTAATTCAGATTTCTTGATTGCTACCACTTTTTTGAAACGATAAAATTACCTTTGCTTTCGCCTTAATTAATATGTCATTAAATGAGGCGCATTTCATCATTTCAAAAAAGTAGCCCATCTGGCAACACTGTTTATGTAGCCAATTTCGCATGAGTTTTTATATCACTTTTTTAGCTGTGGATTACATTTGATTGTAAACTATTCTGGGACCAAACTTGGATAACATAGTACTTTTTGAGTGAACGTAGATACTCTGATGCGCAGTGAATGCTCATTTGGAGGCGGATAATTCTGTTAGTCGTTGTCATCCATTCTGCAAGGGGCATGTTTAGAATGAACCATTACAATTGATCATATGCCACCTCCAAGTCCAGTGAATTTCCTCTGCATCATTTATTAGATAAGACCATTGGCAAAAATTAGATTCTAACCCACAGGGATGCGCCGGACATATAGGAAAATCTTTGTCCACGTGCTTATTCCCTTCTTATTTCAATTTTGGAAGCCATAGAGAGTAATTTTTAAACATTATTTCCTGAAATTGAGAAAAGGGTACTCAGCGCAAACCATAAATACCTGATAGATATTTGCAAAGTTATTTTAGACCCAAAACTCTTGTCCTACGCAAGACACAGCGGCGCATAAAATTATTCGCCTTTATATAAGCATTGGTTGACCATCAGAGTCTGGTTCACTCATAAAGTATGTAATCCGAGTTTATGCCGCAGGATGGTTTACGCCAAATAAAATCCACAGCTAAAAAATTAATCTAAATCTTATGGGAAATTACTCGGCTACTAAACATCACATAAAAACGGCAAAAAACAAATACTAAAAAAAATTATTTAGGACAATGGTAACTTTTCATATCGAGAGCAAATTCTTATTGCAATTTTGATGGCGATCGCCATCACATTAAACAACAAGCTTATCAGCATATAAGAAATGCAAGAGGTAGAGTAAATTATGGCATACTCAAAAATGAAATACATAAATGTTGTAAAATGTTGTAGGAACATAACTCTCAATCACTACGCAGTAACTGGATGTAATTTTGGTGAAGATACTAGAGGGCTGAATAGATTCAATTAATTCCACTGCTTACTCTGATTGTCTTATCATACACAAGCAGTAGAAATATACGCGAAGTGTCACAGCAGCATCCCCCAACGTCTGTGGATACAAAGGAGAGATGGATTAGGTTGATACATAGGAAACTTATGCCCGTCTTTGATAAAAAATCACAATTCAATGTATAAATAAAACATTGTGCTCAGATGGAAGAGTGGTCAAGCTATGCACTGTTGTGACATGAAATGCAGCTACCCCCACGTGATACCTCCTTGGTAGATTTGAAAGAAACTACGTAAGAGCTGTATTCCAAACCACAATTAGTAGCAAGATACGACAGAGTGGAAACACCTTTTTTTACCAAAAGTTGCCAGTTTTGCTTATACAGAACAAAGATATCGTTTTATCGTTTAAATATGTTAATTCATTAATAATAAAGGTTTAAATAACACTTTTAAATAATAGACAGCTCTATAGGAATTTTTTAATTTTTTTGAAAAAATGTCAAATTTTACCCAAAATTTCGACTTTTGGACCAAAAGCGCAGACTCAAGCCATTTTTTTTCAGCGGCAATATTTCACGCAGATGATGTACTAGTATAAAGGCAACTTTTGTCACCTACCCGTTTTTCATTTAAAAAAAATAATTTTTTTCGCTCCACCCTAATACAATATGAAGTTTTCTGTATCTTTAACATAGTTCTAAAATCTGCGGATTTTTTAATAGAATAATTCTCTTTAGATGATAGCAGAATTAAAAAAAAATTACATAAAGCAAATTTTTCTATACAAACATACTACTATTCAAAATCGAGAGACAAATACGCATAACAGTACTGAAATTTATTAACACGTTGGTGACCGGCAATGTTGTCAATTTTTACGATTTTCCTGATAGCTATATTTAAGAATTAATGCGTGAAACTTCACCAAACGTCATACAATACTTCGTGATAATATATTGCTGTTGGAATTTTTCTAATTACTCAGTAAATATGAAAGTGCTTCGTTATAGAACTTCAATTAATCAGTACTTTTCTGGATGCTTAAACATTTAAATTGAAAAATTGCTTTCTTACATTATCAGTTTCATTCATCTTTAATACCATCAAATGTTAGTAAAATTGAATTAAAACTTATTTTTGCAATCATATAATGAAATAATTTTAAATATTTTATTATTTTATTTTTTAAATACAGTGGTGGACAAAACTTAAGGACCAAGAAGAAATGTGCACGTAAATCAGAATCTACGTGAGATTCTGGGTCAAGAAGCAAACAATAGTATTAACAGAATGTTACGCAGGATTTAATATAAAAATTTTGTTGAAACGATGTATACAGGGTATTACCAGAGGTTCTTTTTCTGAAACGTGAATATTGTTTAAAAACATGACTGTGCAAAGAAAGCAAAATACAATTAACAATCGTCAGTGCCATATCAGTCAGGGATGTGGCCACCGTGTAATGCGAGACAACTTTCAACACGGCGCTAAGTGGGGCAACATCCCGAAAAGCTGGCCAAAATATGAAAAAGTTATTTAAATGCCACGAAATTTCGTACACAGGTATTTTTTAGGATGCTGATCTCGATTCTAAAATTAAAATTGCAAAATACAAAATGGCGGATCCAATATGGCGGACTTAAAATTAAAATGCTTTGAAAATTATTCTATTTCTATGAAATTTCGTATGCAGGTACTTTTGAGGATGCTAAGTACGATTCAAAAATTAAATTTAAAAAAAATGGCGAATTAAAAATAAAAACGATTAAATTTAAATAAAATATTTCGAGTTTCGAAATAAAAAAGTCTCGAGGCTAAACGTTACAAGGTGTTTTTAAGGAACTAAGATGAATTTAATCGAAATTAAACGATGAATATTTATTTATGAAATACAATTAAGTACATTAATAAAAAATAAAATACTACAAGGTTTAATTTCTATATATTATTAAAATAAAACGAAAGGATATTCTAAAATTCATTTTCTGAATCATCTGTAGTATACTAAATAGACCCTTTTCAAGGGGAGGTGTCGAAATATTTTACAGAAGTTTCTGTGCCTCTAGGTCTAGGGGCAAGGATAATAACTTCTTCGATGGTAATTTACGTAAGCTTGAAATGAAGGGATCTGATAACATTAAAAGCCGCAAAAAAATCTTCCATTGTTTACGTCCTACTGCATTTTAGGGAGAAATCTTTTCGATGCCTTTTGATCAATCTGTTGCACAATTCTTGACCGTCTTCCGACATTTGCCCAACTGGCAATAATGAGGAAGCTATTATTTCTGTGCCATGAATAAGTAGTTCGTGCACTGAAGTTGGCATATAGAACAGAAATACAATTCGACGAATTTACAAGCTATTTGTGAGCAATAATCCACGAAATTGGTCAAATGAATGTTAAGAAATTACTTGTAATATGAGGTGGAATCGTTTGATCAAATCTTCGTCTACGCTGCTTATGGAAGCAGAAATAGTTGCGTTTTCAAAGAATCGACGAGCTGTTTTGTAATCATTTGTGCTTCCAAATCCTAGCTTTTATTTATCGACAAAAAGTCCTAATTGTAAGCGAAAATTTTTTGTAAATTTTGTTTTGCAATTTTAATTTTTTCTTCTCGTCAGGAGTGCACACTTGTCATTCATTTATATCCCGTTTGTATGCCAAATGCAAGTTACACTCAAAAGATCTTATACAGGTATGTGACGTGGATATCCCGAATTGTAAATGATTTCCATTCACTTTTAGTTTGAAAATGTCACCAAGATTAAAACTGGTTTGAAGTTGCCTGATATAGGTATCAACGTTGAGTTGACAAATAACTAGTAATGACAAAAAAAATTTTACAACCAATCATCGTTAAAGTAGTTTGTAATTAACACCTACTTATTTTCTATCAATGATTGTTTTAAAAGGAATAAGTTTACTCTTCTGATCTGTAATATAATCCATTTCACTGCAGTAGCTTCCGTATTCTCGTGCAAAAAATGGATTATGATGAGCCTAAAAAATGGAGGAGATGAAGATCTCGAATTTTTCCAGGTAACGATTTCTTAATTATTCGCAACACTTAAGTTCTAGTGGCACTAGAAAAATAAAAAAGCTGTTTGGATCTAATTTCTATCATCATGAACGCTAAATTTTTGCTTATAAGTACTTTGACCAGATGTACTATTATATTCCCACTTGAAAATAAAATTCAGATTGCTAATGTTCTCGGAAGTCAGATTCTTAATAATTTCCGTTTGCATTAATAAAATACGTGCTGCAGTATGATCTAGCAAAGATTGCAGTTGACAAGATAATTCTTCTAATTACGATAGAATACACAAAATTATTAGCTATAAAGATAAGAAAATGTATTTCTATTGTATCGATGATAGATAATTCTTTTCTTTTATTTTTGTTGCTAATCTTGCTTATCAAATTCCTTTACGCTTATGATTATAATACTTATTTGTAATATAATACATAATAATCTATCAAAAAACTGAATAATACAAAAATTTCAAAAATGTTTGCCAGCTAAATTACTGTGAAAAGTAATAAAAGTCATAGCTTTTGATGCGACTAAAAAAAATATATTTTTACCTGTGGTTGCAAAAACCTGCACGAAATGCAGAATGGCAATTTTTGGCGGCTAATTTTTTATGATTCATTAGATAATAGTTCAGGCTATTGTTTCCATTACATGTCGTTGCGGAACACCGTGGAACTTATAATTTTTTTGATGTTTAAAAGCAAAAAAATAATGTATTAAAATTTTTTTTTTTCAAAAATAATCATGAAAATATTAAATTTTATGTACTTAATATAATTTTTGTAACATGGGCAATAAAAGTACATACTACCACCGTGTGAATCCATTTTAAAGCATTAAAATCGGATGATACGGAAAAATGTAGCACGTGTTTAGAAGAACCTTTGTTTTGCTCTTTTTGTCCGCCTCAGATGATAATCCTCCAAGCGTCAATTTTGAAATGATACAGGTTGCCAAAGCAAAACGAAAACCTTTTTATAAATATAGATTCTGATCCTCTAAACATTATTCTAGCCATCTGTATACTCAAAATTTCCTAAATAGTAACTTTATTTTTTGAATTTTGGCCAGGTTTTTCGGATTTTGCCCCACTGTGCGGCGTTGCATACTCAGAACAACGTGATTCAGTAGCTGTTGAGGCAAGTTGCCCATTCCTCCTTCACTGCAAGGATGAGAGTTTCCTTGTTTGTGAGAGGTAATTTTCGAGCAGCAATATGTGTCCCCAAGGCATCTCATACGTTTTCAATGGGATTCAGGGCAGGGGAATGTACTGGCAAGTCTATGCGATGGATATCTTTGGCCTCAAGATAATCTTGTACAGACTGTGTGCAATGACAAGGTGCGTTATCGTCTATAAAACGAAACTTTTCGCCAACAGCACCTCGAAAAAGTCGTACATGTGGAAGCAGGGCATCTTCAATGTAATGTCTACCAGTCATGGACCCTTGGTCATGCATATAGAAATCCATGCGGCCATTGAACATGATGTCTGCCCACTCCATGATACTACTTGAAGTCGCATAACGATCTCTTTCTACATTATTTTCGCGACAATAGCACTACCAACCTCGCGCCATATCAGTTTCAGTCTACAATCAGACGATAGACTGAGTCTACTCTCATCTGAGAAGAGCACTGTAGACCAGTCGTCATCAGTCCAATTGCGATGCAAACGGCGCCACTGTAAACGGTCACTACGTTGGCGTCTCGAGAGTAGGACACACGCAACAGGCCTTTGGGCGTATATTCTACCCTTTTCCAAACATCTTGCAACAGTTTTCCGCGATATTTTAGTTTCTGTTGCAGAACAAAGTTGATTTGCTAATAGACCGGCTGTGCTACGTCGGTTTTTTTTTGCCGAAATAACAATATAGCGATCTTTTTGGGACATCTTACTGCTAGGACGACCTCCTCCCGTGCGCATAGTACCGCCCATAGCCTAGAAACAATACTGTGCGCGATGTTAAATTCACGGGCAACATCTCTCATTTTTCGTCCTTCTTCCAACTTTACGATTATTCTACCACGATTAATATCATTTAAATGATGCTTAAAAAACATGTTCAAAATTTTAATGTTCAAGCTTCACTCCATCCCTTTCATTTTTTACATCTAATGACAACTCACAACACCCGCCGATTGCCTAAAATGTCTTATCTCTGCTGTCACGTGATCGACAAAAGCGGAAGTACAAAATCTGCATAAGTTTCACTAAACAGAGTACATCCCACATTCATGCAAATTTAAACGTACTGCTGCGTATCTATTTCTAACTGTAATCGTTGAAAATAACAGTGGTCCTTAAGTTTTGTCCACCAATGTATTTCAGGTACACTTCATTTTTAAGGCAGTTCATTCAATACTACGTCCGAAATTAGTCATTTCGGTCATTGGAATTTTTCGTTTCTTTTCAACTGTACAATATTTTTTTTTTCCTTTTTCACATGTGGTTCCAAGCAATGATCTTTTGAATGTGCTCCAACCAGATGGCCTATTTATATATGACCATGATCCAGCATCCTCGGCTATATTTTTTGCGCTTGTTACATTTTTCAGGAAATTTCAGTTACCATTTTTGACCCGATATTTCCCATCGTAAGTCATTAGTTTTTCTGTCAGCACAAGTATTAACCCTTTAACTGCCACTGGCACATATCGTCGTCTCAAAGCAATATTAGGACATCTAGTAATAATAAAAAATGAGATGTCAGACTTATTACTATGAATAACTGTGTTTGCATCTAGTGGAACAACTTCTGAAACACAAAGTTGTGTTTAACACCACGAAGGTCGGTGGTTCCTTTTTGGACCACCTAATTTTAATTCTTAAATGGAACATTGACACCCACATTTTGGTTTGAAAAATTTCGTTTTGTTAAGTATGTGAAAAAAAGCTTTTAATTATTTTCGAATAAATTTGTTTGTAAATTCCGGTGTCATTCATTCATTTCAGTATTTTACTAATAGAAGTGCCTTGTCCCTGAAAGTGTTAATACTATATCTCAGATGTGTTTTATAAAATTCCCTACTGTTCCACTACATGAAGACACAGTTTTTATAGCAGTAAGTTAGACATCTCATTTTCGATTATTACTAGATGTCCTAGTATTGCTCTGGGGCGACGATATAAGCTCTTGCTGCCATGGTCGTTTATATACTGTTTTAGAAAATACCTTCCTCTGCCAGTTTTCGAAACGTAAAACTCTGCACATTGCTTTTGCGTGAACAAATTTGCCTTGATTAAGTGTTTGTCTAGTGTTGCCAGATTGGGGACTTTTTTAATTCAGATTATTTGACTGTCACCACTTTTTTAAAAATAGTATAATTCCCTTATTTTTCAGAATTTTTAATCTATTTTTAAATAGACCGAACATTTCTATTTCAAACAATTACCGATTAAATTTGATAATTAAATTAAAAAAAATCAAAAACACGACTGTGTAAAAAGCAAACTAGTTAATTATTTCTCATCAATGTGAAACTATTTTTTTATATTACTTACCTATTTTTTTATTTACTTGTATTGATTACTTTTAAGTTGCGTTTAATTGTCAGTTCCTATCTATAAACACTGTTTTGATGAGGCCTATAGATGTATAGGATGGTTAGAGTTGCAGTAAAGCTAGAGATCCTACCTACACAACTTCCAGGTTGTGTAATATTTAAACGGATCTTCTGACTGTAAAATAGTCAATGAAACATCGTCTTCATTTTGAAAGACCTATCCAATGATATGCCACTCAATAGGGGGCGTAAATTTTTTCGTCACTACCGCCATTTTGAATGTATAAAAACAAAACATAGCCTATAACCATCGTACGGTTAAAACAAATCGATAGAGACCTCATTCATTAAAATCCATCCAGCCGTTGGGATGTTTCGAGGGTATAAAATAATCCACATACCCAGATACGCGTGAAGCACATAACCCTTCTTGGCAGTCGAGTAAAAAGCGGTGACGATCAACAATCTGGGGACAAAAAATTCCCCAATCTGGCAAGACTGGGGAAGTTTGTCTGTCATCGCTTTCCATTCCAGGGAGAACTAGGAATAATAGAAAATCTAGCAAATAATCCTCATCCATTTTTTCCTGTACAAAAATCTAGAATTGCCGAGTGAATCGTGTCAGATTTTATTCGTCATTCAAGAGTTAATATTTATATTTTAACCCTTAAATGCATGAATTATTCTTTTAGAATAGTGTTTTTTTATTCTTATATTAAGGATTAGACGCCAGAAATTTTGAGATAGATTTTTAACTTTATTTAGTAGCATATTTTTGTAATTTTTACAGGCTCAATATTTCTATATAACTACAGTAGTTGCTAAGAACTTTATTTATTTATTAAAAGTTAGATAAAAAGAGATTCAGATATGCATCCCTATGCATTTAAGGGTTAACACATCAACATAAATATTTTTTCATAAAATAGAGCGATGTAATTGATAAAAATATTGGAGTGAATAGTAATTTAAAAACTTACTGTCTGCACAATCGGGTCCTATGTAGCCAGGAAAGCAATGGCATTTTCCTAAATGGCAATTCCCATGATCATGGCACTCGTTAGGGCACGTTAGTGGAATTTCTCCTGAAAATGAAAAAACACGTTTTTTTGAAATGGGCTCTTTATTCCATTATGCGAACAAAAATAGCTGATTTAGAAAGAAATACAGAGAATTACTAAAGTTATTTTTTAAAAATTTAAATACTTGCCTAATATTGAGTATAAATAGGTTAAGGTGACAGGTAGGTTTGAAATGATGAAATATGACTGAAGTTTGATCGTGGATTACGAAGCCCGTGATTAATCTAAATTATTATTTTTTTTGCATTTATTTATATATTTATGATTTATAAAAAAATATTTTTTAAACTGTAGGAAACAGTATACGATGTTTTAATATTTTAAGACAAAATTAATCTTGCAAAACAGTTTTGTCACGATTGCTAAGCCCAGATTAGATATTTTTGAGTGATTTAATACTGCTCATTGCGTTGTCTTTCGATTATACCTGAAACAAAAATAAATTAAAAATAAAATAAAAAATATATTTATAATAAAGGATTCTGAAGCCATAATAATTTGTCTTATTTTTAAATGTAGCTTCAGGGTTTATTTTTTGTTTTTTAGGCGTAATTTATAGAGAATTTAATATCCTTTATTTTATTTTTTTAAAGAAACATGTAAATCCGTTAACTTGTTAAAAAGGTATCGTGGCAAAACCACTGAAAAATAGTATACGAGAAAATGGAATTTAAAGCTTTGCCTTTCGTAGGTATCACCGGTTAACTGCTTAACATTTACGGCTCGTACAATCGTAATTTTAGGGCTTTTCCTACCTAAGCAACTGTAGGACACTCCTAAAAGTTAAAACTTTATAAAATTAAAAATAATAAAATATGCATTTTTTGGCCACTTCAAACCTTTCTGGTCCGTTTTATTAAAATATTTGAAGATTTATTCTTTCATACTACACACTATCAGAGTAAAAATTAATTGAAAGAGGCGAATGCTCTGTTTCGTCTCAGATTAATTAGTTTTGTAAAAATATAAGACACTATCTTTAACTTAACAGTTGTAAATTTCCAAGTGAGTGAAAAAGTCTGGGCCAGGATTCAAACCAGAGATGTCTTAGCTGAAGCCGCCAATGCTCTACCAACTGAGCCATCCCGGACGTATCTGGAGGACTAATTCACCCAACTAACATTTAACGATCACAGTATCTGATCTGATATCTAAATCAGCTCAACATAATAATCGAAGGTTGTTTTTTGGAACTACAGTAAACGCTACATGCGTAATTATATTAGATTAATTTCTAATACAATAATTCAATTGGCAAATAAATCATAACAATGCAATAATTTATTTACCAATTGAATAATTGTGACAAAAATTAATCTAGTACTATCTTTAACTCTTTGACTACGGGTGCAAACATGCATGTCTCAGTGGACTACTTTTTTTTTTAATTCTATCCATATCACTTTAAAAAAAAATTCTCTGTCATACACTTATACTAGGATAATTTAAAGAGAAATCTGCTACAAAGAAATTATTTTTGTAAATTATGGTACGATTGATATAAATATAGTCGACAGTCCATGCCCGTAATCAAATGGTTAAGATAAAGATAGAAAATATCTATAATGTAAATTCTGCATCGAAACCAGTAATATTTTCAGTAAAAAATAGAATTAAATTTTCTGGTGTTATAACGATAGATTCTGCTTTTAACCTCAACCTCAATTGTGTTATTTATGTAAAAGATCCAGCTAATGATGTTATGAAATGATGAAAAACGAATATGTCTTGTAACAATAGGTTGATTTTTAACAAAATGTAAAATACGCGTGTTTTACAAAATAATGTCATACTTTAAAATCATTTCTAATCCTTTTCCTGATATGATGAAAATTAATTTCTCTAATTTAAGAAATGTATTACATTATGCCACGTGGTCTTTTCATTACACCTCGAAATAAAGAATATTACACAAGACAGAGATGAAATGTGAAGAATGTGTGTTATGTATTTTTTAATGTTGATTTCGGGAAAATAGTCTCAGCAATTTCCATCACTTATATTTCAACAAAAGCTCGGAATTTCTGTTTGGTAAATTATAGAGACAGCATAATTTACAACCGGTAAATTGGGAATTTATCCATAAAGATACGAGACACCAATGAGCATGATATCAGACTACGTCTGGTTGCTAAATAGCAAGCCACTACAAGCAGTGTGCAAGACATAAAGTTCTAAAAGAAGGTGGTGGGGATATCTTTTTCTAAATAAAGAAAATATATTATAATGATATTTGACTTTCTGACAACTATAACTAATGTAAAAAAATTCATAGAAGTGTAAATTACAGTTTCAAAGTGTTTTGCAATAAAAGATTTTGACCTATTTGATTTCCAGTGTGGTTTTCCTGAATTTTTTTTTTTCATCTTTTTGTACAAAAATCTTATGTGATAGAATAAAGAGGTCAGATTTTTTTTTTTAACTCAGAGTATCGAAAAACATTATAAACACTTAAAACGGTGTAGTAATTGTTTGCAGGCCTGTGCTTGTTTTCTAAAAAATAAGTGAAAATTTCCTACCACAATGCATTAAAGAATATTATGAAGCATAAATCCGCCTAGTTTACCATTTCTTTGTCATAAAAGACGAAAAAAATATCAGTTCTGTTTTTATTTATTTAAATTGACCATGCGTGCAAAGAAAAAGAAATCACTGAAAAGATAAATAACATTTTTCAAAGCTAAAAAGAAAACACATCGATTACTCAGCACATTTTTAGCTTTATAATGAAATATTCATCTTTGAAATCTGAAAGATTTGATCTGAAATATATAGATGAAATCTGAATATTAAAATATTAAAATATTCAATATTCTTAATATCAATGCTTTTTTGTTAACCCATTAACCGCCAAAACTATAAAGTAAGAATTTTCGAATTTCATGTTGAAAGTCGTTTGCAACCAGAAATTTAGAAAGGCAATTTTCGCTTTATTAAAAAGGCAAAATTTCTGCCAATAAATAAAGCAATATTTTAACTAATAAAATAGTGGTGGTAAAGTAATAAATTTAAGTAAGAGCAATTATTTTGACTGTTGCGTCAACGCAACACCAGCAGGTAATGGATCAATAAAAGAAAAATGGGAATCTCCGCGCTGTACAAGAAAAAGAAAAAGGTACATTCAATAATTAACTTTTGAATATTGATATATTATTTATAACATATAACACAATATTTCTGAGAAACATTAACAAATATATCTTACTTGTTATATTCGGTGTAAAAACTACAAATATAGGTCTATTGTCATCGTTGATTATTGTCAAATACCATGTTCCGGCTTCAAGATAATGCAAAAAGTTTATTTCTTCTTGCTGCTAAAAGACAAAGAAAAGTGAATTTTAAGTTTAGTAGAAAATGTCGTTATATACTAAAATACGAGTATACAGTATATAATTTCAACAACATTTTATTATTACTTAATTTTTGAGTTAACGTAAATATTTTTATTTTATACTGTTAAAATTTTTGTTCTGTGTTAAGCCAACTTTTGAGGCTGCAGTAGCTTCAACCAAAATATGGTGAAATCTCCTTTCAACGTTTGGAACAGGGTTCCACAGAATCTAGAAATCAAGGAATGGTGGAAAAATCAGGAAAAAGTCACGGAATTTTATAAAAACACTCAAAATTCAGGGAAATTTGTCTGTATGAGAAAATATTTGCGTTTTCACCTTGCCAATGAGACTGATTTGACTATTTTATGTACCATATTTTTCATGCCGATTAGTCTTTCCCAATATTAATTTTTTTTAAAGATGCACATGGTGTGAGTTTTTGATGTTTAACACAAATTAAGGTGATCAGATGCCCTCATTTTCTGTGGATTTCCTGTGGGAAATTCTGTGGGAAATCATTTCCTTTGGTTTATATTCACGGCAATGTACGCATTTTTGAAAATTTTAAATGATGCATTATCATAACTTGACCAGGTGTCCAGCTTAATCGAATTAGCTATTCCGTCAGATTGTCATTAAATAATTTTTGGACATTTCAATCATGAACATTTTTCAGAAAAGGAAGAAATTGTCTCATCATTCTATATCCATTAGCCATTATATCATGTTTTTGAGTTTGGATTGAATTTATGAAACCGTCACCCAATACTTTATGAATATTAGGCAATTTTTATATTAGGTATATTTCGTATGAAATACTACCTATTGGGACCTCCCTATACTGGAATTGCGGAAATTCTTTTGCAGATCTATACCGATCATGACCCATAGAACCCAAAACCAGTACCAGTAAAAATCTTTATATATCTGTCTATCTATCTACACCGATCATGACCCATAGAACCCAAAACCACCCCCGTAAAAATCTTTATATATCTGCCTATCTATCTAACACGATTCTGATAAAACCTGCTCTTATATAAAAATGAAATTAAAAACTCCTTAAAAGCGACCAGATAAAATTGTTAAAATGAGTATCTCTCTAATCAAGATTTAGCTTTTGTTGTTGAAATTAGTACTTCGAAATCTACTTGCGCTTGTAGGCGGAGCCGTCAGGGTTTTTTTTTTTCTTGTTTTTTTCTCCCGAATGAGATATTATCAAGCTGGCTAAGTATGTTATACAAGGAAGCAGCATGCATGAAAAACTATCATATGTGTATTTTTAATAATTGAAATGAGGGAAGTGTGATAAAGATAAGCCAGGGAAATCAGGGAAAAATCGGGGAACTTTGTTTACACTTTCTATAGACACCCTGGAACGAGATTTCCTCATTTCGTTGTATTAACCCTTTGTGACTCAATAACTCCAACATAAAAATTATTTACTGAAATGTTAGAATACATAATTTTAAGCATGTAAAAAAAAATTAGAACATAGAAAAAAAACATTATTGACTAATTATTCAAATCACTGTTACAAAATTATAAATTCATTTTATATCCTTATTTTTCTTTTTGAAAGGATAGCAGAGATACATTAAAAGTAACTCTTGACAAAATTCTCAAAAATTATACAGTGTACTATCAAAAAATAAATTTTCATAAATATAGTCAAAGACTCCAGTAACTGACAACAACTACATTTTGAAAAACCAATAACTGACACAAAGAGAACCAGTTTTGACGAATTGAAATTACTGGAACCAATAACCGGCAACCACCGTTAAGCTAAAATTAAATAACTATAACTAGAAATCACGGTCCTTATGTATTATAGGCATCTTTTAACTAATTTCTACAAGTATACTTAAAAACAAAATTACAATGGTTGCATTATAAATAGATTTAAAAACACACTACTTTAATTTTAGAAATAAGATGGATGCCTCAAAATGTTACTTTTTGTGTTCTATAAAGTTTCTTCCTCATTGAATATGTTCCTGACCTAATAATGGTGAATAAATTGATTCCAAAATAAAAACAAGTTGTTATACTTACTCATCATGGATAGGCAGGATATAAAGTATGAAAATAAAACATGTGCAAACTGTTTATAAAATGCATTGCAATTCCAAAATAAAATTTACGTATTTGTTGTCAATTTGTTCGGTAGATAGAGTGTTTGAAATCGTGGCTTGATGACGTCATAAACTTTAAATGCTCTATTTCTGGATTGCGTTGAAAAACACCCTTATAACTCGTAAAATAATAATCACATTAACTAACAGTTTACTACGTCGGATTAAGCGTCTCATTTCCAAATAAAATATATCTTTGAACTGAAATTTGAATGAATTACAGTGTCATGGAAATTCGAAGAGTGTGGAAAATTCGATTACAAATATCTCGGCAACTAATTATCCGATCGACTCCATTCTTTATGCAAAATTTATGCTTTTTTATTGTATTTTATATTAATTTCTTAAAATAAACAATTTCGAAAATTTTTATATACATTTTATCAGAAGGAATAGTTCGAAAGTAAAAAAAAAAAAAAAAATAGTTCCGGATAATCGAGCCTACTGAAATTCAGTAGGCTTCTTCTGATTATTACATACTAAGTCCACACCAAATTTCAAGTCTCTATCTCAATTTGTTCGGGAGACAGAGAGTTTACAGACACACAGACACACAAACACACACACACACAGTCAGACGGACGGCATTTTTTTTTTCTAAAAATATGGTTTTCGGAATCTCCAGTGTCTGAAACGTGTAAATCTGTCAAATTTTTTTTGCGATTTTTAAAACGATTACAAGACTTACCCTATACTATGTATGATGAGTAAGTAATAAGTACCTAAGTTACCACTAATAATATTATTTTGCTGAATTTTACAAGAAAACATTTATTTGAGTTAGATTTTGCGAAGTGTCAGTTACTGGTTAGGTGTCAATATTTGGGGAGTTTCACCCCAATTATCAGTCAACATTCTAATACATACTGTAAAATATACTAAACTATCTTTATAAAAATTCTATTTTTGGACCCCTCCAGCCTTTTTAATTTTTCAAAATTTACGAAGTTCAGAAGAATTCTTCATTTACGATCCAGTCTTAAACAATATCTACAGTAAATTATGCATAGGACGTCACTATCGTTGAATAATACACAAATCCAATAAAAGAGATGTCGTCATTCAAGGAACTCGACAAAAAATCGGCTATCTAATGATTCATATGCCTTCATTTGTTTGTAATATTAATATAGATAATTAAAATGAAATATATTTTATAATAGCTTCATGTTTTATCAGAAATCATTCATTTATATTTTTTCAAAATAGCACGTATTTTTTTCAGTTGTTATGGGAAAATTGCAACTAAAAGACATAATTACTATTTTCAAACTATTTTTCTTCTTTTACTTTCTACAGAAATGGAGTACTTGAGTTGCCAAGATTAAACAAATGTCGCTAAAAACTACAAAAAACTTATATCTCAAAAATAAATTGAGAAGCAGTTTTTAAACAAATTGCAATTAAAAGTACTTTTTTTTCCAATACGACGGTATAAAAATTGAAAATGTGCGATGCTTAAAAATTAAAAAAATTGCAGTAGAGTATTT
This sequence comes from Maratus speciosus, assembly GCA_963932465.1. NCBI lineage: Eukaryota > Metazoa > Arthropoda > Arachnida > Araneae > Salticidae > Maratus > Maratus speciosus. The sequence goes on along the minus strand of OZ010796.1, from coordinate 115,385,457 downwards.
AACCGTTCAACCTGCTTTGTTTTACGGCTGGCTTATACAACGGAACGTTATTTTTTAGAGACGACTCTTTAATTGCCGGCCGAAAGAAATAGCATATCGGGGCTAATAAATAAAATCGTCTTTTAAAGTTCGTTGTATAAGTAACATTGATTTTTGGGTATGTTGAAGATATGCAACTCAGTGATACAAAGGGTTAAATATACAAGTTCTTTTGAATGGTATTATAAAATAACATGTTACTATAAAATTTCATATTCAGTCTTAGCTAAAATCTTTTATTTCTAATTCAATATATCAATATAAATCGCAAAATGTGTCCATACATTTTTGCAGAAGTACAGCATCGCTAAATCCATGATCTTTTAAAAATAATCAAACAATACGTTATATTAAAATTTAGAAAAAATATGAACCAAGACCTACCTACTGATGGACAATGAGAACTATGTATGAAAAGTAGAATTTTTTAAATAAAATACACTGATAATTTTTCCAAAAACTTTATTTTTTATACATGTTTAGGAATGCAACACGAGAAGTTATAACTATAGCTTTTTAAGTCGCCAAGTTTCTTATTTGGAATACCAAAGTTTCTTACACTGTAAAAAAAACCACTGTAGATTTGCCAGAACAAACTCGATCACAGTGAATGGGCTGTATCTTTCTTTCGTTTCCTGACTATATTAACATGGAAAATACAGTAGTTGCGTAAAATTAACAGCACAATGTGCTGGCAGTTTGGACGCCAGCAGTTTATGCTGTAAAAATATGCGTCCAAATTGCCAGCACATTGTGCTGTTAATTTTACGCAACTACTGTATTTTCCATGTTAATATAGTCAGGAAACGAAAGAAAGATACAGCACATTCACTGTGATCGAGTCTGTGCGTGAGATGAACAGTACTTTGTACTGTAAAAATGTCGTTTTTTTCACAGTGTATTTGGAATTTTATTTTTAGATATTTGCTCATACTGGAACAACCAAACGTCAGATTGTAAAGAAAAGCTCGAGTTACCTACCATTACGAAAAATGTCCCCTTATCTTGAAAAAATCTTTTGCTGTCTGTAATTTTCGGAAATTTGACGAAATAGTTTTAATAGTTTATGAACCAGTTTTCTAAAGAGGAAAATCTGGTTTTTAGATGTTACCAATTCTGAAGTAAACATCTCAGCTGCTTCTAACAGAATTTATACACATCATTTATTGACAAATGCATTTCTTAATTTAGCATGTTTGTGTGATGAACATAGAAACATTTACTTGATACTTGATTGCGCCCGAAAAATCGATTTTTCGTATCGATACCGTGTTGAGAAATACACTGCAAAAACTACTTCGTAACGTTTCAGAAAGTTACGGACAGCAAAAGAGACGTGTATCAGAATTTCTTGTTTAACACGTTAAGCGCCACGTCAGTCACCGGCGACCGACAGTGAACTTTCCGTTTAAAACACGTCATTCACCGATGACTGACGTCTAAAATATGATACAAAACTGAAAAATATATATATTGTTTTAAGTAATTACTGAACATTTATTTAAAATTTACCTACCTTTTATTTATTACAGGATTATACTTTCTTAAAAATTACTTTAAACATTGTAAATTTTTCAGCGCTTCAGTGTCAGTCATCGTAGCACTGAACGGGTTAAATGTCGAAATTTATGAGTTTCGAGGTATCTAAAGATAGAGGAAAGGTTTTCAAAATAGTTGGTAACTCGCAATAGGTTATATTAAATTTTCGTGACCTTTCTTACTAAATAAAGAAACATTTCTCATATTTCACGGTGTATAATAACATTTAAATAACTGTCGTAGAATTTGAAGATTTGGAATATATTTCTTAAGTTAACGTACAAAATATGTATATTGGTTTTTTAAAAAATACGGTCTATTTATTTGATTTCAAAATTTTGAATTTCATGTCTTGTTAATTTTTTAACCTTCTTTTTCACTATTATACACGAAAATGTTTGTTGTCACATGAAATACTACTACATTTTGAGCAGCTAAATATACCAGAGTTTCAGAGTAGCTGAAGTTTTCTCGTAGTGTGGAAATTACTCCATATGTAAATCTCAAATTTCTAAAGGTTCAAATTTAAATGAAATAAAACGAAATAGATACTATAACATACGCATTCTAAACAAAGATATATAAATTAACCCATTTATATTCATAGAACATTATACACTGATATAAAGATCGATTTCCGTTAGAATATTTTTCCTGTCTTCTTCAATATGTTGATAACTTCCTTTTTAACAGTTGGCGATGTATTTTTTTAAAATTGGTTTTCTGTTATGCAAATACAAAAAGAGTTAAATTTCTATGGTACTGGGAGTGTTTGCACATTGTTGTAGCGATTTTGACTTTCTCCATGAGTTAAATTTAAATGAAAAGAACCCCATATACGTCAATTCTGAATTGGATTTAATTATCGTATACATGGTCAAAAATATTCTTTGCTTTAACCCTTTATGAACTGAATTATGAATTCATGAAAATTTTATCTTCTAATGCATTTTTCGTAAATTTTTGAAACTACATTAGAAAATTTACATAATCATTTAATAAATTTTAGAAGGGTTTTAGAAGGATTGAAGCATTTAGAAGGATAATTAAATTTGAATTTATAGGGGTTTTGTGCAATAATTATAACCTCACTCAAATATTTTACTTTAAATATTTTTCTTGATATTTTATAGAATTAGGAAATGTACAAATATTATATTCTTGCAATAGAAATATTTCCGTATTGAAAAATCCTCCTCCGCCCCCCCCCCCCCCCCCAACGCCAAGAAAGCTGAAAAGATGCAAAGGCAAAATACATCATTCTTTGAAAAATAATTTTGTTTTGTGTAACCAATAATGCTTTTGAAACAAGATAAAGTAATGCATCTATAATTCATTCTAAACTGTATTACTACTAATCTATGTATTAAATGACTTTTATAACAAGTTATTTTAATGGCACTTATAAGTACCGTCAGTAGATAAAGGGTTAAAATGTCACTGGAAAATAAACAATGAATCAAAGGCTGTGTATTTGCGCTTTCTGAAAAAAAGATACGATTCGAGAGTTCAGTTGTTAAAAAAAGGGTATGACCATCACGTTTTTAATATTTCTACTCGTAAAACATGTGACATAATTCAGTGAAAATAAAAGAATCGTCAACCTTTTTACATATGATTGGAAAAAAGATTAGTCGGAAAGTATACCTCAAACGTGGCATATCAGATGCTTTCGTACAATAAATTGTTTTATAAATATTCAGACCGTGGTGCAATAGCATTGTTTTCATTGTTGTTGCTTCTTATGCAAAAATGCAAGACTACAAAATTTATTACGGTTATATATGTTAAATTTAGTCATACGGAAATAATAGGACTGCATTTTAAATAGGACACCATCACCATGGCAACTAGAATCATTACCTATCATTACCTATCATGAGATATCATTGAATTAATTGTGTATGATGGGATTTAACAGAATGAGGAAAACTTTATGAATATCTCTTTAATTTTTAATTCGATTTTCATAAAATGTGCAATGACTGGACATTTTGCAACGATTATATATTGTATTTCAAAACATTCGGTTGAGTAGTTTCTGCGCTGTTATATGCGACAGGCGGACAAACAAGACGACAACTGTGGGTGCTATGTATTGATATAATTACGAATGGACCTAAAAAATGCATAACTGACAAAGGTACCTCCAGAGAAGATAAAGACCTAAAATGTTGATTCAGTGAAAACGAGAGAAGTATTCCTAAAGGTTTTTGGTCGTTGCTGGATTCTCTTATAACAAAATAGTTAAAATAAGGAAAGTAGAAAAGAATGTCAGCATTAACTCGGATTACTGTCAGAAATATGTTCTAACATCTCTGCTCAAAGACGGCATTCCATCACTTGACGCAAACCATCCTCATTGTGTTAAGTTGCGTCAGGATATGGTTACGAACCATATCTCTAAATCTACTGATATATTTATAGAAAGATATATTATCAGAAATGATTCCGGAATAGAGGTTATTGTATTTAAATGCATCCAACCCAAGTACCCCGACGTGTCTTCTATGAATTACTGTGAATCTGGATGTTTAAAACAAGCTCTTATAAGCGGCATCTCAAAACATCGGATGAACACAGAAAGATTTTGGTCGGGGAATGGAGCAAAACCAACCTTGCTATTTTAAGAAACGTATTTTTATATTGGAAATGCACATGTAAGTTAATACTTTACTGCAGATTGAACATATTAGGGGAAAAAATCTTAACTTTGTTTTTATATTTCTTTTTCCAAAATCGTTACAAAAATGTGTGAATTCCCCCTAATTGGAATTTCTTTCAACACAGCATAAGAAAAAAATCATTGACAAATTAAGGAACTTTAGACATAATTACTTATACAGAAATACCAACCCTTCAATATATTTTTATTAATATGAGGTGACATTCTGTAGCCGCATGTGCAGTTCACCTTAGCCGGGATTAGAACCACGATTCTCCGATTTAGAAACCAATATGCCACCAACTAAACTACTGCATTATACCTACTGTTTCCTTATTAACTTCTCTACTCTAAGGCGGTCAGCTCCTTATATAATCCCCTTCGCGATTTTTGTTTACTAGAATCCGCACTCAGCAACCACAAAGTTTTGCCATTAAATAAAGATAATTTTTCTATTCTAAAATAGTGGTAACTTTCTGGCTTGCGAGCCAAAATTTTAATAGGGGAGACCGGGGCTAGCAGGCGCAGTTTTTAGTTATTGATTTTTATTATCTTTTTGTTTAAGTTTTTTTTATGAAACTTTAACCGTACTTTTAAAGAACAGGCATTGGGTTATAAATACCCTGAGTTTTGAGTTTGTAGCTTTTGTAGTTTATGTTTATCGGAAGCCTAAAGTAAAAGAAAAAATGTGCGCCAACCTACCCCATCACGGGGTAAGTTGCGTATACCTATGGGGTAAGTTGGTACACGCTTTATAAAAATTTAAATTAAACTCAAATAAGACACGCAGTTAAGAGAAATCAATTTCATTATTACCAGTAAGTTTTAATAAAGGCGTTATAGCCGTACAATGTAAATTCTAAATTATACAGACGAAAAAATAATGAATAAAATATTAACATTGAGTAACTTCTATCCTACTCGATATCATCATCAGAGTTGCAGTTGTCACAAATAAAAAATCGAGTGTCTCCCGTTTGGGCAAGCCTTGTGTGCCCAAAATCTTGCATTGCAACCACTTTTCTCGGTGTTTGCTGTTTTTCAAGCTACCAGCACACACCAGACACCGAGCCAACTTGCCCCGTGTTCAATGCGCCTGTTAGCCCCATAATAAATTTCTTCACAAAAGGGACACATAACCATCTAAGCATAAATAATCCAAGTAAATCACATATGGGTTAGGTACAATTAAACATACACTAAGAAAAACTGCACAAGGTAAATCGCAATTATTAAGATAAGTATTAGAAATTAGAAAAAGAAAGCAAAAAAAAAAAAAAAATACATATGAGTGCAAAAAACAAAAAAATCGTCATAAATGCCCACTGCACTTAGGTAACGGCGCAAAACTACAATGAGGATTGTAAAAAGCAAGAAGAAAGGTATTCTGTGACTGGTTGCGCAATCTATCCACAAACATGCGATTTATGAGGACTGCGCCTACTTACCCCTGTAGCCAACTATCCCCGGTCTCCCCTACCCCTACTTTAATAGCATTGTGCAATTTTAAATTCACTGAAATATGTGTATGCTACTGTAGTGTGACGTGTGGAAAAATCCGAACGATGACTATAACTTCAGTTCTAATTAATGCCTGAAAAAAGAAAAGTATCTTTTAATTCGGACAAAGTTCTTTATAACATTGTAATAAAGGGTCAAATTGTTTGATTTATTATTATTGTAGTTCAGTTATCGGTTTTATATTACGTATTTTGGTTACTTTTTAAATTTTGTAATAACAGGGGCCATCTAAATATTTAAATTGAACCTAGCTTTTAAAAGTTCAATAGTAAGATAAAAATTTGATTCCGTATTTAAATTCTCCAATTCAAAATATTCCGAAATACAAAGGAATCACTTATGAATGACAAGGTAGTGCGATACAAATTATTTTAAAATGAAGAAAATCAATGTTAAATGTCTATTATTTAGAATTAACGCGAATAATGATTCATATATTTCGTTACATACTTTGTTTCTGTTTTTTATTATACTTTGTAAAATACCTAATACAACACGCATGCACATTTTTTAATAAATATGGTTTTGTATTATTAGTTATTAATATATAATTTAATAATTAAACTATTAAAAATTAATTAATAGAAACATTTTCTTTCTTCATCATTATAATTCCCATTGTCGAAAATCCCTAACATATATTTCCATGTTATCTACAGATATGCCAAATTGGCAAATCTGTACTTCAGATTAATACCTGTACTAATGATCGGCACTTCAGTCCTTTTAGGTATTAAATACACGTTAAATATATAATGTAAACGATATATTATCCTCATAAGTAATATTACTCTCACTGATAAATTATTGTTACATTATTATTTTAACACATTTAGCCTTAATATAGCTTAATTTCAAAACTTTGCTTTTTGAATATTGACACAGTTCACGGAAACACTTTAACTCCTATTTTGTGTTTTTTTTAAGATGGTGAATCATAAATTTAATTCCAGGATAAATGAGGCATAACAAATGAAATAAAGAAACTTTTAATCTGAGATATTCAAAGTTCCTATAAAAATAAATATGCGTACGCCCCCCCCCCCCCCCCCACACACACACAGAGAGAAATTTTATGTTAACAGGATTGTGGAAAATATCATAACGAAGGAACGTCTAATCCAAGAGATTTATTCTTGCGATTTTCAGAATTGGAGTTATGAATATCGTTCAGATTTATTATTATTATTATTATTGTGTGTTTTTTTTTTGGACGTATTGTATATTGCTGTACGTTACTTATTGAAATTAATGCGTGTAAAATGTATTTCTCATTACCCTTTCTCTTTTTAGCTATTAAATGAGCCTAAAAATGTAGCGTCAGTTTTTTTTTTTTTTTTTTTTTTTTTTTTTATAAGAAATCATTTCATTCCTAAATTACCTTTAACGCTCAGCGGCCACAAACGTGGACATTATTTTTTGTGAATTTTTACTGTTTTTCGCCTTTTTTTTTTTTTTTTTTTTTTTTTTTTTTTTTTTTTTTTTGCTTTTTTATATCTCTATTAATATAAAATGAATAAACTGTAAAAAAAGTCATTTTCTTTTCTCACTATAAAAAAATCGTCCCTGGAGAGATTAAAACAGATTGAAACTACATTTTGAAAGAGATTAAAACGGATTGAAACTACAGTTTGAGAGACCGTATATTCATTAAAATATGATCAGTTTCATTAAAATAATCATTAATTTAACGTAATGATGGTCACAATAGTTTGTTGGTATATTTAAACGATACATTAGGCATTTCTCCAACACTAATAATATTATCGATTGAAAAGTATTGGCAAAATGTATACACTGTAAAAAAAATACTGCCAGTTTTCCGGTAGGAATCGGAAAAATAGTTGCCCTTATCGTACCGGAATAATTTCTGACCCAGCTCGGAATAAAATCCGTAAAAATAAGGAAATAGTCAGCAAAACGGTATTTTACGGATTTTATTCCGAGCTGGGTTGGAAATTATTCCGGTACGATAAGGGCGACTATTTTTCCGATTCCTACCGGAAAACTGGCATTATTTTTTTTTATAGTGTAGATTGCTAGCTTTGAATATAACATTTTAACACCAAACAAACCGATAATTTTACTCAAGTTTTATAAAAATATTTCACACTAGAATTTAATTTAAAAATATATAACTTTTTTATTTAACTCATATACCTCATATTTTATAACTCATAAGCTACAGAAATCTGTAGCTTTACAAAAGAATCTACTAAAATTGCAATAATTTTATTAAAATTTTATCTGTGACCCGGGTTGAAGTTACATAAAAAATTGCAGGCATCCCAGTTTTCTGAAAAATTATTAGAAACCTTACAGAGTTTTTGATTTACGGAGCAAAAGTGTATCTGTTACATGAATTTTTATTGTTGCTATTAATTAAAAGTTCTAGGAGTCCCAGTTTCCAAGAAACATTTTACTAACTTTAATGATATTTTACAGTGTAAGAACATTAATTTAAATTTTAGTTTGAAAAGTTTGGTTGAAAAAAGTGGTAAAATTGCTTTTCCTTATTTTGAAAGAATTTTTTTTTTTTTTTAAATTAATTCTATAATGATAATTTTCATTCAGCATTATAGAAAAAATCAATACCTACTTAAAGGGTTAATACGAGGTAAAGATTTCGTCTGTTGAGGAAACAAATCTCGCTTAATATTCGAATTCATAAATCAAGATGCGTCTCTCTTCTCTCTTTTCAGGCAGAATTTAAGGCGAAGATTACTAACCGGATATACTGATAGATAATTGAATTAAAAAAAAAAAAATAGCAACACTGCAACTCCTTTTTCAACCGCGTCGTAATATTCGTTGTCTCTAGCTTCACGTATGTTTTTATTGAAGTAAAGAGAGATAAACAAATTTTGTCGCTTTTCCTTACTTATTACTTCTTTGTGTGTTGTATGTTACTGATTCTTGTTTTTCCTCTTTGTATACTGCGGGAAATAAAGCTTCCCCAGTATTGTGTGCTTTTAAACGCATTTGAAGAAAAGGGAAACGTTTTTTCTTTTTCAATGCTATTTCTTCATTACTTTTTTTTAAAGGTTTGTGCGGGATCCTAAGAAGGCGGTTGCGGGAGCGGTTTACTTCGAAGGCATAAAATCCAATATCGAATTCAAATGAAGAAAAATAGGTTTTATTTTGCAAAAATAAATAATTTTCTCTAGGCTAAATAATTGGAGATTATTTACACACAACATTAAATAAATGTTGAATGCGAATAGATGTAAAGTCCAAAAAAGTTTACGAGATAGTGGCAGCATTTTGCATAAGTCCCTATAATAAACACTGAAGGTTGCGTCACTGCAATTTAGGTTAAGATGTTGAATGTCCCTTTGTGATTATTAGTAATCAGTAGACGATAGTTCCTTTTTAGAGATAAGATCTCTGTACTGCTATGGCACCCTGTAACTGTACCAATACCGCAGTTTCGTATTGTCTATAACCGGCCTGGATGCCGTCTGAGAGCCGTCTCGGCTGCTCCTTTACCACGGGTCGGATGCCCGTGAAGCTTTGAGTTAACCCCGGAGAGATTTTTCCTCTTCTTCCAGGTCCAACCTGAATGTAACTCACTTGAGTCTAGAAATTAACTAACTAACTTAAAGATCATCATCGTCTTCTATAAATTCACAAATTATCTTGTTCTAAAACAATGTGGAGACTCTTAGCCACTCACCATCTTTTCCTGTCAAAAAACCTTTGACAGCTGTTCTCGGACCGCCTCCATTTTTGAACACGGTGCCTGCAAGAGGAATTCTCTCGTAGGAAACTATGTGTGTTATTTCACACGCGGTGCATCAAAGACAAGACTGGTGGTCTCGTGCATTAGTGACTGTCATTGAATGTCAAACGTCGTAGATCGATTGTAATCGACTGCTTCTTTATATCTTACCTTTCAAATTAGTGAACTTAGCTATATTTTTGCTCTGCTTTGGAAACACATTAGTTTTTCCTATATAGTGAATCTCTGTCATTGAGGGGTTTTCTGCAGGGAATATTGTAAGACAGTCCAAGTCTTTACAAGCTACTTATTATCACAAGCACTAAACATGGTATTACTAACTGGACTATTCTATAAATATTGAATATTTATGGCTTGTGTTAAAAATAGTAAGGATTACAGAAAAATTATTTTGTTGATTTATTTTTGGTTGTAACGTATTAATCGATAATGAAGTTATATTTGAATCCATATTTATTTCCAGAAATTATTCCACTCGATTCTACACTGTAAAAATATTTTAAATTTACAAAACTAGTTTTTGTAAAAGCTACAGAAATCTATTACTAAACTGTAAGCTTTCTAAACTTTTATCTGTACACTGTAAAGAAAGAATTGTAAATCTACAAAACTAATTTTTGTAAAGATACAGAAATCTGTATGCTTAAAATTTTATCGATAACCGTGGATAATTACATGATTTTTTTTTTTTTTTTTTTTTTTTTTTTTTTTTTTTTTTGTTCAAGTTACATAAAAAACATCTCACTTCCCCAGAAAAGTCTTATTACAGATTTTTTTTTTTAGAGTGTAAACGTGAATCTGTTACATGATTTTTTTTTTTTGTTGCAGTTACATAAAAAGTTCTAGGCATCCCAGTTTCCTAGAAAATTCTTAGTAACCTCATACATTTTTTTACAGTATATAGAAACAAACAATGAGTAAACCTGAATACAGTTAAATTTTATTCTTAATATAAGAAAAAGACGCAATTTTGGACTATAAACATATAAACGGGAGCTCTAAAGTTCATTTAGACGATTTGTAATTAAACTCAGTTCCTGCAAATCCTGGAAATCCTGGAAATCACGTTTAATATGCGACTTTTTTCAAGTCCCTTGAAACGGGTCTTAAATGGTGATCATATCGTGGTAGCTGCGGGGAACTACTTTCATAATTAATTTGTACAATTATTTTCAAAATATAATTTTCGTGGTATAAGATATTTTACTTTATTCTATCTTCGCAAGAAGAAAGTATTGGATTTGAATTAGATTGGATTAGAATATTTTTGCCTTCCAGTTTTTGACGGATTTATCTGTTTTAAAAAGTCCTGAACACGATTTGACTGTTTTTAGAAAATGTCAGTCTGTGATTCCTTGAGTTTGTCTGTATATAACACAAATTTTGTGGGCACTCTATCTCAAGAACTAATGCACTGAATTTAATAAAACTTAAGATTCAGTTATTCCCTGATCTAAATTGGTGCTGATTATTTTTTTGGTGTAAATCGCCCAACAGGTGTCGCTGCTATGCTGCATTATTCATGATTTTCGCAAGAACTAAATGCACAGATTTTCATAAAACTTCAGATCCAGTTATACCTTTCTATAATTTGGTGCTGATTACTTTTTGGCGTAAATCGCCCAAGAGATGGCGTTGCTATGCTGCATTTTCCCGATTTCTGCAGTAGCTCTATTTCAAGAACTAAAGCACGGAATTTAAGAAATCTTTAGATTCAGATAGTCCCTGATATATATTGGTGCTGATTACTTTTTGGTGTAAATCGTCTAACATTTGGCGCTGCTATGCTGCATTTTTCATGATTTTCGCAATAGCTCTATCTCAAGAACTAATGCACGAATTTTCATCTAACTTCATATTCAGTTAGACGTTAATATACGTTGTTTTTGATTAGGTTTTGGTGTAAATAGCCCTACAAGTGGCACTGTTATACTGCATTTTTGCAGGATTTACACGACTTTAGCGATAGTCATATCTCAAGAACTAATGCACGGAATTTCATATCTTTAGAATCCTCATGATTTCGCATAGATAGAAATTTAATTTTGCACTGTGATAGTGAATTTCGAAGCATTAACATGCATGAGATAGAAGAAAGTTTTGTGATTGGCACACCCGACAAGTTCCTTATTTTTTAATACGAAGATTATGGTTTCAAAATAATGGCACATACAAACTATAATGCTGCCCTTGATTTAATGAAGATGCTATTTTTAACACATTGCGAACGAACAATTTTTATCAAATCTGAATTTTAAAACAGTAGAAGCTCCTCCCTGTTCTGAAAGTCTTTTGTAAATTAGTATTCTAGATAGGTTCCAAAGTTTATGCATCGGTAAATATCTTTCAATGTACGAATTTAATATAAAATGTCTTACAATCTAAAAAAATATGGACAACATGATATAAATGCATATTCTGTAAGGTAGAAGCCACGCATTTAGTCAATGATGCACTGCAAATAGAAGCGTCTTAAATTTAGACACATATGTGACTGAAAAAGAATTTTAGACACTTAAGTGTCTTAATCTGAAAATTCAGACATTATAGATGTCTTAATTTAAGATACATAAGTGTCTTACTATGACCATGGTGCAAATGAACTGAGAATAATGTCTAAAATATCCGCAAACGTCTTATTTTAAGACACTTCATTGCTTTAAACGTGTCTTAATTTAAGACGTTTTGATTCTTCCGACGCAATAACCACCAGGGGGCACTCACACTCCCAGTTGCGCATGCGCTTTAGATGTCTTCCTCCGAAGTGGTATACGTTGTAATTCAAACGAAGTTTGTTTTTATGTACGCGTGTATTTTAATTCGTTTTTTGCAAAATATGAAGTACTGTGATTTACTGTGTTCGTATTAACTTGGATTATTTATTTATTGAATACATACATCTGACGTGTGTGCTCGACATCAAATGTCTCTTAGAAGCTGTCGTCGATATAAGGGCGGGATAGACACAGAACAGAAGTAGACGACGGTTGAAGATTACACCCGGAAATTCTACAAAGCGTGTGCAATGGGCTTAGTGTTAACTCGTATTAATTTATATCAATAATATTGTGTTATTCATCTTCGTCCTGTCGAAGCTGGCAAAAAAAAAGAAACTTTTGTCTGGCAGGTCCTATTTTGAGGATGAAACATCTCATTCTTTAAATATGGCTAGTCGGATGTATTATGGGATTACCTTTTAAACTGGTGCAAGTCTTTCTGCCTCACTGTGGTTGTGGTAGTTTTTAAAATTTCAAATCGAGGAATTTTTCTTACCTCTTGCAAACAGCGATTTAAGTAAGTGTTATAATTTCTTTATAGTACTAAAATTAGTGTCTTTTATGATTTTATTTATTGTACTAAACAAAATCTTACATGAAATTTAATTAGTTTTGAATCTTTTTGCAAAACAAAACACTAATTCTAGAAGTATATATTTTTAAACTTATGACGTTGTCTTTTATTACAAATTATGTATTATTTATTCTCATCTTTTTTCTCAAATTTAAAGTAATAACATCACTAAAAAACAGACATATTTAAAAGTTAAGTTCATTCCCTTGTTTTGTTTTGTTTTCAATATGGCAGTTCTTATTTTCAGTGACTAATGCTTATCTCATACTAAACGACCACAAGGAAATAGAAAAAAAAAACTTTGAAAGACCTCCTAAAGCTTTCTTACTTCCTAGCTAGGGATTACGATCCCGGATTGATATCCCGGGATCCCGCTTCAATTTTAATCCCGATTTTCGGGATTGCCCTTTTTTTTTTTTTTTTTTTTTTTTTTTTTTTTTTTTTTCCAATTGAACAATATTTAGCTGAAACTAAAAAATATATCTATAGACTTTCGCTTTTGGAAAAAAAAATCAATTGATTTTTATGAAATTTATATATAATTGAAAAAGAATATTTATCTCAAATATTTCTTAGATATATTTCTAAAGCTATTAGATCTTTTACCGAGTAGATTAAATGTGCAAAGCTTTTGACTTGGAAACATAGATGTAACCCATAGATGATCAGAGAGGTAACATAGTCAGGAAAAAGGAAATCATTTGTTTATTTTAATTTTGCTGCGTGTAGAAAATATATTTCACTTCGAAGGTCATTTTCCAATTAGACTTTACTGATAAGCATCGCAAGTGTGTATCATAGTGATTATGTGGTAACTTCTTTTTTTGCGGCTTTATTTTGCTTTAAAGATATCTAATGAAAAGTGTTTAATAGGAAAGATAACAATAAGCCAATGTGTCAATATAAATTTTTAAAAAATCTAATTTTTAAATGATAAGGATCTTCATTTTTTTTTCGGGGAGGGGGGGGGGGATTTTGTATGAAATTTTTGTAAAGCTGATACCTTAAATCTTGCACTGATTATAATTAAAGTTTTGAACTTTTAGAGTAGGACCAGATTAAAAACACAAAATATAAATAAACAAAATACCGAAGTAATTTTTTTCTCAATATTAACCCTTTGCACTCGAGGGCTCCGGAGCGGAGCCATTTAAAATTTGTCTTCAAACTCGAGGTCTCCGCTACGGAGACAATGCAAATAATTTTGTGATACCATGTAATCTTGGCTTTTCTAGACAGGTATCACAAAATTATTTGTATCGTCTCCGTAGAGGAGCCCTCGAGTTTGAAGACAAATTTTAAATGGCTCCGCTCCGGAGCCCTCGAGTGCAACGGGATAAAGTAGAATATTTATTTATTCATAGTTGTGATTATCATCTGATATATATGTAAAATTGCCTATGTGGCAATATAAATTTTTAAAAAATCTATTTTTAAATTATATGAAGTAGAGTAGGACAAGATTATAAGAAATATATATATTTATCCATGTACTTTAAAAGCCATCAATAGCCCTTGCCGTTGAATTTGTCCGATAATCGGAGATGTCTGCTTTTGTGAGGTAAAAATATGCAAATATGTATGCCATGCGGATTAAAAAAGTATTCGCTAAATAGATGCTTCAGCTATTCGGGAATGTCCATTAACCTCCACAACGGATACTCCCGAGTACCGGACATATCAATTTAGATAACAATAATGCAGGGTTGCATTTTTTTCAAAAGAACTTCTTAATTAAAGAATGGGCATACTGGGCCGTGCCGCGCCCGCCCCCCTACGATTTTAGTGCCCACAAATTTGATGTGCAATATTTGTAAAGCTTATGTTTTAAATCTGTTTCGAAATTGTACTGATTATAATCAATATTTTGAACATTTAAAGTAAAATAAGATTAAAAATAAAACAAATTTAAAAAATCTAATATTTAGATAAATATTTTTTGTTTTATTCTTGTTCTACTCCTGAGTTCAAAATATTGATTATAATCAGTAAAATGTCGTAAAAGATTTAAATTATCAGCTTAACAAAAATTGCATACCAAAATTGAGAGCACCAAAAAAATCAGGCTGTAGGGGGGGGGGAGGGGGCAGGACCCCAGCCAAATATTTTTCCAGGATTCAACGTGGTCAAACATGGCTACGTATGATGCTTGAAAAAAAATGGATGCTATTAAGACGTTTGAAGTGTCTGAAATTCAGACACAAAAAATGTCTGAAAAAATTCAGACATTTTAAAATGTCTGAAAATTGAACACACCGTTTCAGACACTTAAGTGTCTGAATTTCAGACATTTTAATTTAGAGTGTGTTTTTTGAATGAAAACGAGAATGCTCGTTTCCCGTCGTAAATGTGTTAATTAGACTTGTCAATCGCCGTAAGATTCTCTAAAATTAATCCATTAACTCTTGAGTTTTTGAGCATTGAAAGATTGTTTGAATGATTGACTCTCCTGTTTTTTTTCCTATTTTCTCAAAAACTATTTTATATACCGGAATGTGAAAAACTGCAAATTGTCCACAGATATTTTTCTGTTTATCTGCGTCTGATAAATTTAGAGTCTATATTATTGTTTGAGTTATATTATTGTTTGTGATCTTGTTCCATACAAACAGACAGGCAGACCCGCAAAAAAATATTTCGATATTAATTTTGACTATACACCGTCTAAATAGTGGAATGAGCTTATAAATAGATTTTTTCTGAAAATAGCAGACAGACACTCCAAATTTATATATTAGTATAGATGATGAAGCTAATGGTAAACTTGAGTCCTTCTGAATTGCATAAGAATAAACTTAGTTCTGTCAGTCACAAAATGGGTAACCTCGTCCATTTTCATATACCATATCAAATAAAATTAAACACGACTAGTTTTGAATTTATTACAAGAGATTTCTTTGCAAATGACATTCTAGCCACTAAACTGTAAATTGATATTGAAATCCATTGAATTATGTTAACACTTTCAAGAGCATTATTTTCACTTCTTTCTTCCCTGACATTCTAAAAAAACTTGTTAAGTTTTACTGAAAATCCCAGAAATATATTGCTTTTATACTCTCCATAAATCTACCTCGTAAATATTCTTTCTTTCAAAAGAAAAAGTAGTTTCTTTACTAAAAAATCAAAAACATTTTTTTTCTTATTTAAATACTCTGCCCATTAATACTTCCTTGTAAAACCCTATTTTCTATTTTTGAACAAAAGTATTGAAACAAGGGATATACATAAAGTAAAATCTTATAAATATATACAGTTAGCTTTTGAGAAAGTAAACTTCTTATCTGAAGGGGAAAAACCGACATGACTAACAGACAGAGAGACTATCTCTTTGCTACGGGCCTTTAAAAATGCTTAGAAACAGTCAATATTGTAGGAATCTCAGAATCTTATTTGAACAGCTTAGACTTACATAACTTTATACCGTAGTTCAAAGATAAGAGCATATATTTAAGTTTACGAGGTTTTATATGCAACCCGAGAGAAAAATGGGTTTTAAATAAACTATACCTCAATCTCAAAACCTTTTAATGTAGGCAAATTTTATAGAAAAAATTTATGATAAAAATTGAGCTTCATACGTATATATGTACACAGAGGGAGAACATGTGTGACAAGTTTGTTTCTTTTACTTATATTTAGATAAGAATTGGAACTCGGGTCATATGATTTTTCGCAGTGTTGGTTGGGTGGTTCAAATGCCGGTGCGGCCATCTTTTATTTCCGGTCCGAAAGACCCAGGTCTAAACAGCTTGGGAACTCACTTTCAAATGGAAGCTGACAAAGTACACACATTCATGCCTGCCTATTCTCGCCATGTTGCTAAATTTTAATATGTTAGCTTATTTTATTGCACGAATCAGGAACATCTTGTTTACCCTTATTCTAAACTAAAAGGTAAAAAAGTAGCATACCTAAAGTTTACGCATTATTGTAAATTGAATTCTAGTCACCGCCTTCTGAATACTAGGCCTGAGCGCTGACACAAAAATAGCGGGATTTTTTCCAGCGTGTAAACGAGCGCTTAAATATTCGTACCAATATTTTTTTTTAAGTTTTATTCCGCTTAATTTTGTGAGATTAAACAAGTCAGAGAAACCTTTTATAAAATACTGCGTCTGAATTTACGGGACCGTACCTACGTTAAAAAAAATCCGCCTTCGGCAGCCGCCATTTTTGTGTCAGCGCTCAGGCCTAGTATTCAAGGGACGGTGTTACAGTTTTAATAACTGTATTCTTCGTCGGAACGTAAGATAAATAACAGTGTAGGAGCACTAACAAACATATTACATGGTAACTAAGGTTATATATTCTGTATTCATAGACTGTGCATTCTATATATTTGTCTAGCGGTCTACTTTAGAATTCTCTGCTGTTAGGTAGATGTGTCTTTTTCCAAAGATCAACGAATTTTTATTGTTGAACACTATGAACGTCGTTCGGATGCACGTTTCGAAGACGATATTCGTGAAAAATTTACAGACGCCTAATAACTCAATGAAAGCAAGAGAAAATGCCAATTCTCGCTATTCTGTTGTGCACAGGAAAAAATTGGTGACTGGCGGTATGACTACGTTAAACTGGGGAGTTTCTATAAGAAAGTGGTAACATAGGGGAAATAAAATTTGAGTGGTTGGATCAATTTTGGAAAAAAAAACGAACCAAAAGGCAATTTAGCGAGCCTCCTATTATTGACATACTTGTTTAGATATCTTACTCGTCTAATCGAATTCGTCCTGGGGAGTACTGTCGATTTCTGGAAGGTAAGTTTGCAATAGTTTGGACTTCACTCTGAGCATGTACACTATGCGTATGTCGCCAATCTCTTACACATTTTCCCAGTTCTAAACTGGCGACAGTTGTAAGAATGAGGCAAATGTTACCTTCAATATATTTGGGGAGACTATCATTTTGTGCATTAAACCAGATAGCGTTAATTTCGCTGAGATGATCGTGTTTTGATCACTTTTTGTGAACATGAAAAAATTTTCTACGTAGTACTGCAATATAACATATGGTGGTGCTGTGAGTGTTTGTTACGACAGATTACCTGTGCGAAGATATAGGCTGGGGGATGCCCTCAGTGATTGTCTTTATGGAGGAACTAAATCGTATTTATACAGCTTTTACGCAGTTCGAAGAAAACCTTGTAAAACTTCCAATGGTTAGGCTGATGAGCTGGAAATGGGTTCGAACATAGTAGTGTACAAAGAAGTATACAATGCTGACAAAAGCTAAAACTTAAAAGACATCAACATTTTTTTTATAAAATAGACTATGGTCCCGTTACCTCGTTGGTTCGGTTATCGCAGCTTACCTTATATATATATTATGCAGTATATATGGTACTTGCTGAAATACCCGGAAATTGGGAATGAATTCAGTTACTATGAAATGTAACGGAATTTCAAATGAAAATTTGCATGTAAACAAAGCACCTGTGTTATCATTCGAAAAAAACGTTTTCCTCTTTTCTTGGAAATTGTTCTATTTTATTTTAGAGAATTTGAGAAATTTCTGTTAACTCTATAGGGATTTTGGTTTAATTTGTTATTTTCCCGCTAAATCTCAAAATTTGGGAACGAAATTTATATTCGATCGTTATCTAGATGGTACTATATGGAATTAAAATGTCCGAGCGATTGTATAAATTTAAGTGCATTTATTAATCAAAATGTACGTAATGTTAATCTTATGGACAAATGCACGGAAAAAAAAGAATTTTGCCAAAAAGGACTTTCAAGAATGAATTTTTTTCAAAGAGTCAATATTAGTAGTTTCTGAAACACGTTCCAGCGTACGACAGTAAAATAAACGTACATGTGTTTTCGTTATTTTTATTTATTTATTTATTTATTTTTTTGCGTATTTTGATTTTTGGAGGCGATGCGTAATTTTGAATTATGTCGAAAAAATGAAGGATGGAGGGCGTCCTTTGCAGTAAATGTTTAAAAATATATTCTTTAGCGTCCAAACTCTTAAAATTCTTTTGAGTTAAAATACACTGCTCAAAACAATTAGGGGAGCACATGGTTTTAACGAAATTACACAAATATTTACACCGATAAGTAACGTAAAATAAAACATCCATAATTTAAAGTGTTGTAGAAAACAGATAAAGAAAACTTCACATGTAAATTAAAGTTTATGACGTCAAAAACTCGAAAAAGGAGATAAGTGCAGAAATCAGGATTTTGCAGAAACGTCTGTTTCACTGCCTAGATTGTAAAATTCAATTGCTTAGCTTGTGTTTTGAGAAAAGGTGGCTTGAAAATGTCACAACAACATGATTTACTGATCCATGACTTGGCGTGTTATCGGTACAGTTGAATTTGGGGAAACACAACGAAGTGTAGTGGACGCTGTTGGAATCGCAAGAAGTGTCCATGAAAGGCTGTGGAATCGACCCCAAGACACATGGAATAGTAGTCATCGACAAGTGCAAGGTCGAAAATGTGCTAACACAGAAACTGATGACCGATATATCCTGTTAACAGCTTATCGAGACGCAACGGGAAATGCTTCTCAGCTGCAAACACGGTTGTTCTTGCCCACAGGACAAAACGTGTCCAGCCAAAGAGTCGGAAATAGGCTTCATCAGGGTGGTCTCTATGCACGTAAGCTAATGGTCTGTATTCTGTTGACCTCAAGCCACTGTGCGGCCCAAAGAAGTTGAGGAACTGAACATCGAGTTTGGAGGCAACGTTGTTGCAGTCAAATTCTGTTTACAGACGAGTCCCAATTCAGTCTGGATGTGACATCTGATGTGTTTTGGCATGGAGAGAAAGAGGCACTCAAAATAATCCCACATTCGTTCGAGAAAGATCACATTAGAGACGAGGTGGGTTGATGCTATTGGCTGGAATCAGCATAGGTGGACGTATGAGCCTGTATATCATTCGGAATGGCAGTTTGACGATCCAAAGTTATACAGACGAGATACTGAGACCTCATGTCGTATTTTATGTTGCAGAAATTAGTGATTTCTTTTTTTCGATGCATGATAATGCCAGACTTCATAGAGTTTGTCTTGTGGAAAACATCATTGAAACTAAAACAATACAGCGTATGGAATGACCAGCATGCTCTCCTGACCTAAATCCGATCGAGCATGTTTGGGACATACTCAGGCGATGCATTGCTGCGAGACCAAAGCCCCCTTTTACTGTCCGGGACTTGGTGATTGCAATTCTTGAGCAGTGGAACAGTATTCCCCTAAGTCTTATCGATAACCACATCGCATCCATGGAAAACAGGTGTGCAGCATTCTCAGCTGTTTGAGGAGACCACACGTCATATTAAAAATCTTGCATCATTTCTAAACAATACTTTTTTTATCATTTACACTAAAACAAATTGTTGCCCTAAACCATCTTTTCATGTTCTTTTCATCTTTTCAAAGAATAAAAGCTCCCTTACAACTTTTTTTGCGTCTTTTTTTCTGTATTGCGCATTGATACCCGTGTACTATCCACTTTATGCCCATACATGGCTGTCTTGCACTGCTCTCTTCACTTTTTTGCTTGCTCCCCTAATTTTTTTGAGCAGTGTATGTAATGTGTTTGTACACTGCGTAAAAATTCGCAAAAATATTGATTTTTATTGGTAAAAGCTCCCGCGAGAATCCTTTATTAACCTATGCATGTTTAATAGTTTATAGATATAGTTCTCGTTGTCCGATCTCGTTGAAATTTTCATTGGTTTTAAATATGACAGTTATGCAGCCCGAATAAAAATTTCATGAAAAAATATTGATATCTAGTTATAAAGTAACCGTGTTTTCTTCTACCTTTTTTCGTTTTTGTGTCGGGTCCTTTATCCTCCTACTCTCTGAAAGTTTTATCGGTTGTAAATGGAAGTATTTCTAAGCCTGCATAAAAGTATGTAAATTTAGCTGTTAAAACTTGAGACAAAGCAGAGCCGAACTTTTCTCGTTCCGAGCGAAAATTTCGCTGCTTTTATTTTTGTAAAAATTATTCTGTTCATCAAAGCATTTCGAAAATTTTATAGGTGTTGTAAATCCAATGTGCTAAGAAGGTGTAAAAAGAGTGTCGAAACACCGACGTTCAATTATTTTTCGGGTAGAAGAAAGTGCGTCTCCAGGAGGCGCGAAGTGACTTGCAGTCGAAAGGGGTTAAAATTCGTATTTTTGAAAGCTAATTGTACCGTCGAAGAGGAGGAGGTCTGAGCTTTAATAGGATAAATTTTGATAATCGTTACCTCCGAAATTGAACGCAACCGGAAAGTCGCCGAAAGGGAGAAATAAACAACAGGAAATTTTTAAAAATATTTTATGAAATGGTTAAGAACAATATTTTATCAAACGTATTGCGGCATTAAAAACTTGCAAATTTTAAGAATGTGTAATCCATTTTTCTGTACCTCGAACGGTTATGTCGATGGGCTTAAAAAGACTGCAAAAATCCAGCTTTCGTTTCTTCCGTTATTTCTCAAAAGCTATGCGTTTTTGAGGTATGGTTATTTGGACACTTTTCATGTACTGTGAGCGAGGATTCTTGTTCTACAAAGTTTATGCGGTTGTAACCAAACACCCTGTATTTGAATTCATTAATTGCAGCTACTTAAAAAAGAAAAATTTTGTCGGATGATTTTTAGAGAAAAGTTTGTATATTTAACATTTGCATCTTACAGTTTCAATTTTTGTACCATTAGAAGATTTCAGAAAAAATCATAAAATACATACTTTTCCGTCTGATTGGATCCGAGGAAGTCACATCAAGTGTCAAGATTGGGTGTTACTATTTGGAAAAATGTGCGTTGATGACATTTTTACGTGTAGACGGTCAACGTAGGATAATTTATGCGAAGCATTATATAGTTTATATTATTTCTAGTCGGATGTTAACTTATCTTTTTCAGATGATTATTTGAGACAAAATTTCTAATGGGCGATCACTATTTTTTTCATACCCTGTATATTTAATTACTACATTGTCGTAGAAAGATGCAAATGATGCCATTTGACCTGAAACTGTTATTTCTATTATTTTCCTGAATGAATAAAGGCATGTTTTTTAAAAATTGTATTAGAAGCAAACTTTAAATCTTTGATTAGCAATACTCAATTTGTAGGTGATTTCTAGGTTAATTTTCAGGTGCGGGAACCAAATTACATGTTCTTTTGTAAAAACTTTAGGATTTATATAAAGGTGTTATATTCACATCCTTACGTCTAATTACATTTTTAGTCTTATTCGATGAAACAAAAGCTTTATTATTCTAAATTTCTTCTTTGTAAAGGCAGTGTCTTTTTTTTCTCAAACAAACTGGCACTTCCTTGTTATAGAGGACCCCATGGATGAAGCACCAATAGTCTAAAATTATCGCCAAGTTATATACCATATATGTGGTGCAAACATATATGACGTGTATGACAATATTTTAGTCATATATGACGTATTTTTATGACGTGTATAAGACGTATACGACATTCTTATTTATATATAAAGTATATACGAGGTGGCTCACAACGATATTAGACCAAGTCCATTTTGAAAAAAAAATTAGTCCATTTAGAAGTTGCATAAAATCCGTTTTTTCCACTCCCACAGTAGTCCAAGTCTGTTTTCGCAAACTTTATCATATATCTCATCTGTTTATAAACTTGGTTTACTATGAGAGTGAATAAGACAGATTTTATGTACCTTCTAAATGGACTATCTCATTTTATTTTTTTTGAAAATCGACTTTGTCTACTATGGTTGTGAGCTCCTCATATGATATATATGATGTATGCATGAAGTAAATATGACTTCTAGACTTCTATATGACGTCTAGAACGTATATAAAGCGTTTATCGTATATATATATATATGTGTGTGTGTGTGGCGTATGGTGTATATATATGATGTATTTATGGCGTATAAATAATACATACGTAAGCTAGGCGAACTTTAGCGAAATCGTAACAGCAACATTGTCTCAATAATACTTGAGGTGACCGCTATATCAAAAAAACTAATAAATAATTTTATTTTGATGTATTTTCTATTTTCTATTAACAAAATATGGATTATAAAATTTATATTTGAGAAAAATGATTTGCCACTTATAAATATTTTATTAAAAACCCGTTTCGACAGACTTCTTATATGTGCATACGAAATTTAAATTAATTCCTCCACATAGTTTCTTAATAATGCTAAAGAAAAGACCACCACCATATCTTGAGAAACATATAATCATTGGAAAAATAAAATTAATTAGAGAGAAAACTGTTTAGCTCAGTTTTCTAAATTATTTGTTGAAACATCTAATTGATTTATTTACCGTTTTTCCTATTAGGAAGGATGTTTTCTACCAAACAGGGTTAAAATTTGCAGTAAAAAAAGATGTATATTTTTTAAATATGTAAGTATTGTAAACATTTAGGTGCAGCTAGAAATTATAAAGTAAAAGTCTGGAAATTTTCTTTTTTTTTTTGTTATCTTGAAAAAAATAGTATTTGTAAAATTATTTCAACGATTTAATTGTGTTTACCTGAAAGCAGAGACGTTCATGAATGTTACGTACAAACTGTCCCCCAAAAGCGAAAGTGAGAATTTCACTAACGCATACGGAGGAAAGACAATACCGAAACCAGGCAGGTACAACACTGTATTCTCTAATGTTAGGGTCTAAATCGGCCTAGTGAACGCAGTTATTAATTTTGAGAAAAGCGCACGGATGGATACTTCAACATCACCCACCCCGAAAAAGTGTTGTTGCATTATCACCAAAGTTTATTTTTACATCAAAATATCGTCCAAAGAAGTGAAAAGAAGTGAAAATGCTGTTTCCTGAGAAGTCTGGGTAACATACAATATGCTCTTTCGGACTGATTAATTAACCGAATATTATAGTGATTATGTATGATCATGCAGTGAGCTGGCATACTGAAATCATGCATACGTACCTAGAAGTTGGCGGGGGGGCAATTTGTACATGTACTTTGATTTAGAACAAATAAATACAGTATCGGAATTTCTTTGTAATGTTTCCGAAATTTTAATAGAGATTATCTTTGAAGGGGAGGGGAGATACACAATGTTGCACTCAAAAAATATTTTCACTCTGTGTCTAACTTTACAATGTAAAAAAAAAAAAAAAATCTCTGAAATTACTAAATTTTTCTAGGAAACTGAGATTCCTAGAACTTCTTATGTAACGGCAACAACAAACATTCATGTTACAGACACACTTTTGCTCCGAAAATCAAAAAATCTGTAAGGTTAATAAGAATTATTTAGGAAACTGGGATGCCCAGAACTTTTCATGTAACTGCAACAAGGATTACAGATAAATTTTAGTAAGATTACTGTAATTTTAGCAGATTCATTTGTAAAGTTATAGATTTCTGTAGCTTAAGAAAAACTAGTTTTATAGATTTGCAGCTTTTTTTGTACAGTTACAGATGAAAGTTTAGTAAGCATGTAACTTTCCATCTGTAGAACTACAGATTTTTTTTTACAGTGTACTAGTTAAAAATACAAATTAGAAAATTATATTTATACTTAATACTTACCACTGTGGTCGTTCTTCGGTACAGTCTGTGATGATCTGCTATAACTTCCATAATGTCATATGCTGTAATGGAGGGCGGTTCGTTCCTTCGGGCTAGAAAGGCCATGCGCGCACTGTGTGGGACAGAGAAGTTAAAACGAACAAAAGCTGCGTCTGAATGAAGAAACCAAAGATTCCAGGATTCATGGGATGACAAATGTTTATTAAAAAGCTTTCCGAGATCTATTTTTTTGTAGTAGGATACTTCAGTTGGGCTTAAAATGCATACACGTTGATTAGAAGAAGGCTGGCCGACGCCACTGGAAGCTATAGAAACTGAAAAAGAAATATAAGTTTTGATTTTTTATTCCAAGCTTTGAAAATGTATTAAAAATAAAACACGCATTATAATAATAATAATTCAATAAAAATCTGTTATAATGTCAATGTACAATTCCAACAGTGTTGCCAGATTGGGGACTTTTTTAATTCAGATTATTTGACTGTCACCACTTTTTTAAAAATAGTATAATTCGTTTATTTTTCAGAATTATTAATCGATTTTTAAATAGGCCGAATATTTTTATTTCAAAAAAGCGGTGACAATGAACAATCTGGGGACAAAAAATTCCCCAATCTGGCAACACTGAATTCCAATGAAAATTGCTGTTATAACAAATGCCGCTTGGCTAAGGAGAAAGCTACGAAAAGGTTTCTTTATACCGTAAGCTCGTGAGAAGGAGGAACAACAAACATTGAACGTTCAGAAGGTGTGCATGTTTTGGTTTGATTTGCTTGTTTAATTTTTAATTATTATTAGTGTTTATATTGTTTTAATATGAACAATGTACACATTAATAAGGTATACTCTTATTGCATCCAATTGTGACGCAAAAAATATCCCAATACTACAAAAAAAAAATCCTCTATTATATGCAAAAAAGTCAGGTAAGCAATAGCTGTCAATTACTACAATTATTCATGTATTAACCCTTTGCGCTCGGCGTCTCTTACATAAATTTTATTCAATCGGCACCACTTTTTTAAAAGAAGTTTCGTTCAAGTATACAATTTCAAAAATGCTCTGATTAAATAAGGTACATTTTATTTTCCTTTATTACTGGTGCCAAAAACAAATTTTGCAAAGAAAGATTATGTCTCCGCAGCGGAGCCCTCGAGTGCAAAGGGTTAATGATGCAAATGTATAGTCGTTTTTATATATATAAAGACGTTTTTAAATACAAAATCTCAACACTATACAATTTAAACCTTTATTTGATGTTTTATACCAGTCTTAGAAAAGAAAAAATACGTTTTCAATAGCAGATGCAGCGAGTGATAATTAAATTTTCAGAAAAGCTATGCGTTAGTTTGCTTCACATCAATATTTAAACATGGTTTTGCAGCACCCATCTGGTTAAAGTAAACCACTTTTTTATATAATTGATTCGGTACACAAATTTAAATCGTTTAGGAAATCATTTAAAGAATAAAACAATGCAACATTTTATGCACCAGAACTGTGTATAATTATATTATTTTAATTCCGATTGAAATACAGCTTTAGTATAGTCAGTTTTTGCAATAATAGCTTTGCATGTACGTTTTTATTGCTCATAATATTTATTACTCACTAATTAAAACTAAATTTTATTCTATATACTTGTTCTTATTTCATACGAGTGTATATAATGTGTGTTTTAATAACTTCTTGAAATTATTCGGTTTAGTGAACTAATTTACTGGAAGGAGGTAGCAGAACAAATTTGTGTATAATGAAACTAACATTATTTACAATATTCAG
Organism: Maratus speciosus; assembly: GCA_963932465.1. Taxonomy (NCBI): domain Eukaryota; kingdom Metazoa; phylum Arthropoda; class Arachnida; order Araneae; family Salticidae; genus Maratus; species Maratus speciosus. The sequence goes on along the minus strand of OZ010796.1, from coordinate 115,359,294 downwards.
AAACTCAATGTATTTCTCAAGCATTTGACACGAGAAAATTATTTGCAGTATCTTAACAATCAAAATCTGAATTAGAACAGAGAAACAAAAACGCAAGTTCTGTTATACGAAATATTACTTTATGTTTTTTTTCAAGAATTGTAAATTTTAATTACATATTAATGTAATAGTTGTTACAATTCACCTAAAAATTAAATAAAAGAAAATATAAGGGCATGATATAATATGTAAAAAAAAAAGTTAGATTTGCTTTGTATTATGGTGTTTTATTCATATAATACAAAACTACAGAATTTCTTACTTAACTGGTTTAAAAGTAAATTAAAAGTATTTTACAATAAGTAATTTCATTTATGAGATTTACATGATAAGCTTTGCTAACTACTGTTGGAGTGTTTTATTAAAATAATATCATAAATCACAAAATTTATCAATTTAACAGGTTTGAAAGTAAGTTACGTCAACTGTGAAATCTGGAAGATACGTTTTGAAAATGATGATGTGGAATTGTGAATTCTCAAGCATTGGAAGTTCATTAATTAATTGGAGGAAGATTCCCTTTCACGCAGTGATGTGAAGTCATGAAGTTGAAATATGCACTACTTTTATTGTCAGCACCAAATTAAGTTCATCATAAACAGATTAGGATAAGATTAAACAAGTGGGTAAGTATGATCACAGGTCGCAGAGAGGATTTCGTTTAATATTCATTCCAAAACACTTTATCCTTTTGCAAAATATGTTAGTTCCCCAATTCGCAACCAGGGTGCGCACTCTATTCTAAACAAACCTCTATCCGAAAGAAACTCCGTTTTACAAACTATCCGTAGATATATTAGTCGAGGGGATCGGGCCCATAGCATACGAGATAGGTAGGCGCCCCTGGTGGTAATAATTGGATCTAATATATGTTCGGCTATGCTGCATAATATGAAAGAGTCGTCAAAAGAGTGTCGGCAGAAGTTAGAAAAGTGCACCCCGGAGGGTGGAGGTTAGAAAAATTGCTAAAATTACAGAAGTTGTAGCCCGGGGGGATAAATAATGTAAGACTTTTTGAAAATTTTATGACTTTTCGTGTGATCGCAAGCGTTTGGCTATAAGTATGCAAAATTTCACATCTCCAACTTAATTAGGGCTAAGTTAGAACAATTGCTTAAAATACACAAGTTAGAGCCCAGAGACGTAAATATAAGACTTTTTCAAAATTTTATGATTTGTCGTTTGATGTCAGGTGTTAAGCTATAAGAATCCAAAATTTCAAGTCTTCAACTTAATTAGGGGCTCAGTTTAAAAAAAAAATAGCTTAAAATACACAAGTTAAAGCCCAGAGGTGTAAATACAAGACCTTTTTCAAAATTTTATGATTTGTCGTTTGATGTGAAGTGTTTAGCTACAAGAATCCAAAATTTCAAGTCTCCAATATATATAGTTTCTGAGAACGGGCTCTGTGACAGGCAGACAGATGAGTGAGACGAATAGAGTTTCGTCAGATGAATGAAACCCTAAAAAACTGTTATACAGAGTAGCTATATTTGATATTATATAAGTTCCATATCTCTTTAGACTTTTATGGCAAATCTATTTATACTTTTCTAGTATATATACAACTATGCCTAACCATACGTTGTATATTCTTTTTACAAAGTCTTAGTATTCTTTTAGCAACGATTTTTTTTATATAATACAGTTACTAATTCGTATAATTATTGTACGGAACCCTCTGTACGCGAGTAACTCTCGCACTTGACCGTTTTTTTTTTTTTTTTTTTTTTTTTTTTTAAATAAAAAGACGTAATATAGGTAAAAACTGTTATTTTCATCTCCCTTTTTTTCCCATTTACATATTTAATTATTTTAATACATATGTATTTATTTTAATCTATACTTTTTCCTAATCGTAATTAGTTTAATCTCCTAATAGTAATAGCTTTGATTAAACTGTCACACATATTTTTGAACTTCTGTTGTAATAACTTTCATATTTATACAATTATAAAAACACAATTTAAATTTATAATTGTGAAGTGATTAAATTAAATTATGTGTGTAAAGTGAATTAATTTAATTAACCTTATCAGAATAAACAGCCAATCAAAAGTGAAAAAACATATAACTAATTTATTCTATTGATCTGCTATTCCCTTCATATGTTGTTAGAGTTTCCCTGCTTTATATGATGTTAATAATTGTGTCTAGGATCAATGCTCAGTAATCTAGGTGCGTTTTTATAACGCAATTCTAATTATGAGGGAATCATATAATAAAGAATGTGGGTGACAGAATGTCTGTTTTAGCCGTTTATTCAATAGAATTTGTGAAAAGAATGAATGAAAAATATGGTTTCCCTAATAATTTCGTAAGAAGAAAGCTTACTTCTTTTTTTCACTATAATCATATACATTCTTGTATCTTGAACATTAACTCTTAGATGGTGCACTGCAGATCACTCATAATAGCTCGATTCACGATAAAAACCTCTCTTTCTATATTGGACTTTCACGGCAAAATTAAATGTACACTATATGGCCAAAGGTGACCGGTCACTCGCGATTTTAGACGTTTTGTTAAATATCTAGAAAAATACATGAGGAATTAACCTGAAACTGCAGGTTTGTAAAAAGTGTAGTATAGGTCATATATTTCCGCAAAAGATTTTATTTCCGAAACCTCATAGGGGAACGTCAACAAATTAAAAAAGAACAAATATCTTTTAAATAAATGTAAAAATATCAATGTAAAAACTACTCTAGCAAAAGCGTTCAAACTCGAGATTATTAATAAGTGGCTTATTATAATATATTGTATTCATTTTTATGAGGATACCATGTATACCCGTAGAGAAATTAAGGTTTTTATAAAAACAGTCCCAAATTTCGCCAAGTTTTTTCCTTATAATTTGCAGAGTTCTTAATATACAAAAAAGTTCTTTTCAGAAAATATGAAAAACAACATTGTACACAATACACTGCAATCAGAATTAAAAAATAATAAAAATTGGATGAAAAATGAGCAGGTTTACTACAAAATGTTTCACTGCGCATGCGCGAGTGCAATCAAAATATAGTGTGCATAATGTATTAGCTAAGTATATATAGCAACTTTTGTGTAAGTCTCAAAATCATAGCTTGAAAATTCTGAAAATTATTGTCGATAGAATAAGCTCAAAATCCGTTGGTCCCAAAAGGAAGCAAAAAGATGAGGAGTTTGTATCCAAATATAGTGGTACGTTCAATATTGTGTACGCTATCTTGGCACTAATCAACAGATATTTGATACAACCCCTCATCTTTTTGCTTCTTTTTGGGAACAACGGATTTCGAGCTTATTCTATCGACGATAACTTTCAGAATTTTTAATCTATGATTTTGAGACTTTTACAAAAGTTGCTTTATATACTTAGCTAATACACTATACGCATTATATTTTGATTGCATTCGCTCTTGCGCAGTGAAACATTTTTTAATAAACATGCTCATTTTTCATCCAATTTTTATTAATTTTAATATTCTGATTACAGGGTATTATGTAGAATGTTGTTTGTCATATTTTCGGAAAAGAACTTTTTCTTTTTTATATTAAGAACTCTGCAAATTATAAGCCAAAATCTTGGCGAAATTTAAAACAGTTTTTATAAAAAAATTAATTTCTCTACGAGTATACATGCTATCCTCATAAAAATGAGCACAGTTTATTACAATAAGCCACTTAATCATAATCTTCAGTTCGAACGCTTTTGCTACATTAGTTTTTACAGGGTTATCCGAAAGATATCCGTTCTTCTTCAACTTGTTGACGGTCTCCTATGGGGTTTCGGGAAAAAACTTTCGTGGAACTATATGACCTATACTATATTGTTTACACACCTGGAGTTTCAGGTTAATTCGTCATGTATTGTTCTAGATATTTAACAAAACGTCTAAAATCTTAAGTGACCGGTAACTTTTGGCCATATAGTGTAGTACTTTCCGAAATTAAATATGAGGAGTATATTTCATTCAAATTTCAACCAAGTCAAAAAAAAAGGATCTGTTTAATTATCTTTTTATGCTTTCTCAGATGGTAAAACCTAATATCATATTGAAAACAAAATGTTACAACTTATTCTTGCAATATTATATATTTTTAGCCATAAAATTTCTCATAAATTTTCATATGTTTAAATTTTATCCTATTTTACCTCCTTAAATGTGAGATATATTTAGTTGTCAGAAGATAATATAATTCTAATTACAATGTAAATTTTGAAATAAGCAATCTGTCAAACGCGCTTTCCATTATGAATATTTTTTTAATCCCTTATTTTATCGATTTTGCTAATTCTTATCATTTCATCTTTCAATGAAACAACAATTTGCTTCCTTTTGAAGATTGAAGGAAAATTTTCAAGAAATTTTCAATTAAAATTGAACATTTATTATTTTCAGCTTGCTGTTATTTGTTTCTAGCATTTAATTAAATGCGGAATATTTTCTTGATCTGGAAGACATAGATGCAATTAATTGAGACTGTATGCCTTGAGACCATACGTGATGTTTTAAGATAATCTTATGGATTTTCAAAAACAAATTTTAGAGATGATATTATTAACAGTAGATGAAACATATATGGAACAAGATCTTCATTTTTCTCCATATAATGAATAAAGAACACAACTATAGTTTCGAGAGCAACTAATTATCTTTTCCCTTCCTCAGGTGATTAGTAACAAATGTTAGATGTTACATTGTAAGAAAAAATCTGTAAAGTTACTACAGTTTTGCTAGGAAACTGGTTTTTCCAAGAACATTTTATGTAACGGACACAATAAACTCATGTAACAGATACACTTTTACACCGGAAATCAAAAAATCTGTAAGGTTACTAAAATTTTTTTAGGAAACTGAGATGCCTAGAACTTTTAATGTGGGGTTACAGATAAAATTTAGTAAGATTACTATAATTTTAGCAGATTCATTTGTACAGCTACAGACTTCTGTAGTTTTACAAAAACTAGTTTTGTAGATTTAAAGCTTTTTTTTTTTTTGGTACAGTTATAGATGAAAGTTTAGTAAGCATGTAACTTTACATCTGTAGAACTACAGATTTTTCTTACAGGGTAGTTAACCCGGTAACAAGAAAACAGGTTCAACTTTGATAAGCTTGTTTTCCCGTTGTCGGGTTAACTACACTGATCACCTTACGAGGAGAGCAGATAATTAATTGCTCTCAAAACTATAATTATGATTTTTACTCATTATACGAAGAAAAAAGAAAATCTTGTTCTATATCAGCATAATTTAGTTTAAAGTAACGATTAAACACTTACTTCTACTTGGACTGGGTACTGTAGTTCCGGTATAGCTATCTGCTGTGCCACGCTCTTCAACCACAATGCAAGGCTTACTAGATTCAGCGGTACTTATGTTGCTGGTCGCTGGAAAAAAAGAAATATGTGTAGGATATGTTGCAATTATTGAATTAATTAAATATATTTGCATATAGTCTTATTATAGATAGGCTTCTATTTTCATTAAGGTAACTTTTCTTAATATTAATTTGAATGTTATTTATTTTTCATTTAGTTATTTCTTACTTAATAGGCATCTTTTAAGGCAAGTGAATTTCTCTATAGATTTGGGAAGGAGCCTGCAATATTTAAATCTCTAAAAGAGCAGAAGAACCAACATTTGTGTGCTATTTAAAATCTTCGAGTGGAGCACATTGCTTATCTGTCGCTCTATATAAGAAGAAAAATCTACAACAGCGTTCCCATAGACAATAAACACGATATGTTCCAGAAAAACCCATATAAGAAACGTTTGACTTGTTGTTAATTTGAGAAACGAAAAGCGCGGATGGGAAACATGTGGAATTTATATCCGATAAATGGTAATCCTCTTCCAGCATTATTGAAAAAAATTATATTGTTAAAAATTCGAATTTAAGTATACTTATTAATTGCACTAAATTGTAAATCGTTGCAAGAAATTTTATCAGGTTTAAATAATTCTTGTGGTTTTTGTTAAACATGTTTATTATGAAAACCATATTCTTCAACATACAATTACAGTAATAACGATACTATAAGTTTTTATGTAATGTTACATCATAAAATTTGTGGCAACATCCTGTCTCCAATTTTTTGGAGTAATTTATCTTATATAATGGTGCGATTTAAACTGATATAACTGGGGTAATATTACATATTAGTGTAACGTAACACCAGTTATATCGGTTAAATTACTCAATAAAATGGAAGCACTACGGCTGCCACCAATTTTATGGAGTAACGTTACATAATTTTTCTACAGTGTACGGCAGAACAAGGTAAACTGGTTGTGTTCACTTTTTAGAGGACCGTGTTTACTTTTAATACATTTTACACAGTTTTAAAAAATTAAATTATGAAAGACTGAACATTTAGTTAGTTTATGCAAATATCAATCAATATATCCTAATTTTATTATTTTTTTTAATTGAGTAAATTGTCTTAAAAGTAAACACTATCCTCTAAAAAATGGGGCCATCTGGTTACCTTATTGTAGAAGACCAAAGACAAATTAATTCAACTTTCCTGTCAATCCAAATATTTATTAGGACCAGGTGGTAAAATACCGAAAAATGATTATTAGTATTTTTCTTTTATACTTATACGAAATCATTTCAATAAATGTGAGTACTTACCAGCAGCAATTGTTAAAATCCATTTTTGTTTGAGTACGAAAACGATATTCGTGAATAAAATGAAATTTATTTGTTCAAATAGAAATCTTTTCTAATAAAAGACCAAATATCTACTTTCTGACTAAATATTAGAATATCGCATATTAATAAAAGAATTCTGCCAAAAGCAATACAAATACAATGCAGAATGCAAGCGAAGAATTCTGTAACTCGGTACTTATTTATGTGAAACTAACATATTATACACAAGAAACTAATTTATCTTGCTAAAACTAATTGAAAGAAGTTACCAAGAACGAAACAAGTGGTAAATAAACTTTCTTCAACTTGTAAACATCTATCTCTTTTCTGGAAATCTGTCAATATATTGTTCAATTAAAAATATTAAAACAGTCGATTTTGTTCTAACTAAATATTTAATAATTGAAGTGCTCGGGTGTAAAACAAGGTAACTAATTAAATGCAAGTTTCGAGATATTCAACATTCAAGTTTTCTAAACAAAACTATTATGATTACTTTCTCCAAAACAGCTGATTTGTTAAGATATGTTTGCTCAGTTAATTATATGCAACATTTTTTGGCTGTTAGATTTAATTTTATTGGAATCATTGAAGTTTTATAACAAACACTCTTTTCACTGATATAAAATTTATTTTTCATTACAATAGCATTTATTGTGTAATAAATAAACATTGAACTTTTAAAAGGATATCAGGAGGCAGTTAAATTATTTTAGGTAAAAATCGGAAAAAAAAAATTGTTACCATTACTGTAACAAAAGACAGCTGTTTCTCAATCTACGAAAATGTATAATAATCACGAACGCAAATATATAATAACCGTTTCCGAATCACCCAATATTTCGAAAAGATACCTTTATCTTGTGAAACCTCAGAAAACTATTTATTTTCGAAATTTAAAGAAGAATTTATAACAATAAATTTTTATTAGCTGCCCGTCATTTTCGAAAACGTTTCCTAGTATCTTTTACAATACGTTAATCAGTCCTCCGTACCAGTTTTTTGGATTCAATCAATTCTCAAGTAAACTTTTTCACCTGCATAACTAAATTTGTGCATACGATTGCAACAAAATAACGTTAATTTTCATATTAAAGTTAATGTTGTTAATTTAGTATGTTTGTCTGTTAACCCGTTCACGCCGGCGCCGATATTCATGTTTTTCGCTGCGAGACGGCGCTCGAATTCATATTTCGCTTCATCTGGCGGCGCAGTACTGTTGCTTGTTCAGACACTGCATGTAATGACCCACCCCTCTCATATTTATTGAACTGAACTCGAATATAACAAGCAGAGTTGATAGAGAATGTCTGAAAGTTCGTAAGGAGTAAGCAAATTATTTAGAGGCATGATTTTATTGACTACATATGAACGAATTTAATATAAAATGCCTTACAATCTAAAGAAATATGGACAACATGATATAAATGCATTTCTGTAAGGTAGAAGCCACGTTCTTATTCAATGATATTTTTTGAATGAAAACGAGAATTCTCGTTTCCCGTCGTGAATGTATTAAGTTTATAATAATGAATTATTTTTACTACTGAATTTTTGAATATTTAAGTGCGACCCACCTGTAGTGCACGCCGTCTATGGAACAGTCGAGTGTGACCCACCGGTGATGCACGCCGCCTGATGCGACAGTCAAGCGTGACCCGCCGGTGATGCACGCCGGCATGAACGTGTTAAACAAGTTTTCTGAATATCAAAATATTTACCTGAGAATGTATATTATCCGAAAAAGCGATATTCTGATTTGAAAAAACTGATTATTGCACTGTAAGAAATACTCAAAAACGTTTCCGAAAATGACGGGCAACTAATAAAATTTATTTTTATAAATTGTGATTTAAATTTCGAAAATAAATAGTTTTTCGAGGTTTTTTAAGGTAAAGGAACGGTTTTCGGAATCTTCGGTGACTCGGAAGAGGTTATTGTACATTTTCCCTCTTGATTATTGTAGATTTTTGTAGATTAAGAAACATCCGTCTATTTTTACAGTGATGTTTTACACCCTAGTTCCTTCTAGATTTAATAACGTCGGATAAAAATTACGATCAGTGTGCTCCATTTTGTACAAGATTACTTTTAACTGCCAATTAAAATGGCTGTTCATGAAGAGATGCTACAATCTCAGAAATACTTTCTTCATTTCACGGAAAGTTTTATCGTTAACTGACGAACATCCGTTTTTTTCTCTCCGTTGCAGGACGTAAAATATGCCTCAATTGAAGAAATTTGGGAAAAGGGTAAAAGTTGCGGACTTTTAGTTCAAATCAGCCATCTTCTCATTACCAGACGGGCACGCTAACCACTGGGCTACAGTTGTACAGTAGCAAAACACTTTGGAGTAAATATGTTTGCTTCAGATGGGTGTGGCTTGATCAATTTTTTTAAAACGCTTTTAATTTTGAAGTTAATTTCGGGAAGATTTCCTCTTTAATGAGATTGTGGCTGGGGTTTTAATACTTTAGTATTTATATAGGGTAGAAATATGAATTATAAGTATTTTTAAGTAGTTTGCTAGATGTAAAATGTGAATATTATATTTTTATTCTATAAGATTTTTTTTTGAGTAATATCGATTTTTTTCCCATTTAATATTTTAATTAAAATATCTTTTAGATATGTTCGTTCAAAATATATTTTAAATGCTAATATTAATTTATAAAAAAACTTTATAAATTCCACTTTATTTAACTTTATTCAACTTTAAAAAATAAATTGTGAATACTTTTGAATGAATGAGAAGAGTAATTGTTATTTATTTTTAAATTTGAAAACTTTTTTTTATTAAATTAGAAATCTTAATTTATAGAATTTTTGGTTTTTCATTTTTAAAATGAATTCGGATTTAATACTAATAGAACCAATACGCGTGCGTGCTGGGAATGAACAAAATTTCTCCCTCTTTTTCAGGCTTTCAGGAAGAATTCATGGATAAAACATGTTTTCAAGGAGTAGGGAAATTATTTCTTAAAAAATGAAGAATAATATAGTGTATATTGACGAGTTTTTCTGACAGTGTAGTTGTTAAAATAAGTTGGGAAAAAATAATGCCTGTTATTATTTTCGTTTTCATCAGTCCACTTTGGCAAACTCCAGGAATTACAATTTTTTGACAAATTGCAGTCACATATGCAAGGTGAGTCCTTTCTTACTGTTGACCAATAGAAAGTACTTGGGGTCTCATGCCTTTTAATATCTCCGTAGCCAGTTCAAAAGGGTTCTGGTTTTGAGGTCTCATAATTTTTAAATTCAAGGTGGCCATAATTAAACTGACAGTACTGAGAAAGTTCTGTAGCGCGATCTAACTGAGAGAATGACGCCGAATTTTGTAGGATGATTAAACAAGACGAAGGACGAAGGATTGATTGTCGGAAGGATTGATTGACAGTTTGATTGTCGTTTTTCTTTAGAAATTCAGTAATAATTTTGGACTATTACTTGTTTTTGCATTTATTTATTTATTTTTATAGAAAAAATATTTGTTAAATTGAAAAAAAAGGGAATAAAATCTTGTGTCAATAACAAAAGTTAACAAACTTTTAAATATCGTTAATTAAAATTTAAAAGTCTAATATTTTTTTTTATGCTATAATAGATTATTTTATTAAAAGATGAACTCTTAGGACAATAGACATTTTTTTCGTTACTCCGTTTATTCTTTTTTATTTTTTATTGAAACATTTATAAAATGACAAGCAGGCATTCTGCCTTTTCAGAATTTAGTGTCGCCTCCGATGAGAAAAAAAATTATCATTAAGACGTGGAAATTGTCGAATTTCGACGAAAGGAAGTGCTTAAGAAGGGGCAGTTTCATTATTTTATAATAAACCTATGAAATTAGTTACAATAAAAAATGCATCTTATGTTGGTTACTCTAACTCACAAACAAATATTATTTTAACCCAAAGGTCACTGGTCTTCTATAAAGACACTCAAATTTTTTGTAAAACTTTGCGTTTTATCAGTGTGTGATTTCAATTGCGTTATTTTCAAAAGTGATCATTTCCACCTGTCAAGAATTTCAAAGCCGCATGAATGAAAATGATATATTTCTACAAAACATATATAATTTTTAAGACTATATAAATGCTTTTATTTTATATAAAATGATGTCATTTGCTTCTGCTGAAGTATTCCACATTTACGATGTAGTCTTAAACAACATCCATAGAAAAGTATGCATATGTCTTCACTATCGCGGAATAAAACTACACAATCCCAGTAAAAAGTGATATCGTAAACAAGAAAAAAAAATAAATAAAAAAAATCGGCTATTTAATGATTCACATGCCTTCATTTATTTGTAACATTAATATGGATACTGAAAAGTAAATATAGTATATAATAGCTTCATGTTTTATCAGAAATCATTCATTTATATTTTTTTCCAAACAGCACGTATTTTAATTACAATTTATATTATTGTTATTAGAAATATGGCAACAAAATGATGTAATCTACTATTTTTCCTTTACTTTCTACAGGAATGGATTACTTCGGTTGCCACCAATACAGAAATTGTATTAAAAACTACAAAAAAATTAATATCTCAAAAATAAATTGAGATGCAGCTTTCAAACAAATTGCATTTAAAAGTACTTTTTTTCCTATACGAAGGTGTAAAAATTGAAAATGTGCGATCCTTAGAATTAAAAAAAAATTGCAGTAAAGATTATCAGTATTAAACCGCTCAATGAGCTTCATTTTACGGCCGGCTTATGTAACGTAACGTTATTTTTTAGTGACGAAACTTTAATTGTTCCCTGAAAGAAACAGCATATCGGAGGCTAATAATAGGTAGTAGTACAGGGTGTCCAGCGAATAAGACCCTGATTTCAAAATTAAATATCTCAAAAATGTTATACAGAAGTTTCAAAATTTAGTTGCGAAAACCGTTAACAGATGGCGCTGTAATCGCAATGCCTGTAAATTGTGCGAAATCGAAGTCCAGAGCACTAGCGTGTCATTCCTAGATGGCTCCCTAATGGAAGAACAAAAATTGGGAAAGACTACTTTTTCGTTGGTGTGTTGTGCAGAAGTGGAGACATCTGGTCACAAAATTATTGCACCAGCTTTAATTTTAGAGAATTTCAATTAATATAATTTTCAATAAAAAGTTTAACAATCATTATATAAGAACTTATTGAAATATTTTATTTGGGTGATGTGCAGAAGCAGAGCGATGTGTTGACAGAATTGAGATTTGATTCAAATTTTGTTATAAGGTACGTCGGTCCGGATACCAGTATCTCTGTGGTATGTCTTTTCTCTCCTAATTGGTAGATCGTGGAATCGAATCCAAGTAGAGGAAGATTTGAAAAATTTGGAAACCTTTACTTTATAATATTTATTTAAATTGTGAAAAACGTTTGAATAAAAAAAGTCCTTCCGGCCAGTGCCGGGAGGAAGAGGTAGCTTTCATAATCCTTATTTTAAAAAAGCCAACTTATATCATGCAAACACACGAAGCTCAATTTAGTGGAAACCGAATATAGGAGATTCAATACTAATTTTTATCAATATAATGAATGAGACTTTCGCGAAATTAGTCAGCTTTATCCAAGCTGCTTTTCTTTAAAGTAACTTATATTTGGCTGCCAAATTCGGCAATTTCTTAAAGTGCCTGTCATTTTAAGACAACATGGTGGATGAGGCTAAGCAGTGAACTTGGTCGAGAGCTTAGTAATTGCTGTGCACATGCTCACTCACATCGGAATCGGTTAATATATAGGAGTGCTGTCGCATGCAAAAAATCAGATTTTTCAAAATGTCACCCACAATAGAAATTGAAACTGCTATATCTGAGCCATTTTTTTTAAGGTAAAGACAAACAAAAAACGCTCCTGAATCCTTATATCAAGATCAAATACTTAAGAAAGAAACCTTTTTCAATTTCTAATTTTTTTGCACCTCACTTTAAATATATATATATATTTTAATTTAATGGCCGCCATTTTGAAACAAGATGGCTGATGAATCTGGCCAGCGAACTTGGTCGAGGTGTTGATGTATAGTATCCACATGCCTTCTTACATCGAAATAGGCGAATACGTGTGTTATCGCGTGACAAATACAAGATCGTTTCAAAATGTTAGCCATGCTAGAAATTCAAAGTGCTATAAATCAACCATTTTTTAAGATATCAACAAAAGAGCAAATTTTCAGAAACAAAAACTGCTCCGGAATCTTTGTATCAAGGCCAAACACATAAAAAAATCTTTTTCATTTTCCAATTTTTTAATACCTCATTTTGAATTTTAAATTTAATTTTTTTTAAATGGCAACCCTTTTGAAACAAGATGGCGAATGAAGCTGGCCAACGAACTCGGTCGAGACATTGGTATGTACTATGTACAGACCAAGTTACATCCAAATAGGTTCATAAATACGCCTGTTATCGCGTGACAAAAATCAGGTCGTTTTAAAATGTCAGCCACTAGAGAAATTCAAAATGCTATTACTCAGCCATTTTTTTTTAGATATAGACGAAAGAAAAACTGTTCCGGAATCTTTGTATTAAGGTCAAACACATACAAAAAAAAAATCTTTTTCATTTTCCAATTTTTTGGTATCTCATTTAAATTTTTTTATTTTTTAATTTTTTTAAATGGCCGCCATTTTGAAACAAGATGGCGGATGAAGCTGGCCAACGAACTCTGTCGAGATACTTGTATGTACTATGTACACATCAAGGTACATCCAAGTCGGTTCATAAATACGCCTGTTATTACGTGAGAAAAATCAGGACGTTTCAAAATGTCAGCCACGCTAGAAATTCAAAATGCTATAACTCAGCCATTTCTTAAGATATAGACGAAACAAAAACTGCTCCCGAATCTTTTTATCAAGGTCAAACACATAAGAAGAAAATATTTTTTCAATTTTCAATTTTTGGTACCACATTTCAAATTTAAATTTTTCTTAAAAATTTAAATGGCCGCCATTTTTAAACAAGATGGCGGGTGAAGCTGGCCAACGAACTCGGTCGAGAGATTGGTATGTACTATGTACTCACCGAATTACATCCAAATCGGTTCATAAATACGCCTTTTATCGCGTGACAAACTTCAGGACGTTTCAAAATGTCAGCCACGCTAGAAATTCAAAATGCTATAACTCAGCCATTTTTTAAGATATAGACGAAACAAAAACTGCTCCGAAATCTTTGTATAAAGGTCAAATACATAAGAAAAAAATATTTTTCCATTTTCAATTTTTTGGTACCTCATTTCAAGTTTTAAATTTTTTTAAAAATTTTAAATGGCCGCCATTTTGAAACAAAATGGCGGATGAAGCTGGCCAACGAACTCGGTCGAGACATTGGTATGTACTATGTACACACCGAATTACATCGAAATCGGTTCATAATTACGGGAGTTACAGTGTGACATAGGTCAGATATATATATATATATATATATATATATAGATATATATATATATATATATATATATATATATATATATATATATATATATATCAATTTTGAACGGAGGGTGGTTTCGGGGTCTGGGGGTCATGATCGATGAAAATATACCAAAATTTTTTGAAATCGCTTTCCTCCGAACGGCTGCAATAGGTAGCTTTTTTGTAAAGAAAGCTACCTAAAATCCAAAATGCCTGGGTTTTTTAAATCACTGAGCATTTATAATAATGATTCATAAATCATTATAAATTGTAAAAAATAGTTTGAATGAAAAAATACAAAGTCTCTATTTTTAAAAACTTAATTAAGTTAAAAAAATCATTTTAATTTTAAAAACTCATTTTCAATTTTTTTTATCATTGCACACAGAAGTATGGTGCAGCTTCTAGGGATATGATCCGAAGTGTTGGAAAGGTAATGCCTCCTCCAAAATACTTTTGCTTCGACGTTGATGATATGACTTATCACCAATTCCTTTTAAAAATGAAATAATTTAATGCATAATTTCTGCCTCTAAAATTTTGTTTACAAAGAAAAGAAATATATGTGTTGTGCTGAAACCAAGATATTATGCCATGATTTAAAAATAAATGAAAAGCGCAAAATTACTTTTTTATGTATAATAATTCAGGTATAAACAATAATACCAAAATATTATTCCGTGATTTAAAAATATAAAAAATTAATAAAAAGTACAAAATTATTTTTCTAAATATATGCATTTTGATTTAAATAATTATATGGCATTAAAAATTGAATTTAATAAAATATTTTAATAGGTTCTTATATAATGATTTCTAAACTTTTTATTGAAAATTCTATTAATCGAAATTCTCTAAAATTAAAGCTCATGCAATAATTCTGTGACCAGACGTCTCCACTTCTGCACATCACGCCAACAGAAAAGTGGACTTTCCCAATTTTCGTTCTGCATTTCGTATTGCATAAGATAGAGACAGATTTTTTAAAGATGTCATACCTGAAAATTCTTTTAAAAACCATGAATAATCAAAAAATTGATATACAGTTTTCAAACAAATCGTCTTTGAAAGGAACATTTTGTTTCCTATTTGACCGTGTAGAACATTGTACAGGGTCATCGAAAAATAATGCCTAGATTTAAAAAAATCATAACATCGAAAACTTTTATGTTAAATGAGTAATTCTTTCACTACACGATAATTGGTCAACGCAAGTTTGGTTTTAGTTCACCAGAAATCGTTTGCGTGTCTGTGTTATGCGAGGATTAGCTGCGCAGTCGTCAAGGTCACCCGACGCTCCAGACTGCAGATGCTCTGTACGATGTTGACCGTGCAACAAAAAGCGCAGTGCGTGATTTTGTATGTGGAGTCAAAGTCAATAGTCAGTGTACAGCGGATTTTTCGTAGAACTTATCCAGGTCAAACTGCTCCTGATAACAAAGCGTCGGCTGACCTTGACGACTGCGCAACTAATATGCGCATAACACAGACACGCAAACGAATTCTGATGAACTAAAACCAAACTTGCGTTCACCAGTTATCGTGTAGTGAAAGAATTACTCATTTAACATAAAAGGTTTCGATGTTATGATTTTTTAAAGATAGGCATTATTTTTCGATGACCCTGTATTATGCGATGCTTAAAAGATAAAACAAAGCTGTAGTAAAATGAGAAATTTCCTCACCATTTGTCGCCACCGTTAGTGTGATGCCAGAATTACTCACGGGCATAATTTTACTTTATAATATATATATATATATATATATATATATATATATATATATATATATATATATATATACCTAAACAACGCTTTTCAAACTTCATTATATCGGAACCCAAGAGTTTGTAAAATGTTCTCGACCCACCTAGTATGTACGCATACAGATTATTTCACTTAGCTTATCCTATGGATATGTCTATATTCTGTTTAACCCTTAATTGCATAGTGGAACTCAGGAGTTTCATGATCTTTTTCTTGCTATTTGGCGCTTTCTATTGGTGTTTTGGTGAACTATTATGTGTTATTTACGTGTGATATCATGCATTTAAGGTCTTGAAATCTGTTTTTGTTCTGATTTGTTATCACAGGGAGGTTATAACATCTTTCGTTGATACTGATTGTAATGTACTCGACTGGAGTTTTTTCTCTATCTTTGTAAGGTAGTAATTCTTAATTCTGAGAACGATGAAAAGCATTATAAAAATAATTATATCGTTCAATAGTTGCTATTGTGCAGTGTAAACACTTTAAAGTAAGTATGTAGTTTAAAATGATCGTCTTTTGAGCAATTTTCGTTATGTAACTGAGGAGTGACATTAAGACATAATGTCCAACAGAAGCATAAATAAACTTTTTCACTGTTTTTCTAGAGGTTAATTAACAAAAATAAACTGAAATATAATGTTTTCTGAACAAAATAAAAAATCATTCATTAAAAAACGACACGACAAGAGTACAACTTCAAAAATAAATAAATTAAATAAATTAAATAAAATAAAAAATAAAAAATCCGTGAAATGAGCTAGATGCTTTTTTTTTCGTTAGGGAGTTTACCTCAAAATTGGTCGAAAAATTGATTTTTTTTAAAAATATTAAATGAAATCCTGTTTAAATGTGAATATTTTGATACCTCATTTTTACTCATACGGCAATTATATCGCGAGATATTGTAAATTTTGTCAATGCACCCAATGCAATTACCCACACAAATTAAAACTTTAAATTTCTTTTTCACCATATTCCTATTTTCGGCTACTTTCCTGTTTTTAAAATGCTAAGGCCTTTTTTTTTGTATTTGAGATAGAGATTTATACTACTTCTTTAGTATGTTCTTTATTATATATGTGATAAATCTGCACATGGAAACAGCCTTCAGGTTTTTTGTTATTAAAAAAAAAATAAAAGTCTATGAAGATGTGCTAGATTTCATTTTTTTCACTACCAGAAAAAAAATTATATTAAATGTAATATGAGATGTATCTAAATATCCATGCTCTGTCTTGTGTAATACACATTTGAAAAATGAAAAAAAAATGGGCAAAAATATCAGTAATAAAAAAATAGAAGGCATAAAAAATGCAATTTAAATTTTTTAAAATTTTAATTAAATATGCGGTTACCTTTTTCTAAAAATTTACATTTTGTTGAACATTGAAATGCAGTAAGTTCACCATTTGAACCAGATTTTAAAAAATAAATAAAATTGTTGGAAAGCTAAACTTTCTCCTTTAAAACACGAAAATATCTTCATTG
Source organism: Maratus speciosus (assembly GCA_963932465.1). NCBI lineage: Eukaryota > Metazoa > Arthropoda > Arachnida > Araneae > Salticidae > Maratus > Maratus speciosus. The sequence goes on along the minus strand of OZ010796.1, from coordinate 115,341,934 downwards.
ATTTCTCCCCAAAATACAGAAAATTCACCTTAGGAATAAAAAAATTACCTGTCTTCCAATCTTAAGGTGCATTTAACGTCAAATCACAGCGCTATTACTACAACTACGCTACCTGCTATTATTTGGTATTAGAAACAGGTTCTTTACGTATCGCCCTTTCCCCCAAAGCACGAAAAATTCACGAACCAAAGCTCAAAGTTCCCGAAAAGAAGAAATTTTTTTCAAAAAACAGAATTTTTTTCAAAAAACAGAATTTTTTTCCCCTATTACATTGGTGCTTCGGAAACATGGTGTCTGTACTTTTTACCTTCTCTGACAAAAAAATTTTTGAGAGTGTAATTCTTATCTGAATGTTACATAATGATAAAATAAGACCTTTAGCATGTAATTGTTTTTTTTTTTTTTTTTTTTTTTTTTAAATCAAAGAATGTATTATAAAAAATGCAGCCGAAAGCTGGTGCGACTTATGACATTATTTGCGCTACCAAGAGGATACACATCAGAATTTACCTACGGGAAACTACTAGGGCGAAAATGCTTTTAACTTACAAGGAAAGGGCCAACCTTGTTAATCACAATAATATATGTTGCAGGGTAGAGACCCCTTAGTGTCAGGTTCAATGGATTTTATCCAACGCTCCTTAGTTCTTGAGAAACCGGGGGGCCTAATAATAGTACACAACTTAAATACTTACTTTGCATTGTGAAGGTAGGTTGGTCGTAGCTCAGTTGGTATGGCTGATCTGCAGGCCCGGGTTCGGTACCTGAATACGCTACGTTTGTTTTTTTTCCATTTTTTTTTTGTTTTATAAATATACTTGTAAGTATAATTAATAATCTCATTGTCAATTAAAATTTATAATATTTTATATCAATTATAATTTTAACCTATTTAATTTTTTACTTTTAACTAAATAGTTGTATAAAACATCATAAAACTGTTAATTTTTTAAAAATCACTTTTAAAATGTATTTCATATATTCTTTATCGATGCAATGATATTGAGCAATTGTGTCAATTCGTGATTTTAAAGAAACATCATTTACGCATTGCTTTAACAAAGGAAGTCAATGCGATAATACTATTATTCTGTTTTTAAAGTAACAAGCATAATTATATTAAAAATTAGACTTAGAAATTAATTACAACCGATTTTTTGCATATTAAAGATTTTTAAATTTTTTTAAAGATTGTAATGCGTATGCTTGCGCTTTCAATTATTTTGCTTTCACCTTTATCTTCTTTCTGCTTTTATTTTTATTTTATTTGAATATTCTTTTATTTTATCATAACTAGATGGCACCACAACAGATTTTGTCACGATTTTGGAATTTTTATCATTCAATAATAGATCCAATTTCTTTTTAAACCTCTTTAAAGGATGAGAAATAATAGTTTAAAAAAAAAATGATAAATTTAAGTTTGTTACCATTATAATTGATATATGATATTAAAATTTGTAATTGAAATCATTAAATTATAATTAAAAGTATAACAAAAAATGAGAAAAAGAAATGTGGCGCGTTCGGGTACCGAACCCGGGCCCGTGGATCAGCCAGCGAATGCCGTACCAACTGAGCTACGACCAACCTATCACTGCGGTTGGAATGTAATTATTTAAGTTGTGTACTATTATTAGACGCCCCCCCCCCCGGTTTCTCAAGAACTAAGGAGCATTGGATAAAATCCGTTGAACTTGACACTAAGGGGTCTCTACCCTACAACATATATTAAAATAATCAAAATCTGTGATTAACAAGGTTGGCCCTCTCCTTGTTAGTCTGCATACGCTCTCTACGCTAAATTTAATAAAACACTGTATTTTTAAGAAATTATTTGAATCGGTCATTTCTAAAACTACATAAGTGAAAGAATCAGAACTTTTTAGAAATTAAAAGCAACTGTATTATTCACAAGTAAACGAATTTTCATGGATTTTTTTAGACTGATTATAAAGTTTGGACTTCAAATTTTGCAAATATTGAATAATTTTTATAATTTATTAATAATAAAAAGAAGAAGAACAGAAAATTGTTCTTGACTATTGTTGTTTTAGCAAGAAATGAGATTAGGTGGTATTTAATTTGAGCAAAAATACCAGAGTAAACTTATTTTAAAATAATGTGATAACACAAACAGAAAAATTTTTATGTTTTTATATCATTATGGTGCGTATATTCTTGATCATTCTCGATTTGATTTTCTTCAACATTGGCAATTGGTCAGCTAAATATGTTTTGCTAAATCGGCATATACTCTTCCAGAATGTTATCCTGAACTTGTTTTAAATCGTCGAATTTTTTACTATTAACATTAGAACTACCAAGACAAGTCATTTTGACGGTTTTCAAATTTCTTGCTTAAAAATTTGATATAATTTATGTATTGTTGAAGAATTTTACGATACGACTTTTAATGAAATATAAGAATAGTTAAATATTTTGATTCAATTTCCACTCACCCGCTAAATTTCCATAGTCAGTATGACCTATACCTATTTATACCAAGACCCGTCAAAATGACGACTTTGACAGGGCTGCCACAGGCGACTATTTTTTAATTCTACCTCGCACCACCTTTTCAAAACAAAAATCTTCCATATAGCGTTTGACAACATTTGCAAGCGAAATATTCTACAAAATTTATTTTCTTAAAATAGTGGTGCGAATAAAATAGAAAAATAGTCGCCTGTGTATGTGCAGCCTTGCTTTGGCAATTTCAAAGTTGAATGATCCAAAGTGTTCGGCAGCCGTTATAACGGGACCTATTTTGCTCCGATTACAATTCAGTTTAGAATTGAACGGTCTGACTGGTAAATGGAATCAGGAAGCAATTATTATCAGTTTTACTTCTAACGTGATAAAGTTCTTGGTGAAAAGTGCAAGCTGTGCAAAGTGTAATCTGTAAAAAGTTCAATCGCGGAAAATAGTATTGTAGGAAAGCTAATTGCTTTCCATTAAGTCATGCATAGCTTGATTTCTGACAGCCGATGTCAGTCACTAATAGAGAAAACCAGAAGGCGTGGCTTATCAAATGTCCTATACTATAAATGCAAATAGAAACTGTTTTTGTTTATTTTTTAATTAATAATTAATAAATATTATATTAATTGTTGTTTTTGTTAAATTATATTCTTTTATTTGTATTAACTAAGCCAAAAGTTACAGTGAAAGCCATGATCAAAAATCCGTCAATTTGACGGATGCAGTAAAACTAGGTATATTTTTAACATCGGTAGTTCTAGTGTTAATTAACACTTTCAATGCATAGGCTTTGCTGATGGAAGTGACGCAGGAGTGAAGGTTTTTTTTATCCAGATAAACGAATTTATAACGGATCCATCAATAAATTCCTCGGCTATGATATTGCCTTTATCAGAATAATAGTGTAAACTCTTGTATAGCGAAGGAGCAAATTTTTTGTTGTTTTGGAACACTTTTCTCTTACAATTCTGTTGACAAATATATTTTTGGCCACCATTTCTTGAAGTCCAAAACATCTTCAATTGTCAGCTCTTCGAACGTTAACGTTGAACTGGTGTTTGAAATCAAATCAATGCATTCTTCTAGGACGTAGATGCGATCATGATTTCACACATTTTTTATGACTCCAAAATCGTGGACATTTGGTAAATATGACTGACCACATAAGGTAAAATACTGATAATTTTTTTCAAATTGTCCGGAGTTAGTCAAAGCCAACATAAATCTCAACATCGCACAGTGGGGCAAAATTCCAAAAAGCTGGCCAAAAGTCGAAAAATAAAGTTACTATTTAGGAAATGTTGACTATACAGATAGCTAGAATAATGTTTGGAGGGTCAGAATCTATATTTATAAAAAGGTTTTCGTTTTGCTTTGGCAACCTGTATCATTTCAAAAGTAACGCTTGGAGGATTATCATCTGAGGCGAACAAAATGAGCAAAACAAAGGTTCTTCTAAACACGTGCTACATTTTTCCATATCATCCGATTTTAATGCTTTAAAATGGATTCACACGACGATAGTGTGTACTTCTTTTGCCCATGTTACAAACATTATATTAAGTACATAAAATGTAATAATTTCATGATTATTTTTGATAATTTTTTTAAAAAATATATTATTTTTTTGCTTTCAAGCATCAAAAAGTTTATAAGTTCCACGGTGTTCCGCAACAACATATAATGGAAACAATAGCCTGAACTATTATCTAATGAATCATGAAAAATTAGCTGCCAAAAACTGCCATTCTGCATTTCGTGCATGTTTTTGTAACCACAAGTAAAAATATCATTGTTTTAGTCCCTTCAAAATCTATGGCATTTATTACTTTTAACAGTAATTTAGCTGGCAAACATGTTATAAATTTTTAGATTATTAAGTTTTGTGATAGATTATTATGTGTTATATTACAAATAAGTATTAAGGAATTTGATAAGCAAGATTAGTAACAAAAAAAGGAAACGTATTGTCTATCATCGATACAGTAGAAATACATTTTCTTATCTTTATAGCTAATAATTTTGTGTATTTTATCGTAATTAGAACAATTATCTTGTCAATTGTAATCTTTGCTAGATCATACTGCAGCACGTATTTTATTAATGCAAACGGAAATTATTAAGAATCTGACTTCCGAGAACATTAGCAATCTGAATTTTATTTTCAAGTGGGGATGTGATAGTACATCTGGTCAAAGTACTTTTAAACAAAAATTTAGCACTGATGATGGTATAAATTAGGTTCAAATAGCTTTTTACTTTTCTAGTGCCACTAGAACTTAACTGTTGCGAATATTTCAGAAATCGTTATCTGGAAAAATTCGAGACCTTCATCTCCTCGATTTTTTAGGCTCTTCAGAAACTATTTTTTGCACGAAAATATGGAAGCTACTGTTAGTGAAATGGATTATATTACAGATCAGAAGAGTAAACTTATACCTTTTAAAACAATCATTGATAGAAAATAAGTAGGCGTTAATTAAAAACAAGTTTTAACGATGATTGATTGTAAAATCTTTATTGTCATTACTAGTAATTTGTCAACTCAACGTTGATACCTATATCAGGCAACTTCAAACCAGTTTAATAACCTTAATGACATTTTCAAACTAAAAGTGCATGAAAATCATTTACAATTCGGGATGTCCACGTCACATGCCTGTATGAGATCTTTTGAGTGTAGCTTGCATTTGGCATACAAACGGGATATAAAGGAATGGCAAGTGTGCACTCCTGACGCGAAGAAAAAAATTAAAATTGCAAAACAAAATTTACAAAAAGACTTCGTTTACAATTAGGACTTCTCGTCTATGAATCAAAGCTCGGATTTGGAAGCACAAATGATTACAATACAACTCGTCGATTCTTTGAAAATGCAACTATTTCTGCTTTCATAAGGAGCGTAGGCGAAGATTTGATCAAAAGATTCGACGTCATATTACAAGTAAATTCTTAACATTCATTTGACCAAATTCGTGGATTATTGCTCACAAACAGCTTGTAAATTCGTTGAATTGTATTCCTAGTTCTATATGCCGACTTCAGTGCACAAACTACTTATTCATGGCACAGAAATAATAGCTTCCTCATTATTGCCTGTTGGGCAAATGTCAGGAGACGCTCTAGAATCGTGCAACAAATTGATCAAAAGGTGTGGAGAAGTTTTCTCCCTAAAATGCAGTAGGACGTAAACAATGGAAAAAAAATTTTTGCGGCTTTTAATGTTATCAGATCCCTTTATTTCAAGCTTACGTAAATTAACATCGAAGAAACTGATATCCTTGCCCCTAGAGTCACAGACATTTCTCAAAAATATTTTGACACCTCCCCTTCAGAAGAGTACTTGGTATACTACAGATGATTCAGAAGATGAATTTTAGAATATCCTTTCGCTTTTTTTTAATAATATATAGAAATTAAACCTTGTAGTATTTTATTTTTTATTAATGTACTTAATTATATTTCATAAATAAATATTCATCGTTTAATTTCGATTAAAATCATCTTAGTTCCTTGAAACACCTTGTAACGTTTATCCTCGAAACTATTTAATTTCGAAACTCGAAATATTTTATTTAAATCTAATTTTTTTAATTTTTAATTCGTCATTTTTTAAAAATTTAATTTTTGAATCGTACTTAGCATCCTCAAAAGTACCTGTATACGAAATTTCATAGAAATGGAATAACTTTCAAAGCATTTTAATTTTAAGTCCGCCATATTCGATCCGTCATTTTGTATTTTGCAATTTTAATTTTAGAATCGAGATCAGCATCCTGAAAAACACCTGTGTACGAAATTTCATGGCATTTAAATAACTTTTTCATATTTTGGCCAGCTTTTCGGGATTTTGTCTCAATGTGCATCGTGTTGATTTTACTTTGCTCAGGACAACCATCTGAAACAGATATAAATGCTAAATATGTGGCTCAATATTATTTTCAATATACTGCTAAAACATAGAGCAAATCTCATTTTCTCCCTCATTAGCAATTCCGTCTTAATACATGTAAAATATCGATTTACTTGTTTTAAGATCCTTTATACCAAAACAATGGACCCATAGTTGCCGTAAATAAAAAATATTTTGTATTGGTACGTGAGGTAGTAGTAAATTTTGCATAAAATCGAATGTAATGACTGCAAAGTCATCTGGTATTTCATGCAAAAACCACTTAAATCGCTGAATTATGTCGTTTAAGCAATTATTGAAAATTAGAGTGTATTGTTTGAGGAGGAAGGAATACACTGACCGTACACTGTAAAAAAAAATTCGACCAGTTTTCCTGTAGGAATCGGAAAAATCGGCCCTTATCGTACCGGAAAATTTTCCGACTCAGCTGGGAATAAAATCCGTAAAAAAAAGGAAATAGTCAATAAAACGGTGTTTTACGGATTTTATTCCGAGCTGGGTCGGAAATTTTTCCGGTACGATAAGGGCAACTATTTTTCCGATTCCTACAGGAAAACTGGTAGCATTTTTTTACAGTGTATGTGGTGTACCCTGATCATAGATCTACCTTTTAGGAAGCATTTGCGATAAAAAATGTATATTTGGAAAAAAATTGACATGTGGTTTTTGAAATGACCGATTCATTTGTATATATTATTCCTTTTAAATTTGTGGCATGTTATCCTCGCTATATTTTTCTGCAGATAAGTATAATAATAGATTTCGACCGATCTTTCTACGTCCCGCCTGCGTGTAGTTGGTATATAACACTTCAAAGCTTAATAAACCGCTGATTTAAAACACTTCAAATTTTTGATAAGTATTTTTCTTTAGTGATAGAATGAAAGGTAATATTCATTTATAACATGGGATAATTATTTTCTCATTCCATGAGAGTTTGAATTAACCAGCTTCTACTATAAAAAAAGTTATTAATTTAACTGGAAAATTGATGAAATCAGTGGTATGTTTTTTGAAGAAAAATTATGTGCCATGCAAGTTGAAGGCTTTTTAAAAGCTTTTAAGATAAATATAATATTAAAAAAAAATTTAATAATTGAATCGCATCAACAGATACATATTCATCGCGATTTTCCCAGCGCTTCATTCCTCTTAATAAAGGAAGTTTTCAAATGACAGTCGTGCGAGAAATACATATTGGAAAAGAAAATTAAGATTTCCAGTAAAGCTGCGTAAAATTTTACTTAGCGAGTGCATTTCCCATGAAAATTGTTTAGTCTATGCCCAAATGTGTGACAGTAATATGCAAAATATTTTCTTTAAGTGCAAACTTTTCCACTTTAAACGTAAAGTATCTATCATAAACTTTTACTCTAATCGGCTTTTAACGCACAGCAAACGTTAATACGCATAATAAATCTATAAATTCTGTATTAGAATAAAACATACATTTCAATTCATCGTCGTTAATTTAACTTAAGATTAAAGGATTTTGTCATTGTTTGTTACTGTTTATGCTTTCAAATATATATATATATATACATACAGGCTGTCCAAAAATATTGACACGCGCTTTAACCTTTTATCAGCTGAATTATGAATTCATGAAAATTTTATCTACTAAAGCCTTTTTCGTGAATTGTTTAAACTAAACTAGAAGATTTACATAATCGTTTAATAAATTTTAGAAGGATTTTAGAGGGATTGAAGGATTTAGAAGGATTAATTATGTTTGAATTTATAGGGATTTTGTGCAATATTTATAAGACAACTCAAATCTTTTATTTTAAATATTTTTCTTAATATTTTGTAGAATTAGGAAATGTACAAATATAATGTTCTTACAATAGAAATATAGAAATATTTCCGAATCGAAAAATTCCCTCCTCCCTCCCTCAACGCCAAGAAAGCTGAAAAGATGCAAAGGCAAAAGACATCATTCTTTGAAAAATATTTCTGTTTTGCGTAACTCTTAATGCTTTTGGAACAAGATTGAATAATGTATCCGTAACTCATTCTAAACTGTATTACAACTAATCGATATATTAAATGAATTTTATAACAAGTTATTTTAATGGTACTTATAAGTACCGTCAGTAGATAACGGGTTAAACTTTTACCTATTGGCGATACGTAGGACGTATAATTTAAAAATAGTAAGAATTGTGATTATGTGTATGAACTAGTCCTGCCACCACTTTTCCAAAAATTACACTAAAAAAGTAAGAAGAACGATTATGTTGATAAAGTAGTCTTGCTATTACTTTTCCTAAATTACACTTTTTACTGTTTTTAAATTCCTTGAGTCCTATAAGTTTTGCACTAAAATGGTTCTCAATAACCTCATAAGTAAAATAATAAAAAATCCATTCTATTCGGATCAAAATTCCCTGAGTTATTATACTTCGAACTTTATGAAATTTTAGAATTTCCCGGCACTGAAAATGCGTTTTTCTGTTTTAATGTCGAACAGCTATGAAATGTCATAATATTCAAAGTACCATATCTCAGCAAGATTTGCTCATAAAGAATTGTAGTTTTTACTGACGTAAATATAAAATTAACTTTTTGCACTCCATACCAAAATTTCTATTACCTACCAGCAACTCCACGCCCTTCTTACATATTTGAAATAATATGTGGGGAATTCCCTAAAAGTATGTTTATTTGTTGTATGATCATTTGTTGTTTACCGTATGGGTGTCAATGGATTTGTAGTTAAACGTAGTATGCCACTGCACAGATGTCAGTCGATTTGTGTTTAAACATAGTATGCCACCGCATAGGTGTCAGTGGTGTACATAAGGTTAAAAACTGCTATTATTTGAAAATAATTGGTACGAATATTCCATTCATTTAATCTGAATTCATAACTTATTTTTAACACTTTTGCATTTTACGTGGCCTATGTATCTCCAACAGGGAAAAAATATTGTACGCGTTTTCAGCATTTTTGTGAAACACTGTATATATATATAGATATAGATATTATAGATATAAATATCATAGATATAGATTTATATATTATAGATATAGATATAGATAATATAGATATAGATATAGATATTATAAATAAATATATAGGTATAGATATTGAAGAAGGAATCTTCAGATAGAGAAAAAGGGAATGGAAAGAAAATGGATTTCAAGCCAAAGAAAGAAATTTCTTGATATGAACGGGAAAAAAGACATCGTGAAAAAATTGCAGAATTTATTAAAGCTAGAGTTCCTCTATTAGCTATGCAATTTGATAAGTTATCATTCATAAGACTTTTGAAGATAACATCATAATGCTATTATAATTGAATCAGTGATTTCAAAAACTACTTAAGTCCAAGATATTATACTTTTCAGGAATCAATAAAACTGCGCTACGCGCAAATGCAGGGTATCTGAATAAATTTTATGCGTTCAAAATATTTAAATCTTTAAATAGGTTTGTAAGTTATAAGTTATTTATTTTTGAAGAATTAAAAAAATAATAATAATCTTTTGGACTTGTCATGTTTTTTAAGTAATGCGATTTAGTACGCTACAAATGGTACAAAAGATATATGTACTCATAGCTTTATTAGGTATTCGACAAAATAGTAATAAATCATTTACGTCTGCGTCTAAATCCTTCAGTAATCGCGAAAATTCGCTTAACCAAACTTCCCTTGTGATTTTTGTGCATCTTACATTTCTAAATTTCTAGGAAAACAAACCAATGTTTTATAAAATTAATTTTAAGTCCCATAAAAGTACCATGTAGAGGAGAAGGTCCAAATACTGGCTAGGGTCCAAATACCGGCTACTAGGTGTTCTGAGACCTGAGCGCAATGCAGCCTAGCGGTGATAGGCAGAGTTTGTAACTTTAATTGAGAGAAGAAAGTTACGAAAAGTACGTCGTTTGTTTCTCATTTTTTAAAATTTCGTCGTGTGTTTCTCATTTTTTTAAAAATATACTGATCGTATATTGGCTTGAATTTTTGATTAAGTTATTTTCTAGACATATTTAGCTCTCAATTGCCACGCGCACACTATTGGTATTTTATTATATGAATGAGTAATACCGGTTTTAATTTAAACATAGCACTGGTCCGAATACCGGCTACCTAGAGTGGTCTAAATACCGGCTAGCCGGTATTTGGACCTCTCTCGGTTGCTCAGCTTGAAGAGGAGGAAAATAAATTAATTTAAATGGTTCAGAAGTAGTTCCAGCCCCATTTCGCAATATGAAAAAAAGCAACCATGGCCGCAATTCTTCAGGACCGACACTGGTTACCGGATCACTTTCCAAAAAAGCGCTGTTGGACAATACAAAATTGCCTGTAATAAATGTGAAGAGAAAGAAAAAATGACGGGGAGTAAACTATGCGAAAGAGGCAGAAATTTGATTTTAACCCTCTCGCTGCGCAACCCGAGATTTCCTCGTGCAACGTAAAAGTAGCAAAATTTGCGCAACCCGAGATTTCCTCGGGGATGCATTTTTCCGTCTAATTAACCCTCTTTGATTGTTCCCACCAGTTATTTTTTTATTGTAAATTTTGCCGTATTTAATCGGAGCATTTTCCCGGTTAAATTAGACAAAAAATTTTGCTTTGAAAAATCGGTGACAAAAGAATAAAAATTCTTAAAAGACACTCGTCGCGAAGGTCTTAAATACGCAATTTTTGAAGCTATTTTGATAAAACAATTACGCAGCGAGAGGGTTAAAAATGTGAAAAAGGAAAATATCCAACAGAGGAGGATGATAAATTTGTGTCTTCTGCATGGGTGCTTTCTCTGTGGACAAGAATGGGAAAGGGGATTCTGGGTTCAATGTTAAGAATGCAATATGTGGGCTGATATGGACTATACCGACGCAGAGAGTGATATTATGTTCTTGATTTTTTCAGATAAAATAATTCTCATTTCAATCAGCAAGCTTTTTTATTGTTTTACACGTTAAAAAAACAAAATTAGAAACATAATGGGAAGAAGACAGTGACAGGTAGTCGTAAAGAATTTTAGAAATTTGACAAAAATAATTATTTATTAAAAATTGCGTATTTTCTCTGTGCATAAGAAATGTTATTAATCAATACAATTTATTAAAATAATATTCTTATTGCTTAATAATTGTTATTAGCTCTATTCGTGTGATCTTTTGCGAAAAAACTTAGGTAGCCGGTATTTAGACCCCATTTTAAAAACTCAAAATTTGAAGACTTTCGGAATTTTGCTTTTTATAAACAGAAAACGCCTTTTAAACTGATTTTTTTTTCTCTAAACAGGTGTAAAACATGTCAAGGTACCCTGTTGTCACTTTTTATTTAATTAATTTTGAAAATTGTATGATCTAGATTGAAAACAAAAGTGGTAGCCGGTATTTGGACCTTTTCCTCTATACAACAATACAAAAATCCATTTGAATAGGCACATGTGACAATATTTCCGGACCATGCGTTTATGTTACATGCACATTTAAATTTGAAACATCCTATGACATACAAAATACACCAGCACGAGAAACTATGGGTTAAGTATTGACATTAAAAACAACCCTACTAACTCTACAAGAAATTATTGTGGAAGAAAGTTACTGGAACCAAACGATTGTAAATAAAGACTACCTTTGAATGATGTACAGTCGTGGAAGAAACAGTAAACACCCCCCCCCTACTAACTCCTCAACAAATTATCGTAGAAGAAAGTTACTAATACCGAACGATTGGAAATAAAGTCTACTTTTAAATTATGCATATAACATTTGTTTAGGGGGTCATCTACATATTAAAACGAACCCAAACTTCATTTTTTTCAATAGCAATACCCAATTTTAACAAGATATTTCAAATCTTCGATTCAAACTATGCCTAGACACCAAATGTCAAGCTATTTGAATGATAAGTTTTTGAATTATAAACATTCAAAATTTAGTGCTTCTCATGTTAAATTACATTTCCATATTTTCATTAATATCTCCTGAAATTATACTCCTAATGTGCTAATTTTTTGTGTAGCAATAATACTAAAATACTCAAACATAAATACGTTGAATTTGCATGTTTTATAATTTTATGATATGAATTATTAATTATGAAATTAATACTCGAAAAAATTTTGAATTGCAACCTACAATTCTTTTGATAGGTAATTAAGTCCTGCTTTATGGAAATCCAAAATTTCACATTTTTCTTCCAAATAGTTTTCAAATTATGCTTAAAAAAGTGGCGTTCAAGTTGTCATTGCGTTCAAGGGGCCATCTATGATAGAAGTAACTAGATATTTTGAAATTTCTTATGCTATCTGTTATCTAGCAGTCTTCAATGACTGCTTGAGTGGAGCTTAAGATGCCTTGATCAAGAAGGGGGCTCTCTCGGTCAACAATCAAGTACTGAATTCTATTTGGATACAGCCCCTAAAATAAGCTTGTTTTAAAATAATTAATTTCTCGGAAACTTGTCGTACGAATTGCATAAAACTTTGTTTTTATTCTAATTGAAGGGTGTAGAGTTCATTTATGGTGTGAGAAATGTGTACTGCTATGTGTTTACTTTTTTTCCTACGACTGTACATAAAATTTCTTAGAAGGTCATCTACATATCAACATATCAAAACGAACCCAAACTTTTTTTTTTTTTCAATAGCAATACACCGCAGTTTGACACTATAAATAAATTCTACATCCTTTCAATTAGCCTAAAAACACATTTTCATGAAATTAATACTATTTATTACAGAGAAATTAATTATTTTTAAATGAGCATATTTTAGGGGCTGTATCGAAATTGAAGTTTGGTACTCGATTCTTGAAACGCTACAGAATGACTATGCCACTTCTATTAATTTACTATTTCTTGCCAATATGACTGTTTCACTCGCTTAATATGTTTCGACTATTGCCAGAGAAAGTATTTCAGTAAAATGAGTAAAATATATATTTTTTCAAATGATGCTTTTCTGCGCATCATAGACGGCTCCTTTAACCATCGTTGACATTCTATAATCATAATTAGAAAACTAATTGAAAGGCAAATTTGAAATTGAGAATTCGCATAAAGCAGGACACAATAAATATAAATCTATCAAAAAAAAAAAAAAAAAAAAAAAAGGTTGCAATTCATATTTTTTTCGAATATTAATTTTATAATTCGTAATTCATATTATAATTTTCTTAAATTGCAAATCTTGTGCATTTATGTTTCGGTTCTTTAGTATTATAACTACACACAAAATTATCACATTAGGATTATAATTTTTTCTACGACTGTACATGGGTAACAAATGTGTAAAATCTGTAATTGCCATCTTGTCAGGGACAAGAGCCTTAATATACGAGTATCTTACATCACGGCACGTTTTACGTAAGATTCCTTGAAGCATTTTTTTTTCTATTTCTCAACGTTTTCATGCACTTTGTGATTTTTGCACATTTGGATTCAAGATATTTCAACTTATGTGTTTATTAAGGCTCTTGTCCTGCCAGCAAAAAACTCGCGAGTTAATGTTAATCCTATGGGAAGGCATTTATCTATTATCTCATTTGCATTTCGACATTTTTCATTTTTTTTTTTTTTTTTTTTTTTCTTTTTTTGAATTGGATATTCCAGGTCTATCTCTAGATATTTAGTCTCTAATACTTAGTCATTTTTACATCAATTAATTTTAAAACTTGTTAATAAATTAATTCAATATTTGTAAAATGTTTCATTATGTACATAATAATAAGTCTGTTCACATTTCAAACGTTAATAATAAATTTACAAGTTATCATAACGGAGCGCTGAATCATAAGACCTGTCGAAGTGTTAGAGGTTTTGTGGCTTAATCTTTTGCGGGAGTTATCCTTAAAAAAGGACACCTAATTTTTATTTTACTGGAACCAAGAATATTTAATTAAAATTATTCTTTTATAACGTACATGAAAATAAGCAGGGTTCAATTTTCTAATAAATTCGTGTATAAATTCTGGTGTCAGTCCATCATTTCATGGTTTTTAAACAGAATTACTCCACGCCGGAAAGGGTTAAGCAAAGTACTTTAAATTTTTTTTTGAACTATTTTTTTCGTAAAATTTTTTTCCGAGTCTATTTTGATTCATCGAGTCCCACTAAAGGAAATATGTTATAAAATGTAGACAGATTTCTAAATGTACAAATACAAATTAAATTTAAAAAAATCAAAAAACCCGACTACGTAAAATGCGAACTAATTAATTATTTCTCATCAATGTGAAGCTATTTTTTTTATATTACATACCTATTTTTTTATTTCCTTGATGACTTTTAAATAGTGTTTAATTGTTGGTTTCTATATATAAACACTGTTTTCATGAGGCCTATAGATGTCTATGATGGTTAGAGTTGCAGTAAGGTTAGAGATCTTAACTACGCAACTTCAAGGTTGTGTAATATTTAAACTGAGCTTCTGAATGTAAAATAGTCAAAGAAACATCGTCTTTATTTTGATAGACATATCCAATGATATGCCACTCAATAGAGTGCGTACAAATTTTTTTTCGTCTCTACCGCCATGTATTTTACGGCCGCCATTTTGAATTTATAAAAACAAAACTTAGCCTATAGCCATCGGACGATTAAGACGAATTTATAGAGACCTCATTCATTAAAATCCATCTAGCCGTTGGGATGTTTCGAGTGTCTAAAGAAATCCACATACACAGATACGCGTGAAACACATAACCCTTCTTTTCAGTCGGGTTAAAAGAGAGGAAAACACGTTCATATTACGGCTATCTTTCATTTTCGTTTTTCCTGCAAATGACATAAAACTTACCAAATTAATTTTCTAGGCATAACTTTAGTTTTCATGTAAAAATATTGTTCCAAAATGGGTTGTTGGTACTGAAAGCTCTACAGTTTGCATAAATTTAAATATAGCGAGTGTCCTTAAAGCACATAATTTATTAATATAATCTAATTAACGATCTTATTTTTAATCGAGTGCTGCCTATATATTTTTTGTACTAATAATTAGAGGAAAAATTAACAGGAATTGTTCCCTTCCCATCCCCCATAATTATAAAATTGCATGTTTGATAAAAAATATGCAAGTTATTTAACGAAATGTTATTTATTTACTATGCTGATGTGTTTTAAATTGAAAAATAATTTTAAGCGAATTAGAAAAATATTTTTTAATTAATTTTTTTTTATCTAATCGACGCTCAAGAAATTCTAATTAAATATTTATTACTCAGAATTTATTTCACGAAAAATAAATGAACCAAAAAGGAATGCAGTTTCAGAAATAATATTTACATGCATTCAGCAGAAACCATTTTTAACAATTAATTTTTACATTCTAGCTAGAAAAAAAAATCGCGCAAAAAATAAAATGTTATTCAAATAAATTGGGGAACGAAAAAAAAAATAACGATGCGCAAACAAACCTTAAATGTTCCATTTAATTAAAAGAAAATTCTTTTGTTTAATCATACGCAATACTAATTAAAAGATATGTATAATTTTCATATTTTTTAATCAATATCAGCAAAAATGTTACTTTTTCTAGAATTATTTCAAAACATTTTCCCTCTTTAAGTGGCTGAAATTTTTGAAAATCAAAATTTTTTTCATTTTACGTATCCGATATTTTGCATATGGAGCACTGTTTTCATCATACGGTGTTTACTGGAACCTTTTTATTTTCTACTTTTAAAAGTTTAACCTGTGAAGAGAACACATCATCTGGAAAAAAAAATTAACTTAAAATCCTGGAAAGGCATTTTTTTTCTTCGTCTGCAGAATTTTACGCCACATTAAATGAAACGTTATTACATTTCTAGATGTATCTTAGTCTTTTACACTAACTTAGACACAAAATAAGAAAAATATTTTTTTTCTTTCTTTTATAGAAAGCATGTCTTTCTATTTAATTACTTTTCGCTTGTTTCATTATTTTCGGATAAGATATAAAACCCGATGAGATAGAAAATATTTCATTTTGCAAAATTTTCAAATACTTCATTTCCGAAGACAAAATGTTTCATTTCTTTGCAAATGATACTTCGAAAATAAAACAGTTTTTTTATGATAATGAAAAACTTTGTTAAGACAGAGCAGAATATTTTTTTCTTATAAACTGCGTCTTTTACATAACTAAAATTAGTCAAAGATAAAGAAAAGTGTCATTTAATTCAGTGTCATTTCTTCTATTATTGTCCATTGCCAATCTGGTTATTCAAGGAATAATTGAACCAATTTCATGGATTTTATTAAGTCATTTTGTATTATGTTTCGTGAATTTTTTTATCGTTTACTTAGTGTTTTTTATATATAATAATTTTAAAAAGTTATTAATTATTTTAAAATGAAGTCTAAAAAGATTTTTAATTATTATGATATGGCGTACCATAAATGTAATAATTTTAGAAAGTTATAAATTATTTTAAAATGAGGTCTAAAAAGATTTTAAACTATTCTGATATGGTATATCATAAATATAAATATTTAAAATATAATTCATATTGTGAAGTACAAATATAAAGCATTATATAGATTCCACTGCTTTAAGATTGAAACGTTAAAAAATTCTAAAAAAAAAAAAATAATAACACTAAAAACATAATAACACATTAAAATCATCCGGTGATTTGGTAGCGGCTAACTCCTTTGCACAATCTACGGTAAGTTATCTAAGTTAAAAATAAGGTTAAAATTTGATGTAGAAAACAGGTTCTAAATGAAAATACTGACGTTACAGAGCGTATTCCAATATCTATAGAGAGCTTGAAATTGTTATTAGGAACAAGCGTCATGAATAATATATATATATATATATAATCATATTCAATCACAAATTAACGAAGATTTATCGTGACTGTATAGAGTAAAAGATTGAATTTTAGTTAAAAACTTAGCTTGAGAAATACTTTACAAAAATACATCAGGGCCAAAAAAATAAAAATATAAAAATATAACCGTTTTGAAGGCGGAACTTCACGCCGCAACACACACATACACACAAAAAAAAATTCAAGCTTCTAGCTGGAGATGAAGCGTATCATCAAAATGTGTGACATTAGACAAGGACAAAATCGATCATATTACAAGACATTGAGCGTAGAACTGCATGTTTTGAAGGTAAGTACCTGCATGTGTGAAATTATGCACTTTGGAGGCAGTTTTTGGATTTTATTATTATTTTTTATGCGATTTTTAGCGTTTTTCGAGTTTCAAGACAACGTTTGCTCATTAATGGAAGGAAACCCATTTCATTTTTTTAGCGCAATACAGTAGACCGTGTCATCTTTTCAATAAAGTGCATTCTGAATTTGTGTAGCGATTTTTAAAATTTACACGATTTTTTTTAAATATGTTCTTGTGCCGCCGAAAATATTGTTCCTAAAATATATCTATTTCAAATCTTACACATCCAGCATTATATGAAATATCTCTCTGTGGAAGAAACCTTCGGTAATTGTTTGAAGAGAATTGAAAAATTATAAAATAGATTTTTTTACTAAGGTTTTAGAGAAAATAATATCAGCGGATTGTTTCGGAAACGCATTTACGATCTCAAGTGGTGTTTTTACTACGCCAATGAATTGAAGAAATGCAAAATTTGTTTCTATAGCAATAAAGTAAATTTATTTTATCAATACATCACTTTACATCATTTTCGAATGAGAGAGCTAGGGAGTGTTGAGAATTATTATTTCTCTTTTCGCGTTAGCCCACGTGATTTCAGAAGAATAAAATTACCGTTTTGCAGCCAAGAGACAAAATACGCCTGGATTTAAAAATGGAAAATTTAACTATGTTAAATTGAGCACAAGGAAAAGAATGGCACAAGTTACATAAGTCTTGCAGTATAACGCGCTGTTTTTTTATTATTTACGTTTTCTACAATAATTATTTTCTTTTAAACTTAAGTGTAAGGTATCTATCTGTTTGAAATTAGATCGTAATTGTGGCAGTCACTAAAGCGACGAACCCTTTGCTTTCTTGGACATAAACAGTTAAAAAGTCGGTGGGGCGCCCAACCCTAGGTTCATTTGATATAGAATTAAAATACGCATTCATGCTTGATTGGTAAAACCGACCAAAAAATTGTAGCGTGCCTTCAGTGTCCGAAACAGTAGGGACTCTGAACCTTAGGCTCGTTTGGAATGTTTTTCGTCAAAAAATAATAATGTCACAATCATTCGAGATCCATTTCATTCGATTCGGGAGAGGGCGGTTTCCCACAGGTATACGCTGCCCAATGCATAGGAGGTCCCAACTCCAGGTTTGCTTGGAAAGAGGTTCGGTATGACAAACCAACCCGTGAAGCGTGCGAAGCTCCGCTAGTGGCTGTATAAATACAACATAGACAAAATATTAATCTAATGTCAAAAAAATTATTTATGATAATCAGTTCTTATAAAACAAAAAACTGATATTAAAAATTAAATTTTTATTAAGTGTGGTTTAAAATAATAACAGAATATAGGCATGTTTTTCAAAAGGAAGAAGTTTTGCTTTATTCCGCACCAAATTTTACAAAAAATGCACATATATACAATGTTGGAAAACTATGACGCTTTTTCTTAAATAACTTGATAAGATTTGACTTTAAAGATAGTTGATTGACAAAAATTAATCTTCGGTCTTTAATGAGAAATAATACACAAATTGGAGAAGAAATATAAAAAGCATTAGTTACAAATATTTTACTACATCTTGTGTCAAATTACACATATTTTAGTTTAAATATCATTCAATAATTTGTATGTCAAGACTTATTTCTAATAAGCTTGGATACTCTGTCTTTCATTGATATATCAAATAAATGTGGCGTATATCCAAATTAATCCAAGCATTTGAGGTGTCATTTATCAGTTCATTAAGTGTGTCATATTACTTGCTGCTGGAGTAAACACTGGTCACCAATGATTCCCCCAAGAAATCGTAATTGGAGATAAATCTGGACACTTTGGAGGCCAGGCGAAAGTATTTGAATATGTTTTGCGGGACCAAGATTTGGATGATGCAAACATATTTACAGAAAAGTTGTCCTACTGAAAAATTGCTTCTTCCACAATGAATAATCCTAAATGCGGTTTTAATTTAATATCCAGTATCTTTTGTTATCTTTCTAAGTCCACAGCACTTGAAATAAATCCCAAGCTTTCTGATGCATGTGAGCAGCTAATTCTTCCGTTAAGCATCAACGCTCATTTTGTACAAAGACTTATGTATGCAAAAAATATTAAAATCCATCTGGTCTATCGAAAATCAATTTCATTTTGACAGCAAAATCCTTATTTATTCTTCGTCCTTTTTTTAACCTATTTTTGGGGCTGTGTTACAGGGCATTTTCTTAGTTTGGGTATCCTCTAGTATTTTACATATCGTATATAGTCACCGCGCAAAATTACTGTGGATATTGTTCTTCTGTGTACTTTTAATAGTAATGTTACTTATATTTGGTATTAGAAGGCTTATTTTTGGCATTAGAAGGAGAAGTGAAAATAAATGTAATGGGGAGACAACTTTTAAAGCTGTGGCAGAGCGCAGGTAAAGAGCAGACATCTATTTTTTGCCGTCATCCACGTTTCAAATAAAAGGTACTTTATTTGTAATAACTTGTAAGAACTCGCTCATTTTGTTGTGGTATTATGATATAGATGTAGCCCTGCTGTGTTGGCCGTACTGACAAAGTTGGAAAAATATATTTATAACCTTTCTTTTTTTTATAATATTATGAGCTTTGTATATTTATGATTTCCTTAATGACTGATTCTTCATTTTGTCTTTCATAACTGTTTATGAAGGTGTAAAATGACTTTTGTGACGTGTTCTTCATGATATGCAAAATGGCATCGACTTTTTCAGATAGTTCTCCACATAAGTTAAGAAAATATTCTTATGTCATTTTATGGCTCCAGAAAAATCGTGGGAGCCAAAGTATCCTTGAATTGACAAGTTTTAAGCGTTTTTCTAGAACGTAAGTTTTGTGAATCTTGCAACGAAGGAAAGTGCAATTTAAGAAGATTAATTCGATTAATTGGTTAATTGATAATCAATTTAATTGGTGATTTAAGAAGATACCATTTTTTGGCTATAATGACGAATATCTGTCAGAAGAACTAACCACTGTGTTGATAATGTAAACTCCATGATGAATGGAAAATTTTACAGAAAAATGTGACTAGTACTGGAAGCAATGAAAAAGAAACTGAGAGGTTTTTGTGGAAATGATGGACGACCACTTTGACATATTTCTTTCAGATGTTTTGGATAGATGAAAGTAGATAAGAAGTTCTTCATACTTCAGTTCTAAAAAGAGAAACCGGGCTCAATGATTGGTGTAGATCGAAACTAAAACTTAATGAAGAAATAGCACAGAAGCACACTGCGGTGGAAGCTGGCAAGAAATTAAGGACTTGTGCAGAAATAGAAAAACATTTTGATGCTTGTCAATTTGCTTCATTATTAACTCATGATTCAACATATTGCCGCCAAAGCAGTGGTGGTGGTGACGACAGTGAAAATTTTTCTCGGATCGATCAGCAAATACGAGCAACAGCAAGAACCATAGAAATAGCATCCGCAGTTCAAGCAACTCCAGCTACATTTCAGATTTTTACTCTCTGTCTTGCTGAAGTTTTTATAGGTAAAAGATTGGTGAAAAGTTTTTATAGGTGAAACTACCATAAATAAAGTTTTCATATTAGTGGTTGCCCTAGTCTAGACGGTTTTGGCATGAAACTGAAAGCCTGGTAATAACTTGCGATTTTTTCAACGCCTTAGAAAACAATTTAGAGAGAAAAGACAGACAAAAATACAGCAAGGATTTGACCTAAAAGGCTGCCAAGAATTTGTGTTTCACTGGGATGGAAAGCTATTCCCAGCACTCGCAGGCATTGAAAAATTTGATAAACTTACAATAATAGTAACTTTTCACGGCAATTAATAATTTTCTGGAGTCTCCCAAATTCCAACATCTTTAAGAGAAGTCCACGCCATAGGTTTTTACCAAGCGGTAAAGAAGTGGAGCATAATCGACAAAGTTTAGGCACTTTGCTGTGATACGACAGTAAGCATCACAGGTAAAGCAAATGGTGTGATTACAAAGATAGAACAAAATGTTAAATCGCCATTTATTGCACTTCCCTTGACATAAAATTTAGAGTTAGTTTTGAGAAATTGTTTATACTCATTGGCAGTTATGGTCCATACATGGTGTTTCTCAAATGATTTAATGAAAACAGGACGAAACTCAACAAGAAGAAGAATAACACGTATTTTTCATGCTCAAATGTATATTCGAGACTTGTCTTTGTTATTATAATGCAGTTGAATAACTAATTTCAACAATTACCGTCCATAGTCGGAAAGCTACTCTAATTCCTTTGTTCAGTCTTTTATATAATCAATAGATTTTATATCTCACTATATAAAAATCAGTATGTGTGTGTGTCTTAAACCAATCTAAAACTTGACTAATTTGCACAAATTTCTTATACATACCCAACAAACGCAAGATATGTGCTTGTATGATGTAAACACTGTACCAAACAGATATTTGGCCATTTCTATTCGGTCACCGTTGTATAATAATAGACCCGCTATTACATACGGTTACCATCGTCAAACTGATAACTGGGGAGTGGGGAGAGAACCAATGCATTTTAAGTCTCCGGTAGCCACTAAAATTACATTTCCGTCCAAATATGTAAAAGTCTAGCATCATTTAGAAAGCAGAAGGTTATCTACTTGATATATTGATTTAAAGAGATAGAAAAATCTTTTTCTTCATTTTTTTAAACATAAACTTCGTTACTTAACCCCTTCGGGACAGGAGACTTTTACGAAATTTTTAAACTTTTGTCACCGTTTTTTAAAAACAGAAATTTGTGTCTTCTTGAATCGAGAAAATGCGCTGATTAATTAAGGCAAATTTTACAGTAACATTTTACTGGTGAGAAAAAACAAGAATTCTGAGCGCTTCATGCGGCACGTATACGTGTCGCTCGTCCCCAAGGGGTTAAGCTTATTTTTAGGTGAAAAAAATTAAATAAATTTGAATTTAATGCATTAAATATACATTATAAAACGTTTGTTTTTAAATTTTGCACATTTTCATAAATTACGAATAAAATTTTCTTGTCTCTAAAATTATGACATTATATATAAGGCAATTCCATCGTAACTGACGTAACATTTTTTCATCGAATTTTGTTTTCAAATATATGTAGAAAATTTACTAATAAAGCTAGAACAAATTTTTACAATTTAAAATATTTCTTACTAACGTCTTAATACCCAAATACCCGCAGATTATTTCAATCTCTCTTTGTGTCCCAAAAACTGCAATTCAAAATTCTGTAACTGACGTAACATAAAATAGACAAACATTTTTTCTGCCTTCATTAAAGTGTAAAAATTATCAAAACTATCCAGTTAAAAAAAGAGATTTAATGCTCTCAACAACACTAAGTAATGCCAAATTATAACAGCAACTTGTTTAATCAATTTCTGAATAATAAAAAACAAAAAAATGGCATTTACACATGTAACTGACGTAACTTTTATTGCGTAACTGACGTAACAGTAATTTACAATCCCTTTTTATTAGGATTTTTCTATAGAATATAAAAATATCAAGTTTTCCAATTTTACCGTTAAATTAAACATATTATAAATTTGACCCCCTCCCCCCCCCAAAAAAAAATGATAATTTTCTGTGGCATTGCCCTATACATATCGATGTTTATTTATAAGCAAACTGGAATCAAAATGAAAATATACTTTATTTTTTATCTACATAAATGTTAATAGCCATCGTATCTACATAAATGTTAATAGCCATAGTAAGTAGATAAAATTTAATAAAATATATATCCAAATGTTCATTTGAACGATACGAAAAATTAATAGAAATAAGCAGTAGTGTTTAGGCATAATTATTACAGAAACATGAAGTAAAAATTTTAATGACAAGCGTAACGTTATTTATATGTTTATTTTCAATTTCAAAGGTCCAAATATTTGTTATAAAGAATAAAAGCAAAATATTCCACTTTGAATTCATGAACATTTTTTTTTAATATTGTACCTTCAAAATTCAAACAAACACAGAGCTGAATAAGTTGATACTAAAATACAATTCAAGATTACAATTCAGCTGTAACAAATTTGTAATATAATTTGAAATTTGTTTCTTCTGTGAAATATGATACCGAAAAAGAGTTTTCAGTATAAAGCTAATCAAACGGTATTTCGAAGAAAAAGAAAACAAGTTGGACAGTTATACTTTTGTGAGAACGAAAAATTATACTAAGATCGTTAAAGAAAAATACAATATATCTTTTGGTGTTAGAGGTAATCAACATGAGAAAAATCCTTTAGCTAACTAAAACAATTAGTGTTTTGGATAAAATAGGTTATTTGGGTTTATATTACAGGGTGTTCCGAAAGTCGCTGACACAGTTTAAAATCCAATATAAAATCAAGTAATTGTCTTATAGAAGTGCGATTTGGTCTAAAATGCTTCTCACGATGAAACGTTTTCTTCAAGGGGATAAAAAATGTAGTTCCAAAATTCGATCGTTGATGGCACCACTTGCCTGTATGTTTGGTTTCAAACATGCGGGTTTTTTTCTGATTTTCAGATTAGATTCGATTTGGTTTCGAAGTAACAACCCACACAATTAGCTTTTTCGCTGGGAGTCGTCATTTTGTGTCATAACGTCAAAACTAATTTGAAAAAAAAAAAAAAAAAAAACCGCATGTTTGAAACCGAACAATCGGGCAAGTGACCGGGGCTTCAATCTGTGATAGAAGCTTGGAACTAATTATTTTCATTTTCTTGAAGAAAACTTTTCTGTACGACAATTACTGTACGACACTGTACGATTACTGTACGACACAACTGTACGACAATTACTTGATTTTATATTGTAATTTTAAACTGTGCCAGGAGTGCGTTGTGAGTTGTATTATGCTTTTACAGCTGAATGACATTTAATCATAGTATGTGGTTCGTACAAAAATCAATAGATCATGTACAAGACTGTACCTGACGCAGATCTGTTCAGGAACATTATGTGTATAAAACTCGAATACATTGATAGACGAGAATTACTGAGTATTTCTTTTGAACTAAATTTCCATATACAATGCGGTGTGCATAATAAAAAAAATCATATGCAGGACTGAACAAAAGAATTTGTATATCATTGATGCCGGCTATTAATGGTGCTTGCCAGAAGTACTATGTGAGTTAAAGTATGTATTTTACGATTGAAATAAACATTAGTATATGTGAGACATATGAAAAAATCTATGTATCATATACAAGGCCTATGAAAATAATTCCAATACAGTTTTGTCTATGGGCGGTAACTGCTGAAAGGATGTTTTCAACGGTGTTATGTGTATTCTAAATAACTCATTTAGTGATCTCCTTTCATCGGATGGGGAGATGACGAATCCAGACAATATTATGTTAGTTTTGGAAAGAATCTCATAGTTTATGCGTGGCTTATGGTTTTTCTTTCTTATTTTTATAAGATACTAGCTAGAAAAATAATTTTACAGACGTTAAAATAAACAAGGGGCCTTGATTCTTTCTTTACTATTATAATAATAAATTCTTTTATTTGAAAAAAAAAAGCTAATTCAATTGCAAATTGGTCAGCTAATCTGTGTTGCAGATAACCATAGCTAATTTTCATTCGTCATACAAAAATATGTTCCTACAATTTAATATCCAGCTTTTCGTTACTAAAATATCTCAATTAATATACTTTTTTGTTTAAATTTTAATTTTGGGTAAAAAATATAAATTACTAAGGATTCCGCAAGGGACGAGTTTATTATATGTCAGGAAGCAAAATTAATTTAATTTTCAAACTAGAAGCCAAATAAGTTTTTGTTTAGGCGAACAAAATATGCAAAAAAATATCGATGATAAAATTTCTATATGGTTTCCTTCTGTCTTGAGAAGATTTCTTTGGATATTCAACTTTCTGTATTAATAAAGTTTCTCAAACAGGAAAAACTTATTAAAATCTTGATATAAGGAAAGAAAAAGAGGGGGACGGGGTTAGTGCTGTTGTTTGAAGCAATCCCGCGTTTTAGATAATATTTTTTATAGATGTTATAAAATGATACGATTTAAATTAATTTCCGGTCATTTTTAAAAACCACCCTGCAAGAAAAAAAGGCATGCTTTTACTATTTAATTGTTACTGAAATCCTTACTTTAAACGCACAATTATACTCCTTTTAAATGAAGCAGTATGATAAATTGTTACATAATTAGCATGAAAACTTGAATCGTACGCCAAATTTTTGTAGGAAATTATTCCCTAATATTCATGAGTAAATCAACTAACTCGTCTGTAAGAGCGAAATTTTCTACGTATTCACATTAGTCATGGTTCAGTCGAGATAACTACCTATTATTTCTCTCTTTTATATCTATTATACATTCCACTGGGAAATGTTCGTTACTTAAAAGCGATTCTGTTCAAAATATTATTCAGCTCCAAATCGTGAACAACATTCAGTTGCTCTGGCCAATCAGTGTTGGGTACATTTTTAACCACGCCCTAAATGTCAAATCGATGCGGTTTTCAGTGAGGGAGAACAATAGAATGATGAGTCGCTGGTATTCCTCTCACTTTGAACAGATTTTGTCTTATTTCTGAAATAAACAAAACATTATTTAAAACAAGTTCGTTATACAATATGTATGGATAAGTGTTTATTTTTTAAATATGGGTAATTTGACATTTTTTTTTAATCAAGAAATTTAAAAATAATTTCTTATCATTATCAGCTGATTTGCTCTTCAAAAACTTTTAGGTAGATAGAAAATAAAAAAGAAATAGCTTTCAAAGAATATCCATTTAGGGATATGAAAATGTAGAAATTCCGTTTTGAAAGAAGGATTTTCGAATTTGAATATTTATATGTTGTTAGTTGTATCTGTAGTATTACTAATTCTTCAGAAAAAATTTTGAATGATATATTTGTTTAACATAAAAAAGTCATTATTATCAACAATTTCTCTAATTTATAAATAATAATAATAAACAAATTTATATAAATTGGTCAACTCTAAATTAAAGTTTTAACAATTTTGAAGACGCTAACACGTAACTTAATTTTTGCAGAAATCATTCTTGTACTAATAAATGTTTTATTTATAGCTAAAAATTGTTGAAGTTTGATTGAGAATTTCATACTTAGATTCGACCAACTCTCGAACAGGTGAACTTTGCACATTTTTGCCCTTTTCGAATAACATCATTCCTTAAATTATATATTTTATTGTGATTTTTTTTGTATCATTCGCAGATACATTTATCGTTCTAGCGCATGTAATAATTTACCTTTACCGCAATTTTTTTTCGAGTTTTCGATCACCGACAATATATAATTCTCAGTTTTCTGATAAAATGCTAACGGGTAGATGAATTTTGGTAATGTGGAACCAGATGTTTGTCTTCATTCCCGCGTATCGTAGACTATAGTTACAGGGTCTGTCCAGAAAGTAATAAGACTAATTCCATAAAATTCGGTTATTTGAAGATAATTTTAGACACACTTAATATTCTTCGAAATATCATCCTCCTGCATTAATGCACCGTTATTAACGACTCTGCCATCCATTTATGCCCGCCTGGAGGTCTTAAACTGCAATGCTGTTCAGAACGCGAGTTACGTTTTCCTACAAGTTCTCCAGATTGTCAAAACGATGACCTTTAAAGCAGGATTTTAACCGAGGGACTATAAAAATGTCGGGCGGTGACAGACTGGGACTGTACGGTGGTTGGGGCGGTTTTGCGACGCTGTGTTTTGCCAGGATGCGTTGAAACCAGTTTGGCAGAAATTTTTCGCATTTGAAGTTCTCCCATGACGATTTGATACATAAACGATTCTGTAAGTCCCAACGTCTCCGCAATCATTTAGACACTCATCCGACGATTAGAGTCCAAAAGCACTGTAATTTTAGCCACATTGTCTGAAGTTCGAGAACTTGATGCACGCCTAGTGTCTTGTCCACCATCGACGTCCTGTCTTACATCTTTGAAGGCTTTGTGCCACCTACAAACTTGACCCTTGGACAAAGATTTCTTGCCGTAGGCTTCTTGTAACATGGCAAGCGTCTCAGTAGCCGATTTGTTTAGTTTTACACAAAATTTTATGGCGTCTCGCTGCTCGACACTACGTTGCATTCTGAAAACCTAACGCCATATTCAAACGCGTGTCTGCTTCACGAGCGATCCGTGCGCTGCACAGGTTCAAGACCAACTGACTTTCACCAGACTCTGTAGCTGACAGCCCCCACAGCACGCACCGTCCGTAAACTTCGCCCCTTTGCCCTTCTGCTTGACGAGAAAAACTTAGTCTCATTACTTCCTGGATAGACCCTGTATATTGCCTATCTATCCAGGAATACACGGATATATTCAAAATGCGTATAAATAATGGTTCTATTAAAATCTATGTATTGAAACTATTTATATTAATCAGCAATCTTAATCAGGGTTCGTACGGGTACCGTTATTTTCAAGGCCTAATATTAGAATTTTTTAATAGAAAGATAAATCAAGTTTTAACGGTCGAAAAATCGCCTTACTTCAGGAGAGATTTTCCATAATAAAATACTGGTACCGAAGAATTTCTTACCCTGGAAATTCAAGCACCCGTACGAACCCTGTTAATGAAATGTTAATAAATAAATAATAAACAAATTAAAGAAACTGATTTTTTATTCATAAGCAAAATTTTATATTTTGGATTATTAAAATTTCATTTTTCAAATGTTTCTTACATGTTTTTTTTTTTTTTTTTTTTTTTTTTTTTTCAAATGAGTAGAGTTTGTTAATAAGATACCCATGACTTCTTAAATGACCTCCATAGTTGTTACATTTCAAGGTTCCTCAACTTATGAAATATATTTATTCTCTCCTAAAATGAGAAAAGTAGATTGCTAACGTTGTTTATCGGTGGCTGATTTATGAAACAGTAATGGATACAATATTATTAAGCTGAAACACATAAATGTGTATCATATTTTATTCAGTGTCTATACGTGGGTCAATCCACTTCAAGTGGTTCAGCACTGGTTGCTCGACCATTTTTAAAAAATATGCATTTTTTTTGTACAACAATCCTAACATGATGGAAATTCAAAATAACTATTATTTTAATTTTATGAAGTTTTGTTTGTCCATGGAGGCCATCTTTGTTTCATCGTCTGCAGCAATTTTCTCTCATGAAGAGTTTACGGTATTGTAAATAATTCATCGTTTATTTCTCCAATTCAAGTGCGGATTAAAGCAATTTGTACAGAATACATTGGGCTAAAAATTTGGTAATAGAGTAGTTTCCGAAACTAACTGCTTATTGGTGAAATTTATGCATAAATTCTCAGTTTTTTTTCCAAAATTTGTCCGTTTACAAGAGGAAATTTTTCTAGCAAGGAAAACTGTCAGCATGACATAATTTTTTTTTTTTACAAATAGGCCAGAAGTACTTGTACCCACACGCCAAGTTCTAGATCTGGGACTTGCTTTCTCTTCGCTAAAAAAAATCCCAAATTTTTCAAAAATGTCAAAAATCGCACTTTTGAGGCCTTGATATCTCTGGTGGGGCCCGAGATAAAAATCTGAAGTTCTGGTTTCTGAGAGTATTGTATGGTAGTGTTATGCACAAGAAATTTCAGGATGGAGATTTGATTACAAGCTAAGATATGGCAAGGGCAACATGCCAAAACAATACTGCCAAACTATTGTTTTGTTGTAGTCACAGGTAAGTATTTATCTCAGAGTATCATTTAAATTTATTTTTTTGATTAGCTCCAAATAATAGTAACAGAAAATAAAGCCATTTGCAAAGCTTAGCAATTAATTTAAAAATTAATTATGACTAAGGCCTACATTTTGTATGGTTTCAGTAATTTTTGTTGTAATTTTAGTAACTAAAAGAAACCTCAGAACTTTTACATAAAGAAAAAAAGTATTTTTATACAAGACCTGAGACAAAAACAGAATAAGGAAAGAGAAAAACTGTTAATGTTGACATACTTGTTGAAACAGGATCAAAAGTGTCGAAAACATTCCTGCTTGTTGGTTTAAAAACCACAATTTTAATGCGGCTTGCCAGTCCCTGAAACTTGTTCCTACCATAAGTATGTTTCTGTAAATGAAACATTATACGATGTTACCATGCATAAGACTCGAGTAAGTTTCAGAAAGTTAAGATATCCAAAGCCCTTTCAAAATTTATACTGCAGAAAAATGACATTTTTGCATAAGTAGTAAGCTAGGAATTATTAATGAAGTGAGACTTGCACATAGTGATTTCAAAGTTTATTTCTATGAGCCAGCACGGCCAAGATCTTCAATCAAGTTATCAAGAGATGACAAGACTTGGTTTCTACAAATAAAATTTTGAGAAAGATCAAAATTGTGGTTTTTAAACCAACAAGCAAGAATGTGTTTTGACACGTTTGATCATGTCTCAACAAGTATGACAACATTAACAGCTTTTCTCTTTCCCTATTCTATGTTTGGTCTCAGGTCTTGTATAAAAAAATATTTTTTTTTATGTAAAAGTGCTGAGGTTTCTTTTAGTTACTAAAATTACTTACAACAAAATTACTGAAACCATACAAAATGTATGGCCTTAGGCATAATTATTTTTTTAATTAATTGCTAAGCTTTGCAAAGGGCTTTATTTTCTGTTACCATTATTTAAAGATAATCATAAACATAAATTTAAGTGACACTCTGAGATAAATACTTAGCTGTGACTACAACAAAACAATAGTTTGGCAGCATTAATTTGATATGTTGCCCTTGCCATATCTCAGCTTGTAGTCAAATCTCCATCCTGAAATTTCTTGTGCATAACACTACCATACAATACTGTCAGAAATCAGAACTTCAAAACCTTAGCCCAGAATATCAAAGTCTTAAAAGTGCGATTTTTGACAATTTGGAAAAAATTGGGATTTTTTTTTAGCGAAGAGAAAGTAAGTCCCAGATCTGGAACTTGGCGTGTGAGTACTTTCGGCCTATAAGTAAAAAAAAATTATGTCATGTTCACAGTTTCCCTTGCTATAAAAATTTCATTTTGTAAACGGACAAATTTTGGAAAAAAAACTGAAACTTTATGCATAATTTCATCAATAAGGATTTATTTTCGGAAACTACTCTATTACCAGATTTTTAGCCCAATGTATTCTGTACTAATTGCTTTAATCCGCACTTGGATTGGAGAAATAAACGATGAATTATTTACAATTCCGCAAACCCTTCTTGTGAGAAAATTGCTGCAGATGATGATTGAAAGATGGCCGCCATGCACAAACAAAAATTAATAAAATTAAAATAATAGTCATTTTGAACTTCCGTCATGTTAGGGTTGTTGTACAAAAAATTTCAGATTTTTTAAAAATGATCAAGTAACGAATAAATGATTTTCTGGACCTCTTGAAATGGATTGACCCACGTATTTATCAGCATATAAAAAATCGGTGTGGATACAATATGATTTACAAAGGTGAAACACTGAAGAATGATTAACTATTTTCAGAGGAGGGTGTTATATAAAAATAAGCATGTTTTTCGAGCTATTATCTTTACTCTTTTTTATTTGATCTTAAGCGGTAACACCAATTTGACGGATTCAAAACTTAAAACAGAATTATTGCATTAGAACTCTTTATACACAGAAAAATCATGCATAGGGTAACTCTAGGATATATGGCCATCGTTTTTAAAGACTGAAATAAAAATTCTTAGAATGCAAATACAAGAAATGTCTATGCATACTAAAAATTCTTATACGTATGTATACTCATAATATTTTATGCAAAAATAATTAAATATTGGAAACAAAAAGTGTTAAACAACATTGAAATTAAAATGGCTGATCGCCATTTCTTTTTAAAGCCGGGGAGAAATGGCCATCCCAATACAAGAAAGAAAAAATGAAGTTAAATAGCAAAAAAAAAAAAAAAACACATTTCATATAGGTAATCATGAAAAACATATAGCAATTTTTAAAGATGCAATTTTATGATGGAAAATGAATGAATAAACATCGAATAAACAAAATTTGAAGTATAATTTCTATACGTCAATTCTCGTAAAATCTTAGCACCTGCTTGGCAAAGGTCTTGATAATTTGTACACGTTTCATGGAACCACTTCAGGTACCTTATGCATTGTATCCAGACTTCTTTATTGGATGTAATATTATGTTGTTTTGCAAAACTAACACAGTGATCCTAATCCAATTCTATTTACTCAAAATCTGCAGAATCTGATAATTTAAATCGTCTTCTTCGCTACTGGAAATGTCGTGTTTTTTTTCACGCTAATTTAGTTTATTTATCAACTTTATCAGTTTCTGTTATGAAAATGTCCGACTTTTTTCAGTATTTTCAGGTCTTATTATATTATTATTATTATTATTAAAATATTTATATTAGTTAAAATTTAAATAATTATATCAATTAATAATTTTTTTTAAACATAAACGTTATATATTTATTTTAAATTTAATTATATTTAGTTAAAATTATCACTCCGTATAATTTTAAAATATTGATTAAAGGTGGCCATCTCTCCTGAAATTGAAGGACTGGTGGTCACCCAATTTAAAACATCACTAGCCATTGTACGTCTTTGTTTTAGGCTTAGAAGTAAAGATTGGATTATATACGTGCCTTAAAAGACCATTTAGTAAAACAAATATATAACGTACGTACTGCAAAACATTCATATGCCTAAGTCAAAAAAAATATTCAACCACTAAATAAAATAACATTAAAATTACATTTGCAGTCTATAATCGAAAAACTACACGTCGCAATAAATAATATCGTTGAACTATTTCATAAAAAAAAGTTTATGTTGCAACCTATGATCAAGTTTTGGAAATATTTAGACTGGCCATCTCTCCTCTATGGTCATCTATCCTAGAGTTACCCTAATTGAAATCGATATAACAAGTGAATAGGTGATTTTGGAACTATTGAAATAAAGCACGCAAAAATAAAGAAACAGTACAATAACTTTAAAGACTTTTTTCTCAGAACAGTATTTTCAAAATTGGTGGGTACTCTAGTTCCTTCAGTTTTCAATGATTCAACTTGACACATATTTCTGCACATATCATCTTCATATATTTTCCTCGTGAAAGAAGTAAAATTCTTTTGAAATATAGATATCTTGCTCTTCTGTGCAATTTTAAGTAACAATAATGAATTTTTTGCTTGAAAGTTTACATTTTACTTTGAATTGATGTAATTTTACAAAAAAGGTATATATTTTTGAAAACGACTAGATATTTAATTAGGTTTTGAACTAAAAAATCTATTTACTTTTGCTCCATTCTTTTAGACCAAGTCAACAATGAATCATAGTCTAGCGATTAATTCATTTTTCTAATCGCTCACAACCGGCACATGCTAGTATATCAAGCAAAGAAAAATAGCATTTTTAACGTTGTACATGTATAGTAAATTAGGGTAAATGGATTTTTATAAATACTGCGCATTTCATTAAAATATTTCCTGGAAAGCTTTGAATTTCAGGGCGTCAAAGTGGTGTTACGCCTTAATTACAATTTCACAATTCATTTTTATGACTGGACAAACTTTTTAAAGCACAAAAATGATATTCAGTATCAAAACCATGAGAATATTAATGCGTTATATGCTTAAACAAAGTCACAAAGACTGCTTTGCAGCTTAATATTTTGAGGTCTGAGCTATTTCAACCGTATATCTCTCTCTGGACTGACGGCATTTGGAACTTTTCATGTTTTTTAAAAATATACTTGGAAGATACGTATTTTAATAGATTTTTTTTATTATAAACATCAATCTGTTTTTATTCATAATAGAGGAACTGTTTAAATGTACTAAAAATTAATATTCAATGAGAAATTACTTTAAAATGCACGCTTTATATTTAAAAAAAATTTCGCATAAGAAAACATCATGTTTTAACATAAAATTGTGAATAGGCGTGAATAAAAACTGACCTAAATGTTGTACAAATATCTGAAAATAAGTTTTTTTAGTATATAAACATTATTTAGTAAAAATTGCTTTTGTGTGTTACATTTCGAAGCACAAAGAGTAACACCACAAGGTTCACAATAAGTTCGAATTAAGCTCTGATTCCAGATACTTTCATGTGCTTACTTGTGTTTAGTGTTGCCACCTATATATATTTTTTCTAAATAGAAGATTCGAAGATAATATGTAAAAAGACCGCGAACGTATATAGTAGGTATTTTTATAGCTCAGAGAATTAAAAGTTGACCCCGAGAGACTCTCGGCCTTAGTTCGCTTTACCAAAAACGGCAACCCGAGTGACACTCGGGCTTAGACCGCAAATTGTTAAAATGTATCCAGACACGAAAAATTGCCTACACAAATATAAATATCCAGAGGCACCTCTCTTCCTCTCTATTCATTCTCCCCTTCTATCTGGCGAAAGAACAAGAAATTAAACAAAAGTGACCATATTAAATCTATGTTATGAGCTTATTGCGGTATCTACATTCCTGATCACTGTGTATAGTTTGTACTTTAATAACCTACACTATTCAAGCGACGTAACTCGTAAGCTAAAGTTAAACCAATGATAGAGTTGTTAACTGATGCTTTATTTGCATTTCAATACATTAATTGATTTTTTACGTAGCATATTTGAGGTCACACGGTTATATTTTTGTTTTTTGATTCCAATTTCAATTTCAGGACCGGTAACGAAGAGGAAAGTGTCCTCCGAAAATAACCTGAAAAAAATTCGAAAAGTAAAGGTATCCGGTTAGACATTAACCGCAGATAACCTATGCACAAAACACAAACAAACATTTAAAAATATTAAAACGTAAATAAAAAATTTGTAAAGAACGCAGTCTACGCTTTTAAGAGCCGTATTATGCGAACGGTACCTTATAACCTTGATAATGTACAAGGATATCGTATTTTTTTACTGATCAACACGTTAGGATATTTTTCGCAAATTTAATGCTAATTGTTCGCGGTAGAAAATCCGGCAAAAGGAATAATGATAATTAACACATGCGCCCTGATTCGAGTAACCCTACCATTTGAACTCAGGATAATCCTTCAAACTACTAAATAAAAGTGCCAGAGTCGAAATCCGATTCAGACATGGATATTTGGAATGGGTTGGATTCCATTTTAAACGGAGGTCCCGGACTGTTTCCCCTTGTGTGCAAAAAGATGACCATAGCACCCACAACCAACAAACCAACCAACTATAACTCGTTTGTTCAGATTGCGATTAAACTGACTGTACGTGCTGCATACGTATTTTCTTTTACATTTTCTACCATGTGATACAGCTTTTAATTTATGGTACTTCCAATAACCTTAGATGGGATTTTAATTGAAACGCTTGTGGAGTCTACTCTTTCAGAACTGAAAAAAGAAGTGCCCTTATACGAAAATTTTACGTTAACATATACAAAATTAAGTTTGTGAAACTTAAAATCTATTTTTCCTTTTTTGTGGAAATTTGAAATCGCAGTTGTCTTCAAGGAAAGTTATAATGTAACACCCTCCAAAGTATTTATTGGAGGACAGAATAACCCCTGAAAAAGAAAACCCAGAAATCCTTTTTGACTACTGAACATTAAAACTTTCCTAGCTTCGAGAAGGACAGCATACTTGTGGTTTGCCTCGCCTCTTTTTCTTTACCTCTACAGTACACGGGTTGCAAATGGCTTTGACGTCACTCACTTTGAACTTTTGACTTTCCTTTTATATATTGTTTTGAGTCTTTTTCGTTTCTGTAGTACGTAGGTGTATTTTTGAAGATGTGCCGGGAAATTTTATCTCTCGGTGTTCACTTTATAATAATAAAGATTTTCCATTAAAGGATTAAGCAATTACAAGGAATGACTAATTCCACACTAGTTCACATAAAAGAATATACACCCATGAAAAATCTAGTTTTCTCCTACCCTTTAGATTCGTGAAATATGCTTTCGGCAGTGAAAGGAAGATAGCTAGCGGCTTACGAGTGAAAGGGTTGCGGGGGTAGCTGCGTTATTGAGAAAACAGGTCAGAAATTTCTTTTCCTGTTATATTGAATGCATGATATATTCTAAAAGGCACAAAGAGGTATGAAATAAATATTAAGTATATAAATATTGTTAATAAGATTTATAATCATATCGTCGCCTTCGAGCAACAGTAGGACATCTAGTAATAATAAAACATGACAAGTCTGACTTACAATGAATAACTGTAGGTGCATCTAGTGGAACAATTTCTGAAACACAAAGTTATGTTTAATACTATATATCACAAGGAAGGTCTCCATGCGGGCATACTCCGAAAAAGTTGAAAAAATTGGACAATATTCCACTCATGAGGATATATATAATTATAAGAAAAATTTGGCGGAACCTCCATAGAGCGTCCATAAAAAATAATGAACATTTCGTTATTTGGTGATTTTTTATCGGTTGTCGATGGAATAAAATTTCAAAAAAATACTTTTTCATGTCAAATACACTTTAAGGAAAAAGTTTCATGTTGAACTTGTTTAAATAAATTTAATTCAAATAAGTGTAGTTTTGTCAGTATTAGTTTGTTTTAACAATAATTTTGTCATATCGATATTTATATGTATTCCTACTGAAATTTAACTATAAAAAATAACGATTTAAAACGAAATTACAAATGTAAATTAATTAAAATTGTTTAAAGCTGAAAATTAAGTCCAATTGAGCATTGTTGATTCAATTGTGTTGCTATGGAAACGACTTCGTAGATATTGAAATGTATAACTGCAGCATTCTTCATCTGGTTTTTATTTTTGAATACACTTAAATATATGAAAAAAAAATTTTCAATATGAATTTTTTTTTTTATATATGAAAATATTTTTTCCGTGATAAATTAAATAACTGCAGCAACAAGCAATATATATATATGTAATACAATATATGTATATATATGTGTATGTATGTATGTATGTATATACATATTAAACTCTCTCATCGTTTAGCTTAAATGCATTAAATACCATTTACACGCATTCTAAAAATCTATTAACAAACAATTTTAATAAAATCGTTTGCTTTTGGCGAGGAAAGTGCTGCTCGCCTAATCGCGTGACGCTTTCGTCTTTTCACGCCAAATATTCGAAAGTATTTTATATTTTTAGACTTTCTAATATTTAATATTAGAAATAAATAATATAGTATTTTTCCTAAATATTCTGAGTATGCCCAGTAAGGAGACCTTCCTTGTTAGATATATTTTATAAAATTTCCCTACCATTCCACTAGATGCAGAAGCAGTTTTTCATAGCAGTAAGATACTGATCTCATATACAATCTTTGTGAGATAGTCTAATAGATGGGAACGACTTCAAAATCCTAATAATGATCTCAATATTTTTCTCTGTTCTTAAAATACACACATATATATGATCCCTTTAATTTAAATAACAAACAAATTTTAAATTGTGAAGCTATCAATTGTATGTTATTTAATAATAAAATATAACTTTAAAAAAACTTTCTCCTTTGAAATTATCTTAAGATTAGCAAATGCTAATAGAAAAAAAATATCTTATAACAAAAAATGTTTTTATATGTATATACAATCTAGTCATATATGGTTAAATTTTTAGTTTTTAAATACAATTCATTTAGAAGAAATTATTCCTATTCAAAAACTTCACCTAATATTACCATTGGACCTCCATTTTGCTTAGCCTAAATGCATTTCTTTTTGAATTAAAACAGTAGCTGTGCACAACTACCCTTAAGGGTGTTCTCAAATCAAAAAGCGCAAATTTCTGACATAAGTTTTAATTTATTTTTGTTCGAAAATGCATGAAACTAGCTGGTGTTGTTGTTCAGAAACTATGTAATTGAGTTGTTTTTTCCATTTTTTTTGCAAACGCAATAGATCTCTCAGAAAATAATGTCAAACTGGGCGTTTTCAACCAAATTTCTGCGCGAAGGGAGGAAGAGCACTCAAGAGCGGGCGAAAAACGGGTTTGTCACGTGATCGAATTTGCTTATAACTCAATAGGTAATGGATTGATCAAAAAATGGAAAAAACAGTTCAATTCTAAATCGCTTCCATGGCCAGGCTTTCCAATTTTATAGCTTTCCGTTAAAAATTGAATTTGTAAATGTGTCAAAACGTTTTGCGCTTGTTGAGCAAAGCAGTTAAGAACAGCCTTAATAGGATATTCTTATTTTAATTTAAAAAAAAGATTAGTATCATCCATTATAAATAATTATAAATGTGATATATATATATCCCGGTAGCAAAAAGTTCGAGACAGGAGTCGCAGATTTTCACACCTCATTTTCGATTATTACTAGATGTCCTACTGTTGCTCTGAGGCGACGATATGAAAAGTTAAAGCAAAATTTTATTTTGCATTTCCCTTATTAAACATTTCGTGCTTTAATTATTTTATATCAAACATACATTTATTTGTTCATGTCTTTTTTTAAATGTTTACTTCGCTACTCCAAACATACTAAGTACAGGATAAAAACCACCAAACCCCCTGACACCTTAACCTTCTCAACGCCATGAATTGATATAGCCGTTCACTAAGCTGCAGGTTTCACTGCAATAGAAGCATTATTTAAATGAATATAATTCTACAGATATGATCCAGTTTTGATTAACACATTCACTCCGGCGTGCATCACTGGTGGGTCACACTTGACTGCCCCATCGGGCGGCGTGCATCACCGGTGGGTCACGCTTGACTGTCGCATCGGGCGGCGTGCATCACCGGTGGGTCACACTCCACTTTTAAACAGAAGGCGTGACTACAGGTGGGTCAAACTCGACTATGCCATAGACGGCGTGCACTACAGGTGGGTCACACTTGAATATTCGAAAATTCAGTAATAAAAACTATTCAATATTATAAACCTTATACATTTACGACGGGAGACGAGAATTCTCGTTTTCATTCAATAGATATCACTGGCTAAGGGCGTGGCTTCTACCTTACAGAAATTTCATTTATATCATATTGTCCATATTTCTTTAGGTTTTAAGACATTTTATATTACATTCATACATATGAAGTCAATAAAATCATATCTCCAAGTAACTTGCTTGCTCTTTACGAACTTTCAGACAATCACAATCACCTCTTCTTGTTATATTTGAGTTCAATTTAATAAATATGAGAGAGGCGTGTCTTTATACACAGTGTCTGAATAAGCGAAAGTACCGCGCCGCCAGATGAAGCAAAACATGAATTCGAGCGCCGTCTCACAGCGAAAAACATGAATATAGGCGCCGGCGTGAACGTGTTAATACTCTCAAAGATTGCATTCCAATATGTAATTAAGTTTTTGATATCATGTTGTAAAACTTATCTCTTTTCAGCTTTTTTCAAAAATTACAGAGGAAGCAACATTACAATTTTGCCCTTTTGTTCGGCGGTCAGAGGGTTAAGGATCTTTTCTTGTTCAAATCACTATTAAAAAGTTTAAATCTATTTTATACTTATCTTTGGTTTTGAAGATATAGTACAGATAGATTTTTAAAAAATGCTGTTTACAAAAAAAAAAAAACAAAAAACAAAAAATACTTTATCTTTTTATTACTAAAAATTATTTTTTTTTCATAAAAATGGTCAATAACTGTAATAACTGACACCATCTTTATATCGAAAAACCAATAACTGATACATAGGTTATAATAGTTAACCCCTTCTCTGTCGGCGTCGCATGTCATAAGTTCGGCGTTTTTGTTCAGGTACGGTCGGCGTCGCATGTCATGCGACGCGAAGAAAATTTTCATCCTTGAAAGTGAATTTGTCGCAACTTGCACGTCGGTATATTCTGGGATAGTTTTTGTATTTCTGCATAGTGTTAAGAGATGACGCAACTAGTTCTATTATTTTCGAATTTGCTGTAATATCGGCGTATTACAATACGAGAAAATTTTGTATGCGTGTAAATTTTATGTTAAAAAGCTGTTCAGAAAATCACTGTTGGCAAGATTTTGCCAAATTTGGCGAAATGTTGCCAACTTTGTGTTTATACTTCAAATAAATTTGATAAATATAGTGTCAGACTATTTATTTTAATTTTAAACTTGAGTGCATTGTAGGAAAAACTGGAGTTCAGTGATATTTTGATTTTTTTTCTTTTTTTCTTTTTTTCTTGTCTTTTTTTTTTTGGGGGGGGGGGGACCAATGGTCAAACAAAATTTGGTTACAAACAAAGATATCTTACATTTTCCAATTCAGGATAGAACATATATTAGTTTTCAGCAATAAAAAAAAAATACTTTTTTGGGATTGGAAATCCGAAAAAGAAAAAGAAAAAAAAAAAAAAAAACGACAGAGAAGGGGTTAAGCAAATAAGTTTCCACTAGATGACATTACTTTGCAGAATTTTACAACAAAATGCTTATGTGATTTAGATTTTTGCTGATGTGTCAGTTACTGGTTAGGTGTCAATAACCGGAGGTTTCTCCCTAGTTAAAGGTTAATAAAACAGTATTTAATTTACACTCGGAAATTTTTAATCCTTTATCTACTGACGGTAGTTATAAGTACCACACACTTTAAACTTTCATACCGTAGTGAATATTACTAATATTCTAATGGTACTTCGCAAAAGCATTTTTATAACTCCACTTTGTCAGGATACATGGCAACAGTAGTTCTAAGTTCGTTATTTTAATGAGGAAGGGGGCTATCTTTGAAACATTCGATGTGTTTTGCGCCACCATTTTGTATAGATTGTCACGGTTGTCTTTTTATTGCTGGAAACATAGTAAAAGGCATAAGATAAGTGTTGGATTTTTTAATATGTTTATTATGATCTTATAATACAATTTGACTAGCTATTTTAAGTGAGCGTCGTATGAATTTGATTTAAAAGTTGAATTACTTGGTGGTACTCATAAGTACCGCCAGTAAACTTATTGTTTGAGAAAAACTTCTTGTTTACTTTTCATGTGTGTAGTTATTCATCATTTGTATCTGTTTTATAATGTAATTACTAAATTGTAGCGTAGTAATAATTTTTCTGGTATTTCTTTTCTTTTTCCTTTTATTTTTTATCCGAAAACGAAAAAGTTGTCACACCGGCTCTTTTTTGCTAAGCTAGAAATGGCATATGTAAATAAATATATTGCATATATGGAGATGCGAAAGAGCATGTTGTCCCTGGAATATAGGCGTCTCATATCTAAAGAACTGCTAAAAAAATCAAAACAATTTTTTTTTTTTTTAATACCATCAAATTTGAATTTCTACACATTTTTCTTGTGTAAAATAAAATTATAGCAATTTTACATTTTTTTTGTTAACTTATGAGTGTCTTCTTGTTATTTAGCATTTTTAAGAGTTTAAACTTTATTTCACTTTATTTAATATCATATGGGTTTTCTCTTACGAGAATATTTTAGGCATAGTGTACTAACGGTACTTTAAAGTATCACTTTAATTAATTGCCTCTAACAAATTAAATTTCTCACTGGTGAGTATTTTTTTAATATATGTCATTTGATTTTCATTGTAGTAACTGAAAAAAAAAAATTCTTCAAAACAAAATTGCAGTATATCATAATGCAGTAGATAAAGGGTTAATGTACTACCCTCACATAACATGTTTATCATATTACACAGACAAAACATTCTGAGTTTAAAAAGAAACCTCCGTTTTTTTTTAAGAATAAATATATCAGAAACACGTACAAATGCCCCTTTCCATGCTTGAGTATGAGTACACATGGATGCACCTATCCATAAAATATGTATGTATATAATGTCCATCTATCTCTGTTTAGATGGATATTTAACTTTGTTACTTTATTCACTAAAACGAAACTTCTATTATCAACATTTGAATAAATATACATGAAAATATCCTAATTAAATTTTGCTTTTAAGATCTAAATTAACTATTTTACAAAGCAGAAATCCCAATCACAATAAGTCCTTTGTTCCAATGTACATTAAGTAACTCTGCTTCTACATTTAGCTTCTATTCACTGATCAAATATGAATTGGAGTGCATGAAGCTAGTACAGAGAGCTTAGATAAATAATGATGAAATTCACTTTACCGTTATGAAAGTGAGTCTCTTCATTGAGTTAACGGTAATATTGATATTTAAGTTAGCAAAACCCATGGGAAGGAATAAAGGAATTAACTTACAAATGTTCAGAACAATTTAAACGAGATTAAATGATTATTCTGTTCTCGGCATGTTTAAATGAACGAATAAATAGACTAGTCATGTTTTTTTCGTGGCTCACTTAGCGATAATTTATAGTAGAATATTTCAAATAATCACAATCCGTATTATTTCTCTTTTAACCCTTCGATAACTAAAATCATTTCCCAAAATACAACTATTATTGAATGTTTTTTTCTATTAGGCACTTGATATAATATAAAATGTAAAATCACCTATAATAGTAAATGCAATCATTTCTTATAATAAATTAGTCAAATGCTTTACGTGAAAGACATACGTTCTAAAAAATATATGTGTAAATTAGTGATTTTTATATGTGTAAATTTGTAAAATTACACTTTTGTAATAAAATTTACACACTTGCCGCAAAAAATAACCTCTAAATAACCTATAATTTATCTGTGTTTATCAGTTTAAAGGAAATGCGTTATTTGACATGTCTCCAAAAACCCAAACAAGTGTGTAAATGTAGAAAATTGTACGGATTAACCCGAATTGGCGTGTTACTGTAAATTTACACATTTTGTATATTACACAAATATTTGTGTATTTTGCGTAATACGCAGAAATATGCGTAGGAACAAAATATTACAAAGAAATATGCGTAAGAACAGAATATTACACAGAAATATGTGTACTCAATTGATATCGATACTTGAAAACTTAGCCAGTGTAATCGTAGCTGAATGGTTAAGGTGGTGCTTTGGAAAGTTGCAGTTCCTTAGTTTCATATCCCGTTCCGATAAGTATTGCTTGTTTACTGTAGATTGAATTAAATAGAGAATAATAGTTTTCCTCTTTATGTAAATGTGTCTGAAAAATGATGACTGAAATTGTTAGAAAAAAAAAATCCGACAAAATACGAAAATTGTACTGGTGTCACGATTTTCGTATTTTACAAAATTTTATTTTACAGTGCATTTTACAGGTTCTGTTCATAAAGTGTGACTATACAATTTTTGGGCTTCAAAACAACTTTAACAGATAGATGCCATGCAGTAAATATATTCAGACGAATATAATTTCAGAAACAAAATATAATTGTAGACGCTCTTGTTTCTTATAAAGTAAAAGTTAAGTATTTTGTTGTCTTAAAACAAATCTGCTTGAAACAGAACAAATACACCAAGCACATGAGTTTGTTCTTCATGAATTTTTTCTTGCGATTTATTAGAAACATTTCGTTCATAATTTACATCCGAAACTATAAGGTTAAGCTACGTAAACAAAAATCTGTCGTTTTTTCATATTACACATAGATATGTGTCTCATTTACAATTTACACATTAAATTATCTATTTCAGAGTTAGTTGATATTTTTTTTACACACCTCAGCAGCTTAATGTGTTATCATCAAAATACACGGAACAATGTGTGTTTGGCGATTTACATGCCACTTTACACATATAGACAAATCGCTTTTGTTTCATATATCTGTTTTAATGTGTAAATTTAGAAATTTATTTTTTTGAGCGTACAGACGTTATCAAGGCAAAGCATCGGAGATTTATATATATTGGAATTTACCAAAATATTTTATAAAACAACTGTTCAAGTGTTATTTACTGTAAATAATGGTTATTATAAAAAAATGAAATCAAGCGCGACATACGGTGAGTTTCGTTATCAAAGGGTTAACATTTTATAGCATTTCAAAGCCTATATTTGTGTAAAACTAACTTTATTTATAGTAAATTATTACGCGAGGTAAGTGTAATTCAACAACTAATTTAATTAATGCCAGTGTTTTGACTATTTTTATAAAGAATGCGTTAACAGAAACTGTATATGTTCACTTATATGTTTATAAAGATTTAAAATCAAGCCGTACTGATTTTAATTTATAATCATCCAAAGTTCAGTAGAAAAACTCAAATTAATCCGAAAACAATTATGTATTTTTACAATCGCTTGCAATTAATAAGCATGATTATTTTTATAGAATTTTTTTCCAAACAGCATCAGGCATTTTTTGTTCAACTACGAAAATGTTCTTGCATTTGTTTTTTGCATTAATGATTTAATGTATTTTACATGGAATTCAGAATCATAGAATAGCGTAAAAATAGTAATTCTTATAATTTATTAGTGCTTTCTTTATATAAACATACGTTAAATAACATTTACACCGATAAATTTCTTTTTAAACTAAAATTTATTCTGTTTCTATTTCCCAAAGAAGTAAATTATATGCTTCTAGTTCTTCAACATGGAAATATAGATTTATTCGACGTACGCTAATATGAGAAAAGAAATAAAAAAGAACACTTTAATACTATCACGTTACATTGTTTCAATATATTTATTTTATGCATTACCTTAAGAGATTTTATTATTCATTCTATTGTTCGATAAAGAACGATATTTTCATAATTCTATTTTTTATAAATACATGGTTGAATTAAATATAAAAGAGGTTTTTTTTTTAAATATTGATAGAATTTTTGATATACTTGTTGTCATGGTAATCTTGATAAGTTACTTATTGTCTAAAAATTCGTTTTATTTTTTATGCATTTATTTGTTTAGTCGCTAGCATTTTACACAAATACAAAGAAACTAGTGGTATTGCACAAAGTATAATTAGTAAAATTTCATGGAATAAAAAGATCAAACTTATTGAAATTTGGCACATATTGAATGAA
Source organism: Maratus speciosus (assembly GCA_963932465.1). Taxonomy (NCBI): domain Eukaryota; kingdom Metazoa; phylum Arthropoda; class Arachnida; order Araneae; family Salticidae; genus Maratus; species Maratus speciosus. The sequence continues at coordinate 115,297,688 of OZ010796.1, read as the reverse complement.
AAATTCGGAAATGACACCCTATCAATGTCTCAACTATGTACGAGGGGGTATCAATAATTGTTTAACCTCACATAGGAAAATAAGGAGTAAAATTTATGAAATTGCTACATTGTATTAGTCCTTTTCTATATAGTCACCGTGCACAGTAACATATTTCTGCACACGGTATTTCAAAAAGAGGGGGGAGGATGTATTCCAGGAGGCGCGATAGTAGACCCAAACGGGGTCATTTTTCTAACTTTTACCAATCCCCACATGTGACATATTGTTAATAAGGCCTGTGACCACTTATTCATGTTATGCACATCCAGAGGCTCCCCCCCCAATTTGTCCTTCGGGGGGCACTTTTCTAAATTTTGCATACACCATTCATGCCACCCGGAGGGCAAACTTTGGAGGAGCAGCTCGGGGGGTGCATAACATGAATAAGTGGTCACAGGCTTTCCAAAATTACGCGAAGATGTTATATATTCCCGCGGCCGCCATCTTGGATTTCTCAGTGATGTTTTGTTGGCGTTTATTCATAAAGCAACCTCGATGAGGGACATGTTCTGGCAACTCCATTAAACCTAATATGCGCATAAATCTGCTTGGTGACTTTTACTTAGCGGAAAGGGGTTTTCACGCCAAGAAAAAAAATCCAAGATGGCGTCCGCGGGAATATATAACATCTGTTTCCAAAATTATGTTACTTGTGGGGGTCGGCAAAAGTTAGAATAATTCCCCCCTTTGGGTCTACTATCGCGCATCCTAGAATACATCCTCCCCCTCTTTTTGAAATACCGTTTCCAGAAATGTGTTACTGTGTACGGTGATTATACAGAAAAGGACTAATACAATGTAACTATTTCATAAATTTTACTCAGTTAAAGGCAAAAACTTCTTGAAACCCCCTCGTAAATCGCACAAGTTGTATAAAAAGTATAATGAAGATGCTAAATCAACGCGATCTTGTACGGAATTGCGCAAAAAAACTAAAACTTCGCCACTGAAGCAAAAACATTCAGTTATATATTTGGAGATTTATGGGTATTTTGTAGCCCCATTTTCTTGATGAAAGACTTATATACAGTGTGCTCCAAAATTCGACCTACAAATTCAGAGGGGTGATAGTAGGCATCAACAGGATGAAAAGTTACCATAGAACATGGGGTCACAAACCACGTATTTAATCAAATATACAGGGTGTTTCATCCTAACTCAATTTGAGTTGACGGTAATAACGTTCAGAAAACTGAAGTATATTATAATAAATCATTTAACAGACATTGTTACTTTTGTTGTAAAAGTGATAAAACCAAACAAAGTTTGCATTATATGTGCCAGCAGTAGGCACTTGACGCTCCAAATTTTGGACTATGATTATCCGTTCATACGGTATCATCGATTGCTTGAGCAACGTGTTTTTCCAGACATTTTTGTGATGTTATTACATTTCACAGAAAATAAGGTACAGTCGTGGAAAAAAAAGTAAACACTCCCTACTAACTCCTCAACAAATTATCGTAGAAGAAATTTACTGCTACCGAACGATTGGAAATAAAGTCTACTTTTAAATGATGTATATAAAATTTGCTTAGGGAGGCATCTGCACATTAAAATGAAGTCAAGCTTCATTTTTTTCAATGACAATACCCACTTTTAAGGAGATATTTCAAATCTTCGGTTCAAACTATGGCTGGACACCGAATTTCAAGTCATTTGAATGATAAGTTTTTGAATTATAAACATTCAAAATTGAGTGCTTCTAATGTTAAATTGCATTTTCATATTTTTATTTATATCTCCAGAAATTATACTCCTAATGTGCTAATTTTTTGTGTAGCAATAATACTAATATACCCAAACATAAATACGCTCAATTTACAATTTTCATAATTTTATGATATGAATTATGAATTATGAAATTAATATTCGAAAAAATTATGAATTGCAACCTACAATTTTTTTGATGGATTTAGATTTATTAAGTCCTGCTTTATGGAAATCCAAAATTTCACATTTTTCTTCCAAGTAGTTTTCAAATTATGCTTAAAAAACGGCAAAATGATGGTTTAAGGGGCCGTCTATAATAGAAGTGACTAGATATTTTGAAATTTCTTCTACTGTACTGTAATCTAGCAGGCTTCATTGACTTCTTAAGGTGCCTTGATCAAGATGGCGGCTCTCTCGGTTAAGAATCGAGTTTGGAACTTCAATTTGGATACAGCCCTTAAAATACGCTCGTTTTAAAATAATTTATTTGTCAGAAACTTATGGTAAGAATTGCATAAAAATTTGTTTTTAGGCTAACTGAAGGGTGTAGAGTTCTTTTATGCTGTCAGAATGGTGTACTGCTATTGAAAAAAACAAAGTTATGGTTCGTTTTAATATGTAGATGGCCCCCTAAGCAAATTTTATCTATATCATTTAAAAGTAGACTTTATTTCCAATCGTTCGGTACCAGTAACTTTCTTCTTTGATAATTTGTTGAGGAGTTAGTGGTGGGTGTTTTCTTTTTTTTCCACGACTGTACATATCGTTGTATTTTTATTCCAATGTTTTTATTTTTCTTGAAATTATGACCGTCAATCCAAGTTCAGTTAGGATGAAGCACACTGTATTTATAACTAAATAAGTGGTTTGCGACTCTAGGTTCTATATCAATTTTTCATCCTATTGATGCCTGTATAATAACTACTGTATAATAATACAGTATAGTGGTGTTAATTTTTAATAAAGATAAACATCACGTTTGTCCTAAAAACGCTCTATTCTCACCCAAAACTTTTGTTTCTCCGGAATAATGCAATGAGTGAATCAGCAAGTATAACGAAAAAAAAAAAATCATTGTACAACACTACGCCATCCTCCTTAAATTCTAAATTTTTAATCTTCCGAATACCATTTATTTTGATACCATTTAAGAAACGTTAGCAAGAGAAAGGTTTTCATAAAGTGAAAAGGTCTTCAGTGTGAAATTGGCTTCATACACATCCTAATTCTTTTTATTATAAAAGACTATGTTGGAAAAAGTGCGTGGATGTTAAAGAAAGTAATCTAGAAAAATAACATTGTTATAATTTTGGTAAACAATATTTAAAAAAAATTCTATTAAAAAATCGTCTTTTACATTTCATTTACCCTCGTACATTTGTACTAACATGATGAAGGTTTTCCAAATATATATCGCTATAAACTATTTCGTATGCCTTTGGATATCACCCACTCTAGTGTCTAATCAACTCGACATCACGAATATACCCTTGAACATTATAAAAGTGACGTTAAAATACATGTAAACGTTTTAATTTTCCTTCTAATGAAAAATTAACTCCGTTATACTCTATTAGCAAAACATACCTTGAAGGAATTCTTTAATATGGCAATTTAACAGATGCTAGCCTAAGGCTTCTGCTCCTTGTAAGGATTCTATACTGGTACATTCAAGACACAACTCAAAACAAAAGCCCGGGTGGTTTTGCTAAGTTCTATATCATTGGGGCAATAAACATGGTTTTACCTCTTGAGGGTGCTTTATATGGGTTTCATTAGAGCGATCACACATCAATTGACTGATAATTGCTTTCTGAACACACACATTTAATATGCGACTAATTTACTTTTTAAAAAGTTTGTTTATTGAAGTGTAATATTACTATGATTCTGTATGAATTTGAACTTTGTTCAAAAGTTACAAGAATTGCTTCCGTATTTTAAGCGTGGTGATTAAAATTTTCTTAATCTCACCGTAGTGAAGTAGTGAGAATTGTATTTTTAATGCAATTCTCACTATTTCGGTTCTATTTACCATCTATTTTCCTACTAGATGTTACCTGCAGTCCTCTGTTTTCCTATAGGTCAATAAACCTTTAACTTGAATATACCATTTCTTCTATGTTTGTGAGCAAATTTCCGCAAGCCTTAGCACTGAGGACGGTAAGATATACGCTACCGAAGCCGGTATGCTTCAATTTTTTAATTAATGGTGCTTTTAACTTTGGTATTTTTATATTAATATTTAGTATATCATAATACTTTTAGTGAAATGATGCAGCGTATCTTGACGCTACGTCTAAGGGTGATTAATTTCATGAATAAGGGTGTTGTATTCACTAGAATCGACTTTCATCACATGTAAATTTATATATGTATATTAGAAATACACGGTGTTATATAATGAATGGATCGAATACCTAGGGATGATAGACTACCGAAACAAACAATTATTCTAGATAGCGTGATCTGAAATAAAGAATTAAGGAGGTAGAAAGTACTTTCAGATAACTCAAAAGTAAACATTTATCTTACACATTCCTACAAATAATTATTTTTTCTTAATACTACATCTTCCAAAATAAACGCTAACGCAGAAGATAAATAGAAGAAAAAAACCCCAGAAAGATACCAAATGAAATTTTTAGTATTAATTACTTAAGTGAATCACGGGGCTTAAATTATGAAGCGGTAACCACGTTTTTTTTTTCTTTTTGTGGTGAGTGTACTTTCAGTGGGAATCTTTAGAAAGGGTAATCCTTTAACTTTTTTATTTAGTTAATCAAAAAATACCCCGAAGATTGTTCGTTTATTTATGTGCATATCATAGTTAATCACATCCCATATTTGACCGTACCATATAGGACAGTTGTATTAAACGTCTTTTAAGTAAAAATTACAGAAGTAATTTAGATAAAATTATTCATAAAAATAGCGGAATAGATCCCAGTTTAATGTGTCATTTTTACTTTAAAGAGGTTTTACTGGATCTAAGTTTAATGCTATTTTTATTTTAAAATGTTTTAATTTATATGTCCTATTAATAGAATGATGGTGATTAAATAGATTAAATAAAGCTTTCCCTGTTATTTTTTATCATGTGCCTTTTCCCCTTTTACTTATTTTATTTTTTATAACAATACAAGAAACAAATCAGGACTCATTCGCACGCTGCACTTCGACAAACACATTTTGCCCTGCAATCGGAAGCGTTCTGTAGCGTGCTTCCAGCTGTGTTCACATGTTCTCGAGTGAACAATAATGTTTTGTTGCATTCTACCGCCTCCTTAAATACCTTTTATTAGTTATGAAACGATCTCCATAGAATAGCTTCATGTATAAGTAACTAACACTAAATAAATTGTTAAAAAATAATGCTACCATTAAACCAAACTTTTGAAGATTTTAGTTGTAGTGTAGCGACAAATATTTAACCCCTTCGAGACAAGCGGCTTTTTCAGAATTTTTATTCTTTTATCACCGGTTTTTTAAAACAGAAATTTTTGCCTCATTGAATCAGGAAAATGCTCGGATTAAATTAGGCAAATTTTACAATAAAAATTTACTTGTGAGAATAATCACTGATTCTGAGCACCTTACACGACACGAATACCGGTCGCTCATTCCCAAAGGGTTAATTACTTACGTAAACAATTATTTACGTTTTAAATATTACGGATGTATTACAATTGCAATTTAAATTTAAATTTCACCATAAATGGCCCCATTATCTTAATTACTTATGATAGATGCATCCAACATTTTTTTTTCACTCGACCCTCTATGACTTCGATAACCATCCATTTCTCGAAGTCATCATAATCTATATTGCAGAGCCAATGTATACAAAATAGTCAAAAGTATTAGTTCCTCAAATTCAGTACGCAAATATATAGCTGAATCTGCACAGAACGCAACATCTAAATATTTTGGTACCAGGGTGATTTGAGTCTAATTTTACTCTCAGGATGTTGTTTTTTCTATACTCAGGAATAATATTTAACGTATAACAATTTACTACTAAAACAAAACACCGAGAGAAATATTATTTCAATATTTAGAGTCGCAAGAAATATTATTTCCTGTTTATTTTTTAACCATTTGGAAAAAATGGTTATTGTCCTCGTCAGGGTAGGCAATCAAAAGCATATCTGAAGGTTTTTATTGGTTTAATAATCAGTTTATTCGTTTTCTGATTGGTCTATACAGTAATCTATGACAAAAAAGTAATAAAAACTACAAAAAAATAATAACTCAGAAACAAATTGAGATATAGCTTTTAAACAAATTACATTTAAAAGTACATTTTTTTCTCTATACGACGATATAAAAAGTAATATTGTGGGATGTTTAGAAGTTTAAGAAATAAATTTCATTTAAGATTGGCCGTCAGACTTCTTGGAAATCTTACGATGGAAAACCCTTTTCCCGAACAGCCAATGAAATGCTTGGATAATACGTAAGTTTCAAGTGGGTAATACGTACGAGTCGCAGGCGATTTCTGTCGCTTGCAATTTTTACGTGTAATAACACTATTAATGTTTAACTCATGGCGTACGTAATGTATGATCAACTCCGTGCTATTTTTTATGTCTTAAATTTTAGTCTTTGAAATTTTCCAAATGATCGTTGTAATTTGTTAAATTGCATTTTTTTTATTTATTTGTTATGATTGGCGATGACCGATTGTTAAATTTTTATGAATTCAAAATATACGTTTTAATAGTACAAATTTTATTCAGCATTTTGGAGATATCCTGTATTTCCAGGAAACATTAGACATACAACTATAGCTTATACCACTCGCGCAGGAATAAGAAACATTTTCGCACCGCATTTATTCCTTACAACCGGTCTCATTTTCTCAGGGAATAAAGAATACTACATTGTCCACAGTCAAAAACATTACCCTTCATTTCTGCACGCAGTAGGATAAAAAAAAAACCTTCAGAATTATGTTTTTTCCCCGTATAGGCAAGATAGTGTCGAACCGTACAATTTCATCTCAACAAATGGTGCAAAGTTAGAATACTGCTACAGGGCTGTCAATGTCAACTTCGTAAGCGTTTCCATCACCGTGGAATAACAACAAACAATCATATTTTTGCACGACTTAACAAATGCAAATGTAACACGATGTAACGTATGCAAACGTAACACGATTTAGCGGGTGCAAATGTAACACGATTGACAGCTTTATCTGTAATAGGCTCATAAGCAAAGCCAGTGTTGTGCTGATTGGTAAAAAATAGTCTTGTTAAATAAACCATGTGTTAGTTAAGACTTTTAATCATGTGACAGCCAAGAGAGGTGGAAGTATCGTGGTATCCTCTTTCGTTTACTATGATCGAACGTACAGAGGATAAAACCATCGTGCAAAGTGCATTAAAAAGGGTCATGCTTTGTGGAGTGCTCCGTGTTATAATCTTATTATAGAATTAAATATCATAACCGATTCCAGCTGCTCATATTTGTTTGTACAGTCAATATCAACCATAATATCATAATATATTATGGAACCGAAGTTGTTTCTATCTTTCAGTACCTTAAGTAGAGCTGTATTTCAAGAAGAATCTACCCATTTAAATATTGTAGGAAATGTTAAGAAGTTTCTGTGCACCATAAACACGGTTCTTTCCATTGCATTAGGCATTTCGAAGAACATTTGAACATGTCTGAGATTTCAGAAGTATGGAACTCGATTCTGACACCTATCCAGTAAACAATAAAAATGATCTTTAAGATTGGATAGAAATAATCGGAAATTGAAAACTTTTAGGTAGCTTTCATTACAAAAAGCTACCTATTGCAGCCGTTCGGAGGAAAGCGATTTCAAAAAATTTTGGTATATTTTCATCGATTATGACCCCCAGACCCCGAAACCACCCTCCGTTCAAAATTGATATATATATATATATATATATATATATATATATCCATATATATATATATATGACCTTTGTCACACTGTAACTCTCGTATTTATGAACCGATTTCGATGTAATTCGGTGTGTACATAGTACATACCAATGTCTCGACCGAGTTCGTTGGCCAGCTTCATCCGCCGTTTTGTTTCAAAATAGCGGCCATTTAAAATTTTTAAAAAAATTAAAATTTGAAATGTGGTACCAAAAAATTGAAAATGGAAAAATATTTTTTTCTTATGTATTTGACCTTTATATAAAGATTCCGGAGCAGTTTTTGTTTCGTCTATATCTTAACAAATGGCTGAGTTATAGCATTTTGAATTTCTAGCGTGGCTGACATTTTGAAACGTTCTGAATTTTGTCACGCGATAAAAGGCGTATTTATGAACCGATTTGGATGTAACTTCGTTTATACATAGTACATACCAATGTCTCGACTGAGTTCGTTGGCCAGCTTCATCCGCCATCTTGTTTAAAAATGGCGCCCATTTAAATTTTTAAGAAAAATTAATTTGAAATGTGGTACCAAAAAATTGGAAAATGATAAAATATTTTTTTCTTATGTGTTTGATCTTGATAAAAAGATTCGGGAGCAGTTTTTGTTTCGTCTGTATCTTAAAAAATGGCTGAGTTATAGCATTTTGAATTTCTATCGTGGCTGACATTTTGAAACGTCCTGGTTTATGTCACGTGATAACAGGCGTATTTATGAACCGATTTGTATGTAACTTGGTCTGTACATAGTACATACCAATGTCTCGACCGAGTTCGTTGGCCAGCTTCATTCGCCATCTTGTTTCAAAAGGGTTGCCATTTAAAAAAAAATAACTTAAAATGAGGTATTAAAAAATTGGAAAATGAAAAACATTTTTTTTATGTGTTTGGTCTTGATACAAAGATTCCGGAGCAGTTTTTGTTTCTGAAAATTTGTTCTTTTGTTTATATCTTAAAAAATGATTGAATTATAGCACTTTGAATTTCTAGCATGGCTAACATTTTGAAACGATCTTGTATTTGTCACGCGATAACACACGTATTCGCCTATTTCGATGTAAGAAGGCATGTGGATAGTATACATCAATATCTCGACCAAGTTCGCTGGCCAGATTCATCAGCCATTTTGTTTCAAAATTGCGGCAATTAAATTAAAAAAAATATATATATTTAAAGTGATGTGCAAAAAAATTAGAAACTGAAAAAGGTTTCTTTCTTAAGTATCTGACCTTGATATAAGGATTCCGGAGCATTTTTTGTTTGTCTTTATCTTAGAAAATGGCTCAGATATAGCAGTTTCAATTTCTAATGTGGGTGACATTTTGAAAAATCTGATTTTTTGCCTGCGACAGCACTCGTATATATCAACCGATTTCGATGTGAGTGAGCATGTGCACAGCAACTACTAAGGTCTCAACCAAGTTCACTGGTTAGCCTCATCCACCATGTTGTCTTAAAATGGCAGGTACTTTATTTGGCCGCCAAATATAAGTTACTTTAAAGAAAAGCAGCTTGGATAAAGCTGACTAATTTCGCGAAATTCTCATTCATTATATTGATAAAAATTAGTATTGAATCTCCTATATTCGGTTTCCACTAAATTGAGCTTCGTGTGTTTGAATAATATAAGTTGGCTTTTTTAAAATAAGGAATATGAAAGCTACCTCTTCCTCCCGGCACTGACCGGAAGGACTTTTTTTTATTCCATGACAAGACGCATAAAAGCTTTTATTGCAGCTGGTAACACTATCGAAATACTCATTCTTAGTTAGAAATGTTTTATTACTTTGAAAATTTAATTATTTCTCTGCTTTGCTATAGGTCGAAAGTTGATTAAATACCATAAATTCTGATTATCCATTTATGTTGTTGGTATTTACACAGGGTGTCTTTTATTACTGTTGACCAACAGCTGAGTTCAGTTAAGAGTTCCGTTAGTTTTAAAGGTATCGTTCCGATTGCAAAAATGTTTTTGTTTTTCTTCATCATATGAAAATCCATTCACATCAAAATACTTATTTTGTAAAACTAAAATACGAAATTTAAACTTTTATACGATCTCTATGTCCTATACTACTTTGTTACAGGAATCTTAGCGCTTTAGATAAAACTGCGAGGTCGAATTTTACGAGAAAAACTAAAATTTTCAAAAGCACTTTCTGACAACTTTTATTTACATTTTAAAAATATCATCATATTGTTATATCTCAAGAAATAGCTATCAATGTATGAATTGCATATATTTTTTTTTAAACCCTTTAATATATCGATATAGAGAAAAACTGTTTAATCAATACATAAATAGACCATGTAAACATTTAATCAAAATATATGACATAACATATATATAACAAAAATAAACCAAATAAAATTCGCCTTTTCAATTTTGTAATTGTTTATAATATTTGATGCGACATCATTCATTCTTAAAACAGATTTATGCTAAGGGCCCTATAACAAATATATACCATTCTATAAGTTATATATGGAAAATTTTTCTTCATGATCTAACAAGTAAACCAGTAAAAATTCTATTTTTGTACACAAAAACTTACCGAGTTTTGATACTTTAAGGCACTAAAAACACGCAGGAACGCTCTTAGATAAAATCTATACAAATCTTTGAGAAATTGATGTTTAAATTCCTTATTTAATGTCTAATTGAAATTTTATTTTATTAAATTCTTTTATTTATTTTAATTAAAGCATCTCTATTTATTTTAAGAAGACTTTCTCATGTACGCTTTTTTCTTCAATTTCATTATTTATCATTGCTGGTATCATTTTGTGACTAAGTTGATCATTTGATTACTAAGTGATGCAGGAAAATCAAAATAACTGAAATAGGACGACGCAGACTTCGAAAGAGACAAACCCCTATACATTCATCCTTTTTTGCTCTTACATTAACTTCGCTTTCATGTGATTTACTCTATCACGTGTCTAACTGCCATGTGATCTAGCTAGGCTGAAAAGTAGCCTAAATCGTTGGAATGTCGCGGTTTGTCTCTTTCGTTGGTTCAGACTGATTTATAAAGACGCAACTGGGGTTAAAAGCTCTTTGTTCACAACTTTCTAGTAGAAAATTTCCAATTTACGCATGAAATTTCTCTAAAGTTTCAATTTCGGCTTTAATTTTTTATTTTAAACGGCTTCCTATAATTACTTAGAAAAGAAAAAATCCCCCCGGCCCAGAAAAAAAATCGTCCATGAGTTTAAGATATTATGAAAAAAGCTTACAATTTTTCAGTATTCCTTTATAACAGCGGTCTGTTTTATGTTCATTTACGACATTACCCACCATTTCCAGATTAAAAAATCTTAATTTTCCATAATATATGTCGAGACATTGACGCATAGTATAAAATACAATGATCAATTATAAAATATTATCTGAAAGTCTCTGGTTATTATCGTATTTATCCCTTTAAAACCTGAGCTACACAACTGTGTAGGTGATCCTAAGGAAAAAGAAAAAAAAAACAATTTCCTTTTTTATATGATTTAACGCTGAGTGTGCACCCACACAATTGTGTGGATATTCCCTTAACGTAACCTGACCTCGGAAATGTTTTAAAATATATTTTTTCAATCAAAAATAATCCGGTTAAGCACCAAGACTTTTAATTTCTACCAAACATCTTCAGGTCATAAAGGAATATCACTGACCCGCAAGAAAAGTGACACATCTCAACAAAAGTAAATTTCACAGGAGAGGCGAAAGGCGGAAGATTGGTATGCTTTTACAGTATCGTGAAAGTATAGCCCTTAGCTCTAAATGCAGCTGTAAAAACGTGCACAAAAACGTAAAATCTTTAATAGTCCAGGCAATAGAGACCGTATAGGGTCTCTAGCTAGCAAAATTCATGGTAGTTCTGGAAAAAGGCTTACTATATGTTTTTTGGGTCACTGAATCCGAATTTTTAACTTCCCACCCAAATTTCCCCCGGCAACCCCCCCAAATTTTGGTAAAATGCCCCCAAAAAATGGTTTTATTTAAAAAATCAATTTTGTTTATTGTTTTAGGGAAAAAGTGTCTAGAAATTCAGGAAGTAAACAAAATTTGCAACAAATTAGATATATGACATTATGACTTAGGATGAAGGGGAAGGGGGGATCTGCCACGGAACATGCGCGCGGTGCTGCGTGAACTAAGTTGCGCAATTCTACTTAACCACTCACACGTTTACATTCGCCCTCCCATCTCCCTCCGAACTTTCTCTATAAGGTTTATTTTAAGCTTTTTGGGTCGCTGAATCCGAATTTTTAACTTCCCCCCAAAATCCCCCCCCCCCCCCCACCACCACCAAATAGTTGTTTTTAACTTAAATTTCTTATCGTTTTAGGGGAAAAGCATTACGAAATTCAGAAGCTAGACAAAATTTGCAACAAATAGGATATATGACATTATGACGTAGGATGAACTGGGAGGGGGAGGGCTGCCTCTGAACATGCACTGCGGCGCTACGTGCACTAAGTTATGAAGTCCAGGCAATAGGGGATTTTACCTGGAAAAATTAATACTTGTTCTGGATTTCACCTCACTTTATGTTTTTTGGATTGCTGAATCCGAATTTGTAACTTCCCGCCAAAATTTCACCCGGCAACCCCCCAAAAAATTGATTTTTTGAAAAAAATTGGTTTTTGAGAAAAGCGCGCAGGGAATGTTCCGAGGCAGCTACCTCTCTCCCCGTTTATCCTACGTCATAATGTCACATATCCTATTTGTAGCAAATTTTGTCTAGTTTCTGAATTTCGTAATGCTTTTCCCCTAAAACAATAAGAAATTTAAGTTAATAACAACTATTTTGGGGGGTTTTCGGGGGGGGGGGGGAATTTTGGGGGTAAGTTAAAAATTCGGATTCAGCGACCCAAAAATCTTAAAGTAAACCTTATAAGGAAAGTTCGGAGGGGAGATGGGAGGGCGAATGTATACGCGTGAGTGGTTAAGTGGAATTGCGCAACTTAGTCCACGCAGCACTGCGCGCATGTTCCGAGGCAGATCCCCCCTTCCCCTTCATCCTAAGTCATAATGTCATATATCTAATTTGTTGCAAATTTTGTCTACTTTCTGAATTTTTAGATACTTTTTCCCTAAAAGAATAAAAAAAAAATTTTTAATAAAAACATTTTTTGTAGGCATTTTACCAAAATTTGGGGCTGTTGCCGGGGGAAATTTTGGCGAGTTACAATTTCGGATTCAGCGACCCAAAAAACATAAAGTAAGCCAATTTCCAGAATTACCATTAATTTTGCTAGGTGAAATTCCCTATTGCCTGGACTATAAGAATCAAGACGTAGATGAGGTTTGGAGGGTTGAGTCGTTTTACCTCCCCACACAATTGGTCCCTCTTCTGTGGTGACGAATGGACATAAATGGTGTAATAAAGCAATTATCCGGATAACTACACTTATGAAACTTTTCCTTCAGCAAGGCGCACCTAAGACAGACCTATTAGTGGAATAAAACACAAAATGAATTTTTCCGAGTAGTGTCAATTTTCTTGTGGGAGCGATATATAAATCATAACTTCAAACTAAAGTGTTCCCTTATTTTCTCATAGTATTTGAATGTTTTTCTGGAAGAAAGGCCCATGTTAAGAATTTTGGAAAGGTAGGATTTTTGTTTGGAAAATGGCCTATTTGGAATTATTGATGATTATAAAATGTTGAAAATTGCAGTTTTTTTTTAACAAACATGCTTACTTTAATTAAAAATTTAAGACAATATGTTAAAATTAATTATTAAAGTAACTTTTACTTTCGTTACCTACCTAACTAGCTCTCTCTTACTTGTCCTCTATGCTCAGCATAAAGACAAAAGTGGAGGCTAATTAAGTTCGGAAGAAGGCCCTACGTTACACTTGGTGTCATCGCTAATCAATGGCATTAATAGTACTTTCCTCATTTCTGTAAAATATTAAATTTGTATCATAGGCTCTTCTTCCAGAAAGTCATTCATTTTATTTAAATTTTCGATATTTTTTCTTCATTTACACCCTCTTCTCTTAAAGTTTTTTCTTTGTATTTCATAAAAGTTTATAAAATTATTCGTTAAAGAGTCAAAAATTCTATCTTGCAAAGTGTTAAATTATTTTAGTTAAAACACTGCATCCAAATGAGTTCAACATACCAAAAAACGTTCGAAATTGTACATCATTTAACATGAATTTAAAATTATTATTGAAGGGCTATGTTTAAATAAATATACTTCATGATGCATTACATGAGGCACAAATGTTTCGGTTCTAGAGATGGGGCGCAGGAATAATTTTAAAATCAGATCATTTCATATAGAGTAATTTGAAACTGATCATGTTTGATAAAAGTTGCAGCTCTTTTCTTATTACCCGGAGGTAATTTTACAACCACAAATCACCTGCATACTAACTTTCAATTTACGTGGACGTTATGTTACTTAGCAAACACGTCACGCAATACAAGGATTGACTAATCACTAGAAAGGCTCATGTAATTTAAAGACATCAGTGCCTCGTTTCCTTTGAGGGTTGGAATTGTGCCATTTTTACTGAGCTTCTATCCGATAATTTCATATTCATTCCTTTAAGTGAAAAAGATGCTTGGGCAGTCTGAAAATGTATTGAATTAGAAAAAACAACAATTTTATTTTAAAGTCTTTTTTTCCCATACAAATTTACAGGACGTGTTTTTGAAATTTTAGACTAAATGTATGCAATTAAACAATAAAGCATTTTATACTGGGTGTACTCCCTTTAAAAAAAACTTTAAAAAATACAAATTACAAAAAAATATTTTTTTGTTCTAAACTACATTTTATATTCAAATTTCTCTCCTACAACTTCGAAATACGCACGTGCATGCTTAATATGCTTAATATGCTTAACAATGTGAACAAATATTTTTTCTTAATGTCAGGTTATTGTATTAGCCTTACGAAATCGCTGTATGATTTAGCTAACTGGTCAGACGAATCGCGCATACTGTCCAACCCATGGAACTATTAATAAAAAGGAACTGACATATTCTTAAAATAGTGAAGCTTCAACTGTAACCATTTTCGCAAGGCCTGATTACCTTCGGTGAAAAGTTCCACCAGTAAATTGATATAGAAATTTTCTCCATATTTAAAGGCCTTATTTATGCAACAATTAAGGGCAAAAACATATTTACAATTTTACTTGTGTAAGTTTACTTTTGCGGTAGTCAGACCCTCCGTTTCAGCCATATTGTGACAACCGGTGAAAAAAACTTACTGTTTTATCAGTCAAACTGATACCAGCAAAAACAAATAGAAGTTTTTAGGATATTTGTGAGAAAATATTTCCATGAATAAGACGCTTAAATAAGGGAAATTTTTCTATTCAATTTTACTGGTGGGAGGCTTGTCCCGGCGGTATTCAGAAACTGTAGATTCGATTTAGAAAAAGCAGCCGCCATCTTGTGACAACCTCCTCAGTTACTTCACTTGCAACTGGTAGACAGTACACTATATGTCTCCTCCTCTTTATTCATAACTCCATTGACCAACTGGACATGATATCTTTTAGTGTATTGACAATCTGCGATGAAAATAATGGAGTTAGGAATAAGGAGGAGGAGACATATAGTGTACTGTCTACCAGTTGAGAATGAAGTAACTGAGGAAGCTTTCACAAGATGGCGGCTGTATTTTTTTTTTAATCTAATCAACAGTTTCTGGTTTTGAGGAGCAAACTTCCCACCAGTAAATTTGAATAGAGAATTTTGTCTTATTTAAGAGCCTTATTTATAGAAATAGTTTCTTACAAATATTGCAAAAGTTCGATTTCTTTTTACTGGTGTAAGTTTACCCAAGTATTGCAATCATTTTCATAGGCACTGATAGGAGGTTGTCTAGGTTGTCACAATATGGCGGAAACGCAGATCCTGACTACCGCGAAAGTAAACTTTCACCATTAAAAATAGTATAGCTGCTTCTGCCATTATTTTTAACTGAAATTTTGCATTAATAAGGAGTTTAAATAAGGAGAAATTCACCATTTAAATTAACTGGTGGAAGTTTCTTCTAGAGGTAATCAACACCTACGAAAGCGGTTACAGTTGAAGCTTCACATTTTTAAGGATGTGCCAATTCCTTTTTATTAATAGTTCCATGATGAAAATGTACAGAATTCTTCAGACATGTACAAAAACGAAAAACACTCCAAAAATGTTGTAAAGGACAGTTCCTTTAAAACGGAAACGATATCGTCAATGGCACTGACAGGAAAAAAAATCTCTTGCGAATCCATTAAACAGCTTCAAGAAAATAATTTTTTGAAAGAGTAATTATTAATATTTCTTAGCAAAGTATACAATTATTATTGGAAAAGTACTAGAAATAAGTTTTGTCTATTTATTATTTTATTATTATTTTTTCTTTTTCTGTTTTCGTCTAGAAAAGGAGATGACATTTTAAAACTGGAAAAAGAGAAACGATGAAAATGAACGCGTATCGAACTCCGAGAAATTTATACAATTTGTTTGAAGTAGTAAATATTCATATTTTTAGGAATCAAAAATTAAGCGACAACAGGAAAAGTGCGCTGAAATAAGTAGGTATTTTTGTAATATATTTCACACAACAGTTTTAAAATATGAAAAAAAAACAAATCTTGAACAAAAAATGGAAATATGGAAACGAACATGGAATCGAAATTCGGAAAAAATATTTTTTTTTATAAAGTAAATATTAAAATAAAAAAAAAAATACACGAGGGGAAAAAGGGAAAGGTATCCCGAATAAGTGCGTACGTTTTCCTTTTTTTGTCATTGAAGCCGATGCGGCATTTTAAAAATGTGGAAAAATAGAAAACTTGAAAACTGACGCAAATCGAGTTTCAGTTATAATATTTTATGAAATTATACATATCAAGATTTTTCGAACGAAAGACAGTTATGGAACTGGGAAGGTACAGCGAAAATTTTCTTTTTTTATACTAGGCAACCGTCAAAACCCGAAAATTCAGAAAAAACAAAAACTTCATTTATCTGTTTGAAGATCGGAGGAAAGCCCAAAGAAGCACATGTGCAATCGGCAGAGCGAAGGAATATCAACATTTTGCGGCTTTCATTATGGTTTTTAATTAATGTCCCGGGTAATGATAAAAAAAAATCTTAAATCTACCTTCAAAGTGCATAACTTCAGACATAAAGCTGCCAAATTTTGTAGCCTGCTTGCATTGATGTCTTCACAGCACAGCACACATGCATACAAAGCCATTGAGATAAACGTCTATCAATATTATTATAAATATACGTATGTTAGGGTTCGTGTATTTAATTCATTGGATTCGTTTATGAACCCTCGTCATACTAGATAGATAGCAAAGGTCTCAATTTAGAACAAAAGTAGCTTTGAAGACACCAACCAGCACTGTAAAAAAAATCTGTATTTTTTACAGAAAAAACTGTTTTGAAGAAAAACAGCTTTTTCTGTAAAAAAGAGGGATTTTGTAATTTTTACAGAAAAAATCTATATATGTTTAGAAAAACTGTTTTAATGTAAAAAAGTCCTTCCGGCCAGTGCCGGGAGGAAGAGGTAGCTTTCATAATCCTTATTTTAAAAAAAGACAACTTATATCATGCAAACACACGAAGCTCAATTTAGTGGAAACCGAATATAGGAGATTCAATACTAATTTTTATCAATACTAAATCATTATGAATGAGAATTTCGCGAAATTAGTCAGCTTTATCCAAGCTGCTTTTCTTTAAAGTAACTTATATTTCGCTGCCAAATTCGGCAATTTCTTAAAGTGCCTGTCATTTTAAGACAACATGGTGGATGAGGCTAAGCAGTGAACTTGGTTGAGACCTTAGTAATTGCAGTGCACATGCTCACTCACATCGGAATCGGTTAATATATAGGAGTGCTGTCGCATGCAAAAAATCAGATTTTTCAAAATGTCAACCACAATACAAATTGAAACTGCTATATCTGAGACATTTTTAAAGGTAAAGACAAACAAAAAATGCTCCTGAATCCTTATATCAAGATCAAATACTTAAGAAAGAAACCTTTTTCAATTTCTAATTTTTTTGCACCTCACTTTAAATATATATATATATATTTTTAATTTATTGGCCGCCATTTTGAAACAAGATGGCTGATGAATCTGGCCAGCGAACTTGGTCGAGGTGTTGATGTATACTATCCACATGCCTTCTTACATCGAAATAGGCGAATACGTGTGTTATCGCGTGACAAATACAAGATCGTTTCAAAATGTTACCCATGCTAGAAATTCAAAGTGCTATAAATCAACCATTTTTTAAGATATCAACAAAAGAACAAATTTTCAGAAACAAAAACTGCTCCGGAATCTTTGTATCAAGGTCAAACACATAAAAAAAAATCTTTTTCATTTTCCAATTTTTTAATACCTCATTTTGAATTTTAAATTTAATTTTTTTTAATGGCAACCCTTTTGAAACAAGATGGCGAATGAAGCTGGCCAACGAACTCGGTCGAGACATTGGTATGTACTATGTACAGACCAATTTACATCCAAATAGTTTCATAAATACGCCTGTTATCGCGTGACAAAAATCAGGTCGTTTTAAAATGTCAGCCACAAGAGAAATTCAAAATGCTATTACTCAGCCATTTTTTTTTTAGATATAGACGAAAGAAAAACTGTTCCGGAATCTTTGTATTAAGGTCAAACACATACAAAAAAAATCTTTTTCATTTTCCAATTTTGTGGTATCTCATTTAATTTTTTTTAAATGGCCGCCATTTTGAAACAAGATGGCGGATGAAACTGGCCAACGAACTCGGTCGAGATATTTGTAAGTACTATGTACACACCGAATTACATCCAAGTCGGTTCATAAATACGCCTGTTATTACGTGAGGAAAATCAGGACGTTTCAAAATGTCAGCCACGCTAGAAAATTCAAAATGCTATAACTCAGCCATTTTTTAAGATATAGACAAAACAAAAACTGCTCCGGAATCTTTGTATAAAGGTCAAATACATAAGAAAAAAATATTTTTCCATTTTCAATTTTTTGGTACCACATTTCAAATTTTAAATTTTTAAAAAAATTTTAAATGGCCGCCATTTTGAAACAAAATGGCGGATGAAGCTGGCCAACGAACTCAGTCGAGTGATTGGTATGTACTATGTACACACTGAATTACATCCAAATCGGTTCATAAATACGCCTTTTATCGCGTGACAAAATTCAGGACGTTTCAAAATGTCAGCCACGCTAGAAATTCAAAATGCTATAACTCAGCCATTTTTTAAGATATAGACAAAACAAAAACTGCTCCGGAATCTTTGTATAAAGGTCAAATACATAAGAAAAAAATATTTTTCCATTTTTAATTTTTTGGTACCACATTTCAAGTTTTAAATTTTTTTAAAAAATTTAAATGGCCGCCATTTTGAAACAAAACGGCGGATGAAGCTGACCAACGAACTCGGTCGAGACATTGGTATGTACTATGTACACACCGAATTACATCGAAATCGGTTCATAATTACGGGAGTTAGAGTATGACATAGGTCAGATATATATATATATATATATATATATATATATATATATATATAAATATATCAATTTTGAACGGAGGGTGGTTTCGGGGTCTGGGGGTCATGATCGATGAAAATATACCAAAATTTTTTGCAATCGCTTTCCTCCGAACGGCTGCAATAGGTACAAGAAAGCTACCCAATTATCCATTGTTTTAAGTAGATAATTTTAACCACTTAAAAATAACCACACCATTTTATCCACTGGTTTTCCACTGGCGCCAAAATTGACAGTTTTTTTGTGTCAGTTTGAGATATTTCTTTTTTACAGTGAGGGAATTCACGAGAATCGAACGACGCGCATTACAATGCATATATTGATAAGTCCACATCGCGACCGACGCCACAGGCGCATAGGGGTACCTACACTCTTAAAAAATCCGTGAATAAATGTTTTTTCCCGTTGCTCTTTTCTCATTAAAATACAAAAATTTTCATATGGATTGACGAATATCTCCTCAAAATACTGAAACTTCACCGATCTGATGTAAAAATTAAGTTAAATCCTCCAGTTTTAACTGCATTTTCAACAAATCCCATTGGTGCTCCGGCAACTGCCAGCACTTTTTCGTTTTGTAAACGGAAATGTTATGTACGTATGTCCTTTTTTCTTCAAATCACCGAAACCTTGCGAATTTAAGCTCAAAATATCCTGAAATCCCCCAATCAAAAGACGGAAATTCGGTAAAATAGTAGAAAAAATTCTTCAGATCACTGGGGTGTTCCGGCAGCTGTGTTGCCTGTACTTTTTATGTTTTTTTCACTAAACCTTTTTAGAGAGTGAACCACAATCATATAATCAAACTTAGTTTGAGTGTGAAATTCCAAAATCACAAAACGAAGCTGTGGATAATACTGAGTGATTCGCGAAAATTCGGCCCGCCGGAAAACGCCTTTGTAACCGATGTAATTCATAGCTGCAATTCTACGATATTTTATGATCACTATCTTTAAATAGAAATTTTCTCTTATTTAACCTTAAGAGATAATAAAATAAGCAGAAGATTATTTTTAAAATATAGTGGTGACAAAAATTTGTAGAAGTTTTTCCATAACATTCGGACACAAATGCTTTTTTGTAAGAGGCATGCATGTTCCATTACTGCAAAAATATTAACTAACGATTTAAGGGAAAACTTTACAAAAAATTAATATTACTAAAATCGAAACTGAAAAAGTAGTTTTTTTTAAATTTATTTATATAAATAAATTTTATATAAATTCCAAACAACTCTTGCTTCATTTATCGCATGCTTTAACTGAAATAATGCATACATCAACTAGTGTGTTTTAGTTAATAGAAATGTCTGAATTTTTGAAAGAAAGAATGATTGCAGAAAGAATGATGTACAGTCGTGGAAAAAAAAAAGTAAACACCCCCCACTAACTCCTCAACAAATTATCGTAGAAGAAAGTTACTGGTACAGAACGATTGGAAATAATGTCTACTTTTAAATGATATGGATAAAATTTGCTTAGGGCGCCATCTACATATTAAAACGAACCATAACTTTGTTTTTTTCAATAGCAGTACACAATTCTGACATCATAAATGAACTCTACATCCTCCAATTAGCCTAAAAACGAATTTTTATGCAATTAGTACCATATGTTTCCGAGAAATTAATTATTATAAAACGAGCGTATTTTAAGGGCTGTATCCAAATTGAAGTTCGGAAATCGATTATTAACCGAGAGAGCCCCCATTTTGATCAAGGCACCTTAAGAAGTCAATGAAGCCTGCTAGATTACAATACAGCAGGGGAAATTTCAAAATATCTAGTCACTTCTATTACAGACGGCCCTTTAAACCATCATTTTGCCGTTTTTTAAGCATAATTTGAAAACTACTTGGAAGAAAAATGTGAAATTTAGGATTTACATAAAGCAGGACTTAATAAATCTAAATCCATCAAAAAAATTGTAGGTTGCAATTCATAATTTTTTCGAATATTAATTTCATAATTCATAATTCATATCATAAAATTATGAAAATTTCAAATTCAGCGTATTTATGTTTGGGTATATTAGTATTATTGCTGCAAAAAAAATTAGCACATTAGGAGCATAATTTCTGGAGATATAAATAAAAATATGAAAATGTAATTTAACATTAGAAGCACTCAATTTTGAATGTTTATAATTCAAAAACTTATCATTCTAATAACTTGAAATTCGGTGTCTAGGCATAATTTGAACCGAAGATTTGAAATATCTTGTTAAAATTGGGTATTGTCATTGAAAAAAATTGAAGTTTGGTTTCGTTTTAATATGTAGATGGCCCCCTAAGCAAATTTTCTATACATTATTTAAAAGTAGACTTTATTTCCAATCGTTCGGTACCAGTAACTTTCTTCTACGATAATTCGTTGAGGAGTTAGTAGGGGGTGTTTACTTTTTTTTTTCCACGACTGTACATTAACCTGATAGGAAACATTCAAAATAAATAAATTTAAATAAAATATATTTAACTGGCAGTTTCTTATTTCAAAATGTACGACATTGCTGGAAAATTGTGTCACGGGCATTAAATATATTTTGAGAAACTCAATTGCAATCTCTCCGTAAATTTATAATAAATGAAGGTGTAAAAAAGGTAACAAACAATGTGCAAACTTTGTGATAATATTGTTGTTTTCTAATAAAAATCAACAAACAAAACAATTATGATTGCTTCCTCTAGAACAACCGATTAGTTAAGACTGAACATAACGTTAACCCATTATCCACTGGTGTTGCGTTGACGCAACATTCAAAATAATTGCTCAAACTTAAATTAATTACTTTACCACCTCTATTTTAGTATTGAAAATATTGCCTTATTTATTGGCAGGAAATTTTCTATTTTAATAATGCGAAAATTGCCTTTCTAAATTTGCGGTGGCAAACGATATTCAACAAGAAATTATTTATAGTTTTGGCGGTTAATGATTTAACTATGTTCAACATTTTTTTTCTGATACATTTTATTTTGTTGGACAAAAACTCGCTGCACTTATCAAAAACGTATCTAGAAATTACAAAAAGAAATGTTAGTTACCCTGTTTTACACCTGAGCTCCTGAAATATATTTTCAGTCAACTAAAAAAAAGAGTAATGTTTTACTTCAAAGAAAGTATTCTTACCTGCAAAGTAAGCCACAAATGCTATTAATAATGTTGTTAGGAATATAAGAACAATAGTAGCGATCTTCCAGGAACACCTGTGGGCACATGTTTTTTGAAAATGGAGTCGGGAACTGTTGATTGCTGCTGAAGTGAATTTGGAAGGGGAGGCAAATGGAGGCCTAGTAGGACCAGGGGCCGTGGGCGGCTGAATAAGTTGAGGATTTACGCAGTTTGCTATAGGGACCATAGGCCCTGTAGTAGAACTAGGAGTACTACAATACACTGGTAACGGATTACTGTAAGTAGGGCCTCCAGGACCTGTACCACCAGTGCTACACGTTAACGGATTTCCTCCACTGTTTTGATGGGAATGAGAGGAAGGGTTATTAACTCCGTTTCCAATGGAAGAGTTCTTTATTTCTTCGGATTTCGGCAGTTGTACTTGTTGTGGCTGACTGTATATCCTAGAAAGTGGTACATGTGAATTAGAAACACTTTGAAGCTACATAAAAACATCTTTAACAAAGTACAAACGTAGCATTTTAATATTAATAAATTCAGGTAAATAAAGTGATAATTATTCTATATTTTATTACATCTAACAAAAAGTACGGAAATACCATCTATTTATCCCGACGAGAAATGAAATAAATACAACAAATGTTGTGCACGAGTATATAAAGTTGTGAAGCTGGTAAAACTTTTTTCCTGAAATATTCCCAAGCATACCTATAATACTTTGACACAAAATAAATTACAAAATAATCATACAATTATTTTATATAATTTTATTTCTACAAATGGTATTGGTATACAATATGAAATCACTTTCTATTGAGATATTCCGTAGAAACATATGGTTCATACTTTATAATTTCACATTTAGTTTTTATGATTGCCTTTATTCTATCAGATATAGACATAAATGAGATTCACACTTAATTGTATCGATGACTGGATTGTTTTCCACACAGAGCCAAAGCACTCTGTGTGGAAAAGCTGGAATTTAAACACCATTCATCAAAATGTACCATACATTTTTGATAGGATTGACACGTGGACTGTATGCCGGCCACTCCACTGGAAGGTTGCTACTTCCAGAAAGAAAATATTTCACAGTCCGGGACCTCTGGGACAAAGCACTGTCAGCCATAAATGTAAGATATCTATCTCCAAATTGATTATCTAGGTTAGGTCAGAAAATTTTCCAAAATTTAAACATATTTCTCTGAATTTCCATTCCCATTCACTAAACACGGTCTTACATGCTGCTTAGAAAACTTTCAGCTGCAAATCCTGATTAAACATGAGATCTTATAACGAAAATTAGGAACTCTTTTCACTTTCCTTTTAATTTTTCAAATTCTATACGAATTTACCTCTGTCGTTAATCTCACCAATACACATTCTTTTTCTATCATTGAAAGCCACTTTACTCCAGCCATCAACCAACTACTAGTTCCGTTATTCTTTGTTCCATCGTAATCTGTCTTGTTTGTGACTTTCTGACATTATGGGTTCTGCGTTAGCTTTGAATTAATAATATCCAGATTCATTTTAATCTGTTGGACAACGTTCTGTTTGATACATTGGCCTTGGGTGCGTTTTCCGTTTGGATTTAATATTTTTAGATGTTTTCCATTTCATATTCTTTCTTATTTTATTAAAACCGCTATCTTAATGTGGTGATGTAGTTCGTGGTCTACAAGAACGGGGGTAGTTTTTGACGCTTTTAAGCTTTATTAGCTTTCTCGAAATTTTCGAAACAAGTGATTGTGAACATGAGAATGCCTTTACTAGATCTCTCTGCGATTTTTGTTACTTTAAAAACTTTGGAACTCTCTTTGGTTTTCAAATCCACGTCTGCTACAGGTGCTATTTCATTTGATGGCGAGCAAAGAAAAAAATTGTTCTCAAGTCAAGTGAAATTACACAAAACCATTACATAATCAGAGCTACTAAGTCTCCGAATGTTTAAATACTAGTATTTTGGTAAAGAAAAATTTCGTTTTATTTAATCTCAGAATTATTCGATTAAATAAAGCAACAATTTCTACACAAAAAATCTAGTAATAAAAAATCCAGAGACATGGCCATCCCGGGCAAGTAATAGAAAATATATAACCTATTATACATCACTTATTTTGTAATTTGATTTGTGTCTGTGTATTGCAGGGGTGACTGGGGGCTGACGAAACACTGAAGCTATCAGAACAAGTGGATTTTCTCGAAAAATAAATTGGTTAAATGTCCAGGCTTTTGACAATAGGTAGCAGTACAAGAATTACACATGAAAACGTATCTCCATTAAATGATTGCAAAGTAAGAAGCAAATTATTCCTACTCATAACAGTGAAAGATCTCTTTACTTTTAATAAATACTTTTCTGATAATTTAAAAAATCTCTTTTTAATAATATTTCATGTTATTATGAAACTTTTAATCAATGCCATTTATTTGGAATATCCGTTTTGTGTTAGTGATAAAAACTTCTAAACCAATGTTAAACTTACACTAAACTTTTTACACTTTATTTGCACTAATCATAAATAGTGTTTCAAATAGTATGGGGACTAATGGAACTTGGTCAGATTGGGGGACACGCAAAAAGGAATCATATAAACATGGAATCTAATATGTATGTTTAATGATGGATTTTGGATGCAAAGAAATTAATGCGCCTTATTCTTTTATGTCTGTTAAAATGAATATAGTTTTACCAAATTAACTAACAATAAAAGCATGACAAGGTAATAAAAATGTCAATCCATTTTGTTTTAGTGATTTTTACAAAATAAGATATAAAATTTAATTTTATAAATAAAATTTTGTTTGTGAAATTTATAATAGCTCTGATATGACTGTCGAATTAGCTTAATTAATAAAAAAATATGTTTAATTAATGTGTTCAATTAGATCCATGGCAAATCCTCTGAGACAGGGTATGATAAAAAAAATCATTTTGCAAATAAAAGCTATTCCTCTTTCATTTATGAAGCTATAAATGGTATATATTATCTATTAA
Organism: Maratus speciosus; assembly: GCA_963932465.1. Lineage (NCBI taxonomy): Eukaryota > Metazoa > Arthropoda > Arachnida > Araneae > Salticidae > Maratus > Maratus speciosus. Next base: position 115,272,331 of record OZ010796.1, on the reverse strand, counting down.
TAGAACACTGCAAAGAAAATTAAAAGTAAAACATCTGTCAAAAAAAAAATCTTGGAATTTTAAAAGTTTCAGTTTCTAAATGTATAAAATGTAAAACATTTCCCATTAGCTTTCAATCTCCCCTGGTAATGTTAATGATCGCTCATTTAAAAAAAACATATAGCAGTTTTTCAATTAGAAGTTAAGTGCATATATATTTTTAGTTGTCTTAAAAGGAATTCTGATTCCATGTTTTTTGACACGTGTAGTAATAAAATTACACGATTGCATAAATGGAATTACTTAGCAGGATTATTTTTCGGTGCCTGAGACGATTAAAAACGACATTTTACGAACGGAAATTAGAGCGAGCTGTCAAAAATGTATTTCTTTCTTTTTGCATGTGCAAACAAGGGGTTATATCTCACGTCCATTTTTTAAAAACTATTTTCGGGATCATAAGTTTTTACATGCCATCTATCTGATTTCATCGAAATCAAAAATGGTGCAGCATGGAATGACTAGATATCAGTATGAATGAGCTTTTATATTAGGTGTTCAAACAGATAATGATATCTCAAAAATATTAGTATCATAGATATATCCCAAAGGGATATTGTTCAAGGCATTCTACGAATTTGAATCAAGTCTTAAAAATATGAACTAAAAGTAACTGATGTTTTCTGTGAAAGTCGTACGTAAAATAAGCAGCATCTTCGAATTTCTATTTATACACATGCGTATATTATACCGTTACTGTCGCCTTAAAACACTTTCGCAATTTCGCATTGACTGCAGTTAAGGAATTTAAATTTTCTACATTTGTATATATTTATTATATGTGTAACTTTCATGACATGTGTAAATTTCATAATTTTATCATTATTATTCCAGGTGTTGCTATTCTCATACTGCAGAATCTAGAATTTGGAGAAATGTATTTCTAGTGAATATTTCAAACCAGCGATGTATTCATTCTAGACCGAGATTTACCGGCCTAGAGGTTCGGCGTGCGGACGGATTAACATCTCTCTCCCTGTCTGTACTTTTGTCTCTCCCTCTCTTTCTCGGTTGTTTATTTACCTTCAATTTGGAACGAATATGCTAATCACAGCTTTTTTAGATGCGTTTGTATTTATAGAAATGCGTAGCACCTATAGACATCGTCCGGTCCGTCCGCTGTCTACATATAACAGCTCAAAAACTACCCAACCAAATGGTTTGAAATTTAATATACAGGGTGTCCGGTCTCAACGGTGTCCAATGGCTAATTCCTAAACCATTAGTCATAGACATATAGTTCCAATTACAAAAATGTTTTAAATCAGGTAAAGAAATATTTTAAAAGCGATTTGGGTTAATAAAAACATTTCTTAAAAAATTACGAAATTTAAATTTTTATAAGGTTCCCCGGTCCTATAAGTTATATTTAGTAAAGTTTTCCTATTACACTGACAAGTGAGACAAAAAAAGTCCTATTCATATAACACTAAAAATGAGCGAGTTATGAAACTTTAAAAATGCATGACTTATGCCACTTTTCTGCTCTGAAAACAAATGAGTTCGGCTTGGCTTTGAGGGGTCAGATACCAAGTGCTTAAAGTATTCGAAGATCTTATTTCATGTGTATCTGCGCTTTGAAAAAAATTGTACAAGTATTAGGATTAAATTAACATTCATTAAGTTTCAGATTCGCTAAAATAACATGTTTTATTTTGTCAGGATTTGAGACTGTTTCTTTTGTGATTTCTTTTAACAAAAATTATGTTATTTTTATAAGTTTTTATGTTACTTTCAAAATTTGTCAAAATTTGTACTCGAAATTTAACTCACTTTTAAATATCCCATCGAGATTACATTTTACATATTAGCGCAAATCCAATAACAATCTAATATTATTATGATTTTTGGTGGTTACCATTTATACTTATTTTACAGGATAACACAAAAATTTCGGATAGATTATCACCAAGAAGTTTAAGAAAAAGTTTTACATTAGATAATACAAAACTGCGATTGTTTTTTATCTTTTATGTATTTTTTAGCACTGAATCCAAAAATTACATTAATTTTTAACCATCATGTCAGGATATTTCGCAAATCATAAATTGTCAAATTTAAAGAATAACAAAAATCGGATATTATAAAGTAGAGGAGATGGTTGTGTTTCTTAACTTTTGATAACTGATATTTACGTAATTTTTAGCACTGAATCTGAAAATGACCTTCATTTTTAACCATCACGTTAGAATATTTTTGCAAATCGTAAATGTGTAAGTTAAAATTTAACGAAAATCTCATACTATAAAACATATGTAAAACTTTTTTTGTTTTGTTTTATTTTATTTTATTTTATTCAATAATTTATTCGATATTTTTGCTTATCCTGGGATTCTTACAGCTAAATAGCTGAGTGATCCGATGAGGTGAGGGAGGAGATTGAATTTTAACTTTGAAAATTGCAAAAAATCCTGATGTGATGGTTAAAAATGAAGGTCAATTTCAGATTCAGCGGTACAGAATACATAATAATCAATTATCAAAAGCTAAAAAACATGACATAACCCAACTTTTGCAGGCTAGTGTAATCTAATAATATTTCAGGATGGCGAGTGGTCAGGGAAAAACGCAGTTAAAAAAAGTGGAAACTACCAGCATTTTTTTTCTAGAAAATACTTGGAATAATATAAAGGGATTAAAGAAGGCGAATCCATCTTTAACAAAATACTGGTATTTAACACCCTTTTTTACTGTGTTTTTTCCTGACCACTCGCCACCCTGTATTTTAAAATACGTATCATTTTGTAAAGAATTGTGGCTGTTAATTTAGCATCCTTTTATTTAACAAAAATTCTACTTTTTCATTCTGCTTAAATATTTATTACAAATTGTATATTTTGCATTCATTTTTCAGAATGATTAAAGATTTCAAATTTATATTGCAATGTTAATTTTACTCTCAACCATTTTTAAATATATATGACGAAATTATCTTTCGACTAAATTTGTGAGTGACCCCCAATTTGCAGCAAAATATATGCTCCAACTTTAAACAGCTATTACTCGGTCAATTTTAATCGTAGAATAACGGGACTTTTTGTGTATTACTTGTCAGTGTAAAAGGAAAATTTTACCAAATATAACTTATAGGATCGGGGGACCGTATAAAAATTTAAATTTCGTAATTTTTTAAGAAATGTTTTTATTGACCCAAATCGCTTTTAAAATATTTCTTTACCTAATTTTAAACATTTTTTGTATTTGGAACTATATGTCTATTACTAACGGTTTAGGAATTAGCCATTGGACACCGTTGAGACCGGACACCCTGTATAGTATTGTTGCAAAATTTTGTAGAGTCATTTTAAATTTTATGAAAATCGAATCAAAACTTAAAAAGATATTAATAAAATTTTTCTTTATTATGGTAAATTCCATCATACGTAATTAATTCATTGATATACCATGATAGGTAATCATTCTAGGTTGCCATGGAGATGGCGCTTTATTTAAGATGGTGTCCTGTTATTTCTGTATTACTGAAATTAATATATAGAATCGTAATAAATTTTTTATTCATGCATTTTTGCATAACAGTGCAATAGCTTTGCACCAAGATTTGAATATTTATAAAAACTAGTTTTAGTATGAACGACATCATTTGCCACGTTTGAAGTACAATTTCCCATTTGTTTGATTATTAAGTAATTTTTTTTTAACATTTCCCTTGAAAATACGTTGATAGACGTCTCAAATAAATCTGTTAAAATCACGCAAATAAAACACACAATGATGAATGAAGTATCATTCGAAAAGCGTTTTAACAAGTAATTTACATGGTACACTCATATGGCTTTAAACTACGTTGTTTGAAAAAATTGCAGTTATTAAATATTAATGGAAAACATGGCAGCAAATAATCTCAAAGATTGCCATGCGAAAGCCTTGCACTTCTCCACCGGTCTCTGTTAAACTAGATCTAATTGAAAAAAATTATGTAATGTACGCCATACATTATTTTCCATCAATGCATTAAAAAAGTAAGTAAGTAAGTGGCAAGTAGTTTTTTCTTGCGTAATAACATTTCGAGCTTTCAAATCCCCAAATTCCTTTTTTAACGCGTTCATTCGCTAAGAGGACTCAAGACTCTTCATGCTTCAACATTTTTGAACTTTTAATTTTTTTTAATGTTAAACAGCTATTTTGCCTGAACATGTTGATATGTTTCCTTGAAATTCCCATGAGAACAGAAGTTATGGCTTTTAGAATTATACCCTCTGAATAGCTGAAGCTGCGTTTCACAAACTTTGAAGTCATTTTTCTCAAAATGACGTTTTTGGGCATAACGGGAAGGATATCTCAAACACTTCTAAACATTTTTTCATGAAATTTTCAAAATATATGGTTTATTTCAGTCTATGTAAACTGAACATAAAATTTATTTTTTCTGGTTCAAAAAAAAAAATTGTTTTTGGTAGTTATACTGCTTAATTCTAAACATTAAGTAACAACTAAATACAAGTTTGCATTAAAAATATAAAAATGCTTTAAATACAAATGTATTTAGGTTCAGGCTAATTATGACAATCTGAAGTATGAGGCTCTAAAATTTTCATTGACGTTTCAAAATTTATTTTGTATTCCTGCGCGTAAGCTGTCATACCAATTTTCTGCTCGACAAATGTCTGACAGTTTGAAGCCCTCTATAAATATTAATTCTGCATCTTGTAATTTTTTAAATGTGTGAAATGAAAGATACTTATATCTTGCATTCCTCTAAAAATTATGTTTTAAAATCATAGAAATTTAAAGACATTAAACGTTGAAAATGCTCTTTTTTTTCATTTTTCCCAATTTTAAAAGACCTGAGACCCTTTAAAACGACAATGGTATGTATTTTGATTTACAAATGATTTTGATAAATAAATATTTTGATGTATATATGTTATGTATGTTATGTATGATGAATAACATACATACCCTTTAAATATTACAAGGCCGATTTTAGAACCTCATTACTTTTGGTTTTCAAATCGATATATATTTTAAATTTACTCTATTTTACTATCGTAAATCGTAATTACAGTGCATTTTAGAACAACTTTTAGTAAAAACCTTAAAAACTTTTCCTTTATAAAACGAATATTAAAAGGTAGATTGGAAATAGTTTTCTAAAGCGGAAAAGTAGCACATATTTATATAGAGAATTTTCTCCGAGAGAACCTTTTTCGCAGAAAGTGGATTTGTTTTTATAACCGATTTTTATTTGATGCTTTACAAAGGAATAAGATCATAATACTAGCGATTTGAGTATGGACGTGACCCGCAAAGAGTATTTCTATGAATTCGTGATTGCTGGAAAAGAGGAGAAAATTGCCAAAATATATATATCACATAAAATAGCATTAAAGTCTTTAGACTTTTATCTGTTGTTCCGACTCATATAGAATATCCACTAGAGTTTTTTCCATGAATTTTTTTGTACATACGGTAGAGTTTTTTGCTTTAAAATAATCTACAGAAATACGAATTTAATAATCAGGTATAAAATGAGAATTTTTTTACAGACTGATTGAAAACGAGTGCTATTATGAATGTTTTGTTTTTTCTGTTTTAAGCAAGAAAGAGAAGGTTAAAATATAAAGTTCGTTAAAACTGAGATACTGTAGTTACAGTAATTTATACTTAAATTTTATGATGCAATGCACCCACGTTGCAATATCATAAATAAATATTGCTTGATATCAAAATTTATTTGTTCGGGCACATTTTTAACAAAGTATAGAATAGTTTATTTGTTTGATAGCAATTTATTTGTCAATACGCAGGTCTGGTTAGAAGCGCTAATGACTAAGTGTATACAGAGAACGGTTAATACAGCTGTGAGAAAAATAAAGCAACATATTATATCGAAGAATGCATTAAGTTGTAACAATGAAACCGTTAAATGTATTAGAAAACAGTAAAGATTTATTTAAATTGTACATTCTTTCTTTAGAATTAGAAAAAAAGCGAACTAAAAAAAAAATAAAAATCAATGGTATTTCATTTCTCAGAATTAACCTTACTAGACCGTTTTCACAAATGACTGTATCCCTCCCCGTCCGGATGTTTTTTTTTTTTTTAGGACAACAAGACTTTCTTGTGGAAAATATCAATAGCGTTGAAATCTACGTGTGTTCAGGAAAGTAACAACACGGTCAGACAAATTAGGCATGAAAACAAAATATACAACCCTGAACCTTTTGAAATGTATGAATGATACTTTGTTCTCAAAAGAATAAAAGTCTGGTTGTTCAAATCCAATATTTAATTTAACATTTTTATTATTTTTCAATTGCGGTTTTCAACATTTATAAAATATTTTTTGCTGCAAATATTTAATTTATTCTGGAATGTAGCATGAATATTTGAAGTGGACTAACGAGTGTCCTGCTAGCAGACCTAACCTGATAACTTGTGTTTTTTCTTTTGAGATTGAGCCATGGAGCATATTTAGAAGACCCTTTCAAAAGCTCTTGATGAACTCAAGAAAAGATTCCGCGATGCTTTAACGCAGTACTCCACGATTTCTGAATAAAATCTGTCGCTAATGTGCTATTTATAGAGATACATTGCTAATGATGGTGTTTGTGTTGGATTTTAAATGTATTACTTACAATGGTAATGAGTATCCTTAAGCTCCCATAGACATTTACATGATACATTTATATACCTGGTGTCCCAAAAATGACTGATGAATTTTAAAATTCAATAACTTCCAAAAGGTGACATATATTTAAAAAATTCTTGCAGGAGGGTATGTACGATTACAGGAGTTTTTGTACTGTGATTCTTGATTTTAGTTCGAATTTCAAACAATAGATGGCGCTGAGAGTAATAGAAGCTCAGTACAAGCCAGATTTTTGGTACTTCGGGATCCATCCAATACATTTTAATCTCCCTTTTTTCGCATGGAAGAAGAGAGAGACCAAAAAATCGAGCCTGGATATGGCGGTTATTGCTTTCAGCGCCATCTATCGATGCTATTTGTAACTAAAACTGAGAATCCCAGCATAAAAACTCCAAACATCTTACATAACACTCCTGCAAGAATTTTTTTAATATCTGTGACCGTTTGCAAGTTATTGAATTTTAAAATCCATCAGTTATTTTTGGGACACCCGGTACATGCCGCTTAGACAGCAATTTAAATTAGGCATTGACTAATCAGACATCCTGTATAACTCGTCCTAAAGTGTTACTACTAAGTAATTACTAAGTAACTACTACCAGTACTACTAAGTCTAAACTACTAAGAGATGTGTTAAATGAATTTTAAACATTCTCTTTTTAATGATACTTTAAAAGTATTATTGGGGCATAATTAGGAATGGAATGCAGTAAAATATTTCATGTTAGAAACATTAGTTTTTAAATAATATTTTTAGAATTTATATTTCATATAATAAAATTCTGAATTTCAAATACTTAGACATTTATGAATCAGATTATAAGTCGCATGTTCACGCAAATTATTAAGGGGACAGCGGACACTGGAACACAACAAATTCGATTAAAAAATCGATTTTCCAATTTTTACGAATAAAGTCAAGTATGTTTTATTTAAATATATATGTATACGTATAGTAAGTGTTGTTTTATTATTATATTATAGTTTAACTTGTAAAACATAGTTTTAAATATGTATGAGTACTTTAAACGCTGTTTTCTTAGAAATGAAAATTTTTCATATTTATGAAATTTGAAATGTTCCATGCGCATCCCTAATTATCAGATTCTATTAAAAAATGTTTACTGTGCATCTCTCAAATAATAATAAATAAAAGTTAATATAAATACCTCTATTTAAGGAACATTTCAATGTTAAATTTTGCAACATACTACAAAAACTATCGTTATTTTACACGAAAAAGTAGAGTATTCTTATAAAATATATATTTTTCTTTTTACACGTTCAGTAAATAATTTACGCTAACTTTCTTTCTAATGACCGAAAAGTATCTAATATTAAAAAAAAAAAGCCATGTTATATTCAAAAGAAATGCGCACAGGGCATTTTAAAATCTAACAATTATTCGGTATTTTAAAATTTTAATAATTTAAAAACTTTTTATTATTTTAACGCTAAATTTTGAATTTAACTGTTTGAACGTGCCATTAATAAATCTACTAATTTTAAAGTGAATCTGTGGAAAATTAAAAGATTTGGTTTTTAACCCTTTATATACTGAATTATGAATTCATGAAAATGTTATTTTCTAAAGTATTTTTCGTGAATTGTTTAAATTACATTAGAAGATTTACGTAATCATTTAATAAATTTTAGAAGGATTGAAGGATTTAGAAGAATTAATTGAATTCGAATTTATAGGGATTTTGTGCGATATTTATAACCCCACTGAAATCTTTTATTTTAAATATTTTTCTTAGTATTTTGCAGAATTAGTAAATGTACAAATATAATGTTCTTCAATAGAAATATAGAAATATTTCCGAATTCTACCCCCCCCCCCCCCCACCCTCAACGCCAAGAAAGCTGAAAAGACGCAAAGGCAAAAGAAACCTTCCTTTACAATTATTTTTGCTTTGTGTAACCCATAATGCTTTTGAAACAAGATAAAGTAATGTATGTATAACTCATTCTAAACTGTATTACAACTAATCGATGTATTAAATGAATTTTATAACAAGTTATTTTAATGGTACTTATAAGTACCGTCAGTAGATAAAGTGTTAATGTCCACTGTACCCTTAAAAATATAATTATAATTTTAGAAAACATTAAAGAATATAACTCAGCATGATTTTAGTGCGTATTACCCTTAAAAAACTGGATATCGTTATTCAAAATTTATGTTCGTATAATATTTATTATGAAGACACATTCCAAAACCAAATGTATGCGTATTATTTAATAAAATTCTATTTTCTTATAGAATGGTAAAATTATCTTCATTTCTTCGGTAATTTTCGTCTGAAATAATATTTGAATGTTATTTATCTGATTGTTATTTATAATTAATTTCAAAAACTGTACCATTTTACAGAGAACTTAGGCAGATTTCAGAAGATGTTCAGTTTTTTTTTTTTTTTTTTTTTTTTTTTTTTTTTTATTATCTTTTTGGTCCGAATTAGGTATCTGTATCTGTATAATATTATTACTTGGAAAACACAATTGTTGATTTGACAGCAATTGATTACCGGATAATTTCGACTGGTGTTTAATTAATAAGGAGTGTTTTTTAACCTCTTACCAGGTCCCAGATAACCGGGCCGTTTTAGGGGTTAAAGTGCTTGGAAACGGGGCGAAATCTTGTGAACGCCACATGGCGGCTGTCTGCTAGATAAGCACTTATGCCGTCTTAATGGCAGCTTTGTTTTATTTTCTTTTAGTTCTATGTTGGCCGGTTACTGATAGTGGATTTGCTTGTTTAATTTTACGATACCTATACAACATGCCGAACATCCGAAGAGCGGCTCTCACGACTCAAGTTGGTCTCGTAATTTAGAACCTTGATCAGGTGACGAGACCTTCACCTGACTAGGAACCTCCAGAGATATAATCCATAGGGAACATGGAGGACTCTGCACCCGCGACGGATTTTACATGCACCAGACGCCATTAGCGGACATGGCGGATTTTTAGCCGGCGTATCCTGGAACCTGCGATCTTTTGGCTATTAGACCGATAATCTGCCAATTGGGCCACCGCTGCTTTGGATGTAGATCACTATTTCACAACTTTTTATCTAGCTGCACACTAAACTCATGAAGATTAAACATCCAGTGTTGATTTCTTTTAATACGTGTTGTTTCTTCGTTTTTGGTTTTGTCTCTATCAATGTTGATGTCATATTAGTTATGTTGGCTCTATTTTGGTAGTTTTTCTTTTAGTTTCCTTAATTTCTTTCATTTTCAACTTTGGTTAGTTTGACTCTATCGTGGATGCTTTTTATAGTAGTTTTATTCTGTTATGATGGTTATTCTGATTTTTTCACACTGGTTTTGGGGTCTCTATCACAGCGGTAGTTGTCATGTTGCGATTTTTTGCTGGGCTTTTGTCACAGTTGACAGTTGTCGTATTGCAATATTTCGCTGTTTTTTTTTTGTTTGTTTGTTTGTTTGTTTTTCGTCTTGAAGAGATCTTGGCTGAGGATGATGAAGAGATGAGGTTGTGATCATTTTACTCGTTTTGTTTTAGTACAGAAACACCAGACGCTATTGCCAATAAAGTTAATTGGGTGGCATGTGACGGCCAATTCTTGGTAAAGGTAGCTAAATAGGCAGAATCGGAAAATTCAAGCCCGAAGTTTTCGGTTCGACTCCCGGGCTGAGCATTGTTTTTTAGAATTACAAAAATATTAACTTGTAACATATATTTCCAGCTTTGAAAATCACAATAACAACATAACTGAGATGTAATGATTTTTTTCTTTTAAACGCAGAAAAATAGCGAATAATTAAACTGACCTACTACTGAAACAAAATTTCCATGTTTCAAATAATAAAATGTAAATATTTCTTATAATTTGGAAAGAAATTTAGTTTACATTCATTTACTATTAAAGTTGTATAAATGTCATTAAAATCTGACAGCCCACCTTCGCAAAATAGTTTGTGCAAACTGCACAATAAACATTCTAAATAAAAGGAATTAAACGTTAACTTTCCTATGTTGATCCGATAATTGAAGTTCCCTATCACACCTTTTACTCTATCCCCCCTTTTTTTTTTTTCATATCGCTTTTTCCTTATAACCTCTTTCGCACTATCATCTTTTCCCCTACTGCCTTTCCACCGCCTTTTTTTTCATTTTTTCCTTATCGCCTTTTACTTAAATTTTATTTCTTCCGTTTTTTATATTTTTAATTATTTTTTTAAATTTTCATTATAATTACTATTAATTTATTGTTATATTTCTTTTACATTTTCAATTTTATCCTTTTTTCTTTTTATTTCCACTTTTTTTTTCTATCGCCTTGTTTATTTCCCTTTTTTCCTCTATATACCGAATGTTTATTAAAATTCTAAATAAAAAATGTCAATATCTATGAAAAATATAATTTCTATATTTCAGCTCAAGACACGTAAGTTGCACTAATACGTGGCAGCAACAGATTTAACAGTTTATAGTTTGAAAAATGCAAAATCAGTAAGAGAATATAATTATTTATGAATTTTATTTAAAATATTTCTTCGTTAATGTTGAATATCATTTTTACGAGTCTTACAAATACTAAATTAAACTAATGAAAATACTAAATTAGCACTAATTGTGAAAAAAGATGTATTCTTCTTCTCAGAAGTATTACTACATAAATGGTTATTTATTTCGTTCCTTTTTAGGCGAGTTCGTAATTATATTAATACGTAGCACCTATAATCGTCGTCTAGTCTATCTGTCTGCCTGTCCGTCTGTCGGCATATAACAGCGCAAAATCTACCCAAACGAATGGTTTGAAATTTAATATATAGTATCGTTGCAGAATTTTGTCGAGTCATTTCAAATTTTATGAAAATCGAATCAAACTTAAAACGATATTAATAAAAGTTTTCTTCATTCTATTAAATCCTATCATACGTCATTAATTATTCATATACCATGATAGGTAATGATCTTAGGTTGCCATGGTGATGACGACCTATTTAAGATGGAGTCCTATTATTTCCGTATACCTGTATTTAATATACAGGGTGTTTCTAAACTCATGGTACAAACTTTAAGGGTAGGTAGAGCACACAGTAACAATCATTTATTGTATAGGAATGTATAGGACCGAGGGGTGCAATTAGGCCCCTTTTTTAATTTTCTAAATTTCTCATTCATACCAGAAAATTTTTATGCTATCCTTTTCTTGACATTTCTTAATTACTTAACAATAAAATTCTTTGAACATTTTTTGCATGAAATAGAAATTTTTGAATAAAAAAAAAAGCGCAAAACTGGCAAACTTATCAAACGAAATACATGAATAAACAAGTTGGAAATTGCTCGTCAAACGTGGCAAATGAGGTGCGTTCGTACTATAACTAGTTTTATAATTATTTTTTGCACCCCATATTGTACTGAATGTATAATTTTTTGCACTTCATAAAGCGCATAGTCTGATACATCATTAAAATGCACTTCCAATATTTTTTTCACATTCCCCGTAATAACGGAATACTTTTGACTGTCCCTGTAATTAAACTATACATCCGATTTTCCTAAAATTTGAAATAGCTCAACAAAATTTTGCAACAATTATATCTTTAAAATTTCAGACCATTCGGAAGGCTGTAATATCATTAAAATGCACTTGCAATAATTTTTCCCATTGGCCGTAATGTAAAGAAAAACTTTTGACTGTCCCTGTAATTAAACTATACATCCGATTTCCCTAAAATTTGAAAGGACTCGACAAAATTTTGCAACAGTTATATCTTTAAAATTTCAGATCATTCGGAAGGCTCTCATATCATTAAAATGCACTTGCCATAATTTTTCCCATTGGCCGTAATGTAAAGAAAAACTTTTGACTGTCCCTGTAATTAAACTATACATCCGATTTCCCTAAAATTTGAAAGGACTCGAAAACATTTTGCAACAGTTATATCTTTAAAATTTCAGATCATTCGGAAGGCTCTAATATCATTAAAATGCACTTGCAATAATTTTCCCCATTGGCCGTAATGTAAGGAAAAAATTTGACTGTCCCCGTAATTAAACTATACATCCGATTTTCATAAAATTTGAAATGGCTCGACAAAATTTTGCAACAATCATATATTTGAAATTTCAGACCATTCGGTTGGGTAGTTTTTGCTCTGTTACATGCGGACAGACGGACGGACAGACGTACGGACTGAACGACGACTATAGGTGCTACGTATTTATATAATTACGAACGCACCTAAAAAAAGATAAAATGTTTATTTACAATGTAATTTACAAGTAAATAATAACGCGTACAATAATATTACAATAAGTGTTCAAAATTGCGCCCACCAACTGTGAAACATGGTGAAATGATTGGCGTACACTTCTAAAGATGTCAGGCATTTCCCGCACACGTTCAGCAGCTTCGGATATGGAAGATACTAGATTTTCATCTGAGTCAACTGGAGTCTCATAAACAAGACTCTTCAGATGTCCCCATAAAAAGAAATCAAGGCTCGATAAATCGGGAGATCGCAGTGGCCAAGGAACTGGTCCACCACGCCCAATCCATCGAGTCCCAAATGTGGCATTCAGGTAACTGCGCACATCAGTTGTGAAGTGCGCGGGCGCTCCATCATGTTGAAACCACATCCGGTTACGAATGGCGATCGGAACATCTTGCAGCAGTTCTGGTAAAACATGTTGCAAAAAAATAAGGTAACAGCGACCACCCAGCCTCTTTGGTAGTAGCTATGGGTCAATCAAATAATTATTAACAATACCCGCCCAGAACTTTACAGAAAATCGTTGTTGATAAGCATGTGACCGCGTTGCATGTGGATTATTGGTTGCCCAAAGATGGAAACTGTACGCATTAAATAAACCCTCGCGTGTAAATACTGCTTCATCTATAAATAGAAAATGAGCAGTAAAGTCTGGCTGCAATACGTGTTGCTGCAAAACCCACTGGCAAAAGTTCAACCACAGAAGATAGTCTTCCGGATTCGAAGTTTGTACCCGTTGAAAACGGAAGGGATGAAATCGATTTTCATTTAACACCCTCCAAACGACCGGATGACTCACACCTAAATTCTGTGCAACAGCTCTTGAACTTGATTTGGTTCTTTCACTCAGAAAATTCAAAATAATTTCTTACAGACTTGCACTGTGTACAGCTCTTTCTCACCCAGCTTCCTGTCTAGTGACGTGGAAAGAACCTGTTTCAGGAAGCTGACGGTGTACGCGCTAAACACTCTATCATCAGGCATTCTTTTGCGAGGAAACTGCTCCTGATACATTCGTAGGGCAGCTCTGGCGTTGCCATTTGCACGACCATACATGAAATGCATGACGGCTTTTTCGGCATATGTAAAGTCTTCCATGGCGAACGATAGCACAGTTAAAAATGGCGATGTCTTCTACTTGAATGCATGGTATTGAACGGCGACCAGTCACTTACTGCCCTCTACCGCCAGTGGAATCAACCAAAAACTCATTTTCTATTTCAAAAAAATTATAGTTCTGTTTCTATTTTCAATTCAAAAAATTTCGATTTCATACCAAAAATTTTCAAAGAAGAATTTTATTATTAAGTAATTATGAAACGTCAAGAAAAGGATAGCATAAAAATTTTCTGGGATGAATGAGAAATTTTGAAAATTAAAAAAGGGGCCTAATTGGCCCCCTGGTGTTTTACCTTAATGCGTCACTTGGTCCCATACATTCCAATGCAATAAATGATTGTTACTGTGTGCTCTACCTACCCTTAAAGTTTGTACCATGAGTTTAGAAACACCCTGTATATAACTGTAATAAATTTTGTATTGATGCATTTTTGTATAACACTGCAATGGCTTTGCACCAAGATCTGAATATTTATAAAAATAGTTATAGTGCATACGCACCTCATTTTTTACGTTGGACGTACAATTTCCGACGTGTTTTAAATTTCTTTCACTGTTCGTAATCATCCATGTTTTACAGGCGAATAACTAAATCTGTATAATTAAAATAATTAATTTTGTAAACTTTGTAAAAAACAAAACTTTGTTTTTGTTTTTTACAAAGTTTTATTATTTTAATTGTTTCATATCGCCAGTTTTCGGTGCTGTTTCGCTCTAAATCTGTATACATTTTAAATACTCAAATGAAAGAACATAAAATGACACGAAAGTATGGTTTGCAATAATAACATTGTAAAAATTTGAGATTTGTTTAACAGGAAAAATATTTCAGGTGTTATTGTTAAACATGTTCACCAATAGAGGCGTTAATGAGACTGTATATTTTGGAAATAAGAGACTAAGGACGGTGATTCCATGAGTTGTTACTCGATTACATACTAACGTGATGTTGAGTCTATGAAATTCTTCAACGGAGAAATGGCAATGAACGCTGTGCGTAAATTCTGCAAGCAGATAAATGTAAAAAAGAAAATGTTTTCCCCGCAGATGGCTACGGAAGTTGAAAAACGAAAGGTGTAAATAAGGTCGTGTGTCAACCATAACTTGCCACGTGATTCTTTCAGTATGTTAAATTTCCTATTAAAAATATTAGTAAAACTATATTACAGTAACAACGAATCAGCTAGGCAATCTTTGTTTAAATTCCGGTAACATAAAAATGCGAAGAGCAGAAAATAGCCTTTACAGACACTGGCAAGTGGCAACCTAAAGTTAAAAAGTGAAAAATTTCTTTTCAAAATTTTCGTGTAAATTTCAACATTTTTTATCCTTTTTTTGTGCATAGGATATCAGACATCATCGGCTGCAGTTTTTTTTTCTGATGAAGCTTTTGGTTTCGGAAACGGTCACGAAATTAATCGAAAGTATCCTCAGAAAATAAATACAACCAAAATCAAAAAAGTACGAAGACACTATTTTAGACATCAACTTCAGCAATCTTATGCAAAAATATAAAACATATTTTTAAAAAAATGTTTCAATAGGTTTAAAATTATCTTGCGACTGTCTTGGTCCAGTGATTTGAAAATACATCCGTGTTCTCTTCCGTTTATGAAACGCCTTAGCTAATAAT
The DNA here is from genome assembly GCA_963932465.1 of Maratus speciosus. Taxonomy (NCBI): domain Eukaryota; kingdom Metazoa; phylum Arthropoda; class Arachnida; order Araneae; family Salticidae; genus Maratus; species Maratus speciosus. The sequence goes on along the minus strand of OZ010796.1, from coordinate 115,256,673 downwards.
GTTAAATTAGTTATAATTAACCGATCAGAAACTAATTTTGTACTCCAAATTTATGAATAAATCGAATAAAGATTTTACCAAATAGTCAATTCTTTTATAATCATAATCATGTGTATATTTTCGGAGGTTGTGTTTAAGTTAGCGCTTTCTATCGGTGACTTTTAGATTGACATTCTGTTTCTGTTGAAAAAATCCACATTTTGGCAATGCTTTATCACTAGAACTACCGGAAATTTGAGTCAAGTTTTATAAAAATATTTCACGCAAGAATTTTGAATTAAAATAATTTGACATTATTATTAACATTTTTCCTCTTTGTATCTTTTAAACTTATTTCATAATCAAATTTCTGGTTTGAACCGAAACATATTCATATGGTAGCCATCAAAATGACGGATCACGGTAGTTCTTGTGTTAAATGAAAATATAAGCTTACCAAAGGGCTTCAAAATTAGAGGACATCCTCAAATTTCGGGAATGTAGTTCACGCAGTTTTTGATTTAAAGCACTTGTTACATTTAAAGAAGGTTCATGTGACCTCTAAAAATACATATATAGCTTGAAAAGTGATAAATTAAAAAGCTGTGGAAGTTTTAAAAACGTATTGTTAAAATATCGTTTTAAAATGTCACCCTATGCAAACTGGATTTCCGTATCAAACTTTTCGTTCTTTATATTTTTAAAAATTTATATGGACTTCTGGACATTCCGTAAGCAACTCTATTTTTACATTGTATTATCCATATTATTTCATAATTATTCTATGGAAAAATAATTTGAAATCCTTCATTTCTAAGCATAACAATAATATCATCATACTTATTATTACATTTTTGTAAAAAAAAAAAATAAAATAAAAAAAAAATAGACATGTAATTTTCATTACAAATGGAATGAATTTAGGAAAAACGAACTTTAATTTTTCTGACAATAAGATCGGTATTTGTTTTTGTTACTGCACTGTTTTTTTTTTAGTTGGTAAATTTAGAAATATTCGATTATTAAAAATTTCTAGTTAATCGTAATTTTCATTTATAATTTATTTATAATTTCATACTAAAAATATTTTGTGAGCGAAATTTTCTCTCTGTCATTTCTGAAAGTTATCCTTCTCACGCCATCGTAAAAATGTCTCGAGTTATATATTTCTGTTTCAAACATAAGCTATTTTTTGCAGGCATTCCAATTCCCATCTTCTCCTAAAATGGGATTCTATATTATACAATATATACCTTTTGTCAGTAATAAATATCAGGAAACAGCATACTGAGGCAATGTCTTTTTCGATCCAAACAAAAAATATCCGAGCACATCTATATATTCTTAATTTATCTTTCTTTGGCTGTTTGCTTAAGACCAAGATTCCGGACGGAGACGCTAATCTTAGATCGCGTCATTAAGGTCGAATGCAAATGCACTGCGAAAGAGGGAACGAGCCATACATTGCAAGATTCCTCTAGTCTTAAATTGCTTTGAAAGCGCATTCAGTTCTGCAATAACACTTTTTCTTTTCTGACTTTTGTCGGCTGTTTTGAGAGAAGACAAACAAGTTGAGTTTGCAATAAATTGGGCAGACTGAGTAGCTTTTATCGGAACTGATGCTATGATGATTCGAGAATGGATATTCTTTAGCATTCGTGATTGTATCGCTAAAAATGCCTCTCGTCAAAGCTTCAAAATAGGAAAAAAAGAATTAGTCGAATAAGGGATTCTGATTTAATTCTGCGAGAGCCGAAGTAATTTTCGAAATATATGGATTTACTTCAGATATTTTAACATAAAGATTTTTTCACTGTCTTGAAATTTGTGTAACTCCTGATGAGAAGTAAGATAACATGAGATGTAAAATGTACAGATCATTTTATTCAAATCGCATTTCAATTTATTATCAAATTTATGGCTACGAAGGAAAACGTATATTTTGCCCTGTTTCATCAACAAGCAAATACTTTTGAAACTTGATATCTTATACTATAATGCGGAGCAAAAATTGTGTGTGAATGTATGTGTGTGTGTGTGTGTGTATGTAAATTTTATCTTAAAAACGGCTCTAACGATTTTGATGAAATTTTGTATTTTACCATTTTCGGGCATGATAAGACCATTGGGCTAGGTCACGTGTTCGAGAAAATTCGATTAGTGGGTCATTTTGGGTCGTAATGGGTCAAGGTCAAGCTAATTATATCTAAAAAAACGGCTCAATCGATTTTGACCAAATTTCACATTCAACCGTTTTTCGACACAAAGAAACTTTTGGGCTAGATTACATGTTCGAGAAACTTCGATTAGTGGGTCATTTTTGGGTCACTATGGGTCAAGACAGTTTTATCTAAAAAACGGCTCTAACGATTTTCACTAAACTCTATATTCTGCAGTTTTGGATTGCGAGAAAACTATTGGGCTAAGTCACATGTTCGAGGAAATTCGATTAGTGGGTCATTTTTGGGTCACCGTGGGTCAAGCTAAGTTTATCTATATAACTTCATTAACGACTTTGACGAAAATTTGCACCCTACTATTTTCGGGCACGAAAAGACCATTGGGATGGGCCTCGTGTTCGAGAAAATTCCAATAGTGGGTCATTTTGGGTCATAATGGGTTAGGGTCAAGCTAATTATATCTAGAGAACGGCTCAATCGATTTTGACTAAATTTTGTATCTGACCATTTTAGGGCACGAAAAGATCATTGGGATGGGACTCGTGTTCGAGAAAATTCGATTAGGGGGTCATTTTGGGTCATAATGGGTCAGGGTCTAACTAATTATATCTAGAGAACGGCTCGATCGATTTTGACGAAATTTTGTATTTTACCATTTTCGGGCATGGTAAGACCATTGGGCTAGGTCACGTGTTCGAGAAAATTTGATTAGTGGGTCATTTTGGGTCGTAATGGGTCAAGGTCAAGCTAATTATATCTAAAAAACGGCTCAAGCGATTTTGACCAAAATACCATCCAACCGTTTTTCGGCACGAAGAAACTATTGGGCTAGGTCACATGTGCGAGAAACTTCGATTAGTGGGTAATTTTTGGGTCACTATGGGTCAAGCCAATTTTATCTAAAAAACGGCTCTAACGATTTTCACTAAACTCTATATTCTACAGTTTGGGATTACGAGAAAACTATTGGGCTAAGTCACATGTTCGGGAAAATTCGATAAATGGGCCATCTTTGGATCACCGTGGGTAAAGCTAAGTTTATCTAGATAACTTCATTAACGATTTTGACGACATTTTGCACCCTACTGTTTTCAGGCACGAAAAGACCATTGGGATGGGTCTCGTGTTCGAGACAATTCTATTAGTGGGTCATTTTGGGCCATAATGGGTCAGGGTCAAGTTAATTATATCTAGAGAACGGCTCAATCGATTTTGACTAAATTTTGTATCTAACCATTTTCGGGCACGGAAAGATCATTGGGATGGGTCTCGTGTTCGAGAAAATTCGATTAGTGGGTCATTTTGGGTCATAATGAGTCAGGGTCAAACTAATTATATCTAGAGAACGGCTCAATCCCTTTTGATTAAATTTTGTATCTAACCATTTTCGGGCACTAAAAGACCATTGGGATGGGTCTCTTGTTCGAGTAAATTCGATTAGTGGATCATTTTGGGTCATAATTGGTCAGGGTCAAGCTAATTATATCTAATGAACGGCTCAATCTATTTTAACTAAATTTTGTATCTAACCATTTATGGGCACGAAAAGACCATTGGGATGGGTCATGTGTTCGAGAAAATTCGATTAGTTAGTCATTTTTGGGTCACTGTGGGTCAAGCTATTTTTATCTAAAAACGGCTTTAACGATTTTCACTAAACTCTATATGCTACAGTTTTGGATTACGAGAAGATTATTGAGCTAAGTCACATGTTCGTGGAAAATCGATTCGTGGGTCATTTTTGGGTCACAGTGGGTCAAGCTAAGTTTATCTAGATAACGGCTCGAACGATTTTGACGAAATGTTTCACCCTACTGTTTTCGGGCACGAAAAGAACATTGGGATGGGTCTCGCGTTCGAGAAAATTCGATCAGTGGGTCATTTTGGGTCATAATGGGTCTGGGTCAAGCTAATTATATCTAGAGAACGGCTCAATCGATTTTGACTAAATTTTGTATCTGACCATTTTAGGGCACGAAAAGATCATTGGGATGGGACTCGTGTTCGAGAAAATTCGATTAGGGGGTCATTTTGGGTCATAATGGGTCAGGGTCTAACTAATTATATCTAGAGAACGGCTCGATCGATTTTGACGAAATTTTGTATTTTACCATTTTCGGGCATGGTAAGACCATTGGGCTAGGTCACGTGTTCGAGAAAATTTGATTAGTGGGTCATTTTGGGTCGTAATGGGTCAAGGTCAAGCTAATTATATCTAAAAAACGGCTCAAGCGATTTTGACCAAAATACCATCCAACCGTTTTTCGACACGAAGAAACTATTGGGCTAGGTCACATGTGCGAGAAACTTCGATTAGTGGGTAATTTTTGGGTCACTATGGGTCAAGCCAATTTTATCTAAAAAACGGCTCTAACGATTTTCACTAAACTCTACATTCTACAGTTTTGGATTACGAGAAAACTATTGGGCTAAGTCACATGTTCGGGAAAATTCGATAAATGGGCCATCTTTGGATCACCGTGGGTAAAGCTAAGTTTATCTAGATAACTTCATTAACGATTTTGACGACATTTTGCACCCTACTGTTTTCAGGCACGAAAAGACCATTGGGATGGGTCTCGTGTTCGAGAGAATTCTATTAGTGGGTCAGTTTGGGCCATAATGGGTCAGGGTCAAGTTAATTATATCTAGAGAACGGCTCAATCGATTTTGACTAAATTTTGTATCTAACCATTTTCGGGCACGGAAAGATCATTGGGATGGGTCTCGTGTTCGAGAAAATTCGATTAGTGGGTCATTTTGGGTCATAATGAGTCAGGGTCAAACTAATTATATCTAGAGAACGGCTCAATCCCTTTTGATTAAATTTTGTATCTAACCATTTTCGGGCACTAAAAGACCATTGGGATGGGTCTCGTGTTCGAGTAAATTCGATTAGTGGATCATTTTGGGTCATAATTGGTCAGGGTCAAGCTAATTATATCTAATGAACGGCTCAATCTATTTTAACTAAATTTTGTATCTAACCATTTATGGGCACGAAAAGACCATTGGGATGGGTCATGTGTTCGAGAAAATTCGATTAGTTAGTCATTTTTGGGTCACTGTGGGTCAAGCTATTTTTATCTAAAAACGGCTTTAACGATTTTCACTAAACTCTATATGCTACAGTTTTGGATTAGGAGAAGATCATTGAGCTAAGTCACATGTTCGTGGAAAATCGATTCGTGGGTCATTTTTGGGTCACAGTGGGTCAAGCTAAGTTTATCTAGATAACGGCTCGAACGATTTTGACGAAATGTTTCACCCTACTGTTTTCGGGCACGAAAAGAACATTGGGATGGGTCTCGCGTTCGAGAAAATTCGATCAGTGGGTCATTTTGGGTCATAATGGGTCTGGGTCAAGCTAATTATAGCTAGAGAACGGCTTAATCAATTTTGACTAAATTTTGTATCTAACCATTTTCGGGCAACAAAAAAACCATTGGGATGGGTAACGTGTTCAAGAAAAATCGATTAGTGGGTCATTTTTGGGTCACCGTGGGTCCAGCGAAGTTTATCTAGATAACGGCACTACGATTTGACAAAATTCTGTAATCTATCGTTTTCGGGCACGAAAAGACCATTGGAATGGGTCACGTGTTCGAGAAAATTCGATTAGTGGGTCATTATGGATCATAATGGGTCCGGGTCAAGCTAATTATATCTAAAAAAACGGCTCAAGACATTTTCACAAAATGTTTTAATATACGGCCGTTTCTGGTCATGAGAAGAGAATTGGGCTAAGCGATTGTTCGAGAAAATTCGATTAGTGGGTCATTTTGGGTCACAATGTGTCAGGGTCCAGCTAATTGTATCTAAAACACGGCTTAAACGATTTTGACTAAATTTTTTATTCTATCGTTTTCGGGCTTTAGAAGACCATTGGGTTAGGTCGCGTGTTCAAGAAAATTCGATTAGTGGGTCATTTTGGATCACAATAGATCAGGGTCAAGCTAGTTGTATTTAAAAAGCGCTTCAAAACATTTTGACATAATTTTGCATAATATTGTTTTCGGGCATGATAAGAGCATTGGGCAGGGTCGCACGCTCAAGAAAATTCAATCAATGTGTCAAGCTAACAGTATCTAAAAAACCGCTCAAAAGATTTTGACAAAACTTTGTACTACACCGTTTCTGGACAAGATAAAATCATTGGGCTGGGTCGCATGCTCATGAAAATTCTATTAGTGGGTCATTTTGGTGATAATGTTTCGGGGTCAAGCTAACGGCATCTCAAAAAGGTTCAAACAATTTTGGCAATTTTTTTTTGTTATATCGTTTCACAGTAAAAAAGACCATTGAAATAGCTCACATCCGTCGATGAATTTCTGTTAGTGGTTTTTTGAATCAACGGGGATCAAGCTTATTTTACCTAGAAAACGACGAACGACTTTCACTAAATTTTGTATTCCATCGTTTTCAGGCTCGAGAAAAGCATTGTGATAGGTCGCTTGTTCGAAAAAATTCGATTAGTGGGTCATTTTGGGTAACTATGTTTCACGGTCAAGCTAATTGCAACTAAAACAGCAAGAATGATTCAGTGGGGAAAAAATATCGAGATAAACAGAAAGCTAATTTTGACCGAGCTTAGCTCGGTCATTCCTGCTAGTGTAATTTTAACAAAAATACTTTTTGCTGGTTAAAGAGTTACTGCCGTATAATTTATAATTAGTAAAATTGTAGACAAATTTAATCGAAGATTTTGTATGCAGAACGTTTTATCTCAATTACATTTTCAGTGTCGAATAGTTAAACACAAAAATTACCACTGCATCTAAAAATTACCTGTTAAAAAGGTGGAAGTTTTATATTATTTTAATATTTTACTAATATAATAAATACACTTATACAGTTTCCTCAGTCCCTTATTTTAAATCTGAGTTACAAGCATGACATAAACTTATTTAAAAGTGAAGACAGAAAGTAAAATGAAGGTAATTGGTTTATTGCACAGTAAAGGCATCGTGCCAATATTTTAAAGTAATTATTAGAATATTCAGTATAAAGAAACGTAAGGTTAACATGTAGAATTGGGCAGACGGAGACTAGATTTTATTTTTTAATGTGAAATTATCGTGCAAAAATTAATGAAAATCATGATTTGTCCATTGATTAATAAGCATTCTTTTACATTATTTGTACAGGATGACATTAATTACAGGCTATAACATAAATAACATCATTTTAGTTTGCGATTGAGAGAGTTAAAGTCTTAAAAAGACATATTTCACTTTTTGTGTTTTTCGTCGGTACATAATTAATATAGATTTTGTGAGGAGTGTTAAATTTTCCGAAATTTAAAAGTCAGTTTTTCACATAGAGTCTAAAGGATCATCCATAAATTAGATCACACTTTAAGAAAGGGGGGGGGGGGATCACATTGTGTGACACCGTGTGATGAGGGGGGGCTTAAGACGTTATGATGTCGAATCTAAAATAGGCATTATTTGTAGCAGCTTAATAAATATCATTATGTAAATCATACAGGCAGTGTTAGGTAAACTTTTACTTTTGCTGTGACTTATAGCAGCTGGAAGTAAAAGATATTAAGAAGTCTTAATGGTTTTTAATAATATGTAAGTAGGTATATAGATCTTATGTAACCTCTTTGCATAAAATTAACAATCGCTCGAATATGACAATTTGTTACACAAAAGGAGGGAGGGAGGGGCCAAATTTCCACGAAATTTTTGTGATGCCATAAATGTATGACTCCTAAAAGGAAGGAGCCGTGATTGTTTTTATGGACTTCTTTCACATTTTTTAAGTGTAAAGGATTGTAGTTAATATTAGAAGGAAAATCATGAATTTGAGATTGTTTCTAATGCATTTTCTTCGTCTCAGTTATACTACATTGCAAAATTGTTTGGGATTTCAGCAAAATTCAGACCCATTCGAAATTTTGTAGTTGAATCTGTCGGAGTCTTTAGTACTTTTGATTTGATTGACGTAGATTTTGTTGTGGACGATACTTTTTAACGAATAGGAACAATCAATACGTTGATGGTCACCAAATCTCAATTTTCAAATTTTGAACTGAACAGCTTTTGAAACAAAAGAAGAGTGTTTAAAAGTCACAGATATGAAAATTGTTTTATCAACTGATATACGAGGGTGATTCAATAATTATTGTCCCTAGTATGTATAAAATATTTGTACTGCAATGATTGTTGAGGAATATTGAAGCCTAATGTCTTAGATGCCTACATGCTCAATTTTAGAGCCGTAGCTGCTATATTCACATAGTTTTGGAGGGAGGAGTTAAAGGGAGGGAGTGGGGTTGAAAGGCTGATTTTTAGCTTATGGGGCTAGATGTGTGACAGTGGATGAGACGTAACTACTGTCGTTTGGACTCGGGATCATAGTGATATACCCACATCTCATCCACCGTCATAAATGTAGCCTCATAAGCTCCAAACCAGCATTTCACCCTCACCCCCTTACTTAAAAACTCCCCCCCCCCCACAAATTACGTCTTTAAAACTTCACCCCTCCCTCCAAAACTGTGTTAATATAGCAGCTACGGTTCGAAAATTGAGCATATAGGCATTTAAGAGATTAGGCTTCGATATTCCACATCAACCATCGCAGTACAAATATTTTATATACATTAGGGATAATAAATATTGAAGAACCCGCGTATGTAGTGGGTAGTAGAATAAAGTCTCCTCTTTTCAGATTTTTAATCTCGCGTAAATGTGAGCGTCCGATCATGATTCAGTTTGATTTCGTGAGCAAAATAGTAATGATTCCTATGAGTCACAAAAATTAAAATTTTGCTATCTTCCTTTAAGGGGTGTCACGAATATTAAAGTTTCAAACTTTTCGAACTTTTATTTTTTAGATGTTAAACTCAAATCTTTTCTGAACATTTTGATATAATTGTCTCCTTGGAATTCTTATTAGAACAGAGGTTATGGCTTTTAGAATTATACCCTCTCAATAGCTGAAGTGGCGTTTACAAAACTAAACTTTCAAGTCATTTTCCTCCAAATGACTTTTTGGGCATAACGCCCAGGATACCTCAAAAACTTTCTGAACTTTCATGAAAGTTTCAAAACATATGTTTCATATTAGTCTATATAAACTGAATATAAAATTTCCTTTTTATTGTTCCAAAAAATATTTGTTTAATTGATTATACTGTTGAAATTTTCAAAATTTTGTATTAGCTAAATGCAGCTTTTTATTAAACATATAAAAATGCTTTAAATACAAATTTATTTAAGTTCAGGTAAATTATTACAAGCTGAAGTATATTTAAGCACAAAAAATTGCATTCTAGTTGCAAAATTTATTTTGTAAATCTGCGTATAAGCTGTTATACCAATTTTCTGCTCGACAAATATCTGACAGTTTGGAGCCCCTTATAAATACTAATTCTGCATTTTACAGTTTTTAAAATACATGAAATGAAAGATCATACTTATATCTTTCATCCCAATAAAAATAGTGTTTTAAAATCATATACATTTTAGGATATATGATTTTAAAACACAAGGAAAATGGTCTTTTTTAATTTTTTTTTCTCCAATTTTAAGAGTGCTGAGACCCCTTAAGTCTAGAGGGACATTTCTCGCACTCTGTACGTTTCAAGATTCTTTGAGCATCATCCATAGTGTAAGTTGTTGTTCAAGGTCATAAACATCAAATTACAAACGCCTTAAGGAAACCAGGTAAGCGAAATTTGGGAAAAAATTGATTTTTACTTTTTTATATCATTAAATAGTTTCAACTTTTATCTTTCCAACGATGTGTCACACATGTTTATATATATAAAAAGAAGTGTTGGAATTATTCATTCTTTCTAAGAGTACTTCACAGCTTAATGGCCATTTAAATCTTTAATTGAATTTTTCTCAAAACTTGGATTTTTCATGTTTGTGTTCCTTTTTTTCAACATCTATTAAACTTAAGAGCTCAGATTTTTTTAATACTTATATTATTTTATATTGTATACTTTAAAACAGGGATTTGATGATTTGTTGAGAATTATTTATTTTAGGCAGTGAAATCTTACCAAAAATGCTAATTTAAAAATGACTTTCAATAAATAATTAATAATTAATTTTCAATTTCACTTAGAAAGAAAATGGTCTGTTAAAATACGTAAAGCATGCTATTCTAACTACTCTAAAAAATCTAGTCCTCTATCTTTCACCATTTCGGAGAAAAAGGTACATAAAGTTGGTGAATTTAACATGGCGGAGATAGGGCTTTCCCAGTTCCCTTAATTGGAATCATATTTAGCTCTGCAAGGTACTCTAGTAGACTCTTAAAAATCTCGAAAAAAATTCCATCTTTTGTTTGTCCTTACTGTTAGACTATAACAGAAAATCAAACTACATAACAGTTCTCACAAGGGAACCACTTTTGGTGTTGCTCGCACCTAGCATCAAGACCTGGTGCGTTTTGTAGCCCTATACATAAAAGTTAGAGAACCGAAACAATTTATCTGTTAAAATAATACTTTATATACTTTGTTATACTTTTAATTTTTTATTATTACATATTTATTTGTTTATTTCATGCCAAAAGTGAGTTAAGTCGCCAAATATGGCGCCATAATTTTTCCGCCCGCTTTATCCAAAGAGAAAATGTACAGAACTTATTATTAGAATTATATCAGATTGCGATTTTTTTTTTAATAATTGATAGCATAAGAAACAAATATTAGGTTTTTATTTTTTTTCTATGCAGACGATAAATATATAAGTAATAAATATAATTCTATAAAAGCTTCGAAGATCATTGAAAACTATTTTTTTGTGAAATAAAAAATAAACAAACTATTTTCTTTTGAAATCGAATGAAATAAAGTTTAGAATGTTTAAAATGAAATGTTTCTGGATTAAACGGTCCTTCGGTAAAAGTAATCATAAAGTAAATTAATATTTTTACACAATTTAGAAAAATTACTATGGCGAAATAGGTCGGTCATTGCAATTTCTAGCTATTACAAATTCATCTATGGCATTTGGCTAGGGTTGCCGGAAACTCTACTTTTGAAAATAAACGCCAACTGTTTTCCCGCCAAAAATATGAATAAAAAGTTGAAATTTTTCAAAATCAAAATCGTGAGTTTTTGAAGGAATTTTCAAAGTTTTTTCAATATTTTAAACTTATTATTAACTAATTTTTATTTTTAAATGCTTTTCTTTAAAAAAAAATTCAATGTTAATAGTCCGATAAGTGGTCTCGAAAATTGCATTTTCAGAAAGTTATGCTGCTGTATAATCAAGATATATTATTTTAACAGAAAACTTTTATCGATTCTCAAACTTCATAATATAGGGCTTTAAAATGCATCAGGTCTCAATGCTAGGTGTGAGCAACACCGAAAGTGGTTCCCTAGTCAATCAATGAAAACGTGCTACATACAAATATTTGATTTTTAAAGAACATGTTTGTACTCACTATACACGGTGATCCAAAATTCGACTGACAAATTAAAAGGAGTGATAGAACGCATCAAGAGGGGGAAATTTTACCATAAAATATGGGTTCGCAAACCACGTATTTAATCAAAAATACAGGTTGTTCTACCCTAACTCAATTTGGTTTGACGGTAATAACACTTAAAGAAATGAAGAATGTTATAATGAAACTTTTCATAGACATGCTCACTTTTTTTTATAAATAAAACAACACCAAAAAAATGGTAGAAATTTCCATTATACGCGCCAGCAGTATGCACTTGACGCTCTGGACATTTGGACTGTGATTATCAGTTCATACGGTATCATCGATTGCGTAAGAACTCTGTTTTCCCAGAATTTTTTGTAACGTTATAACATTTTATACAAAATAAGGCACATATCGTCGAATTTTGAATGCAATGTTTTTATTTTTCTCAAAATTATTGCCGTCAAATCAAGATAAGTGAGAATGAAACACCCCGTATTGGTGACTTAATAAGTGGCTTGCGACCCTAGGTTCTTTGGCAATTTTTCATCCTCTTGATGCCTTCTGTCAACCCACTTAATTTGCCGGTCGCATTTTAGAACACCTTGCATTTTTTTAAATCTTTAAATTTGTAAGATCGTAACCCGATATTTATGTTACGATTCTTCAAATTAAATATTTCTGATTTACGTTGTTTTTGCTAGAAATTGGATTAAGTGTAAACGAAAAAAAAAAATTATGACATTATGAATGAAAATTTGACACAGTAAAGTTAAAAGATTAATGTTTTCATCTTAAGGCTGTTCTGAAATCCAAAGGGCCTACTTTCGGACAAATTTTTAAGGGGGTCCGGGACACAAAAATCTTTAAACTTTCTTAAATTTTTTATTACATTAAAAATTTCTCTTTTTTTTTTTTTTTTTTTTTTTTTTTTTTTTTTTGCTTAAAATGAAGTTTAAATCATGTTTCCATTTTAATTCGAACAGTTAATATTAATTTTTAAGTTTTGGCTTGGTTTCAAAATCTAGCTTTAAGGCTGTTCTCAAATCCAAAGGGTAAACTTACTGACATAAGTTTTAATTCGTTTTTGTTTGGAAACGCATGAAACTAGGAGGTATTGTTATTTAGAAACTATGTCATCGAACTGTTTTTTTTTTCTTTTTCTTGTAAACGCAATAGATCTTTCAGAAAATACTGTCAAATTTGGCAGTTTGAACTGAATTTTCGAACGAAAGAAGAAAATTCAGTCAGTAATGTCGTGTCAACTGATCAAAATCGTTTATAACTCGATAGGTAATTGATAGATCCAAAAATGGAAAACACAGTTCGATTCCAAATCGCTTCCATGGCCAGGTTTTCCAATTTTATATCTTTTCGTTAAAAAGTGAATTTGTAAATGTGTCAAAACATTTTGCGCTTGTTGAGCAGAGCAGTTGAGAACAGCCTTGAAGCAATGGTTGTCATAAAAACGACTTTTTGCGAAAATGCGTTTTTCTTCATGATGTGTTTTTTCTCCCTTTCTCGTATTTAAATTGCTATAAGTCAAGAACCGTTAAAGATAAATAGTTTAAACTTGGAACATATCTTTCTCAGTTGTTTTACTTTAATTTTGATATAGCAAATTCGAAAAAAATATTTACTTTTGAAAATATGATTTTTTTTTAAAATTTACGTCATTTTTTTTAAATTTTTTATTTAAATATTTTTAATTTTTATTTAAATTAATATTTTTAAAAATGCAATAATGAAGGAATCTGAATTAAAACTTATATATTTATGTTTATTTAAATGCAAAAAAAAAATCGAAATCTTTCAAATAATATTTCGAGTTATAACGATTTTAAACACCCCCAATTTTTTAATAAAATTTAAAATTTAAATAAAAAAAATGAGAAGTTTTATCATGTTATTTTATTTGCAAATGATATGGTTAACCATCTCAAATTTTTTCGAAATTTTAACTGAATAAATAAAATTTATTTGAAAATTTGACCCGGACCCGCTTAATTCTTTTTTGTTCGGAAATGCATGAAACTTGCAGGTGCTCTTATTCAGAAACAATGTAATCGAAAAACGCTTTCCATTTGGTAAACGCAAAGGATCTTTCAGATAATGCTGTCAAAGTGGGCATTTTGAGCCAAATTTTCGTATGCAGCACAGGAGAAAAACCGGTCGTCGCGTGACCACAATCGCTTATAACTCGATAGGTAATTTAATTATCAAAACACGGAAAACTCGTTTCAATTCCAACTCGCTTCAATAGTCAGGCTTGCCAATTGTATTCCTTTACGTTTAAAAATGAGTCTGAGAGTTTCGCGTTGTTAAGCAGGGGATCTGAAGAGGGGAGAAGCGGTGAGAGATGGGGTGGGTGAAGCAATGTATTTTCTTTCTTAGCTAGTGGGGAGAAATATACCTCCTTGGGATTAAACAATCCCACTCGTGTGCAAACTTTTCACTTCGATACCTTCATTTCTTACGGGATAACACACACTAAAATAATTTTAATGAAAGACTAACACAAAAGCTTCTTGTATATATTGATGAAAGTGTATTAAATGTAATTTATATCAATTTTGTGAAATAATTCATGTTTTAAGGTGTAAAACAAATCGTTTGCATACTTTATATTAAAAAAAACGTGATTTTTACAGAAACTGATGCAAATTTTGAAAATAAATATGAAAAGCATGATTTTTTTTCCTAAAAGAAGTAGTACTAATGCATTTTACAATGTAGAGCGGTAGATTTGTTTTTAAAACACATTTAGCCAAAAGTATAATGGGAGACAAAATGGTGTGAGATTTATACCCCACGTGTAGTAATGTAATGGAAAGGGGCGTGTGTGGTGGCTTTTTATCGAGTTTGAAATCATTTACATAAAAAAAAAATTGCGAAATTTACAAGTTATTTATAAAATTATTACAAACGTTGAAATTATTCCAACATGAACTTCGTATTTGTAATAAGATACACATGTGTGAGGTGATAACAATATTAATAAAATGCGCTAAGAAATAATAAAAAAAGAGAAAATAATAATAATAAGTTAGGGTAAAACTGTTCTGGGGATATTCCTTCTTCGGTTACAAAACCAGGTTTCGTACGGGTGCTGGAATTTCAGGACCAGAAAATTCTTCCATGCCAGTATTTTCTTATAGGTAATCTCTACTGAAATAACACGAAATTTCGCGCGTTTAAACTTTATTTATTTTTTATAAGAAAATACTGATATTTAGCCTTGAAAATAACGGTACCATTACGAACCTTGAAAGCTTCCAAAGCTGCTCCAAAACATTATATTGCACAACCTAAATGAACATTGGCTTCTGTAGTATTTCTTAAAATTTCTAATTGTTAATTATTTATCCCCAAAGAAGAAATTACGAGATGAAAGGAATCGCACTTTTTACAAATTCGATGATAATTACAGATTGATACCTATTTCATTGATTTTCAAAGCGTTCAGATTAGCACCTACCCTTTTAAGCCCAAAGGTGAAAAGCAGTGACAGCAATCAACTGATATTTTTTAAAATATTTTCAATCGGCTAAAGATAACAGAAATCTCTTATAAATATTGGTTTTATTTTCTCCATGGTAACATTTGGTATATAGATGGGTCATTTTAAAAATCTCTCCATGTTTTGGAATAGCAAATCAAATTTTTAGAAATAATCAGAAAATTTTAATTTTTTGTAAATAATTACCCTACCTCATAAAAGTTAATATACGAGCATCAACAGAGCCCAATTTACTAATTTATCATTTTTAAACTGATTTTTAAATTTTAATGAACTTGTTTAGTGACATAAGTGAGCACGGTAATGACAAATTAAGCAAAATATTTTATTTTTTCCACAGGCATAAATGGCAGCCATTATATCTTCCAGCCCATACAATGATTTTCTATTTCTTATATAATAAAAGCAGATTAAAAAATAATAGTTCATTTAATTATCAGATAGATGTGGGTACGGTAATGACGTAAAAAAAAAAAAAAAAAAAAAAAAAAAAAAAAAAAAAAAAAAAAAAAAAAAAAACACCAAAATATTCAAAGTCTTTGCTTGTTTTATTGAAACTATAAAACTATTTACTCTATTCACCTAAACCTTATAATAAGATAACTTTCAAGGAGTATTTTTGCCTTCATATAAAGGCATGTGTCGCCCTCTAAAAAATTCCAGATAAACTTCTTGTCAGACGCATGGTAATGACACGCTTTCTTCAGACACGGTTTTAAAAAAATTATTAAGAATTATAGCTAAGTTTAATTTATGAAAAAAAAATATTTTTTTAATTAGTAGCACCTTAATGCATAAAAATGTATTTAAAAATTATAATCATCTGTTTTAAATAGAACTTAATCAAATCCTTACCGGATAAAATTATTGTTGGGACAGCCTATGGTAATGACATTCATTTTGACTAAAAATGAATATATTTCTTATTTTTAATTTTTTTTTTATAAATAATAATATATCTCTAAATTATCATTAAAAAAACATGTTAGTTAAAATGTAATAATTAAAATTATGATATTTAACTATTTTTTCTGCGCAAATGTGAAAGGACAGTAAAACAAGACACTTTTTGAAAATTACCCAGATGCTTAAAATTTGAAACAATCTTATTATAGATGCAAAGTAAGAACATGGAGCATACACTATTTGCCACCTTTTTGACAACGTCCACATGAAACATGTAAAATATCGACGTACCTTTTAGAAATATTTTATGCCATAACAATAGACTCACAGCTGTCGTAAATAAAATGTGTTTTGCATTGAGATGCGGCAGTTGTAGAATTACTAGCATACAAATCGAAGGTTATTACTAATATAGTATTGCAATGCTATGTTTTTTAGAACTTTAGATTTTCTCCAGTTTGATTGAACTACACTGGTCACGGAAAGGAATGCTCAAGCTAATGTTAATCCTATGGGAGCATTGTTTGCAGATTTCTAGCTAGCATTTTAATAATTTTAGCTGATTATTTTTTGCATAGGGTAACTGAGGTCGATAACTTTATTGTGCGTTTGTACTTTTTTGATTTTGGTTACAGTTTTTTATATGAGGATAGTTTCACTTCCAGAACCGGTTCTAACTGGTTCCAAAGTGAAAGTAGTATGTAAAAAACAGCAAATAAAATCTAAATAGTACAGATAAACACAAAATAAAAGGTATCAACCTCGTGAAAAAGAACCTATGCAAAAAAAAAAAAAAAGAAAAAAAAAAAAAAAAAAAATCATTTAAAAATATTAAAATGCAAGCGAGAAATCTGTTAAACAACGCTCCCATTGGATGAACTTTCGCTTGAACGTTTCTGTCTATCACTAACGTAGACTCTTATACCGTAAATTGAGAAACCGTAGAACGCCGTAATGAATCTGAGTGCTTCGATACCTGATCTTCTGTGTTCGTGATAGAGGTGCCTTATCGTAGTAGAAGAGACTCTAGTAAATTTGAATAATAATTCAGCAAATGACCATTTTGATTTTATTTTCTAATCTTGCAGTCACAAATATAAAGGTTCGTTCTATTGTAACTTTTATGAACGGTAACTTTATAGTTGTGGGTTTATTTTGCCATAAGAAAATACTGATGTGTATCGTTTAGCTAATAATTTCAATTGCGCCTCGAGTGTGATCGAGGCTGTTTTGTGCTCCAGAAAAAAGTTACTGCATTAAATAAAAATACAACAGATAAGTTCAAAATTTATAACCACTTTTGATCTAATTTTTTTTCAATTTGAACTAGTTTCTGTTTCGAAACTTTATAGACTTCTAATAATTTCGTGATTGTTTTAAGTGGAAAAATTATGTCTGCGGAACGAATTAGACGACTCCAAAGTGTATTAATACTGGTGTATACTGGACGGGCGTCATTTAACCCTTTCGGGACGAGCGTCTTTTACAGAATTTTTAATCTTTTATCACCGGTTTTTCAAAAAAGAAAATTTTGCGTAATTGAATCGGGAAAATGCTCGAATTAAGTAAGGCAAAAATTCCAATAAAAATTTACTGGTGAGGACAATCACGGATTCTGAGCACCTTCCGTGGCAGGTATACCGGTCGCTCGTCCCAAAGGGTTAATGACATTTAAAATTTTTATATTAGTGCTTCCGTATAATACGAGGCGTGTTCTTCACTAAGAACCCATTTGATATTAAAGAGGCACGCGGCCATTTTTTAACAACTTTATTTTTACATGAAAGTCAGTTCCTTAATCTACTTTTCAACATAATTTCCAACTATATTAAGGCCGTTATTGTATCATACGACCCAGCTTTTGTATTCCATCCTCATATAAATCAGCCGCCTACGGTGCTAACTACTGAATCAAAACCGTTTGGATGTCGTCATCGTCATTATTTAACACTCACCGCCAAGGTTAATGTTTAAGTGAAGAAACCATCGGTAGTCATTTGGTGCTAGGTCAGGGCTATTCGGAGGATAATAAATTTGTTTCCAACCATATGCCCCGATGATATGCTGGCTTTAACTCTGACCTAGCGGCATGTGATTACCAGCTGTTTCTGCACTTAGAGAAGTATCTTGGCGGTCAATGCAACAACTGCGATGACAACGTCAAAATGCCGGTGATGCAGCAGTTAGCATAATAGGCTGGCCGATTTCTATGAGAATGGGATACAAAAGGTGGTCGTATGATAGAGTAAGTGTCTTAATATAATCTGAAATTATGTTGAAAAGTAGATTAAGGTCCAGTCTGTCTTGAAAAACTAAAATTGTTTTTAAAAAAATGACCTTGTGCTATTTTAATATCAAAACGACACTTACTTAAAACACACGCTTCGTATTTTCGCTTTATTTTCCAAGTGAATTCTTTTAAATTGTTCAGCCATTCTACATTGAAAAATATAAATACTGTGAAAAATCATTTTTCTGTTGCGGTTGCGACAAAACGAATGGAAAATAAATAGGTATACTTTTGCTAGTGAAATGAAACGAAATTTTAATTTTAAGTTAATATCTCCAAATTAATAGTTGCGTTTTGTCTATGTAAAACTAGAGCTTCAGGACCACAGTAACCTGTGGTCGTAACAAATCTTGAAATTTCAGGGACTTGAGAGGAATATTTTATCGTGCACATGTTATGAATTTACTAATTAAATATGAATTTTAATAAAAAACATTTCATTTATTTTCATGCAAAAACTGAAATTTTGCACTTTTCCAAGCTACTCGTAATAATTAATTGAGAATTGTTTGATGACATTTAAATTTTCTGTCGGCTATCTACTTTGCATGAATTTGGAGAAATAGAAATAATTTTGATACATTCATAATTTATTCTTCAATAATCCATTGTTTCAAATGTGCGTAGTCTTACACTCTCTACCCTACAAAGCTACATAGCAATCTCATGATTTTATATTGGAGAAAGAAAACAAGCGCCATTGTTTACACTGTAAAAAAAAATTTGTAAAGTTACTAAAATTTTTCTAGGAAACTGGGATTCCAGGAACTTTTTATGTAACGGCAACAAGAAAAATTCCTGTAACAGATGCTGTTACAGAAATTTTTGCTGTTGCCGTTACATAAATAGTTCCTGGAATCCCAGTTTCCGAGAAATATGTTAGTAACTTCACAGATTTTTTTTTACAGTGTACTGCTGAAAGATAATAAAATATTGTATCTCATTCTATTCATCATCTTATTAAAATTGTTACAAAAAATATGCAGTTAAATGATGCGATATTTTTGCATGAATATCTTATAAAGGTGTAATACTCGTATGTACACTAAATATAAAAATATTATTGGTTTTGAAAATTATTAGAGTCGTCTAAATGAAAGTGAGATTCCTTGCTGTTTGACAAATGGTTTAAGGATATCACTGCGTTTTGTATAGGAATAAAAAAATATATACGAAACATACTGTTTATATCTAGTTGTCGTGAAGGTTCAAACAACAGTTTTAAAAGGATGATGAATTCCTTTAGCGAACAACCTACAGGTGCTGGGTGTAGAGACATTCTTAAACGGCGAACCAGACCTTATTATTGTTAGCGAATCGCCTCCTATTAAGAGTTTTCTTGGGTGGTCCAAAAACTGGGTAATCATGCGATGAGAAGTGAGGGATACACGTGAGAGTTCCAAAACTTACAATCGAATTCGTGGTAACAAATCTTTCTACGTGGTAGCCACATGAGAGCGGTAATTATCAGGCAGGAGAATAACCCCTAGAGACAACATGGCACGTCGACGATTGTTCATTACTCTTTTCAGACTTTGACTGCATTCAGAGTTTTTTTCAAACCTCTTCTACGAAAGCAATAAAAATGTCATCTGGTCTTTCTTTTCCAACCGTTTTATGGTCTCAACAAAAGAAAAAGTAGTCTCAACAATGGCAAGAGGCGGAGATGGATTCCTCGTACCAATTTCGGTCCGATTCGGATTCAACGGAAGTAATAAAAATTAAAAGGACCGCATGACCAATACAAAGACTCCGTCAAACGTAGGATGAGTCTGTTTCAACTTTAAGGGGGTGCAAGCGGTGCTGAGAAAGTTTCGAGAATCCATGATACGAACCGCTCCAGTTACGTTGTTTCCATGCCGGCCCTCAGCCAAATACCATACTCCGCTGAAGCCGCTTAGCTACGTCAAATGCAGGCGTCTATATTGTCAAATGCGCAGTGGTCTGCCTCTTCAAAAGCGGATGCACTATCAAGCCGTGAATGCGACGGTCTCACTTTCATTCGGACTACCGTATACTTTCAAATACCTGAAAGCAAAATACATTTTTACGGTAATAATGAAAAAACATGACTTACCTTTCGTTGTCATTTCTACTAAGTTTATTTGAGTTGTGCCTTAACTCTTGACTATCACTGTTGATTCCAAGGGCAGAATTCGATTCTATTAAGGGTGTTACTTGATTTCCTATACTCATATCTACAAAAAGGAAACAGTAAAATTACTGATATTGTATACATTAAAAAAAGACTATATTATTTAAAAGACAAAATTAAAAAAATAATAATCAAATAACATAATAATACTTAGAAAAAATATTTTATAATAATTTAACTCTACTGACACTGGAATACTTTTTTACATGTGTTTTACTTTTAATACAACGCTTTATAGACTTCCAGGTTAAAATGTCAATGTTTCTCTTATTCAAAATGGCAAAAATTTGCTATCAAAAAGTTATATTTATGCAATTTTTTTAGTAATTTTCAAAATATTTCCTGTTATTTGAAAGTTTAAAAAGTCTCGAAAAATTTAAATATTAAGATAGAGTATTTGATTGATACAGTAGATATAATATTTTTCAAACGTGTTTTAAATTCAATTCTTCAAGCAATTTCTACAACTAGTTTGATAGCTTTTGTTTCACTGAAATAACTATGTAGATACTAATTGTGTTCTGACTTGCATAGAAAACAAAGGAAAGTACGTATCCTTATACTTTCTTTTGTTGAATCTACAGTAGAAGATTCTAGTCTCAAAATGTTCTCAAAGTCAGGAGCAGTACAATCAAGCTCATTATCTACCAGAAAATGAAATAGCGTACAAACTCACAGACATGAATTAAAACCACCCCATTTACCATTAAGTATTGAAATAATTTCAAATATAACTTCTGCCTTCTTGAAAACATTTCTATCCATTATCTGACTTTGCCATTTAAGTCAAGTCTTGAATGAGAAATCAATACATTACCTTCGTGAACAGTTTGAAAAATGTATAATGTCTTGGCGTATGAATTCATCTTGGAAGTCATCTCTAAAGATGAATTCGCAGAATTTGAAAAAAAAAAATGTTTTTTGAATAAATTTCAACTTTTCTTAGTTTTTTAAAAAGCTAAGATATTTTATCAAGTTATTTTGAATTTTGTTAAAGTATGTTCACTTTAACTGGGAAAAATTAAAAATTGTCCAAATGAAATGAAAAATATTTTTGGCAATAATTTAAAAAATGTTTTAAGGGTTCAATCATTTTTTATTTGCATTAAAGTCCACTTAAGAAGATTTTTTCTTATAAATTATTCAAAAGTAATTATTCAAGATTTTATTTGTCATGGTTAATAGAATGAAATTTAACCCGACTCTGCACAATTTCTTCTTATCGAAATATATTTTTATACCCATATGTATGATTAGATACCACAAATTTTAAAGAACAATTTTTTGCCTTATTATATAGCAGACTTCTGTGGTTGTATAAGATATATATTTATTTAAATATAGTCATGACGAAGGAATGGATTTATAATTGATTCATATATGCATCACTGCTCAGTTTAGGGTTAAGATACGTTCTACAACCAGCATTGCATGTTTTTATTTCTAATATCAACTTTCACTTTATTGAAGTTCATATTTGTCGCTTATGTTACCGCCCAAGAAATTTATGATTTGTTTTATATGTAATTAAAAGAAACAAAAATTTTAACAATTATTTCGAAATGTTGCAATTATAAACATAGATTTTAGGTATAGATCCCATTGGACAAATGAAAACGACGATTAATTTATTTAAAATAAATTATTTTTAATTTATTTAAAATAAATTTAAAATAAATTATTTAATTTTATGATGAAAGACAGGAATAGGTGCAAATAATGATTGACCTATGCCCACTTTGCAATATTCGAAAATAAGTTTTCAATACATACCTTGGGACGGGTATATTGAAGACATTCCTGCTGTCAACATTGTTGGTAAATAAGGAGGTTCTGACTCACATTCACTCTCAAGGTAACCCAGTCTGGGCCTCCTCCCTAGACCATCGTGATTGTGTGTGGGTGGTATATTTCTTCCCGGCAACATTGACGTCGGTGCTGGCTCTGGTGGGCTTTCATGGAACACTAAAAATAGGTTTCGGAAAGATTACTTTTTAAAAATTGTTTAAGATACTGAAATAACATTTAATTAGCAATAAAAAAATCAAACATAACTGAATTTCCCATTATAACTATTGTATTGAAAATGAAGAAAATAAGTTAAAGGTTTGTTTACAGTTTTCATCTAGTAGTATATAAACAGATGGAAGAATAACTGTAAGTTTCATAACTGAATTTTCAATAACAGCAATTTTTGCCCATTATTATATTCGAAAATACACACTCTAGCGATAGTCAAGTATAGCAAATGTTTAGATTAAAAGACTCCAACTTGAAAACTTAATAAAATACCTTTAAGTAAAGAAATATTAATAAATAACTACGCGATACTATCATGATTCCCAAATAAAAGAGATTCTTACGTTTACCATTAAAATTTTAAAGGATTGCCTTAAATTTGTTAACCATAGAAAATGTCTAAATGAAATAACAAAAGTTGTATATAAGAGCCAATTTTATTCTATTTAATGATTTTTACCTTCTTTCTTTATAATGAGTGAGATATTAAAAAAAGAGCTGATTAATCAGCATTAACAAAACGTTCCGCAGATTAATATCTCAAATAGAAATATATTAAGTCATGGTTCGACAAACTTTTTTTGCAATATAAAGTTTCGCATCACCTTTAGGTTCTTCTGATTTACTCTTCAAGCACATTTACATATATTTGATTTATATATTTACTAGTTGACCCAGCCGGCGTTGCCCGGGCTCGTAATAATATTATTAAATGAACCGCAAATTTGTATGGTTTTATATCTTGAACTCCATTTTGTCTGAATTTATAGTTTAAAATGAAAAAATAGCGAAAAAAGTATTGAAAGTATGTGCTAATTGGTATTTTGTTTTCTGTGTAATTTTATTTTTAGAGTCTATGCTTACTGAAAGCGAGCCAAACACTAAAGTTTTTACTGATTTCGTCGAAATTTTCACGCATTTTATTTTATAAAAAATATTTCTATCCTTCCGAAAGTTTCGAAATTTTTAAAGGTCATGTAAATCTGATCTATTAAGGGGCTGTAAAAAATTGTGTTAAAATACGGGCGTTTAGTTACTTTTAGCATAAAAAAAAAATCGTCTCCGTGAGGCGCGAAGTGACCTGCATTCGCCGGTGTATTTGAAAAAATTAAAATTAATTTTTTTTTTAAACCGATTACATCATCGATTATAAGAAGGCTTCAGCTTTAAGAGCATATTTTTGGTTTGTCGGTATCTTTACGATTACGCCTTAAATTAAATATTATCGTACATTAAAACCATTATTTCCGTGCTAAAATGTTTATAATATGTCTAAAAATAAATATAGTGATTTGTATAACACAGGAGTTCTTAATTTTTATTTAAAGATTAAATGTCATCAGTGTCTAAACTTTTGCTAAGGACAGTAAATCAGTCCTGCTGCTTTATGATATCATAAATAGTTATACATCGAAACCAAGTGTTAAATTCTTGGGGAAATAAACTAGTATCAAAGTAATACCCTTTATTCGTTTAACTGCTAAATCTCCAAGCGTGACAGTTATAGAATTTTATTATATAGACTTTTGAAAAGAAAATTATTAGTTAGTCGACCAAAAGCTAGTCCTAGAGTTTGGTAGGTTGGTTGTGTTGTGTTTACTGTTGCAAGTTTAGAAAAGTCATAGAATTTGGAAATTTCAGGAAAAAGAGTAGAAAAAATACCCCTGACGACTCTAAAAAAAGTTATTACTATCATAAAAATTCCAGCATAGAATTGTAGTTCATAAAAATAATATACTAATTTTGAAACACAAACTCTTAATGTAAAAATTTATATGATCCTTACAAATCGTTACTTAAAATGTCATTTTTAAGATCTTCAGAATCATTTTTACCATACTTTCAGCATATGAGCAACTCTTCTACATTTTGAGGAAATATTATGAAAATATGCCTGATAATACCTAAAAAACAAGTAAAACAAAACATTTAATACTATGCTCATCATAAATTAATAATTCTTCTCGATGGCACGGTGAAGCAGTGTTTCCGAAATAATAGGAGGGTTTCCTTTTATTGAGATAACAATGAAAAAATGTTTCTAAGAGTGAAAAAAATAAGAAAAATCCAGTGAAAAATTACATTCAGCACAGGTCAAGAACATCTGAAATTTAAGAGGTGAATTTCAATATGTGGAACAGGACAATTTGTTTTATCATATTAAAAGCCATTAGTAAAAGAAGTGTGTACAGCCTTAGTGACAAAAGAAATGACAAAAAACATCGATTTTACCAAAGTTTTGCGAGATACAGAGTATAAGGCTTGGTTTAATGTTGTGGTTGGTTTGTTGATTGGGGTTTTATGGCGCAAAGTCCCTTTAGGGACATGCTGCGCCAATTTTAATGTTGTGAGATTGCTGTCTTTATTTCTGTATCTTGGAACAAAAAGGGCCAATGTCCATTTTTCTCAAATGGCAGGAAACGCAATTTATGTTTGAGGAATTAACAGGAGTGAGTAGCATTGGCTTCGACAAAATATTTTGTTTTCAATGATCTAATATTGGGAGGACTTTGGCCCTTTTTAACAATTACTTTATATCGCATCCTGATTTCATTCGTGCATTTAACTCAAATTTTTCAATTTTGGAGATTGGCCCTTTTTGTTCCAAGGTACAGATTTGTTCGCGATCGTAATGCAATGTACATATGAAAAGGAATCTCAATAAATATGAACGCACAAGATGGAGACTCAAATTAGGCACCTTTTGATTGTTTGCCATTGATTCCAGGACAATTTATAGAAAAAAAAATACATGAGATACTTCGTAAATTTGAGAACAGTATAAATTGTACCAGGTGATGTTGTGACGAGTAGTAAGGAATAACGTAATTTTACTTATTTTAATGTTTTACGTCCAAATGAAAGTTCAATGTATTGTAGCTACAGTAACAGCTAGTAAAACGTATTCCACAACTTTTATTCAACTGTCTGTCTGTGGGAAAGTAGAAATTTCTTTTGGTCTTGTAACTAAGGTGAACACGTTGATTGTTTGCCATTGACCATATTCCAGGGCAATTTATAGAAAAAAATATATGAGATACTTCGTAAATTTGAAAACATTATAAATTGTACCAGCTGACGTTATGACGAGTAGTAAGGAATAATGTAATTTTACCAATCTAATGTTTTAAGTCCAAATAAAAGTTCAATGTATTGTAGCGACAGTCACAGCTAGTAAAACGTATTCCGCAACTTTGATTCAACTGTCTGTCTGTGGGAAAGTAGAAATTTCTTATGGTCTTGTAACTAAGGTGAACACGTGGACAATGGTAATTCTGAAAAGATCACTCACTCTTTCCTGTCACTGCTGTTCAGACAATCCGAACTAAAGATCGCTGTCTCGAGGAATGGCTGATGGGAGGAAGAAAATAAAAATTAATCTGTTAGTTTCAATTGCGGAATCTGGTGATGTTATGCGATATCAGACAAAGGAGAATAATATCATTATTACAAAACATGCCATTAAGCAGTGATATAAAGGTATCGATTTTAGCTGATTATTTCTAAAAAATCTCTATTCAAGCCCTGCTGGAGAAGAATAACTGACTGGATTATAATATTCATCTATATTATACATTCACTTGGATTAAATAGCAAAGCAATCAGCTGCTTGAAAAATTCTTAAACAGTTACACGAATTGACCTCGAACAAAGTTTACAAAAATTTTGTTAAACGCTTTCAGATAACTTAAGACAGCAATTATTATTTTATTTTTTAGGTTGAAATTTTTCTAGTTTGTTTTATTCCTGCCCCAAGACATGGGTAATCTGAAGAAAATAACATGTCACCGAAATATAAAAGATTAAGAGATTGGTGATTTTTCATAAAGGGAAGTGTTTTAAAATAAATACAGGCCGGATTAAATTTTTGTTGAAATCCTATTATATTTTGTTTACCAGATAACTCTATGTATGTGTAAAAAAATATTCTTTTTTAATTCTAGTTCATATATTATCATTAATATATTCATAATTTCAGGGTATATTGCAAATTGATAATTTCTAAGAGGCTTAACAGCTCCTTTTCACAACAAGCAGTATAATCTTCAAGATTTGTCTTTAGTTTTAAGGAATGTAGCGGAAAAACTTTTATGTATGGTGACAATTCTTAATATTATTTTTTAAAACTGAAAAAAAAAAACTGATTGCTTAGAAACTTGAACATCGGAATTATATTATATCTTCAATTAAAGTAAAAGAGTTTTGTGGAACTGCGATGTATAACATTTTATTAAATATCCTAATTTAAGAAAAATGTAATACGCAATTTATTCGGATCATATTATAAAAATAAAAGTTTAACTGATTCATTAAAACCTTTCACTGTAATTTGGTTCAATTTCAAATAAAATTTTATATGATTTTTTAGTAATTAAAAAAGTGATACATTTTCTCGCTCAGTATAAAATAACTACCTTTAAAATAATATTTTCAAACTGCTATAGCAGCAAAAGAAAATAAGAATATTTTATAATTGAAGCTCTTTCTTTATGATTTTCAGTCGTGATATAGCTTCCTAAAAATATTTTGAACGCCACACAAGATAAGCCCAAGAAATTAGTTAAATTGCCGTTTTAATATTTAGTTAATTTCATTATTATAATTTACACTGTAATTCAAAGTTTTTTTTTTTACTTTCCTCTATTGGTCATACAATAAATTAAATGTAAATTAGTGTTATTCTAAAAAAAAAATGCATCTAAACATTAATCGATTCAGAGGATAATGACAGCTAGAAATGCTTCTCAAATAATAAATTCAGATTCACTTCTTTTTTTACCTCAGCGAAATGCCAAATAAATCGATAAAAAATAAGTCGCTCATAAAAAATTCTGACATTCTATAAAAAAAGCATTCCTCTTTAATTGGATAACCATCATATAGGTTTTTTTTCTTTCAGATTTAAATGCAGGTTATAGGGAGACTACTGTGGAAAAAATGAATGGCTTCGGTGTTATCTCATTTTTTTAGAAGAGAGATTTTGCGACTTCTAGGAAAAACTGGTTTTTAAATAATAAATGAAGTTTGGAAATTTCCATTAGCATCTTATAACAATTTGAGAAACTATGTAGTTTCTTTTTGTTAATATTTGATCATTCTTTATTCAATACAATAGATAACCTAGGAAAATAAAGGAAATTTCAAGTGAACTTTTTAAAGGAAAAGGAATGTTGGTGTAAAGCAGCGTGGTCAAACTGTGACCCAAAGGTACAGATATTAAGCACTATCCTCTAAAGGTTATGTTCACTTTATTTAATGGTAGAATTCTGCGTTTAGGCGAAGAATATCATTAGGAAATATTTAGGAAATAGATACAGGACACAGTTGGACCTCGCTGGTGTACATCTTATATTTCTTACAATCCGTCCAATTTGCGCCACAAGTTTTAAAAATATAGGTTCGTTATATCTAAAGTTCTTATTTCAAAACAATGTAACTCAAAAACTACTGTTATGAGTGATCTACCATTTCAGTTGAATGCTCATGAAACAATGGAATTGCGTTTGGCGTACAAAGAAAAAATACTCAAAGACTGACAGATGGCTCTGTGTTAGTCATTATAAACAAAACATACAAATGAGGCTAGAAACGATGGAATGGAAAAATTTTCCTATATGTACATATCAAACATGTTTAGCCAAAGGGAATAAAAGTCAGCGAAAGGAGAATGACAGTTTAATATTAGGTTGAGCAAAAAGTTCTGGGGAATTTTTAATCTAATAGTTACTACAATTTGTATCGTATATAGAAGCAGTAGTGGTATATCTATAGGAGTTCCAGAATTTCGGCTCCAAAATGCCTACTGAACAGCATGATTTGCATGTGTGATCCGGCTTTATTGGAGAAAAGGTCTAACGATTCTGCAGCCGTAGATGAGATTAATGAGGATGAAGATGCTGGTACGACGACAAACTCCGTATTTCCAGCAAATCCGGAATCTGGCAGAACGATGGCAAGGAAAGTCGGGAACTATGGTGGTCGCTAATTTGAAGAATAGTCCTTGTTGCTTTTGTTGTTAATTTGCGCATAATAACGCAACTTTCACAAACTTTTTGCTCAACCTAATAACAGAAAGAAATTACACACAACAGAAAAAAAATCAGACAGGTAAACAAATAAAACATTCATGGAAATATACGAAATTAGGGATGGAATAAGCACGTACGACTAACAGAAGTTTTCTAACCGCCGTTTTTTTACTACAAATTGAAAGCGCTAAACAGCATGTCCCAAACTAAATCCAGAATATCATTTGTGATATTGTGGACGCTACCATTTATATCTTTTATTTCATCCAAGTTCGCTATCCGACATTAGACCTCATTTTTAAGCTGTTTCCAAAGCCATAAATTACAAGAACTAAAGTCAGATAAATGTGGCGACTTATAATCCTGCCATTTCTAAAATGAATGACAGCAGCTGCTATACAGGTTTTACACTCTACGTAGTAGCACCATCCTACATAAAAATTCTACTATTCACGCATAAATTCTGTTTAAATGGTGAAATGACGTACAGTGGCGGTTAAAAGTTTCCGGCCAGTTAGTTTCTTTGATTTGTTTGACAGAACGTTTCAGCGAAGAAGAACCACAATTGCTCCATAAGTTAGGAATAAGCAAATTATCTCTGACCACGTGATCATTTTGACTGGATACTGAAGATATTTGATGCAAAGTGGAGGAATTCGAAATTCGTGTGTGCAAAAGTATCTGGCCATTCGTCATCCATTAGTTTTTGCTAACAGAAAACTGTTTTTTGGCCGCGTTTGTTAATTAATCAACGTGAATAACGTATTTGAAATTCAAAAATGAAAAGTTGAACAATTTATTGTTCTTAAACGAGTGATTTGTTTGTCGCTAAAGGGACAATCCACTCGTGAAATTGCGGCAAAGTTGTCGATCGGAAAATTTGCTGTGAATGATATTTAAAAATATATAAAGATGATCATGACCATCGGAACTTGCCACGCTCCGGGGGACCCCGGTGTGACAGCGTTTCTGTCCCATACCGTTTTTTTAATTCAAAATTTAATTTAAAACATAACTTTCTTACTTTTAGATCATATTATCCTCCCCCCCCGTCTTTCCTATAACGAAATATGTGATTAAATTCATTTCTCAAAACCATCCAGAGTTTGTTAAAGTGATTTCTTTCATCTGTCTAAAATTATCTTTAATTCAAAGCGCTCAAATAATCATTTCCTTTTTTCTTTTCTTATTTTAATCTGTAACTACCCGTTACCACAGCGTGTGCAATGAAATAAATGAGAATTAAATAGCACAGCTGCTAGTCTCATTTCATTTTCTTGCATTGGATTTTTTTCCCCCGCCGCAGTGATAAGAAATGTTTATCGCTACTAATACGTGAACCTTGAATATATATATTAACAGTAAAAAGTAAAAATGAACAGATCTTATGGGAAGCATGTATTTATCGTGCTTTGTGGTCGAGCTAAAAGCCAGATGCCTGTGATTTCCAGAATTTTTCTCAGGCAGCGGTCTTCTTTGTAAGATCTATTGTATAAACAAGTTTCGCTTTTCTGACGCATTTCTCATCCTATTTAGAAGCGCTTACTTGCAATCCACATTTTTGCGGTAATGTTTATCGCCAAAAGCCTTTGTACACTTTCGCGCGGTCACCAAAAGTTGTAAATTGGCGATGCTGTGCCACGCCAAGATTTCTTGATTCCGTGCAAAAAAACTTCACTTCTGTTTCAGCTCTCGAGATGTAAAGTTGTCTAATAAGAAAAGGCGCTTCGGCGTCCCATGTATTGTGGGGTCTCTCTCTCCCATTTTGGCTCCTGAACCACCTTTCTTTTATAAGATTTTTAATAAAGAAATAGTTCCTGTAATATGGTTGGAGTTTTTGCATTTAAACGAACCATCCCACTGAACACTATTACACAAATTTGGTTCATTGGCCGGACTTTCTCCAACCAAAAAAAAAAAAAAAAAAAGGAATGCATATTTATTTGAGAGAGAGAACCCCCCATCCCCCAACCTTTAAAATATTTTTTTATGCTGCACTTTCGACGTAGTACTCCTGCATCTTAAAAGTACAATTTTATTCGTGAGGTTTCCTGCCAATTTCCTGACGCTTCGTAAAACACCAGAACATGCTGTAACATCTATGTGCCGGAGCGGTACTGCTAGATTGCTTCGAAATTGTCTTTCAATTCTAAGCGAAGACTGGATTAACTCTAGACTCTATGGTGCTTCTACAATGGTGATTTAGGAATAAATGAGAGAGTTATGTTGTGACTCATCTACTCCGTTGCCCCACCAAGTTTTTTTTTCTCCTCGCTTCACCTGCTGGATCTACAAATGTGAAATATGTTAGTCCCATACCTTTTTTTTAATTCAAAATTTAATTTAAAACATAACTTTCTTACTTTTAGATCATATTATCCTCCCCCCCCCCTCTTTCCTATAACGAAATATGTGATTAAATTCATTTCTCAAAACCATCCAGAGTTTGTTAAAGTGATTTCTTTCATCTGTCTAAAATTATCTTTAATTCAAAGCGCTCAAATAATCATTTCCTTTTTTCTTTTCTTATTTTAATCTGTAACTACCCGTTACCGCAGCGTGTGCAATGAAATAAATGAGAATTAAATAGCACAGCTGCTAGTCTCATTTCATTTTCTTGCATTGGATTTTTTTCCCCCGCCGCAGTGATAAGAAATTTTTATCGCTACTAATACGTGAACCTTGAATATATATATTAACAGTAAAAAGTAAAAATGAACAGATCTTATGGGAAGCATGTATTTATCGTGCTTTGTGGTCGAGCTAAAAGCCAGATGCCTGTGATTTCCAGAATTTTTCTCAGGCAGCGGTCTTCTTTGTAAGATCTATTGTATAATCAAGTTTCGCTTTTCTGACGCATTTCTCATCCTATTTAGAAGCGCTTACTTGCAATCCACATTTTTGCGGTAATGTTTATCGCCAAAAGCCTTTGTACACTTTCGCGCGGTCACCAAAAGTTGTAAATTGGCGATGCTGTGCCACGCCAAGATTTCTTGATTCCGTGCAAAAAAACTTCACTTCTGTTTCAGCTCTCGAGATGTAAAGTTGTCTAATAAGAAAAGGCGCTTCGCGTCCCATGTATTGTGGGGTCTCTCTCTCCCATTTTGGCTCCTGAACCACCTTTCTTTTATAAGATTTTAATAAAGAAATAGTTCCTGTAATATGGTTGGAGTTTTTGCATTTAAACGAACCATCCCACTGAACACTATTACACCCGGAAAACGACTATTCTTGTGGACAGAATTATCAGCAGAAAAGCAGTTGATGACCCGCATAAAAATGCCGCTGCAATTCCCCGAGGCTTACGGTGTTAAAATGTTGCTGAAATAAGTCGGTCTACCGTGTCAAGACGATTACGTTTCGTAGCACTTACGACGTGGAACAGTCGGTGTTAAAAACCTTTCATAAGTAAAAAAAGAATCAGAGGGCCCGACTGGCGTTTGCCGAGGAGTACAAAGATTGTCAAGTGGAAACTGGAAAAAAGTACTATTTTCCGATGAATTGCTGTTCAATCTTTTTGGAAGTGATAACATACACTATAGCCTACGACCTAAAAACAAAATATAACATTCGAAATATGTTATTCCTAAATGAATCATGGCGGAGAACACGTTATGCTGTGGGGAGCATTTTCTGGAAAATGTGCCTGTCCGTTATTTGAAATCCGCGGCAAAATGAATAGTGCTAGGATAACTTGCAAGATTATTTGCTAAGTTATTGGATAAAAAAATGATGTCGCAACTATTTGTTTCGTCATAATAACGACCAACATGCATGCTCGTCAAGCAGTGGTTTTCGCACCAAAAAAGTCCGCTTTTGAAATAGACAGCCCAATCAACCGCTCTGAATCCAATAGAAAATCTTTTAAACTAATTTGAAAACATGCCTGGAATAATAAATATTCCAATTCAGCAGCATTTTCACAAAAATTGCAAAAACTGTGGAAAAAACTTAACATTGACGATTAATAACCGTTCATTGAATCGATAGCCCGTTGCTGTGCCGCAGTACTTATTGATAAATGTATGAATACAAAATGCTAGTAAATTTTATTGATCACTGGTGTTTTCAGTTATAACACCATTTTTTTCCAAACTGACCAAGGTGGACGGAAACTTTTGAGAACATGCGTTTTCTTTTGCAATTAATTTTGTCAATTAAATTTATTAATATTTATCTTTTATTCCATAAATGAGTTCTTAACTGTTATGTCAATAAAGTGTATTAGTGTCACTTTGAGATTCCTCTTCATATGAGTATACTTACAAATTAACCAAAAATTTTATGCTGGCTGGAAACTTTTGACCGCCACTGTAGTTGCGCAAATGAGCTTGGATGTGAACGTACAGATTAGGAGACCATTCAAGAAAGAAATTCGACAACAATGACGTTTGTCTTACATCCACAACAGTACTGAATAAAGATGTACTGGCTGTTGTGAGAACGGATTCTCGGTCATTCATATTCTGCAGTTTTGGATCTTGACACCACTTTTCATATGAAATGGGCTTCGTATTCCCACAAATGTTTCCTTGTATATTTTCTACCTCCATTCGAGCAACAAAAGACAAGTTGTCTCGTTTGATGACTACAGCACTAGCAATTGCTACTGTTTAAAACTATTTTTTTCCTTGGTCAAATACACTCCAAACCTCATAAATATTCAAGGGAATTAGCCAAATCATTCTAGCATGTTGTTTTTCAGTTACAGTGCTTTTATATCAGAACTTAAACCCTTTACTTTTTAAGAAACATGATTGACATTTGAGGTTAATTGTTAAAAGACTAAATAGTTTGTACAATAAAGGGGCACTTACTGTAAGTTCTGACTTGCCTACAATTATATGATATTCAATGTTATATATCGCGGAAAGCAAGCATTAATCTTACTAACTATTACAATAAACTATGCGTTTAATCATTGAGTGCCGGTCTTTAAATGTAGTGAGCAAACTAACTTAGGAAAGAGCCACCTATGACACCTGAATGTCACGTGATCAAGATAGGCTAAAAACAGTTCGACTAATAGTGGAAGAGAGCTTGTGATGACCACGTGACAGCCGAGATGGATGAAAGTATCGCGGTGCATCTCTTTCGTTGACTGATGATCAATTGTGGTTGTCATTTACATAATTACCTTTAATGAATGATAATCGAACTGAATTTAATATCGTTTATTATGAAAGACACGTATGTTACACAAAAGGGAACATGAAATGCAAGGACTATCAATGGGAAATATGCATTTAAGAATTTCATTAAATAAAATGACCAAAACTGCTTAAGCTGTTAGAAGAAAAATTTCTTAAATAAATATTTCTATAAAAAAAAATCTGAGATTTGAATTGATCTAGAATAGAATAACGTTTGATGAGTTTTGTTTGGACTTTATATTTTAAATAACATAAAAACGCTTACCTCCCTTTTCTAATCTTCCATTAAAATTGTTTAAGAATAAAATATTATGAATTACTCATATATTATTACACGTCGCTGTGTAATATTAAGCAGATATCAAACAATTTACTTCATTAAGATGTCAAAATTTCTTTCATAAAAGTAGAATCGAAACATAATCTGAATAATTGGCAAGCGTAAGCAAAAGTTCCGTCATTCCACTTATTCTGGTGCATACAAGACTGCTAATGCACTATGGTAAACTCTGTGGCGACTATCTTAAGTTTTCACAAAAGTGCACCTTGTTAAAAAACGACCAAAAAACATACATCAAGAAAGCAACACAAACAAAAAACATTCATCGACAAAAGACGAATACTAAAAATTCTCTTGAGCTTTTTCATACAAACCAGTTTTCTGCCAGTGCAATTATTTCCAATAGAGATAATTTCATAGTATATATAAATATTTTACTATACATATTTTTGCTTAGGAAAGTAGAATGCTTTAAACAACACCGCTACAAATCAAAAGTAACTTTTCACGACGCATTTTATTACTAATTTATCTCCCCTCCCCCAAATAAAATACAGTTAATGACGAAGTCTCTTTTCTTAATTAGAATTATAAAACTATATTATAACTTCTTGAATCAACTTCTACTAAACATGGAGTAAAATGTTGCATGAAGATGAGAGTACTTTTATAAAATTTCGCACATCGATTCACGTTTGCTGTCAAACAAATTGAACTCATAAATCCTCTTTAAATAAATTGAAATGTTTCAAGCCATAATAATTTTTTTCAATTTATCAAGGGTTAATAGCATAAAAAGTAGGATCGAATATTAAAAGCTTATGAATGGAAAAATATTCCAAATTCTTTTCTGTGGCTCAGTACAAAATCTGCTTGTTTTATAATGAATATATTCAGCAGAAATCGTATGTAGCATATTTTAACAATGCTATAAAGCAACGCCGCATATTTGAATTAAAATGAGAGGTGTAAAAGCAGACAGAGATGAAATAACACAAAGAATTGGACATATAATGAACTATCATGGGAACTGTGATAAGAGGAAAGTATTGAAAAACCTGATCCATTATCTAAAGTAAACTCTTTAAGCTATAATTTTCAAAATGAACTTTGCGTAAAAACTCTACACTTATCATTGTACAAGAAAATCATTGTACTGCTTTCTTTTTTACATTTTCATTAATAAATGTTTTGTGGAAGAACTGAAGCCATCTAGTCCTACGTCAGAAAGATATGTTAATCTTGCAGGTAATGAAAGAATACTAGAATATATTTTTTAAAGGAACAAAATATTTTATTTTTGAAATTTAAATAAGGAATAAATTAACAACATTCCAATTATAGATCTAATGATTTAATATTAAAGACAAAAGGGTAATTCCCTTCATTCCAATTTAAGAAATTGCAGAAAAGAAGTTCACCTCTTTGTCGGCTTTATAAAAATCATAATAACTCTTGTCCACATGATTTTGACTACCTTTTTTCAAACATCGTTTACGGGTTCTTAAAGCATTGATTTCTAACAGTCATTTTTATTTGACGTAGGATATCAAGTCTTACCGAGTGAATGTGGATTGGAAAGCAAAACGTAAAAATTCTATTTTAAATTCTATCAACAGTTTAAATGAGGGAAAGAAATCCTTATGAAATATGATACACTTAATGACAGAAAAAGTTCTAGTAACTTCAAATATGATCAAATTTAAGAATATCGAAAATTAGAGAAAAAGGTAAAACAAATAATGACAAAATAAACTTTTTAAGTTTGAAATTACGCAAATGTCAGTATGAAGATATGATAGTGGTCGCTTCTTCATCTTGTCTAGAGGTACTTAATTCAACCTTTACTCGCTAGAAAGCTCATCACTTTCAGTCAAAATTGAAATATCCACTTTCATCAGATTATGCAGTTTTACCCTGCTTTCCACAAACTAATTATGCTTTCGTTGATGCAAATAAAAAAGAAATTCATTAAAAGCATAGTTAAAACGCTTAAACGAAATAAAGGGTAATTTAATCAACATTTTTGTGGTCTTATAAAATGAAATCAGTGTTGGGCAGTATCGAAAATACATGTACCGAAGAGCCATAACATTATGACCACCCTCTATCTATAAAAACAAAACCACGGCGCGTGTGCCGTTGATATTGGTGTATATAAAGCTCCCATGCATTGTATTTAAAAACATAGCGTGATTAACGACTTAATGGGAAAAGCAGCAGATTTATCAGACTTTGATAAGGGTCAAATCGTTATGGATCGGCGAATGGAAACGTCGATATCGGAAATGGCGCGTTTGGTGGGCTGTACACGTGCAGTGATTGTAAGCACGTACCGAAAGCGGTGTATGGATGGTGAAGCGACAAGTCTCCAGCGAGCAATGTGTAGCCAGCGGCGCATTGATTCCAGAGGAGAGCGGATATCGTTACGCATTATTTGTCGTGACATAAGACTTCCAACAACTGAAAACACCAACAGTTACAACACTGGTGACCCAGACAGTGTTTCTCAGCACACAATGCCTCGTGTACTGTTGCGTATAGGCCTACGCAGCAGGGGGGCCTAAGTACGTTCTTGCGCTGACAGCACGCTATCGCCAGCAGCACCTGCAACGGGCCCATGAGCATCGGAATTGGACCATAGAATAATGGAAAAAATCTGCATAGTCCGACGAATCATGTTTTCTGGTTCATCACATTGACGAGCGCGTGCGAATACACCAATTTCCAAAGGTAACTCTGGCTCCCGGATGCACAGTTGTTCGGAGACAAAACTGTGGCGGCTATATTATCGTGCGGACGATGTTTTTATTGAGCGCATTAGGACCCATAATCCCCATAGCACAATTCCTGACGTCTGCGCGCTACCTGAACATCAATGCAGACCAAGTGCACCCATTAAGGACAACAATGCTTCCGGCGGGTTATTGCATTTACCAACAGGATAATGCACCATGTCATTCGGGTGGAATCGTCAGGGAATTGTTCGAGGAGCATTCTAGTGAGTTTCAAAGCATGTCCTGGACTCCAAATTTGCCTGACATGAATAGAAAAGAACATTTGTGGTTTCACCTGGAAATCCCAACTTGTGCAGTCACGCTTCCACCTCGCAACATGTAAAAATTTCAGGAGCAGTTGGTGTGCGATTTGTACCAGATACCTCAGACTAACTATCAGAACTTTGTCGAGTTGATACCAGGACGGGTGTTAGTGGTTTTGAGGGCAAAATGTGGTCCTACGTCGTATAAAACAGGTGGTCATAATGTAATGGCTCTTCGGTGTGTTTGAAATACATTTTCAAGATACGTTTGTATCATGTATTTTGTATTTTAAACCGATAAGATCAAAGCAATTTTGTATTGTATTTTCTAATGCTTTTACCAAATATTTTATATATTCAAAATACTCAAAATACATCCATTCCAGTTTTCAAACTGTCATGTTTAATTCTTTTAGGGGCAAAGTACTTCTATTACTCAAACGTGGAAATGATTGATTGACACCGGAATTTAAAAACAAATTTGTTTGGAAATAAGTAAAAGCTTTTATTCAAGTACATTATAAAAACTAAATTTTGGTCTGAATGTGGCATTTTAGTATAAAACTTAAGTGGAATATCTTATATCCCACCGCCCTTTAAGGGGTTAAACCGCAGAGCATTTCTCCTAGGTTCCTGTCTAGGTTTGGGATTATTTTCTGTAAGTTAATATAAACGCACTTTTCGACTACTAGAAGGATAAGAAGGTTAATGAATAAGTTGTTTAGCTCTGGCAAAGGTATTATTGTTGATTGGTTACAAAAATAACTTTTATAAGTCTTAATGTTGCCATGGGAATTAGAAGAAAAAACATGTTGTGAGATAGATAGGAAGGTTCTTTCAGAGTTGCAAAAGTGCAGTGATGTATTACCAACATGGCACGGGGTGCTTGGCTATTTTTCACTGATATAAAGAGCTCAATTTCTTTCTGGTCTATTAGTTTTATTTAAAAGTATCGGTATAAGATACAAAAAATGTCTGCTTGATTAATTATATCAATTAAGTAAAGATTTCATTAGACAGTAACTGTAAGAACGTTGCTATAATGAACAGTTAAAGGAACGATTTGGCTATAACAAAATGAAATTTATGACTTTGCAAATTTTAAATCAGAATTATACATACTTTTAATGAATATTTCATAAGTGCTTTCTTTTCACGAATGCAAGATCGTTAAATTTTTTTACGTTATATATTAAAAGATTTAAGACATTCATAATAAGTCGAAATCGTTTCTTATTTCTTTAATTTATATATGGTTTGATATTTACCACAGTATTTTAATTTTAAAACTACTTTATACGCAAAATTCGTACTTTTTTGGCATACATACGTGTTTCAAGTAAAACTAATTCATGATTATTTAAAACTGGCTGAACTGCCACGCGTTGCCCAGGTCCGTGATAATTACTTTAAATAACAACTAAATTTGTATGATTTAACTTTAACCGGTTTTTGTTTCGGCTTTTCGCGCGCCTCTGATAATAATCTTAAACAAATCTCAAGGTTGTACCACTAATTAGGCCAATTTTGCATGTATTTATATAGTTAAATGAAAAATTCGCAAAGAATATTGGTATTATGATGCAAAAGTGCTCGTAAAGAGACATTTTTTTGTTTTTTCGCGTAAGATCTAAAATAGTTAAGAAAAATAGTTCTTGTTGTCCGAACTCTTTAAATTTTATATCGGTAACAAACATAAAAGTTTTACAGCCCGTGTAAAAATTTCGGGAAAAATATTATCTAGTTGTAAAATAAATACATTTTTTCTTATCGCTGTTTTTGTTTTCCCGTCAGGTCCACGCTGTCTACGGTATACAGGGCGCGTGCTCCACACGCGACGGGAAATCATTCCAAATGAACCGAGTTTCGGGGCACCAATTGCTTTCGGCAGCTTATAGTGTCTTCCAAATAAACCTCTTTCTGAACGAACTTCCAGCACGGATCCCCGTTGCCTATGACATGCCGTATAGCACGCATGCTGCAAACGCGCCGGAAAACCTCATGACTATCGTAAGGTAAGTTGAAATAACAGAATTTCGTTGAAATCGGGCGCATAAATCCGAGATAAGAATATGTCGTTGTTGTTCAAAAATCGTGGTAACTGCATCTAAGATAAACTAAGATGTCACTAAGATAAACTTTCTTCATCCAGAAAGTAAGTTAATCTTAAGCTAAGCCAAATGAACTAACTCCGCCTATAGAACCCGAGAAAAAAATGCACCGTTAATGTTCAAAAACGGTGCTAGGTGAAGTCTAAGATAAACTTTCATAATGCTGAAAATAGCTAAATCTTAAGGTAAGTTGAATTAAATAATTAACGTTGAATACGGGGCCACAAATTCCAAAATAAAAATATGCCCCCTGGCTGTGGAAGGTGGAACTAAAATATGTAAGAGAATCGTAAGTTAAGTTGAAAGAACAAATTACCTTTGAAATTGGACTCATAGAACCCGAGAAAAAAGTGCGTAATTATGTTCGAAAATGGCAGTAATTGAAGTATAATATGGCTCCGTCAAAATCGCTTCCCGAATTTCCTCTTATATGTAAAATAAGGGGGAGAATCCCTTGTGGACATACTCTTAACCCCTTGCGTAATATTTGCGGTGAGTAAATGGAAGTTGAAGACGAAAAAGAAGACTGATATTCGAAAATGGTGGTGAATTTCGTCTAAAGTTTTTTTTTAGTTGTTTATAAAGTACCCGGAGGAACTTCCAACTATGTTAAAGAAATTTGCAAGAGAATCGGATCATTTTTAAAGAAGCTGCACTAAGGGGACAAGAACGAGATTAATTTTTTTAAATGGCGCTTGCTGAGGTCTTAGAAAATTTTTTGTAGTTCACATAGTAGCTGGTGGACCTAAGAAGTTCTTAGGGGGGGGGGGGGGGAACTTGTGAATCCGACCATTTTTAATGAAACTATAATAGGGGGCCTAAAGCGGCCAACTATAATTGAGAGTAGGGCCTTAAGATGAAAACTCGTTAAAAGGCCATAGTACTTAGCGCTTTAGATTTTTAATTAGTAGAAATTAAGCTTAAGGATATATATAAATAATAAAGCTTTAAAGAAATTCATCAAAAATGTGGAAAAGAGAGCCCCATTATATATATGGGGGTAGCTTCTCGGGGAGAAGAGTCTATGTCTCAACTTTAAAATTATGTATCGATAGGGGGACACAATTACTGGGGGGAACGTATGACTCACGAAATCTTCAAGAGGCCTCAGACTGGGCCTTAACTGAGTATTAACTGTTTTTGCGTATTTTATTTATCTGTTTATTTAGTATACTAGGAGGCTCTGCATCCTAAGAGCTAAGCTCGCCAACCCCCCCCCCCCCTTACGGATTGTAAAAATCCGTAAATTTGGTCGGCTTTAAAAAGATTATGGAAGATTGAATATTAATTTAAAAACCAGTGGCGATCTCCCTGTAAACGGGTTTCCATTCATTTCTGTTTTACGGGGAGAATTTATGGCCAAATCAGCTGCTGTTAATTGCAGTTTTCTTGTTTGATAAATTAAGATTAGTTAAACATCTGAAAATTAGCTAATATAAAATGAACTACACTGTAAAAAAAAATAATGCCAGTTTTCCGGTAGGAATCGGAAAAATAGTTGCCCTTATCGTACCGGAATAATTTCCAACCCAGCTCGGAATAAAATCCGTAAAATACCGTTTTACTGACCATTTCCTTATTTTTATGGATTTTATTCCGAGCTGGATCGGAAATTATTCCGGTACGATAAGGGCAATTATTTTTCCGATTCCTACCGGAAAACTGGCAGTATTTTTTTTTTACAGTGTATGTCAACAGAGACTTTGCTTCTCAGTACTTTTTAATAACTCTATAAGAAAATAATTTTAAATGTAACGTTTTAAATCTGACTTAATTTTCACCAAACTTTTTTTTCTCTTTGTAATATTCACCTAAAAATATTTTTATTGTTAGAAAGGAAATATTATTATTTGCGTTGTCTTAGAATTGGCAACTATAGTTAAAAAGATCATCTCAGAATAAGAAATAAATCTCTCGCGTACGTGTAAATATATATTTTAATTTAAACTGTTTGGCAATATTATTATTTGGCCATTTGAAAAAGGACGTTATTTCACCCGCATTTACAGATTTTAACACGTAGTAAATAATTCACTATTTTATAGTTTTCTTTCTTTTTAAATATTAAACGTAAAAAAAACAATTTTTATAACGTAATTTTCAATATTTTCCTGCTTTTAGCACGTAATGATTTAATTATAAGTTCATAGTTTTTTTCCGTGTATAATAGTCAGGTGTAAATAGTTTTTAAATTTAAAGTAAATATTATACGTTACGAAGTTTTTTCAACTGGCAACAATTTAAAATAATAACCTTTTCTAAAATGTGCAACAAATATCTCTGGAAATGTTGAAAATTGGAATTTAAAATGGAAATAAACCATTAAAAAGGGAGTGAAATTAAAAAAAATAAAGGCACACCAAGAGTTTCCAGTGTATATTCTTAGAAAAAATTGTTAAATTCCTATGTACAGTTTTTGCTCCTATAAATTTTTTTTAATGGAACGATTTTGACCAACTTTAACCTTAAATATCTCTTAAAACAATTCTTTGATTTAAAATGTGTCTAGCGTGTTTATCTCTTTCAGCGTGTTTATCAACCATTTCTTTACACTGTAAAAAAAATTCTGCCAGTTTTCCGGTAGAAATCGAAAAAATAGTTGCCCTTATCGTACCGCAATAATTTCCAACCCAGCTCGGAATAAAATCCGTAAAATCGGAATAAAATCCGTAAAATACCGTTTTACTGACTATTTCCTTATTTTTACGGATTTTATTCCGAGCTGGGTCGGAAATTAGTTCGGTACGATAAGGGCAACTATTTTTCCGATTCCTACTGGAAAACTGGCAGTATTTTTTTTACAGTGTATAATACCACCAATTTTCATACTTTTGTATTACTTTTGTATTACTTTTGCATTTTTCTTAATATTAATGAAGAAATACCCCAGGTCTAAAAAAAATTAAAACAGAGGCGGTAACAGCTTAGTTACTTTTTTCAGAATAGAGAGATTATCACAGTTTTCAGTAACGCTGTAAGTATTTATATTTTTAGGTGCGTTCGTAATTATATAAATACGTAGCACCTATTGTCGCCGTTCGACCCGTCTGTCTGTTCGTCCGCATATAACAGAGCAAAAACTACCCAACTGAATGATCTGAAATTTTAAACATATAATGGTTGCAAAATTTTGTCGAGTCTTTTCAAGTTTTATGAAAATCGGATGTATACTTTAATTAAAGTGACACTCAAAACTTTTCCGTTACATTACGGTCAATGTGAAAAAAATTAGATAAAGTGCATTTTAATGATATTACAGCCTTTCGAACAGAATGAAATTAATATGCACTTATGAAGTGCACAAAATATACATTCAGTGCAATGTGCGATGCAAAAAATATTTATAAAATTAGTTATAGTACGAACGCACTCCATTTGCATACGTTTGACGTGCAATTTCC
Source organism: Maratus speciosus (assembly GCA_963932465.1). NCBI lineage: Eukaryota > Metazoa > Arthropoda > Arachnida > Araneae > Salticidae > Maratus > Maratus speciosus. The sequence goes on along the minus strand of OZ010796.1, from coordinate 115,214,202 downwards.
AATTTGTTATTATTAAAATAATTATTTAATTAATAATCTTTACCTTATTATGCAAAATATAAGACTATTATTATTCTTCACACAAAAATAAATCAATTTTCCATTTTGTATGAGTGATTTTTTTATATTTTATCAGTAATGACTATATTTTATCAGAATTTTAAATTTGTTAATAGTTGATTAGTAAATAAATATACACAAAATGTAAATCATCGTTCAGATACAAGAAATAATGTAAGTAAATAATAGTTTTATATTTAAAAAAAAAGTAGCAACAATTCAGAGACTTCAATTCCACCAACTACATTTATTATATGTAAAAATCTGATAAGTATATAGAAATAAAATTATCGGGAACGTATCAGGGAACGAAACTTACAAATAATACAAAGTCGAGAGAATTCTAAAAAAAAATTATGAAGGAAATAGGTAATAAAAATTTTAAAGTTTTTTTTTTAATTAAATGAATAAGATGTTTGATCTGATGTTCGTGCATCATTTAGTCTGTTATACAGACAAAGAAATGCTGTTAGATTGTACAAAAAAAGCAAACATTAAATGAAAGGTCACACACAGCTGTCATCTTTTAAGGGGACAAGGGAACTTTAAAGTCATTTTTTTTCACTTTAAAAATTATTCAAGGTCACGCTATTATAACGCATTATGGCATATATTTATCACATAAGAAATGAAAAAAAATTGTGGAAAATAAGGAATTTTCCTTGATATTTTAAAGTTTTCAAAATAGCCCATGCGCATTCATATCAGTTCCTAATCTGTTTTATGCAAGTTTGGTTTATATACACAAATAAAACTGTGCATAAAATTTTATATGTTTGGGTATAAAAATAAAAAAATATTTTCTAAATTTTATGAAATTTTCAGCATTTCGCATCATGTTTCTGCAATCCACTACCTTTAATTATTCCAATTATATTAAGTAAAAAAAAAAAAAAAAAACATGCACAGTTTTATGACATATATATAATGGCAAACAGCTATAGAAAATTGCAAAACTTTCAGATGAAAAATATGCACATGAAGCTATTTGAAATAATAGATACCGACCAATTTTTTTAAACTAAGAAAAACGAATTTTAAGATTTAGTACAAGCACAAACATTAACATATACCTTCTAATCGACTAAATTCAAATAAAACCGTAGTTTCAATAAGTTTACTGAGTAATTTCTTCAAATTAACGGTTTACACATTTTTAATTTATGTTTTGAGAAACATAAGATATCGTTCGTTGACGAAAAAAAATTCCCAGCGGTACGAAGAATTAATACTTGGAAATTTTTCTAGACATAAGAAGAATTTTTCGAAATGTTGCATGCGCATTCCATATCAATTAAAGTCACCAATATTTTTATGAAAGTTTGGCTTATATATACAAATGAAACTGCGCATCGAATACAATGTGTTTTGATATACAGGTATAAAAAAAAATATTTTATAAATTTTATGAATTTTTCAGAATTTTGACATCATATAGCTGCAATTAGCTACGTTTAATTTTTGAAATTATATTTAGTTTTAAAAAACCGTGCAGAATTTTATACATATATAAGGACAAACAGCTGTAAAAAATTTCAAAGCATTTAGAGGGAAAATTGTTTGCATGGAGCATTTTGAAATAATTGATAACGACGATATTTAACCCTCTAAGTGTTTGGGGCGTATTATTCCGTTCACTAAGCTCCAAGTTTCACAGCAATACAAGCAATATTTAAGATAATATAATTCTATAGATTTATGGAATTTTAAATATATTGAAGAATTATTAATAATCTTAAGAATTACATTCATATTTGTAATTGAGTTTTTTTTATAATGTTGAAAGAATCATATTTTATTAGCATTTAAAACAAAATGCAAAGAAAACTACATTACAATTTTACCCTTTTGCAAGACACTCAGAAGGTTAATGAGAAAAAACGAATTTTAAGACTTAGTAGAAGCATAAACATTAAAATACACCTTCTAATAGACTAAATTTAAATATAACCAGAGTTCAATAAGTTTATTGAGAAATTTCAAGAAATTAATGGCTTGTACAGTTTAAATTTATATTTTGAGAAACAAAGATTTTAAGACATCGTTCGATAACGACAAAAAGTTCGTAGCGATGCAAAGAACTTTTCTAAATGTTTCATGCCAATTAAAATTACCAATATTTTTTTTATGGAAGTTTGGTTTATATGTACAAATGAAACTGTGCATCGAATTTTATATATTTGAATATAAAAGTAAGATTTTTGAAATAAATTTTATGAAATTTTCGGCATTTTTGCATTATATTACTGCAATTATCTACTTTTAACTTTTGCAATTATATTTAGTGTCAAAAAACCATGCACAGTTTTATGACATATATGATGAGAAACAGCTACAAAAAAATTTAAAGCATTCAGAAGAAAAATTATGACGAAATGCAGTTGCAAGTCTTCGTAACTAAATATTGCTGTTTACGAGGACCCTTTTATTAATTATAAAAAAGTAATTAAAATGCTAAAAAATCATCCGATGGTAAAAATTCGACTTGGAGATGAAATCTTACATAGAGCTTGATTTTTTGGGGACAAAAAATATTTTTCGAGAATTTCAGCGATTGTGTTGATTTTGAACATCTCTTGTCCCCTTAAGTTTTTTCTTAACAATAAAGTTTAATAGCAAAATTAGCCTTATTTCATCACCGAAATCTGCGCTTTAATAATGCAAAAAATTTCTATTAAATTTTAGTGTTAACAAAAAATGCGTAAAAGTTGGCAGCTATGATTATATTTTGAACCTTGATTGCTCTCTTGAAACCAGTTTGCATTTTACTCTCAGTTTGTAAAGACTTTCCAACAGAAATTATTTCATCAGTGTTTGTTTTGAGTAATAAGATGAACAGTAGTATTCAGATGGCTATGTCTAACTCAGCTGTTAAACAAATAAAATGAAAAGGAAATGAAAACGCTATATATGTTTACTGTTGAATAATTTTTTTTCTTCTAGATTTTAATTACGAGCTTCATTTGCCTGATATAATATTTTTAATTACTTTTAGTTCATTTTATTTATAATCTTCACCATTTAAAAAAAAAATATTTTATTTAAATATTGTGCAAAACTTTAGACTCATCAGTAGATAACATTATTTTTTTACAATTCTATTCTTTTTCCTTTTTTACATTTTTCTTCTGCCCTAGTCTAATTTACTTACTTATATTTCACTGGTATATGAGGGTATTTTTTAAGATGATGTAATTTATTATATGTTTTATGAAAATGGAACGAGAGAAAATATTGCCTGTAACGTTGAAAAAAAAAATTAGGGATAAGATATTCGATCCAAGTTAAAATAATGTTATAAATTCTTGAGTAAATTCAGACCAGAGCTTTAAATGTTTATGAAACAGGAGCTTATCACAGTAAATTTAACTGTTTTATTGTATCTAGAAAAGATTTATTTTAGTTTTTCAGACACGATGAACAAATGCTGATTAAGTGCTGCATTTTTGTATTTATGGATCAACTTTTAAACATAAAACAACACTGAAAACAAGCGCTAAAATGAGCAATATTGTTGTTCAATTATTCGAAGTTTAGCAGGCGAGGGATGCGTGTGACGAGTTATGAGGATATGAGTTTTTAATACAGGGAAGGGTTTTAGCAGTTTGAAACAGAATCTTTTATTTTTATTAAGAACTTTTGTTAACTGAAAGCATATCGGCTAATTCTAATATGAGAGAAATAACATGCACTGTGCTTCTTTATTTTTCTCTAATGCAAATGTCTCTGACCGTAGATAACTGCATTTAGTGTTTTGAACCTAAAATTTTAAAATCGAATTTCCTGCAAATAATGTATGATATAGAAACTGTCTATTTGCCAGTTCTCTAATGAAGGTATGCATAATGCAAATTACTATTAATGAATTAATATAAATTTTATTTATGGTATGAATCTGAATATAACTAGCTACGTAATTGGGTTGAGAAAACATTTTTTTCTTATCTTCGGGATTGGAATGAGTAATATTGTACTCATATGTGTATTGCATGAAAAACTTTATTGTACTAAAGGAAATGCTAGAAGGCTATCCTTTTTACTTCGGAATAGCAATAAAGTAGTGATACAGATAATGAAAAGTAAGGTTGTAAAAAAAAAAGAGATAATCTTCTGTAACGCCTGCTCAATGAGCAAGCCGGGATAAAAAGCGCAGTTGGATTGTCTTTAAAATTACAAGTTGAAACCGCCCTTGGTTTTCCAGGGAAGGACCCTATGTTTTTTGGAAGGCAGAATCTGAAGTAAAAGGGGAAGTGTAGTCAGTCTTGAATCTTGCATTGGAGGTGAAAGGTGTTTTTTGGAAAAGCCTTGACTCTTGTGTGGAGTAGTATATGTGCGAGAGTGCGAGAGACACCTGTGTGTTTATCCCGTTGGATAAATCTAGCTGAGTACGGTAAATTTAGAGATAAAGAGGCTAGTTTAATAATATAACCCAGAACGTCGTTAATATCTTAATGTGTAACTTAATGGTGAGCAGAATCTGCAATATCCGTGTCTATAAATGTGAATAGTGTCTTCTAATGTAAATATTTTGCAAATAAAATCATCCATTAATATTATTTGAAGAATACTAGTAATTAATCACAAACCTTCTCACAGTGTGTCCGGTATCACATACCGGTGGTGACATCATATCAACTAAACAGTGGTTATTTGCATATTTACATATGGTGGACTAAAAGTTAAGTGATCATTATCATCGTATAGGTGACGAACCCTCGCACTATTTATTACAAGTGATGTTGAAATGAAAAATTGAATTTATTAATTATATCTTACATCATGTTGTTAACGATAAATTGCTCGCCACAACAATTAGGAACTTTGAAGTTTCGATACGCTGCTTTGTTGATCCGCAATGTATCTGGTTGATAAAACACGCAACTAGTCACAATTTATTTGAACTTAACACGATCTGATTGAACTGGTGATTACCTTTTCTTACACCTCTGTAACGCTTTAACTCTATTTATTGTATCAGAAAAGTACTGTAGTTGTATGTACATGCACTCAAAACTCAAAATTTCATTAAACTTAAGAATATTTTAAAAAGACACATTTAAGACACATTGTCGTATCTCGAGATCGAGTCAGTTTCTCTCGTTTTATAATCTGCGAAATCAAACACACGAGATAATCACTTGTGTGTTCGCATAAAATAACGCAAGAATAAAGAAATTAATAAACAAACTAAACTGTCTGAGTAGAATGGCCAAATGGGTCATACGCGAAATACCACATCTTAAATGTCTGTTGATAATTTAAATGATCAAATAAATAACTTTGTGTAGTAATTTAAGATATAGGCTAAATAATATGAAAGGAAAAATGCATTCACTGTTTATGATGTTTCCAACATATCTCAGTACAGTGGTATTCACTACGCGGCACATAGAGTTACTACTTATTTTTAAACAGATATCTTCATCTAAGGTAATCGCAGAATTTCAGTCATTACATAAGGCTAACATTAACATACTGGAATTGAAGAACAGCTCTCGTAACCGCAGTTATTAAGGCATCAGTCACTTGCTGACTTTTCACAAAAAAAATGGGTTGTTTGATTTCTTTCAAAACTATGCTACTTAGCTAAAAGTTTAAAAACTGATTATTACAAGGTGGAAACAAATTAGTTATGTAATTTCGTAACTGAATAATTTGGAAAAATGCATTCTAAAATATCAGTTTAAGGGCAGAATACTAGCATCATACGGAATGTTTCTGGACATACTTCTTAATTTAATACTAAATGCTCAGTTTGATATGTTCTCGAACGTATTATTTGACGTGTACCGAGATCTTGGTGCCACCAGGGTCACAAGTCTTTTCAACTCTAGTGTTTAGTATCCAGTTTTATTAAATTGTAGGTTTACAGTCCGCCTCATCCTTAATCCATTCTCGAAGTCAAGCCTCGAATCGCCAGTGCACTTGGTTTGATCGATGTAAATATGCTTGCAAACATATGGCAAGAACTGATTTACCGATTGGACATTTTCAGAGTTACGAAGGGCAGCTACATCGAAAATGTATAAAAGAGGTAAACTTTCGGTGTTTCGCTGCCTTTTAATCATGTGTACTCTAATAAAACTGCTGTGGATAGACGCATAAAAAACAATTATTTTGCCCAATTAATTTATGTCTGCCATGTATTAACAGGAGAAGTGTCTTAAAAAAGATTTAAATAATAAACCAAGACATTTCAATCCTACTTTTCCACTCCCTAAAATTATTAGAGAAATGTACGAACAGAAGAAGAAAGCAAGTTCATTTTTTAAAAATCCTATTATCCAATTTGACTTACTGTTTTGTCCTTCAAGAGAAGGATTTCCTCTTCCCCTTCTTGTGATTGGCTCTGAATCAGTGTAGGTTGCATCAGAGTTGTTATCTGATGTTGAAGAAGAGGATGGACCACGGTGAAGAGAAAGATACATTCTTCCCCTCGCATTATCACTTGCTCCAGAATTTATTCTTAGGCTTCCTTCCCTTTGCAAAGGGACACTCTGTTGATTGATGCTTTGATTGTTAACTACTTCCACTTCCCCTTTTGATACATTTACAGGTCCTCCTGGATGAGTTGTTCCATGTGCAGGCCTCGGTAAGGAGTTATAAGCAGGGTACTGAATGGCTCCTCCTTTTCCGGTGGTTATCATCGAGGATGAGTTATGTCGTTCACTACCTGAAAATAAGTCAGGATTTAGTGATTCCAATCAAATACACCCTCGAATAGATAATTATTTGGCCTTTATAGTGAATATTACATTATTTTGAATGATTTTCGTCGAATAGCGTTTTCCTAAATAGGGTGAAATCCATTGTCTTTCTTGAATTCATAAATGAAAAATAAGGATTTATTTTGTATAAAATACCAAATAAGTAAATACAGAAACACAGTTTGTTATGTCATTAAAGTATATGAATTTATTAATTCTAAAAGGAATTATTTTTATTCTCTTCTGTTACGTAATACTGAATTTCATATGATTTGAGTGCAGAAATATTGGTATGTACAATAACTAAAAAGTTAATATTTCACGCATGATTTTTCTTCATTTTGCATCATAAGCGTCCAATTTTATACTATGTCCATACGTTGCGAAATTTTGGAAATATTATGTGATTGAGATTTCACTCAGTTGTTTTTCACTTAGTATTATTTTTCATTGAAATTTTAATTCTTTATCCTCCCCAATATTGATGTAATTATGTAACTTATAAAGAAAGTCGAACCAATTGTGAACCTAAATGAACATTTAAATGCAATTATGATTTAGCCGCAAAAACCAAGAAACATAGTTCGAGGGAGACTCTAGCTGAAGTACCGTTGGTAGGAAACTACTTTTTTTATTTTTTCAATTAGCCGGAAATTGAATAACTAAAGTAGTGAAGTTTAAATACTTGACAAGTATTTTGAGTTGATTCAGAAGAAAAGTGTTCAAGTAGGCTATACTTTTACCGTAATGGAAAGAAAAAACAGCACAGAGAAAACTTCTTCAAATAGCCTTCCCTAGGGTAATGCCATCAGTTATTAGAAATTTGGGTAATGGAATTTTGTGATTTTATATAAAGTAGTAAAGTTAAAATATTTGGCAACTATTTCAGTTGAGCTAGAAGCCAACTGTTCAGGTGTGCAATTTCATTGTGAAAGAAAAGGAAGAAAGAAAAAATGCATTGGAATGTTTTCAAGAATTAGCCTTCCTAAGGGCAAAAACACAGTTTTTTGAAAAATTGGTAGTGAAATTTTTGTTTTGTTCTAATGTTCTACTATCTCCTTCTTAATTCTATACTAAATATAAATTTTAAATCAGTGCTTTCGATTTCCAGAAATCAAAACGTATACCAAAATAGGTAAAGGTATACTCGCAGCACTTAAAGAATAACATGTTATATCAGACCTTGTTCTATTATACTGACCTTAAAAATTAATTTTTTGACACCCAAATAACACGAAAGAAGTACTTCTTATACAATACTACACACGAAACATTTGAGTTTAGGTGTGGATGATATCAAATGTGACGCTTCTATCATAACACCACTGATATAACACTACTATTCATATCACCCTAAGTTGATAGAATACTTTTCAGATATTTCGATAAAAAATAAGAATAGTTTTCTTATGCTAATAGTAAAATCTATACCATCCACAATCTTACCATAGAGAAGGAGTAGAATTTTATATGCTTAAATAAGCTACATGGAAAAATAGAAGGAATAAAAACACAAAAATTTGAATAGTTTAAATTCAAGTCAAATAATTTCCTTATCGAATTTATAAATTGAACATTTTTTTTAATCTACGCAGATTAGAAAATACAAACAGCGTATTTATGAGACCTTTTTGGAAATTATTTTAATCATTTTTCTATTTAAAAAAAGATTGTGATAAAAAATGATATTTTTCTTTATTTTGCCATGCAGACTTTTAAACAAAGAGCCAAAGTAAAGAGAAATGAAATAGTATCTGCTTTAAAGGGAATTATAGTATTTTCCTATTGTATTTATACGTATAATACCAATACAGTACTGAGCCTCTGTCCATTTTATCAATGTTTTGTGAATTTGTGAAAGGAAGGGCAGTGCTTACTAGAAATACAATTTTCAATTTCCAAAGACAGTTTTAGATTTTTAGCAATAGCTGTATTAACAGCATTATTAATTAATGTATTAATTATTGAGTATTAATTGTACTCTGAATGAAAATTTTCAAAATTGTTGCGTTTTCATCTAAGTGTTTAGCAAAAAATTGTCTGGTCTGTTTAACAAAGAAAATTATTGGTATTCTTCTATATTAAAGAAACAAGCATTAGTGTTTCAAAAAGCATTATAAACATTTTAAAAATACTTATACAAAGCTAATTTATTGAAATAAGTACACGGAATAAGAACTACCGGTAGATTGTAAAATCTGCGAATCAAACTGATGCGCTCTCAAAACACACAATTAAGATTTTAAAAGAGCAAGTCGGTTTTTAAAGTCTTCAAAGTTTAATAAAGGTCTTTATCCTACACGTACCTCGAAAATAGCTACCTATAAATAATAATGCATTCTGAATCTTTGTTAGATTATGTAAAATATATAGGATTTATAGCGCGCATTTTGAAAACAAGAATCATTCCTTACTATGGGCTAGATATAACTTGAACTGGTTATATGTTATAAGTCATTGTAGTACATCCTGAGAATTTTTAGAATTTTGTAAATCAACAGGTACCGAAATAATCAAGTGGAAGCAGTCCAAAGGAGACAATTTTATCGGTGATAACTATGCACTGAAGCTGGTATCACAGATACTATCGTGTCATTGGCAACGTCAATTATTTCGTTTTAAAAATGTTTTCAAGAAGAAAACGTTTGAAAACACATCATGCAATAGTATTACTGTCGTAATTTTGTTTATGACGAGCTTATTACTGAAACTCGAAACTCGAAACTAGCAACTCGAATTCTACCAATCATAGAGATCTAAAAAATACACTCATGTCCAAATTTATCTTTACAGTTATTCTACTTTTTTAAACACTGATTGTCACATATTATTGCACTGTTTTAATGATTCATGCAACAGCTTTATATAATATGCAATAATTGTAATTTTTAACATTGTATTTGTGTTTTATGATGTTATTTATGATTCCACATAAAATCATAAAATTATAGTTAATAGATTTTGAGAAATCCGTGATTTTATGCATGTAAGGATGATTTTGGACATGAGTGTAGGTATTCTCGTGTTTTACACTACTTTATAAAACATTTAGCAGCGATTACTCGCCAGATGTTGCGTGTTTTGCTTGCATTTTCTGATTCAGTTCAGTCTTGAAAATAACTCTACTTCAAGCCCGAAAGTGCCACTGAAGCGAGAGGCAATAGCATACATTTGAAATCGAAAAATAGTGCGTGTGGCAGAAAGATTTTATAATATTTTAAAACAGGAAGAATAATCTTTCCCTTTACTGTTTATAGAACCATTATTTACCAATAGCACCTATATTTATTTTCATATGTTCAGAAAACATATCATTCAAGTTGTAAATAAAAGAAATTTTACGTAACACCACACGTTCCTTAATTCTATTGTTTTTGTCGGCCATTATTAAAATGTGATTCAAGTTGCATTTTAATTTGAAGAGTGTACTGAAAAGTGGCACATACAATTAGTGCCCCTTTTGAATTATCGAGCTACTGAAAAATCAGCATCATCAGTAAGGAAATGCTGGGAGATGATAGATACACTAACATTTATTTTTCATTTTGTGTCTTGCATCGGCTATGGAAAACTGTTATGAACGGCAATGAGCTTACACAGTCGCGCATTTTTGGTGATAAGGCTTCGGTCCAACACGAAATATATTTTAATGAAAGTGAATACTTTTTGAAATTTCTTGATTAGAAGTACTAAATACAACTGAGTAAATCGATTAAGATCCAATTCATACAATTTGTGAGTGAATGTTTATGGTAAAAAATAAAGTTATATTATGTAATACGTATTTGCACCTTTTAAAATCTATATTGTGTCAGTAATCTCTATAGTGGTTGCTAATATCAGGCTCTGGTACTCTCAATTCATTTAAAATAGCCTCTTTCTGGCATTACACGGGAACATTTCTCTCCCTCCCCTGTTGTACTAATCATATCCTAACATGTAAGTCGACAGCTAATAGATCAGGGTCATTCTTGACTAGCTTTTAAGGTACCACATGCATGACTCCAATTTTAATCTTTTCTGTTACTACTATTTTTAACAGAAATTTTCGCCTTATTAACTTTGACAACTTTTACAATTAAAAAAGATAATATTTTTTTATTAAAACTAGTGTTAACTGATAAAAGGTAAATCCAGCCACGAACAGCTTCTGTAGTGTACAATAATACTGATGCTGACAGCAAAAGATGAGAAATGTGAAGATCATTTATAACAATGTTTTTCGAAATTCAGACTATAACAAATTTTATTTATAAATTAAAAGAAAAAACAAACAGTTCAAGTCCTTATGAGCTAAAATCTATTATTTTAGGACAATACAAATCACAACTGTCAGAAAATCCAAACGAACGATAAGCACTATGTATTTAAGAAACTATATTCATTGAATACACGGCCAAACTAAAAAGAGTGTCTGTGAGTCAAAAATGAAAGAGAATGTTTAATTAAGTATTGCTTAAACTTTTACTGTCTGATACATCTCAATAAATCAAACGTTTAAATATCAGAGCAATGCAAAATATTGAAAACATATTACTCAACTATTAACGTTTAAAGTCACTAATGGAATTATAAGAGTATATTATCTGAAAATGGTATTGAATTAAACATGGTGGCCTGAAAATGTAAAAAGATTTAAAAAATCAACTTAGGCATAAATTTTATTCAAGAAACATGGTTTGTGTGGAAAATGTTTTAAAAAGTCACACAGATATAGGACGCAAACATAAAAGAAATTCTGCAGATAAAATTTTAAACTTATCATTGCTTAAACAATTGTATGTAATATTATTTTTGCTTAGGCAGTTAAAAGTTTATTGACCCGTAATCAAGAAATTTCTTGAAATAGCTTTTTGTCTTAAAACATGAGTCCGAAAGAAAATGAAGCATTTGAAAAAGCTGTGTACAACTGGTAAAACATAGCTGATAGAGATAAAACAATGATTAACAAATGTTTTTTTAAGTAAAGAACTATGTAGTAATGTATCATATAATTAGGTGATATGAAAAAAATAAAACAGCAGAATTAATAAAGCCTGAAAGTTGCACACCATCTCAACTTGCACTAGAAATCATTTGCATAATAGAGATAAGAATCTCATAAGAAGAAGTCTTCAATTTCATGCGTACTGCTGCTAAATTATTAAACTTAATCACATTAACTTAAAAAAAACCTTCAAAATACACGGAGAATCAAAGTGAAAAACCACAATCAGGGGGCAATACTTATGAAAAAAAAAAAAAAAAAAAAACGCTTAGGGTAGTTCGCAGAGGTTCACGTATATGCATAAATACACAACAAATGAATCAGTAGATAAATATAGCCATGCTTCTAATCTGAAAACAGTTGATAAGTGTAAAAAAACAATCGAAAGCATAATTATTTTAATAAATGTTTAGTTTGATAAGTCTTAACCCGTCAGGAAGCGCGCTGGGTCGCATACGCCCGGGAGTTTTTAAATTGTTGTGTAATAAACCTCCAAACAGTGAAAATGGGTCAGTTTACCGGTACCTATTCCCAAGGTCATTCTCTTTTTGTACTTTAGAATGTTAAATTGTGGGGAGATACTTTTAGTCGAAAAACTGGATATCCGGGTCTCATAGACCCAGTGCGTGTTCTCGCATTTATATGTTTACTGAAACGCGTTGTTGTGTAAAATTCGAAATGTATCGTTATTTGAGTTACAAAGATGAAATGAAACGTTTGGAAAAATTACTTGCTGATGTTTCAACAGATGAAGAATCGATAAATGAAAATAATGATGAACATATAACTGACGAGGAGCGGTTTAGTGCTCATGAATACTCTTCAGAAGGAGAACTTGATTTAGATAGAGGAATTAGATAACAGTTTGAAAGTAAGAGCTCCACCAGAAAAATATGTCACATATGCCCTGTTGTGAAGGATAGAAAACACAAAATAACATGTAAAATATGTGAAAAAATGTATGCGGTGAACACGGCTCCATTATCTGCAATTTGTGTCAGAAATCTTCATTTTTGTAATAATGTTTTTGAACTTTATATGTAAGAATTTCCTAAATATCAATAATATAATATTATTTTAATTTATGTGACAAATTAATAGCGTTATTTAATTAATCTTGCATTTTTTGTTCACGTTAAAATGTACTTTAAATAAGCACGTTAAGTTATTTTTCAAAAATACTTTTTTTTCGAACTTTTAGATACTTTTTTATCAAGCATTTTTCCTCATTATTTCTATTTCTATTTTAAATAATGTGGCATCAAAAACTATATGTTAATCATAAGTAATTATTATTTTTTAAGAATGGTGTTTAACCGCCCTTGAGACCCACCGCGCGTGCTCGTGTCACTATTGAGGGAGCGCGTTCTCCCGTGTTAAATTAGGCTGGAACTGTAATAAATGCCAAAATTTACAATGAACACTGAATCAAAAATAATCAGTTTCCTTTCATTAAAAACAATTATAAAATTGATTATGCTATTTTTTATCGTTTTGGCTAACGTTTCAAAATATAGAATTTACAGTAAAAAATTAAAAACGCAACTAATCTTCATAAGACTAGAGGAATTAAATTTTTGGGGGGAAATTATTAAAATTCGATGTACCAAAGAAAAAAAAACCCTACAACTCTGAATGGACCCCGTTGAATATGGAAAAGAAGAAGCTTTAAGTAGCACGTGACCATAGAAAAAGATGATGGATCATGCTTATACACTTCGCTGAATTAATTAAGAGAATCAATTGAAACTATTTTTATGAAAGCAAGCTGTTTCTTGCTGATTCACTTTAATTAGTAACTCTACTTATTGCTCCACACTTATATGCAAAACGGTAATGCAGTAAAAGTAATAGTTTAATGTTTATTTTGCATTCAGTATCAGCCTCGATACATAATTTGAGAACGTTATCGTTTACAAGATCAAATGGCGATAGTGAAGATCTTCTATATACACGTTGTCCCAAAAATGCATACAAAATCTTTTCCCTAATAACTGACATGTTCTTTTCTTGTTTTTTTCAGGTTTAACTAACTTGAAGTAATGGCTGAAACCAGACTAAAATTTGAGCGCAGGAAATTTATCTTAAAGTGGTATTGAAAATTCAAAAAAATATCTGAAGTGCAGACACCACTTCAGGAAAGTGTTTGAAATGTATGTCTAAACGCGACTTACAATCTCTAGACTTAGAGATAAGCTTGAGGCAGATGAAACTTGACAAAATATTTACAAGCTACGCTCGGAAAGACCGCAATCATCACCGAAACCTACTGGAGAGTATGTTAAGCTGTGTCCAATTCCATTTCTCCTCTTTATCAGCAAATACTGGTCTAAAACGGCCATCAGTTGGAATACTGTAGTTAAATGTACAAAAGGTTCATCATTACAGTTTCATTTCACAATTCGAAATGATGTGTGTATTAAAAGATATAATCATTTAAATTTTGTAAAAACTTTTTGGGCTACTCTGTAAGCAATGAAGCATTAACCTCTATAATTTGCGAAAAGTTACCACAGAAAAATAGTTGATGCAGTTGAAAGAAACGCCCTTGTTAACCCGTTCAGGACCGAAATCTTTTACACAAATTTTATTCGTTTGGCACCACTTTTTTAATTATTTGACTTAAGTTTATAAATCACGAAAATGTCGTAATTAAATAAAATCAATTTTACTTTTCTTTTTTACTGGTATCAAATTCAAGCGTTTTAAGCACTTTTTGAGGGTGCATATATGCACCCATGGTCCCGAACGGGTTAAAAGTATGAAAGAGTCATAAATTATTTTTTTTTTTTGTTAGAAGTCCACACAAACTCTTCTGTGGTTCATCATTGCGTTTCAGAAGGCTGTTATAGATATGTGAGTCGTCTTTTTTCAGTCATCTCACTTCTAATGGCTATGTACTTAATTTTGGTATAATAAATAAATATTGCATTCTTGGACAGTTCAGTTCCATTCTAACTTCACCTCTTAAGACGTCTTTTGAATTAATATTCTTATGTTAAACTATTACAATCGAGAATCCATAGCTCTTTAAAACACTATCATCCTTGAAATTGATTTTATAATTTTTTATGCATTTGTTTGTAACATTGAGTGAACGAGATAAAGTGGAATAATTTTCTTTTTAGTTTATTTTAAAGCACTAAATTTTTATTTTAAAATACTAGTGATTAAAATAACAGGAAGTGACATTGGAAAATTTTAAAGTCTATTGGAAATTCAAAATAGCAGGTTTCTGTTACGCAAGTTTTTTCACGGTTTGCCTATGTAAAAGGGAATAGTAAATCGAGACACATTTTTAAAGCTAATGATTTCTTTATTAATTTACTTTCAAATGACTTTTCTTTTTCTTGCCAAATAAATTGAAAGTTTTATTGAAAATAGCAATAAAATTTCATTGAAATATAATTAATTGAATGAAATATAAACAATATATTTTTTTTTATTTATTTCTCGTTTTTCCTTCAAAAATAAAACTGAATCTAATCCTACTCTGGTCCATTTGCATTATCAATGAATGAGGTATTCGTTAAAGTAGGGTTCTCCAGCGCGGAACCTATGGACGCCATGGCGCTTTTTAAGTTTTCTCTTGAAACATTTGAATATTTTCTGTCACTGTGAAAGAAGCAGTTACGAAAAAATTTATTTTAATCAAGTAGTAAGAGTACTATTTCTAAAAGCTCTGAAGTTTTTCTTCAATTCACACTTATATTTTGGTTTAATTTATCCTTTCATAAAGTAAGAGAAATTATACAAAGTCGATATATATGTGATATAAGAGATAATTTATAGAAGGGTATAAGTGATTATCCAATATAGAGGATTATAATACCCGATATAGATGATTTATAGTCCGGTATATAAATATATATAAATCGTCTTATACATGGCGTCGATATATAAGATGATTCATATACATGGTGTCCGAGAATTGTTGGAAACTTTATAAAATTAAATTAATAATAAACAGTAAATAGTATCAGGGAATTATGTATTACTAAGAGAATGTCTAAGTTTTTGTTTTGCATAATTTTATACCTAATATATCTCAAAGAAGGCACTAAATGTGTCACAAAGGCATTGAAACACCTCATGTTGCTGTTGAACTGGAACGTGATTCCGCAATAGTTACTGTTTGGTACGCCCTATCTAAAACGAAAGTTATTGGCGCTTTCTTCTTCGCCGAAAAACCCATAAATAGTGACATATATTTAGATAGGTTGAAAAATTTCACTACCTCTCAGATCCAAAGATTCCGCATTGAGCAACGCCTGTGCGCAATTGCCTCGACAAACAGTTCCCCAACAGATCGATTTGTTGCTGTGGTGTGGTCCAATTCGGTGGCCTCCTCGATCACCATGTTTAATCCCCTTGGATTTTTCATGTGGGGGGTTACGCCAAAGATATCGTCTATAAGAATACTTGACCTAGTGTAGTGAAACACAAGCGGCAAATTACAATTGCTATTAATTCCATCACTACTCAGATACTGTGAAATACATGGAATGAACTCGAGTAGCTCTCAGACGTACTACGAGTCACCAAAGGATCACATATTGAAATTTATTAACTTTTGTAGTTAGAGATCAAGTTAGTGATTACATTTTATTGCTACTGTTTAAATAGTTATTTCTCTTTTATTTTGTAAAGTGTCCAACTTATCTATACAGTATCTATACAGTATAGATACCGTATATTTCCGCGATTAACGCGTGCCAGCGCATTACGCGCTCGGGTGATTTCAGACAATATTTTCTATTACGTTTTTTCCATATTACGCACCCTAGCCTTTTTGCCAAAGAAACCTTCATCGCACATGTAACATGGAAATATAATAAAGAATATTATAAAGTACTATAGCTAATATGAACATAAGTTCATCTGTCGACCTGAACATAAGCTCATCTGTCGACCTGAAATCCCTCAAAGCATTAGGAATTGTTCTTTGTTTCATTCAAATAGTCACGTGCTCTTTACATGTTTACTTAACTTAGAAATCGGATTATTTTATGTTAATCGTTTCTTAACTTAATCTTTTATTTTTGTATCCGACGTATTCGCGTACCTGCGATTTTTTAACAATTTTCTGTTTTCAAATTTGGGCAATTACTTCGGAATAAACTGTAATTTAAATCATGGGCGAAAATAAGAAATTTGGAAAACCTTTAAATTTCTACTTCAAAAATAGGTTACTATATAGAAATTGGCTACCGCATTTGATTAGGAATTTCGATATAGTATTGACCATAAGCAGTGGATTATGATTATGATGAATAGCGTCTGGATACTCTGTATAGTTCGTTTCTCATAAATAATCCTGTAAAATATTCTTCTTTTCAATATATCAGGACGACAATAATCTAAACAAAGAACTAAATATACGTATCATGCCCTGTTATGATTATTTCCATTCACAGTAAAGAATTTTATTTAGACTCTGCAATAATAGCAGAAATCTGAATGTTTTTGCTTATTGTGATTTTTTTTTTCTCTTATTGTATAGACTAAACATTTATTTTCCACGTTTTTATGTACCTGTTATCAAATGTATTGTTACCAAATACAAGGTGACTGACTGAGAAGTCAGTTGCAATTTTAAATAAATGTATACTTATACACACATATCCAAATTTATCTTTAAAGTTTTTCTATTTTTCTAAACACTACTTGTCACATATAATTGCACTGTTTTAATGTTTCATGCAACAGCTTTATATAATATGCAATAATCGTAATTTTAAACTTTGTATTTGTATTTGTGTTTTATGATGTTATTTATGATTCCACATAAAATAATAAAATTATAGTTAATAGTTTTTGAGAAATCCGTGATTTTAAGCATGTAAAGATAATTTTGGACATGAGTGGACATATATATATATATATATTCATAAAAATTACATTTACAATAAAACATTTAAATCACATATAAAAACCCATTCTACGTCAAAAAATAATATGCTTTTTAAAAGATACAAAGTTGAAATGTCACACATTTTAGATGTCTCATGTTTTCAGGAATTTAAAAACATTTGCCGTAATTTTTCTACCTGTAATGGCATTAAAGTTAATTATTTCAACCGTTAATAATTAATAAAAAATAATAATACTTTTGTTAACTACTGTTAAGTACCGGATACTGCATCTTATTTCTATTAAAAAATGAGGTCGTTTTTTCTCCACAAAAAAAAAAAAAAAAAAGCAAAAGAAAAAAAATGTTACTTTGAAAAGTAATCGATACTCTTTCTAACTTTTTTAATTACTCATTATACACAGTCAAAAACAAACGTAAAATGTCGCACATCGCTGAACACAAAAAACATATTATTCGTAATAAATGGCAGAAAGTTCTCATTTCAGAGTTCGACATTTTTGATATTTTGATGAATTCAAAAGTTTTTGCTGTAAAATGTTATTTTTATGACTTTACTAATTAAAAATAAAGTATTTTAACCGTTAAGAATCGTTAAGGAAAAATATTAATGAACTCTTAATAAGGCGACAACATTTCAGAGAAGTTAGTAAGTGATTATTATTTTTGTGAATTTTTTAACTGTTAATAAAATGGTTTTTATGACGTTACTAATCAAAGCAAATATTTCACTAGAAAAAAAAAATGAAAGTTTTTTTTTTTTTTTTTTTTTTTTTTTTTTTTTTTTTTTTTAATTCAATTGCTGAAAATTTACGCTTTATTTTTCAACGTTTTCTCTGAAATTGAAAGATGAAAAGGAAACTGTCCCAGAAAGAAAAAATCATTTTGAATTAAATTACACCAGCTTTTTCATCCAATACATTTTTTTAGAAAAGGGTGGATGACAATACATTTATATATAACAATAATTACATACAAATATGAGAGCAATTAAATTATATTAATTCTCTTCATAAGTATAAAAAATAAATTTGAGATTAGACAACACCTAGTGATAAAATAAAAGTCATTCTTTTGGAAACTAATAAAAGTCAGCTGTCATACATGATCGAGATTGAAATAAATTTTGATAGCGTCTATGTAGCTTTTTGTTTGTTTGCGTTTTTTGGATGTCTGCCTTTGGCACACCAAGTAGAAAAGTAGCATTTTAACTCTGTCGTCCTGATATTGTAGAAAAGAATGTTATATCCGCTCATTGAAAACCCAATCATTTACAGCAATAAAAAAAAATCCAGATAAGAAGTGTGATCAAGTTAATCTCATAACATACAATTAAATTCGCTGAACTATTATTGTGTTTTCGTAAAACATAAATAATATGTTTTCATCAGCATATTTGTTTAATGAGAATAATTTTTTCACACAGTTTCTAAATGAATATCGGGGTTTTAACGCTTGATAGTATTTATTACATAGAATATAAAAATATAATTAATGCATAAAATGAAAGAGCAACTCAAGCGGTTTTACCTACAAGCTTACAAGTGTTCAATGTGAGCACCTTTCGTCACACGGCACACATCACGTCGATAGCTCAGTTCTTCCCAAACGTTGATTAGCAAAGAAGTTCTGTTCAGACACTCGCCCGATCTGACGCTATGTGACTTCTACCTGCGGGGGTTCATATAGGATCGTGTGTATGTGCCTCTACTATCAGCTGACCATTGCAGCTGTTACAACAATGACCCCACAAACACTAATCAACGTTTGGGAAGAACTGAGCTATCGACTTGATGTGTGCCGTGCGACGAAAAGGGCTCACATTGAACACTTGTGAGCTTGTAGGTAAAACTGTTTGAGTTTCTCTTTCATTTTATGTATTAATTATAATTTTAAATTTTATGTAATAAATACTACCAAGCTTTAAAACACCGATGTTCATTTAGAAAAACCCCGCATAACACATTACATTTCATTTAGAATTAAAAATAAATATTTAAACGTAATTAAAATAATATAAAGTTTACATACAAAAGTACTATAAATAGACATATTGGTTGAGATAATAATCGTACTGTAAATGATAATAATGGAGCAATCATTCGTTCTTCATATACCCATATAGCCATATGCTTCCCCAGGATATGCAGAGGAACACTGACAGTGGAACACCATCATCCCCCAGGTATCCTGGTGGATGCGAAAAATGTCTTCATGATGTCCTCAGGATCCGAAAATGTCCCCCTATAGCATCCTAGGGAGCTCCTCAAGACCTCCTTTATGTTCCTCCTTTAGGAAGTTCTGGGGAAGATTTCAGGAAGTGATATTGGAGGAATTTGAGAAACTTCAAGCTCACATAATTATCTTAAAAATCCATTTATAATTATGATTATTTGATGTAATATTAAATACAGAAAGTATTATTATGGTGAAAATTATTTTTATATATTTTTATTTAATATTTATTTGTTTAAAATGTTATCCTTAGAAAGTGCTTTATTTAATTTTTTTTATTAAAAAAATCAGACACTGTTCTTGCATATGGTAATAGGGGTATTAGGAATAATTATCATGATGAGCAACCAATCGGAATGTAGCAAGCTGACGACATCGTAAACAGACTGATTTTTCCCTTACGCTCTCTCCGCTGGGTTTGAACCTAGAACCTTTCCATCCCTAGACGCGTAATTTACCAACTAAGGCAGCATTTTACAGCCGGCATTTCGATTTATATGATGTTCTTCATAGAATTGGTGCGACTCCTTTCTCCTCTGAAGAAAGAATTTTGTCCGCCGATCAATAAAAATTTATTATTATTATTATTATTATTATTATTATTTAAATCACGAGTTCTGTGATTTTTTTTATTAGAAATCAAAATAACTGCTTACTATTTAATACAGAGGAATGTTTAATGTAATTTTTAATTCAAATCTAGAAAAACAGCTTACAAATGACTCATTACTCATTATTAAATATGATTGGATTTTAAATCTTACATGAAAATACTCTCTGCAATCGATATAAGATTTTTTTAGCTTTTTATATTAAAACAACACATATTCCTGATAACTAATCTGTAAATTCTGAATATGTACAAATATGTAGATAGATATTAAGCTGTTGATAAATTCTGTGTTTTTAACAATTGTTTTTTATTTTTTATAATACAAAATGAAACTAATTTATTAGAATTATATATATATATATATATATATATATATATATAAATTTTAAAATCATAAGTGAAAAAATAAAGAATAATCAAATCAAATAATAAATCAATTTTTTACTTATAGGTAAATCATTGATATAGAAATTAGTAACGTATATAATTTAAATCAATCTAAAATCATTAGCTAGTTAGTAATAAGTAATAATAATAATATATAAATATATAAAATAATTTTTAAAAGATCAGAAAAAATAATTAATTAAAAGGTAATAAATATGAGATAATTTTTAAAGATCAGAAATAAAATAATTAATATATACAGTAAATTCTGTCTAAGGCGGACTTTGTGCAAGCCGGAAATCTGTCTACCGCGGAAAATTTTTCAAGTCCCGGCGAACCCATAGAAAATAACATTAATTCTTGTTGCATAAGCCGGAATCTGACTAACGCGGAAACGGAAATGTTTTTAAGGTCCCACCAAAACCAAAATTTTGAGTAAGGCGGAAAAAAGGATATTTTAAACATGAACAGCACTCCATTTATGAAACTTTAAAACTGATACACATACGTCATATACTCAATGCCGAGACTTTTAATTAAATTCCGAGATTGTTTTAGAAAGTTAATTTAAATAACTAGAAACTGTTTAAAATCTTAAGGAATTCTTGCATTTAAAATATGAAATAATCATTTTTCCTATATAAATTTGCATGTAAAAATCATTATTATTAGAAGGATGCACATTTATGAAAATAAGTATTTTCTAAAGTACAATATATTATGCTTTAAGGTTGTACTCAAATGCGAAGTGATAGCTTACTGTCTCATTCCTGAAGTTGTTTTGTCTGTGTGTGTGTGTGTTTGAGTGTAAACTTCAAATTTGCAGGTATCACAGCAGTACTAAGAAATTGAATAGCATTTCTCATTTATCTGTAAAAACTTTCAGAATTTCAGTTTTCAACCGATTTACAAGCCAGGACAATCGATGAAAGATCGTCATCGTCGAGCATTTTATTACAACTCAAGATCCAACCTGTTTATCGAAAACATAAAACGCTATTCGATTGACGTATGCTTCATTCCAATAAATCCCGTGTTCAGAAAACTCGATCATTGGACGGGTTCTTTGTTCTTCGTCGTTTTATCTTGTCTAAGGATATCAGTAAGTGCATCGTAAAAGTGGCTTCGAAATCTAAACCCAATACTCCATCGCTGCAGGTTAAAGTCGAAGTTACCAAATTAAAGAAAAATAATTATTCGGTAGGAGATCTTCGTATTAGGTTTAATTATGGTAAAAGTCAAATTTATGATGCTTAAAAAGAAAGAGTTGAAAACATCCAATAGAAGGAGAAAGAATACTGTGAAAGATGAAGACATTAATGCATTAACTTTTGAATGTTTTTCTATTCCTAGAGTGAAAATTTTGCTCACATCTGGACTATATTGCGAAAAAATAGGTAAAATGGATTTTAAAGCTTCCAATGAATGGTTAATGAGTTTCCATAAGCTACACAACTTTGCCATATGAAGCATGCTTGCTGACACCCGAAATATGTCCCACAACATGAAATTTGGGAATGGAAAGAAAACTTTCATCTACTGATTGAAAGATATCAAGAGAAGGACATATATTATTGCGATGAGAATGTACTATTTTATCTTGTGTGCCAAATAAGTCCCTTGTAAAAAGATGAAGCTAATGCTGCTGAGTTAAAACCACCAACGAGTGTGTCACTGTTTTGCTTTTTGCGAATTTGTAGGGCAGTTTATAAAAAAAGTTAGTGATTGGGAAATTGAAAACGACGTTATGTTTCAAGAATGTAAATATTGTTAAACTGTCTGTAATTTGGAGATCTCAGAAAAAATACTGGTTGTCGATTGTTTTAATGGAGGGCTGGCTGAAGGAGTTCAAGAGACAAATGATTGAAGAAACTAAAAAAAATAAAATTGGTTCCTCGATAATGCACCTTGTCATGCCGAGGTCAAACTATTGAATATAAGTTTACAATTTTTTCCGGCAGATACTTACTGCAGTGACACAATCAATGGATCAGTGAGTTATTAAAGTGCTGAAACCAACTACAAAAGATATCTGTTGCGGTCGATTATTGCGTCTTTTGATGATTGTTCTTCAGCTACCAACCAGACAAAAAACATCAGTGTTTTCGATGCTGCTAAATGGATTGTCAAACTTTGCTCGGAAATGCCGGCTGAAAAAATTAACTGTTGTCTGGGGAAAGAAAATGAGGATGACCACGCTTCTGAAAACGTTTAAGAGAGCGGTGCAATTCAAACAGGACGGCTTGAGAAGAATTAGGTACCTCGAAATTATTTTTCTTGTTCAGAGAAATAAAAAAAAAAATAATACCGATTATAAAAGACTTTCGCGTTAGAGTAGAATGCACAGTAAACCGAAACAAAAAACAAATATCGATAAAGGATTAATTTTTGATTTTTTAAACTACCATGCGAAATATAAAATGTGTAATTGTATTTATTAAATTAAATTATTTTCATTAAATTTCAGAATTAGAGCAATTTCGTATTCGTAATATTTATTTTTGTGTTCAAACAATGTGTTTCGAAATTATCAAAAAAATAAATTTAAAAAAAATCTAATTTCATTTAAAATTTCATTTTAAAGAACATTACTAAAAGTTACGAACGTAAAAAAATATATGATTTTCACTTTTTTTGGAGGGAAGGTGGAGGTCTTTTGCATAAGCCGGAATATTGTCTACCACGGAAAATTTTCTCAGTCCCGACCGATTCCGCCTTAGACAGAGTTTACTGTAATTAAAATTCATAATTTTTTACAAATTTAAATATTAATAAAGAATATAATTAATTTTATTAATTTGAAATACATTTTATACATTTACAGTACATATCTAAGTAATTAAAAGTTCAAACAATAATTGAATTTAAACAATAATCTAATGTGCTTTGTAAATAAAATAAATCGAGTAATTAATAATATAAATTTAACTAATGCAAATATCGAAGTAAAAATCTTTTAGTAATTTTTTATAAGAAAATTATTATAGTGCCAAAATCAACCATGAGATGGTGCCAGCAACGTGGCTTCTAAGTTACTTCCCCAGGAATGTCGTCCCAGGAGGTTGCTCTCTAGGAAGTACCCATGAGTGCAATCAGGAGATAATGATTAAGGTCTGATAGCATCATTTTAGTAGCAGGAACAATTTGGGATGACTTGGAGTTTCTGGGGAGGTTTTCAGGAGCTTTGGTGCTATGTGGGTATATTCATATAATTTAACTTTCGTAAATATCCATATATATACATGAAATACTTTTCAATGTAGGGAAAACCATGTCGAAATAAATCAGTGAAAATACACACTTCACATATCAACAACCCGAAGAATGAAGCCTTACCAGTGGCTGAGAGGTTCTGCTCTCGAAGCTGGTAGACGGGAGGTGCTGGGTTCCAACCCAATCGTGCCCGTCGGCCTAATCGTTCGGAGTTTTCGTGGTTTTCTTCGAACCATGGATTTCCATACGTAAATACGGGTTAGGTTCCCTTAGAAAGACCCCCCACGAAGGGCACTCCCCCCTGGGCCTATATCCCTCGAGCAGATAATTGGCCGTCAAAAAATCAACCAACCGAAGAATGAAATATTTTGCAGTCGTAACTCCTGGTCAGTATGAAAGACTAGATCCTTAATACCTTGGGTGATTTCCCGCACATAATAAAGAAGCCGCATTCGTCATGAAATATAGTTTATTAGATGTCATATATATTAATACAATTCCACCAGTTATCCAGTTTTACACATATTCGGGTCGTGTCATGTCTTAAAAATCGACTTAAACATATTAAACGATTAGAGACAACATTGCAAATAGAAGAAAAGCAACTCTGCCGGTGACATAGATTTTGCAGACAAGACAAAAACGTACAAATATTCTCTCTTCCAGGTCAGTCCAAGCTATTAAATACTAAGAAAATCGCGCAAAGTTACACTGATGCGCTCTACGCTACAGTCAACCAAACGTAAGTTGGGAGGACGTAAGGAGATGGTGCGCAAACAGATAGGACGAAAACCAAGAAATAAGCGGGGAAGGACATGATGTAGTGACAGAACTCTTTACTTATAGCGGAAATTTTAAAAGGGAAAAGCTAGACGCGCCAAATACTCGCAAGGAATCATGGGTTACCCAATAATATTTTGATAAAAGATAAAAGTAGTACTAATAAACTCTCGAAAGAAATAAGAATTTAATGTCTCAAATATGAAAGAATAAAATAAATTAGTGGATTTTTTTACAAACAAGTGTAGCTATTAACAAATTAAGGTTTTTAGAATCGAAATAAAAGAATGCGCTGAATTAAAGGCATGGAATTAAAATATAAAGGATATTTAAGATATTATTAAAAGACAGGTAAAAAAAGTAGATGCGAAAAGAATTTGGAATAAATTAACTAAAGTAAAAAGGCGAAATTTTTTTATTATTACATATATATATATATATATATATATATATTAGGGTGGTCCTTAAAAAATTAAATTTAAAATTTTCTATGGGGCACCCTCCTATTTTGTTCTATGTATAAAATAAAGACCTCCACAAAAATTTCAAAATTTTAAAACATTTTTTAGGGGTCGCTACCAAGGTTTGAATTTTTAAAAAAAATTAAAAATTGACATATTTATTATTCTAATAATATATTATTAATACAAATCCATAGTCATTGCCAAATGGAATCATGGTATGATATTAGGCTGTAAAGACTGTCTTTTGTTTCAAGTTTCAATATATTTACATAACCTATTATCCGAACACAGTCGGGAGTATTTCATGTCTACACTCTATTTCACCTGAGCTTGGACCCATTGTGAAAGGTAGAAAATCTAACATTCCACCTTGAAAAATAGTTCTCCGTTATTTTTTAATCTTAAATATCTAAAATGCGTAGGAATTTATAAGATAATGTTTATAAATTATAGATTTTGATTTTTTTTATATTCGTAAAATATCATACTAAATGGCCATATTTGTATCAAAGAGTATCGTATCGAAGAGTATCCTATCATTCGTATCAGAGCACCAAAACTTAAAAAAAAGTTTTCGGAAAGCTTTCCTTTGACTGTTCACTGGAATTGCAAAATTTTAGAAGACATTTCAGGATCTGAAACTGTAGACAGATTAACCACTATTGTTTCACGTAAAGGTACTGACCATTTAAATAGCTGTTCCACAATTTCAATCAGGAACAAGTGAGGCAATAGCTCCTGCTGTTAACGAAACATTGGAGTTGTGGAGATTATAAGCAAGTAAAATGTATGACTTTTGATATAACCTTTGTTGATACCTGTTTATCAGGAGCAGCTTGAGCTGTTCTGGATTAGAATATGAACAAAGAAATGGTTTGGCTTGCAATCATCACATCCTTTAAATTATGCTTGAGGAAGTTGTTATTAAGTCTCTCGGAGTTTAAAGCATACCATTATTCCAACGATTTAAAATTCCGTGGATGTCTATCGATTATGGCATATTTCAGACACTCATAACCGACAATTTAATCAATGAAAAAAATAACACATAATGCGTCCGAAATTACAGAATTTGCTCAAAATCATCTTAGAGATTTTCAACCAATGGACGATTACAAGGAACCGATAGACCTTGCTATCATTTTCTTAGGAGCAGTACCCGAAAGAGATGCTTACATTAGAGCTCCAGGTGGGGATTGCATTGGGCTCCATGAATGGTGAAGGTGATGTACTTGCTCAAGATTTATTTATTTAGAGATCAGTTTAAACTCTCTACGTAGAAAAAATCTGGAGTTCGTCAAGTTTTCTCGTTTGTTGTGAAAATCTACATTCACACTGGTATCAGTCCCAGTGATTTATTGCTCCCGAAGAACTTGAAAAAAGACGAAAATGTAAATGAAATAATTTCTTTGTGTGCTTTAAAGAAATTCCTTGGACATTTCTGTACTTCACAGAACTAGTTGCTTTTGCATTTTTCGATGACAATATCTTTTTTGAAAATAAAAGAAAAATGGTGCATGCTTTGAAAAATGAAGAAAATTATGAACTTTTGAAATGTACACGGACTGATCCTGATGTCATTCTCCAAAATAGCTTGCAAGATTTTCTAACAAACAGCATTCTGTCTTTTTTTTAAATTATGGATTTACATTTAGACTTTTTTGAAACAGATGCAACTAATAGGAATAAAAATGAATCCTACAAGACATGTAAGGCACTAGCGACTTCAGTCAAACTTGTTAATGATGTAGCCGAAAGTTATATAGCACTCATGGAGGAATACAATAAACTTCATTCAAAAGATAAAGAACAAAAACAGTATTTCAAGGATATGATGATGGTAATCCAAATCATTTCTTTGTTCATATTCTGCTGCAGAAGAACACAAGCTTTTCTTGATAATCCGGTATTAACAAAGGCTATATCAAAAATCATAAATTTTACTTGCTCGGTACTCCCCACGACTCCAATATTACGTTACCAACAGAAGCTATTGCCTCTTGAACTATCCTGATTGAAGTTTTGGAATAACAAGCAACTGGTCAATACCTTTACCTGAAACAATAATGGGTAATCTGTCTACAGTTTCAGATCCTGAAATGTCTTCTAAAGTTTTGCAATCCCAGTGAACAGTCAAAGAACGCTTGCCGAAAACTCTTTTTTTAAGTTTTGGCCTCTGCTTGTTCGTCTTCAGATACGAATATGTCCATTAAGTACGACATTTTACGAATATCAAAAAGTCAAATTTATAAACATTTAATTTATAAACATAAAACTATAATTTATAAACATTATTTTATAAATTTTTATGCATTTTAGCTATTTAAGATTAAACAATAACGGAGAACTATTTTTCAATGCGGAATGTTAGATTCTCTACCTTTCACAATGGGGCCAAGTTCAGGCGAAATAGAGTGTAGACATGAAATACTCCTGACTGCGTTCGGACAATAGGTTGTGTAAATATATTGAAACTTGAAACAAAAGACAGCCTTTACAGCCTAATATCATACCATGATTCCATTTGGCAATGACTATGGATTTGTATTAATAATATATTATTAGATTACAAAATATGTCAATTTTTAATTTTTTTTTTAATTCAAACCGTGGTAGCGACCCCTAAAAAATGTTTTAAAATTTTGAAATTTTTGTGGAGGTCTTTATTTTATACATAGAACAAAATAGGAGGGTGCCCCATAGAAATTTTAAAAGTTAATTTTTTAAGGACCACCCTAATATATATATATATATCCCAGTTAGAAATTTTTGAAAAAAAAGTTTTAAAAATGTACATGAAATCTGAGCATATTTGGCACCTCAGATTATGCCTAAAAGGTGCAAACTGAATTGTGCACAAAAAAATGCATAAACTGTGCTATGCACAAAAAGTTGGTACTGCCATTTGGGGATTTTCAGAAGTATTTTTATTTGTTGATACGGGAGAAGAATCTCTTTTTTCACCCAAGGTAGGATCGAATTCACGATCTAAGCGTTAAAAATCCAGCGGTCTACCCTTTTGCCAATGGAACCATGCTCATTATCAAGATATTATTTTAAATGCGGCTAATGGATAGTGAGATTGATTCGACTGTGCCTATTTTTCTAGAGAAGATGGTAATTTGTGATGGTGCTTTTATGATTCTGTTTAGTTTTAATTAACGAGGTTAATTTTTTACTAGTGTTTTTCTATGGTTAATCTATAATTAGAATATGGTTTAATTAATATAATTTATTAGAGAAATTTTCTTTGCTTAACGAATGGTTAGAATATGGTTTATTTTTTGCTGAGAAGTATGGTTTAATATGGTTGATATGGTTAGAACATGGTTTAATAATGGTTAGAATATGGCTTAAATATGGTTTAATAATGGTTAGAATATGGTTTATTTTTTGCTGAGAAAATTAGAAATTTTAGTTTATTGGGTGAGTGCAAAAGTTCTACCCGTTTTGAAGATATGTAAATGCCAAGTGGAGTACGGACGTTACAGCTGACGTTTCGAGGACAGGAAAGTGGCCGATAACGCGTGGAGCAGTAGTGTATGTATAGGCACATCATTTGTCAGAAGCACTCATGCCGAACGGGAAACAACATGGCGAGCAAGAAAGACTACATCAGACATTGTTTACTGCACGAGTATGATAAAGCTGTTACAGCAACCTGAGCTTGCCGCAGCATTGGGGAAGATGCTGTGGACGATCGCATCTGCTGCCGTTGGTTTTGGAAATTCCGGGATGCAGACAGGAGCTGTAACGATCATTCCCGTTCTGGATGCCTATCAGTGGTTTCGAAGTAGGATCTGGACACAACCATAACAAATACTCAAATCCAACAGTCGAAAAATTAGCGCAAATATTCTTGGTACACAGAACAACAACTGTAAGATGGATGAATGCGTTTGGCTTCATCACCAAACTCGATCGGTGGGTACCACACCAGCTTACAGTAAGGCAACGAAAAGAGAGGATCAGCACCCGTGTTTTTTGCTTTCCTGTAACGGTACACTGTTAAAAATATCGTGAAAAATTACCTCTGTTTTTAAAGGCTATCTATTTTCTGACCAATGAGAACGCTATATAAACACCTATGAAGCGTTCTCATTGGTCAAAAATAGATAGCTTTTAAAAGCAGAGGTAATTTTTTACGATATTTTTAACAGTGTAGGGAATCATTTTTGAACCGAATTGTAAAAGGTGATGAGAAATCGATACTGTACCATAATGTGAAATGTCGAAGGATCATGTACCGACGTTGCAGAGGGTACTCCATCGACCTAAACAGCAGAACTCCGTCCCGAAAATATTTTGCTCAGTTTTTGGTGGGATGCCAAGGGAATAACCAACTAGGAGGTCCTCGCACCGTAAAAATGATTAATGAAGACCTCTACTGCCAGCGATAGGACAAACTGTGAGCAAAACTCAAGTCTAAGCGGCCAGCATTAATCAATCGCAGAGGGGTTATCTTTCATCACGATAAAGCCAGGTCTCGTGTTGTTTTAGGGACTCAGCAAAACTTACTGAAATTTGGCTGGGAAGTTTTACCTCATCCGGTGTATAGCCCCGACCTTTCATCTTTGATTTATCAACTTTTTCGATCGTTACATAACACCTTCGCTCACTGAACCGTTAATGATTTGGAGACTGTAAAAACGATATTACAACAGTATTTTGATGTCTAAAACAGGTATCTAAAACAGGGGAGATTTATCGACGTGGGATTCACTTACTGCTATACATATGGTAAGAGGTTATACATGATGATGGTGCTTGCGAGAATTCATAGGTACTTAATTCTTTCTTTCATCTCCTTTCCGTTTTCACTAAAAAACGGGTGGAACTTTGCACTTACCCAATATTTTTTGGAAATTTTGGAAATTTGAGATGGTGGATAGGATTTTAACATTTTAATATTTGAAGGGAGGATGATTCGAATTATAGTACATATTTTCAGTAATTTTTGACAGTAAATAGTGATTTTCGAGTAGCTTAAAATTATTAAACACTATGAGAAAATACCGCTAAGAATTTTCCATTGAGAGTGAGTTTTTTCCTCTAAATCCAAGATGGAAATAATTTTTAGTTCTGTTCTTTTTACATTAATGTATTAAAAATGCATCTCAAACGGGTGGTTCAAGGCAGTGTTGAATTCAGCCGGCTATGGCCCAAGGGGAAATTTCTTCCCCCCATCCGGGTTTTGAAATTTAATAAGCTATTTTTTTTTCACCGATTGTAAAAGTTATAGCGCATTTTTTCTTTCCGAGTAACTTAAAAAATATAAACACTATGAGAAAGGAGTAGGGGCTTTTCCCCCTAAATCCTCCATGTAAATGAATTTTTCTTTCTTATTTTAGGTTTATATGTTTAAAAGTTATATTAAACTTACCTTTCAGGGCAGTGTTGAATTCATGAGCGGAAAAATACTACCTTTCTCCATCCGATTTTTAAATTTAATAAACTAAATTTTCTTTTTCTCCTATTTTGAAAGATATAGTGCATTTTTTTCGTGTAACTTAGAGTAATTAAACACTAAGAGAAAATAAAACTGAGAATTTTCCTTTAAGGGGAGGGCGGATCCCCCCCGCAAATCCCCCATGGAAGTTAATTTTTATTTATGTTTTCATTTTTATTCGTATGTGATTAAAAAGTTATCTCACTGCAGTGTTGAATTAAGGGGGTGGGGGCATCCCCTGCATTTAGAAATTTGTTTAGAATAATTTTTCTTTTTGCCAATTTCGAAAGACGAACTAGGAAATTTTTTTAAGAGGGAGACAGTGCCTCCCTTTCCCTTGGTCCTGAATGGCAATTAGTAATTAGTTCTGTTTTTCTTCTTGTCTTTATGTGTTTAAAAAATACAACAACAGAAAGTATAAAATATGATTTGCACTGCTCCTCCAGGGGATACTTTATGAAATATTGTATTAGCATAGGAAATACAATACTAATGAACCTTTACAAAAATTACATATTTTGAATAGGCACCATGCATAGAAATAATGCAAACTTAGAATATACAAATTTTTACTTAAAAAAAAAAATTGTTTCGAAATTATAACATACACTTTGTTATGCGAATAAACAATTTTTGGAAACATAGAATGTTATGCAAAAAATTTGAACAGTTTTTGAAAACAGAATTTTCACTTTTCTGTATACGTGTGAAATGTAGACAATTTGATAATGTATACTTTTCAAAAATATGCAAAAATTTTGTTCAATCGATATATTTGTTGCAAAAAAATGTGCAATCTTTTAAATGAGATGTGTGAACATAACTGGAATAATAATTGAAAAAAAAAGTTACCTATTTGAGAGTGAAAATACCAAAAAATAAGAAAGTGATTTGGAATTTTCAGTGTAGCTTAGGGGAAGACAAGACTGGGTGCAATCCTATGGAAAATGCGCGGGCTTTAAAACTCGTTTCCTCATAAACTACCAGACCGATTTTATAAAATTTTGAATCCATATTCCCTGGATTATGCTCAAGACTTATGGCAGACAAATATTTCCTGAGACTAAAACTTTTTTATCTCAGAGCAATGGCGATTTTTCTGAAATTCCCAATTTTCAGAAATGTTTTTTTTTTCTAAAACGAATTAAATTTTTTTTAAACTGTCTGCCACACATTATCTTATAGTTATACTCTACTACTAACAGGGTTCGTACGCTTAAGGGATTTTTTTTCAGGAAAAAAATAACTATTTGTTTATAGAAAAATAAATCTAGGTTAAACGCAAGAAATTTCACCTTAATTAAGAAGAGATTTTTCCATGAGAAAATACTGGTACCGAAGAATTTCCTGGTCGTAAAATTTTAGGACAAGTACGCCCTCTGTACTAAAAAACAAATTATCAAAATTGCTTGAGTACTTAAGGAGTTAATGAGGTCTTTAGCTGAAAAGTACAATTTTTCGGCGAGCTAAAAAACTTAGACACCTCTAACTTGTCTGAAGTTCATGCACAGTTTTTGAAAACACACGAATTAAAGTATATATAAACACTTGGATAAAATTCAGTTACATATAACAAATGCGTATAAAATGTTAGAGTAAAATTAATGTGAGCGAGCGTGGCGTCCCAGTCGTGTCTTCCCTTAATATACATAATTTATAGTAAAGATATGTTATATCATGGAATATTTCTGGTATTATATATAGATAAAACAAATTTATTTCATGTAAACATACTTTTTTCCTCTATTACCAATAAAATCTATATTCTTGTAATACTTCATTTAACTCCACATTCTTTCCTTTGAAACGTCTAAAATATCGAAAGGAAATAATATCCTTATGTATGTGTACAATTTCTTCTCTATTAAAGTGGGTGTCACGAAGGAGGTCTTCAGCAAACAGTGTCTTTTGATTGCTTTCAATTATATAACTACTTCCTCCATTATCGTTCAAGTTCAAACTCGGAAGAATGAGTAAGTCACTAGTATTACGCAGGATGTCTCTTTTTTTCGTCCATTATTACTATTGAAAATGATTTAGCTTTTAGTCAGAAAAACTTTCGGTGCTTGATACTGAGAAAGAATGCTCTCTTTTACAAAATGTGCCTAACTAAATTAAAATTAATTATCCTTTAAATTTAACCCATTAACCCTTTATGTACTGAATTATGAATTCATAAAAATTTTATCTTCTAAAGCATTTTTCGCGAATTGTTTAAACTATATTAGAAGATTTACATAATCATTTAATAAATTTTAGAAGGATTAATTAAATTTAAATTTATAGGAATTTTGTGCAATATTTATAACCTCACTCAATTTTTTTTAGTTTAAATATTTTTCTTAGTATTTTCTAGAATTAGGAAATGTACAAATATAGTGTTCTTACCATAACTGCCAACTCTTCCGCTTTTTTGTACCACAAAAGTTTAATAGAAATCTTTGCCTTATTTAATCAGCAGATTACGGCAATTTAAAAAGGTGAAATTTACTATACAATTTTTGTGGTACAATTGAAATATAGAAATATTTCCGAATTGAACCCCCCCCCCCCTCTCCCCCACACACAACGCCAAGAAAGCTGAAAAGATGCCAAGGCAAAAGAAATCATCCTTTTAAAAATATTTTTGTTTTGTGTAACCAATAATGCTTTTGGAACAAGGTAATGTAAGATGTAACTCATTCTAAACTGTGTTATAATTATTCGATGTATTAATTGAATTCTATAACAAGTTATTTTAATGGTACTTATAACATAAGTACCGTCAGTAGGTAAAAGATTAAGGACTGTACCTTTTTATACCTGACACAAATGAAATAAAACTGTATTTTATACATATTAATGCCAAATTAAGAAAAACAAAAAACAATATTACGATTTTAATTTTATGCTTATGTTAGATAGGATATGTAACAGTAAGAAAAGTTTTATTTAATAGATTTTTTTTAATAATCAAATAAATTTTTTATGCAAGAAAAGGATGTAATTTTTATATAGGGTGCCAATATATGCATTTAGCACGCGTGTGTGTAAAATTAACCAATTTTTTCCCAGTGCATACAGACGACATTGAATGCTATTATTGTCATGGCTACAACTATTGTTTGGTTTTACTGTTATCTAGGGTGCTAATATAAGCTTTTTGTGAGTGTCTGTGTGTAAAATTATCCGACATTTTCCCAGAGCATATAGACGACATTGTCATAGCTATTGTTTGGTAAAACAGATAAAATAAAGATTTATCATTTGAAACCGGAAAATAAATGCTTGAAATGCCTCTTGATCGCGAGTTAAAAAGCTTTCTATTAAAATAATTCACCGGATTTCAAAACTAAAATAAAAATTACGTATTTAAAACAGTACTCCCAACGTGTGTATAATAACTTATGTAAATTGTAATAAATTGTAATTCAGTCATTGCGTAATTTTTTAACTTAGATTGAAATTAGAAAAACCATTCGTTTAACAAGCAATTTAAAAATGTCTTACAATTGCGAGCATTTTGAAAACAGTGCTACTTTAAATGCCCACGGCATCGTGTTTTGTGAACGTTTTTATTAATAAATCTCAAAGTTAATTTTTTCTCTCGCTTCGTATATGGACTCGTCGCGAAATTTGACTGATCTTTTATTTTATGCATACGTATAAATTTAAGATTAAAAAAGTTTGTTAGAAAAGACATTTAAAATGATCTTCCTTTTATGCATAGACGTTCCAAAAGTTGAAAAAAACTATAGAAGAACACTACAGGGTGCTTCTTGGATGTAACCTGTGCATGCATCTAAAATTTTGGTTACAAATTCCCTCAAATTTTATGTATCTTTAGAAAACAGTCTAAATTCTCTTTCACTTAAAAAAAAATAATTGTTACATGATAACGATAGAATGAAAATTCTTGAATTTAAACATAGTTTCGAAAATACTCATATCATAAACATTAGAAATGTCAATAATCTACGCGTGAATTTCGGAATATAAATATAACAAATCTACAAAGTGCTTCCTTAGAAGCATAAAAAATCTTCATTATTCATTACAGCACTTCAAATATAAATTCCGTTTTAAATATATCTCACTTTCTCTTTGAATTATAAACAGTTATTAATGTCCAGATACAAGTTTTAAAATTACCTCATTTGTTACATCCATCCTGAAAAAGTAAATTAGCATTCTCCATTAGTAGCATTCCAAGTAGAAAGACCAAGTGTTAAGTGTTAAAATGTACAACACAGTCTGTCTAAGTTTATGCAAAGTATTCTATTTGGGCTATTCTAGATAGAGAATTTAAAAACATCGGAGGAAGAATGAAAGAGTACATGCGGATAACTTAAATTGCGGAATAGTGTTTCACAATATTTTAAAAAACATTTCTTAATTCGGTGAATTTTCGAGCACAATTTTTCGGTCACCTCAAAGTAATCGCAATCTTATGCTGAAACAGAAGCGCTATTATTAAATAAATGTACTTTCTTACAAAAAAATTGAAAAGTTATAAAACTTACTTTTAATAAAACTTCATTTACCTTTAACAAAATTTCTTTAAAATAATTCCTTACTTTGATTAAGAATGCCATTCATAATTCATCCAAGCGATCAAAAAACATATTATAAAAATTGCAAAGAACAAAATTCAGACAGCGTCACAGGTATTCATAGATATATAGTCACCATTCGGTATCATATCATTTTATTAGAATCAATTTCATCATCATTTCTTTTCATGCTTTGCAAGAGCCAAGTGATGAAATACAATACAAAGTGGCCACTCTTTAATGCTCCTGAAAGTTGTTTGTGACTAAATCTAACAACAGTTGTACCACAAATCTTTGCTGGGTAGTAACTGAAGAGATAGGACGAATATTAGTGACAGAATATTAGTGAAAAAGTCGCATTAAGGAAGAAAGTCTTCCAATCTTTAAAAGTGATTTAAAGTACATAATAAAAAATTTCCAAATAAAAGTTAACACCTTTTACATTTGGAATTTTCCAGATGTTCGAATTTTGTGTATTCACATTTTCATATAAATTAATATATATTTATTACCCATGAAAACTTCTCCGGTCCAATTTTCAAAGGGTAGAGACCGGCATTAAACGTAATATCAGACATGAGTCATCAATCAAAATATCTTTAGGTGCGCCACACACCAAGGAGACACGAGACACCTCTCTTGACTCGTGCGACAAATTTACGGTTGTAGCGTACCTGTTTCTTCACTGTGCCCACACACTGAAGACTCATGCGCCGAAGTACCCATGTTGCACGTGCCTATGCTTCATTTTGCGCTTTCGTCTCGTGTTGCAGTTACGTTATATATTGCTACAATTTTCGTTTATTTGTTTCAAGATGGCGGGATTAAAGATTCCTTTTATTTTTTAGTAGAGTGACTAAAAATATATCACCATCTTAGGATGAAATATCCATATTTACAATCGTTTCATTTGCAGGCGCCATGATTCTACTGTTCTGTTCTGTCAAAGAATTAAAAGCAAGTTACGCGCATGAGCCGTGAATATGTCTGATGTCGCTTTGATGTGTGGATGAAAAAAGTAGAAATGCAACTTGCCTGCTGTGGTGACTGGATGTTTCATGAGACATGCGACGAGCACCAGAGTCGCATGTCTTCTTGGTGTGGGCCACGCCTTAAGTTAATGTAGACACGTGTTCTTGTACAAACAGAAATTCATAACTTTCGACAAAACATTTGAAACAACGCAGGATTAACTCCTTTTAAAATTGTCGTATAATCATGCCAGGTAAAGCCATTACAAGTTACCATTCCCTATCTTCAATTTAATACTGATATATTACCATTATTTCTCATATAGGCGACTTTTGAAATTAATTTGCTTGGCTGAATCTCTTTTCTCATATCTTCTACTACTTAGCCGACGATTGCAATTACATTTCCTATAGCTGTTTATTTTAACATTGAATTTCATTTTCTAGCAGACCGAATGATTTGCTACATTATTCCTAAAGATTTACGGATCATCTTTTTACTGACACATGCACAGATCGGATTCTAAACTGACAGATGACGACACAGGTAAAGGTACAAAAAATTAAAATATATCTAATAATGAACTGGGACGTGCGTGCTGCCCAAAATTGGAATCGGAACGAAATTTTGATTTTTTTTTTTTTTCCATTTGTGATTCGAATTATTACTAATGCTGTAGCCAACGAAATGATGGATTTACATTGAAGTTCCATGGCTGTTTTTCATGCTCATTCTCGCTAACATTTTACAAAAGTTCCATATTTTCCTTGCGGTAGATATTTAGAATTGAGTTTTGTTGACAAATTTCTCTTTCCAGTGTTTTATTGAGACGCTTTACTGAATAATGTAACATTCTCGGTATTAAACCAAGTTACAAACGGTATCTACAACATCAATTTATTTAAAGACACTCTGTATATTTTATTTATATCTGTAGCTATGATAAATACATATTAATAAATTTTGCATATGTGACTCAATATTTAGAAAGTAAGAATGATTGTAAATATTTTTGCACTAAATGCACATCATTAGCATAAAAAGCTACATTTAAGCTAGTAGATAAGAAAATAACATTGAATATTTATCTAATATTTCACGCTCTATAAATCATGATATTTAGCAAGGAAAAAATAAATATGAAAAATAATATTTTTAAGTTAAAAAAATTCTGCTATTATGTAGCGTGAACTAAATTTTATTTTGCTCAACAGGAATTATAAATTATTGTGCTCGATATATACCTCCTTTACTTCAGCTCTCGTTTTTTTAAGAATGAACTGAGGAATTAATGGATAAGAAAAATAATTGAGAAGATTTTTTTGAAAGCAACTCCCATTAAGATAAAAATTAAGATCTCTTTGGAGTAATTCTTTTATCGAATTATTGACCTCTAACTATCGCTGAAGTTCTCCTCTCGGAGAATAATCTTTAGGAGCATTAAAAAGGAAAATTAATGCATTTTTCTGTCTTACTGCTGCAGTAATCATTAATTACGTAATCAGGTGGTGTTTTCTTGCCCCTCATTAAAGACTAAGCGATAGTAACAGTCTTAAAAAGAGAGAAGTGGGTACATTGAAATTACTTGTATGATTTTCCTTGAGAATGCATCATCAAAAGTACGGAATCAAAATGAATTTTCGTTAAAAACTCGAAAATGTTCATGCGAAACTTGTTATACTGTATTTTATTTTAGTGTGCAAGGATTCTAGTATTTTGGAGTAGAAATCTTTTACCGTGAATTTTTTTATTTACTTTCGATCAATAAATTAAGGTGCATTTCAAAGAACTAGTGTGACTGCTTCAGTAGTTAAACATTTCATGTTATTTTCCGATTCCAGAGATCCTCTCGTCCGCCTTGCTCACTGTAAAATTATGCTGAAATATTGATTTTTTTGTCTTTTTATGCGGAACAAAAATATATGCGGATTTGGGTTAGTCGATATCGTTAATTCTTTTTTATATTTTAAGTGCAACAAGAAAGAAAAATCCTTCGTTGGGCATAGATTAGGAAAGACTTTCCAACAATTCCAGATTACTTCATTATTTAATATGGTAAACAAGATATAAACAAATTAGAAAACGCATAACATATCACCAAATTTCAGCAATTAACGCCCACGGTCATTAAGATATTATAATTCTTTTGATCAGCTCTGTATATTTTCGATTGTTTTCCTGCATATAATCCGAATGGTTTGCTAAAATATAGTTCTGCTATAAAACACAAAACACGTCATTTTCAGCATTTACCGCACCTATTTGGTAACTTGAAATATTTTATATAGCCCTGCATATATGTACAAATTCTTATACACAGCACAAATTAAGCTCAAATTTAATTCACATAGGAGACGAATAACACAATTAAAATCGCACTTCTAGCAGTTACTACCCATAGACAGTAAAATATTCAGTCTTTTGCGAAGTCCTGATTATAAATTTATTTAAAATAATAAAACTTCGTATAAATCACCATAAAATCAAAACAATGCACAGGACGCATTTTGAGCTGGAAAATATAAGCCCGTCATCAGCCAATGAAAACGCGTGTCCGTAAGGGGACAAGGTCACAAATGAACAGAAAGGGGAAAGTGGAGAACTTAAATGGGGTGCTACAGCGGGCGCTAGATGTAAGGTAAACACCAATCACAGAGGAGCACATGCAGAAGAGAAAAGTGTTGCTAAGATATATATAATAGGAATCATCGAAAGATATAGAATGATAGAAAAAATTAACAAAAAGGAAAAGAGGAAAAGAAATAAAAGAAATAAACAAAATTTAAATAAAATAAAGGAAATAAATAAAAAATAAATTGAAAAAATAATAAAATAATAAAAAACAATAATTTTTTTTTCCTTTAATAATTTTTTCCTTTTAATATTACTTTTCTTTTCTCCCTTCAGCTTGAAAATTACTTTTGAAATTATTTTCAGTATTTTCTTGTCTTTTTTCATTTGTATGGTAAAAATTACTTTATTTTTTTGTTTATCTCTCATTATTATTATTATTATTATTATTATTTCTATTATTATTATTATTATTATTATTATTATTATTATTATTTCTATTGTTATTATTATTTCTATTATTATTATTATTATTATTATTATTATTATTATTATTATTATTATTATTATCATTATTATTTCTATTATTATTATTATTATTATTATTATTATTATTATTTATTATTTATTATTTATTTCTTAATTATCTATTTATTTTTTAATTTACTTCTTTTATTTTGTTTTAATTTTGTTTAATTTTTTATTTCGTTTTCTCTTTTCTTTTTTATTATTTTTTTCTATCATTGTGGCAACACTTTCCTCTTCTGCACGGTCTTCTCTGTGATTGGTGTTTACCTTACAGATAGCGCCACCTGTTGCACTCTTTGTAAGCTATCTTTTTCTCCCTTTTTGTTCATTTGTGACCTTGTCCCCTTACAGACACGTGTTTATACTGCCTGATGACGGGCTCTTATATTTTCTAGCTCGAAACGCGTCCTGTTTATTGCTTTGATTTTATGGTGATTTGTAAAAAAATTTATTATCTTAATTGTGATTTATCGCCAGTTTTCCGGCGCAGTTTTAACTATAAATTTATTTATAACCAAAGATATCTTATTATAGTCTATCTAAATATAGTTAAGCTTGAAAATGCATAACACAATTTAAAACCTCCTCTGAGCAATTTCACGTCCAGAGATATTAATTCTTAGAGATTCTTAAACGCATCAATGTATAGGAACTGTAGAATTTATACACCACGTAATGTACTAATGTACTAACGACTAATGTACTAACGACTTAAATTGCATACCTCATCTGCAAACGCACTTCTAACGATTATCGCTCATAAGCAGTACTATAACCAAAGTATTTTTCTATTCCTGAAAATGAAAAAAAAAAAAATGCTATCCACTTCTCGATACTATCTTCATCTTGTTGAAACCTCAACAATGCACAGCACTTTCATTATGTTTGAAATAGTTTAACATTTAAAAAAATACACACCAAATGATTTTTCCCAAAGGTCATAATGTAACGGAATTATTTTGTGTGTAAAGGAATAATAAATGCAATGCACTCCATATTCTCCAGAAGAACTGTTGTATTGCACTTCAATAATGTATATCAATATAAGTATGTTTGATGTAGTGTAACTTTATTAAAATACACTGCAAACTATTTCTCCGCCATATAGCATAATGTAACGGATTAATTTTGTGTTTTCCTGTAAATGAACTATAAATTATACACATTCCATTTTAAATAGCGATTGTTCTATGATAAACTTCAATAACGAATAAGAAGCACATGATAATACAAATATATTAAATATATAGAAAATCTATATGTAAAAGAACAAAAAATTCCTTAAAATGTCAATTAAAAACATGAATACATCAAAAGTCCTTCCGACCAGTGCCGGGAAGAAGAGGTAGCTCTGATATTCCTTATTTTTGAAAAGCTAGCTTATATTATTCAAACACACAAAACTCAATTTAGTGGAAACGGATTATAGGAGATTCAATACTAATTTTTATTAATACTAAATCATTATGAATGATAATTTCGTGAAATTAGTCAGCTTTATCCAAGCTGCTTTTATTTAAAGTAACTTATATTTGGTTGCCAAATTCGGCGATATCTTGAAGTGCCCTTTTTAAGACAGCATGGTGGATGAGGCTAACCAGTGAACTTGGTCGAGACCTTAGTAATTCCTATGCACATGCTCACTCACATCGGAATCGGTGATATATACGAGTGCTGTCGCAAGCAGAAAATCAGATTTTTCAAAATGTCACCCACATTAGAAATTCAAACTGCTATATCTGAGCCATTTTTTAAGATAAAGACAAAACAAAAAAATCCCTGCCGGCCCGGCCTACAGGCAGAGGCAGATTTCGAAGTTAAGTATACTAATTTCACCAACAAAAACTAAATCATTATTAGATATAAATCCACTTTAACAGTTTTATCTGTCTGCTTTTGACGAGTTTTTAATTCCTTTTTATAAAATAGATGGTTTTATCAGAATCATGTTAAGGCGATATTAAAAAAATATTTTTCCATACTCAACAACTCGAAATTTTCTGGGCCATTTTCAGATTAATTTTTAATAAAAAAAAATATGAAACATGCCTGACAGGATTTTTGAAAAGATTTATAAGCGACCTGTGTTTTTATTTTTCTTTCACTTAATTAAAACTTGATTAATAAACAATTATTTTCTCAGTAGGGCAATATTTTTCGTTTCTAACACAATCGTTTCGGGAAATTCTGTTCAAAATGCCCACTTTGACATCATTTCTTGAAATATATTCTGCCTCTATCAAAAAATCAATCATTACTGTACATTATATAGTTTTTGAATAAGAGAATCTAGCAATTGGATGCGTTTGAGAGCAAAAATGAACTTAAAAATGAGTAAGAAAATAGACAGTTTGAATTTGTATGCACCCATAATAAGATGATTTTTTTTTTCTTCAACCGCTATGTATTTTTAATTTGTTTTTGCTTTAAGAATTGGCCCTATCAAAAACTTGTCCATAGAAATGTTGAAGACAATATTAAGAAGATATATGATAAATTCATGGAGATTTTATATCTTGTGAATTGACGCAGTTATGAAAATTTTTCTACTTTAACCCACCTTTTTTGTTTTCGTTTTTATTTTTTTTTGCGGTACGAATTGGTCCTATCAAAAACTTGTGAATATAAAAGTTGTAGATAATATTAAGGAGATGTATAATAAAATTATTGGATTT
This sequence comes from Maratus speciosus, assembly GCA_963932465.1. Taxonomy (NCBI): domain Eukaryota; kingdom Metazoa; phylum Arthropoda; class Arachnida; order Araneae; family Salticidae; genus Maratus; species Maratus speciosus. Next base: position 115,172,157 of record OZ010796.1, on the reverse strand, counting down.
GATATTTTGAGAATTGACGAAGTAAGGAATTTTTTTCTCCCAAAAACCCTATTTTTTGCGCCCCTTGAGCCTATTTTAAATTTTATCAAAAATCTGTGATGCATGAATTTTTGGCGCTATTTTTAGAAGTAATACAAACTTTAAACTGATTTGATATGTACAAAAATTAAGAAGTTATGGGGGTTTTTCGGTTTTCACAAAACCCCTCCCTATTTCCATCCCCTTTGTCTGCTTTTGCCCATTAACGAACTTGACCGAGATTTTATGTCCCTTGATTTTATGTATCAGTTTGGAATAGATTTGTGCAGAATTGCGGAAGTTATCGTGTCCAGAAGAAAGTGATAACATGATTGCTTCGGGAAATTCCGTTCAAAATGCCCACTTTGACATAATTTCTTGAAATATATTCCGCCTCTATCAAAAAATCGATCATTGCGTTACATTATATAGTTTCTGAGTAAGAAAACGTACCAATTGGAAGCCTTTGAGAGCAAAAATGAATTGTAAAATGAGTCAGAAAATACGCAGTTTGGATTTGAATACACCCTTACTTAGATGATTTTTTTCTGCAACCGCTATGTATTTTTAATTTGTTTTTGCTGTAAGAATTGGTCCTATAGAAAACTTGTCTATATAGATGTTGTAGACAATATTAAGAAGATATATGATAAATTCATGGGGAAATCTTTTGAATTGACGGAGTTAAGGATTTTTTACTTCTTCAAACCCCCTTTTTGTTTTCGTTTTTAATTTTTTTAGCGGTACGAATTGGTCCTATCAAAAACTTGTGAGTATAAAAATTCTAGATAATATTAAGGAGATTTATAATAAAATTAATTGGAATTGATATCTTGAGAATTGACGAAGTTATGAATTTTTTTCTCCCAAAAACCCTATTTTTTGCGCCCCTTGAGCCCATTTTTAACTTTATCAAAAATCTGTGATACATAAATTTTTGGCCCTATTTTTAGATGTAATAAAAACTTTAAACTGATTTGATATGTACAAAAATTAAGAAGTTATGGGGGGTTTTCGGTTTTCACAAAACCCCTCCCTATTTCCATCACCTTGGTCCGATTTTGCCCATTAACGAACTTGACCGAGATTTTATGCCCTTTGATTTTATGTATCAGTTTGGAAGAGATTGGTGCAGAATTACGAAAGTTATCGTGTCCAGAAGAAAGTGATATATATAGATATATAGCTAGATAGATATATAAATATAAAGTTTTTTACTGAGGGTGGTTTGAGGTTCTAGGAGTCATGATCGGTGTAGATCTGCAAAAAAATTTCAGAAATTCCAACATAGGAACGATCCCAATAGGTAGTATTTCATACGAAATCTACCTAAAATGCTCCGGAATCCTTATATCAAGGTCAAATACTTAAAAAAAAAAAGAAACCTTTTTCAATTTCTAAATATTTTGCACCTTACTTTAAATATATATTTTTTTTATTTACTGGTCGCCATTTTGAAACAAGATGGCTGATAAAGCTGGCCAGCGAACTTGGGCAAGACATTGCTATATACTATCCACATGCCTTCTTACATCGAAATAGGTTAATAAATACGCGTGTTATCGCGTGACAAATATCAGATCGTTTCAAAATGTCAGCCATGCTAGAAATTCAAAGTACTATAATTCAACCATTTTTTAAGATATAGACGAAACAAAAACTGCTCCGGAATCTTTGTATCAAAGTCAAACACATAAAAAAAAATCTTTTTCATTTTTCAATTTTTTGATACCTCATTTTAAATTTTAAATTTTAAAATTCTTTTTAAATGGCAGCCCTTTTGAAACAAGATGGCGAATGAAGCTGGCCAACGAACTTGGTCGAGACATTGGTATGTACTATGTACACACCAAGTTATATCAAAATTGGTTCATAAATACGCCTGTTATTGCTTGACAAAAATCAGGTCGTTTAAAAATATCCGCAACGCTAGAAATTCAAAGTGCTATAACTCAGCCATTTTTTAAGATATAAACGAAACAAAATCTGCTCCGGAATCCGTATATCAAGGTCAAACACATAAGAAAAAATATTTTTTAATTTTCAATTTTTTGGTACCACATTTCAAATTTTAATTTTTTTTATAATTTAAATGGCCGCCATTTTGAAACAGGATGACGGATGAAGCTGGCCAACGACCTCGGTCTAGACATTGGTATGTACTATGTATACACGAAGTTACATCCAAATTGGTTCATAAATATGAGAGTTACAGTGTGACAAAGATCAGATATATATATATATTAAATTAATTATTGTAATAGGAATAGATGATGATTTGCAATTATATTATGGCTATATATGGCTATATATATATATATATATATATATATATATATATATATATATATATATATATATATATATCGATATACTATATATATGTATGTATATATATATATCAACATTTGAACGGAGGGTGGTTTCGGAGTTTGGGGATCATGATATATTAGTTTCAAGTTTATATCATAGAAGGCAGCACTAAAATTTAAATTGGATTCTGTCTCATGCTTCGAATAGAGTAATAATATCAATTTTTAACACATGGCGGAGCTTTAAGTTAGCTATTTGCGATTTTGTAAACTTATAGTTTTGGTATTTTTTACTTTAGTTAAGAAAATTTAAAAAAAATTAAAAGTGTTAAGAGGTAATTTACTTATTATGTAATTTTTTTCTATTCATATTATTTTATTTGCATTTATCACGGTATTTCAAAAAACATTAACTGTATACATTAGGTTTTAAAATCTGTGTTAACTTAACTGTAAAAATAACCTTAAACTTATCGTGATTTTGGAATCCATGTGCTGATGTGTATTTGGATAAAATAACTGGGATTTAATAAGGTATTTTGTGTAATATTACTATTTTTCCTTGCTATAAATTAATTATTTATAAGGTTGTAATGCTTTTTCCATTTCATAGCATTTAATTTTATTCTGTTTTCAGTTTGAAACTATTCTTATGGTTATAGTGGTCGTTAGAGTACAGGAGAAAAAATAATTCAATTTTTCCAATACAAAGTCAAATCCAAATACAAAGAATTTGTATTTGGATAAAATAACTGGGATTTAATAAGGTATTTTGTGTAATATTACTATTTTTCCTTGCTATAAATTAATTATTTATAAGGTTGTAATGCTTTTTCCATTTCATAGCATTTAATTTTATTCTGTTTTCAGTTTGAAACTATTCTTATGGTTATAGTGGTCGTTAGAGTACAGGAGAAAAAAATAATTCAATTTTTCCAATACAAAGTCAAATCCAAATACAAAGAATTTGTATTTGGATAAAATAACTGGGATTTAATAAGGTATTTTGTGTAATATTACTATTTTTCCTTGCTATAAATTAATTATTTATAAGGTTGTAATGCTTTTTCCATTTCATAGCATTTAATTTTATTCTGTTTTCAGTTTGAAACTATTCTTATGGTTATAGTGGTCGTTAGAGTACAGGAGAAAAAAAAATTTCAGCTTTTGGCTTTTTTTTCTCACAGAAAACGACTGATATTGCTTATATAATTGAATTCTGTACTCTTAAAAACGTTATTAAATATATATGCTTTTCAATTATTTTTATCGAAATCCATATTCTTCTTTTTTTCTTCATTATTAATTCTTTTTATATAGTACAAGGGACTTTATTTTTATACATATCAGCTTGTTTATTTTGTTTTTTTTTTTGGTATCCATTCAGTGTGTTTTGGGACACTGTATTGTTGCAAATTCATTTATACTATCACAATTATTGATGGTGGTCAGTAATGTTTAATTAATGGTTATATATATATATATATATATATATATATCAACATTTAAACGGAGGGTGGTTTCGGGGTCTGGGGGTCATGATCGATGAAAATATACCAAAATTTTTTGAAATCGCTTTCCTCCGAACGGCTGCAATAGGTAGTTTTTGTAATGAAAGCTACCTAAAAGATTCAGAGTTTAATTACTAAAATAGGCGTAAAAACAATTAAGGTTTTAAGACATTAAAACCAATTTACAGATGTTAAATATTCCAATTATTAAATTGGAAAATTATTGTTAAATATTACCGATTTACAGATGTTAAAACAATTTACAGATGTCATCATGAAGGGTTGAATTGAGAATTTCTTCTCAATTCACCCCTTGATGATGACCAGTGTTTGGTCGAAAGCGCCCGGGACTCTGGCGAATTATTTTATATTTAATATCTGTAAGTTGGTTTTAATGTCTTAAAACCTTTTAATTGTTTTTACGCCTAATTTAGTAACAAAACTATAAATCATTTGATGTATGTTTGATGTATGATGTATGTTTTTAATACAAATATATTTACGGAGTTAGAACACGGACAGGTGGGCTGACAAACAGGCGGCAACACAAACCGAAGTTTTAAACACTTTTCAACTGTTCCGGAAATTGTCAAAAAATAAAATTTAGCTAGCATTTGAAAACTAACTGATATTAGTTAATTAACTATGATAAAGAAGTTGATCATACGTCTCGAGTAGTTTAAGACAAAAATTGAATCACGCTTTGAAAACGGTAAGTACGCTGTAAAAAAAATAAACGGTAAAGTACGAGCATTACTCGCACGCAGAGGGTTCCGTAGAATAAATATATAAATTTGTAATTGTATTAAAAAAAAAAAAAAGTTGCTAAAAGAATACTAAGACTTTTTAAAAAACTACATAACGTAGGGTTGGGTATAACTGTATATATTAGAAAAGTGTAATCGGGTATACCATGAAAGTTTAAAGAGATATATGGAACAATATCAAATATAGCTATTCGTATAACTCTTTTTTTAATATTATCCTAATCTGTTTATGATGAACTTAATTCGGTACTGACAGTAAAGGCAGTGCATAGTTAAACTTCATTCGGCATTTCATGAAACTAAATTCAGCGTAGTAATAACTTTTATTTCTACAGTGTATCTAAAACAAAACCTTTGTTCTAAGTTTAAATTTGGCATTGTGCTAAGCGCGCTTCGAATTGATGTCTCAAAGTTGCAACGCCGCCTTGGTCAGTGCCGCGTTTTTCCAGATAGGTGTTTAATTAACTTTTAAAGTCACTCGAGGCGTATTGAGTGATACAATCAATGCAAACTATCGCGAATCTCACAGTGTTTATGCGATTCATTCTAATTAAATATTTCGAGGACGATGCCCTTAAAAAACGGACACCTAATTTTAATTCCAAAACAGACAAATGGCACCAAGAAAATTTAATTAAAATTTTCCTCTTATCATGTACGTGAAAATAAGCATGTTCGCATTTTCTAATAAATTTGTTTATAAATTCTGGTTTCAGTTCATTATTTCATAAATTTATAAATAGAATTACTCCGTGCCGGAAAGGATTAAGTGGTCGCAGGACTCTTAAAGCTTCAAAATTTAAGAAATTTTAATTTTTTTAGATGTTAAACTCCTATCTTTTCTGAATATTTTGATATAATTGTTTCCTTGAAATTCCCATTAGAACAGAAGTTTTGGCTTTTAGAATTATACCCGCTCAATAGCTGAAGCAGCGTTTCCGAAACTTTAAAGTCATTATTTTCCAAATGGCGTTTTGGGGTATAACGCGCAGGATACCTCAAAAACTTCTGAATATTTTTTCATGAAATTTTCAAAACATATATTCCATGTTATTCTGTATAAACTGAACCTAAAATTTCCTTTTTATTGTTCAAAAAAATATTTCTTTTAGGTGATTTTACTGTTGAAATTTTCAAAATTTTGTACTAGCTAAATGCAGCATTGCATTAAAAATATAAAAATGCTTTAAATACAAATTTATTTAAGTTCAGGGAAATTATTACAATCTGAAGTATAAGTAAGCACCAAAATTTTCATTCTAGTTGCAATATTTATTTTGTAATCCTGCGCGTAAACTGTTATGCAAATTTTTTGTTCGACAGATGTCTAACAGTTTCGAGCCCCCTATAAATACTAATTCTGTATCTTGCAATTTTTTAAATGCATGAAACGAAAGAACATACTTATATCTTTCATTCCAATTAAAATTGTGTTTTAAAATCATATACATTTTAAGACATTAAATGTTGAAAATGGTCTTTTTTTAATTTTTTCCACTTTTTAGAGTCCCGAGTCTCCTTAAATAAGTATGTTTTTAACAATTTGACGTTTATTGCTTTTATACTGTTACTGGACATTACATTCCACATATATATCATTAAAAGTCGTTAACTAGGCATAGAGTACGCCGCCCTGTCCTTGTGTATGTCCAAACTGACCGTACCTTTAAGGGTTAATATCTCAGCTAATTACCGATGATTTTTTTTAAAATCATTATCAACAATGCTTTTATTCTTCTGCAACGATAGGTATATTCAGCGATGCTCAACATTTTTTCTGTATGCCCGCGTAAATCGAAATTTGTGTATAACAGAAAAATGCTAATTACTCAAAAACTATGTGACCTAGGGTAATCGCTATAATTTTTCGGCAAGGTTTATATTAACGTCTACTACCTCTAATTTTTTCATAATTTTAGTTTCAGTAGATTCGGAATTAGATGGGGGGGGGGACATATTTTTGCGCTACATTTTCAACAATATCTTTGAGAATGTAGTACCTAAAATTAAAAGGAATGTATTTTTGAGTTCAGCGTTACAAAAGCTTTCACAGGATATCCCATATTATATACAAATAATTTTTTTTTTTCAAGTAGCGTAATTAGAACCTCTACTTTTTTACTAAATATGTTTTTGAATGATTATTAGTCTGAAAATATTTGAGTCAATGGTCTTTATTACTTCCGCGAATTTGAACTTTCCACGTTCCATAGTTTACGATTAAAATGGCTGTGACAGACAGACAGACAGACATACGAACAGACACAGGAGTTATCTTATAATGGTTCCGTTTTTACTTTTTAAGTACGGAACCCTAAAAAAAAGACGGATGATTCCTAATATACAAAAATGTATTATAATTAAGAATGAAAATATACAATAATCTCTTCCGAGTCCCCGAACCTTCCGGAAAGCGTTCCTTTACCTTTAAAAACCTCAGAAAATTACTTATATTCGTAATTTAAAAAAGAATTTATAAAAATATGTTTTTATTACCTGCCCGCCATTTTCGCAAACGTTTCTGAGTAGCTTTTACGGTGCAGTAATCAGTTTTTTTCAAATCACATTATCTCTTTTTCGGATAATATCCATTCTCAAGTAAATATTTGGATATTCAAAAAACATGTTTAACAGACAAACGTACTAAATTAACATCATTAACATTAATATGTAAATTAACGTTATTTTGTTACAACTGTATGCACAAATTCAGTTATGCAGCTGAAAATGTTTACTTGAAAATGGATAGAATCCGAAAAACCGATTTTCCGGGCACAGAGAACTGATTAATACATTCTAAAAACTACAAGGAAACGTTTCAGAAAACTACGGGCAGCTAATAAAAATTTATTTTTATAAATTCTTCTTTAAATTTGGAAAATATATTGTTTTCTGGGGTTTCTAAAAAGAAAAGAACACTTTTCGGAATATTGGGTGACTCAGAAGCGGTTATTATATATTTGCGTTCGTGATTAGTATACATTTTCGTAGATTAAGAAACATTTGTCTATTTTTACAGTGTAGAAGCCTTTATTACATATATATGTAAGATTATTTGATCCAGTTCAGGGGGTTGATCAACGCCTATAGCAGTTACCATATTTATTTAAACGTAGAAGTGAGAGATCATTTATAAAATCTTTTATTTAAAAGTAAATACCAACATCGTTTCTTTCAGGAATACATTTATTTGAATTTAATTACGGGAATTTTTTATTCACATAGCTAACAAGACGTAAAACCAACAGAGTGAAAAAGTATCCAGGCCATTGTTCAAACCTGGGTCTTTTGGTTCTGGAATTTTTTGTTCACATAGCTAACAAGGCGTAAACCAACAGAGTGAAAAAGTGTCCAGGCCAGTGTTCGAACCTGGGTCTTTTGGTTCAGGAATTTTTTATTCACATAGCTAACAAGACGTAAAACTAACAGAATGAAAAAGTATCCAGGCTTGTTCGAACCTGGGTCTTTTGGTTCAGGATTTTTTTATTCACATAGCTAACAAGACGCAAAACCAACAGAGTGAAATAGTATCCCGGCCTGTTCAGACCTGGGTCTTTTGGTTCTGGAATTTTTTGTTCGCATAGATAACAAGACGTAAACCAACAGAGTGAAAAAGTATCCAGGCCAGTGTTCGAACCTGGGTCTTTTGGTTCAGAATTTTTTTATTCACATAGCTAACAAGACGTAAAACCAACAGAGTGAAAAACTATGCAGGCCTGTTTGAACTTGGGTCTTTTCGTTCAGGAATTTTTTAATCACATAGCTAACAAGACGTAAAAACAGCTGAGGGAGAAAGTATCCAGGCCAGTGTTCGAACCTGGGTCTTTTGGTTCAGCGCACAAACGCTTTGTCAATTAATCCACCTGGAGCGACAAACCTAGCAGGAAACCCTTCACTCATAGACGTTGGTAAGGCTGCAGCCGCAGCACAAGATGGGATAAATTTATCAACCACAACTCTGCGACTAACATGAGTCAAAATTAATCCAACATCGACCTTGAAACTTTACGCCTTCTTAGCAATGTGAATAAAAAAATCACGCAATTAAATTAAGATTTGCCATTTCGCGGGAGTATTTTATCTTTTCCGTGATTATATACATTTATTTGTTTTTCGAATTAGAGTGCATTCGAAAATTGAAGAGCTAAGTGGAAGAACATGCTAAGTAACAAAAATTATATTTGAAGAAATTTGAAGTGAAAGTTTTTGCTTTAAATTTTAATGATTTATTTTCCGTTCGATACCATGTGTTTAAAATATTAACAGGTATGGTACTAAACTTTCTCAGAAAAACTTATTCACATTTAATTTTCAAATATTGAAAATTATTAATATTATTGACATTATTAAATATTAAATATAAATGAATAATGTCATAAATCTTCAGGACTAAATAGATTCTTAGTATTTTAGCTTCACCGTGTGATAGGATACCTCATAACGCTTTCAACTAAAAGATTAAAAAAAATGTTTAGAAAATGTAGCATAACATGCTACTTTTCCATCCACTCAGCTCTTCAATTAATTATAATCCTTAAAGTTGAAATCAGAAATATATAGAATTTTATCTAAAAAATAACTAATTTTGTCATTAAATATTTAGGCTTGTTTATAACATAGTTTTATATTTTTGCTTACGGAAAAAACAGTTGATTTAGATACTCTATAAAAAACGAAATTACTTGAAACGAGTTATAATTATATGCATAATAAAATGCTTAATATAAAGCAAGCACGCACGCATATTTCTGCATAAACACAATTAGATTGATATACTGTTTCTAAATTTAAATACAGTGTAAGAGAAAAATTATTTTATGTAAAATAAGCTGTTTTTTTTATTACGTGACCTAGTCTGAGGTTAAAAAGCTGAGTTATTTTAATCAGTCTCTTCGGTAAATAATAATTTTGAAAACGTACATACAACATCGACCAGTCGGGAGTTATAAAAGAATGTAGAAAATATGTATTTTTTAACAGAGAAGGTATACTACTAAATCACATAAATAAAAAAAATCATTGATATATTATCAGTAACATCTGAAACGAAAGTTTAAATGAAAGATTAGATATTACAAAATCCAGTAACTCATGAAGAGGAGGTAAAAATTCTCCCTCAAAAACTTATGAATAAAAAGTCTTTTTCTCTCTATCCCATGGTGAAGAGATTTCATTGATATGTAAAATCAATGACAGTATAATCCTCAACCTTTAGTTTTTTTTTTATGAATGAGATAGTGCGTACTTTTTGGATAAGCATCTTCCGAAATTTCTATCATTAAAGGACACCGAATAATGATTCACACCATTTTCTTTTTTACATAATCTTTTTACTTCGCTATTGAAAGAATGTGAAGAAATTGAAACGGTTTTAGTTTCAGATAGAAAACGTACGACAGTAACTTAATATATCCATTATCAACAATTTTTTTTCGATGTCGCTTCCGTTTCAAATGCTTATTAGGTGTATAATCTTGGTAAAATGAATGAAAATAGAGATAGGTATATTTTTTTTTATGTTTAGATATTTAATTTGAACACGTGAAAAGACATTTATAGTGGCAACAATACTAGCCAATTCCTATTGAAAACAGTTGATCTTGAAGAACGTTTATCTCGGGTCATTGATACGTAAAATCAATGAAAGTACAATCCTACACCTTTAGTTTTTTTTTTTTTTTTTTTTTTTTTTTTTTAATGAATAAGATGGTGCATTTTGGATAAGCATCTTCCGAAATTTCTATCATTAAAGGACACCGAATAATGATTCATATCCTATTCCTTTTTAAAATAATCTTTTTACTTCACAATTGAAGGAATATAAAGAAATTGAAACGGTTTTAGTTTCAGATAGAAAACGTACGATAGTAACTTTATATCCATTATCAACACAAATTTATTTTTTTTTTCGATGCCATTTCCGTTCGAAATGGTTATTAGGTGTACAATCTCGGTAAAATAAGTGAAAATAGAGATCGGTATATTTTTTTCTATGCTTAGATACTTAATGTGAACACGTTAAAAGATATTTATAGTAACAACAATACTAGCCAATTCCTATGGAAAACAGTTGATCTTGAGGTACGATTTTCTCGGGAACTACTGAAGTGATTTCATTATTTTAATAGTTTTGGAAGCAACTAAAATAAAATGATCTTATGAGATGTAAATTTCCAACTGTGTGAAAAATGTCCGGACCATTTTTCGAACCAGGGATCCTGGTTAATTGTGTTAAAATTAATAATTGTGTTAAATAATAATTTATAAAATTAAAACCATTGCATCTAATTAAATAAATTCATAATTGTGTTAAAATTAATCTAGAATAAAATAACCTTTTGGTAAGAAATAAAAAAGCGCACAAATTATGCGATTCTGAAAAAAAAAATCCCTCTCTCTTTTTTTTAATTAACGTTTACTAAAAATAGGTTGATTTTTTCAGAATAGCAAAACAATTGAAATATAGCTAATAATAATACGAATTAAATATACAAACGAAGTCAATATCAGCTATTTTTTCGGAAATATTGTTTACCCTTTAATCAATACGAACGTCTTTAAAGCCGCAATTAGATTAAAATTAAGGAAAAAAATAAGGTTGTGGGCTGAGAAAAAAAAAATAGGAGTTAAAAAATTCTTTAGCACCAATAAATTCCTTTTTAATAAAATGGTACGTCTAACTTTCGTGATAAATATTGTACCGAAAATAATTTTTATATGATATAATTTATCTTTAGCTTATATTTATATTTATATTTTATCTTTATCTTTTTATATTATATATTTTCTGGTTAAAACCTTTTACAGTTAATAGAATACAAATTGGGAGTTTCTTATACCATCTTCTTCAATTTCATTAACACTGATTTATACTGATTTATTCACTGATGATATATGCCTAAAGAATTAAAACATATTTATATTACATTATCTATATACGGTTTTCCCAAACGAAAAGGAGAGTACGGGTATATCAAAAGAATATTTGAATTACAGATAATGTGTAGCATGACAAATACTCATAATTGCCATTGATACACATGCAATGATATCAACGCGAGTGAATGACTTAAGTGGAGAAGTACTGTGCTTTTACGAATATATTTTTCAGCGGTGCTCTGCACTGCCTTATCATTGTGAACCGCTGACCTTTCAGTACTTTTTAAGGCGAAAAAGATAAAAGGAGTCACATGGGAAGATTTTGTGGCTTTACGGAGAATGTTACTTCCCATCCAAATGCTTTCAAAATTCGAGGGTAAATTTTTCTCATGTTTTGTTGAATAAAATGATATTTTTTTATATTGATTCGTAAAAATCGAAACAATAACCTACTTTCTAAACATTGCCCCTTGACATTTTCTTCCAATTTCAAAGTTTCATAAAAAAGGTGCAAAATTTCATGACATAAATAACAACCCCATGTGGAGTCTATTTGAGAAAATGCAAAAATAAATTTTTATACGCCTCCCGTAGGGTAAAATTTCCAATTAGGAAAATTTTCCTTATCCATTCCTGAATTAAACACAAAAAATTCCTCTTGATATCTACAAAAGTTACAGATATGTGCCCGTTTAAATAATTCGTCAGGTTTTAAGGGATTAGACATAAATTGAAATGCGTGTGATTTAAAGAACAATGTTAATTTAATGGTCAGGAAAACATTTATTTTATTTATTTATTTATTGAGTTAGAATTTTGAATTTTTTGTGATGGTTAACCATACAATTTGTAAACAAAACACATCCTAAAATATCTCATAAAGTTAATTTTTATTATTATTATTTTTTTAAGTTTGGTAATTTAAAATTGTTACAACTCGAAATATTATTTGTTGATTTTTTCTATTATTATTATTAAAGAGAAAAATATAAATTTCAATTTTATTTCAGCATTTTTTTAAATATCAATTTTAAAAAAATTAAAAATATTTAAAATAAAAAAAAAAATGATATTCGCCAAAACAAAATTAATGTAAAATAATCGTAAAAGGCATGTTCCAAGTTTTAACCATTTATCTTTAAGGATTAGGTCATTATCTTTAAGGTCTTTTTTTTTAAACATTTAAAGTCCATTTTTAATAATTTAAAGACGAGAAATGGCGAAAAAACACATCATGCAGAAAAACACATTTAAAGTTTTAAAGAAAGATTGTCTCCTGATAGAATGTTTAAAAACCCTTTAAAAGCTTGCAGGTGAGTAAGTAATTCGTCCCTATAGCTTAAACTTCTGATTCATTAGAACATTTGCCATTTCCATCTTCTTTCTGTAGTGTTTAAATGTCAGTTGATTTAAACAAGTCTTTTCTAACATGCTGATTTCGAGGTTTTTCATAATTTTAACCGTCACAACTTCAGATTTTTTTATCAGTCCGGCCCGTTAAGAAAAAAGACTTTATTCTGCCAGCCCGGACCATTCGAAAATTTGTCTTTATTTTGCAGGCCTAAGACGCGAGCCAGACCTTGGGCTGGATACGGGCCCTGGCATGGTGCCTATTTTCATTCACGATACGAGGACCCGGCCGGGTCTGGTCCATTCAAAAATCAGTAAAATTTATCTCGGCATAGAATTTTTTGCAGAAAATGCATATATTTTTAAATTGCCATTATTCTACATATATACTTTAAAATTTATCATTTTTGAAGAACAGTATATATATAGACAATAAAATTAAAATACAGAAAAGCCTGTAAAAAGAACCTGCCTATGATGGAATCCTGTATTAAACGAAGAAATATGTTGATTCATGCAAAATGAATATAATAATTTGTGAGAAAAGAATATAATATATTTACAACTGCTAGGAAGGGAACTTGTCTATAAGACATTTTTTTTTCTTTTCTGTATGTGATTCCTGCTTAGAAGATTTTACCGTATAGGATTTTCCAAAGTCTCCAATTCATGGAATATGGATTAACGATATTAATGTTAACTGAAACATTTACATACAAATAGAGATTCATTAAAAAAAATATATCACAGTCTAGGGCATTTCTTTAAAAATAAAAATTATAACATGAAAAAAAAAAATGCTAATATAAGAATTTTTGATTAGAGCTCTGCTTACTAAACAATTTTTAACCATATTGACGTAAAAATCAATATTTTGTAGAAGTTAAGTCGTGACGGTCTCGAGCCGAACTTTTAGCCTTTATATCGGGCCAGGCTGGCATGGCCGATATTTCTTTTGTAAGGGCCGGGCCATTAATATTTCTTACGCGCCCAGCCGGGTCGAACTTTTTTTCTATGGTTCGGGGCAGGTCCGGTCCTGGAAATTTAGGCCAGTGCGGATGTACAAAAGTAGAGGCACTGTCTTAAATCGACATTTAATAACGTATAATTTGTGAATGATCCCTATGTTTCATTCCAAATGCATCACTATTACGCCGCTCAGAGGTATGCTTAAGTGGGGTAAGTCGCGAATTTTAGATTTTAATATCTCTGAGAGTTTTGCAGATATCAAAATGGAATTTTTTGAGTGTCATTTAGGAATTGATAAGGTAAATTTTCCTAATTGGAAATTTTACTTTAAGGGGGTCGTATAAAAATATTCTTTTCGTATTTTCTAAAACTTCCTTGGAGTTGCAACTTATGTCATCAAATTTTACACTTTTTTTTTTTTTTTTTTTTTTTTTTTTTTTTTAATGGAACTTTGCAGTACATGTCTAGGGTGACTATTTAAGGAAATAGGCTATTGTTTCGATCTTTATGATTACACTGTATATTTAAAGCAAATTAAAGTTTTCCAAAAGCACATACACATAAACTATGGCACATGTGTAATCGTAATAAAATATTTAAGCTTCTGAAAATATTTATGTTTTCTGGAAGTATTATTTTAAATAGGACATTTTCACCAGCGGAAGCTTTAAAGTTCATCATATATAAATGCAAGTATTCGTGATCTGTTGAATTTGCGCATGTAAAAGCATAAAAAACTTAATGTACATCCACATGTAAAAACATAAAAAAAAATGTATTGATATTAAAACATGTATTTACTCTTTCTCAGTTTCTGTTAAAGTTATGGAAAATAATTATATTGAAAACAAAATAATTATATGTTTCAAGTATTCTTTAAACACAAATTTAGATTTAAAGTAAATATATTTCTTGTTAATCATGACGTAATTTTTGGGTAAAATTTCCCTTTCCGCGCTCCATGAGTCATTAAAAAATTTTTCAACACATGCAAATCCATAAATAGTACAGTTTTAAATATGTCGTAATTTTCACATATTTTTTTCTCACGTAGTAATTTAATTATTAAAAAAAATTCATTTTTAATATCGATGTGTAAATATTATGTATGTTAAAACGCAAAGGTAAAAATTTAAGTAGACTCAATTCAGCCCTTCTGCGCATGCGCCAAAACTCTTTTTCGGATCTCTTAAATTTAGAGGGAAGTAAAACGAGTTCCTTGTGGTGGAGCGGTCTAAAGGACCAGTTTAAAGCTCTGAATTTTTGTAGGGGAGACAGGTTCGAACCCAACGCACGGCAAAATGATTTCTGTAATCTTTTTTACGGTAATTTATTTCAATAATGACATATTTTATTAGGAGGAGAAATTATATTATTTTTACTTTATTATTATTTGGATGCTTTATAATTAAATAAAATTTAACACTGAACAATATATTTTTTTAAAGAATAATAATTTTACATTTAAAATATTTAAACTAAAATAGTTTGTCTGTAATTATCAATTAAATATAACTGACCTACAATTTGTGTTACATTTTCTAACTGTTATCATGAATACACCGGGTGAGCCAAAAGTTCGTTTAAACTTTAAAAACTCATAAAAAAGGAAGAAATTATGATAAAGTAGTACGGCTTGGAAGAAAGAGCTCAAAAAGTAGTTGGATTTTTTTTTAGCAGCCAAAAGAAAAAAAAAGTGAAAAAAATCACATGTAGAGGGCGCTGACGACCCGAAACACAATGAACAGGTACTACGACGCAACCTGTTTGTGCCGTAGATTGTTCTGTATGTCATGTTGATCATTTGTTACTGGAAGAACAAATGAATGGAGCATATTGCTGTCCTGGTCATTGTGTTTTCGGTTGTCAGCGCCATCTACATGTGATTTTTTAACTTTACTTATTTATTTATTTGCTGCTAAAAAAAATCCGACTACCTTATGAGCCCTTTCTTGAAAACCGCACTCCTTTATCATAATTCCTTCCTTTTTTATGAGTTTTTAAAGTTTTAACGAACTTTTGGCTCATCCAGTATATGTGTGTGTGCCAAAAAGAAAAGTTTGCCTTTCCTTTCCGTAAAAAATAAAAAATAAAAAGGAAAAAAAAAGGAAAATATTCATGTAAGAACTGTAAAAGAAATTACCTTGATACCCATGATTTAATATTTAAAAAATGTATAAAAATGTAAAATATAATTCAAGTAATAAAAAATATATATTATCAATCGTTAGATCCATCAAGTTTCAAATTTAGGCTTTTAGAGAATGAGACTGATAAAATTAAAATTCATGTCAGCTTTTAATGGTCATGTATTTTAAAAGAATAATAAATAAATAATAATGAATATTGTTATTTAAAAAAAATGAGACCGTAGCATGTAAAAATAAATGCTCTACCCAATGCTTTTAGTTAAATTTCTGATAAAAGCAAGCATAATTGGTTGTAAATTATAAACTTAAATTTCTTTGGCTTCATTGTATAGGTTTGGCTGACAGTACCATCTATCGTCTTAAAAAATAGGAATCACTTATGTAATATAGAACTTTGTGAAGTTTTCAATAATTAATAAAAAAAAAAAAAAAAACCCACATAAATGAAGATTCAAGAATTTTCCTAATGAAACATGCAAGTTATTTACCGTTAAATCTTGACAGGTACAATCTAATATACTTCAATTGCAAATACATTGCTTAGAAATATTATTGTTCGTGTTTTATAAAACCTGGCAATAGTAAATAAAAAAAAAAAGTCTGTCTAAAGTAGGAATTAAATCTCTATACAGATAATGAAAACTGAAGCGAAAAAGTTGAACAAAAATCTCGAAAATATAGTCAAATTTGAAAAATGACTAGACTTTGCACACCGTAATCTGGTCAAGTATGTGCATGCAAAAGATGGTTAAATTTCTGTGCATAATTTTTAACCTTTTAAAACTTATGTAACTAAACAATCTTAACCGACTTCAACATTAAATATTGCTTAAAATAGTTTTTCTATTTTAAAACTGTCTGCTTCGGCATGTTTACCATACGTTTACAAAATACATATTTACCATACTATACCATACATAAAACTACCATCATTTTTCATAATTTTACATGCAATAGTTTTTTCAAGATAAGCCTGTAAAAGGAAAAGAACTTGGTAGGTCCAATAATGTCAGCGGCAGCGTTAGTAATTTTTTTTTTTAATGGAGGGATACAAATGGTAAGACTGCCAGTCAGTCAATACCCTAATTAAAATCGGTAATGTTAAACCAATAGGCGTAGAATGCATTCATATATTTAAAATATCTCCTCGAAAAATAAATATTTTTAATTTATTCTTTCTGTCTATTCTTCTTAAAGAATGCCTTTTTTCTTAGTTGTCAAAATATTTCTAAAATATATACTTAATTTTATGTGAAATGTTAAAATCTCACACACTGTTCGTCAGCTTTTAACACGTAAAACATTAAATTAGGCGTATATTTTAGAAATATTTTGACAACTAAGGAAAAAAAAAAAGAGATAATTTAAGAAGAGTAAAAAGAAAAAAAAATATTTGGATTAATTTTAAATATACGAATGCATTCTATGTCCACTTGTTTACCTTTAGCGAGGGGAATGCGGAATTCAACTGACTAACAGCCTTAAGTGAAAAGGCATTTTTACTGAATTTTTTCATATGTCATTGCATTCTTTTTATCTTTTTAAAACATTTTTATCTGGGTCCGTACATTTATAAAGCACACTTTTAAGAAATGTATGGAAATATAATTCTGCAAAAAATTCAAAATTTTAGAAGTGTAAGTTTAAATTTTTCTTAATTTTTTTAAACAATTTTTTTTTTAAATTTTAGCACAAAAATTGAATTTTTTCTTGATTAAATGAGTTTTCTTCATAAAAAAATTTAATAACACGCCAAAAAGTTATTATGAAATAGTCACATAAAAAAATAGTTCAAAAGGTACCAAGTACCCTTAAAATATAAAACGTTTTTTTTTTTTTTTTTAATATAGAACTGAACAATAGTTTCTGTAAGAGCAAATAATTTTAAAGCAATCTGGATATGAAGCATAATTTATCGACCTTTGTGAATCGGTTGTAAACATTGAATATGTTAAAAAGTCGGAACTTATTGAAAAGGGAAATTTATACTGAAAAGCATACTTTAAAAACAAGACCTTCTCAAACTTAGATATTATTACTATAATGATTAATTTACTTTAATTAAAAAAGAAGATTAAAAGTTAAAGCATATGTACTAAAAGAAAATATATTACACCTTTTTAAAAAGACATAGAACCCTCAAAATGATCGAAACATATAAAAAAACTTACTAGCTCAAAGTATCGGTGTAACCTGTTGTATACATGGTTAAAAATGTATACAGGAGTGGAGTACAAAACTGCCAAAAGGATTTGCTTTATGCAAAGGATTTGCTTTTGCTGTATGCTAAATGCCTACAGGATTGGAGTTCTAGGGATTTTTTTTTACAAACGAAAAACTTTCGAGGTTTTTTTTCCGCATGTTCATTTTTTTTTCGTTTACTTTTACTTTTTTTTTTTTTATAAATTATATAGTTTTCTTTTCTTTTTTTTAAATGTCAGAGTTTATTGTTTCTTGTACCTGTTCTTTTTTATGTATTTGATAAAACTGTGCATGATATTAGCATTACGATTTTTAGTTTTTCTTTCATAAAAAATATATAATCTTTTTTAGATCTCTTAGATTTTTATTATATATTTTCTGTTATTTTTGCGTTATAAGGAGCTAAATTTTGTTGTTTTAGGCTTAATGCCGACAAAATTGGATGAAATAACGCATCTTCTATGAATGAACTCACAAGCTCCTCTGAAGATTCTGTGGGTTATTCATAGTTTCTTATTTTGCATACTTGTTTCCTATGATCATTTCTAATTCATCTTTAGAACTTTACCAATTCATTCATATATTTGTGATTTCAAATTTATTATATATATATATATATATATATATATGAAAAAATGTAAAATTTAATTATTTTTTACAATATATGACAGCAAAAAAAATTATATTAAATCTGATATTAGACGTATGTAAAAATTCATGCACAGCCTTTACTCTAACAAACATTTTGTAACAATTATGTAGCAATTATGATTAAATGGAACAAAACATTATTCAGTAAAAATGCCTGAATTTTTAAAAATGTAATAGTGATGTAAATAAAATCAATATTTTTAATTAAATGCGCTGTTTAAAATTATTTTTTTAAATGTGCTTTTCGTTGAATATTAAATGCAGGGAATTGACGTTTTTTATCAAATTCATAAAATAAAAAGAAATCTTGAAATGGCACCAAGCTCCCATAAAATGTAAACCATTTGCTTTAATCTGGCAGCCAACAACAGCTTTTATAAGAGCTAACCATTTTAAAGCAATCTTGATGTAAAGCATAATCTATCATCCTTTGTGAACCGGAGCACATAAAATAATTATCGCCACTTCCTCCTCTTAGCCAATTATCTCGTCGCGAGCTATCAGTTGTTGATGACACCTAACTGTGTCTTACCCAAGGAATCGGTGTTCTCCCCCATGAAACCAATAACACTGCGAGAGAAACGCAGATCCCAGTCATCAATAAACCATCCCTAGAGACGATTTCCTAAACCTCAGAATAACTTGTCTCTATTTCACTGCCAAACCGATTTCCTGCTGATATTAGAGCTTGATAAATATTTCTCGCCTTTAACAAAAGACAAGACTCTATTAATGACAACCCGAAGAAATTAAATAGACGAATTTACTGCATTAACCTTTAATAAAACTAGTCGAAACATCAAATGGCATACCAGATTGATGATTGCATAGAACTTTGTACAATTTCGACGACATAATTAAATACTTCATGTTTGAAATATTTAATAAATTTTATTAATTTAATATGAACTTTAAAATTTTTCACCAGTTATCAAACGAAATATGTATCTTTCATGTTTCATGAGCATTCATTATTTTAAGAAGAATTTTATAGATAGTTTATTATATTCAATATAATGTCTTTTATTTCTGCTGTGGGCATTTGCAATTACTTAGCCACAAATTATATTTATATCTCTTTGAAATACATAAACTTAACTAGTCATCTTATGTAAAAATTCCTCATTAAATGAATAGAATAACAAGTTTTTTTTTTTTTTTTTTTTTTGGACGTTTTTGAGTCTTTTTTCAAGAAAATTTAAATTTCTTGACCGTTCATAACTATTTAATAAAACGAAAAAGCCTGCTAAAAATTGCCATTGCCTGTACTTATTGGGCATTAACATTTTGGAGGTTTTGTAAGAGGAAATATCAATTTTAACATTGAAAAACAATTGGAGATCAGCATTTGTCCTCTTATATATATATAGGCTAAAACTTTATCAGGAATGTATTTAAATTATTGTTAATTTATTATTTTTCTCTGTTATACTTTGTGTTGGATCCATATGAAACCAATGAATATATACGAACGAGAAAATAATAGTGGGTTAGAATTTTCTTTAAGAGCTTACTTCAGTCAAGTGGAAAGACCCGTTCGCTAATCCTATGGAAGAAATTTATAAAGATATCTCGGTTGCATTTCAATATTTTTGAATGATTTTTTTTGCATTGGATGGCTGAGATGGATCTGTACAAAGGCCGTTTTTTACATTTTAGATTTTGATTGCACATTTTTTTTTTTTTTTTTTTTTTTTTTTTTTTTTTTTTTTAAATGAGGATGCATTTAGTTTCGAAACCGGTTCCGAAAATGAAAGTGTCCTCATTAAAAATATCTGCAATTAAAATCTAAAAAGTAAAAAGCGAAATTTGTACAGATCGATCTCAGCTATCCAATGCAACAAAAATTATTTAAAAATATTGAAATGCAACCGAGATATCTTTATAAATTTCTATTATATTAGCATTAGCGAACGGGTTTTTTCACTTGACTGAAATAGCCTCTTAAGCATCGGTCAGCTTTAGCGATACTTCTATAGGAAGGATTCTTATCAAGAAGGACTTTTAAAAGAAAAGTGGCTCGAGTTAATGTTCACGAACAAGCAAATAATATGGAAAATCGGATTATATGGTGTCACGAGTAGTGGTTCCATGGGACAGGATTTAGAAAACCTGAAATTCTAAACAACTGGTACCACACACAGTAATATTCTTTTAGATGTTATTCAAATTTCATATTCGTCTTTGTTTTTGAAGTTTATTCTTTGGAAAATACATAAGATAATATAAGAAAAAAGACTTAGGTAGCGTAACAGATAAGATGGCAAACACTTCTACAACTCGAAGACGTTTATTTACATACTCTGTTACCGTTTACAAAAACTAAGTCTAAATAATCACAAATACATAATATCCGATTAGAAAAGTGCTTTAAGTGAAATAATGATATTGCATAAAAGTCAAATGAAAATAATAAATATAATTTTCGAGGAAAAAGAGGAAATTCAAATTTTTATAAAATTCTTATACATAACCTTCGTACTCTATCATGTAAGAAAAGTCATGTTTACATAATTACGAAAGTTTGTTTTCCTTCATCACATCAAAAACCATTAAAGAGAAAATTGTTATTTTCTTAAAGTTACAAAATTTAAAAAATATGTACTACAAGTTATATTTAAAAGTTACATTTAAAGATCCTATAAGTTATATTTAAAAAATAATCGTCATGTTCTAAATATTAAAACAAACATATTCTCACGAACTTTCTCTTCATAGGTCTGCAGGTATTTAATTGTGCGAAATCCTTACTCGCTAGGTTTTTATGGAACAAAAATCACTCAGTTTTGCACCTTTACATTAAGGAACTTTTAATTTCTAAAATATTTCGCGCGGACATTTTTTTAATTATTATTATTTTAGAAGATGCGTTCACATGATCTTTTAGAAATACCATTTCTTGCTAGCGTTGGAAGTTCGGAACATAGTTTTGAACCTTGGAGCATGATGCATATATCATATATATGAATGAGAATTACGCTGTAAAGATTTGTGCTAACTAAAAAACTTCTTTAAACCTTAGGGGGGGGGGGGGCATAGAATATGAAATATTTTAATGAAAGTTTCAGATACAAACTGAAAAATATGTTTGTTAGAATGTATTTCTATTACAGAATAAAAAATATGTAATACAGTAATCCATTTAAATGTATTATCCATTTAAATAATTTTATTTTAGCATTTTTGGTAATTATTTACTATACGGCATGAAAATAGAGTGTTGGTATAGAAAAATTCGAAATTATTATGTTTGAATATAAAAGTGGACCTCAGACCTTAACCTGTTACACCAAAAATTATGAAGTACTAAATTTTAATCCGAATGGTACTTTACGCTTTTCTTTGCGATAATTTGACGATAAAATAGTATACCTACCAATATGTATAACTTTTCAGGATAAAAAGTAAATTTATAGGCTGGTAGAGATTTATTTTACAAATGGTAAAATGGATATTCATTATATACAACTCACAATAAAAAATATAAATAATTTAATGAATTTTCAAATACTGTTCTTTCCGGAAATCCCTGTAGTGTAGATGATTCAACATACGTATGCTGTTTTCTTTTTTTTAAATTCTAAATTGGAGAATTTATCTCATAGTATTTTTTTTCTAATTCATTTGTTTATTTTTGTTCTTCTTTTTTTATTAATTTATTCATTAATATTTTTTATTTTATTTTTATTTTAACTGATTTATTGCATGAGATTATTGAAATTATTTTTATTCTACTGACTGTAAATTTAATATTTACCATAAAACTGAAAATTAATGAATGATAATGTTTCTCACTAATTATTAAACATTGAATTTTCAGCTATTGTAATTGTTTTTAGAAACCATTAAACTGATGTTTAAATGTTCAAATTAATTAATTAATTACTTTGCGTGCAAATTTTATTATTTATTACTACGAAATATAATCTTACCTAATCTTAAAATTTGGTTTCCAATAAAACTTTACGCGATTGTCTTTATTTAACTTTATTAGTTCATTGTTGTGGAAAATAATGTTATCATTATCTATATCAGAAAATCTTTTTTGTTGCATTTCTGTGAAAAAATGAATTCTATCAAATTATAATGCGGGACGTGCTGTTTCAGAAAGTGCTAAATCCGTTCACTAACCTATACGATTTTATGGAACCAAAATTACTCAGTGTTGTATGTTCACATTATGAGACTTTATTTTCTAAAATACTTCGCGCGAACTTCTAGTTAACTTTATTTTTTTCCGGGAGTGCGTTCACACACTCATTTAGTGTTACAATTTCTTGCTAACTTTGGAGCACAGTTTTGGACATTGACATTATACACATGAACCGTTCCTTTTGAAAGTGGGGAAGTCCACTCACGTTATTGCTAAATTTTGTATGGTTTGCATATAAATGGGTTTTAAAATATTACTAATAATATTTTACGAATGCTTTTAAACCCATGAGACTTATTGTATATTTTTGTAGCTTTGTTTCATGTAAATTTAATATAAGAACATCAGAAGCCAAGGGTACAAGTGACAAAATTTCGATTTGGAGTAAATTGAGATCAAAGATAATTGACTAAAGTTGAACATCAATAATAATTGACTGAATTTAAATAGGAAACTGCTGTTTGTTTGACGGTGGTTTTTGAAATCTTATTTCAATAAATGTCAAAAAAGTAGGGTGTAGTTTTCTTTAAATTTATAATTAATCAATACTGATTATTATTCGGGAAAAGTGGTTGATCTCTAAACCACAACACATAATTAGAAAATCACTTATATTTCTTAACCTGAAAATAAAAAAGCATATTTCCAGGTCGTCTGTGCCTCATTTCAAGTCTTTTAATTTTGTCACTTATACTCCTTGGCTTCTGGGGTCCTCATATATAATAATTATTATTCTTGTTAGCTGAAAAACAATTATGGTTCCGGTATGTGCCCTTAACTTTCAAAAGCAATGAGTGTTTCAAAACGTTGATTTCTTTTGAATGGAATAAAATTATAAAAACTAAAAAGTGAATATTTTGTTATATTTACTTATTTATTTTATTTGAATTTTTCTTTCTCGCTTAGAAAGGTTACAATAAAACAAAAAAAAATTAATTTTATAGAAAAAAGTGGAAAAAATTAAGATAAAATATTCAGTAATAAACTGTATGCATATTTTTCCTTTACTGATAGAGTTGAACTAATATCACCAGCATGTTTTACAGTAGAAGACAAATCATATTTAGTTCTTTGCAGGTATTTTGAAAATGACGATGTAATGTTAAATAAAAAATCTCAAATAACGAGTCTAACAAAAAAATAACTTTTTTAAATATAAAAATAAACGATATATAAATATAATTCCATATAAAGATACAAAACATATAAAAAATATATAAAATGAACAAAGATAAGATTCGGCAAACTGTGATAATTATAAATTATGATAAAACCAATGGTTTGCTAATGTTATCAAGTCACCGAATTTTTATTAGAACGGCTAAATGCAGATTGTGCTTGTTAATACTATACAAATATAAAATATAATTCTATTCAAAGTGGACTTGACTCATTTTAAAATCAACGGATTTGAAATATTGTTGACCCAATAAATGAATAGTAAAATATTTATACTGATATTAAACAATATTTACTATGAATTGATTAAAAACATAAATTTTATGTTAATTTGTAATAATATTTAGTTTTAAGTAATTTTTTTCAAAAGTTAAATGGCCCCACGTTCAAAACTATTGACTCATATATCATATCTAATCATCAGAATCGCACTGTAAACGCTTGCGTTTGCTTACATAAAATAGATTCATTTTGGTTATAATAATGGAAGATTTCACTAACAAATTTGGGCTTTCTTTCGACTTCATAAATTATCTGAATGCTATTATGAAGCCTAAAATAACAGAAAAAATAATCTTGCAGGAGTGTTATGTAAGATGACAGGAGTTTTTATGCTGGAATTCTCAGTTTTAGGTACAAATAGCATCGATAGATGGCGCTGCAAGCAATAACCGCTAAATCCGGGCTCGAGTTTTTGGTCTCTCTCTTTTTCCACGCAAAAAAAGGAGATTAAAATGCATTTAATGAATCCCGAAGTACCAAAAATCGGGTATGGACTGAGCGGGTATGGACTGCTCTCAGCGCCACCTTTTGTTTGAAATTCGAACTAAAATCAAGAATCACAATACAAAAATTCCTGACATCATACATAACCCTCCTGCAAGAATTGTTTTTTAATATCTGTCACCGTTTGGAAGTTATTGAATTTTAAAATCCATCAGTCATTTTTGGGACACACGGTATGAACTTCTATTACTTTTATCATAAAAAGTAAACTGTTTGATTTTTTTACATTTTGAGCTGAATATATTTTACTTTAAAAGCAAACCAATAAATGTCAACATCTTTGCTTAATTCCTCATAAAATAAATGCTTTTTTTTTTCATCTGAGTTTGCAAAATGCCTGTTAGACAGTGTGGCCAACAAAGTGAGAAATTTTCATATTTAACTTAAATCCTTTACAATAAAAATCTGAAGATTTGTATATTATTCACTTATTTAAATCCGTTTTCTTTGTGATTGTGTGAATTTAGGTTAGCGATAATTTAATTAATATTTTAAGGTGAGTTTTAATTTTTGATCCATATTTGTGAATCTAAATTACTAGTCCGCTAAAGGATCAATTTCCTAAAATTTCTTTTTTTCTGTCATCCGTGATGTCATTTTATTTGTGTAAAATCAATAAATGAGTATTTGTAGCATTATTTTAGCTTCGGGTGTGAAGAGCATAAACAGTGCTACCTCTGGTTCGTTTTTTCAGAACCAGTAATTTTTAAGAAAAAATTCGTGGTAAATTTCAGCAACAATTTCAAGTAAAACGCTCTACCAGGTACGTTCCTACGAAATTTTTAAAGATTTTTTTTTTTTTTTTTTTTTTTTTTTTTTATGTAAAATAGTGTTGTTAGTAAAAAAGTGGTAGTAAAAACGGACCGAGTGGGAGGCCTGTATAAAGGGTATTTGAAGAAATAAATAATTAGAACTGTTTCTTGTACTTGGTATATGCTAAAATATATTTGAAGAGCTGAGTGGATGAACCTGTTATGCTACATTTTCTAAAAAAAAATTGTTTTAATTTGGATGAAAGCGTTATGAGGTATCCTATCACATGGTGAAGCTAAAATACTAAGATTCTATATAGTCTTGAAGATTTAAGAGATTATTCATTAATATTTAATATTTTAATATTTAATAATGTCAATAATATTAATAATTTTTAATATTTGAAAATTAAATATGAATAACTTTTTCTGAGAGAGTTTACTACCATACCTGTTAATATTTTAAGCACATGATACAAAAAAACAGAAAATAAATCATTAAAATTTACAGCAAAAATTTTCACCTCAAAGTTCTTGAAATGTAATGTTTGTTACTTAACATGCTCTTCCACTTAGTTCTTCATTTATGACTGTTCTGTTAATCATGTAGAACAACGTTTCTCACTTTAATTATATTTCGTAGAAAATGTTTTCACTATTTTAGCCTGCATATTATGCTAAATTTATTTATTTTATGATTATCGTATCTATGAATTTATTTAGTAAAGTATAATATAAATCTTTATAAGAGAAGAATAATGTGTAAGTTGTATTTATTCTATGATCATATTGACTTATTTTCAATGTCATTAAAAGCAATTCGTGTACGTATAAAAATCATTCAAAGTACTACATTAACGTAATTTAGCTGCGTTTAAATAATTCATTTTCCCAGTTATGAGTTAAGAATACCAAATTTATACAATAAATTTATGCGGGTTTCAAAACATAATTTTTACACCTATATCAATTTAGCTGTTTTTGTAGATATAAGCATGACATGTGAGGTGCACATAAAATAATTAATTCGTTCAACAAAATAAGTCATCAGAGGGAAATCATCGGACTTTGAAATCGTTTTTCATACTTATAGAATCATAAAAGAACTGAATTAGTAAATTATGGACGATCATTAATTTTCCACAAAACGATCCTTTAAATAAGTATAGATACCATACATTTTAGAAAATTGGAATTGAAAATTTAAAACTAACAATACTTGTCTCGTCTATTGTTTACATAACAGAAATTCCTCTTGTATGCAAAATAAATATTTCTTTGCTCAATCGATATATGTCTCCTATAATAAAGTGCATATATTCATTTTTCGTCCATGAAAGACTATAGATCATGTATATTTCTTCAAGGAAAAATGTCAAAATTTCAGTTTTAATATCAAATATCTCTGCATGAGAACAAACAGTACAGTCCTGAAAGATGTGTGGAATTAATTGTTTCTTCCCTTAATACGCAGTTTTTTTAAATTTTAGTGTTTATTAAACTCTGGAAATACTTCGGCACTATACTGTAAAAAAAGACAAATGTTTCTTAAGCTACAAAAATCTATCATTACTACGAAAAATATATACAATGCATCTTCCGATGCAGCCATGATTTTCAAAAGTGATCCTTATCATTAGAAACCTCAAAAAACCAATGTACTTTCGAGATTTAAAGAATCATTTATAAACACAAAGTTCCTTTTCGGAAGCTGATTACACAGTATTTTCTGAGATGTTTTTATTGTGTATTAATCCGTTTTCTCAAACCGGAGTATCGGTTTTTAGTCTGCTATCAATTAACCAATTTTTAGATGCGTAATTCAATTTATGCATGTAAGAAAAATATGTAATTTTAATGTAAAGCTAATTCTTCTAATTTATCATGTTTGTCTGTAAAACATGTTGATTGAACATTAAAATGTTTACTTGACAATGCGTGGCATGCAAAAAAACCTACATTCAGGGTTGAGAAAACTGATTAATACATTATAAATATTACTCGAAAACGTTTCCGAAAATCAGTGGCAGCAAAATAAATACATATATTTTTTATAAATGTTTCTATTAATCTCGAAAATAGATTCGTTTCGGAGGTTTCTAAAGAGAAAGAATTCTTTTTGGAATATCTCGAGGAGATTATTGTATATTATCGCTGGTGGTTATAGTATATTTTTCTAGATTAAGAAATATCTGTCTTTTTATATAGTGTATATGCAGAGCATTGTTTGTCTACCTAAATATGGACTATCATTTTTCACGAAAAAAAAATCCAGAGGTAATTTTAATGCAAAGCAATAATAATTTCTTTTAATCTTATGTGTGTAAATTCTTTTCTGAGAAAACAAATGAGTAGTAGACATTATTTTGTCCAATAGATTCCTTCTCAGTCCCAAAATCTAAATCCAGGAAGTTTCTGGGCGTGGTATTTCATATAAGTCTTGAAAATAATAATCAACATTTATCAAAGTTTAGTAAATAAAAGGTTTAAATTATTTTCAGATAACTATCGTTTATTTGCATTTGCGGTTGTCGGTGTAGTTATTGCTAGGGTAGCAGTGTGAAAAATGTTGAAGCTGAGAGCATGTCAAGTATATAATGTTGTCACTTTAAACATGATGAACAACGTTAAAATATTTTTGTGTTGACATGCGGAACGTCATATATTTTGTCTTTATGCTAACTTCTTCTATTAGTAGGGTTTTTTTTTTTTTTTTTTTTTTTTTTTTTTTCGTTAGTGTCAATATTGCTAATATCACTTGATGGAAATCAAAACCTTCCAGATAATGATTATCCAACAAAGCACGATTTAATCTTCTATTACTTCATTTTAGCTTAATTTTTTTTTTATCAGCTTTTCATCTTCGACTTTAAAATTTCAAAAGTAAGAGAGTTATGTTTAACATGTTCACGCCGGCGCGGTTGGTCACACTCTGACGTGAAGGTGTTAATCAATGCTATTTGAATTTGAATACAAAAATTAAATAATAATAAAGATAAGACACGGAAAACTAATAAAATCTTTGAATTTTCTTAGGTTTTAGTTCCGCGCCGGCGTGAAATTCCTATTTATGCAATGTTCTGTTTTGTTTTTAGGTTTTTGCACATTTTAAATAATGTTTAAATATATTTTTGTAACAGGATTTCTTTACACTTATGAAAAAAAAAACCATAATGAGTGCTTTAAATTTTTCTCAGATTATTATCTTGTATGAAGATTCATATTTCAAATAAATATAGAACTTTTTTGAGGTCAGATCCAAAACATTCCCATAGTCAAGGAGTCTAAAGAATGGCTTAACCCTCTCGCTGCGCATCCCCCGATTTCCATGGGCCACGTAAAAGTAGCAAAACGTCCTCAACCCACGATTTCCGCGACCTTTTTTTTCAGTATCTAATTCTATATTAAAAAAAAGAACTCTTTTGCAAAAGATGTTTACATATTTCAACTTCAAAATATATCAGGGTTCGTACGGGTACCGTTATTTTCAAGGCAAAATATCAGTATTTTTTTAATAGAAAAATAAACCTAGCTTAAACGCGCGAAATTTTGCCTTATTTAAGGAGAGATTTTCTATAAGAAAATACTGGCACCGAAGAATTTCTTACTCTGGAAATTCAAGGACCCGTACGAACCCTGTATATGTAGATTTGAAATATATAATAAAATAAATGCGCAACTTTTAACCCTATTTTGATAATTTAAAAAAATTGCTCATATACAAATTTAAATGAATCAAGACCTAATATAAACTAAATCAATAAATCAATAAAACAACGAAAGTGACAACAGCCGTCTTAAAAAATCTGCACAAATAAGATGTCCAAGATGGAAACAATCAAATTCTGAATTTTGGTTGTTCTGTGTTTTGGACATCTCCAGAGAATCAAAGAAGACCAAGTAATCAGTCAATATACGATATGTGCGTATGGTAATCCAGAGACTTAGTATGTGCAGAAAATGAAATTTGACAAATCTATGGATTTTTATTGGTCATCATGTAGCCACCTCAGGCTCGAAGAAAAGTTTTTTAAAAATTTGGAAAAATGGTTATTGTGCTCGGTCAAGGTAGGAAATCAAAACATATCTAAAGCGTTTTATTGGTTGAATCCGCATTTTATTAGTTTTCTGATTGGTTTATAAAGTAATCTGTATTTTCCCTTTACTTTCAACAGAGCTGGATACTTCTGTTACCTCTATGACAAAAAAGTAATAGAAACTAAAAAAAAAAAAATATATATATATATAACTCAGAAACAAATTGGGATACAGCTTTCAAACAAATTGCATTTAAAAGTACATTTTCTTCGCTATACGACGGTGTAAAAAGTAATATTGTGGGATGATTTTTAACCTTGGCTTCTGGAGACTGGATATATTCTACGACTCACAAATAAAAATATCACCTTTTTTAGATGTTTAACTGCATCTCTGGTATCTGAAAATCTAAATCTTGCACAATTAAAATAAGATTATACGTAAAATCAGATATATAAGCCATTTCTTTGTTTTTATAAAACATCTCTATGCTTTATTTAAGTATTAGCCGCAGGTTTATGACATATTAGATATCACATTTTTAACGTAAGTCTTTTCCAGAATAAAATATCTTTTAATTAGTCTCCAATGTGCGATTTATCTTCATTTTACGTTATGCATTTACACTTTTAAGACTATAAGAATAGTTTTGAAATCCATTTAAGCCTGTACAGGAATGAGAAAACATTAGATAACATAAAAACACATTTGAGATAATTTGAATTATTCTATATTTTTACTAATAGATAAGATTATATTTTAAATAAATAAATAAATAAATATTACGAGATCTTAAATTAGAAATCGAGACTACAACATTAACAGAACTAGTATTTAAACATTAAAAAAAACTTATACTTCGGATCCTATTAAAAATATTAAAAGGTATGGTACCTTTAAATTGTATGAAAAAAAAAACTAAATTCACGCATAGTAAAATTCTGTTTATTTTCAATATTTTAAAATAGAGACATTTAGTCTGTGGCTTGCGGGAAATGGAGATACCACCATTTTAGAATAGAAAAAATTGCCTTATTCAGTGACAGAAACATTGCGATTAAATAAGGCGAAGATAATATTTCTAAATCTGTGGCGGGAAATGAATGTTAGGCAAAAAGGTTGAAAATCCCTTATTTAAACAAAACTGCCTACGAAGTTTTGCTTTAGAATAAGTCATTACTAAAGGAACTTCAGCTGTCTCCTTTTCAGCATATAAAATGTTCATTTTTATTGTGATATTTTTCAAGGTAAACTTTTTGCAGCATGTGCGCAGTATTTCTATAAAATTACTAACCAAACTTTCACGAAATTTCAATATCCTGTATAGTTAATAAATGTACTTAAAATGATCTATTATTTTGATCTCTCAGTTAATGTTATTTTAAGTATGTTTATTTATGAATTTATGGCTTATGGTTCTATATATCCTTATTTAGAATTTCAGACTTTATGGCTTTAAATAAGCTTACTTATGAATTTCCGTCTTTTCTGAAATATTTCTATTTTATTATAATAAAAAAAATGTTTAGCTAGTAGTTCATTTTAATTATCCACTGCCTATGTATTAAAGAAAATTGTTTATGGGACTAGGTTATAAGACGGTTATCCTGGAGCACATTCCGTAAAATATACGTCTGCTTACAAATAAAATTTTAAAAAGTGCCGAGAAGAAAAGGTAGTTTTCATACTCGTTGTTTTTTAAAATCCAGCTTAATTTATTGAAACCAATGAAGCTAAAATTAGTGGAACCCGATTACAAAAGACCCAATACCAGTTTTAATCAACACTGAATACGTATGAGAATTTCGCCAAATTAGACTGCTATTTCCAAGTTGGCTTCATTTAGAACGATTTATGTTTCGCCGCCAAATTTGGTGATATCTTGAAGTGGTCGCCATTTTAAAACAACAAGATGTATAAAGCTAATCACTGAACTATTTCTAGACATTGGTAAGTCCTGTACTTATATTCGGTTGCATCGAATTCTGTTAATAAATAAGCGTGTTATCGCTTGCCTGTCGACAAAAATCAGATAGTTTCAAAATGTCAGTCACCCTAGAATTTCAAACTAGTATATCTCAGCCATTTTTAACACTTTCCAACAAAGTTGAAAAGTGTTTATGACTTCGGTTTGTCTGTCCGTGTGTCTGTCTGGCCGTCTATACGCGCTCTAACTCCCGTAAATATACTCGGATCGTTCTGAAATTCTTGGATGTTAGTGACCTCTACCATAGCACGAACCCTATTGCAAATGAAGTTTGTAGCATATTTAGTTTATTTACAGGGACAGTCAAAAGTTTTCCCGTTACATTACGGCCTATGGGAAAAAATCGTTTAAAATGATTTTTAATGATTTTTACATGCTTTCAAACATAATAAATTGATATGCATTTATCAAGTTGACTAAAATATGCATTTTCTGTACAATATGCGGCCCAAAAAATAGTTATTATTCATTTACAGGGCCGCACAAAAGAATTCCTTTACATAATGATATAGAAGTGGAGGGAATTTTTTCCGGCGTATTTTAATTATGGTAAACTTTTACATGTATAATGAAATAGATATACATAGCTAAGGTTTACTATAACTTATTTCATGGATAATACGAAATGCAGAGCATTTACAGGGGCACACAAAAGATTTCAGATATTATAATGTACCCGAAGTACTGTAAAGTAGCGATGATTGCTGGAAATGCATTTTTAATTATGTTATGTGCTTTTATGTTTCACTATATTTATGCATTGTCTATGGTGTGTATAAATGCTGTAATTGATATACAGGGCTACTCAAAAGAATTCGTAATGGTTACTGGGTATGATTGCAAATTGCTTAAAGGTGATTTTTAAATGAGTTAGGCATTTTTACGCCTAACAGCATTTCGTTTACTAAGAAATGTTTGTAAAACATATATAAAATGACATACAGGGTCACGCAAAGAATTGGATACATGGCCGTCTATAAATGATAAATTCTGGAAATGTGATTCCGGTAGTTTTAAGAGTGTTTTACTTTGAATTAAACTTTAGCTAAATAGTGGCGTGTAATAAAGGTATTAGGTTAACTGCAGAGTTTTACGAAAGTATACAAGTATGTTTAAATCTATTAGTATAAATTGCTGAAAGAGAAATTTCAACCTGTTATGTGTTTTCTTGCTAAACTTAATTTCTCCATTATATAGTATATATATCAACCTACAGATCAAATACAGAGCTGTTCAAAAGAATTGGAATACATATTTGCTATAAACGGTAACTGCTGAAATGAGTTTTTCAAATGTTTTATGCGTTTTCTAAAACGCTTACTTAGTTCACTTATATACCTTATTTCCCTAAATAACGAAGTTTTGTTAAAGCATTCAGGAGGTGTTGGAAAGGGTTTCATAATCTATGCTTAACGCATGATTTTTCTTACTTGTTTAAGATAAAGCCGAAAGAAAAAACGCTCTAAAATCCTTGCAACAAGGTGAAGCACTTAAGAAAAAAAATCTTTTTAAATTTCTAATATTTTCTGTGTCTCTTTCTAAATTTAATTTAAAAAGATTAAATGGTCGCTATTTTGAATCAAGATGTCGGTTGAAGGTGGCTTACCAACTCCGTCGAAACCTTGGCATGTCCTGTACACGTGTGTAGTCGCATCCAAATAGTTTAATAAATACGCGTGCTATCGCAGGGCATATATGAAATTGTTTGTAAACAAAACCAAGAAATTCAAAGCCACTTTAGAAATTCAAACTGCTATACATCAACCATTTTTTTAAGATAAACACAAACAAAAAATGCTCCGGAATCCTTGTTACAAAGTCAAACACTTAAGGAAAAAAATCTTTTTCAATTTTTAATTTTGTTATACTTCTTTTGAAATTTTAAAATTTTTGAAATTTTTGTAATTGGCTGCTATTTTGGAACAAGATGACGGGTGAAGGTGGCTAACGAACTCGGTTGTAACCTTATTATGTTCTGTACCCAAATCGGTTAATAAATATCGCATGACAAAAATCAGGTTGTTCCAAAATGCCAGCCATCTTGAATTTTAAGCTGCATTACATACAAATTCTACATTATACATTATATAATTTGTTATACATTATATATTTTGTAATATATAATACATATTTGATTATACATTATATAATTTGTATAGGTCTTAGGCACTTTTAAACATAAAGACGAAACAAAAAGTGCTCCGGAATCCTCGTATCAAGTTGGAAAACATTTTTTTAACCTCTTTTTAAATTTAAAATTAATTTATGTTTATAAATGGTCGCCATTTCGGAACAAGATGGTGAATAATGCTGGCCAGCGAACTTGGTCGAAATATTGCTATGTATGCATATTGACTATGCGCATAGTGAGTCACATCTAAATTGGTTCTTCAATACGAGAGTTACACTATGATAAATATTATATATATACACTGGTGTGCAAAAATTAAGGAAAAGTCACAAAATGCTAATTTTCAAATACGCGAACACTCAAAAGGAAATAATATAATTCGATTAATTACTATCTCTAGAACACAGCTAGTCCATATAACATCTTATTCATGTCACACATGGTCACAAGTGTCACATTCACTACGGTGAAGCAAAAAAATAGGAAATTTCATACATCTCATTATGAGTCTCAAATGATCATTATATGTGACTCCACTGAGACGTCACTGTGACTGCTGCTTTTTGACGAGTCACCATGTGACTTTACAATGTTAATGACATTGTTATGACATTGTGACTCTCATGTGACTGTCATTTGTAGACTCAATTTCAAAGTCATCGTAAACGCTGCAATGTGATAAGTTACCAAATAATATCTTATTAAAGTCACATGATGACTTTCAGGTGACAGAGAGACTACTGTGAAGTCACCATTGTGCTCTTTTGGGAAAAGTCTCCATGTGACTATAATATATTATTTGGTGATTTATCATAATGCAACGTTCATGATGACTATGAAATTGAGTCTAAAAATGTCAGTCACATGAGAGTCACAATTTAACTACATTGTAAAGTCACCTGGTGACTCGTCACAAAGCAGCAGTCACATTGACTTCTCAGTGGAGTCCCATATAGTGATCATTTGAGACTCACAATGTGATGTGTGGAATTTCCTATTTTTTTGCTTCACCGTAGTGACTGTGACACTTGTGACCATGTGTGACATGAATGAGATGTTATATGAGCTAGCTGTGTTGTAGAGATAGTAATTACTCGAATTATATTATTTCCATTTGAATGTTCGCGTATTTGAAAATTAGCTTTTTGTGACTTTTCCTTAATTTTTGATAACCAGTGTATATATACAGGGTGATTCAGCTCGTCGGTGACAAACTTTAAGGATCGATAGAGCACACCTAGACGAACATTTTTGAATAGGGAATGTAGGGTCCCTGACGCGATGGTAAGGCGCTAGGCGCTTTCGAAAATTTGGGTGCCGAAATTCGAAACGTCATAAAAACTAGGGAAATGGTTAGATTTTCTTGCTTGTTGCGTCGAAATGATTCTGTTTGTTTAGACTTTCTTCAGTACCAATTTGATAAGCGTATCTCTTAAAACATGGATAGGGGGCGCTGCAGACTTTGGAGAGCTAGACAACAACTTTAAGCCCGTTATTTTGATAATTTAACACATGCTCGCCAAAGTTTATACTCTAACTTAAAGTTTGAACCCAAAAGTAGAGCCCTGCAAAAAGCGTAAGAGCCGGAATAAAATGTCAAAGTACAGGGTGGTCGAAACTCGAAGGCTCCTAAGAGATAAACAAACAGATTTCTTGACTTATGGCATGCATTTTCATGATTCTGTTTGCTGGGGCTCTCTGAAACTCAGTTGAACGGTACAAAAAGAAACATCGATAGGGGGCGCTTTGGGCAAAAAACGTAATTCGTTGACATTTCGGACGCTAACTGGAAACGGGGCGCTACGATCAGTTAGTAATAATGAAAACACATTTTCTACCTCTGCTCAACACTTCTGAATAAATTTAGACCAAAAACATCAATGATACTGGAAATTTATTTACAAAAAATAACACTACAGAAGATGCTCGAAATTTCGACCTTGTGCCATGATGCAGGCTTCGCACCTCCGTCGCATTGAGGAGTGTGTGTTTCCAACAATGCCAGGAGTATCTCTGATCTGCCCTGCAGCTGCCACAATGCGCGCCACAAGTTCTTCAGCACTGCTGACAGGTGTATGGTATACCTCGGCCTTCAGGTAACCCCAAAGGAAGAAATCCAAGCAGGTGAGGTCTGGTGATCGGGCAGGCCAGTGAACTGGGCCCCCACGCCCGATCCACCGCTGGCCATACCTTGCGTTTAGATGGAGACGCACGTCGTTCGTGTAATGGGCCGGAGCTCCATCGTGCTGGAACCACATCTGGCGACGCGAACCTTCGGGTACGTGCGCCTCATCCAGAAGCTGCGGCAGCACTTGATCCAGGAAAATCAGGTAATTTCCACCTGTCAGCCGTTCAGGTAACAAATAAGGGCCAATGAGGCAATCCCCCAGAATGCCGGCCCACACATTTACTGAGAAACGCTCCTGGGCTGCTCGGCTTCTGGTTTCATGTGGATTTTCATCACACCACACATGACTGTTGTGGGCGTTCCACATTCCCTCCCGGCTGAAG
Source organism: Maratus speciosus (assembly GCA_963932465.1). NCBI lineage: Eukaryota > Metazoa > Arthropoda > Arachnida > Araneae > Salticidae > Maratus > Maratus speciosus. The sequence goes on along the minus strand of OZ010796.1, from coordinate 115,135,811 downwards.
GTGGACTCGTCCGTAAACAAAATGCTGTTTACAAAACGGGGATCCCTGGATCTCATCGCCAAGTACCATCTTGAGAATTCCACTCGAGGGCCAAAATCCTGCTCTCTGAGCAACTGCACCCGCTGGATGTGGTAGGGGTGCAGATTCCGGGAACGTAAGATGCGCCACGCAGTTGCTTGCGAAATGCCAACATGTTTGGCGATATCTCTCGTGCTAAGACCTGGGTTGTCCTCAACCAGGTTAAGCACAGCCTCTTCGTTGTCGGGGGTGCTCACTGATCGCTCCCGTTCAGGCCTGCCTCCGTCGAAAGATCCCGTTGTGGACAACCTCTGGTGTACTCGAGCGAAGAAGGCATGGCAGGGGATTTGCCTGTTGGGGTAACGCTCGGCGTACAACCGCTGAGCGGCTCGTCCATTACAACCAGCAGCGCCATACGCCAAATGCATGTCAGCCAATTCAGAGTTTGTGTACCGTTCCATCCTACTACCGATCTGCAGACAAGTAACCCGAAGCTTAAGTAGGTACCGCACGTTCAAAAGACGTGTCTGCGCATACAACTACGTCATCTCGCGTTGTCGTCTACGCATTACGTATCTTTTGCATATCGATATGGTACGATATCTTTTGCATAAATCAGCAAAAAGCACCTTATGTAAATTTTATTGCGCGCATTGTGCATGATTGAAACCAGCTATGTTTGTTAAAAAAACAAACAAACTGCAGTTTTAATAGCTTCTTATGATAAGTAAATTACTCTCTTGTTTTGTTTCTAACTGATCGTAGCGCCCCGTTTCCAGTTAGCGTCCGAAATGTCAACGAATTATGTTTTTTGCCCAAAGCGCCCCCTATCGATGTTTCTTTTTGTACCGTTCAACTGAGTTTCAGAGAGCCCCAGCAAACAGAATCATGAAAATGCATGCCATAAGTCAAGAAATCTGTTTGTTTATCTCTTAGGAGCCTTCGAGTTTCGACCACCCTGTACTTTGACATTTTATTCCGGCTCTTACGCTTTTTGCAGGGCTCTACTTTTGGGTTCAAACTTTAAGTTAGAGTATAAACTTTGGCGAGCATGTGTTAAATTATCAAAATAACGGGCTTAAAGTTGTTGTCTAGCTCTCCAAAGTCTGCAGCGCCCCTATCCATGTTTTAAGAGATACGCTTATCAAATTGGTACTGAAGAAAGTCTAAACAAACAGAATCATTTCGACGCAACAAGCAAGAAAATCTAAGCATTTCCCTAGTTTTTATGACGTTTCGAATTTCGGCACCCAAATTTTCGAAAGCGCCTAGCGCCTTACCATCGCGTCAGGGACCCTACATTCCCTATTCAAAAATGTTCGTCTAGGTGTGCTCTATCGATCCTTAAAGTTTGTCACCGACGAGCTGAATCACCCTGTATATATATATATATATATATATATATATATATATATATATATATATATGGTTATATATATATATAATTTTCAAGTCTCGTTTGTTAAGATTATCTGTTTCAAAGAATTTTATAAAGGTTAATACATTATTTTCAATTTGCGTAAAAATTCATTTATAGTTTCTACACAATTTTGATGATAATTTGTATAGGTTTATAATGGTTACATATATATATACAAATCAATATTTGAACGGAGAGTGGCTTTGGGGTCTGGGAGTCATAATCGGAGAAAATAGTGCAAAATTTACCGGAGTGCTGCAGTAATAAGCTTTTTACATTTTGTTATAAAAGCCATTTATTACTACATATATTTAATCTTTGCAAAGAGCAAGATTGTAGATAAATTCTCAAGCTGTGGAACATTTTGGGTGGGTCTAATAATTTTAACTCTACACTTCGCAGTGATGCATATACTATGAATCAATTAATATTTAACTATCAAAAAATAAATTATGTTCCAAGTTAACACTATATTTAAATAAAAATATTCGCCTCATTTAATGTAAGAAGACTGCTATTAATTAAGTTAAGGAATTATTCTATAAAATTTGTGGTATGTAATCCTAAATAAGATTATTAAAAAACATACTTCTAAATAAAAAAAAAAATGTGTAGCATAGTTTAAAATAACACAATTTAAAATTTTCGGCCATTGATATGTTGCATCATATCTCAGGTATTATGAACATTTTCCATACCTTGAGATAATGATTTTTTTCTGCAAAAGTTTTTAGCTAACTACATTTATTCTAGACAATACCTCTTCTTCCGAGAGAAGAAATGTAGAAGTTTAAGACAAGAAACTCCCCTCCCCCTACTTTTTATTGCATGTGAAATTAAAACATATTCCCAAATCTACTTCACTTTCTAAATCATGAAAAATATTTTTTTTTTAATGGAAAATAATTTTTTGGATTGAAAACCATTGATTGTTATTGCAAATAATATCAGTTGCATATTTAAAAAAAAAGTCAGGATTGTTTCAGAGATGTGTATTGAAAATCTGTTTATAAAAATATCCTTAATTTACATGCATAAAAATATGTAACACAATTTGATATACCCCTATTTTACTTTTTAAATCATATTTTTCATATATATATATATATAATCAAACCTGAACAATATTTAAGCAGAAATGTCGTAATGATTTAAATATAGTGAAGAGATTAAAATTTAATGTGTTGAAATAATAAAATCCATTTCCACCCAAGCTGAATAAAATGTCTCTAAAATCACAATTAACTAATTGCTAAGTGATGTGTTTGTGTAAATTTCATTTAATAACATAGCATTATATACATTTTTAATTCCTTCACAAAATACACGACAAACACATCATTTCCTAGTGTTATTCAAGAGAAACTTATTATCGCATTTTCGAAACTGTATGTATTCATAATTTGAACATGATTTTCTATCACGGTGGCCTTACAATTCGCAATCTTTCATCATGGTGTTTACCGTCAATAAAGCTATCATTGTTGAGCCCTAAATCAACGGAGGCGGTAATCGAGCATATGCTTAGCAATCTTGTGTTCCGGTACGTAAACTGTAACCCACGGAGACTATTGTAGCGGTATGTCAGTTTTCTGTCAAGTTACGTCAAGCAGCACATGGGGCACGAATCTAATTTGCGACACAGATTATTACAGTGCAGAGCCCTGTAATTATGTCGGGATCGAAGCAAGCAGTGAATTAAAAGCGACACTTTTCGGAGAAGGAGAAGAGTAGAAATAACGAGGAAAACTGGGAATGCTTTTTGCAGCATAATTATATGACATCAAATTTATATCCATATCACGCCGTTCAATTATAGGTATACTTATTTTAAAGTTTCGTTTGTCATTAGAAAATTCCGCTAATATTTTAAAAATACTTTTGTCATTATATTTTCACACTGATTAAAAAAATGGATAAAGATAATGTTTGATCCATGAAAAGATAGGAAGAAAATATAAATGAATTAATTGGGTTTAAAAACAACTACTTATAAAACTGGGAATGATTTTTGCTGCATGATTATATGATATCAAATTTGTATCTATATTATATCAATCAATTATAGGTATACTTATTTTAAAGGTTCATTTGCCATTAGAAAATTTGTCTAAGATTTTGAATTTACTTTTGTCATTCTATTTCCGGTATTTTGAAAAAAAAAACAACAAAGTTAAATACAGAGTGTTTGACACAGAAAATGATAAAAAGAAAATTTGAATGAATACATTAACGGTAAAAGTAACTACTTATTAAGTATAGGACCTTAATTTTAAATTAATTATAATTAAGTTCAAAATATGTACGGGTCATTCTCACAAAAAGGTGCTTTTAAAGGGACAAGGGACCTTCAAACTCATTTTTTTAAATTTCACTTTAAATACTATTCAAGGGCAATTTTTTTTAAAAAGGGACTTCGGTATCTTCACAGTTTTACCTGAGTTTTCAAATTCCAAATTTACTTCGTGTTTATTTTATTCCAATGCTATTTTCTGGCCCACTTTCGATGGAGGTTAAACAGGGGTTGCGACCCACTGTAAGTTCTCCTAAACACCTGCGTTGACTTGACTAAATATAATTGGAAAGGTTAATGCAGTTAATTGCAGAAGTATGTTGCAAAAATGTTAAACATTTCATAAAATGTAGATTTTTTTTTTAAAGTTTTATATTCAAATATAGAAAATTTGATGCATAAAAAATTTTGGGTTCTTTAATTGATATGGAATGCTTATGGGGCATTTTGAAAAGTTCTTCATAACTCTTAAAATATTCAGAAAAATTCCTTATTTTTAACAATTGTTTTTTTATTTAATTTCTTGTGTGATAAATATATGCCATAATGCATATAGTGTGCCCACGAATAGTATTTAAACTGAAATAAAAAAAGTAAAAAAAATGAGTTTGAAGGTTCCTTGATCCCTTAAAATCACAAAGGGATAAATATTAGGAAATGCAGCAAATTTCCGAATTTTTTATTCCTATATATGTTTAAGTTTTAAGTGGGCTAATAAATACATTTCTGACAAATAATTTTAACATCCATCTTTAATCTTACAAGTGAATATAACTCGAAGTTCCAAAGTGTGGACGTTTCTACATCTAAAACACAAACAACTTTTCATTGTGTTTAAACAAATTTTTCGCAATAATATCTAGTTAAAAGTCTTTAGTTCAGTTCTAACTTAATATTTACTTTTAAAGTGGCTTTATTTTTACTAAGGAATTAACTTATAAATTTTCCTTCTAACCAAAATAATCTCCCTCTGTGGACACTGAAAATAGCTTTAAAAAAGTAAAATAGATGACAGTACATGCCCAATCATCATTAGGTAGTTTAGAAGAAAGAAAGCCATTTTGCTTTGTAGATATAACTCCTTGTTCTGTTGTGAGGTTATTGAATCTTTTCTCATTTATTAGTTTTATTTCGAGTTTGGGAAAGTTCTCAGTGGGAATATGACGATCAGTGTAGTACACACCGTGGTCATCATAAAAAAGGTAAGAAAAAACTTTAACATTGGATTTAATAAAAAGAAATGCACCATTTTAGCAACCTGAAAACCAAATTACATAAAAATTCAGAGCTTAGTTTCTAACTCCTCCATGGAATTTCCATTCGTGGACTTAGAAAATCCATTTTTACTGACAGCCTCACCAGTGGCCGAGAAGTTATGCTTTCGTAGTTGGTAGACGGGAGGTGCTGGGTTCGAACGCGCCCGTCAGCCTAATCGTTCGGAGTTTTCGTGGTTTTCTTCAAACCATGGATTTCCATGCGTAAATACGGGTCAGGTTCCCTTAGAATGACCCACACGGGGGGGGGGGGAACACCACCCCTCCTTGGGACTATTTCCCATGCGTAGATAATTGGCCGTAAAAGAAAACAACCAACCATTTTTACTGATATTGTCTTGTTTTTCAGTCATTTATCCAACATTGCGTGCAGCATAGCTACATCATAAACGTAAAGAGAAATTTGAAATGTAATGAAATCCTTATACGCTTTGTTTTTCTGAAAATTACATTCCATATCTTCAATAGTTTAAACTATTTCTTTTAGCTAATTGTGTTTTTTCTGTAAGAATGATCCATACATAATTTAGGAAATACACTATATGGCCATCAATGACCGGATACTTTCAATGTTAGACATTTTGTCGAATATTTAGAAATATATTTGTCCGATTCTTCTAGAATTCGATTAAAAAGAACAGGTTTGACCTTATATTTATCAACGTCGATTTGATAAGGAGAACAATTAGGAAGCCAACAAAAAATCAAAGAAAAAAATAATACTTGGGATCACACCCTGTAAGATAAAATGCACGAAATGATCTATGTCTACAGAATATAAACAGGCGGACAATGCGCAATATGTATATTCATTTGTGTAAGAATAGCATGTATATTAAAAGAGATTTGGAGATTTAAAAAAAAATAATAAAAACTTCTTGCATGTTTTTTGCTTATGACTTGCAGGGTTTTCAACCAAATTTAACGCCGGTTTAAAAAAAATTGACAAAATATAGTAGAAGGAATAAACAATTGTAATGTAAATATATTAAATATTTTGGGAAATATGAGCAGTTGTATGAGATAATTTTTATCTGCGCATGCGCGAACGATAACAGGAATCTTTTTACATAATTTAATAGTGACATCTATGGCGCAATTTATTAGAAAAATCAAGTGAAATATCGTAAAAATTCCGAAAGATATCGGCGTTAGAGTGATCTAACATTTAGTTGTTCTCTAAAATCAGTTGAATGATAGGGAATTTTCCACAAATTGTCGTTTTTTTATTAACTGACTTTCAGAAAAAAGTTAGTATTTAGTGACTATCAACGAGTAGATTTGGAAAAAATACTTCGATTTTTATACTTCTTTTTATTATGGCATAGTCTCGTTCAGGTGGTTATCCAAGAAGAACTAAAGCATCAATAAAAATGAAAATTTATAAAAAGCCACATCTGGCGCATACCTTAAAACACTATATACTAATTCTCATTATATGCCATGAATTTGACCAATATGATCTCTATACCTGATCAAGAACAGTCCAAAGAATGGAATAACACTTATTTTGTCCATGTTAGATGGCTGCATTTGACAAAAAAATAGAATTATTCTTGGGAAACAAAAAAAATTCGATCAAGCTATTATGGTAAAATTTACTTTCATTATTTTTACTAAATACTTAAACATATTAATATAAAAAAGTTACAGCGTGTTAAGCAGGTAAAATGAATTAATTTAGGCTCATTTAGTCGCAAAATATAACAATACAACATTTTAAACCCCTAATTGTGTACATAGGGTACACGCCATAAAATATCAAATTTTAGTTGAAAATTTGAAATTTAATTTTTTTTTACTATTTTTCCCATTATTAGGCCGATATATAGATTTCAAATAACGTTTTCCATAAAAATAGAAAAAATCGTGCTGTAAAGCGTTAAGTAAAACAATGAGCTTTTTAAAGTTCATATTGTGTGTTTTGTGTTAGAAATTTCAAATTTAAAATATTGGTGTCAGACTTCCTTAAAATTCTAACGCAACGTGGTCTACAATCCTGAACACGTATTACTAAATATTTTTTAACTTTCATAAAATTACTTTACATAAAAAAGAAGAGCAAACTTCAGATATCAAGTATTAAATATACTTGATATCTGAAGTTTGCTCTTCTTTTTTATGTAAAGCATATTTGAAAATTCAGATTCTTTTGAATAATTCTTAGTATGAGTGATTTACTTCCACACACCTGCCACGAAAAAAGTATTCTCATTGACTAACGGAATTTAAGAATACCTTTAAACTTTTCTTACTTTACATCAGAAAAAACGAAAGGTGATTATCCCGAAATCGAATTTAGATAGATATTTCTTCTTTCCCTCAATTTTCTGCTAAGGTGTTTGGGCAGCCTTTTTGTCAGAAAGGAGAAAGACGTACTTTTAAAATTATTTATATATACAAATGCGAATTTTCCATAACAATTTCCTTTTCGCATATTTTGCTATAAATGTTTTACAAAAGGGTCCATTAAATATGCAAATGATTAGCTTGCGTTTTCCATCGAATGAATTAATTTCATTAGATATAATAGATACTTGTCCTAGTATTAAACAATAATGACTCAATATTATAATAATTAGCTATGGAGTGGAAATAGAATCGAATAACGAAACACTGCTATTAGATTGGAAATATCTATAGTCTAATTAGAAGTGGTAAAACATTTTGCCAATTTTCGCTGAAATATAGTAGGAAATATTAGCTATAAATGTTTGAAGAGTGGATACTGACAAAATATGGTAGGAAAATGAGCAAATTTACCGCCAGTGTTTGTTCGGTGGTTTGTTGTAACATAAATTCTTGGGCGGTGCACTCTATGCGCCAATGGTTTTTGAAGGATAAATAACAACATTTAATAATATTCTTCTTTTATGCAATGCCCTGTTGTAGTATAATATTAATAAACATGAAATGTTTAACCCATTTATGCCTAGCGTCCGACTTTTGGGACGTTTCGAATTTTAATAATTCTTTATAATTTTCTTCTTCTTTACAACATAAAAATTGTATGAAGTAATTGTCTATAAATGTATTTATCTATTACCGAGAGATGATAGCATAAGATTGGTATTTATTTGCATAAATGAAGGTCTTTCTTTGGTGTTTATAGATTTTTTTATTTTTCAAGATAGCGGAATGTAAAAAGTACGTTTTTTATTTTCTATTTTTTGTATAAAAGATCCAAATAAATAAGTCATACTCTTAGCTTGTAGACGTTTTTGAAATATGTATTTTTTTAAACTGCGAAATTATATATTCAAGCCTATTTTTTATGCATTTTTATAATGCACAAAATAGAGAGCGCAAGGCGCAAATGGGTACATAATTTTATTACCCATTTATGGGACAGTTATTTATGTAAAGTCCTTTTCAAGGCGATTTTGAAATAAATTGTTTTTTAGCTTCAAATGTGATTATTCTTAATTTATTAGTAATAATACTTATCATGGTATTAGTTTTATAAAGAAACAACTATATTTTTTAAATAGTTCATACAAATACTAATTATTGTATATAATATAAAATTTAAAAGATTAATTTATATAAATTTAGACAAAACATATAATTATGCATTTTTCCACATATGGATATTCTCATATTTAGCATATTTACATTTTATCGAATAAATACAAAAATACTTTAGCGTAATTTTTTTTAGTATTTTTCCAGTTCATTTTGCAACATTTTAAAGTGAATTTACCAACAAATTTGAGAAAACAAAAATTCAGGCATGAAAGGGTTAAAACAAATGAATTTAATTAATATTACACGGAAGATTTGTAGTACCATAAAGACATGAGTGGCTTATTCCGTTCGACAACGCCTTTTAAAGAATAAATCCCAACTTCTGATGCTAAAGAAGAATAGTTTGTATTGTCTAGTATCTATAATATAAAGAACAAACCTGTTCGTGCGTAACGCTGACATCATTTTGCGAATTGCAACACTCAACGATGAAGTTTCGGTTTTGCAATTCTTGCTACTGCATTTTCTAAAATTTCTAAACATCGCACATTTTCATTTTTTACACCGTCAGTAATAAAAATCTACTTACAAATGCAATTTATTTGAAAACTGTATGTTAATTGAAGGATTTATTATGGATTTTAAAATAAATTTCAAGCATGAATTTTTTTAATATATCTCCATCGCGCGCAGGCTGCATTACGAAATAATGCATTTGCACTTTAAACAATATAAATAGTTGAGCATTTGTCTCGGGCTGATTTTTCATAACGAAAAACTTCATCAATCTATTATATTAAAAAAGTGATTATCCGTTTGTATACCGCAGCTGCTGCTCCTAGAATACACTATGACGCAAAAGTTTAGACAATGACGTCATTCAGCTTTAAAATGTAGAATTATGACGTCAGAATTACAAAAACCTGTAAATATATTCAAAAACTGATTTAAAATGCTATGTACAAAAGACAGTCGTTTTATTTGCTATAATACTAATTTTTTTCATAAAAATTCAAATGTGCTTGTCGCAAAAGTTTAGACACTATTCTAAATTTCTTTGAATATTCGCTGGCATGTGCAAATTTAGAATCGATGATGTCACAAATTTGGAGTACTTAAGTTCTGCAAACGATTGCGCTTCATAGTCGACATGCCGAGAGCTAAAGAAATTCAAGTGAATGAGGTTTCAAAGATTTGGCAGTTGAAAGGTGAAGGGAAGAGCGTTTCTGAAATTTCTGCTATTATTAATAGGTCAAAAAAATCTATTTATCGAGATTTATCGAGTGGTTCCGAATATAAAGCAAAATGTCGGTCTGGGAGGCCACGTGTGACAAATGTACGAGAGGATCGCCTGATACAAAGACTAGCGAGTACTCAACAAATGAGCGTACGTGGAGTTCAAAGCTCATCGGGACTCTCTGTATCAAAGGATACGATTCGTAGAAGAATTTTGGAAAAAGGAACAATCGTTTATAGCAAAATGCAGAAGAAACCAGCTCTGAAACCACATCATAAGTTACAAAGACTTGTGGGCTCGAAAGCATATGTCATATGGAGAGAAATGGCAGTCAGTCATATTTAGCGATGAAAAAAAGTGGAATCTGGATGGTCCAGATGGTTGTTTATCGTATTGGCATGACTTGCGGAAGGAACCTCGACGTTTTTTTAGTCGCAGACAAGGAGGGGGCTCGGTGATGGTTTGGGCAGCCTTTTGCTATAATGTACAAGTATCTCTGACCTTCACCAGTGGTTGTCAAGCTTCACAGCATTATACACAGACATTAGAAGAAAACCTACTGCCATTTGCTGAGCTTCTAGGGGGTCCTCAGTGGGAATTTCAGCAAGACAATGCTTCAATTCACACTGCAAAACATTCAAAATCTTGGTTTAATTCCCATAATATAAGAGTTCTCGACTGGCCAGCATGTAGCCCAGATCTTAACCCTATAGAAAACCTTTGGAGCATCATGTGTCGCAAAGTTTATAGCAACGCTAGACAATACTCTTCTGAAAAGGAACTTAAGACATCTATTGAGAATGCATGGTACGATATCGATCCACAAACTATGCAAGATTTAGTTTCTTCCATGCAATCTCGTGTATATGACGTAATACATAAGCATGGATGCGCAACCAGGTTTTAAAAATTGTTTATTTCGATTTTATTTAATTTGTGTCTAAACTTTTGAGACAGCAGTTTATTTTTGTTACCATTTAATTTATTGCAATATGCACAATTCCACTTTTCTTTGTTATAAATATTGTTTATATGTACAGCACATTAATTTCAAGCAGTGATTTGAAAATTGAATAAATATTTTTCAAAGTATGTAAGAATTTCTTCATTGTCTAAACTTTTGCGTCATAGTGTATGAAACGTTGAGCGATCCAATTAACGCCAGTTATCCTCATTGATCCGAGTATGTCAAAAGTGATCTTAGAATTTAAGAACTTGAATTAGTTTTCGAGATATTTTCGAATATATTTTTAATGCCATTTCTGTAATGATGTCAACTAAATTGCTTCATTAATGTGTGTTAAAAGGAGAAAAGAAACAACGATAAGGCTATTACATTTCTTTGTTTGACATAATTTTCAATTTAAAATTAACTTTTATTTGAATAGATAGAGAATAGATAATGTATGTGTAAAAAATAATCTTACAGCAGCAACTGTTGTAAGATTATTTTTTTATTCATTGCAGAAGAAAAGAAAAATTCAATTTATTCAAAGAGCTAAAAGTCGCTCATTTTAATTTTCCAGAATATTTCTTGAGGCATTAAAAGTTTTCATAATTTAAGAGACATATTTCTCATTTTTAAATTAATGAGTCAAACAGAACCGCCCGAATTAATCCTAAAAATGTATAATTTCTAAGAACAGGCACATTTTTATAAAAGAAATATGAATGAAAATTCTAAGAAACGTTTTTACTTTTGAATTAAGATAGCCAAAGTAAAATTCTGTTAGAAAGTAAAATAGCTGGAAAGTAAAGGGATATTTTTCCAGTTTTAAATGACTTGAAATTTCGGGAAATATATACAAAATTGGTGGTCTCCAATTCTAAAAGTTGCAGGATAAATTTGTGTACACCAAAGCTCCTCGTCTATTCAACAATTCTGTTATAGTAAAATTTTTGAGGGGTTGTCTACATTCTCCAATTGTATCAAATTTTAAAACTTGCAATATCAACACAAAATATAACATACTATTTTCCGGTAAATTTTACCTTTTCACAAGGAATGAGCAGTCATTTGGTTTAAGAATTAAGTTTAAGAATCATGCGGATTTAAAAGTGCGAATTATTAATTAATTTTCAATCGTTACAAGACAGACTGCAATGTGAATAATTTTCCAGCAATCCGATAAAGGAAGGGGGGGGGGGGTAACGAATTCTTTATTAACAATATTGTCGTAATATGAAATGCTTCAAGGAAGTTAAGTTCATGTATAGAAGTGGGTTTAGAGATGATTTTGGCTGAATTAAAAACAAAAGAGTGGTTAATCTCCCAGCAATGTCTAGCAACCTCTACCCGGCAGATGAAATTTCGGATACGCATATCTGAAAATTGTAAAAATAAATTTCTGTTGCAAAAACTCATAGGTTACAATTAATATATATATTTTTAAAGTTATTTCTAAAGAAAAATGTATATTCAAATTAGAAATGCTAAATGTAATTCGAGTGAAATGTATGCAGCTTATGAATTGAAGCTTGAAATTTTATTTTAGTGAACATTTAAATCATATTAAAATAACAAAACATTGTTTAACGTCTGATATACAAAATTTAAAAATTAAAAAACATATTACAATTCATCAGACATAAAAATAAAAATTACATAAATAGATATACAATTAAAAATGAAAACGTTTCGGGCTAAGTTTTATCCCCTCATAACTGCAATAACATTCAAATGACCAGAACTGTATATCATGTTTACAGTTAATAATTACTAACAGTTAAAATTAAAGAAAGTATAAAGGACCATATCAAAGCAATGCTGTGTATTCTTGGGGTAGTATCCTGTGCAGTTCCACCTGAATACACAGCATTGCTTTGATATTATTCTTTATACTTTCTTTGATTTTAACTGTTAGTAAGTATTAACGGTAAACATGATATATAGTTTAATGGCCAATTGAATGTTATTGCACTGATGAGGGGCTAAAATTTAACCCTAAACGTTTGCATTTTTAATTGTATATGTATTTATGTAATGTTTACTTTTATGTCTGATGAATTGTAATATATATTATATTTTTTAAATTTAAATCATAGTTTAACATTATAAAGAAAATTCTCAAAATTTCATTTGAAATATTTTGCAACACAAATATTTTTAAAAAATTTTATGAAATATAATTTAGTATTTTGTTCACGGACTATTAATCTAAAATATCTATATGAATTTCAACTGGCATTTTAGGATACAAAATACTAGTCATACTTTCTAAACGTTTTTTAATATTCTGTATTATATTCTAAAATAAATATTTAAAATGTATATTGTATTTTAGAAAGAATAATATGACCTACTCAAAAAATGCGCTTAATTGTCGGTATTTTATGACTATCAGTTTATGTAATTTAATGTTTTTACGTACGTTCCTAATTATATAAATACGTAGAACCTATAGTCGCCGTCTAATCCCGTCCGTCTGTCCGCATATAACAGCGCAAAAACAACCTAACCGATTGGTTTGATATTTAATATATAAAATCGTAGTAGAATATTGTTGAGTCATTTGAAATTTTACGAAAATCAAATCAAAACTTAATAAGATATCAATAAAATTTATTCATTCTATTAAATCCTATCATACGTAATTGATTCAATGATATGCCATGATAGGTAATGATTCTAGGTTGACATAACTTATTACGTCCTATTTAAGATGGAGACCGATTATTTCCGTATTACTGAATTTAATATACTGGAATGTAAAAGGAATTTAACCATTCCTAAATTACTTGACATTTCGGAAAATAGTATCAAAATTGATGATCATTCGTCCAATTCTAATAGTTGCAGATTAAATTTGTGTACACCAAAGCCCCTCGTCTATTCTACAATTCTGTTAAAGTAAAATTTACCATGCTTTTGGACGAACGCACCTCATTTGCCATGTTTGACGTACGGTTTTCAACTTGTTTGTATACGTAGGACGACAAAACGTAGATATTGTGCATCTAAAAAGAAATATTGACATTTAGTGTTATTGCAGGTACAAGTATTCTACGTCGTCCTTATTTCTTTTTAAATATAATAACACTTTTCTTTACAAGATACTTCTAGTCATGTTTTAAGATCCATCATAGAAAGTAATTTATTCAATTTAAATCGGACGGATTCTCAATTGAAATACGGCGATCTAAAAAAATATAGGACATTGTAAAATTACCGGCTGCCAGATAATCATAATATAATATTAAAATTTATTTTAAATGATTTAAATGAATTTGTAGGAAATAAATTAATCGATTTAAAGACATTTTTTCGGCTGATGTTTTTTCAAGTATAAATAAGATCACTAACATCATTTAATATTAATTCATCTTATTTTCTATCCTATGTAAAGAAGAAATTTTAATTTTGTTATCAGATTATCTTTTAATCTTATTTGAGCATTAAATATTGGGGGTAGGTGAACAAGAAAAGATTCCTCATATTAGATCTTATGTTAATCAAGGTGAATTGAAGTTTTTGTAATGAATTACCTGTCTGTAAGTGCTAAGAAAATTAAATCCATGAAAACTTGCAAACTGAAAAAATCGAAAAAAAAAAAACCAGTATTTTCCTGAATTACAACAAAAGTATATATAAATATATATATGTATAAATCAAATGACAGAAAAGCGGCGTCGAATGTATTCTTAACTGTAAAGGTATCTTTTTATTGACACGGGGCAAGAATCAGTAGATGGATTTTTATGTTCTGAAAGTAGAATATGTTTAGAAACATGTTGTTGGAAATCATTCATTGAAACAAAATATTATGTTAAATGTCGTTACGATGGATATTTCATATTTAAAACGTATCTCAGAATGTGTATGTACTGCAGGCGCGTGTTTACTATAAAAGAACGCATATTTTCAATGTTTGCATAAATAACATGTTCAACTACTCAAATTGCTGTAGCACAACTAAAGCAAATGATAACAGGATTATTGGAAAATATAAGTCAGCGGTTTTTCATGAGGTATTTTTGAAAATATTCTGAAACAGAAAATGCGATAAAAATGCTCTAACATGTCATGTTTTCTAGTTATATAATTTTAAATATTTTCTACTTCTAGTCCTTTTTTTAAACATAGTAAAAAAGATCAGTTATCATAAAAAAAAAGAATTATGAACACAGTACCAGTAAATAATGAGTCATCCACCCGACTCCAATGAACAATACTTTAACCAGTAACTCACTCCCGCTGAATTTGTTTTTGAAATCACGCACTCTGTCAGCGCAGCTAAAGCCATTAGAGGGGGTGGTTGTGCGTGTGGTAATTCGCGTTAAATTCTGGGAGTTCACAAAGCGTCCTGTATCCTTTCCAGTTACGTGAGTTTAGCTAAATTAATTTTGTATAATTTCATATAGCAATAAAATTGGAGCTTTGAAAAATTTATACTTCACCAACATTTTCCAAAGTTACATAACAACAATGTGATGCATGTTGGAGAAAACGAACTTCATTTTCAGACTCAGCGTCGAAATGGGTACAAAATACAATTATTAAGGTTTCTTTTCCAAAACTGTTTTTTCAAATTGTAGAGTAGTGTAATAAAACGACAATTTTGTTGTGTTTTTATATTGGAAAATACCATATGAAAAATGTTGCTAACAACAGTTTAAAAAATACATTCGACTCGTTAATCCCTTCGCACCAAGAGGCATGTGTAGGGTGTTCAAAATCCTTAAATTTGAAACCACTATTTTAGAACAGTAATTAATGCCTCATTTTCATAAAATTTCAGCGATTAAAAAAAGGCGAAAATTACTCTTCGAAAATAATGTAATCGAAAAATTAACAATTCCGGAGTTATTTTTATACGCAAGACGTAATTTCATTCTAAATCGATAACGCGGTACATTTTTCTATTGGACATGTTTTCGCTAAATCTCATAGTTCTACATACACTTGATAACACAAAATTTCGCATTTTGGGAGGCTGCAATCACTATCATAATATGCATATAGCCAGCTAAAGGTAAACACTTATTACTCAATTCTAGCTTTATCCTTTCTTTATCCTAACTTTATCGAGTTATTTCAAGGTCTTTTCTATGAACCCTGCATTGATAAAATTATTAATATAATCTAGCATTAAAAAACCTGGGTCTTTTCAGAAAATCACAAACAACGAGATATACCAAGACCGGTTTTCATGGCTGAAAATTTTAAAATGTACCCTTTCTTCCTTTTCTTGTGTAGTTAAATATATTAATAAAAAATAACATATTCACGTATTTCTATTTTATAAAACGTTGAAAATACCTTATTACGTGATCAATTGTTATTTTCAGTGGCTGAAGAAATGATATTTTTAGAAAATCTAACGGTAAAAAGAAAGACTTCGGTCTATTGCAATGTTTCTATGCTGAATAAAAATTTCCTCCATCAAAATATTAAAAATATAATTTCCTTTTTCCATGCTTTTGGGCTATTGTTTTTAGGAATATTCTTATTCAATGGAATACATTTTATTTGACGCATTGCATCGAAATTGAATAAAAAAAGAAGATTCAGCAGATTTTTTTCTACGTTGAACAAAAATTTGAAATCTTGCTCAAAATTTTTTTTTCGCGATTTTAAAAGAATGCTGTCAAAAGTTATTGCATTCAGAAAGTCTTAAATATTTTCGTACAGTACTAAAAGTATTAAAATTTTGAAACGCGATTGTTATAGTTATACATTAAATATTATGTGACTAAAAGAATAAATAAATTTGCCGCCTTTTATTTAATTTATTTTTTTTCTAGCAAAATATGCACTCAATTTAGTTTAATTGCTTGCATTAAAGATATTGCCTTAAATGTAGATACAAAAAAAAAAAAAAAAAAAAAAAAAAATACAACTGTATATTTATTTTATTGTTTTTCAAAATATGTTTTCTTTACTAAAATTCTTAAAAGCATTTTTTTAAATGTAATATGTAAAATAATACTTATATTTATAACTACTTAAAATGTGTAACTATATATTTAATGATATGTTAATGTGTAAATATAGACACTTTAGTTTACATGTAACTATTAATAAGCAGATGACAAAATTCAATAAAATACCCTAAAGTATATTAATCTTCATTTTAAATTAAATAAAATATTGGAGTTTGTTTTAAAGATGACATCTTATTAATATCTAAATAAAAAGGAAGCAAATATTAGAAGCCGATACATTTTCAAATCGACATTAATCCTGTATCACTGAAAGGTAAGTTTATTGCATAAAATCTTAGAAATTAAAAAAGTACCAATTGGAATCCATAAATGATGAATTACATGGGAAAATTCAACAGCAAAAATTGTTTTTAAATACAATATATATATATATATATATATATCAAAGTTTCAATAACAATCTGAATCCTTGCGACTTCTGGCTGTGGGGTTACCTGAAACATGTTGTGTACGGGGGTCCAATTGCGAACTGGGATGAATTGAAACCACGCATTACGCAACACATTCACAATATCACCCCTGAAACACTCTGACCTGTTGTGGAACATGCTGTTTTGCGCTTTCAGCTCATATGAGAAAACAGAGGACAGCATATCAAACATTTTTTCAGCAATTTGCAGCCGACTTTCTTTTCTTTATGGTTTCATCAGTTTTGCTTTTCTACTATTTTTTGGCTAGGGACAATTAAAAAACGAATTCATTTTTGCTTTTTTGTAGTGATTTTGGCCTAGGGACAATTAAAAACTGATTTTTTCCCTATCCGCTATGGCACCATCTATGTCGTGGTGAATAGGCTTTGAACAAAAAGTGCCATTACAGCATGTCGTATTTTTTAATTAGCATCTTATGATGAGTGCAGCGCCATCTGTCGGTCAATGTTTGAACTATTTTTCTTTTGGAAAACAAATTCCCATTGCTTCACGTATACTCAGATGAAATATCAGGTCATTCTTACCAGTGGTACTTTTTTTACAGCCGTTTGAAAGTGCAACTTTAATTATAATCACCCTATAGGTCAGTTCATGTTTATTCTTAAAAATTTTACTTAAAAAAAACTGTGAGAATTTTCCTTTTGCATAAAATTTAATCAAGGTTTAATTAATCTTTTACTATATTATTTCCTTTCTTTGATGTGTTTTTAAACAGATAAAAATAAATCGTAAATTGACTAGACTATCTAGATAAAAACATCTTTTAGAGTTTTTCACAAAAATATTGTCCCAATTTAGGCCAAATGAATAAATAAATACAAGAGAGAGATTGTGAACACTTGATGCATTTTAATCACCAAATTGTCACAGAACGACGCAAAAGGTCGAGTAGAAAGCAGAGAAGATCATTCCAATTCTTCTGTAATTACTTATGAAGAATAATTAGTAAAGAGAACGTTCATCATTCTGAAATGACTTTTAATGATATTAGCCAAAAATGATATCATACTGCGGTTCTATGGGATATTTAAATTTTATATACCAAATTTTAAAATATTTGGCGAAGAAGTTTAAGAATTATAAAGGAGTAAAATTTAAAAAGTCTTACGATAAATTAATTTTTAATAAAATCCCTCATTTCCCATGTAATAATTATTTTTTCGCGTAAAGGTTTTCTGTGGGGTTGCTATTTAAGTATTCTTAACACAAATATAGGGACTCCATGCATTAAAAAAATATATCAAATTATTGTTCAAATTATTATGAATTTTAGCCTACAATCCTTTTATTAAAGTCATTTTCTAATCATTCGAATATATGTATACGCAACTTCAACTCATTCAATGTATTTTTAGAATTATGATTAACGAAGAAGAAAAAATACGCGTTACGCATAGATTATGAAACACTTTCAAATATTACTACCTCTAAACTCCATCTAAAATACCAGAATAATGTTATGAAACTTCATCTTTTCACATGCACTATAAAAAAATACTGCCAGTTTTCCGGTAGGAATCTGAAAAATAGTTGCCCTTATCGTACCGGAATAATTTCCGACCCAGCTCGAAATGAAATCCGTAAAAATAACGAAATAGTCAGTAAAACGGTATTTTACGGATTTTATTCCGATTTTACGGATTTTATTCCGAGCTGGGTTGGAAATTATTCAGGTACGATAAGGGCAACTATTTTTCCGATTTCTACAGGAAAACTGGCATTATTTTTTTTACAGTGCAGTGAAAGATTAGATCAAATAAGCGTTTTAGAAAACAAATTACATAGTTGAAGATCTACTTTCAGCAATTATAACATACAGACGATGCAAGTATTCAAATGCATTAGCGCAATTCTGCGTATAATCTATACATTTGTATACGCCCTATGGCATAGCGTAAGTTAATTCAGTTGGAAAATGCATTACACAACTTAAATGCGCTCACGGCAGTTACCATTCGTGGACGGCAATGCATTCAAAATCTTTTGCGCACCCCTGTATATGAATTTATTTATATTACAAGTGCACCAAATAATATACTAATATTCAATTCAGCTGAAAAATATGTAAAAGAAATGAAAACTCATTTTCAGAAACTTTTTCTCATAGACTGTGGTGTATTCGCTAATTTGTTTTTGCAGATCTGTATATGTTCAACAGAATTTATGCACACCATATAATATGCTAAAATTTGGTTAAGCACGAAAACGCATACCATAGTGAAAGCACATTTCTAGCATTTATCGCTTAGTGGCGATCATGTCTGAATCAGTTAGTGCGAACATATAAAAGAACATTAAATGTTCTATGCACAGTATTTAGTAGGAAATATGTTCTCCGTTGATAAAGCTTTTCAATTTCACTAGTCAGATATAGTATGGTATCTTTAAAATGAATGTCAAACATTACTGCCTATAACAACTGATTAACGCAGTCGAATTATTTTGTGAAAGGAATAACGGGAAACTTTAAAAGTTTTGTAAAAACTGTGTTCTTAGAGCCTGAAATCCTTGAAAATTCATAAATTTCAAAGTAAAATACTTCGGCAAATGTTGCTCGTACAAAAATGAAATATTTATTGCTTTACTCGTTTTAGCGCGGAGACTGTTTTTCTGAATATACAATAAAAAAGACTCATTTTTCTTAATCCACAAAAATATAATATAACCACAAATGAAAATACACTATAACCTCTTTCGAACCAACCACGATTAAGAAAAACGTTTCTTTATCTCTGAAATATCTGAAGCCTATAGATTTTCGACATTTAAAGAAGTATTTATAAAATCAAAGTTTATTTAGCTTATCGTAGCTTTCAGAAACGTTTCCGAATAGTATTTACAGTGCATTAATCAGTTTCTTAAACCTGAATATTAGTATTTCCGATCTTAAGAATTCTCAAGTAAATGTTTGCATGTTTATTAAACATATTTAACACACAAACATACAAAATGCACAGCTTTAACTTTAAATTAATGTTATTTTCTTATTCCTGTATGAATAAATTCCGTTACGCAGCTGAAAGAGTTCACTTGAGAGTTGATAGCATCTAAAAAATTTATATTCTACACTGTTAAAAATATCGTGAAAAATTACCTCTGTTTTTAAAGGCTATCTATATTCTCACCAGTGAGAACGCTTCATAGGTGTTTATGTAGCGTTCTCATTGGTCAGAAAATAGAGAGCTTTTAAAAACAGAGGTAATTTTTCACGATATTGTTAACAGTGTAGGTTGAAAAACTAGTAATGTACTGTGAAAAGTACTCGAAAGCGTTTACGAAAGTTACAGGGAGAAAAAAAAAACTTTATTTTTGTAAATGCTTCTTTTAATCTAAAAAATATATGGTCTTTCGAGGTTTCAAAGATAAAGGAACGGTTTTTGGAATCATGGAGACCTAAAAAGAGGTTATTTTATATTTTCGTTCACGGTTATATTATATTTTCGAATGTTTTTAGAAATATTTGTTTTGTTTTGCAGTGTATAATTTATAGGACAGAGGTAGAAATGGGCTGTTAATGGAAAAAGAGCAACATTTGTAAAATTTGAGCTATCAGATTTTTCAGATATTCTGGATGCTTTTAAGAATATAAAGTAATTTGGTGGACCTCTAGAAACATTAGTAAATCTTTATTTTTGAAAAGCAAAATACCAAAAAAGGGACAAAAAATTGCTGAAAACCACAGGGATAAATCTTTTAAATGCGATAATTAATCGCTTATTTACTGTCCGTAGTTCATTGTTGGAGTGAGTTCGGATGTAAAAAATTCTAATCTCAGAAACATACTTGTAAAGTAATTTGTTTTAAGTTTGTCAAGTTAGAAGACATTTTTGCAAAATTGGGACGAATAGTTTTGGTGTCGGGATGTGTAAAGAAACGACTTTCACCATCTATTTCCATTGTATTCTGATAATAATAAACGCAGAGATTAGTCGCCACTACTTGAGACCTTGCAGACTGTTTGAGATTGAATAAATAAAAAAATAGCGAATAGGCAGATACAAAGTTCTCAAACGCGTATAATGTACATGTTTTTAGAGGGAAACATTTCATGAGCTAGACCATATACTCGCTTTTTTAACTTCCAAGGAAGTTTAGGGCAGTGTTGAATTCAGACACTTTTTTCAGGGAGGAATTTCTCTGTCTCCGGGGGGACATTATGGAGTTCCGGGAGGGATATCCCCCGGGCCACCCCCTGAATTCAACACTGGTTTAGGAAAAGTTCTGTCGCTACCTACTGTGCAAGAGACCGTAGAAAAATTTAAATTTCATAGTTAAAATCCATGTTGGGGTAAATGGTTGTATTATGATGAAGTGTATTATGATATTTAAAATATTTTTTTCAGTTTGAACTTTACTTCTAAATTTAACGGTTTAGAAATAAACTATAAAAGAATGAGTCCAATCCTCCAGTATAATAATGTGTGTAAATATACACTGGGTATAAATATGCATTTATATCCTGAATAAATGTACACTGAAGAGCATATTATTAGAGTTAATTAGCATAGAGTTAATTAGCATAGAGTTAGTTTAGCATATTATAAGACCCAAGCAATGCATGAACTTTAATAATCACATGCAGTTAAAAATATCCGGTTATATATATTTTTTAGATTTACCAATTTTAAAACAATCCCTTTTACGGTAATCTACGTTAGAAGAAAAAAAAAAGTCTAAAAATATCCGCCACTGGAAGTATTAAAAATATTTTTTTTTCTGCATGTACCGTAGTAACGAATCTTAAATTATATTATTTTAAAGCAAACGCATGAAACAGACCTTAATCACAAAATAAAAGATAATATTATATGTTATTTGTAGTAAAATACACGTAACCGGAATTTGAGAGAATAATCCAATACAAATAATGATCTGTTAATACTCATTTCAGTATAAGTTTGTGAGTTTTACATAATTTTGACAATTGACTATTTTACAAATTATGTATGTTATATTCAAACAGAGGAGATATTTCATGCTTTGGATTTTGTAAATATGGTACATCATATGATTGGATAGAAAAAAGAAGTGATTAAAATTTTGGTCTTAAATATGTTTCTCAAAAACTGTGACTGATAACAAAAGAATGAATTAAAAGCTAATAAATTAATAAAAAACCCAAAATGACTGAACTATTTTTCTTTCATTTTATAAAAATCATATTACAACCTGAATTGCACTTTCATTAACTATCTTCTTACAAGTGTAAATTGAAAAATTTGAAAATTTAAATGACAAGATATTGGACAAGAAATTGTATCGATCTTTTACTGAATGTCTTCGTATCCAGAATCTCAAATGCACATTTATATACATTTACGTCTCTGAAAAAGGAAATCAAAAGATTTAGGGATTATTTTTAGGGATTACAAAAAACACTATTGTTGTAATTGCGCTAATTTTGTATTCCTATGTATATTCCAGCTTTTAGTCTCTGGTGTATTTCTACGTCAGTGATATTTCTTCCCCAATCATGGGCTCTTCTGTTTCATTGACAAATGCTTCCCCCATGACTATTTTGTCTCTTTTTTTTCCCAACCGGATCCGCTTTGTCGTTTTCTTCTGCGGAGATCTCACTTATTGCGGATGATACATTGGTTCCGCCACGGGCGACTTGTGATTGGCATATCGAGTCCCTGATGTTTTATTGTCGTTGTTTCCCTTTTTCTTCCTTTTGTCCGGGACATTCGGTAAATAATTACATTTTGTGGAGTTTGTTCTGAGGCTTTTTGTCTGATTCTTCATTAGAGAAAGTGCTTTCTCTTATACAGGTACATGACAATGCATGGAAATTCTTCATTGCATTTTTTAAATGTCTTACGGAAAGTTTGTAGCACGACATTTTTTAAAGCTAATTTTTTGGAAATAAAACGAGCATATTTCGCCATTATAATGTCCGATATAAATCAACTTCATATTATGATTTTATATATAATTGAATAACCTTTATATATACATATGTGTATGTGTGTATATATATATATATATATTCTTTTATTCTTCATTATTAATTCTTGTTATATAGTACAAGGGACTTTATTTCATACATAGCAGCTTGTTTATTATGTTTTTGGTATCCATTCAGTGTATTTAAGGACACTGTATTGTTGTAAATTCACTCATACTATCACAATTATTGAAGGTGGTCAGTAATCTTTAATAATGGTTATATATATAGATATAGATATATACACGGTGTCCCAGATGTAATGGGACAAAATTTAAGGGGAGTTTGGGGACATCACAAGGATTCAGAATTGCATAGCAACCCATGGTCAGAAACGTCATGGGAAGGTAGTATGACAGGTATAAGGGACGAAGAGACACAAGACTGAGATCATCTGAAATAATTTATTGGTCAACGATATTACATTTACTGTGGTAGAGTGATATGTGAAAATGTTAAAAATATGTTCAAAATTTGCACCATTGCTAGCGATGCATGCATTACACCGTCGAACCATGGATTGGCGGACTCGCTCAAATACACCTGGATTTTCTTGGATATCCGCAGCAGCACAGTCGAGTCTTGCAACCAGATCCATATCAGAATACACAGGCGTTGCGTACAAAGCACTTTTCAGTGCATCCCAGGGAAAGAAATCTATACTGCTTAAATCAGGAGACCGTGGTGGCCAAGAGCGTGGGTCTTGTGAGCAACACCACCTAGCGGCGAACGAGGTCGTTTCCGACCATGGGTTGCTGTGCAATTCTGAATCCTTGTGATGTTCCCTACCTCCCCTTAAAGTTTGTCCCATTACTTCTGGGACACCATGTATATATATATATATATATATATATATATATATATATATATATAGAGAGAGAGAGAGAGATAGTTAGATATAACTATTATCCGAAAAATTCAGAATTGAAACTTTACAGTAATCACAATATTAATTATTTGGATGTAAACCTAAAAATAGAAAGTAAAAATTTAATTGTATCGGTTTTTGATAAAAGAGAAAACTTTAAAGCCATTGCAATGTTGAATTTCAAATCAAATGTCCATATATCAATATTCAGAAATATTTTTATTAACGGTTTAAACCATTTAAACATCAGATAGAGACATTTTGAAAGATGATATGCTTAAATAGTACAACATTGCTATGAAGCAGGGTTATTATGTGAGTCTGGTAAAAAATATGACGTATAATTATGTAAGAACTTGCAGGAACAGGAGTAAACTGATACCTTTACTCGAAGCAAGCGGTTTACGGAAAGTGAAGTAGAAACAGATCGCTTTTGAAATTGATTCATTTCGGTCGGCCAGTTTCATTTTGTTTAATCTCGTTTTGATCTTGTTTCTTTCGTTTTTTCTGTATGGTCTCGACAGGTAAATTCTGGGGAATGTTGCATGTTTAAAAATAGTTTTAACCCTGCATTAGCATGTCATAAACCCCGCAACCTGTCTCCATATTTAGTTAATTTGTTAATTTGTCTTGTTTCTGACTTTGGTTGATTGTGTTAAAGTTTAAGTTGGTTATGTTGCGTTTCTTTGAGATAGTTCATTATGCTTAAATATTTTATTGTATGGTTTAATTAATATTGTACTTCATTTAATGTTTACAGATTGTGGTAAAGTTTGAGATACTTTTATTTTAAACTATATATATATATATATATATATGTGTGTGTGTGTGTGTGTAACCATTATAGACGAACACAAAGATCATCTACAAAAGTGTATATATAAACTATAAATGAAGTTTTTACAAATTAAAAAGGAAGTTTTATCCTTTAGGAAAATAAAAATAAAAACACATAATTCATTCGATCGAAACAAGAAAAATAAAAATTCTGTAAACCTTGAAAAAATGGATATATTTGTGGAACCAAGGCAGTTTCTTCAGGTTAGATGTAAATTTCCAACTGGGCGAAAAATGTCCGGACCAGGATTCGAACCCGGGACCTTTCTGGCTGAAGCCGCCAGTGCTCTGCCATCTGAGCTATCCCGGACGATTCTGGTCGAACTTTTTCACCCAGCTAACCTTGATGATTACAGCATCTGGTCTGAAACCTGGTTCAGCTCAACAGAATAAATCTCAGGTAATGGAACTCCAGAAATCGCTGGATACGAAATTACACAAGATTAATATTAACACAATCATTCTAATTGGTAAACAAATCATATTAGATGTAAATTTCCAACTGGGCGAAAAATGGCAGAGCACTGGCGGCTTCAGCCAGGAGGTCCCGGGTTCGAATCCTGGTCCGGACATTTTTCGCCCAGTTGGAAATTTACATCTAATATGATTTGTTTACCAATTAGAATAATTGTGTTAATATTAATCTAGTTTCTTCAGGACCAACTTACCTTAATTTTCACAAATAACATATACGGTTTCATCCTTGCATAAGCCATATCAAACCAAAGAAAAGCCAAATTTGCGCTACCGTACACAATAAATCCAATAAGAAGAAGCCAAAATTAGCAATAGATAATAAACTAAAATAAAATAAATAAAATGAATTGAATATAGCATTTACCAATTGAAATTCCAGTGAATCTATCCACACTGTAAAAAAAAATTTGTAAAGTTACTAAAATTTTTCTAGGAAACTGGGATTCCAGGAACTTTTTATGTAACGGCAACAAGAAAAATTCCTGTAACAGATGCTGTTACAGAAATTTTCGCTGTTGCCGTTACATAAATAGTTCCTGGAATCCCAGTTTCCGAGAAATATGTTAGTAACTTTACAGATTTTTTTTTACAGTGCATGACACAGCAATTTAAAAAAAAAATGCTTAGAAATACTTGCACTTGTTGCCAGATATATTATTACTATAATACCATTAATTCAACTACAGAGTTTGGAAAAACAGTGCAATAACGTTGAAATAGATTAAATAAGTATTTCCACTATATTACAGCCGATATAGTGTCACCATCTCTCATATGATGATGCATTTAAAGATCACTTCGAAATAGGGTGAAATAAATAAATAAATAATATCAATAATAATAGTAATAACTATATGTAAATTACACTTTTAAAACTGTAACTATATTAATTTAATACAAATGATGAATTAAAAAAAATATGTACATATTTGATATGGATAAGTTATTAAATAGTTATTAAATTTTAAATAGATGTAATCGATCTAATTATAATAGCTAATGTAAAAGATGTAATCAGGGATGAGATTTCCGACTCTTTGCATACCAGTATAATCTTAGAGAAAATGATGTTTTGTTAAATCGCAAAAAATGTCCCAATTAAAGGAAATAAAACTTTCTCTAAGATTATACTGGTATGCAAAAAGTCGATACTTCATCGCTGTGTAATAGATGTAATTATTATAGATGAATAACTAATTTAAATATATAGTAATATTTAGCACACATATACAGTGGTGGTCAAAATTGTGGACACTTTTAGGTAGCTTTCATTACAAAAAGTAAAAAACTAACTATTGCTGCAGTCCGAAGGAAAACACTTTGGGAAATTTTGCTATATTTTCGCCGATCATGACCTCCAGATACAAAAACCACCTTCCGTTGAAATGCTGATTTATATATACTATATCCATATATATATATATATACATCTGAATTTTGTTATGCTGTAACTCTCGAATTTTTAAACCGATTTGGATGAAATTTTTCATATGCATAGTACATACTAATGTCTGGACCGAGTTCGTTGGTCAGCTTCATCCCCCATCTTTTTTCAAAATGGCGGCCATTTGAATTTTGTGGACACTTTTGGAAATTTTTAGGTTTCCTAACTTTCTCTTTAAAATGACCTATGTTGTTAAATATACATGTAAAATATACATTGTAAAATATATTTTAACGTTTCTAACATTCTGTTTAAAATGATACATAAGAGTTTCCAATTTGTGAAACGCAACATTTTCTAAAAGTATACAATGTTAGAAAACATAAAATAATTTTAAAATTCAATAAATAATAAATAAATAATTTTTGGGACGTATGGGGAATTTTGTACATGCAATTTCTTTTTTCTGTTTCAGCGACGTAATGATTATTAAATATAAAAATGTTAATTTTTTGAGGGGATTAAAGTTGCAAACTTTCCATTCTAATGCAAATGTTCATCTTCTACGGGACAAGCAATACCTCATACAACATGTGTACGTGTAGGGAAACAAAACTCTCACTCTAAATCCGTCGATCATCTTTATTGACCGACCTTATCATCTTATGCTTAAATTTTTTATTCCCCGAAAAAAGCGTTAGGAGGAGCAAGATTTATGTGAGATAATGAAGTAAAGAATTTTTGCGCAGTACGATGTAAAATTAAAAAAAAAAGTCCTTCCGGTCAGTGCCGGGAGCAAGAGGTAGCTTTCATATTCCTTATTTTTTAAAAGCCAGCTTAATATTATTCAAACACACGGAGCTCAAATTAGTGGAACCCGATTATAGAAGATTAAATACTAATTTTTGCAATATTGAATATGAATGAGAATTTCGCGAAATTAGTCAGCGTTATCAAAGCTGGTTTTAATAAAGTGATTTACATTTGTCGCCAAATTCGGTGATATCCCGAATTATATTAATAATTATATTAACCTGAATTATCGGTGATAGCCCGCCATTTTAAAACAGCATAATGGGTGCAACAAAGCTCACCAATGAACTTGGTCGAGATCTTAGTAATTCCTGTGCACATACTTACTCATATCTAAATCGGTTGATTTATGCGAGTGCTGTTGCAGGCAAAAAATCAGATTTTTTAAAATGTCACACACATTCGAAATTCAAACTGCTATATCTCGGCTCTTTTTTAGATAAAGGCAAAACAAAAAATAATCTGGAATCGTTGTAACAAGCTGAAACACATAAGAAAAAAATCTTTTTCAATTTCTAATTTTTTAGGTAGCTTTCATTACAAAAAGCTACCTATTAAACTGTTCGGAGGAAAGGGATTTAAAAAAATTTTGGTATATTTTCATCGATCATGACCCCCCGACCCCGAAACCACCCTCCGTTCAAAAGTTGATATATATATATATATATATATATATATATATATATATATATATATATATCCATATATACAGTGGCGGTCAAAAGTTTCCGGCCAGCATAAAATTTTTGGTTAATTTGTAAGTATACCCATATGAAGATGAATCTCAAAGTGATACTTATACACTTTATCGGCATAA
The DNA here is from genome assembly GCA_963932465.1 of Maratus speciosus. Classification (NCBI taxonomy): domain Eukaryota; kingdom Metazoa; phylum Arthropoda; class Arachnida; order Araneae; family Salticidae; genus Maratus; species Maratus speciosus. The sequence continues at coordinate 115,107,582 of OZ010796.1, read as the reverse complement.
CAGTTGAGAACTTATTTATGGAATAACAATTAAATATTAATAAATTTAATTGGCAAAATTAATTGCAAAAGAAAACGCATGTTCTCAAAAGTTTCCGGCCACCTTGGCAAGTTTGGAAAAAAAATGGTGTTATAACAGAAAATAACAGTGATCAACAACATTTGCAATTAGTATGTTGTATTCATACAGTTAGCGATGTGTACTGCGGCGCAGCAACGTGGCATCGATTCAATGAATGGTTTTAGATGATCAATGTTAAGTTTTGTCCACGGTTCTTGCAATTTTTGTGAAAATGCTGCTGAATTGGTATATTTATAATTCCACACACGTTTTCAAGCTAGTTTCAAAGATTTTCTATTGGATTCAGATCGGATGATTGGGCAGTCCATTTAAAAAGCGGATTTTTTTTTGTGCGAAAGTCACTGCTTCACGAGCTTACATGCATGCTTTTGGTCGTTATCATGATGATACAAATAGTTGCGACCACAACTTTTTCTCCAGTAAGGCAGAAAATGATCTTGAAAGACATCCTTATGCATTATACTATTCATCTTGCCGCGGATTTCAAATAACGGACAGTCACATTTTCCAGAAAATGCTCCCCACAGCATAACGTGTCCTCCGCCATGTTTCATTGTAGGAATAATATATCTTGCATCTTATCTTTTGTTTTTAGGTCGTCGGTTGTAATGTCTTTTATCTCTCCCAAAAAGATTGAACGTCGATTCATCGGAAAATAGTATTTTTTTCCAGTTTTCACTTGACCAGATTTTGTATTTCTTGGCAAACGCCAGTCGGGCCCTCTGAATTTTTTTACTTATGAAAGGTTTTTAACACCGACTGTTCCATAAAGTTCTACGTCACATAAGCGTATTGACACAGTAGACAAACTTGTTTCAGCAATATTTTAACACCATAAATCGCGTGGAATTGCAGCGGCATTTTTACGCGGGTCATCAACTGCTTTTCTTCTGATAATTCTGTCCACAAGAATAGTCGTTTTCCGGGGTCCTCCGGACCGTGGAAAGTTCCGAAGGCCATGACCATCTTTATATTTTCTTAAAATATCGTTTGCAGCAAATTTTCCGATCGACAACTTTACCGCAATCTCACGAGAGGATTGTCCTTTTAGCAACAAACAAATCACTCGATTAGGAACAATAAATTGTTAAACTTTTCATTTTGGAATTTCAAATACGTTATTCACGTTGATTAACTAACAAACATGGCCAAACAAACACTTTTAGCGATAGCAAAAACTAATGGATGACTAATGGCCGGAAACTTTTGCTGATTGAAACTTTATCTGATATTTGTCATACTGTAACTCTCGTATTTATGAACCAATTTGGATGTAACTCAGTGTGTACATAGTACATACCAATGTCTCGACCGAGTTCGTTGGCCAGCTCCATCCGCCATTTTGTTTCAAAATGGCGGCCATTTAGACATTTTAAAAATTTTTTTAATTTGAAATGTGGCATCAAAAAATTGAAAATGGAAAAAATATTTTTTTCTTATGTGTTTGACCTTTATACAAAGCTTCCGGAGCAGTTTTTGTATCGTCTATATCTTCAAAAATGGCTGAGTTATAGCACTTTGAATTTTTAGCGTGGCTGTCATTTTGAAACGTCCTGATTTTTGTCACGCGATAACACGCGTATTTCTGAACCGATATGGATGTACCTTCTTGTGTACATAGTACATAGCAATGTCTCGACCGAGTTTGTTGGTCAGCTTCATCCGCCATCTTGTTTCAAAATTTCGGCCATTTAAAAAAATTAAAAAATTTTAAATTTAAAATAAGGTACCAAAAAATTGGAAAATGAAAAAGATTTTTTTCTTGTGTTTTTGAACTTAATACAAAGATTCCGGAACAGTTTTTGTTTCGTATATATCTAAAAAAATGGCTTAGTTATAGCATTTTGAATTTCTATTGTGACTGACATTTTGAAACGACGTGATTTTTATCACGCGATAACAGACGTATTTATTCACCGATTTGAATGTAACTTGGTGTGTACATAGTACATACCAATGTCTCGAACGAGTTCGTTGGCCAGCTTCATCCGCCCTCTTGTTTCAAAATGGCGGCCATTTAAAAAAATTTAAAAAAATTAAATTTAAAATGAGGTATCAAAAAATTGCGAAATGAATTTTTTTTATGTGTTTGACCTTGATACAAAGATTCCAGAACAGTTTTTGTTTCGTCTACATCTTAAAAAATGGTTGAGTTACAGCCCTTTGAATTTCTAGCATGGCTGACATTTTGAAACGATCTGATATTTGTCACGCTATACCACACGTATTTATTAACCTATTTTGATGTATGGCATGTGGATAGTATATAGCAATGTCTCGACCAAGTTCACTGGCCAGCTTCATCAGCCATCTTGTTTGAAAATGGCGGCCATTAGATTAAAAAAATTATATTTAAAGTGAGGTGCAAAAAATTAGAAATTGAAAAAGGTTTCTTTCTTAAGTATTTGACCTTGATATAAGGATTCCGGAGCTTTTTTTGTTTTGTCTTTATCTTAAAAAATGGCTCAGATATAGCAGTTTGAATTTCTTTATGTGGGTGACATTTTGAAAAATCTGATAGTTTGCCTGCGACAGCACTTGTATGTATCAACCGATTCCGATGTGAGTGAGCATGTACGCAGGAATTACTAAGGTCTCGACCAAGTTCACGGGTTACCCTCATCCACCATGTTGTCTTAAAATGGCAGGCACTTCAAGATATCGCCGAATTTGGCAACCAAATATAAGTTACTTTATATAAAAGCAGCTTGGATACAGCTGACTAATTTCGCGAAATTCTCCTTCATAAGGATTTAGTATTGATAAAAATTAGTATTGAATCTTCTACAATCGATTTCCACCAAATTGAGCTTCGTGTGTTTGAATAACATAAGCTGGCTTTTTAAAAATAAGGAATATGAAAGCTACCTCTTCCTCCCGGCACTTTCCGGAAGGACTTTTTTGTGCTTCATTTTAAATTATTTTTTTTTTAATATTTAAATGGATGCCATTTTGAAACAAGATGCCGGATGAAGTTAGCAATCGAACTCGGCCGAGAGATTTCTATGTACTATGCACATGCCTTGTCACATCCTAATCGGATCATAAATACGCGTGTTATCGCGTGACAAATATCAGATCGTTTCAAAATGTCAGTCATGCTAGAAATCCAAAGTGCTATAACTCAGCCATTTTTTAAGATATAGACGAAACAAAAAATGCTCCGGAATCTTTGTATCAAGCTCAAACACATAAGGAAAAAATCTTTTTCAATTTCTAATTACTTTGTACCTCACTTTTAAATTTAATTTCTTTTTAATTTTTAAATGACCGCCATTTTTAAACAAGATCGCGGATGAGGCTGGCCAACGTATTTGGTCGAGACATTGCTATGTACTATGCACATTCTTTGTCACATCCAAATCGGTTCATAAATACGTGTATTATCGAGTGACAAAAATCAGATCGTTTCAAAATGTCAGCCTTGCTAGAAATTCAAAGTGCTATAAATCAGCCATTATTTAAGATATAGACGAAACTAAAAATGCTCCAGAATCTTTGTATCAAACCCAAACACATAAGAAAAAAATCTTTTTCAATGTCTAATTGTTTTGTGCCTTATTTTAAATTAATTTTTTTTAATTTAAATTGCTGCCATTTTGAAACAAGATGGCGGATGAAGCTGGCCAACGAACTCGGTCGAGACATTGGTATGTACTATGTACACACGAAATTTTCTCCAAATCGGTTCATAAATACGAGAGGTACAGTATGACAAAGATCAGATATATATATATATATATATATATATATATATATATATATATATATATATACTTATATATACATATATATATATATCAATTTTGTACCCCTGGGGTCTGGGGGTCATGATCGGTGAAAATATACCAAAATTTTTCGGAATCGTTTTCTTCCGAACGGCTGCTATAGGTAGCTTTTTGTAATGAAATCAACCTAAAAATGTAATTCTACGCATGTAAAGCTACTGAAATCTGTATGCTTAATAAAGTTTTATGTGTACACTTAAAAAAAATGTAAGTTTACAAAACTAGTTTTTGTAAATTTACATTTTTACAAAACTAGCTTTTTGCAAAACTACAGTCCTCAGCAAAAGTTTAGATACTGGAGATATTTAACCTTTAAATAAAAAAGTCCTTCCGGCCAGTGCCGGGAGGAAGAGGTAGCTTTCATATTCCTTATTTTAAAAAAGCCAACTTATATTATTCAAACACACGAAGCTCAATTTAGTGGAAACCGAATATAGGATATTCAGTACTAATTTTTATCAATATAATGAATAAGAATTTCGCGAAATTAGTCAGCTTTTTCCAAGCTGCTTTTCTTTAAAGTAACTTATATTTGGCTACCAAATTCGGCAATTTCTTAAAGTGCCTGCCATTTTAAGACAACATGGTGGATGAGGCTAACCAGTGAACTTGGTCGAGACCTTAGTAATTGCTGTGCACATGCTCACTCACATCGGAATTGGTTGATATATACGAGTGCTGTCGCAGGCAAAAAAATCAGATTTTTCAAAATGTCACCCACATTAGAAATTGAAACTGCTATATCTGAGCCATTTTTTAAGACAAAACAAACACAAAATGCTCCTGAATCCTTATATCAAGGTCGAATACTTAAGAAAGAAACCTTTTCCAATTTCTAATTTTTTTGCACCTCACTTTAAATATAATTTTTTTTTTAATTTAATGGCCGCCATTTTGAAACAAACTGGCTGGTAAAGCGAACTTGGTCGAGATATTGAAGTATAGTATGTACATGCCTTCTTACATCGAAATAGGCGACTACGTGTGTTATCGAGTGAAAAATACAAGATCGTTTCAAAATGTTAGCCATGCTAGAAATTCAAAGTACTATAATTCAACCATTTTTTAAGATATAAACAAAAGAACAAATTTTCAGAAACAAAAACTGCCTGTTATAGCGTGACAAAAATCAAGTCGTTTTAAAATGTCTGCCACAATAGAAATTCAAAATGCTATAACTCAGCCATTTTGTTAGATATAGACGAAACAAAAACTGTTCCGGAATCTTTGTATTAAGGTCAAACACATACGAAAAGAATCCTTTTCATTTTCTAAATTTTTGGTATCTCATTTTAAATTTTAATTAAAAAAATTTAAATGACCGCCATTTTGAAACGAGATGGCGGATGAAGCTGGCCAACGAACTCGGTCGAGATATTTGTATGTACTATGAACACACCAAGATACATCCTAATCGGTTCATAAAAACGCCTGTTATCACGTGACAAATATCAGGACGTCTCAAAATGCCAGCCACGCTAGAAATTCAAAATGCTACAACTCAGCCATTTTTTAAGATATAGACGAAACAAAAACTGCTCCCGAATCTTTTTATCAAGATCAAACACATAAGAAAAAGTATTTTTTCAATTTTCAATTTTTTGGTACCACATTTCAAATTTAAATTTTTCTTAAAAATTTAAATGACCGCCATTTTAAAACAAAATGGCGGATGAAGCTGGCCAAAGAACTCGCTCGAGACATTGGTATGTACTATGTATAAACGAAGTTACATCCAAATCGGTTCATAAATACGCCTTTTATTGAGTGACAAAATTCAGGACGTTTCAAAATGTCAGCCACTCTAGAAATTCAAAATGCTATAACTCAGCCATTTTAGGTAGCTTTCTTTACAAAAAGCTACCTATTGCAGCCGTTCGGAGGAAAGCGATTTCAAAAAATTTTGGGATATTTTCATCGATCATGACCCCCAGACCCCGAAACCACCCTCCGTTCAAAATTTATATATATATATATATATATATATATATATAACCATTAATTAAACATAACCTTCCACCGTCAAATATTATGAATTAAAGCTGTAAATATTAAAAAATATATATATATATATATATAAGAATTATTATGGAAAAAAAAGAAAAAAGTGGACACTGACAAAAATCGAAAAGCTTATACATTGAATTACGTTATCAAGGGCACAGAATTCAATGATATAAGCAAAATGGTTGTTTTCTGTGGGAAAATAAGCTAAAGCTAAAAGTTATTTTCCCCTGTGCCCAAACAACCATAAAATCAAATTAATTGATTAAAAATGAAAGCAGAATAGAAACAAATAATATGAAATGGAAGAATCAATAAAACGTATTTAAATATTTATAGGATATAAAATATAAATAATAAACACCATACCGATTAATATTTCAGTATTTTACAAAAATCCATGCGCACATGGCTGCCAGTAAATCAAAAAGATTAAGGTGAATAAATATATATATATCTGACCTATGTCACACTGTAACTCTCGTATTTATGAACCGATTTGGATGTAATTCGGTGTGTACATAGTAAATACCAATGTCTCGACCGAGTTCGTTGGCCAGCTTTATCCGCCATTTTGTTTCAAAATGGCGGCCATTTAAAAATGTTTAAAAAATTTAAAATTTGAAATGTGGTACCAAAAAATTGAAAATGGAAAAATATTTTTTTCTTATGTATTTGACCTTTATACAAAAACTCCGTAGCAGTTTTTGTTTTGTCTATATCTTAAAAAATGGCTGAGTTATAGCATTTTGAATTTCTAGCGAAGCAGACATTTTGAAACGTCCTGAATTTTGTCACGCGATAAAAGGCGTATTTATGAACCGATTTGGATGTAACTTCGTTTATACATAGTACAGACCAATGTCTCGAACGAGTTCGTTGGCCAGCTTCATCCGCCATCCTGTTTAAAAAAGGCGGCCATTTAAAATTTTAAGAAAAATTTAAATTTGAAATGTGGTAGCAAAAAATTGAAAATTGAAAAAATATTTTTTCTTATGTGTTTGACCTTGATGAAAAGATTCGGGAGCAGTTTTTGTTTCGTCTATATCTTAAAAAATGGCTGAGTTATAGCATTTTGAATTTCTAGCGTGGCTGACATTTTGAAACGTCCTGATTTTTGCCACGTGATAACAGACGTATTTATGAACCGATTTGGATGTACCTTGGTGTGTACATAGTACACACAAATAACTCAACCGAGTTCGTTGACCAGCTTCATTCGCCATCTTGTTTCAAAATGGTGGCCATTTAAAAAAATTAAAAAAAAATTAAATTTTAAATGAGATACCAAAAAATTGGAAAATGATAAAGATTTTTTTGTATGTGTTTGACCTTAATACAAAGATTCCGGAACAGGTTTTGTTTCGTCTACATCTAAAAAAATGGCTGAGTTATAACATTTTGAATTTCTATTGTGGCTGACGTTTTAAAACGACCTGATTTTTGTCACGCGATAACAGGCGTATTTATGAACCGATTTGAATGTAAATTGGTCTGTACATAGTACATACCAATGTCTCGACCGACTTCGTTGGCCAGCTTCATTCGCCATCTTGTTTCAAAAGGGTTGCCATTTAAAAAAAAAATGTAATTTAAAATTTAAAATGAGGTATTAAAAAATTGGAGAATGAAAAAGATTTTTTTTATGTGTTTGGCCTTGATACAAAGATTCTGGGGCAGGTTTTGTTTCTGAAAATTTGTTCTTTTGTTTATATCTTAAAAAGTGGTTGAATTATAGCACTTTGAATTTCTATCATGGCTAACACTTTGAAACGATCTTGTATTTGTCACGCGATACCACACGTATTCGCCTATTTCGATGGAAGAAGGCATGTGGATAGTATATATCAATATCTCGATCAAGTTCGCTGGCCAGCTTCATCAGCCATCTTGTTTCAAAATGGCGGCCATTAAATTAAAAAAATTATATTTAAAGTGAGGTGCAAAAAAATTAGAAATTGAAAAAGGTATCTTTCTTAAGTATTTGACCTTGATATAAGGATTCAGGAGCATTTTTTGTTTGTCTTTATCTTAAAAAATGGCTCAGATATAGCAGTTTCAATTTCTAATGTGGGTGGCATTTTGAAAAATCTGACTTTTTGCATGCGACAGCACTCGTATATATCAACCGATTCCGATATGAGTGAGCATGTGCACGGCAATTACTAAGGTCTCGACCAAGTTCACTGGTTAGACTCATCTACCATGTTGTCTTAAAATGGCAGGCACTTTAAGAAATCGCCGAATTTGGCAGCCAAATATAAGTGACTTTAAATAAAAGCAGCTTGGATAAAGCTGACTAATTTCGCGAAATTCTCATTCATAATGATTTAGTATTGATAAAAATTAGTATTGAATCTCCTACATTCGGATTCCACTTAATTGAGCTTCGTGTGTTTGAATAATATAAGTTGGCTTTTTAAAAATAAGGAATATGAAAGCTACCTCTTCCTCCCGGCACTGGCCGGAAGGACTTTTTTAAGATATAGACGAAACAAAAACTGCTCCGGAATCTTTGCATAAAGGTCAAATACATAAGAAAAAAATATTTTTCCATTTTGAATTTTTTGGTACCACATTTCAAATTTTAAATTTTTTTAAAAATTTTAAATGGCCGCCATTTTGAAACAAAATGGCGTATGAAGCTGGCCAACGAACTCGGTCGAGAAATTGGTATGTACAATGTACACACCGAATTACATCGAAATCGGTTCATTAATACGCCTTTTATCGCGTGACAAATTTCAGGACAATTTCAAAATGTCAGCCACGCTAGAAATTCAAAATGCTATAACTCAGCCATTTTTTAAGATATAGACGAAACAAAAACTGCTCCGGAATCTTTGCATAAAGGTCAAATACATAAGAAAAAAATATTTTTCCATTTTCAATTTTTTGGTACCACATTTCAAATTTAAATTTTTCTTAAAAATTTAAATGATCGCCATTTTAAAACAAAATGGCGGACGAAGCTGGCCTACGAACTCGCTCGAGACATTGGTATGTACTATGTATAAACGAAGTTACATCCAAATCGGTTCCTAAATACGCCTTTTATCGACTGACAAAATTCAGGACGTTTCAAAATGTCAGCCACGCTAGAAATTCAAAATACTATAACTCAGCCATTTTTTAAGATATAGACGAAACAAAAACTGCTCCGGAATCTTTGCATAAAGGTCAAATACATAAGAAAAAAATATTTTTCCATTTTCAATTTTTTGGTACCACATTTCAAATTTTAAAATATTTTAAAAATTTTAAATGGCCGCCATTGTGAAACAAAACGGCGGATGGAGCTGGCCAATGAACTCGGTCGAGACATTGGTATGTACTATGTACATACCGAATTACATCGAAATCGGTTCCTAAATACGAGAGTTACAGTGTGACAAATGTCAGATATATATATATATATATATATATATATCAATTTTGAACGAAGGGTGGTTTCGGGGTCTGGGGGTCATGATCGATGAAAATATACCAAAATTTTTGAAATCGCTTTCCTCCGAACGGCATCAATAGGTAGCTTTTTTGTAATGAAAGCTGCCTAAACTACGAACACTTGGGCTATGCAAATGGCTGTACTTATTTTTAAATGTATTTTAAGCGTTTTAGGACAGAAATAACGGTTTTAATGTAGGATATTATTTAATTTAACTGAAAAAAGTGAAATTTTCATATTGCAAAAGTTTAGACACTTTTGTGATTTTTGGCACCTGTTCACGGAAAAACGTAAATTTCAAACTTATGACGTCACATGCATCAAGTATTTAAGCGCACCTCACGTTAGTATCGGTTAGTGAAGATGCTACGAGATAGAAATTTTCAGTCAGATGAAGTAATTAAACCATGGAAGCTGAAATCGAAAGGGAAGACTGTTGCAGAAATTTCAGCTACTTCGAATCGTCCAATGAAGTCTGTCTATCACGTACTGTCTAAGGGTGAATCTTTCAAAGCAAAACATAGATCTGGAAGGCAGTGGCGTGGCGTCCGGTCATCGCTGGATGCGGCGATGACCAAGCAATATTTTAAAACTCTTAATAAGCTTTTAAAACTCTACGATCCAGTTTTAGCAGAACATTTGGAGTTCATGTATAAGTGAAGGTAAGATTTAAAGTTTCTTTTTTGAACATTCAACCATTGAATTTTAGAGTTAATAATTTTTCACCACAAACTTAAATAATTGCGATGACCACCGAAAATTTTCACGCCACGCCACTGCTGGAAGGCCTCGTGTGGTCAGAAAATGAGATTATAAAAGGATTCATAAACTGGCATCTAGACAAATGATGATTGCTAATCGCATTAAATGTGAGTCAGAGCTCTCTGTGTCAATGGATACTTTCGTAGATCAATTATAGAAATATGTAAATTAGTTTACATGAAAATTATAAAGCAACAAGCCTTGAAATCTTACAACAAAATGACCCCTTTCCTGTCGCGGAGTAATTCTGTTTATAAACTGATGAAATAATGCACTGATGCACTAATTTATAAACGAAGTTATTAGAAAATATGAAATTGCTTATTTTCACGTATATTATAAAAGGAAAATTTTAATTAAATATTCTTTTTGCCGTTTGTCACTTTTGGAATTAAAATTAGGTGTCCTTTGCCCTCGAAAGGGTTAATGATTTGGGCCTCACTTTATTTTATTTCTCAAGTATCTCTGGAGTTTCTCAATGGTCGCCCAGCAGCGTAATAATACATACATAAATTGGAAAACAATTTACAGCCATTCGGTGAACTTTTAGCTCTTTGAGCAAGATAATGCGTCTAATTATGTTGCATACAAATAAAAAAATTGGTTTAACTATCAAAATGTTACTGTTCTCTACTGGCCCGCGTATAGCCCTGATCTGAACCCAATCGGAAACTTTTGTGGGATCATAACTCATACGGTTTATGCAATTTTTTGACAAAACTCCCCTGTAAATGTACTTAGATCTGCTTTTGAACGTGTTTGGTACGAAATAGACCCCCCAAGTGATGCGGGATTTATTTTCTTCGATGGAAAGTCACATTTTTGCATTAATAGCAGACAATGTAGGTGCAGTTCAATTTTAATTTATGTATATTTTTCTGTTAACAGATAGATTGTCTATACTTTTGCCACAATGTTATTATTATTATTATTATTATTATTGTTTTTTTTGTTTTTTTTGTCATTATATACACTGATTTCCAAAAATTAAGGAAAAATCACAAATAGAACGATAACTCGTTCAAAAATGGACCTATCCGTATGAAATTTGCATATGTTGTTAACTAAAAGATGCTGAATGAAATTACAAAATGCAAATTAGTGGCGCTACAATTGGATGACGTCATCCGTGAGGAGCATAAAAATGCATGTTAGAGAGTACGGCTGCTGGTGGCGCTGTGATTATGACGCAAGAAAACTGAGATAGCCAATTCATTAGTATAACCTTGAAGTATAATTTGCCAGCATAACTACGATCTAGAGCTATTGGAATATTGGATGTAGGTCAAAGTCAGACAAAGGTAGCCAGATGGCTAAATCTGAGTCCTTCTGTTGCTCATAGGCTTTGAAAACAATTTCAAACCACAGTTCCAGATGGTTTAGCCAAGGACGGGTAAGAGCTACGACAAGCACCGAAGACCGATATTTGCGGTTATGTGTACGAAGGAATAGAACATCAACCCCTCTCATCTTAGAGCCTCCCTTGCTGCAGCCACTGGAAGGTTAGTATCAAAGTCTACTGTGCGTAGAATGCTTCCTGAAGGTGGTCTTTATGCGAGGCGACCAGCCATTTCTGTGCCCCTCACCTCATGTCACCGGAGGGAACGTTTAAGGTGGGCAAATCAAGATGTCCACTGGACGACTGATCAATGGAGGCGTGTTCTTTTCACAGATGAGTTCCAGTTTAGCTTCCAAAGCGATAGTAGGCATTGTTTGATTTGGAGAAAACAGGGAACACACTGTCATCCATCAAACATTCGTAAAAGAGATTCGTATGGAGTAGACAGCCTCTGCTGGGGATGGTATTGGGATGGTATCTCTATGGGCGGACGTACAGTCCTCCATGGTTTTCGACGTGGAACTATGAATGCTCCCGTCTATAGAGATGACATTCATGATGCTTATGTGCGCCCTTATGCAGATGCAATAGGTAATAATTTCCTGTTACAGGACGATAACGCTTGACCACACAGGGCTCACATCGTAGAAGATTATCTTCAGCACCAAACAATTCAGCGCATGGAATGGCCAGTGCGATCTCTGGACTTGAATCCTATCGAGCATGTTTAGGATGCTTTAGGAAGATGTGTCACTGCTCTCAACCCCCCTCCTCAGACCCATGCCACGCTTACAACTGCTTTACAAGGGCAATGGCTCGCACTTCCCAGCGAACTTATCGATCGCATTATTGACGGCATCACACATGTATCACGCTGTATGTGCTGTGTTTCTTCTAGGGGTGATCATACTCCATATTAAAGGTACTTTACCTTTAACAAACTGACACATTTATTTTGTTTCTTTTATAATTCTGTTAATTTCTGAAACACCACAATCGTCTCGAAATTTCTTTTAGTGTTTTTTATACCTTACTATGTGTTGTACATGGAGACTCAGTTTTATTAAAATCTACTTGTAACATTTTGAGTAATCGCTACTTTTGTTGTTTTTCCTTAATTTTTGGAAACCAGTGTATTATGTAAAGTTGTATAAATTAAAATTTCTTGTTTATGAATGAAGGATAACTCCCCAGTAATACATGAAAGTTGAGTTACAACAATTCGTTACATACTTCTCAGTACAGAAGCATAATCGAGCATTGTCTAAACTTTTGCTGCGCACTATAGTTTTTGTAAAGCTACAGAAATCTGCATGCTTACTAAAATTTTATCTGTAACACGGGGATAATTACATTAATTTTTTATTGTTGTTGTTGTAGTTATCCCAGTTTCCTAGAAAATTCTTAGTAACCTTACAGATTTTTGCTTTATAATGTAAATATGAATCTGTTACAGGAGTTTTTTTTTTTTTTTTTTTTTTTTTTTTTTTTTTTTTTGCAGCTACATAAAAAGTTCTAGGCATCCCAGTTTCCTAGAAAATTCATAGTAACTTTATAGATTTTCTTCTATAGTGTATGGTTCATACATTCTTTTTGTGATACAAGAATTAAAAGAACCTCCCAATATGTTGAAGAAAGTGTGTAGATGTTAAAGAAAATTATCTAGAGTAGTAATATGGGTGTAATTTTGGTAAATAATCTTTCAAAAATGATCTATTAATAAATGTTTTCTGTATAGATTATACACTTTGTACATTTATCGTGAATTGGACGGAATCTGGAAATTCACCACCGAATAAAAGAATTCTCAGCAAATGAAATACTCGCGAGTTACCTGAAATCAAACCAAAAACATGGTGATAGATTATGTTCACACAAATGTTAGAAATTAATAATCTTTAATGAACAAAATACATATTATGCGAGTCTGCTGTTTTAATTGAGCTTGATGTTTAATTTTTAATTCTAGAAATTTCGTAATCGGAATTCATTTCATGACATTTTTAAATGTTATTTTTTATAAATTCTTTCGTACTCAAATAGCCCACAGCTCTTTAAATGCTAGAAAAAGTAGCTTAAAAATAAACCTGCTGCCCTGCGTATCTTAGATTCTTCAAAATTTGATATAAGCTTTGTTTTGTAATAAATTTAATATTTCTCATTTAGAAATTAATCCGTTTGTACAGAGAATTATTTCTTGTGATATTTTTTGATTTAAGCGTACGACTATTTTAGATGCGTTTGTACTTATACGTTTGTACTTATATGTTATAAATACGTAGAACCAATATTCGTCGTCTGGTCCGCCCGTCTGTCTGTCTGTCCGTCTGTACGCATATAACAGCGCAAAAACTAACCAAAAGAATGATTTGGAATTTAATATATATAATCATTGAAGAATTTTGTCGAGCCATTTCAAATTTTATGAAAGTCGAATCAAAACTATTAACAAAAGTTTTCTTCATTCTATTAAATCCTGTCATGCATAATTAATTAAATGATATCCCGTGAAAGGTCGATCCTATGTTGCCATGGTGATGACGTCCTATTATTTCCGTATTTCTGAATTTAATATATATAATCGTAATAAATTTTGTATTCATAAATTTTTGCATATGAGTGCTACAGCTATTGCACCAAGATCTGAAAATTTGTAAAACCAGTTACAGTACGAAAACACCTCATTTGCCCCGTTTCACGTACAATTTCCGACTTGTTTTATCCATTATAAATGCCGAATAAAATATAAAAAAAACATTTATGACTGAACTTTGCTTTTTAGCCTGGAAGGAAAACTTACGAATGTGGGAAAAAAACCACAATCAAATGTAGGGAAAATTCATGGGGAAACACCAAGTCTAGAAATTAGACTTCATACAAAAAACAAAAACTGCGTGTAAAAGTGAATAGTTGCTAACAAGAGGCAAAAGGAATTACAGTTGCTTTTACAAACAAGGTGCTTTTACTAGGGTGCTAGGAAAGTTTTGCAATATGATGAAAAAAAAGTCGCCGGTGGCTGCTTGTGGATGCGTGTTGACATATGTCACGTGCACCTGCACGTGACCACAAGTCTGTAGGCTCAGTTATTCAGCTGTGATAGTGTGAAGTTCTTCCAGTCTCGTCCTGGTCACAAAGTGAGAAGAGGGCAGTTTTTCGGTATAACTTCGCACATGGTTTAAACATAGACCAATGCTTAGAAGAAATGACTCTTGGACTTGGTAATAACTGTCCACATCGTATGACTATACGCAGATGGTACAGATAATTCCAAAGAGGAAAAGTTTCCCTGGAGGACGTTGAAAGAGGGGGAAGGTCCCGAGCGTCAATTACAGCGGAAATCGTTACTGCTGTGAGGAAAATGATTAGTGAAGACAGACGAATAACTTACAAATATATAGAGGATACCTTAGGCCTAAATTCACCCGCAATTCACTCAATTCTGCAAGATCATTTGCACATGAAGAAACTGTGATGTCTATGGGTGCCACATAGACTGACTGAGAAGCAGATAACATGACGTGTGACTTGGTGCTGGGAGAAGCTAAAAATGTTTGGTAATGGACAATCTCGGTATATAAACAGCATCGTGACAGGTGACAAAACCTGACTATACTATTAAGATGTGCTGACTAAGTCTCAAAACAAAGTTTGGGTCTTTGATGATGAGGATACAACGGTATCTGTCAGAAAATCCCGATCTGTCAAGAAGAAAATGATAAATGTATTTTTCAAATCGAGTGGAATTGTTCAGTGTATCGTTTTGGACACACAGAAGACAGTTACTGCTAAATGGTACAATGAACAGCGCCTACCTAAAGTCATAGAATCTTTGAAGAACCTGTGTCCAAAGTCAAGAATGAACACGTGGTTCCTCCATCATGACACAACTCCAGCTCATCGGGCCAAAGCCTGCACTGAATATTTGGCCACTATAGGACAGAAACTTCTAGAACACCTTCCTTTCAGTCCAGATCTTTCCAACTGGAACAAAGCCTGCACTAAATATTTGGCCACTATAGGGCAGAAACTTCTTGAACACCTTCCTTACAGTCCAGATCTTGCCCACTGGAACTTCGCACTGTTCCCGCATGTGAAAATGAAGCAGAAAGGGATTCGGTTTTCCAGTGATGAGGCACTTCTGAGGGCTTGGGACAATGAGTGTGCCTTACTCCCTAGTGAAACTTGGCAGAGCAAATTTAAGGACTGGTTTCGGAGGATGGAGACATGTATTGCTTGTAACGGAAATTACTTTGAAAAAGTTTGATAAATAAATCCACATTGAAAAACTTTCCTAGTACCCTTTGTACATTTCTAAGTTATTAACGATTTCTAAAAGTGTTTTTTATCTTTAGAAACCCATACATTTTCGATGTTAAAAGAAGCAGTTATAAACGAAGTTTCTTTTGCTGCCACTGATTACCGAAAATGCTCCGGAGTAGCATTTATAGTGCATTCATCAGCTTTCTCAACCTGTAATATGCTTTTCAGCTCACAGGCTGTCAAAGCCTGAGAGCTAATGTGCCCGCAGGTTGTGTATGTACGTATGTATGTATGTATGCATGTAACGGGATAACTCTTGATAGTAATATCCAATTTGCTTCATTTTTTTCCTATGTTCATTCTGATAAGGCGCTTCCCTGATTTGTTTTGGGGGTTATTTAGTTAAGTATAAAGGAGGGAACGGGGGCTAATCCCCTTAATTTAGATAAATGGTTTTTTTTATACAGAATTATCCGATCTGCTTCAAATTTGGTATGCCGTTTTATTCTGATAAGACGCTTTCCTGTTTAGATTTGGAGGTTCATTTTTAAGTATAAAGGGTGGAAAGGGAGGCTAAAACCTCCTTAATTAAGATAAATAGGATTTTCATACAGAATTATCTGCTTTGCTTCAAATTTGGTATACCAGTTTATCCTGATAAGGCTCTTACCTGATTAGATTTGTAGGTTCATTGGTTCAGTATAAAGGGGGCAAATTGGGATCTAATCCCAACCTTAATTTAGCTAAATATGTTTTTCATGCAGAATTTGGTATACAGGTTTATTCTGATAAGGCGCTTCCCTGATTAGATTTATTACTTCATTGGTTAAGCATAAAGGGGGAAACTGGGGGGGTAGTGGCTAATCCCCCTTAATTTATTTCGAGGGGCATTATTCTTTGAAATAAGCGTATTATATGCAATTAGTATGAATAGCCTTAGAGCTAATTGCTATATGTTGAACTGTGCACTTTTCCTGTTATTTAGGAATCTACCATTCTCAAGCAAACACTTTTTTGTTCAATAAGCCTGTTTTACAGAGAAATATCATGAATTAACAACATTAACAAAAAATTAATATTATTTTGTGAATGTTACATACATAAATTAAATTACGCAGTTGAAAATATTTAATTTAATATTTTTAGCGTTCTAAAAACCGATATTTTTGTTTGAGAAATCTGATTATTTCAATAAGAATCTGCTTGGAACCGTTCCGAAAATGAAGCAAAAGAAGCTTTGTTTTTATAAAGGATTCTTTAAATCTCAAATGTGTTCATTATTCTAATTAAATTATTACAATGTTATATAATATTATATAACGTTATGTAATATTATATGCCGTTATAAAATATTATATGCCGTTATAAAATATCAAAACGTTATCTTAGAAATCTCAGCTCATTATTCTAATAAAATTTTTCTCATATGTATATATTACGCAAAAAAGTTACTGTTCTAATTATTTTTTTTCCATTGCATTTTAGGTGCAATTTTCATTATATGCATGTGTATATTTTATTATACAAATTTCATGAATTTGAGTTGATTTCTTTTTAAAGAATTTTCTTCATAACGAAGTGTTTAAGTGTTACGCTGAGACTTCGTTAAATGGAGGTTTCACTGTATTTTAAACAGACAAAATATTATGAATAACAACAGGGATCTATTTACGAAGAAATAGGGTGCTTTTTTGAATAAAATAGATTTTTTAAAACTTATTTGAACTCCTATATATTTTTTAATCTGTTCGTTTAGAATATATTTTACATGCGAATATTTTCTTTTAATAGTCTAAAAAAGAATTTGCGAATAAGTTTAAATAATGAAAAAAATCCTACTTTATTATATTCGAAAGCTGTATTTTCGTTTGTTTGTACTTGAATAATTAAGAAATTTTGAGTAAAATAAATTATGTATACTTTTAATTGAATGAGAAATTCAATTGTTATTTATTTTTTTAATTCGAAAACGTTTCTTTTCTTTGTTGTTGGTTTTTTTTTTTTTTTGGTTTTTTATTTTAAAAATAAATTTCAACTTTATAATTAAGACAGCCAGTACGCATGCGTGCAAAGAATAAACGGAATTTCCTCTTCTTTTTCAGATGTCCGGGAAGAATTAACTGAAAAAGCATGTTTTCTAGGAGTGCGGAAATTATTTGTTTAAAAAATGACGAATGATTTAGTGTATAAAGACGAATTTTTTTGTCAGTGCATGTGCAAGAAAATTGGATTTGTACATTTTTATCTTTTGATTACCCCTAATTTTAAATAATTATCTCCACCTTTATTAAGCAGAAATTTCTGTCAACAATTAAGCCTACTATTACCAATCGAAAGTAATGGTGCAAATCATTAAAATGTTTTATGGAAGAAAATCTTGCCAAGAAGATTAAATATGTCAATTAATTATAAAGAGAACATTTTATGAATTTTTTGTTAAAACTTTAGAATATTGATGTGTACATGGGGCATTCTCACAATCTTTTGACTTTTCCCCTGAATAATAATTTTTATTTTAGTACTTATTCTTCTGTTTTTTATTTCATATACTGTGGAACATTCCATTGCATGATTGCATAACAATATTAACAGGATAAATAAGTTTTGGACGATGTTGGTGTCCAAATACCAGGAAAACACCTATACCGTCCCGTGTCCCTGATGCTGATTTTTAAGGAGCTGTCTGTAGAAAATTGTTTCAATAAAAGTAATTCGATGTCATTTTTTTTCTGAAACTGGGACAATTGTTTTATAAAAATATGTAGCAAAAAATTAACCTGCACACATTTTTACGGTTGATATTATTTTTTGAACTCTGTCCCTAAGTTTTAGATTCCTTACCATCCCTCTTCTAAAATTATACAGAAAATCATTTCAGATGCAGCCACAGAATTTTTTTCAAGTTTTTCCCATGCAGAAGTATGCTAGAGAAATAATGTCTGAAATTCTTTGACAGCAAATTTACTGCAGAACTTAAATCAGCATTTAAATATCAATTTCAAGCACTGTGGCTTTATTGGTAGTCTTACCGTCCCCAAGGTTTATTCCTGCACTTTTCGAGGTATTTTTTTTAATTTAATCAAATGTAAATAACTGTTTCTAAAAATCAATGAACATTGTGGCTATCACTTAGTCTTAACATGATTTGTTTAAAAATAGTGGCAATTTTCCATACCGTCCCATCCTTACCGTCCCTTTTTTTTTTCCATTACCGTTCCTTTTTTTTCCCCATCCGTCGCTTCTTTAACACCCCTGTAAGGCAATGCTATACCAAACTGTTCTACAAAAAATAATACGTTGTTATTATTTCTTATTTGAATGTCCTGTGGGTACTATGCAAATTCATTAGTAAAAATTTAGAAGAAAATAGAAGGTTATAGTGATAAAATGGTAAGGAAAATTAAACTCGCAAATTTAACTTAAATCTCAGTTAAATAAAAAAATTTTTGGTGCTGACCATTTTTTCCTTATTTTGAATCAATAAGGCATTAGTCTATCAGATTAAAATGTTATTTAACAAGTTTAATTTCACCAGATTTTTATTTCCGAAAGTCAAAAGATTGTGAAAATACCCCACATATATATTAACTACGGACAGCATCGTTAGAACTTTTTTTAGTAGCTTACAAAGAATATCGTAAAAGTTGATATTCTGGCTATGAAGAGTTAGTACTTGAGCTATTAATATTTTACATTTTGGAAAGGTTTATTTAATACATTCCGTTAGATTTACCTACTTGATTATAACTGCATTTTCAAAAACAAATCTCTTAATTATTGTTACAATATTTACCACACTCCTAATAGATGTAACATGTTATAAGAAAGGACTCGTTAGAAGATGTAATAATCATGTGTTTTTCTACAATCTATAAGATTTAAAGATATGAGATACATATAGGAAATTATATTGTTTGAAAGCGTAGAACACATACATTAAAAATTCGGAATGTACAAATGATTTAACAGAAGAATTTAAAATATAAAAACTATTCAGAATATTGAAGTTTTTCAATTTATTTTTGAATTTTGTTTTATATTTTTAATTTGCAGCCATTACCGTAATGATAACATAGACAGATGCATAGCAAATTTTAATATAACCTCTTAAGGCTTGTTTTCTCAACGATTTTTGTATCCTTATTTTGTTGCCTTAATACACAAATGCTACCAATTTACTAAAAATACAGGGTGATTCATAATGAATGGGACAAAAAGAAAACATGATTGTGAATGTTGTAATTAATATATTTAGAAAATTCAAATTTACCTCAAAACTACATTTATTCAAGTTTCTACAGGTGTTCGATATGTGCCCCTCCGGTGACACGACAAATGTCTACACGGTAATCAAGCTCCTGCCACATTCGTGATAGCATATCCCCTGTGATGGAGTTCAACACTGCAGTTATCCGCTGCCGCATTTCCTCTAAGTCCTGAGGAAGTGGAGGCACAAACACCTTGTCTTTAACGAAACCCCAGAGAAAAAAAAAATCACAGGTCGTTTACGAATTCTTTAAACCACTTCGGGTTTTGTTTCTTTTCGTCCTGGGCTTTTGTTCTTGCATAAGCAGCCGGTATCCTTAACTGCTTCACCCACCTACTTATGTTATGCCGATGCGGTGGTTGTTTACGAAATTTCCTGCGAATATGTCTTTGCGCAACAGCAACCGAGGAGGTTTTGACACATTAGAAAACGCAGTACGCTTTCTCCTGCATGGACGAAATTTTGTCTAACAACGCCTCTAGCGGCGAGTTCGTCATTCGATGATTTTTCCCTGTTGCCAAATAAAATTTGTATAATTGTAGTTGCAGAATAAATTTGTTTCGGCTGAATAAATCCATTACGGCAGTCACACTGCGCTATTCTTTTTGGCCCATTCATTATGAATCACCCTGTACTACCCATCAGTTAATGTTTGGATACAACTAAATCGTGTTATGCCTGATGGAATAAATCATTTACATAATTTTCAGCCATCAACAAATTTTGCTACAAAAAGGTGAGGCTCAACTGCTAAGAATCTCAATCTGAAGAAATTTTTTGAAATCCGGCTTTTAAAAAACCCAATCCTATAAACTTCACGAAAATGTTACTCTGATACAAAATATTACATTTTCAATAATATTAAATTTGCATTTATTGCCGATGTATATTTCAGAGTATTACGATAATATTTCATATATTATTATACTTAAAATTTACAGAAGCGTAAACGATTATGCATTATAATTTAACGGAAAAGTAGAGTTTTAGGAGGGGAAAATATTGTACTTTACATTGGCAAAAGTCATATTTATAATTTATTATTTTGCGGAATAAAAATCTCATTGATAAAAAAAAAGGGAACAAGGTAATTTTTTTTAGAATTATTTAATCAAATAAATCAACTGTGTGAGAAGACCATTTTTTTCTGGAACATTTATAAAAACATAATTCGAAAATTTAAAATGAATAATAATTTAAAGAAATGATGGGGAGAATCGTACACAATAAGACAATATACGCAAGGAAAGGTAAACTTTAAGAATGAAGTTTGTACTACAACGCTAGATGTTCTGCAGCTCATAGTGATGCTTTGTTTGGAGTATTCGTTGACCACATTTGAATAGTGAATATCGATTGGTTTAGAAGTTAGGAAAAGAAAATAATTTTTCGGACCGGAAAAATACACAGTTAACTCTGATACAGGTCATATATATTCAGTCTAATAGGATGCGGTATATCATTTTGAGTATCAAATGCATGCTGCACTATTTATTCACTTTATAACAAAGACGTAACTGGAGCGATGCCAAAGGAAGAGGTACGCAACACAATTTTATTTAACAATTCGACCTACTACAACAGTCTCAATGCGGATAGTTGCATTAGTATTTATCCATAATGAATAATGTGTATTTAATGTTTCTTTAATATAGTTTTTATATTCTTTAGACGTAGACATTTATACAAACGGTGCACTGTTGCCACTTAACCACCGCATAGCAGCCAATCCAGCATCAGTATTTTAACCGCTTTTAGCGCTATACAATACAGACTCTGATGGAAGAATGGCCAAAAATCCAGGCACAACCATGGCTGGTATGTAACTGCTAAATGTGTCTGTGAAGCACATAAAATAATAACTCTGTTTACTAGATGGAGTAAATAGTGAGACGAATGTAAGCATTATTTTAAAGTGATAAATTTTTGCTTCGAGTAGTAAATCTGTTATACAAGATGCTCACATTAAGATTTATTTATTCAATAGCGATAGTTTTTCAATAAATCAAAGTACAACATTTAAATACCCACTGATGACGTCCGTGTCATGGCTGCAAACGTTTTTGATTTTTAATGGTTTGTAATGTATTTTAAAGATATTTCTAATGTATTTTAAATAATTTTATATTATATGTATGCACCTGCAAGTAATTTTAGTACAGTTATTTGTGCTTTTTATATGAATTTTAATGAAAATGATTCAGTCAATTAAATCTAGCTATTAGGTACATCAAATAGATGTACCTAAAATTTTTACCCATATTTTTTAAAAATATGTCTTACTGTATACGACACTCTCCTATATAACCTGTTTATAATACGGAAAATACAGAGTGTGCGCACGAAACCTCACTGATTTCAAATAATAGTTTTAAGGATTTTATTACACCTAGAGATTCGTGGTCTCCAGTGCCATGTTGCGGAACTAGAAAATGTTTTGTCTTTTTTTAATGTGCTCCCTTCTTTTCTTTTTCTTTACTGGATATGCTTCATTGTCAAGTTGAAAACAGCACAATAATGAACTTTTTATAAAATACATGATATATCAGCAAGATGATACATTAACACACAGCAGTTTACACGTGCATCAGAACCTCGCTAATCCGAACCCCGCTAATCCGAACCGATTTTATTTTAAAAAATTATTTCAATTTCGAAAATTGAAGCATGTCGGATTACGAAATTTTACAGATTACAGGATGAATGTCAGGAAAATCTTCCGGATTACAGGTTGAATATTAGGAAAAACGTGTAGACATTAGAATTAAACAAAATATGGCAGTATGTTTTTATTCTTTAAAGAGCTTGACCAGTATAAAAAAATATTCATTAATGTAAAAGTACAACATATGTACACGAATATAAAATGAAAATGCGCACAGTAGGCCGACTTGTACAAGCCATCTTAAAAAAAAAAAAAAAAAAAAAAAAAAAAAAAAAAAAAAAAAAAAAACTAGAATATCAGTTTGTTTAGCAGCCACTATAAAATTCTTTTCTAAAATTCAAAATTTATTTAATTCAGATGATCAAATATATTGTTCCTTTCAACAGTTTGATTTCGCAAATTATCATTCTTTAATTCTTTCTTCGTCGACGTGGTGACTAAGCTATTTAAAAATTCGGATTCTGAACCGTTTGTAATGGGCTATTATGTAATTTCTCAGTCTTATTTTCCATTGGATTATTATAAACACCAGGAGTGATTAAAACAAGAAATACTATTTTTTTTTCCGAAAGTCGTACCAGACTATTCAGCATGCCAGATTTTAGGATGCCGGATTAGAGCATGTTTTCTGTACTACTGAGCACTTATAACATACATATTTTTAGCACGCATTTTTTTTCTTTTCTATTTTTATCGGAATTTCGGGTAATTCGAACAGGTACCAGTCCCAATTAGTTCGGAATAGCGGGGTTCTACTGTACATGAAATTAAAGAAATGCTTCCCGCCGAAATTTTTTTACAGTGTTCTCACAGCAATATACAGAATGCAATGAAATCACTTTTTGTTCACTGACAGCTCTGGATATAGCAACTCTAGATTTTTTCCTTTGGGGTTATGTAAAAGACTGGTAGCATACTACAATTTTACGTGATTTTGACAAAGTCATTTTCTTTCTATTATATAATTCAATGAAAAAGAAAAACATCAAATGAAAAATTCTTATGTATTACACCAACTACAGAGGATATTTGATCAAATATTTATGTTGTGTCAAGGACACCTCCTGTAAGTTATAAACCTCAAGTAAAAAAAGACTAACTTTATAAATGGAAACATTTTATGTACTTTCTTATTTAACATGTTTGCAAATTCATGATATTTTCATTCAAATAAAATGTAGCTTATACAATGCTATGTACAGTCGTTGGAAAAAAAAAAGTAAGCACCCCCTGCTAACCCCTCAACAAATTATCGTAGACGGAAGCTACTGATACCGAACGATTGGAAATAAAGTCTACTTTTAAATGATGCATATAAAATATGCTTAGGAGGCCGTCTTCATATTAAAACGAATCCAAACTTCATTTTTTTCAATGGCAATAAACAATTTTAATGAAATATTTCAAATCTTTGGTTCAAACTATGCCTAGGCACCAAATTTCAAGTCATTTGAATGATAAGTTTTTGAATTATAAACATTCAAAATTTAGTGCTTCTAATGTTAAATTACATTTTCATATTTTTATTTATAACTTCTGAAATTATGATTCTAATGCTAAAATTTTTTGTGCAGCAATAATACTAATATACCCAAACGTAAATACGCTGAATTTGCAATTTTTATAATTTTCTGATATGAATTATGAATTATGAAATGAATATTAAAAAAAATTATGAATTGCAAACTACAATTTTTTTGATGGATTCAAATTTATTAAGTCCTGCTTTATGGAAATCTAAAATTTCACATTTTTCTTCTAAGTAGTTTTCAAATTATGCTTAAAAAACGGCAAAATGATGGTTTAAGGGGCTATGATAGAAGTGACTAAATATTTTGAAATTTCTTATGCTATTATGTAATCAAACAGGCTTAATTGACTGCTTAAGATGCCTTTGATCAAGAAGGGAGCTCTCTCTGTTAACAATCGAGTACCGAACTTCAATTTGGATAGAGCCCTTAAAATACGCTCGTTTTAAAATAATTAATTTCTCAGAAACTTATGGTACGAATTGCATAAAAATTTGTTTTTAGACTAATTGAAGGGTGTAGAATTATTTATGCTGTCAGAATTGTGTACTTCTATTGAAAAAAAAAAACAAAGTTATGGTTCGTTTTAATATGTAGATGGCACCCTAAGCAAATTTCATATACATCATTTAAAAGTAGACTTTATTTCCAATCGTTCGGTTCCAGTAACTTTCTTCTACGATAATTTGTTGAGGAATCAGTTGGGGGTGTTTACTTTTTTTTCCACGACTGTACATGGCTTTAACCCTTTCGAGGACACGTAATTTTAATTCCAAAACTGACAAACGGCCCCAAGAATATTTAATTAAAATTTTCCTTTTATAATGTACGTGAAAATAAGCAAGTTCGAATTTTCTAATAAATTCATTTATAAATTCTGGTGTCATCAGTTTATAAACAGAACTTCATCAGTTTATAAACATAATTACTCCGCGCCGGAAAGGGCTAACAATGTGCTTCGTGCCATGGTTTGTATGTATTGCACCGAATTATATAGATTTCTCCAGACATTTTTGCTGCTGTATACTCAATCAATTCAGATATGCTATCATACACATAGATTGGGATTGAATGCCAATTGCATAAAAGGTCATTTTGCGAGTTGATGCAGTATAGCTGCCATCTTTTACACTTTTTTTCTGATTACTATTTATTATCATTAATTTATGCCTTGTTTAACCCCTTAACCATCGCATTAAATTACGGTTTAAAAATTCAAAGTGCTTATTGGCACCAGTTTTTTGAAAAAGAAATATTCACCCTATTTAATAACAAGTAAAATAATACCAGAATAAAGACAATTACACTATTTTATAAAATTGGTGGGAATCAAACAATCTGAATAAAAGACACAGTCAAAGAATTAAGGGGTTAAAGGCAAAATTCGGCGGTAAAATAAGACAAAAATACTTTAAAAAATTAGTCTTAACAAAAAAGCTTAAAAGTTGATAGCTATGGTAAAACTAAAATACTGATTTTAGCCAATCTTGGAGGTAAGAAAAATCATTTTGTAACATTTAAAAGTTTTATTTAATAATTTAAATAGTATTCATAATTGTTAATATTTAAAAAAGTGAGATTTTAACACCACTTTTGTAATATTGAAATATGTGCTAACAAGATGAAAAAAAGATCAATAAAATGTAAAAAAAATTCACTTCAATGTTCTCCAATTTATATTTTTCTTGCATAACATCTTTTTCCGCTAATTTCTTGAATTAGAAAAGAGGGTTTTAAACTT
Source organism: Maratus speciosus (assembly GCA_963932465.1). Lineage (NCBI taxonomy): Eukaryota > Metazoa > Arthropoda > Arachnida > Araneae > Salticidae > Maratus > Maratus speciosus. The sequence goes on along the minus strand of OZ010796.1, from coordinate 115,081,698 downwards.
TTTTATATTACACCTCAGACAAAGATTCTCCAGGAGCAGAAAAGGAAAATCAACTTAGAATTTTAAATCGGTATTGTTTCATGTGAATACCCTGTATTTTACATTTGCTATAATAGCTAATTAACAAATATATATATATATATTGCACTTTGCAAAGCAATACCTTACAAACTCTGAAAGAAATAGTGCTAGATAAAAAGGTAAAAAGTTTTTTTTTTTTTTTTTTTTTTTTTTTTTTTTTTTTTTTCACACCAGAAATTCCGAACAATGATTTTACTTTATCTAATAGTATATATTCCGTGATTAAGTGAAAATTACTATTCGAAATTTTTGGCATGAATTTAGAATTTATGGCTTAAAAAATGCGCTGAATTGACAAAAATGCATATATATGATAATATTTTAAATCTTTTAGGATTTAATTTTCGGCATTTCTGTTATTTAACTTTAGAAAATTAGTAAAAATGTCATAACATATATGTTTAATTTACTTTGGCTCTTAAATAAATGTAAACTATAAAAAGCAACGTCAAAAGTAAAACTTTTTAAAATTGGAAAAAGCATTTTTGTATGAAGCCATTTATATCACTTTTAGCCAGCCACATATTGTTTTTCTCAGATTGAAAATTTGGATATTTCAAGCTGGAAAGATTTTAAAAAAATCTTAAATTGTCTTCATAGGTGCAATTTCAAATAAAATCAAACTTCTTCACAACACGTGCGGCTGTCTTGTGACTGTTCTCAAATCCAAACTGGCTACTTTTTAACACATCCCTGAATTAATTTTTCTTCGTAAATGTAAAAAAAATTAGCAGGTGTTATTATTCGGAAACTATCTAATTGAACAGTTTTTTCAATTTTTAGTAAAAGCCGAAGATATTTCGGAATCTGTAGTTCCGATAGCTCGGGAAAGGAGAAAGCTAGCCTTTTGATAAAATAGTATCTTATAACACAATATACTATTTATTTAGTATGTGTGAATATGTGATTCATCACTTTAATAATGATGCTTTTACGGTTAAAAAATTTGTAAGAAGGTTTTGCTTTCTTGATCGAGGAAATATATATTTTTAAGAATAATGTTGTTCTGTGTGGGCTCAATTTATAGCGTGTTCAATAATTTTGTGTAATCCGTTTCGAGTTCCTTGCACGTGGTTGTGCACTGAAAAAAAAAAAAAAAAAAAAAAAAAAAAAAAAAAAAAAAACGGACTGAAAAACGGAGATTCTACTGGCAATCGAGACGCCAGTACTATTTCCGTATATTAACGGAAATTTTTCTCCGTAATTTTCAGAAAAATGGAAATTTTTCTGTAATTTATGGGGGTAAAATTCCGTAAAAATACGGAAATAGTACTGGCGTCTTGATTGCCAGTAGAATCTCAGTTTTTTTGTCCGTTTTTTTACAGTGTGTAGCATAGGCATAGCAATAAATCCAATAAAGACTTAAACACCAGAAAATATGAAAGAAAAGGTCTCTCACATTGGTTTATGAACATGCTCAGGAAATATTGGGACATTATTTTAGGTTTCAAATTTTCCATGTCTATGAAAATTGGAATGTTATTCAAATATGTGTAATAAAATGTCATTAATGGCAAAGAATTTGATAGAATGAGAAATAAACTTGCAATCCTAACATTTCAGCAATAGTATTAGTACTTAGAATCATAAAAATAATGAGCATCACATTTAAATATTATGCATAAAGCCAATGAATGCAATTCTAGGCAAATAATTGTTTGCCGATCAGGAATTTTCTCACCAGTAAACGACAAGCAGAACATACAACTTTAACTTAGCCTAACATGAACTTTAAAAGTAATTTTTCTTAGCGATGCAATTAATGACAGAATGGAGATAAATAATTCGAGAGAATTCATGTAGGGACATTTTGATTACTGCGTATGACACCACTATTCGTCTTAAGCTTAATTATTCGTCTTAAATATTCGTATTTATTTATCGATTTTATTTAAAAGAACAAAGTTGTCCATAACATTTGTTTCAATAGAAATGTCGTTACTGCTTTATATGCTACATATTTTAACCATTTAAATACCATTTAAATGAAAATATGCATCAAATTCCCCATTTAGTTCTTTAAAATATGTCTAGGCAATGAAAACTATTATCTTTAAAAGATAAAGCACAGATATATAGTAAAGATATATCACAGAGATATAGTAAATTGAATTACTTTTGATCACGATTTACATTGATTCAGATATTTTAAAAAAAGGTGTTTAATAGATGTAAAATTGATTTTATAGTATATACGGAACTTCTAATGTATAAGTGTAATTTTCAGTTATGAATATTTTGGAGACAGCTGCTTTTATGATATATTAATGATATACTCTACTGTATTCTTCATAGTATCATTTGCGTTCTCTTATTTTAGGTAGCTTTCATTACAAAAAGCTACCTATTGCAGCCGTTCGGAGGAAAGCGATTTCAAAAAATTTTGGTATATTTTCATCGATCATGACCCCCAGACCCCGAAACCACCCTCCGTTCAAATGTTGATATATATGTATATATATATATATATATAACCATTAATTAAACATCACTGACCATCATCAATAATTGTGATAGTATAAATGAATTTGCAAAAATACAGTGTCCCAAAACACACTGAATGGATACCAAAAACAAAATAAATAAGCTGATATGTATAAAAATAAAGTCCCTTGTACTATATAACAAGAATTAATAATGAAGAAAAAAAGAAAAATATCGATTTCGATAAAAAAAATTGAAAAGCATATATATTTAATTACGTTTTTAAGAGTACAGAATTCAATTATATAAGCAATATCAGTCGTTTTCTGTGAGGAAAAAAAAGCCAAAAGCTGAAATTTTTTTTCTCCTGTACTCTAACGACCACTATAACCATAAGAATAGTTTCAAACTGAAACCAGAATAAAATTAAATGCTATGAAATGGAAAAAGCATTACAACCTTTTAAATAATTAATTTATAGCAAGGAAAAATAGTATTTACACAAAATACCTAATTAAATCCCAGTTATTTTATCCAAATACACATAAGCACATGGTATCCAAAATCACGATAAGTTTAAGGTTATTTTTACAGTTAAGTTAACACAGATTTTAAAACCTAATGTATACAGTTAATCTTTTTTGAAATACCGTGATAAATGTAAATAAAATAATATATCTAGAAAAAATTACATAATAAGTAAATTACCTCTTAACACTTTTAAGTGTTTTTAATTTACTTAACTAAAGTAAAAATACCAAAACTATAAGTTTACAAAATCGCAAATAGCTAACTTTAAGCTCCACCATGTGTTAAAAATTGATATTATTACTCTATTCGAAGCATCAGACAGAATCCAATTTAAATTTTAGTGCTGCCATCTATGATATAAACTTGAAACTAATATATATGTCTGATATTTGTCACACTGTAACTCTGGTATTTATGAATTGATTTGGGTGTAACTTCGTATTTACATAGTGCATACCAATTTCTCGACCGAGTTCGCTGGCCAGCTTCATCCGCCATCTTGTTTCAAAATGTCGGCCATTTAAATTTTTTTTAATTTTATAATTTGAAATGTGGTATCAAAAAATTGAAAATTGAAAAATATTTTTTTCTTATGTGTTTGACATTGATACAAAGATTCCGCAGCATTTTTTGTTTCGTCTATATCTTAAAAAATGGCTAAGTTATAGCACTTTGAATTTCTAGCTTGGCTGACATTTTGAAACGACCTGATTTTGTCACGCGATAACAGGCGTATTTATGAACCGATTTGGATGTACTTTGGTGCATACATAATGCGTACCAATGTCTCGACCGAGTTCGAAATGGTGGCCATTTAAACTTTTTAAAAAAACTTAAAATTTGAAATGTGGTACCAAAAATTTGAAAATTGAAAAATATTTTTTCTTATGTGTTTGACCTTGATACAAGGATTCCGGAGCATTTTTTGTTTCATCTATATCTTAAAAAATGTCTGAGTTATAGCATTTTAGGTAGCTTTCATTACAAAAAGCTACCTACTGCAGCCGTTGGGAGGAAAGCGATTTCAAAAAATTTTGGTATATTTTCATCGATCATGACCCCAGTCGCCGAAACCACCCTCCGTTCAAAAGTTTATATATATATATACATATATATATATATATATGTATATATATATATATATATATATATATATATATATATATATATACTCTCGTATTTATGAACCGATTTGGATGAAACTCGGTTTGTACATAGCACATACAATGTCTCGACCGAGTTCGTTGGCCAGCTTCATCCGCCATCTTGTTTCAAAATGGCGGCCATTTAAAAAATTTAAAAATATTTCAAATTTGAAATGTGGTACCAAGAAATTGAAAATTGAAAAATATTTTTTTCTTATGTGTTTGACCTTGATACAAAGATTCCGGAGCAGTTTTTGTTTTGTCTATATCTTAAAAAATGTCTGAGTTATAGCACTTTGAATTTCTATCGTGGCTGACATTTTGAAACGTCCTGATTTTTGTCACGCGATAACAGGCGTATTCATGAACCGATATGGATATACCTTAGTGTGTACAAAGTACATACCAATGTCTCAACCACGTTCGCTGGCCAGCTTGATTTCGCGAAATTCTCATTCATAATGATTTAGTATTTATAAAAATTAGTTTTGAATCTTCTATAATCGGTTTCCACTGAATTGAGCTTTGTGTGTTTGAATAATATAAGCTAGCTTTTAAAAAATAAGGAATATGAAAGCTACCCCCTCCTCCCGGCACTGGCCGGAAGGACTTTTGAATTTCTAGCTTGGCTGACATTTTGAAATGACCTGATTTTTGTCACGGGATAACAGGCGTATTTATCAATCGATTTGGATGTACCTTGGTGTATACATAATACGTACCAATGTCCCGACTGAGTTCGTTAGCCAGCTTCATCCACCATCTTGCTTCAAAATGGCGGCCATTTAAATTTAAAGAAATTAAATTTGAAATGTGATACCAAAAAATTGAAAATTGAAAAATATCTTTTTTCTTATGCGTTTGACCTTGATAGAAAGATTCCGGAGCAGTTTTTGTTTCGTCTATATCTTAAAAAATGGGTGAGTTATAGCACTTTGAATTTCTAGCGTGGCTGACATAATGAAAGGACCTGATTTTTGTCACGAGATAACAGGCGTATTTATGAACTGATTTGGATGTACCTTGGAGTATACATAATACGTACCAATGTCGCGACCGAGTTCGTTCGCCAGTTTCATCTGCCATCTTGTTTCAAAATGGCGGGCATTTAATTTTTTTTAATTAAAAATTTAAAATGAGGTAGCAAAACATTGGAAAATGAAAAAAAGATTTTTATTGTATGTGTCTGACCTTAATACAAAGATTCCGGAACAGTTTTTGTTTTGTCTATATCTAAAAAAATTGCTGAGTTATAGCATTTTTAATTTCTATTGTGGCTGACATTTTGTAAAGACCTGATTTTTGTCACTCGATAACAGACGTATTTACGAACCGATTAGGATGTAACTTGGTGTGTACGTGTACATAGTACATACCAATGTCTCGACCGAGTTCGTTGGTTAGATTCATTCGCCATCTTGTTTCAAATGGGCTGTCATTTAAAAAATTTAAATTTTAAATTTGTTATCAAAAAATTTAAATTTAAATTTGATTATCAAAAAATTGAAAAATGAAAAAGATTTTTTATATGTGTTTGACCTTGATACAAAGATTCAGGAGCAGTTTTTTGTTTCGTATATATCCTAAAAAATGGTTGAATTATAGCACTTTGAATTTCTAATATGGCTGTCATTTTGAAACGATCTGATATTTGTCACGTGATAACACGCGTATTTATTAACCTATTTCGATGTAAGAAGGCATATGGATAGTATATCTTAATGTCTCGACCAAGTTCGCTGGCCAGCTTCATCAGCCATCTTGTTTCAAAATGGAGGCCATTAATTAAAAAAAAAATTATTTAAAGTGAGGCGCAAAAAAGTTAGAAATTGAAAAAGGTTACTTTCTTAAGTATTTGACCATGATATAAGGATTTTGGAGCTTCTTTTGTTTTGTATTTGTCTTAAAAAATAGCTCAGATATAGCAGTTTGAATTTCTAATGTGGGTGACATTTTGAAAAATCGGATTTTTTGCCTGCGACAGCACTTGTATATATCAACCGATTCGAATGTGAGTGAGCATGTGCACAGGAATTACGACCAAGTTCACTCGTTAGCCTCATCCACCATGTTGTCTTAAAATGGCAGGGGCTTCAAGATATCTCCGAATTTGGCAACCAAATATAAGTTACTTTAAATAAAAGCAACTTGGATAAATCTGACTAATTTCGAGAAATTCTCATTCATAATGATTTAGTATTAATAAAAATTAGTATTGAATCTCCTATAATCGGTTAAAATAAATTGAGCTTTGTGTGTTTGAATAATATAAGCTGGCTTTTAAAAAATAAGGAATATGAAAGCTACCTCTTCCTCCCGGCACTGGCCGGAAGGACTTTTTCTTTTATTTTTAATTTCAGCCTTTCGAACATGTTGTTTATATTTATGTCACAATAAATCTTTATTAAACGATAATTTAATATGATTAAAATTGCCTTAGCTAGTATTTCAATTTTAATTTCGTTTAATATTTCGGTAATATTCGATAATATTTCCTTTATATTTCAATTTTAAACATAATTTTTTAAACTTCGAAAAACAAAATACATTTATTATCGTGTTATTTAAAAACACTAAAGAAAATTTTGAAAATATATTGCAATTGGCCCTCTTAGAGATTTAGAATATTGTTAAAATAGTAGCTTGTCAAAAAATTTCCCATATATGCTAAAACTAATGATGTAAATGGAAAGGAACATCGAATTTTATTCAATTCAAAAAATGAAGTTTTTGATCTCTAACAAGATATAAGAAAATAAAACGTACACTGCTCTAAAAAAAAAATTCGTTCTTGTCAAATTTCAATGCTAAAAACCACCTAGAAGGGAAACAAAATTATTCTAAAGTGCTTTCTTTCAACAAATTGCTGCTAAGATATCCGGTTTAACTTAAGTCGAAAAGAAAATATGTTTTTAAATTTCAAGTGGAATTTTGAATAGAAACATTGTACTTGAATGAAAGATATTTTCTCTACTTCTTTCAGATGTGTCATTATCTGGATGGTTATCGTGCAGTGGTAACGGCTGTCTACATGCAACTCTTTGTTTAGTGATAATTCATATGTTTTGACTTTTTTCTTTCAATTTCTGAAACATTTTTGAAATGTTTTACTTTAATGTGGAAACCAGTATTATTGTTTATAAATTTATGTTACTTTTTTTAGATGCTGAAGAAGATATTTCTAGATATCAGATAATTTATTTTTACTACTTTGTCGTATTATCTTACAAGATTTACGTTTTTTAAAACATACTTCATGGAAATCAAAAAAGAAAAAAGCAGACCTCACTGTTAGTTACGAAAATTCCTCCAGTATTATAAATTCTTCAGAAAAATATAAATAATTTCCAACATTTACACAGGCCTTTTAAAATACGTGATTTTGGTTATGGCCTTATCTTTAAAAGTGCATTTGCTTTTCTGCATTGTTTTTCTTTGTAACTATCTTTTGGAATATAATAAACTTTCAATAAATAGTAAAAAATTACTTATATTAATAATAAATGATATGTTAAATTATCTTTGTTCTACAAGCATAGCAGTTGTTTATACAAATTAATGTATAGGTTCTAATTTTTAATTTTTCGTTCCGAATTTATTATTTAAAGTTTAATTAATTAAATAATCTTTTTCAATCGAAATATTTTTTCTATCCATGCATTGTCATTTTCAGCTTTAAGCAACAATTCTGAGCAAGTTCCTCTTAGATGAAAACACACAGAATCTAACTGCCATATGATCGAAAGTGTAAATGTTAAGTAACAAAACATTTCATCTACATCTCACTTTTCATATATGAAGGTTTATCGGTATTACAGATATTTTAGTTTTATTTTTGAACAAACACAGATGTTATGTCTCTCCCTTTATCTATCTCTCTGTATATCAGTTTTTTGCACAAGGGACAGTCAAAAGTTTACGGAATTTCGTTATAACTCTTTCATATTGATTTGAAGATGAAATGTCCCGCGACCTCTGAACACGGATCAAATGGAAACTACGAAGTTGACTGCGGCTGAATGTTTTGAAAGAAGCACAGAGGACCGGACATTTCTGGAGACAACCGTTACTGGTGACGAGACCTGAGTGTACGCTTACGAATCGGAGACAAAGATGCAGTCATCAGAATGGCACACGACGCCCTCTCCTCGACCAAAGAAATCACGTCAAATCCAAATCATGTCAAATCCAAAAAAATGTGATGCTCCATGAATTTGTACCAACTAGAAAAACTGTTAACGGCTTTTTGTGCCCGCAAATTTTGAAAAGAATGAGGGAGGCAATACATAGAAAACTCCCCGTCAAATGGCAAAGAGGATGTTCATTGCATCAAGACGAGCTAACTATGCTCCCTAACACACATCGATTGTTGTGCAGACCTGGCTGGCAGAAAATTCCAATCCATTCCTCCACCAGCCTCCCTACTCAACGGATTTAGCTCCATCGAATTTCTGGCTCTGCCCTAAGATCGAAATGGGCCTCATAAGTAATCGCTTTGACACCGTAGACGACATCAAAACCAACGCGACGGCTGAACTTGGGAAGATACCAAAACAGGACTTTCATCATTGTTTCCAGAAATGGAAGGAGCTTTGGAGTAAGTGTTTGTATTCTGACGGAGCCTACTTTGAAGGAGATTAAGTAAATGTGTACCCATATTGTGGTAATAAAGAATTACAATGAAAGTCCGGGAACTTTTTGACTGCCACACTTATAAGTCGTAGGCTAATTGCAAAATCCGCTTCTTTGCAAAGAGATAGTTCCCATGCCAAAATAAGCCCGTTCCAAACCAGAAATTGTACTTAATTAATGATGCAAAGTAAGTACCAAGTAGGGAAAAAGTTACATACTGTTAAATAAACTTTTTGGTAGAAAACATAGTTATATGAGCCGCGGCTTACACTCTGGAGATTATGGTATTCCCTAACCTTAGACACCCAGTCGCTTTAATGAAATCTCTCAATAAGACAGTTTACTTATACATTTTTATGAGTATTGTAAGTTAATCCTCCTATTTGTTAATTGATAATTTTCTAAATATGCAAACCTACATAGGCTCATTGCAATGAGTCTGGAAAAATTCATGCTAACTGAGAAATGAATGAATAATTTCCAATTAGTCTAGCTCTCCACAGTCTCTATGCAATAATCCTGAAAAATATCAGGATGTTTGAGAAACAAATGATCATTTTCCAAATAGACTACAGCTGCTTAAGGGGACAGTACACTTTTGAAATGGTCAAAAAATCGATTTTTTTACTTTTACATCTTTAGAAATGTTATTGCATTCTGAATAAGTTGATACCAACCTTTTAACTGCGGGATAATTATTCACTGAGATATAAGGGAAAATGTAGACATCACTCATTCATTTTCGATTTAAATGCCATGCGACAACTGTCATGGCGGCTTGTTTACGTTTTGTTTTCGCGCTTTCACATTATCGCAACATTGAAAATATGCTAAAATGTGTCAATTGTTTTTAGTTAAATACCTTAAAATATTAACTTCAACTTTCACTTTTGCCAAATTTTTTTACTTTCTTGTTTTTGCTATGAAACGTGATTGCAAAATTTCTTAGTTGTTTAACTATTAAGTGCTTAATTTGAAACAAAACTGTTTTGTTTTCCTAGATCAAAAGTTTCCCGATTTTATAATTGAATTCTACTTCTTAGTATTTATTAGCATTTAAATGAATGATAATGCTAAATGTGCTTCAGAAGAGCATTGAATAACGATTCAGATTAATGGCAATCGCTATGCAAAATGCTATGGTAAAAATATTTCCTAAAGTGCTAACTTATTAGAAAACTAAAAAGTAGTGAATTTGAAAGAGATTTTATTTTAAATGACAGTTTAGGATACATGTTTATTGATATTAATATATTTTTTTAGTAAACTATCAGAATTTGTATGCCGCAAAGTATGTGAATCAGATATCAGAATAAGAGAATCCCTAAAAAGTGGCCTATATTTTACATTAAATAATTTAGTTTTATAAACAATCACATATATAATTCACTTTGAAGACAATTCAAAACAAAATTTTCCATTATATTATAAAAATTAATTTTTTGCAATAGTAAATGCTACATTTTTGTAAAATACATATATATATATTTTATGCATTTTCCTATATTCTGCAGCATTTTACAAACAATTTTATATTTATCATTTTAAACTAGCATCTAATTTTATTTTTAATACAGATTAAGTTATATAATTACTAGTTTGGTTTCTTTTATTATATATTTTATATTTAAAAAATACAGTTTAATCTTTAAACGGCCCTTTTCTCAAAATAACATTTTTTACTCTTGCGCGCATGATATCTCCAAAACTATTTGAAGTACAGGTTTAAAATTTTTGCCCTACATAAATATTTATATTATAATGAAAATGAACTAGGATTATAAAGCTGTATTCAGTAAGAAAAAATTATACCATTGAATGCATGTAAAAATTCGTAGTTTTTCTATTTTTTCTAATTAAAAGTTAATTACTCTTTATATAATTAACCGATTACCGATATCCTAGTTAAATTATAGACCAGAGTGTTATCTTTAATTTAAGATCAAATTTATGAAATACCATGAAATTAGCATGAGATATCGTGCGCGCAGGGAAATGTTAACCACTGTAAAAATTATAAGTAACACTTTGAAATTGACCCCTTGATTTTTTTAAAATTATGATATATCCAAATAAATGTTTTTTAAACATAGTTCAATGACACCTAAATATACTCTAAAATTTATGTGCTTATAGAATGGTTATATTGTTTATAAAAAATTGTTAAACTCATGACAGATTTCGCATATTTTATGACTGTTAAAAGTGTACTGCCCCCTTAAGGTCTTTGGAATAAGCGTGAAAGATATCAGGCGGATTGGAAAAAAAAGATGATTTTCTAATTAGCCGACCTCTTTGCAAATTGCCTAGGCTTTTTCCAAAGATATCGATTTCACAATTAGCCTAAGAAATTTGCTATATAACTTATACCAATTTATTAGTAAGTTAATCTTGTGAATTACCATACAGAGTGGTCTTAGAGATTTAAGCCACTAGCGACCGTACAGTGCAATGAAACGGAATAAAAATTTCAATGCAGATATTTTCAGGTGTGTACTTAAGAATCAAATGAAGAATAACAGTCCACATTCACAACAACAAAAAAAAATCGTAATTTTGGGGTGGCAAATCCACTATTTTTCAACGCAAAATGTTATCCACAGAGAAGAACCACAGATGACGCTGATACAGTATATGCAGAAATAAAAACGCTAACGTAATAGAGTGAAAAAAAACAGCAATGAGTGAGTGCTACACGTGTGCTGGGAGCACATTGGTGACATTATTATCAACCCCCAATTTGCGTTTCCGTGGACTCCATGGTCAACCAAACATACGCAATATGTTTTTGTCTCTTCTGATATTTAAAATCCAATAGACATACACGTGGAATCCGCTAAGTGCGTCTGACATGAAAAACATCCTTAAACAAAAAATTCTGTATAGTATTCATGTCACAACATATTGTTACCCACAACATCCCTCATGCAATGTGTCTTCATCTGTACAACCGAACATTTAAACATTTTGTAATCCGACTAAAATGCTTTGTTTCGTTATCGCTTGTCTCGACTTATTAATCTTCTACTGCTCCTATCTGTTTTGTTGTTTGTTTCAAATATCCAATTTCAGGAACTCTTTCAATACCATTTATGGTTTTTCACTATGAAGATCTATTTGCGATGAAAAAAGCGGCTGCTATCTTAAGAATTTCAAAATTTTGTTATTTACTGCAACTGTGATAGCTAGAATATTGTTCTTCACTACATTCTGGAGCTCATGCATACCTCAAAATAACTCCCTCTAAAATTTCATACATTTTTTAAAGGCACAGTTGCTAGGGTCTCATATATCGGCAATTTGCTTTTCAAATATGGACTAGGGATTATCCATTAATTACGGCACGCAATTTTTTTTTTACCCCTAAAACCCTCTATGCCACAGGTTGTCATATTCTTGTGGTACCCTCTGTCCAGCGGAGACATTTTCTTTTTCAACTGTTGATTTAGAGTGTATTTTAGAAAAAAAATGTTATGTACAATTTATTATTTACTAATATAAATAGCGTAAAACTGTTGAGATCTTGCGATCTTTTACATCAAGCTTTTCAATTCAAAGGAAAACTAAAAACATACTTAATACTACCTGATTAAAAATATGTATATTTTACATGAACTTTATGATGCTACTTGCAAATGATGAATATCAATTTGATTTCATGTTTTATGAGGGAAATCACAATGTGGTCACATATTCTTCTGCTCTGGAAGCGTGACATAAATCGTGTATAACCCCTATCTGAAATATTTTAGTAGTTATTTTACTTGAATAGGATGGAAAACACCTTGAAAACACCCTATGAAAAACTAAATATTAAACTTGCCGATATTTCTAACACATTTCAATCATTAATATGCGTTAAAATTTTACATTAATAGCAACATCGAATAAAACAATCTGTATTCCTTTTAATAAACTAATATAGCTGAAATTCTTTCGAAAATCTTTAAATATTTAAAAAGTATTACATAGTTAAAAATTAGGATTTAAAGCAGACAATTATTGATTTATAAAAAGATACCATAATTTTTACTGATTATGACAAAAAAAAAAGAATATCACATTTGTCATTATTATGAAAGATATGAAACCTCTATCTTGGTAGATTTTTAACTTTAATAAATTGTAACCTGACAACCTTTATTTGTTCGTTTTTTTGCCAATATTACTACTGTATCACATTAAGCCTCTTTCCAGAATTTTATTTTCCAGATAGCTTCTACGAGAAAGAAAAACTTCCCTTTCGATATAGTGGGAAAATACGAGAAATGGTTTCCAAGTATTAGATAGAGGAATGTATAGGAAAAATATTATATAAATGTATGTTTACTTTTTCTTTTCAAGTACTAGGAGATTGCCCAATATTTTTTCGCTTTGCGAGCAGCAGCAACCTTAATTCTTAGATTTATGTTATGTTTTATATATGTTTTGGATGCCTTTTATTTATTTAGTCTTACACTGAAAAAGAATTTCAGTGATATTTTAGGGAACTAGTTTAAAGGTTAATTTGAGTCATTTTACCGCTGTATATATTTAACTAAAATATTTCTGTCGCGTTCACATGTTTTATTCTCAAAAATATGGAAAATTTGATTTATTTTGTTTCACGTTTCAACTCTCAAAAGTAGATGGTATCTCAATTGAAGATCTGAGTGGATGAACATGTTATGCTACATTTTCTAAAAAAAAAATTTTAATCTTTTGGATGAAAGCGTTATGAGGTATCCTATCACATGGTGAAGCTAAAATACTAAGATTCAATTCAGTCTTGAAGATTTAAGAGATTATTCATTAATACATAATATTTTAATATTTAATAATATCAATAATATTAATAATTTTTAATATTTGAAAATTAAATGTGAATAAGTTTTTCTGAGACAGTTTAGTACCATACCTGTTGATATTTTAAAGACATGGTAGCAAACAGAAAATAAATCATTAAATTTACAGCAAAAACTTTCACCTCAAATTTCTTGAAATTTAATTTTTGTTACTTAACATGTTCTTCCACTTAGCTCTTCAACTGTATACAAACACACATAGGTACATATATATCAGTGGCGTGGCGTGAAAATTTTCGGTGGTCATCGCAATTATTTAAGTTTGTGGTGAAAAATTATTAACTCTAAAATTCAATGGTTGAATGTTCAAAAAAGAAACTTTAAATCTTACCTTCACTTATACATGAACTCCAAATGTTCTGCTAAAACTGGATCGTAGAGTTTTAAAAGCTTATTAAGAGTTTTAAAATATTGCTTGGTCATCGCCGCATCCAGCGATGACCGGACGCCACGCCACTGATATATATACAGGGTGTCCAGCGAATGAGACCCTTAATTCAAAATTAAATATCTGAAAAACAAACATCTATAAAATTATGCGGTAAACGGTTTGTTTATTAGCTAAGCTGTAAAAATGTTATAAAGAAGTTTTAAAATTTAGTTGCAAAAATTGTTAACAGATGGCGCTGTAATCGCAAATGCCTATAAATTGTACTTAGAAGTCCAGAGCACTAGCGTCTCATTCCTAGATGGCTTCCTATGGAAGGACGAAAATTGGTAAATTCCAATTCTTCGTTGTTGTGATGCGCAGACATCTGGTCACAGAATTATTGCATCAGTTTTAATTTTAGAGAATTTGAATTAATAGAATTTTAATAAAATGTTTAAAAATCATTATATAAGAACTTATTAAACTATTTTATTATATTCAATTTTTAATGCCGTTTAGTTATTTAAATCAAAATGCATATATTTAGAAAAATAATTTTGCACTTTTTATTTATTTTTTATGCATAGCTGCCAACTTGTAGAGATTTTTCTTGCCACTAAAATTTTATAGAAATTTGTGTCTTATTTAAACGTTAAAATTGCTTGAATTTCGGTGATTCAATTAACTGAAATTTGCTATTAAATTTTAGTGGTATGAAAAATCCGTACAAGTTGGCAGCTATGTATATATTTTTAAATCACGGAATAATATTTTGGTATTATTGTTTATACCTGAATTATTATAAATATAAAAGTAATTTTGCGCTATTCATTTATTTTTAAATGACGGCATAATATCTTGGTTTAAGCACAACACATATACAGGGTCATCGAAAAATAACGCCTAGATTTGAAAAAATCATAACATCGAAACCTTTTATGTTAAATGAGTAATTCTTTCACTACACAATAACTGGTGAACACAAGTTTGGTTTTAGTTCACCAGATTTCGTTTGCGTGTCTGTGTTATGCGCGGATTAGTTGCGCAGTCGTGAAGGTCAGCCGACGCGCCAGACTGCAGCTGCTCAGTACGATGTTGACCGTGCAACAGAAAACTCCGAAAAAGCCGCTGTACACCGAATATTGACTTTGACTTCGCATACCAAATCATGCACTGTGCTTTTTGTTGCACGGTCAACATCGTACTGAGCAGCTGCAATCTGGCGCGTCGTCCGACCTTGACGATTGCGCAACTAATCCGCGCATAACATAGACACACAAACGAATTCTGGTGAACTAAAACCAAACTTACGTTCACCAGTTATTGTGTAGTGGAAAAATTACTCATTTAACATAAAAAGTTTCGATGTTATGATTTTTTTAAATCTAGGCATTATTTTTCGATGACCCTGTATTTCTTTTCTTTGTAAACAAAGTTTTAGAGGCAGAAATTATGCATTAAATTATTTCATTTTTAAAAGGAATTGATGAAAATTCATATCATCAACGTTGAAGCGAAAGTATTTTGGAGGCTGCATTCATTTCCAACACTTCGAATAATTTTGTTAGAAGCTGCACCATACTTCTGTGTTCAATAATAAAAAAAAATGAAAATGAGTTTTAAAATTAAAATGATTTTTTTAACTGAATTAAGTTTTTAAAAATAGAAACTTTGTATTTTTTCAATCAAACTTTTTTTTTACAATTTAAAAATGATTTATGAATCATTATTATAAATGCTGAGTGATTTTAAAAAGGGAGTTTATTTTAGCTTAATTAACTTTTAAAACCAGAAACTTTGGATTTTTTTATTCAAACTTTTTTTCACAATTTAAATAAATATAAAAAATTAAAGTTTTCCAGTTTTTTCAAATCTTCCTGTACTTGGATTCGATTCTACGATCTACCAATTAGGAGAGAAAAGACATACCACAGACATACTGGTATCCGGACCAAAATACCTTATAACAAAATTTGAAACAAATCTCAATCCTGTCAACACATGGCTCCGCTTCTGCACATCACCCAAATAATATATTTTAATAAGTTATTATATAATGATTGCTAAACTTCTGTTAATTGAAATTCTCTAAAATTAAAGCTGATGCAGTAATTCTGTGACCAGATGTCTCCACTTCTGCACATCACACCAACGAAAAAGTGTTATTTCCCAATTTTCGTTCTTCCCTAGGGAGCCATTTAGGAATGAGACGCTAGTGCTCTGGACTTCGAAGCCCAATTTACAGGCATTGCGATTACAGCGCCATTTGTTAACGGCTTGTTAACGAGGTCGTGGCCACTACAGATGAGACGATTGTAAGTATAACGCTTTTTTGTTATATAGCGCACTCTTGTACACAAGGCTGCGCATCCTTTACCAGCAATGGTAGTACATAATGCGCATTTAGGAGGAAAATTTTTTGCTAACAATACCAAAACTGTCTTTCTTATAAGTTGATGAATGCAATTTTTTTTGTTAGTTTAATAACCTAAGATTATAAATAAAGTCTAATATCATCCCTTAAATCTCTTCATTTATTGTTATTTAAAGAAATATCCGAAGTGCACACTTCTGTACCACGTTACCCTTTATTATGAAATGGTTAAACAATAATTTCAAGTTCTGTTTACTTTATTCATTTACGTCTTTTTTGTCAATTGAATCATATTAAATTAAATTATAGCTTTAAAAACATAATTTTTAAAAGGGTAATTGACTAAATAAAAGATAAAGGATTTTTCTAATGAACTTAGATTCTGTTTCCAATGCTTGATGTATATTAAGCAACTTAAATAAACTGTAACTGTATTGTAACTGTAACTTAAATGTACTGTAACTTAAATAAAATCACCCTTTCACTATCCAGCCAATCGAAGAATTATAATTTTATTTCCCCTCGGAAGATAATAATATACTAAAATAAGATAATCATTCCAACATGCTATAAAAAGCTGAATTATACATATAAAGATAAATTTTGAGAATATCAACAATTACTTAAAGTGATGTTCTTGAGGAATCTGCTTAGTTGTGTAAATAATATGTGTGTTGCAACAAAAATTGCAGCTCAGTGAACCAATAGACGTGGATTCGACAGTAAGCGGATTAAAATATTAAGTCGGTGGTATATAAATCCATGTTTTAGTGCAAAAACCCATATATACAGGGTGTCCACTCTGAACATGTTCAATGGCTAATTCCTAAACCGTTAGACATAGACATATAGTACCGCTTACAAAAATGTTTTAAATAAGGAAAAGAAGTATTTAAAAACCGATTTAGGCCAATAAAAACATTTCTTAAAAAATTACGAAATTTAATTTTTTTATACCATCCCCTGGTCCTATAACTTATATTTTGAAAAACTTTCCTATTACACTGATAAGTAAGAGAAAAAAAAAAGTCCCATTATTCTATAGTTAAAACTGACCAAGTAATAGCTGTTTAAAATTGGAACATATTTTTTGCTGCGAAATAGGGGTCATTAGCAAATTTAGTAGAAATATCGTCAGCTGTATTAAAAAAATTGTTGAGAGTAAAATTAACATTGCAATATAAATTTGAAATCTATAATCATTCTGACATATTAATGCAAAATCTACAATTTGTATTAAATATATAAGAAGAAAATAATAACAGAATTTTTGTTAAATAAAATGATGAAAGAAACAGCCTCATTTCTTTACAAAATGATACATATTTTACAATAATATTAGATTACACTAGCCTGTAAAATTTGGGTTGTATCTTTTGATAATTGATTCTTATGTGTTTTATGGCGCTGATTCCGGATTTGACCCCCATTTTATACCAGCAAGTAATGGTTTTTGCAAATCGTAAATTGCAAAGCTAAATAAACAAAAAATAGCGAAAATCCAATACTATAAAATAGATGTCATTGTTGTGTTTTTAACTTTTGATAATTGATTTTTATGTATTTTTTGTCGATCTTCATTTTTAACCATCACGTCAGGATAATTTTAAAATAGTAAATCTGAAAGTTATAATGGAACATCCCATCCTTTTCCACCTTATCGGACCCTTGAGCTATTTAGCTGTAAGAATCCAAGTATAAAGCAAAAATGTTAATAAATTATTGAATAAAATAAAATAAAATTAAATAAAATTAAATAAGAATGTATTCGTTAAAAACACACAATCTTGCTCATTGGTACACAAAAATCAAGAACTTTAATATGAGCTTGTGCAATTATAAATAAAATTTTAAATCTACGTTTCGATCTGCTTCTCCAGTCGTCCTCAAGATAAAATATGAGGGTGAAATGATTAAAAGTTCAGAGATGAAGGCGTCCTGTACTAGAGATAATTTGACGAACTTTTCTGTGGCACAGAAGGCCTTCATCTCCCAACTTTTAGTCATTTCATCGTATTTTTTATCCTGAGGATGACTGCAGAAGCAGATCAAAACTAGATTTCAGATTTTAATTTTAATTGTACAAGTTCATATTAAAGTTATTGTTTTTTGTGCACCAATGAGCAAGGTTGTGTGTTTTTAACGAATACATTCTTATTGATTATATTTTATGGTGCAATTTTCAAAATTGTATTAATTAAAAATGTTTTACATCTGTTTTACAGTATAAGATTTTCGCTATTTATTAACATTGAAATTTACGATTTTCGAAACTTTCTAATGGGATGGTTAAAAATGAAGTTCATTTTCAGATTAATTGTTAAAACGTACATAAAAAACATCGACTCTTAAAAGTTAAAAAACACAATTATCTCCTCTGTTTCATAGTATCAGACTTCTGCTATTTTTTAACTTTGAAATTTACGATTTACGAAAAATACAGGCATGATGGTTATAAATGAAGATAATTTTCGAATTCAGCTCTAAAAAATAAATAAAAATCATAAAAATCTAAAAGTTAAAAAACACAACCATCTCAGACTTGTGTTATCTAATCAGAAACTTTTCTTAAACTTCTTGGCGGTAATCTATCCAAAATTTTTTGTGTTATCCTGTAAATACAATTATTTTTACCAATCTGAAACTTAATTAATAAAAGTTAACTCAATAGTAAAATTAGTATGATTTCTTTCAAAACGCAGATACACGTGAAATATGTTCTTCTAATACTTTAATCACTTTGTATACAACCCCTCAAAGCATGGCCAAACTCATCTGTGTTCAGGTATAGAAAAGTGGTATAAGTCGTGAATTTGAAAGTTTCATATCTTGGTCAATTTTAGTGTTAGATCAACGGGACTTTTTTTCGTCTTCCTTTTTAGTGTAACAGGAAATTTTTATTAAATATCACTTATAGGACCAAGGCACGGTATAAAAATTTAAATTTCGTAATTTTTTAAGAAATGTTTTTATTGACCCAAATCACTTTTCAATTACTTCTTTACCTCATTTAAAACATTTTTGTAATTGGAACTATATGTTTATGACAAATGGTTTAGGAATTAGTCATTGGACATTGTTGAAAGTGGAGACCCTGTATACAATATATGGCCAAAGGTGACCGGTCACTTGCGATTTTAGACATTTTGTTAAATATCTAGAAAAATACATGAGGAATTAATCTGAAACTGCAAGTGTGTAAACAGTATAGTATAGGTCATATATTTCCGTGAAGATTTTTTCTCGAAACCCCATAGGGGACCGTCAACAAATTGTTATTTGTCATATTTTCTGAAAAGAACTTTTTTTCATTAAGAACTCTACAAATTATAAGCAAAAAAATTGGCGAAATTTGGGACCGTTTTTATAAAAACCTTAATTTCTCTACGAGTATACATGCTATCCTCATACAAATGAACACAGTATATTACAATAAGCCACTTATTAATAATCTCGAGTTTGAACGCATTTGCTACATTAGTTTTTACAGGGTTATCCAAAAGATATTCGTTCTTTTTCAATTTGTTGACGGTCTCCTATGGGGTTTCGGAAAAAATCTTCCCGGAAATATATGACCTATTCTATACTGTTTACACACCTACAGTTTCAGGTTAATTCCTCATGTATTTTTCTAGATATTGCACAAAAAGTCTAAAATCGTAAGTGACCGGTCTCTTTTGGCCATATAGTGTAAGAAAACAAAATAATACGCATGTTACTTAATGAATTATTTTCCAAATATAAAATTGTAGCTCAATGAACCAGTAGATTTGTGTAAGTGAGTTAAAACATTAATTCGATATTATATCAATCCACGTTTTTGTACAAAAAAAAAAAAAAAAAAAAAAAAAGTAATAATAATACTTATACTACATAATAAACTGTCTTTCATATATGCATTTAATTTATAACTTAAAAAATATACTCTGGTTTCGGATGTTTTATGTAGAAACGGCATTTATTTGACGCTTGAGCGATGTCTCTCTAACAGGTTAATTGAATTAAAACTTTGTTCCTTTTTTCTGAAAGAAATATTCCGCACTCCTTTTAATAAATATAACAGCGTACACGCGCCAGGTATAACCGGATTACCCGTTTGGCCTCCTTTTTATTCAGAAATTATAACTTTATACCAGAAATTTCAAATTATAATTTTTGCTTTGATTTAATCACAGTCATTTTGTGGTTAGATAAAATAAAAATTCCATATTCGGAATTTCTGAATAAGAAGAAGTCCAAACTTGCAATACTGGGTATGACGTACCCAGGTTGAGTACACTCTCAGAAATACTTTCTTCAATTCACGGAAATTTTCCCGCTAATCGACGAATATCCGTTTCTTTTTTTTCTCCGTTACAGGAGGCAAAATATACGTTAATTGAAAGTTGTTGACCTTCGGATCGAACCAGCTACCTTAGTGTCACAAGATCAGTACTCTAACCACTCAGCTACAGTTTTACAGCAGTGAAACAGTTTGAAGTAAATATGTTTGTCTCAGATGGGTATGGCTTGATTAATTTCTTTTAAAAGCTTTGAATTTAGAAGTTAATTTCGGGAAGTTTTCGTCTTTAATGGGATTGTGGCTGACGTTTTAAATATTAAAATAGGTTAAATATATGAATTATAAATATTTTTATGTAAATTGCTATACGTAAAATATGAATAATATATTTTTATGCGATAATTTATTTTGAGTAAAATGTATTGTGAATACTTTTAAATGAATAAGAAAATTAATTGTTAGTTATTTTTTAATTCGAAAGCGTTTCTTTTCTTTGTTATAGGTTTAGTTTTATTCATGTTTTTTTTATTAGAAATCTTAATTTATAGAATTTTTGTTTTTTCATTTTTAAAATGAATTCGGATTTTAGTATTAATAGAGCCAATATGCATTCGCGCTAGGAATGAACGGAATATCCCCCTCTTTTTCAGACTTTTCCGAAGTATTCACGAATAAAACAGGTTTTCTATGAGTTAAAAAATGAGGAATAATTTAGTGTGTATGGACGATTTTTTCAGTATTAATAGAGCCAATATGCATTAGCGCTAGGAATGAACGGAATATCCCCCTCTTTTTCAGACTTTTCCGAAGTATTCACGAATAAAACAGGTTTCCTATGAGTTAAAAAATGAGGAATAATTTAGTGTATATGGACGATTTTTTCTGACAGTGTACGGCTTTGCTCTTGGGTTAATTTTTTTCTTTTATGTATTCTTGTATTGTTAATCTTAAAGTTATGTATCATGATTAATTCCCGCACGACATTTTCATATGCTTAAAAGTACATTTCACATATAAAACCAACAGATTCCCTGAAAATAACAAGACTGTTTCATAAAGGAAAGATTTTATCTAGCAGATTGAAACATTTATTCGATAGATTTGATTTATAATATATTTAGAGAGAAATTTTCTTTTTTCATTTTAGTCAACCATTTTTATGGGTTATAAAGTAGCAAATAAATAGATGTAAAGAAAACTTATGATTATTTAAAAATATATTTAACTGACTAACGATAATCACCGGAAAATATCTAAATACTTAATTGCTTATTGCTAGTCTTTAATAGCATTTAAATGTATAACTTTAAAACAAAATCCTATATTTTACTTCTACAGATCTCTTAGAATATTAGGAGCCGTTTGTTTTGGGCTCATTCTCGAGTTTGACAACAACCTTTGTAAAAAAAATGGACAAATCTTTAAAAAAGGGAAATTTTTCAAGGCTATATTTTAATGGCTGTTCACTGATTTATAATATATTATTTTCAATAATACGTACAATATAACATAATAATGTAATATATTATTTTCATTTATTTTTAGTAACATACGCCTATTACACAGAAATTTCTGTTCATATAGTGTGCAAAACAATTGACTATTCACTAGTTAAATAAAGAATTTGAAGAATATGTTTAATCGTAAAAAGTTTTAGAAAAAATATATTTTATGTTATATAAATAATTTTTTAACGTATCAACATACAATATATATAAAAAAGAAAACTTACCTATGTCTCCTTTCCTGATATCTTGATTGTTTTTAGTTTCTTCATACTGTCTATCTTCGTATCTGTAACCTTGTTTATCTAGATCTTCGTCATTATCAGATGAGCTGTAACCATTCCATTCATGGCTACGTTGCCTTCTTATCCTGGAGCCAGGCCTATTTAATCGCCCCCCTTTACTCGCAGAATCCATTACCTGCAATTGCCTGCAAAGAAAACGAAATTTAATGAGTTTTACAGATTTAAAAGAGTAAATACATACATAGATATATTATAGATAGGGTGTAAAAATATTTACACAATTTATTCGTTCATAAATTATTCCTTAATAATTCTCTCTTCATTTTCATTAGGACTTGAAAGACCGACCGAAACCAGACTAAGCAAAGGTAATTTATACTCAGCTTGTTAGTCAATGTAGCTGAAGTACAGAGAGAGTTTAGGAGAAAGTTTCAAGCAGATTCTCCTACGCAACTTATCATCCCTAGATATAAGATCGTATTAGAGATAAGTTTGAGGAATATGTAATTTTAAAAAATGTTCGCAAGCAATGTTCTGGAGGACCGATGTCATCATGAAACCTCGAAAACGAAAAGAGGTTGGTTTGCGATCCCATTGCTTCAAGTTTGTCAGCAGTGCCTTGACAAGAACAGCCATCATTTTGAATACAAACATTAGTTTTATAAAACGTTTATTATTTTAGTTCCATTTCACATACCAAATGAAGTATGTGTTAATGAAAATTTCCATTATAATTATTTAAATTGCGTAATACTTTTTTAACACTTTGTATATACACAATAGGGCAAAGATTCCGCGGACACGTTCAATTGTATCAGAAAGATACTGGTTTTTTTAAATACTTTATATCTTCATGAATATACGTGCTGTATTTTCAGAGATAAACACAAATGTTAAATAGGAAACTCATAGTCATGTACACTGGGTTCCAAAAATTAAGGGAAAACAACAAAAGTAGCGATTATTCAAAATGTTACAAGTAGATTTTAATAAAACTGAGCCACAATGTACAACACATAGTAAGGTATAAAATAGCATTAAAAGAAATTGCCAGACGATTGCGGTGTTTCAAAAATTAACACAACTATAAAATAAATAAAATAAATGAGTCAGTTTGGTATAGGAAAAGTACCTTTAATATGGAGTATGGTCACCCTTAGAAGCAAAAGAGCGCATACAGCGATGTGTGACACTGACAATTATGCGATTGATAAGTTCGCTGGGATGTGCGAGCCATTGCTCTTGTAAAGCAGTTGTAAGCCTGGCAAGCGTCTGAGGATGGGTATTGAGAGCAGCGACACATCTTTCTAAGGCATCCCAAACATGCTCGATGGGATACAAGTCCAGTGATTGAGCTGGCCATTCCATGCGCTGAATTGTTTGGTGCTGAAGATTATCTTCTACGATGTGAGCACTGCGCGGTCTAGCGTTATCGTCCTGTAACAGGAAATCATTAGCTATTGCACCGGCATAAGGGAGCAAATAAGCATCAAGAATGTCATCTCTATAGACGTGAGCATTCACAGTTCCACGTGGAAAGACATGGAGATCTGCACGTCCGCCTAAAGAGATACCATCACACACAGACACTGCCTACTCCTTACGAATTTCTTTTACGAATGTTTGATGGATGATAGCGTGTTCCATGTTCTCTACAAATCAATCAACGCCTATTATCGTTTTGGAGGCTGAACTGGAACTCATCCGTGAAGAGAACACGTCTCCATTGATCAGCTGTCCAGTGGACATGTTGACGTGTCCACCTTAACGTTCCCTCCGGTGACATGAGGTGAGCGACACACAAATGTTTGGTCGCATCGCATCAATATCATCTGCATGAAGCCTTCTACACACAGTAGACTTTCATACCAACCTTTCAGAGGCTGCAGCAAGGGAGAATCTAAGATGAGAGGGTGTTGCTGTACTATCCTTTGTGCACATAACCGCAAATATCGTCAACGGTGCTTGTCGTAGCTCTTGCCCCTCCTTGACTAAACCTTCTGGTGGCTGAACCAGTGGTTTGAAATTGTTTCCAAAGCTAATGAACAACAGAGAGACTCAGATTTAGCCATCTGCCAACCTCTGTCTGACTTTGACCTGCCTCCAATCTTCCAATAGCTCTATATTGCTGTTATGCGGATAAATGATACCTTGAGGTCATACTAATGAATTGGCTATCTCATTTTTCTTATATCATAATCACAGCGACCCCAGCAGCCGTACTCTCTAACATGCATTTTTGTACTCCTCACAGATGACGCAATCCGACTGCATAGCCACTAATTTGCATTTTGTAATTTTATTCAGTATCTTTTAGTTAACAACATATGCAAATTTCATACGAATAGGTTAATTTTTAAACGAGTTATCTCTCTTTTGTGATTTTTCCTTAATTTTTGTAAACCAGTGTACTACAGCTACAAATAATTTCGAGCATTTCAGTTAACAGGGTAATTGCCAATGTATTTTTTATGCAATTTGTTGTTGGTTTTGTAACTTTTCTAGTGATCAAACCTTTGCTGAAATACATGAGGCCAGACATGTTCTCTACTACATCCCTGAAGCTTCAGAAAAATTCGTCTATCCTTTTTATATATATATAGGGGAGTGTAGCCATATTTGGACCGCCGCTTTAAATGGACCGTTGCCATTCTGCCGTTAATTATAGAAAGAGACGCCATTTACCAGTTAAAACCTACTCATCAGAATGACGTCGTTTATGATTAGAAGAAGCACCCGCCTACCACGTGCTGTTTTCATACAATTTAAAAAAACATAAAGTTAGTTTTTTTGATATAATTTTTTCATACTAAAAGTAAGTGAATACATTAAAACTAAGGTAAGTTGTTATGTTTTCATATACATATCTAAATTCATCTGTTTATTGCGCATATATTTCCCGCGGATTTGTTTGATTTCGTTTTTGTTCACAGTCCTGAGATTATCTCTTTTAAAAAATGACGCAGTTGCCTTGATTGGGCCAATTTAAGTTGCTTAAATGGGTCCAGATATAATATCATATATTTGAAAACTAAGTATTGAATTTCGAGGGTGGTGCGCTTTGTACACTATTTTTTTTTTTTTTTTTTTTTTTTTTTTTTTTTTTTTTAATGGATTAGTACCTGCATGCAAGTTTTCGAAGATTTTATATTTGTATATCTGGATCAATTTCTTTATGCATTTTAGACCTATACAAACATAAAAATATTTTTACATGTTTATGCAATAAATTTTGCTTGCAATTTCTTTTATCTTGTATGTATTAGTGTTTATTTCCTTTGAATTCTTTATTCATACGGAGTATTTGATTTACAGAGTTGAATTCAAGCATTTTCTCTTGGAGGATATTTGCGGTTCCGTTAGGGGGTAGGTAGACTTTTTATAGTTCTGAAGGGTGGACTTACACTTTTTTGCCATTAAAATGCATAAAATCTCAAGCCTTCCGGGTTGGAGCGGTTATTTCAAGGCTCCGGTGGAGGGTACCCCTGAATTCAACACTGTTTGAATATATAATGTTTCAACTGATTAACAGTAGCGTATTTTTTTTTCAATAGAGCAGATTTTTTAAACACTTTTTAAACATGATGTTGAAAATTTGGAAAACGACACAGACAAACTGTTTGGAAGAAAAACACCTGTGACAGCAAAAGCTGTTAAAGATATAGGAAACGAAAAGGAGAGAGTAAATTGTGAAGAAATTGACCTGCAAGAAGGCTGCAGTTACACATACCCCCCCCCCCCCCCCCCGAAATTAAAAAAAATCATCCGAAATGTTATCTTCTTTGTTAAATTCAGTTAAACCAAAATACAGAGGGGGGCCAAAAAACAGTTGTGTTAACATATTCGTCATACAGTGTAAATCTTGAAATGAAAAAACAAAACAAACAAAAAAAAACGACAAATTGGAAACTCTCGTAGCACAAAAACAATTGGAACATCAAATTTTAAAATATAGGCGTAATGCAATTGGAATGAAAAAGGTGGAACGGAAGAACTACAAACATAATGTAAAGAAAACTTCAGTTGTAAAAAAATGTCCAATAATTCATAATCTAAAAAGAAAAATCTAGACAATGATGATTGGTTTTGCCTAATTTGTAAGAAAAATAAAATAGCTGAAATTATTCAGTGTTCAGATTGCCATATACGGTTCCATGTTGAGTGCGCTGGAAAACAAAAACAATAAACAAAATTCATGTATAAGCTTTGCATCACTCCTTGCATGATATTCAAGTAACTGACAATTAGTTCCATAATTTCTATTCTGAATTACAGATAATATTGATTTATATTTTGAATACATTTTGATTTAAAACAATTACTCTTATTTTCAGATATTCGATTTCATTATACACTGTTAAAACTGTAGCTTTCGTTGCATAGTCACTCCACCGCTTTTATAGAAAACTATTACTTGACGATATTACGCAGCATTCTCATTGGTCAGAATAGAGATATTCTACAAAAGCAGCAGTGGAGTGACTATGCAGCAAAAGTTGAAGAATTTTAACAGTGATTTCATTGCTGTTATTTTGTCTGATTGTTTCATTAATCGCAAACTTTGATTTTAATAAAATTGTTTATATTCTCTAGTCATTAAGGTAAACCAATATTGATTGGTTCAATTTAGGAGACCGGGGGTCCAACTTAGGCGACCAGTTGCTGAATTTGGACCACTTTTGACAAATTTTTCAAATTAAAATAAAATTTCAAAATTTTAAGTAGAAATTGATCTAAAGATTTTTTCAGTTAGCAGATGAACAGATTGACACCGTGTGGTGATGTTTTACAGATATTGAAAAAGTTAAGTGAGTTACACCTGAAAATAAGCGAAGTGGTCCAAATTCGGCTACTCTCCCCTATTCGACAAAACGCCTAAAATTGAAAGTGTCCGGTGATTTTGCCCATATGGTGAATATATATGAATGACAAGTTTGAATACAAAATGATGGGTACTAGAATACAGATATTATTACAATTTTTATCTTCAATTTTATCGAACAGTTGAGTTTATCTCTGTGACTGTTAGATATAAAACAGGTTGTTAGATATAAATGTTGCTTACAAAATATGATTTTAAATGAGATATTACTAAGATAAGTTTTTTTATACAAGGAATATTTGCGTTGTATTTCAAATAGTTTTATTTTTAATTTTACTGAATTATCATAAAGCCATTTTCTTAGAACATAATTACTCGTTTTCAAGAGGCAAATAATTGTTTAATGCTTAATAGTCCAGGCAATAGGGAATTTTACCTAGCAAAATTAATGGTAGTACTGGAAATCGGCTTTCTAGATGTCTTTTGGGTCGCTGAATCCGAATTTGTAACTTCCCACTAAAATGTCCCCCGGCAACCTCCGTAAATTTTGGTAAACAACCCCAGCCCCCGCCCCCCCCCCCCAAAAAAAAAAAGGTTTTTATTAAAAAAATCAATTTTTTTATTGTTTTAGAGAAAAAGTATCTAGAAATTCAGAAAGTAGACAAAATTTCCAACAAATTAGATATATGACATTATGACTTAGGATGAAGGGGGAGGGGGGATCTGCCTCGGAACATGCGCGCGGTGCTGCATAAACTAAGTTGCGCAATTCCACTTAACCACTCACACGTTTACATTCGCTCTCCCATCTCTCCTCCGAACTTTCTCTATAAGGTTTACTTTAAGATTTTTGGGTCGCTGAATCCGAATTTTTAACTTTCCCCCCAAAATTCCCCCCGACCCCCCCCCCCCAAATAGTTGCTTTTAACTTAAATTTCTTATTGTTTTAGGGGAAAATCATTACGAAATTCAGAAACTAGACAAAATTTGCAACAAATAGGATATATGACATTATGAATTAGGATGAACGGGGATGGTGAGGGCTGCCTCTGAACATGCACTGCGGCGCTACGTGCACTAAATGATGAAGTCCAGGCAATAGGGGATTTTGTCTGACAAAATTAATTGTAGTACTGGAAATCGGTTTTCTGGATGTTTTTGGGGTCGCTGAATCCGAATTTGTAACTTCCACCAAAATTTCACCCGGCAACCCCCCAAAAAATTGATTTTTTGAAAAAATTCGGTTTTTGAGAAAAGCGCGCGGGGAATGTTCCGAGGCAGCCCTCTCTCTCCCCGTTTATCCTACGTTTAACGGGGATAAACGGGGATAACCGTTTATCCCCGGTTATCCCCGGGGATAAACGGTTCAAACCTTTTTGGACATTACCACGGATTTCCTTTAAAAAAAATTCCAGATGATATTAAAAAATATGCTGTGATAATATTTTTTTTAATTTAAATTTAAATTTTTTTTCTGTGATAAATAAACAGATTTAATATTTGACCTTCACTGTAGTGAGGAATTCTTTTAGAGTTATAGCAACTATGGCTGTTTCCTCTAATGAGCCATATTATACACATCACAATAACGACCCAACAATTTTTATTTCTTCCATTTACATTTACATTACTATCTACAAAACCGAGATACAGGGGATCCATATGAAAAACACAATTACATCCACGGTTTATCTGGGACTCGAACACGGTCCCTTAGCGTCAAAGCGACCTCCGCTACTGATCACGCCACCGGGTGGACAAAAACCCGGCATTATGCCGATGAAATTTATTAATGTTATATACAGATAGAAAATACATGCTTCTTCTTTGTACTAATTGAAAAATAAGCTTATCGAGTACTATTTAAGGGAGAATAAAGGTTGCGAATATTGACTGAAGTTTATTCTGGGATTAGAAAATCTGTAATTAATTTACATTATGACTTCTGTTTGCATTTATTTTTTTATGTTTTTAGAAATATATAATGTTTGTCAAATTGTAAAAAATAATAACAGACGTTTTAATATTTTGCGACAAAATTAATATCGCAAAACAAGTTTTGTCATGATTTTAAAGTCAGGTATTGAGTCGTTGCTTTTTTCTTTATACTATTTTTTACATGGTTTTCTCTATTACATCTAAAACAACAGCAACAACAACAATATATATATTAAAAAATTATAATGAAAAATTTTAAATCCATGAAAAATTGATCATACTTTTTGTTAGACCTTGAAACAAAAATATTTTGTTTTTCAAGTGTAGTTTATTTCCTTTATTCTATCTATTACCTTATATCTATTTCCTTTAAAAGAAGAAACATAAATATATATTTTTAATTGCATGAATTTTTGCATTGCTAATGAGTATGCTGGGACTCGAACACGTGTCATTTGCATAGAGCACCGATGTTCTACAAACTGAAATATTTTGTGGCTAATGAAAATACTCCTTGTGCTGCAGATACCGACTCGCCAACATATAAGAGTCCGGGGTGTCAGGTTTGGTGTCGTCCTATTAGTTCAGTTCATAGAGCATCAGTGCGCTATGACAATCACCCGCAATGCAAAAATTCATGAATTAAAAAAAAATCAATATTTTGGGCGTATTTCATAACTGCAAAATTATATTTATGTATCATTTTACCGATGATGGAATTAATTTCGTCTATTGTTTGCTACAATATTACGGCTCATGAAGATTTTCCCGTCTTATTCTGTAGACGCAGCCTTGCCAAGATATAAGAGTGATTGTGCCCAACTGGGTATAGTCCAAGTACCTCAGATAGTAGAGCATTGGTGCGCTATGGCAGTTATCCGGGTTCGAGTCTCGGCTTGGACAGTTTTTTGCGCTGTTGTTTTTACGCTTAGTTAGCAATACAAAAATTCATGCAATTAAAATATTCAATATTTCGGGCGTATTTTGTTATTACAAAATTTTATCTATATACATACATTCGTTAACATCTTCAAAAGTTCAAAGATATTCGAGTTTAAAGTTTTTCCATTGCATGTATCGCTGGGGGGGGGGGATAAACGGCGCATATGGCCGTATTTTAGAGCATTTCCTATTGAGCCAACTTTACGACATTATTAAACGTTCCAACATTATAAAAATAGTAATTAAAAAATACATTTTTCGTCATTTTAAACAATTATTCTTCTCTTAGGTTGCTTGGTAGGATGTATCCACTTTCTGCCGAAACTTTTAATGGACCTTTAACCGATTACTTTTCATCTTTTGTTTGATATTAAAAAAATTACCCCATAATTGCCAAAAATCAAGAAAAATCAAGCGAATTATGCTTACTAAGAGAAAGCGTATTTTACCGAAATTTCATTTATAAAAATGTCTCACAAAATCTTCCATATTTAAAATAGATTTTAGTGATTTTTTTTAAATTATTATATACACTGACGGAAAAAAATCCCAACACCAAGAAAGACGTATTACATAAACGAAATTTGGTAGGCGTGTTTATACATCTGAAAGATGACATTGATTCAAATTTCGCGCTCTGAGCATAAGTGTGGCGCTAGTAGCGCCACTCAGAACTTGCAAGTCAGGTTTGCTTTAAATGCGCGCTGTAAAGTTTGTGGGCGTTATTTCTAAATGCCTTCTAAATGCCAAGTATTGAGTTAATGTTAGTCAAGAATGCCTTTGAGAAGACGAAGAAGTCATTATCAACAGCTCATCGAGTTTGAACGTGGTCAAGTAACAGGGCTACGAGAAGGTGGATTTTCTTTCCGTGATATTACAGAAAGACTTGGCCGGAATGTATCCACTCTGCATGATTGTTTGGAGCAGTTGCCAAGGTATGGTACTGCCTCAAAAAGACCGGGTTCAGGGCGGCCACGTGACATTGCTGAGAGGGAAGACCGCCGTATTCAGCGTAAGGCTGTTCCGCATCGTACTGAATCTTCGGCAGAAATTCGAGCTGCAGTTGGTACAACAGTAAGTAAGTAAGTAAGCACCCACCCTGGGAACCCGCTTTTGGCTTATGGTTAGGTGTAACCCCCAAGCCCAGGGCAGGGAAAAGTTTTACTACCTGCGAAACTCCTTGAATTATTATTATTATTTTTTTTTTTTTTTTTTACAGTTTAGGAGAAATAACAATGTTAGATATATGACAATTATTGACAGTGTTTGCAATAAATATTTACAGATGACCCCTATAATTACATTTGAGAGAAATATTCATTATTATAACATATAAATATGCATAGTTTTTAGAGTTTGATATTATACTTTTTTTTTTTTTTTTTAAACACAATTACCTACATATTTGCAAAACTTTTATATTATTTTCAGGATTCACACATAATTTAAATCATAACATCAATTTAAACCATGTACAGATGTGATATTTGCAACACTTAAAGCTATTTTCAAGATATATGATGCAAAATTATTTTTAACTCTATACTAAAAATAAGTATTAAGGTACAAGATTCGAACAATAATTAATATTATGCACTATTATGAAAGTATAAGTAATTGTAGATAATAATTACCTACAAATTTACAGTACAATGATACTGTGTTTGAGATATTATGTAAGATACATGATGCAAAAATTATTTTTAAATCTACGCTGAAAATTTAGTATTAAGGTACAATATGCGAACAATAATTAATATTATGCACTATTACAAATTCTTTTGAGTTATTTAATATTTGACAATATGGCCATATGGTCCTACTGAACACATCTTCTATTTGCCAAGTGTGATTGATAAACCGGACACGCAGTGGAATCCGCTGAATGTTTCCTATAATTAGGTAAGTGGAAACAATTTGTGCATCTATATTGCGAGGGAACTCCCGCAAAAGGGCACTCCGAAGTGCAGTGACCTCTCGAACATTTGGCGCAAATTGGCTGTCTCCTGCAGTAAGATGTCTGATGTCCATACAGCTGGCAATTGCCGCATCTAATTATTGGGCGAAAAGAACGAATATAGCACTTGTTGAGACCCACCTGTATAAATTTTTTTTCTAATAGTTCTTGTGATGCTTTTGTTTCTAATTGCAATATGATGTGATGTAGTGTAGAATTATCCCTCTTTAGAATTTTCAATAAGGTGATGTTTTTATCAGATAAATTTTCTTCAAGATATGATATTATTTCATTTGTAGGTACTGAGGATGGAATACCGGTGATTATTACTCTTTTGTAATTAGTCAACTTATATGTGATTTCTGTTAACTTTGTAATGTCAGGAGTGTTTTCTATCATTTTTAACAAATGTTCTGTATTGTCATCTGTATTAGATTGTATAATTATTGTATCTGGATTTCTGGCATTTCTGCAGTATATTATTGGAACTTCCTTCACTTTATTAAAGTGTTCGTTAAGTAATGCTTTGAGTTTTGGAATCCTTATGTGTTTAGCGGTTGTTCTAATTAATATTGCAGAATTAGAGTTCGGCAAAGCAGGGGGAACGCCCGTTTTTGTGCCATCACCGCATTTCACTCCTTGACAGCCCCCACTAGAGTACTCCAGGTTTCGCGTCACCAACTCCTCAATTTTCTGTAGTCTGTTGGATAATTGAATGAACCCTCCTTCACCATTTTTTTCTATTCTCTCATTTTCGTTATTTGCCATTATTGTTTGAGTTGCTATTGTTTTTAACTTAACTTCTGTTTGTATGATTTTTTCTCTAGTTTGTGATTTTAATTGCTTCTGTTGTCGTTTTAATTTATTAATTTCTTCTTGAAGGGTTACAATATTTGCATTAATCTGTTCTTTATTTTGTTCTTCCTTGACCAAAGAGTCTTTTAATTGTTTATTTTCTTGTTTCAATTCTTCCAATTTATTTTCAATCTTTACTTCTGCATTTGATCTTTTTTCCATTATTGTTTGAGTTGTTGTTGTTTTTAATTTATTTACTGTTTGTGAAAATTTGTCTATAGTTTTTTTCTTAAGTTGCCTCTGTTGACTTTTTATTTTATCTATTTCTTCTTTAAAACTTTCTTTTATTTGTTCTTTACTATGTTCTACCTCAGTTAAGGAGATTTTTAATTGTTTATTCTCTTGCTTCAGTTCTTCCAAATATTTCTCAAGTTTAATTTCCACTTTTGTACTTTCTTTGAGCTTTAATGACAATTCATCATTCTGTGTTTGCAGGATATCCAATTTATGTCGTAATTTTTTCATCTTTTCAGGAGAATCCTTATTTATTTCGTTGGAGTGTTGTATAAGAAGTTTCTCATCTCTTCTTGCTTTAGAAAAGATTGTTTCGAGATATTTTTTAGCTTCTTCTGAGCTACTATTAGATCTGTTATTTAATAGTATATTGTACTCCTGAATGAGCTGTTGGATGGATAGTGACTCTAGCTGGTTTATGGATGGTGGTATTTTTAATGGAAGTGTTGATCCACCTAATGCATTTTGTATAATTTTTTCTTTGTTTTTTAATCGAGCCTCATTAATTTCTTCTGCTAGTGATATTGCAGTTTCCAAATTAGACTGCTTTCTTTGTTGGGTATTCTTGGTACTGATAGTTTTTGATTTTAGTTTTTCTGGTTGTGGTATGGGATCATTCTCTTCCTTTAGTAGGATCAGAAGCTGCAGATGATTGAAGAACGGACAACTAGTCACATATGGTCTTCTGTTTTCTTTATGATTTAGTTCTATAATTCTGTTTCTTATGCTAATTATTTATTCACTTTTCATTTCCCGATGCAGGTTTATTAGTTCAGTATTATTTGCTTGATAATATGGTATTTTGTTGTATTCTTTATAATGTATTGCTCTGATGTGTTGTAACTCAAATTCCAAAAATAGTGCATTTTTTCTTAATTGGGCAGCTCTATCACCCTTTGCTGTCTTCATACGATATTTTTCTGGTTGATATATATTATTTACAACATTATAACTTTGTATGTTATATATGCCATAGTATGGGCTCTTTGAAAATTCTCCCTTCTCCACAGCCTTGATATGTTCTAATTGATTTGTTAATAGGACCTTAAATTCTTCATAACGTTGTGGATAAACCGCCTCGACCTTACTTATCAACTGTTGAACAACATGACTCGTAATTAGCGCTGGTTCTGTCGCCGGAATAACTCCAGATGATTGGACGTCAGCCAATTCATTATTAGATGCCTCTCTATTTATTGTACTTGTTTTCACTACTGTGTCCATATCCAATCTTGTCAAGTTGACTGTTGGATTGATTCCTTTTTGATTCATTATGTATCTTGACATTACTTTAAGTCCACTTTAACAAGACTGCTTATCAATACTTGGGATTATTTTAGTTAACTAATTTCAATTAGTAATTATGCAATACTTTAAGAGAGATATTATTAAGAATGATCGAAGATACTATTAAAATGATTTTAGATACTACGTTCTATCATCATATGCCAGCCAAGCAATTTAAAGATATAATACGTTTGAGTTATATTAAAAGTTGAAGATAAACACATAAATGGGGGGGTCCACTAGACCCGCACCACATATCTTTGAAAGAAAGGGATATAGATAGAAAAAAGCAAAAACCGGTGGTCGTGACCACCGAAAATGACTAAGATAAAAATTAAGAGCCTAATAAGGGGAAATTTTTGAATAATAAATGAAATATAAATAAAATAAAATAATTATAGTAAAAGTTTACTATATCAAAACAAAGAAAAGGGAAAAGTATGTGCATTTGCCCTCGTACCACAAAAACCATACACTCAAAAAGAGATATAAATCAATTGTACAATTCTCCCAATAACACCATACCCTGTCCAACTTTGTAATTCCGACATTCACAATCATAATTTTTTACAAGTAACAACAAATTTCAGTATGTGAAGATTATTACTGTGTTTGTGGTCAAAAATGGTCTCCTAATTTAATTCATCTGATATGATACAGGAATAATAGTGTGTTATGAATAATAAAATAATAAAATGAAATAGAGAACAAATTTACATATTTACACTCTCAATGTAGAACTGATGTAGACAATTACAACAACATTGCTGCAGCATGTATATTGCCTATCCAATCCCGATTTCCCACACTTGGACAAAATAAGGAACAGACATTGTAAGGGCTGACTGGGTGGACGAGAAAAATAAAAAGAATGTTAAATATTACACTAAAGTATGAAAGTTAACAGTACTCACCCGACGCTACTAGGGTCCTGCCGCACTTGCCTGAAAAGAAATATGGTACACAAAAGTATAGATGAATAATTATGATGTAAATGCGCCAAAAATCAGTGCAGGTACCAACCAATAAGTGCGAGAAGAAACCAAAAATTTAACCCAAGAAAGAAAAAAGATGCTATTGTTAAGGATAATGTGTGCTGAATGTAAAAATTTTAAGTGGGATCAAGAATAAGAGTAATACGAGATATCCCATTGAAAAAAAAGCAGGTGAATAACTCAAATAATAAAAAAGTTGTCAATGTTAGGCAAGGAATTACGAGCAAGGTCAAAAATTTAAGTGGGATCAAAACTGTCGGCAACCTCTAGCATATTCAAGAAATATTTTGATAATTGAAAAAGTTGATAATGTATGCTAAATGTAAAAATGTTAAGTGGGATCAAGAAAGTAATTAATAAGAGATATCCCAGTGAAAAAAAAAAAACAGGAGAATAACTCAAAAAATAAAAAAGTTGTCAATGTTAGGCGCGTTACGAGCCTAATAATATACGATAATACGAAATAATAATAATATACGAGCAAGGTAAAAAAAAATTAAGTGGGATCAAAACTGACGGCAACCTCCAGCATATTCAAGAAAAAACCAGAAAATTATCTTAATAATTGAAAAAGTTTCCATTGTTAAGGAAAATCCTTAACAACTGGGAAATAGTGTGAAATATGGAATGGGATTGGTTAGAAAGTCAAAAATGACTAAAAAATAGAAAAATCCAAGTCTCTAGCTCAAATAGCAAAAAAGTAGCCAATGTTATAGTTAAGGGAGGGGGACAAAAAGTGGAGCAGAAGATGGTGACAAAAGTTAGGATAAAAGAAGAAATGAAAATGTGACAGTAAATGTGACAAAGTCTAAGATAAAAGCAATAGAAAAGTAGCGCCCCAAAAAACCCGTCCCCTACAGGCCCCTAATTGAGCTAGAGCTAGACGAAATAGTAGAAAAGACGGGGGGGGGGGGGAGATCACTTAGGTGGTTTGCAGTTGAATTTGGCGCAGCGAAAAACCTCTACGACCAGTATTTTTGAGATATTTAGCATTTTGTGCTAAAATTCTAATGGAGAAAACACCCATTAGAAACAAAATGGCAGTTTTAAGTGTTAAGATGGCAAACCTAGTATTTAATTTTATATCTAAAAGTTGAAGATAACTACCCTAAACATGTTGCCATCGAAAAAATTTGTAGAGTATAACATTTAGTAATTTCTTTTCTTTTTTTTTTTTATGAATTTTTTATGTAATAGCTTTATAGCAATGTGATCTTTAGTAAGAAACAAAATGGAGAATAATCTTTAACATCCCACATTTGTGAGATCTTCATAAGTTTTACCATGAGTGTACCTCTTAAGACTCTAAAAGACTATAACCAACACTCAAAAACAAGTCTTAGATAAAACCGGTGTACTCTTCATTAGTTTAAGTTTTACCATTACCTTTCCCATAAGGAAAATACGTGGCCAAAAATGGCAATTAAAAGGTCCGTAAAGGGCTAAGTGGATATATCTAGAAACGCGGCACGACCCCAGAAGCCCAGCTAAACCCTAACAAATCCATTAAAAACCCTCATAGAGAAAACCGGTATCGTTTTAACAAGTATAACTTTGATGAAAATTTCAAAAACATTGGCTGTCGGATAACTTGACTCTTATTTACAATAATCCGGCATATCACCGTGTATTAAGCTGGTATGACATCAAAATTGGTAACTCAATTTTAAAGGCAGCCCATTCATATTATCAATTATTTTAAGACATTATTATTATTTTGCCCTTAATGAACACAGATTGTGTGTGAGCAACCAGTGTCCACCCAATCGCTTCATTTTAGAAAATACCAATTTTAAAATTGAAATTAAAAATACTTAGAGAAATAAATTTTTAAAACAAATGGTACCGCTGAATAGCTGAAAGATTCAGCTATCAGAATATGTAAATAGTTAAAAGATCGAAGCATAAATAATAGTTAAAAATTTAAGTTCAAAAAGTAAACAACCTAATACAATCCTATGGGAAATCGGGAAAAAACTCCAATAATTTGACACTTTTTTTAAAAATCAATTAAAAATTATTATATCACCCCAGAGAAACATGGGTGATGGCGGAGAAAAGCTAAAAGTTCGAATTATCGAGATCCGGTGTTAGTTTTTCAAAAAAGCTTGGAAAACGTGAAAATATAGCTATGTTAAAATATAAGAATATGTCTCCAAAATCCCATGTTTCTCTATAGGAATGAGGGTTACTGCAAATTCTCAAAAAACCCCAAAAAGAACACTTTTTAAAAAGATCATTTAACATAGTAAATCTTAATATTTTGCAACATAACAGGTATCATTTTAAAGCTTATACTCTTATCTAAGAGCAAAATACAATATATTTTCATTTTAAACATTTTTAGGTAGTTTTTAAGACAATAGAATTCCATTGTTTATCCCATGTTAAGTCTATGGGAAAAATGTTCAAAAATTGCAGTTTTTGATGTAATGTATAAAGGGTTAAATCTAAACGATAACTTTGATCCAATGGTACTAAAATGATCTACGTGCTTTAATTAAGGTGAATGAAACATTAGTTATTAGTTTTCTGATAGATTTAGTTAATTTTGAAGGATCTGAAAAATGTCATTTTTTGAAAATGGCTCCAAAATTTAAAAAGTAATTTAAAGAAGTTATGTTAAAATTAATAGATAAAAATGACTTAGAGATACAAGATAGGACTTAAAAGAAAGCTTAGGAGTTAGTGAAGGTCAAATGAGCCATTAAAAACATTATAGGTAACTTAACATGGTCAAAATTGCAATGGAATCCCATTGTTTTCCCTATGTTATCTCTAAGGGAGAAAAACATGAAAACATCACTTTTTAAAATGGATATTCAAGGGTTAAAACTTGGTGAAAACTTAATGAAAATGGTACCAAATTAATTTACAGAGTTTAATTAACACAAAATGAGCCATTGTTTTGAGTTATCAATTAGTTATATGTATCTTATAAGCATATTTAAAACACCTTAATTTAAAAATGGCTCAAAGTAAACAAAAAGTGCATGGTCTTTAATGGGTTAATTTTGTATGAAAAACTACATACTAGAAGACATAATAGATATCAAAATGATCACAAAAGTATATAAAATCTAAATTTATCAAGTTTCATAAATTTTGAGATAGTTAAGGGGGCACGAGAAGCAATTGAATAGGTGGCAAAACCTGGTTCAAGGAGAAATCGAAAGTAAAGAAGAAGAAAGTTTAACTACATATTTCTCCTAAACTCCTATACATAACTGCACATACTATATATAATTTTAATCAGCATTAAAAGAGGAAGAGAAAGACATATGGCACGAGGCTCTAGCTTACCCCATTCCTGAGAAATTTATGTTTTCATCCGGAGCAAAAACGACAGCATGCCACTATGATTGTTACGTGACGCGCGCTCCTACAACAGTGACACAACGAGCTGTTAGAAATCGGTTACCTGAAGCACAGCTCCGAGTTAGGCGCCCTGTAGCGTGTATTCCACTGACTCTAAGCCATTGCCGTTTCCGACGCGATTCCTGTCAAGCCAGAGCTCATTGAAGGACGAATTGGAGATCTATTGTGTTTGTTTTTCATCAGAAAACACACCAGCTCCGTCCTCCAATGAGCTCTGGCTTGACACCAATGGCAAACGGCAATGGCTTGGAGTAGTCAGAGGAATGCACGCTACAGGTCCACTGGATCGGAACTGTGCTTGAAGTAACCGATTTCTAACAGTTTGTCGTGTCACTGTGGTACCAACTGCAGCTCGAATTTCTGCCGCAGACTCAGTACTGTGCGCCACAGCCGTACGCCGAATGCGGCGGTCTTCCCTCTCAGTAGTGCCTCGAGACCGCCCGGAACCTGGTCTTCTTGAGGTAGTACCATCCCTTGCTCCCAACAATCATGCACAGTTGATACATTCCCAACAAGTCTTTATGCAATATCGCGGAAAGAAAATTCTCCTTCTCGTAGTCCTATTATGCGACCTCGTTGCATCTCGGTGAGCTGTTTATGAGCTGTCTTCTTCGTCTTCTTAAGAGCATTCTTGGCTAACATCTACTAAATACGTCACATTTCAAAGATAAATAACGCTCACGAACTTTACAGCACACATTTAAAGCAAATTTGATTTGCAAGTCCTGAGTG
Organism: Maratus speciosus; assembly: GCA_963932465.1. Lineage (NCBI taxonomy): Eukaryota > Metazoa > Arthropoda > Arachnida > Araneae > Salticidae > Maratus > Maratus speciosus. Next base: position 115,042,125 of record OZ010796.1, on the reverse strand, counting down.
GCACTGCTAGCGCCACACTTATCCGCGAAGCGCGAAATTCTAATCGATGTCATCTTTCAGATGTATAAACACGCCTGCCAATTTTCGTTTATCTAATTCAAGTCTTTCTTGGTGTTGGGATTTTTTTTTCCGTCTGTGTAGATAGTGATCCTAATAGTAAATTATAAGATAATACTACTTTTAAACAGCTTTATAAATAGAGCTTTAGTTAACCTTTACATCTTTAGCATTTTTTATAATGTTGTATTCAAAACGTATATTGTACTACATTATATAGATGCCCAACTTATTTGTATTGGCCCTTTAATATTCTTTGGGATAATAGTTTTTCATCTTACGTTACTTTTCCAGCATTGTCCTCTATACGTTTATAAAGCCTTTTTGTTCCCTTTGTGAACATTTTTTAAAATCCCAGCATTATGTTCACTCTTTCATTCCGCTGGAAACTGGTAAAGTCTCAGCCATACTTAACCTTTTTTTCCGCGCGGGTCGCAAACATAAGTTTGTTCCGTTAGATGCGCCGCAATACCCTTTAGTTTAAAATGCAGTTAAAATAGAAACATAACAAAAGTAGCGTAACAAAGCAGTATAATAAACTTAATATAATTAGCATCAAATATTTAATAAATCCAACTTTTGCTCCATGTAAATCCTTTACATCTTTTTAAAATGTGAAAATACATCTATAAAAAATTATTAGTGTAAAATAATGTTTAATTAGTGGTGAAGATTACAAAATATATAAATCTCTGTAACGCTAATAAGAATGTGTAAGAACTTTACACTAAGCAAATGACGTATATTTTAATTATAAATAACTACGCAGATTTAGTCTTTCCATTAGAATATATAAAACAGGGATGAGAGCTCTCCGACCCAAATAGTTGATTTTCACCATAATTAATTAAAACAAAGAATACTATTAAAATTTTGTGGTAGCAACCGGTCATTTGGATCGGAGTGCTCTCATCCCTGATAAAACAATGATGAGTTTCTTAAATACCTTTCATGTATTTCGCCAATTTTATAAATATGCATTAATGATTAAGTGTCCTTGGCGACAGATAAAAGATCGACGGTTGTATGCGGCACGCGGGCCGCAGGATGAGTATTGCTGGCCTAGTCATTGGAACATAAACAACGCCATGTTTTCTGTCTCTGGAATAGATCGTTGCCTTCTTTCTACACAGTGCTACAATTCATGTTTACGTATTAACTGAAAGCTGTATAGCCACTGCAAGAGCAGAGACTTCTTATTGCTTTTCTAGTGAAAGGACATTTTTTGCGCTTGAAGAAAACAGATTGTTTCTTCCGAAACGTATTGTGTTAGCTTAATCTTTACTGACATATTTAAGAAGCATCTTTCCTTGGAATTATGTGAGAAAACTTAATTTCTCATTTCTTTACGTACTGAAGCTGTTCTTAATACTGTCTATTAAATACAAACTTTAAAAAAACATAAAGGTTTAAGCACATTCAGTTGAAACTTTTTTCGACGTATGAAAATGGAATGTGGTTTCTGTGTCTTTTCAGGCGTCCAGTTATATTGCATAGAAACAGTGTAATTTTGTTTGCGGGTTTTATCCAGAGTTTTGGGAAATTTCACTACTGGGCGACATCTTTAAGGGAGGAATTTCCACACTATTCTAGATCCTCTAATTGACACGGTTTTTGAGATGCGTTTGGAAAACTTCAGTGTCTGAGAACATAAAATGAACCTTTTACATTTTCTTTCTTTATATGTTTTCCATTTTTTCTTGTATTTTTCTGCATTCAAGTTGTAATGTTTTGACACATTTAATATTTTATTCTAAATTCCTAAATAATAATTTTATTCCTCCAATAAATTTCGACTCGCTTACACATTTTCTTACAAGTGATCAAAACACAAGCAACGGTAAGCAATAAGGTAATAATGAAAGTACATTTTGTTTTCCATAGAAAAAATATACAAAGCAAATTAAAGTTCTCTAATGTATGGGTTTGCAATCTTTTTTGAAACAAAAATGGGAAACAAGAAACATGTAGAGACAAATAATTCTCCAGTTACACATTTCGAGCGGACAGCATAAATACAGTGCTTTCAGAAAAATGGGTTTAAGGTTTATTTTCTCTTCTATATTTTAAGTATTCTGGTTGTCTATTAGAAATGCTCTGCAAAGAAAGACCATGATGGATTATTTATATTTTCAACCTACTTGATCGACAGTTTCGAAAATACTTCGAAATGGAAAATGTAATATTAACAGAAAATCTCTAAAGTTTGCAGACAGTTGCTTTAGAAATTAATCTTAATTTAAAAAATAAAATATAAATTTAGTACAAACCATTTACTTATTTTCTCAATCTTTCTATTAGTGACTTTCCTTTTCGCTTTAATTTGACCAATTATATCAGAAATACATTTGAACATGCTTTTGAAATCCTTTTCGTTCTACAAATTATAACATAAAAAAATAACTTTTAAGTTTGGAAAATATATAATACTTTACTTCCATACAGTTTAATGCTATTGAGAATTACATTTAAAAAAAATATTTTTAATGTATATTAAATAACTGATTTTGTATAAGTAATTTTTATGTCAGTTACCATCGCAATTATATTTTCAGAATCATAAGAATTCAGTTATAATAATTCAAATAATAAGGTATTATAACCCATATAAAGATACTATAATAATAATTAATGGATGACAAGGTTTTAGACTCTTTAATGCTATTCGAGAAAAAGTAAATGTTTTCATTAAAGTGACATATTTTATTAATGAATATACTTTTTAAGCTTCTTTTAACAAAATGTTAAATATTTTTTTCGATCAGAGTATATTATAAAAATATCGCGGCTGAACAAATTAAGTCATGATCATTTCGGGATGACTTTAAAGATTGTCAGTTTTAGTCAATTAAATGGAAAAGGGAAGAAAAATCAGTTTATTTTTTTAATTGAATGTTTTCAAATATAAATTTCGTAATTTATTTAAAAGAAACTCTCTGGGCTTACATTTGCGATCCAACACATATCATGTCAGCATCCATTAAGCAAAATCAGTTTAATAAAAAGATTCTAAACCACTTATTATTTCACAAATCATGTTTTATCAAAGCTACTTTTAATCATTTTTAATTTAGAAAAGTTCTGTCATCTTTAATAACTCAAATTATGTAATGTTAGAATAATTTCCAAAGATATTAGAGCTTCTGTAAAAGTTCATTAGAGATATAATTAAAAATTCGCTTAATAAAGCAAATACTAAGGTAAGTAATAATTCAAGTCAAAAATGTTAGTTCATTATCAGGGCTGCCACAGCCGACTGCTTCTTACTATTCTCTCTGCCACTATTTCCAATTATAAATGATTTTCCCGGTATCAAATTTTTCTTCAAAGCCGAGTATTTTTCCGAACGAATTACATTCTTTTGTATTATACATCTTCATTTGTTTTAAATTCTTCAACGCGCACAAAAATTCAATCCATCTTACTTATTCATATATGTTTTTCATTGAAAAAGTTGCTGTTTAAATTTATGTTTAATTTTTTTTGCGTTAAGTTGTTCATTGATACCTGAATTATTATCAAAATGTTTCTTCTTCAAAAATAAAATTGTCTGCCAAAACTGACTCAAGAAGAACAGAATTTTCGGCTTGTGATTGGTAGTTTCTGGGAACCCTTGAGTAATGGTAGAGTTGGTCACAAGCCTGCGATGGTTGTGTTGTTTAACTTTTAATAACAGATTTTTATGTCTTTTTTAGCCCTGAATCCGGAAATGACCTTCATTTTTAACCATCACGTCAGGATGTTTTGCAAATCGTATATTTCAATGGCAAAAAGTCAAAAAATAAAGAACATCTGATACTGAAAGATGCTGGAAATGGTTGTATTCCTTAGCTTTTGATAACTGATTTTTATATATTTTTTATTGCTAAATTCGAAAATGACCTTTATTTTTAACCGTCAAGTCAGGATTTTTTGCAAATCGTAAAAGTTAAAGTAAAAAAATAGCAAAATTTTGATACTATAAAATAGATGTGAAGGTTGTGTTTTTTAAATCTTGATAATTGATTTTTATGTACCTTTTAGCACTAAATCTGAAAATAACCTTCATTTTTAACCATCACGTCAGAATGTTTCGCAAATCGTAAATTTCAAAGGTAAAAATTTTGCAAAAAAATCCTGACGTGATCGCAAAAAATGAAGGCCATTTTTGGATTCAGCGCTACAAATTACGTAAGAATCAATTATCGAAAGCTAAGCAATATGACACAACCCAAATTTTGCAGTCTTGTGTAACGATAGGATTAGTAAATGATTGAGAAATCGAGTACAGAGGTCCCTCTAATTTGGAACCTATCCGAGCACGTAACGTCTAGACCACTGTTGGGCGTTGTTGGCAAACGATACGGCAAGGTGAACAGTTCTTACTGTAGGTCAACGCGTGACTACAATTAGCCAATGTCACCAACCAGTTTGTGCTACTAATGAATCTATAGAGGGTGTTTACACAGATTGGGAATGATTTTGATGTTACATTAAAAAAACAATGAGAAACAACAGGGGAAACAACTTGGCAACATGTAAAATTGCCAATAATTGAAATAATTGAAATATTGGCTGCTATGAAAAAATATCGTCAGCTACTGAAATGGCATTCGAAAGAAGCGAGTGGCTTGAGGGTTATATATTTGCTCTTGCCAAACAGAATTATTATGAAAATTTCGATGAAAATCAGTTAGCAGATGATACGTGGAAAAAATTGTCACAATAGATGAAGGTTGGATTAATCTAAATAACTGTAATGAAAAATGATCCATTTAATACCGGAAAAAAGGGCCAATAAGACTTACACATTTGGCTCAAACACTGCAAAGAAAGCTTCTCTAAAGGATTTATGAGTGGCCGAGAGGTTCTGCTCTTGAAACTGGTAGACGGGAGATGCTGGGTTCGAACCCAATCGCGCCCGTCGGCCTAATCATTCGAAGTTTGCGTGGTTTTCTTCGGACCGTGGATTTTCCATGCGTAAATACGAATTAGGTTCCCTTAGAAAGACCCCCACGGAGGGCACTTACATACTGGGCCTATATCCCTCGTGTAGATAATTGGCCGTCAAAAATCAACCCAAAGTCAACCCTAAAGGATTTATGGTGATTGATGGGGTCTCTTACAATGGAAAATTAAAGATCATAAAAGTTGAAAACAATGTCAAAATTAATTCTACTTTTTATCAAAAGAATGTTCTAATTCCAGTTTTTAAAGAAGAAATTCCAAAACTTTTTCTTACGGACGTTCAAAGTGTTTTCCACCAGGATAAAGTGAGCAGCCATACATCCAAAAGTACAGTCGCATTTCTCGAAAAATTGACAAGAGAAACTGAAGTCAAGTGTATACCGTTTAATCATATTCCAACCAAGTCCCCAGATGTTTCACCAATGGATTACTGTGCCCTTAGACTATTAAAACAAGCTCTTGCGTAACGCAGACGAACTACATTGAGTGGACTCTGGAAATGGGTGGTGATGTAATGGAACGAAATTCCCCTTCCAGTTTTACAAAAATTCCTACTGTCTTGGAAATACCGCTGCAATAAGATAGTCCACGAGAAGGGCTAACAGATAGAACAATAGAACATATTAAAAAATATTTGCTTAATTTATGTACTTAAATTTTTATTATCAAAATTATTCCTAATATGTGTAAAAACCCTCTGTGCTCTTCCATTAGCTTTAGAAAAACATTTCTTAAACGAAACTTCATCATTATATGTAACAAGGAATTTTGTATCTTTTTCAATACATTTCATGTTCTTGTTCATATGCATATGGGAACGTCTATTCGTTACTCTTGTGATAATTACAGCAAATTTTCATATATAATTTCAATTATTTTATTACAAAATATAATTAAGATAAAAATTGATATAACCAGCTATATACCACTGTGTTCCACACACAAACATATATCTAATTTGTAACAAAAAAAATTACTTATGTATATATTAAATGACTCTTGTGACACTCTGGTCACAAGAGTAACAAAATTTTGATTGATTATATAGATAAGGGAAATGCTTTTGTTACAAATTAGATATATATTCAATGAGTGGAACACAATAGTATTTTACTGGTTATATCACTTTTTATCTTAATTATATTTTATAGTAAAATAATTTCAAGTATTTGTAAAAAACCGCACGAATGGTCACACGAGTAACAGTGGACGTTCCCATATCTTTTATACAACAGTTCACATTGTGCTATTTTTTCAGTTAATATTTACTAACTCTACTTTAATAAAATCAAAATTGTTTAGGTTGTATGAGGTTCACTCAGCAATTAGTCGAGTAAATGTAATCCCATTAAAGCAGATTAAATACTTTTCGACTTATATTATTATCATTAATTTTCCTCGATATTAAAAGTCTCAGCTAATTTACGATATATTTCGTTCCTTGTTATCACTTAAAAAAATAAGATATTATTTACATGTACAGTAGAAAATATTCCGATAAGAAATCATGTCAAAAGCGAAAAGACAAAAAAAAGAAAAGAAAAAGGTATTTTACTTTATAAACAAAAACAAATAAATAAATCTATTTTCATTAATTTTTCCCCTGCAACAAGAGCGAATAAATGCAAAGAATAGAACATATATCGGAAGGAAGAAAAATGTTTGGTTGGTCTTATTATCCGACTGCCAAGAAGGGTACGCGTATCTGGATTTCTTTATACCCTCGAAACATCCCAACGGCTGGATGGATTTTAATGAATGTGGTCTCTATCGATTCGTCTTAACCGTCCAATGGTTATAGGCTAGGTTTTGTTTTTATAAATTCAAAATGGAGTCCGTAAAATACAAAATGGCGGTAGAGACGAAAAAAACTTTTTACGCACCCTATTGAGTTGCATGTCATTGGATAGGTTTTTCAAAATAAAGACGATGTTTCATTGACTATTTTACAGTCAGAAGTTCCGTTTAAATATTACACAACCTGCAAGTTGCGTAGGTAGGATCTCGAGCTTTACTGCAACTCTAACTATCATAAACATCTATAGGCCTCATCAAAACAGTGTTTATAGATAGGAACTTAACAATGGAACACAACTTAAAAGTCATCAAAACAAGTAAATAAAAAAATAGGTAAGTAATATAAAAAATACTTTCACATTGATGATAAATAATTAATTAGTTCGCTTTTTACGCAGTCGGGTTTTTTGATTTTTTAATTTTAATTTTTACTTGTTGTACAGTACTTTTTTTGCCTCATATTTTTATTCTATCATCATAGCCTCTATCACAAAAGTTTTAATAAAAAAAATCTTATAAGCAAACAGTTTATTATTTCGGCCGGCATTTTTACACAGTTTTTGTGGTTACGTGACTGCTCGTCTGCATTAATGTAATTTAAAAATTTTCTTTGATACTTACAAAACCATGACTAAGGCTATCCGTTATAGATGTGATGATTTGATATTAACACATACAATTTTCGACTCATATGACATTTACTGTTTATGATGAAGAAGTATTTCTTTGCAATTTCAACTATGCCTATAAATTAAATGTTAGTTGCATGAAATTTTAAAGTACACTGGTTACCAAAATTAAAGGATAATGTCAGAAATAAAAAGTAATTGATATTTAATGAAAAATTATTAATAGAAATTTGTACTAAGCATTAGTTAACATAAATTACAATGTTTGGCAGTTGATTATTCTCAGTTTATTGAAATTAAAACCAAATTAATTGAAATTTTAAAATGATGGAAAATTTAGTGATGTTTTTCTTTAATATGGTGTATGGTCACCTCGGACAGATATCCATATCTGGCATATTGATTTCATAGACTTTGCCAAAGTGTTGATCAATTATAGTGGAATGACACGTCACTCTTCTAAAAGTGCACATTTCAGCTCCTGGAGAGTCTGGGGAGTAATTTTGAAGGCATCCCACACATTCGCAATCGGGTTGAAATCGGGTAAATAAGGTGGCTAATCTTTTCAGGTGATATCTTCTGTTTGCCAGTATTCTGACGCCACATATGCTCGGTGTGACCGAGCATTATCATCCAATAGCAAAAACTCTGGGCCAGCAGCACCCCTAAACAGTTAACTTGGGGTTCCAGTACCTCCTATACATATATACGATACAGAAAATCCTTGAAAGATATGCAGCTCGGTGCGGCAATTTGTCAGGATCCCCCCCCCCCCCACCCCATTAAATCGCGGTCTAGGAAACGGGATATTTCGCGGACAAGGGAAGGCAAGTTGCGTGATACTTCCTCTCTCCAGATCAAAACATTTCTAGAATCAGTGTTCAAGCTATAACTGGACTTCTTCGCCCCATTGAACATGACGACGACAACAATTTAAACGGGCCCCCATGGAAAATGGAGCGAGTGCGACAAAAACTATCGTTTTTTTCGCGTACAGTCCACGCACGTTAAGCCTTCGCGAGGTAGTAGAAATGCTAATTCAAGTTCCCGTGGCGGCCTGAATGTCTGAAACCAAATTTCTTGCAGTCTCTTCGCGGTTTCGTGCCGACAATGACAGAAAACGGTCTTCGTATGCAGCTGTTGCTCTTGGTCGCCCTTGACCAGGCTGTCTATCAACGGATCCAGAGCTTAAAAAGCGGTTCCAAGCTCTTGGCATGACACTTTGAGGGATATTCCAATTTTGTGCGACGTTCATATGTGTTTGACCTCCCTCGATTCTACCAGTTATTCGCCACGTGTGATCTTCGTATAAATGATGCCTTTGAGGCATAACTAATGAATACGAATGTCACCACAGTGACTTTAAATAACACTACACACCAGAATTTCAACATGTGTTCAATTGTATTTCATTAACATACATAATTGAAGCATGGGGAATTGGTTGCAACATCAACTTATCGAACATATTTTTCTCATTATCTTTTAATTTTGATGACCAGTGTATATCTCATATAGCTTTTCGAAGTAATGACTTTTACCCATTTAGGATCAGGATGCTATTTTAGAATGATTATATTGTAAACAACATTAATTATATGAATCGTATCTGAACTACTAACTGTTGGACCGATTTCGAGATTTTGTTAGCAAATGGTACCGAGGAAACTATACAGTGAATATCTTTTTTGAAAATAAGCCAAATGCAATATTTTCTAAAACCACCATAAAAATTTTTAAGTGCCATAATTTAGCATATGATTTTATTGTCCTACTTCATTCATCATGATTTATTTGGTTTCTACTAAAATATTAGGTCTACCGTTGTCATCGAAATACTCAAGGCCAGAGGACACGAGTTGTGACGTCATCACTAATCGACCTACTTCTCACTAGTGTTGGAATTCACATCGGAAATTTTTGAATAACAATGTTCTGTTATTTTATTTGTGGAATATCTATTATCTTATGAAACAAAAACTGTTTAAACTTACTGGTGAGAATTTGGAATCTCTAAATAAAAATTTAGCCAGATGCGGAATGACACAGTGTTGCCGCACCTTGCTTATTTTTTATTGGGGGGTTCCAAATTCTCACCAGTAGGTTTAAATAGTTATTATTGTTTTATAAGATAATAGATATCCCACAAATAAAATAAAAGAAAATTGCTATTCAAAATTTTCCGGTGTGATTTCCAACACTAGTGAGAAGCCGGTCTATTAGTGATGACGTCACAACTCTTGTCCTCAGGCCTTGAATACATCGATGGCAACGGGTCTACCGGAAAGTTCTGTCCGATGTTATTTCACGCCCACTTTTTAAAATTCAGATATCTTCATTGGCACCGCTTTTTTGAAATGGTAAAATTCCCAATGTTTTCACCTCAAAGTGAAATGAGAAAACAATCGGAATTTTACTATTTAAAAAAACTGGTGCCAATGAAGAAATCTGAATTTTAAATGGATGCGTGAAATAACATTATCGGACAGAACTTTCCGGTAGACCTAATACTTCCGATTTAATCTAACCGATTTTCCACTACAATTAAAATATTCACCTCGTCCTTTCACACCATTTTGACATGGATTGCAGTTAATTATTTTTTTTTCTTAACTACAAGAAAAAAAAATAAATAACTGATACAATTTAAATAACTATGAACTTTCCGATTTATTTCAAGCCGAAATGGATGCAAAATACCATAAAATTTAATAAAATTATCTAATATTGTAGCTTGTTTCTCTGTAGTATTTTTTTTTTCATTTCTTTAAAAATAATCTGGTTTAAGGCGTATTTATTTGACTGAAGAAAATTACACCTATAAGTTTAGTTGATTTACTCACTGAAAAAACACAAATGATTCTTAATCTACTAAAATATAACATAACCACGAACGAAAATTTACGATAACCTCTTCAGGGTTATCCATGACTCCAAAAGAGCTTTTTATCGATAAAATGTCTACCAAGCTAACTTGGGGACTAAATATCGAGGGTCCCGTGTTTGGCTGGTCACCTGACCAGAACATGTACAGGTCAGAACATCGGGACCATGGAACTATTAATACAAAGGAACTGGTATATACTTAAAATTGTGAAGCTTCGACTGTAACCGCTTTTTTAGGTGTTGATTACCGCCAGAAGAAACCTCCACCAGTTAATTTAAATGGTGAATTGCTCCTTATGTAAACTCCTTATTAATGCAAAATTTCAGCCAAAAATAATGTCAGAAACAGCTATACATTTTTACTGGTGAAAGTTTACTTTCGCGGTAGTCAGAACATGCGTTTCCGCCATATTGTGACAACCTAGACAACCTCCTGTCAGTGCCAATGAAAATGATTGCAATAATTGGATAAACTTACACCAGTAAAAAGAAATAGAATTTTTGAAATATTTGTAAGAAAATATTTCTATAAATAATGCTCTTAAATAGGAAAAAATTCTCTATTCAAATTTACTGGTGGGAAGTTTGCCCCGCCAAATCAGAAACTGTTGATTAGATAAAAAAAAAACAAAAAAAAACAGCCTCCATCTTGTGAGAACTACCTCAGTTACTTCACTCTCAACTGGTTAACAGTACACTATATGTCTTCCCCTCTTTATTCATAACTCCATTCTTGGGACACGGGGTCAAGAAAGCAGTGATGGACACAATAAGCCTTGGTCCTCCATGCATTGTATAGCCACAGGTTTAGTTTTTATTCTTGGAAATATTTTTAAAAATACAAACTTCTTAAGAAATCCAAAGCTTCTTAAGATTTAAACAAAATTTAATTAATCATGCGGGATAAATATCCACTGTAAAAAAAATCTAAAGAGTGATACAATCTATAGCATTTCACAAACGAATGAAATGAAAAAAAAAACAATATGAGAAAATGTAAGAAAATATAGACTTTCGTTTATAAAATAGATAGAAACAGAAAATCTTTAATGTTTTATATTCGATAAACCTTTTCTTAAATGCAAAATTATCATAACTGTATCACACAGGGAAAAAAAAATCTGTAAATTCCCGCATAAAGATTGGAGAAACGAAATTAAATTTAGTTTTTATTTGTTTTTTAATATATATATTTTTTCTAAAAACAATTTATTTAATTTTGCACTAATATATCTTAAAATAAAGGCATACATTATTTAACCTTTCATAATCATCTGTCGTAAATTTTAGGTAGATTTCGTATGAAATACTACCTATTGGGATCGTTCCTATGTTGGAATTTCTGAAAAATTTTTGCAGATCTACACCGATCATGACCCCTAGAACCCAAAACCACCCTCAGTAAAAAACTTTATATATATATATATATATCTATCTATCTATCTATCTATCTATATATATCACTTTCTTCTGGACACGATAACTTTCGTAATTCTGCACCAATCTCTTCCAAACTGATACATAAAATCAATGGGCATAAAATCTCGGTCAAGTTCGTTAATGGGCAAAATCGGACCAAGGGGACGGAAATAGGGAGGGGTTTTGTGAAAACAGAAAACCCCCCATAACTTCTTAATTTTTGTACATATCAAATCAGTTTAAAGTTTTTATTACTTCTAAAAATAGGGCCAAAAATTTATGTATCACAGATTTTTGATAAAGTTAAAAATGGGCTCAAGGGGCGCAAAAAATAGGGTTTTTGGGAGAAAAAAATTCACAACTTCGTCAATTCTCAAGATATCAAATTCAATTAATTTTACTATAAATCTCCTTAACATTATCTAAAACTTTTATATTCACAAGTTTTTGATAGGAGCAATTCGTACCGCAAAAAAAAATTAAAAACGAAAACAAAAAGGGCGTTTGAAGAAGAAAAAAAGTCATAACTTCGTCAGTTCTCAAGATATCAAATCCAATTAATTTTATCATGAATCTCCTTAACATTATCTACAACTTTTATATTCACAAGTTTTTGATAAGACCAATTCGTACCGCAAAAAAAATTAAAAACGAAAACAAAAAGGGGGTTTGAAGAAGAAAAAAATCCATAACTCCGTCAATTCAAAAGATATAAAATCCCCATGAATTTATCATATATCTTCTTAATATTGTCTACAACATCTATATAGACAAGTTTTGGATAGGACCAATTCTTAGAGCAAAAACAAATTAAAAATACATACCGGTTGAAGTAAAAAATGATCTTAGTAAGGGTGTATTCAAATCCAAACTGCTTATTTTCTGACTCATTTTACAATTCATTTTTGCTCTCAAAGGCTTCCAATTGGTACGTATTCTTACTCAGAAACTACATAATGTACCGCAATGGTCAATTTCTTGATAGAGGTAGAATATATTTTAAAAAATGCTGTTAAAATGGGCATTTTGAACCGAATATCCCGATGCGGATTGTGTTGGAAAAATCATTGAATTAAGGATGCACTCAAATCGAAACTGCTTATTTTCTGACTCATTTTACAATTCATTTTTGCTCTCAAAGGCTTCCAATTGGTACGTTTTCTTACTCAGAAACTATATAATGTACCGTAATGGTCGATTTTCTGATAGGGGCAGAATATATTTTTTTAAATGCTGTTAAAAAGAGCATTTTGAACCGAATTTACCGAAGCGGATTGTGTTGGAAAAATCATTGTATTAAGGATGCGCTTAAATCCAAACTGCTTGTTTTCTGACTGCTTTTTAAATTCATTTTTGCTCTCAAACGCATTTAATTGGTAGATTCGCTTATTCAGAAACTATATAATGTACCGTAATAATCGATTTTTAGATAGAGACAGAATATATTTCAAAAAATGATGTTAAAGTGGGCATTTTGAACGGAATTTCCCGAAGCGATTGTGTTAGAAACGAAAAATATTGTCCTTCTGAGAAAATAATTGTTTATATATCAAGTTTTAATTAATTGAACAAAAAATAAAAACACAGGTCGCTTATAAATCTCTTCAAAAATCACGTCAGCAAGTTTCATATTTTTTTTAAATTAAAAATGAATCTGGAATTATGCCAGAAAATTTCGAGTTGTTGAGCATGGAAAAGTATTTTTTTGAATACCGCCCTAATATGATTCTGATAAAAGCAGCTATTATATGAAAATGAAATAAAAACTCGTCAAGAGCGGCCAGATAAAATTGTTAAAGTGGATTTATCTATAATCATGATTTAGTTTTTGTTTGTGAAATTAGTATATTTGACTTCGAAATCTACCTCTGCCTGTAGGCCGGGCCGGCAGGGATTTTTTCATATATGACACCTTTTAAGCTGAAGGATCATATCAATAATTTCTTACGTTCACGGTAGTGTTGCCAGATTGGGAACTTTTTTGTCCCCAGATTGTTGATTGTCACTGCTTTTTTAAAGTAAAAATATTCGGCCTATTTAAAAATAGATTAAAAACTTTGAAAAATAAGGCAAATTATACTATTTTTAAAAAGTGGTGACAGTCAAACTATCTGAATTAGAAAAAGTCTCCAATCTAGCAACACTGGTTCACGGGCCGCTAATAACTACTTTAAATATCATAGATAAGAAATGTATACACGTCTGGATTACAAGATCAAGATCGGTTGCATATCCTCTTCGCTACTGAGTATTAATGCAGTATTATTACTGAATTATTTTTTCTCCCATTTAACTTCAGAGCAAAATTTTTATTTTATTTGCATTAGTTCGCATCTTAGGCCTCGAAACATATCATTCTGCTACGCTGTAAAAAAAAAAAAAAAAAAAAAAAAAAAAAAAAAAAAAAAAAAAATATATATATATATATATATATATATATGTCGTTCTACAGATGTAAAGTTACATGCTTACTAAGCCTTCATCTGTAACTGTACAAAAAAGCTGCAAATCTACAAAACTAGTTTTTGTAAATCTACAGAAATCTGTAACTTTGCAAATCAATCTGCTAAAATTACAGTAATTTTACTAAAATTTTATCTGTAACCCTCGTTGTAGTTATATGAAAAGTTATAAGCATTCCAATTTCCTAAAAAATTCTCAGTAATCTTACAGATTTATTGATTTTTGGAGCAAAAGTGTGTCTGTTACATGAGTTTTTGTTGTTGCCGTTACATAAAAAGTTCTAGGAATCCCAGTTTCCTAGAAAAAATGTAGTAATTTTACAGATTTTTTTTTACAATGTACCGAAATTGTAATTGTGTTCGAGTACCATTAATAAAATGGGACAAAATGGATTTCCCCATTTGGGGACCCAAGGAGTGAAGAGGTTAAACGTTCAAGGGAATTGCAGAATTCTAATTTTCTTTTTGATACATAGCAGACGTATTTTTATTTTTACATGCATTGTAAAAAAACCTGTAGTTCTACAGATGCAAAGTTACATGCTTACTAAACTTTCATCTGTAACTGTACAAAAAAAGCTGTAAATCTACAAAATTAGTTTTTGTAAAGCTACAGAAATCTGCAGCTTTTCAAATGAATTTGCTAAAATTACAATAACCTTACTAAAATTTTATCTGTAACCCTGGTTGCCGTTACATGAAAAGTTCTAGGCATCCCGGTTTCTTATAAAATTCTTAGTAACCTTCAGTGTTGCCAGTGGGCTACTTTTTAAAAATTCAGATTTCTTGATTGGCACCACTTTTCTGAAATGGTAAAATTTCTCTTGTTTTAGCCTTGTGGCGTTAAATAAGGCGAATTTTACTATTTCAAAAAATTGTTGTCAATCAAGGAATCTGAATTTTAAAAAAGTAGCTCACTGGCAACACTGGTAACCTTACATATTTGATTATTTTCAGAGCAAAAGTGTAAATGTTACATGCATTTTTGTTGTTGCCGTTACATAAAAAGTTCTAGGAATCCCAGTTTCCTAGGAAAACTTCACTTTACAGATTTTTTTTTTTTTTTTTTTTAATTTTTTTTTTTATTTTTTTTTTTTTTTTTATAGTGTGCACATAATATTTAATTTTATCTTTATAGTATCTGTACCAATAACTATTTTACTATTATTAGTAGTGGTACATAAAATAAATGAAATCCGTCGGGTAGCTTTCAAGTGACCGAGGGGTACTACGAAGACTATGTTTACTACAGTAACGCATTCATACATGAATAAGCTTATATTTCGGGAGCTATTAGCATTAAGCAACAATGCCCGTCTAGCAAAGTCATACAATTTTATGACAGGGATGGGCCGAATTCGATGGCATTTGTGTTGGTATGATGGAAAATTATCATATCGAGTGGCATGTCCCTTCGATTTATTTACATTTATTTAAGTATTTTAATAAAGAAGGAGTTTTCTCCTAATCAAAAGGTTCAAAAGTGTTTTAAGATTTTTTTGATATTCCAAATAAGAAGGCATATCACTAAAATGCTCTAATGGCCCACCTAGCAAACACGGAAATCTTGACGGAATGGGGACACTACCTTATAGACTTCACTTAGGATAACATTAAATTCATTGTAAACATCAAAATATTTCTTTACATTCAGACAATTACAAGAAATTATTTCTAGTATGCTATTAAAAATAGGATTAAGTAAATATTTTAGCCTATTAATAAAAATCAAACATAATTACATAAAAAAAGTCTCCTCAAAATCTTACGTTTCTTTTCGATTACAATAACTTCCTTGAAATTTCGTGAGCATAGTGTAACAGGAAAATTATCGTAAGCGTCAGATCATTCTCCTGTATTCAAAAAACTTTAAATAAAAAAAATTCTCGCGCGTAGATTGCAGTAAACATAAACCCGATTCATGTGTTTAGCTTGCTATGAAAAAAAAAAATAAATAAAAAGCCGCCCCTTTTAAAATATACTTTTTGGCGGTCAGGATAATTCGGCGGTTGAATCACAAGATATTGTTAAACGCCAGCAGATGTAACGATTTCTACACCTCCTCCTAAAAGAGTGGATTTCATGGTATTGAAATGCAATTAATAACATAGTTTATACATAAGTTTAACCCTTTATTGCGCATATTTGCATATATGAAAACAACAGTGTTTTGAATTTAATAGATTTTTTTCAATTGTATATATCTAATCCACACCAGAAAATTAAAATAGCAATATTTGCTTTAATTAATAACAGATATTAAATGTTTAAATAAAGCAAAATTAACCATTGAAAATTTCTGTTCTAAAATCAGATTATCTGAACTACGTAATTTCTAGAACGTATTTATCATGGGAATTAATAGATTAAAGGTTAAGTTTTATAAAATAAATAACTATGTAAAATACACTGTAAAAAAATCTGTAAAGTTACTAAAGTTTTTCTAGGAAACTAGGATTCCTAGAACTTTTTATGTAACGGCAACAACAAAAATTCTTGTAACAGCGTCTGTTACAGGAATTTTTGTTGTTGCCGTTACATAAAAAGTTCTAGGAATCCCAGTTTCCTAGAAAAACTTTAGTAACTCTACAGATTTTTTTTTTTTTACAGTGAAGGTATTTGGGATGTGTTGGGTTGATTTTTGATGTCCAATTATCTACTCGGGGGATATAGGCCCAGAAGAGGAGTACCCTTCGTGAGGGTCTTTCCAAGGGAACCTAACCCGTATTTACGAATGGAAATCCATGGTTCGAAGAAAACAACGAAAACTCCAACGATTAGGCCGGCGGGCACGATTGGGTTCGAACCCAGCACCTCTTGTTTACCAGCTTTGACAGCAGAACCTCTCGGCCACTGGTGGGGCTTGTAATGTATTTGGAGACATACTTATTAAAATATTTAATAATTTGCAATATTTTAGCGTAAAACAGCCACACGACAGTAGTTTTTACCTGTATTGCAGATGGGCAACAGAAGAAAAGATTGAAGTATTATATGAAAAAATTATCTCTAATTTTTTTTCATTAATTTTCCTGTGTAATAAACCTTTCAGAGAATCATACATAATTTTTTCGAAACAAAATAAAAAATCGCACATTTAAGGGTTAAATAAAAAAGCAAGTTCCGTGCATTCGCTATCTAAAGACTTTTTAAAATATTCTTTTTAAAGATTATTTTCGAAGCTGGGAGAAGTGTTGCATTTATCTATTAATTAAAATGACTTTCAAGTCATTCATTTTCGATTTCAAATATGGATATTATTTTATTTCTTCCCTTAAAAGGTACCGCGCCTGTGTATTTGTGTACTAAACAGGTGCAATATCGCCTGCAAGTTATTCGCAGCAGCTAGCACTAATGCATTTACAGAAGAACAAATTAAATTAAGAGAAGACAGGACTGGGAAGCCACGCCCACTCACATTAATTTTACTCTAACATTTTATACTCATGTATTATATGTAACTAAATTTTATCCAAATGTTTATATATATTTTAATTTATGTGTTTCATAAAATTGTGAAACAACTTCACATAAGTTTAAGTTTTTTAGCTCAACGAAAAATTACACTTTTCAGCTAAAAACTGGATTAACCCCTAAAGTACTCGAGCGATTTCGATAAAAGAAATTTGGTAGTAGAGTGGAAATATGAGATAATATGTGGCTGACAGTTTCAAAAAATTTTAATTAGTTTCAGGTAAAAAACATATCTGAAAATAGAAAATTTCTGAAAAATTGCCATTGCTCTAGAACAAAAAGTTTTAGTTGCAGAAAACAAACTGTTTGCCATAATTCTTGAGCATAATTCAGTAAATATCGATTCCAAATTTCGTAAAAATCGGTTGAGTAGTTTTCGAGGAAACGGGTTTTAAACCTCACATATTTCACACAGGACTACACCCAGTCTTGTATTCCCTTAAGAATAAATTATGAAAATCCAGTTTGATAGGTTAAAAATTTCAAAATTATTTTTAGTCGTTCAACGTTCTCAATGTACGCACGAAAATCGTATTTTATTAGTTAGAAATCGATATCGTAAATGCAATGGTACAGCTGTGAAAATCGAGCGCACAGCAAGTAAACAGTAATAAAATCTTAGTGAGCGTTATATTTTCAGAACAAAACAAAATGTATAAATGCTCTTATGCTATTTTTAATCAAATAAATTGATCTTTTTGAAACTTAATTATTACGTATTTTTAAAGTAAAATACGTATTATTTTTTTCGAAATATTGATGTCCCTCTTTTCAATGTAACTTTAAGAAATGAAATGTTTAGTTGAAAATTTGCTTTTTATTTTGAATTGGTGTCATTTTTATAAAAATGCATATTTTTATAAAATGTCTACGTATATTAGTAGCGTTTAGGTTAAACAAACTATATTTTATCCATTGTTCTATGTCAAATCTCCGAGGGGTTGTCGTCTCCACCATTTGATCCTCTTTTTCAAAAGCGCTCCTGCACATTTGCTGTGATGTCACCATTTTTTAATGTATCGATGAAAAGAAAATACCTTTTTGTACGTTAGTTTATGTGTAGTAATTTAGTGTAAATGCAGTTTTATAAACAGTTACATTTCGGTGTGTCAAAGAGGTGTTAACACTTAATTCCGTATTTTGACTTATTAAAACAGCATGAGTATCCAAAACACATTAATGTGCACAAATAATGTTAGAAAATAATTAAAGGTTGATAAAATATTTAGAAGGACCACTTTTCTACTAATATTGAACTGTGTTATACATTTATTCATTTTTATTCCAACCTTTAAATACAAATATTTGCAATGAATATACATGGCTGCAGAAATAATATGAATATATAATATTGTGTGATATAAATATAGTTATTATCATAAGAGTGTTTTCAATGTCAAACGACTTTTAGCTTAATAATCTCAATTGGATTTTTTATTTATTTGTATTTTTTTGCGAAAGGAACCATTTTATTCTTCTGATCCATTCTGCTTTGATGTTGCTACTTTCGATATATTAAAAATACCGTCAAGGATTCAGATAACAGTCTTAGACGAACCTTATTTTGAAGATCTTTTAACTTTGTTGCAACAGCCTTTTAAGGAAGTATTGCATTTCTCAAAGTAATGTACCGATATCAGATATATAAAATTTCAGATTATGAAACAAATTCATGCTTTAAAAACTGTTTTATTCTTTATATAAATGAGTCTGTTCATCTTCATATGTCATTTAATCTTCTTATTTTTTCTTCTCTTATTAATTTAAAGTATCTTAGTGTAAAATATATCCCTTTAGCATGTATTTTTATGCATTTGAACAAACAACTGTGCTTTTATCACATTTTAATATCTTTGTACGCATTGGGCAGGGCAGGTCAGATTTAGCTAGTTTTTACAAGTAGCATCAAAGTATTCTCTGCTTAGCTAATAAAATTGTCCTATGCATTATGATGTCTCAAATTTATCAAGTTTTTACAAGTAATATCACATGTTTTCTCTGTCCCGCTAATAAAATAAACTTTAAGATTGATAAATGGCACTTGTAAAAGTTATAGTTGCAGAAAACAAACTGTTTGCCATAAGTCTTGAGCATAATCCAGTAAATATCGATTCCAAATTTCATCAAAATCGGTTGAGTAGTTTCCGAGGAAACGGGTTTTAAACCTCGCATATTTCACACAGGACTACACCCAGACTTGTATTCCCTTAAGAATAAATTATGAAAATCCAGTTTGATAGGTTAAAAATTTCAAAATTATTTTTAGTCGTTCAACGTTCTCAGTGTACGCACGAAAATCGTATTTTATTAGTTAGAAATCGATATCGAAAATGCAATGGTACAGCTGTGAAAATCGAGCGCACAGCAAGTAAACAGTAACAAAAACTTAGTGTGCGTTATATTTTCAGAACAAAACAAAATGTATAAATGCTCTTATGCTATTTTTAATCAAATAAATTGATCTTTTTGAAACTTAATTATTACGTAATTTTAAAGTAAAATACGTATTATTTTTTCGAAATATTGATGTCCCTCTTTTCAATGTAACTTTAAGAAATGAAATGTTTAGTTGAAAATTTGCTTTTTATTTTTAATTGGTGTCATTTTTATAAAAATGCATATTTTAATAAAATGTCTACGTATTTTAGTAGCGTTTAGGTTAAACAAACTATATTTCATCCATTGTTCTATTTCAAATCTACGAGGGGTTGTCGTCTCCACCATTTGATCCTAATTTAAGATCAAATTTACTAAGTTATTTTTTTCTTATTGTTGAAGTTAGCTAATTTTTATTATTTTATCTGACATGGCTTTAGTTTAATGTAAATAATTGTGTGTAAATAAATGCCAAAATTCTCCTCAAATTTAATTATGACAAGTTTTAAATATGCTTGCTAAGTAAAACTACTTATGTATCAGAAAATGCAAAGTATATGTACAAAATATTATATTAGTTTATAGTATTATCCTACATATTGGACAATTTGTAAAAACAAACTGATAAAAGTTTTCGTAAGCTTTTGAATTTAATATACATATATACCGGGTGTCTCAAAAATGACTGATGGATTTTAAAATTCAATAACTTGGAAACGGTGACAGATATTAAAAAAATTCTTGCAAGAGTGTTATATAAGATGTCAGGAGTTTTTATTCTGCGATTCTGGTTTTAGTTACAAATAGCATCGATAGATGGCGCTGCAAGCAATAACCGCCAATTCCAAGCTCGATTTTCCGGCCTCTCTCTTCTTCCATGCAGAAAAAGGAGATTAAAACGTATTGAATGGATCCCGAAGTACCAAAATCTGGTCTGAACTGAGCGTCTATTGCTCTCAGCGCCATCTATTTTTTGAAATTCGAATTAAAATCAAGAATCACAGTACAAAAACTCCTGACATCATACATAACCCTCCTGCAAGAATTTTTTAAATATATGTCACCGTTTGGAAGTTACTGAATTTTGATATTCATCAGTCATTTTTAGAACGCCCGGTATATTTGTATTATATTAATATATTTGTATATTTGTATTAATATACATATCTGTTTTATATTAGTGTGCCATAGCAATTTTAAGTGAAAAATATTTTTTTTCTATTTGCGGTAAAATGTTGGTTAAATATGCGTTGTAGAAAAGAAAAATGTGTCTTAATTGAGGAAAATATTATATAACAACAGAGAAATATACAATAATCGGCTCCGAGTAATCCACGATTCCAGAATGTCATCTTTAAATACAACACCAGTTGCACACACTGAAACATGCGGTTGGGAATTCTGAAGAATAAAAATTTTAAAACTGAACATCAGGGTAAATGATGGCGCTTTTTTGAAAAAATAATGAACTTGTATCAGCTTTCAAGTCGGAACGTTTATACAACACGAAGCCTTAACAGACTGCAAGAACTTGCATCAACATACGAAAATAGTTTTGTTGAGTTACAACTGCATATTTCTAAACCTATAGGGGAGACTAGGGACGTTTGACCATACGGGAGGCTTGACCCACCCATCAGTTTTCATATTTAAAAGAATTTCAGAGTTTTATCATTAGGTGTCAACAAAAGCCACAGGAATGCTCAAACAACAGTCTTTGTTTCATACAGATAATCAAAATAGGTGTGGAAAAATCACTTGTGAGGGTTTTTAACCTAAAAATTGTGTTTTTTAGAAATATTTTGTAAGCTTTTTTCAGATAAAATATATCATAGAAATTTAAGTAAGTAGGTTTTAAGTAATGCAGAAATATCAAGCTTTCATTCCAGGCATAAAGATTGTACAGTAACTTAGGCTTAACATAACAATGTGCTATTCTTTAAAAAAAGACTATGTGGGGAGGCATGACCCAGTCAATGTGAGGGAGGGTTGACCAGATGAAATATTTTTATTATACACTACGCATAATGAACGATTAATGGTTATATATAAAAAATATATAAAAATGTATTCTGCAAAGCCACGGTAAACTAGGGTGATGGAAAAGAAAATGTTTAGATTAAAAAAAGCTGTGAAAAATCGCTACAGTATCCACTGAAAGAAAAAAATTAATGAGATATAACTGGGAAAGTTGATAGGAACTTTTTCCATTTAAATATTACTTAAATAGGTAAATAGAAACAGTGTAAAAGACTAGAAAATATGAAAGCAGCAGTCTTGACATTTTCAGGGGCAGCTTCTGAAACCACTTAATTTTAATTCCCAAACACCACATTGGCACCAGAAATTTGTTAATTTTTTTTCCATTTAATATGTATGTGAAATATACCCCTTTTCTTATTTCCAAATAAATGTCTTCGTAAATTGCGGTGTCAGTCATTTATTTCAACATTTTAGTACTGAAAGTGCTTTGCCACTGAAAGGGATAAAGAAGATAATGATCAGTTAATTACACATACGGCGGTAAAAGAACATAGAATTGATCGAAAAACTTTTGGAAGGTATGTAGACAAATTTCACCAGCATGAATACAGTGATATGAAGCCAAACTATGTGACAATTAGATTTGTCAAGTCGAGTGTCACAAAAAGTAGGAAAAGGAGACAAAAAAGAGCGGGACAGTGGCTATAAATTCCGGGCATAATAATCCATGAAAACGGAACCTGTCTCTAAAGGAATTCTGTTTTAAATGTTAAAATTTCATTTTCCCTGCTGTACAATTATACCTGCTCAGACGAAATTCTGCTTAAAACAAAATTTTTCTCCTCTGATTTGCAATTGCCTCAAAACGGGTTTGTTTAAGCATCATATTTTCAAAAATGTTTTTAATAATAACTAAAGCATGTAGCATAACGTTTTATTGCCTTTTTTTAAACAGACTTTATTTCTCTTCACAAATATTTCAGTATAAAACAAAGTGGGTCAAGCTCCCATATAGTGGGTCAACCCTCCCATATGTGGGGAGCCTTGACCCATTATTTGCTCATGGTTAAAATCGATCATTTTTCAAATTTCTTACATATTACACTTATGTAGCAATTTTATTTTGATAACTGATTGTATAACGAATAAAATGATATATAAAACTTTATTCTACAATCAATATTTAAAAAATTAAAAATATTTTTGTAAAAAGTGGGTCACCCTCCCTAGTCTCCCCTATATATATATATAAATTTCTGTGTTAACTTAATTGTTTAATTCACCTTAATCTTATCGTGCTTTTGAATACCATGTGAAGGAAGATATTTTGAAAACAACTGGGATTTTATTCGGTATGTTGTGTAATATTTCTATTTTTTATGCTATAAATTAAATATTTAAAAGGTTGTATTGTTTTTTCCATTTCATGCCATTTGATATTATTCTGTTTCCATCTTGAAACTATTCTCTTGGTCATATTGGTTGTTTGAGTACAGGAGAAAAAAATTTTTCAGCTTTTAGATTTTTTCTCACAGAAAACAACCGATTTGCTTATATCATTGAATTCTGTACTCTTGAAAACGTAATTCAATATATAAGTTTTTCAATTATTTTTTTCGGTATCCATATTCTTCTTTTTTTCTTACATATTAATTCCTGTAAGCAAGTATGAGGCACTTTATTTTATACATACAGATGTATATTATAGGTTTGTGGCTCCTTGATTATATATTTCCGGAAACGTTTCCTAGTGGTTTGTTTCTGCAGCGTATTAATCAGTTTTTGCAACCCGAAATATAGGTATTTCGAATACTATCCATTGCCAAGTAAACATTTTTATGATTGACAAACAGGTTTTACAGACAAACTTAAGAAATTAATAGCATTAATATTAAAATTAATATTATTTTATTACTTTGTTACTCTTGCATTTATAAATTCAATTATGCAGATTAAAATGTTTCACTGACAGTTGCTAGAATGTCGAAATCCGATAATCCGGTTTGAGCAAAATGATTAATACACCATAAAAACTACTCAGAAACGTTTTCGAAAACCTTTGGCAGCAACAGAAAACTTATAAATGCTTCTTTAAATCACGAAAATATGCTTGTTTATCTTTCTGGCTGTAAACAAACTCACATTGGAGGGGTTCACAACCATAGTAGACCAAGTCCATTTTGAAAAATAATCATATAGTACATTTAGAAGGTGCAAAAAATATGTTTCATCCACTCCCACAGTGAACCAAGTGTGTAAACAGATGCCATATATGAGAAAGTATGTGGGAACAGAGGTGGTTCACTGTGGGAATAGATAAAACAGATGTTATAAACCTTATAAATGGACTATCTATTTTTTTTTTCGAAATGGACTTGGTTTACTATGGTTGTGAACCCTTCATTTGAGTGTATATATTTATATATATATGGAGAGTTGTATTTTTCTTTATGTATGGTTTTTCACATTTTACTTTTATATTTAAGATAAAAAGATGCATTTGTGCAAACAGCAACGAATTTTCATACTAATTGTCGTGTTAAATAATACAGAAAAATTTAGTTACAGCCCTACTGTATATATATACATTTATATATTATATTCAGGTATCGGGACATAAATGGATTTTTACAGAAAGAGAGCGCGTTGTTGAACTCTACCAACAAAATTAATGATATAAAGTGTATGAATAAAATATTGTTTTCTATTGATACCATTATCGAAATTGATGCGTCAATGCTATAAAAAGAGTTTTCTATTGTAGAAAAATAAATGTTTTTATTAAATATCGTGCAAACCATTTCCAATTTTCTTTCTACGTGATATTTCTTTGAAAGAAATTTTAATATGAAATATAAATATTAGGACATTTTCACGAGTTTTATTTAGTAAACACAAAGTTCGTAAAATAAAATTCGTAAGATTTTAGGTGTTAATTATTTTATTGCTTTTAGAGGATCGCATTCACTAATATTTCGGAATGGAAAACAAGTGATTCCTGATTTTGATTTTAAGAATTCGAAAGTATTGCTGTTCTTAACTAACTTGTTTAAGCGGTATTTAAAACTCATCTAAACATATCTTGTAACCATTTTTTTCCTCTTATAAGAAAAACTTTTGCTAATGACTTTAATTTAATAAAGGAATGACCAAAAACTACACATTACTAGCAGATACGAATGGCGTTGACTGTACTATTGGGGGTCACGGATTAAAATTAGCGAAAATTGAATAGTGTAAAAAACACCAATCAACTGTAATTGGGCCCCGTGAATTTCACAACCCGTAAATCACTTACAGACTCTCAATGTAATATGCGCAGTCGGCATATCGAGCTACTGTGAATTTCGTACATGTTTTATGAATCACTGTACACATGCACTATATCACAAACATGAAAAATAATACCAAATAATAAATAAATAAATAAATAAATAATACTTTACATTACGTAACGATTTACCAAAATAAAATGAATAAAAAAATATAAGAAGATAGGCTCGAAAATGTTGCTGCTATTAATAAGTGTTCTTAGTGATTTTATCCTACACTGTTAAAAATTTGCAGCATTCTGGCAGGTCATTTGACCATTTTTTCCGAAAACGGTTACACATCCGTAATTTAACACTATTCTGACCATATTATTGGCCATTTTATGGTCAGAATATAGTTAAATTATGATTATGAAACCGTTTTTTCAAAAAACGGTCGTATGACCTACCAGAATGTTGCAAAATTTTTAACAGTGTAATTTAAATGGATAAATTAATTGTTTTGTATATATATTACATTATTAGATCTGATTCCGCAATTTCCTTATATTATTCTAAATTACTACCCTATATTCACTGAATCCTTATTCTTAAATAATCTCTATCGTTAATTCTGTTAAATTACCTTTAATTTAATGTCTCACTTGTCTAATTTACTTAAATATTATGCTTTTAGTATTCTTAAATTAAATGCTCCATTTCTGATATTTTTTCTTTTAGAATGTTCTGTTAGCAACCATTTATTTTCCCTTCCGAGAATTTACTTTCCCGCGCGTATTCCGAGGTTTTCCTTTTTGCCTTCAAATTCATCTACTCGCTCTGTCATCACTCTTTCCATAGCGTGATATCCTTAATTATTAATTGGTTGAAAGCGCGACCTACGTCATAGTATTACTACGCTAGACGCACAAAAAGCCAATGCTCGCAGTGTTTCCTCGGATCGTGGCCGTATTTCCATTTGTCATACCATCCCCTGATCGCCGTCCAATGTATTCTATTATCTACAACTTTGCTTACCCCTAAATTACTACTATGAAACGATGGCTAAATATCTCGGTGGAAACTGTGCAGACGAAAAATGTAAAAATAAAATTCTGAGAAGACTTTACGTATTGTCTCAATTATTCTGGAGAAACTACACCGGATAAATGTGTTCCATGACCTTCACTCGTTGACGCAACAAAATTCGAATAACCGAGTTGATTACTACTGAAACGTTGTTTTTTAGCTTATCCTAATGCACGACTTCCAGATTGACTATTCAATTACTATCTATCGAAGTTCACTCCATTTTCGATTCATCATATAACGTCAATATCGTAAACTTTAACACGACAGGATTTCCAGTTTTCGTTATACTAGTCGACGGGATCGACTTTACCTGTTCTGACAAACTTACACTACTGTATTACTGTTAGACGTGATTCACTACTAGTATCATGACAGCCAGTTACTTCATTTCAACTAGTAAACACTTCCAATGTTAGAATAATCTAGCATATATACCGGGTGTCCTAAAAAGGACTGATTGATTTTAAAATTCAATAACTTGTAAACGGTGACAGATATTTAAGAAATTCTTGCAGGAGGGATATGCATAAGGTCAAACGTTTTTTTACAGTGATTTTCAATTTTAGTTCGAATTACAAACAATAGATGGCGCTGCGATCAATAGACGCTAAATTCAGGCTCGATGTTTGGTACTTCGTGGCCCGGATAATGCATTTCCATCTCCTTTTTCCGCATGAAACAAGAGAAAGGACCAAATATCGAGCCTGTATTTAGCGACTATTGCTTACAGCGCTATCTATTGTTTGTAATTCCAACTAAAATCGAAAATCACTGTAATAAAACTTTTGACCTTATGCATAAACCTCCTGCAAGAAATTTTTAAATATCTGTCACCGTTTGCAAGTTATTGAATTTTAAAATCAGTCAGTCCTTTTTAGGACACACGGTATATATATATATATATATATATATATATATATATATATATATAACGTGAAATGTATAAAGAAGGAAAGAAAATTTTAAAACCTTTACGTATAGTATATAAATAATTTCGTCGCAAGACTCAATCCATTATTGCAATGATGAAGAACTTTATTTTCTGGAAAACGAGAAACGAAATTATTCTTAATTTTTATTTCCGTATACTTTCAACTCCTTAAATCCAATAATCTTCTGTAAATTTAAAAATTGAAGTGCTACTTAGTGATTACATTTCTTAATCAGAAAAAAATGACTTCGTTGAAGATGTGCCAAAAACTTCGTATCCGGATATTAGCGACTTCGAAAGTAATTGAACATTAGAGTCGAGTCAAGTTAAATGCTTATTTTTCAAGTTCTTATCGGATAAATGACTTGAAATTTGCATATTTCTAATGATAGTTTGTATCATATTAAAAGTACAATACCAGTACTGTTTTTACCTATTAATACGCATAAAGTGCTTGTAAATTTCAATAAAAATTCTTTAACAATGTTTAATATACTATGAAAATTGCGCAATATTTTTTCAGTCGGTTATTTTTTCTTCCCATCATAACTTGCGGGGTATTGACAAAAGAATATTTTGCCATTTTTTTTATAATTTGCTAAGGTTAATGTCAGACGAATGTCGTTTTGAACGCTTTTTCCCTACATATCATCCCTACACAATGCCGCTAGCATTATGTAGGGATGATATGTAGGGAAAAAAGTATGCAAAAAGACGCTCGTTTTACGTCAGCCTAATAAATGATAGCCTCTAATCAGTTATGCTAGAAGAAAGAAAAAATAACTTTGGACTATTGTATAAAGACTATTTTTTAAGTGAGAGTAATTTTTTATTATTCTAAGTTTATAAAATATGGAAAAACTTGTCAAGGATTTTACCTATAGCTACTTTCTAATTACTAGATTTTAAGTTTATTTTTGTACAACTTCCTAAACAACTAGTACAACTATAGGAAATGTAGAGCAATTCACGATATTGAACAGGGAAGGAAATTGTATTATAGTTGTATTATAAAGCAGGGATTACCGACTTATGAATTGTTGATTCAATCTGAAATCTTTACTAATTTGTACCAAGAAAGTAGGGAATATGGTAGCATGACATACACTATCAAAAAATGTTGTAAATTTCCCTGCAATTTATGTTGTAATTTTTTAAGCACCGATGCTGTAAAAGCGAATTCAAGCAACAAAAGCAATTCCTTCTGTCACGTTCACCACGCAGCCAATAATAATGCGACTTTCCCCAGACTTGACAAATTTTCCAGCACTCTCAAAGACAGAAGATTGTAAATTTTACAGCAACAGTGTTGGCATCTGGGTGTCAGCACCTTTTGTTGTTAAATACAATTTACAGTGTAATTCCCTGCTCAAAGATCACAGTGCCCTTTTTCGAAGACGCACCAAGGATTCATCGTTTAGAACATATACTACGAAGAAGTTAATAAGGTAATAAGAACTTAGCAATTTTATGAAGAGCATAACTTCGTTCATTAATCACATTTCATCACGTAGGCATAATGATAGTCTTTCCCTTTTACATTAATGTTAGGCGTCAGTTTTGAAAGTTTACATTGGATAAGTTTTAGCAATGGATGTTTTTCAGGGGTCAAGGCTTAGGAAAGCATTTCCACTCAATTGTGAATAGAGTCGTATGTTAAATTATTGTTAAGATAAGGATTTTACTATACTTATGACAACACTAAGCTCTAATATTAACGGATTCTCCATATTTAAAAATTTGCCCATCCAAATTATAAAAATACTAGCAGACCCGCCCAGCGTTGCCCGGGATTTGTAAATAATAACCTTAACAAACCTTAAGTTGTGATTTTATATCTTTTGAAATATTTTAAATGAACCTAATTTTGGAGTCTCCATTGCCTTCTGCAGCGTCTAGTGTGTTCCAAAGAAACTTCTTTCCGAACGTACCTATAACCTGAGACCACGCTACGTATGGCAGCATTTACCGGAAGTGCTCCGCATGTGCCGGAGACAATCGAAAACTAAGTTGAGTGGGCGAAACCTTGTAGTAATCAAGCCGATAGAATCCAAAGAAAGAATGCACCATTAATCATTAAAGTTAGAAAATGTTGGCAACTGAAGTGTAAGGATAAAATTTCATAATACAGAAAGTAGCTGAATTGTAATTTAAGTTGAAAGAACCAAATCCCGTTGAAATTGACTCCTTAGAACCCGAGTAAAAAATGCGTCCCCAAGCGGTGAAAGATGCCACCACCCCTTGTACATTTCACGGATGAAATCCCTTTCCTAAAGTTACATTTAAATTAACGCTATTTTTAATTTACGGTTGTGGTGAGTAGACGTAAGTTGATGCTAAAAAAGGAGACTAATGTTCGAAAAATGTGGTAGCTGAAGCATAAAGAAAGACGTAATTAGAATAATATTTTTAAGAAATGCGCAAGAAATGGGGTAAATGCTAAAAAGGGCCCTAGGGGCCCAATAAATATATGCGGGTGTTGGTCTAGGTAGAAGAGTTCGAGACTCCATTTTAACATTATGCAATGAGAAGGTGAAAAAATTAGGGGGTGAAAAATACATGGCACACAAAAAGTTCAAGAGGCCCCGGATCGGGCCAAACGGGACTCTGGATTGCCCCAAGATTTTAACTGGAATATAGAAACGGGAGAATAATTAAATGGGAAAATGAAGCAGCCAAAAATGATGATTAAGAGGGGCAATTTATTGACAATTTATACTGAAAAATAATCAAGGGGCCCTGTACCGGGCCCCAAGGGGTCAGGGACTTAAGTGGCATGTAGTTTGGCAAAACGGTACTTTTGAGTAGTTTTTAAAGTAATCAGAAGACGCTGAAACTATGTTAAAGAAAGTTGCAAGCAATTCGGTTCATTTTTAAAGAAGCTGCACCAGGGGCCGAAGAAGGCGATTAATATTCGAAATTGGTGGTAGCTGAAGATTGAAAATTTTTTATCGTTCATGTATTAGTTGGAGGACCTAAGAAGTTAGAAAAAAAATCTTGGGAATCGGAGCATTTTTAAGGTGGCTATAATAGAGGGCTCCAAAAGGGGGCAACTGATAGTGAAAAGCAGGGCCCTAACATGGAAACATGTTTAAATGTCTCAGTACTTAACGCTTTACATCTGTAGATAGTTAAAATTAAGCATAGGGTATTAATTTTTCGTTAGAATAATATTTTAATTAAATGCGTAAAAAAATTGAGTAAATGCTTTTAAAAAAGGCTCAAAGGCCCCAATAAAAATATGAGTGTGTTGGTCCTGGAAGAAGAGTCCAAGACTCAACATTAAAATTATGCACTAAAAGGTGAGAAAATTAGTTGGTGCAATATGCATGGCGCACACAAAAGTTCAAGGACCCTGGACCGTGCCCTCGGGCCCTACGCGACCATTGAGGCCCCAGGGTCTTAACTGGAATGTATAGACATGAACTAAACTAAATGGAAAAAGGGTTCCAAAAATGAAGATTCCTTGAATCAAATGAAATTGTGAATTTAACCTTCTATTTAAAAGCAGTAAAGACCACCTGGAATGTCCTTCCGCATTGTTGAAAGCAATGCGAATGCCATTGGGATATTATACACTCTTATGCCTTGGTCAAAATTTGGGCAATTAAGAAACAACTCTTTTAGTTGATCATTTAAAGTAGAGTTTGGTACTGAAATGATACAGTTATGGCAACAGGAATTAAACTTTCTCTAGTCATAACAATATTAAATTAGAGAGCATTAAAGTGATTGCAGAGATTGATTATTGAACTTTAAAAACATTCGGACTGTTCATTTTCATTTGTTTGTTGTTGAACTCCCGGCCTCTCTACTTGCGCTATATGAGATTCTGGTAGCTTAAATTCAATCTCATTGCATGTTGCATTACATTTTTTAATAAACGCCCTCTTCTGGCAGTTCTGCTACTGTTTTCCATCTGTCTATTCCAGTAGATTAAATAGAATCAAAAGCATAGGACATTAAACGAATAGGACAACAAACCGACGTGTTTTTCAGTAAAGCATATTGAAAAATATTTTAAATGTCTGAAATTAAATAATTTAATCATATGTGCGAGAGGCGGTGGGGGGCACACATTTAGCCTAAAATTTAAAGATTTTACTTAACAATCATAATGTTAACTGCTTTTTATATAATTTACCTTTGAATATAAGACTTTGCTTCCAAATGTGTTCATACACTTAAAAAAAAAACTATTATTGTGAGCGTTGTTCGGCCTGTGTCACTCTTCTGCCTTTAAGGCTTAAAGTCGCAAAAAATTGTTTGGCGACCAAGGTAATAAACGAATAGAATGCAACTCACATGTATATCCGTTTTTACAATTACTGCTGCCAGTTTCTCTTGTACGACACACACACACATATATAAAACATTTTATTTACATATTATTATTATTATTATTATTATTATTATTTTAAACAATTTAGGTACTACTTGATTATCCCGTCGACCAATTTCGCCAAACTATTAGCCAAATTATGGAAAGGGCATAATTTTTATTTTAAATAACGAAACAAAAAATGAATTAGTAAAACATTAATAAATATAAAACGTCAAATTAAAAATCATTTGATGACGTAACAAACACGTGTAAAGTGTTTAATGTCAAGTAAGTTTGACATTTACGATCACCCATTATTGGCATTTAATTTTTTAATTTGGCGATACTTTTTAGGTCGACGGCATAATCAAGTACAGTCGAACTCGCTTATAGCGAGCGCGAAGGGACCGTGATATTTGCTCGTTATAACCGGGTGCTCGAAAAAAACGGGTTCGTAAAACGTACACAAATTCACGTATACTTACTTTATTATACATACTTCATTTATTTTTTTATTTCTATAGTACAAAAGAAGTTGGTTAATTTGCTTTGAACTATCTTATTGTCTCTTTCTTGAGTTATTGTTCTTCGGAGGGACTCGCGGCCCAAAAAACATCATCATTTGGACCCATGGCTTCGAAAAAAGTTTGAAGTTTTTCCGCGCAAAAAATTTCGGTTAATTTCGGAATGTTAAAGGAATTTTTCCAAGAAACGATTATCTGAGCTGGAGAGGTGGAAGTGAAAGAAAGTTTATGAATCACAAAAATATTGCTCGCTATAACCGGGGTTTGCTCTTTAAAAGCGAGTTATTCTCCATAGACATAACATTGTACCAACCAAGTATTTATGATTTCCTCGTTAAATCCGGGTTCCCGTTAAATCAGGGCTCGTTATAAGCGAGTTCAACTGTAGTACCTAAAATTATTTCTGTTCGAATTTAAATGTAGATAAATAGCTCTTCTTTATATTAAATAAATATCATAAATATTGAAAAAATTGCTTATATGTATATGAAAAGTAAATAGGTTGCAGTAAATATACAAAAAATTCACTTCACTCGCCAAAGCCCATATAATAAAAATATACCAAATACTCTTCAATCCTGATACTAACTAATCACAATAATGTAAATAACTGTTAGACACAGATATCATATACATACCTGGTTTGGCGCGATTGTTTTCACGCCAACTAGGCGAAAACATCGTTTTCAAATACCAGTTACATATATATGTTTAAATTATTTTCTATTATTTTAAAAGCAAAAAACAATAAATAAAAAAGTGTAATTAATGACTATAGAACAAAACAATTTATATAATTGTAAAAAAGAAAAGAAAGTAAATAAACAATTTATTAATAAATAAACAACAATAGCCGGGTTACCATGTCAGGCAAAATAACGCCATTTTGGAGCCCATTAGGTACCATGGAGCGTATATGACATCTGTTCCAACAAAACTTCCAATAATATAGTAAATATGTCATTTGGCGGTAATTTGATTATCGAAGATTATAAAATAATCAATAATAATAAAAATAATAACAGTTAATAAATAATAGTAATAATATAGAATTGAAATTCAGACGTTTATTTATGTACTTTCACGTATCTAAGATTAGTCCAATATCTTTTAAAATATTACCTAGCAGAGAGGAAAAATATGAAAAAATAACAAATTTAAAAAGATTTGTAATTTTTTTTTCAGCAAGCAATTATTATTTCAAAATGTTGATTTTTTTTTATAGTAATAACAGATAAATTTCCTTAAGAATAATTTTCAGTTCCTAAATTTTGAAATTGTGAATTTTCCGTACTACTTAGTTATCCCGTCGTCCAATTTCGCCAAATTATATAAATCACCAAACCATTCGCCAAGTTATACAAATTGACGTAATTTTTATTTTAAATAATAAAAGAACAAATAAATTGGTATAACATTAATAAAAATACATATAAAACGTCGAAATAAAAATCACTTGATGACGTAAACGCGTGTAACTTGCTTAAAGTCAAATGATTCTGACATTTACGATGAACCATTATTGGCATTTAATCTTATAGTTTGGCGAAAGATTTTTGGTCGACGGGATAACCAACCAGTACCGAATTTTCCTATGCGTGAAACTGGCGTTATCAAAAAAATAAACAACAATATTTTCTAAAAAAAGAAAAAAAAAGGGATAATATTCGTTGATCTGAGTTGGAATGTATAAAAATCACATGCTTCCGTAATTACGACGAAAAACTTTTTAAAAAGTATGAAATTATTTTACAATATGTATGTGTGGCAGAAATTCACACTAAAATTTAGATATTTGATTCCATTTTTAAAATATTAACTGATATCTATATAACTTATAATTGAATACATAAATGTACTCCAAAAAAGCCAAAAATGATCTCGGTCAATTGAGAAAAACACTATTATTGCGAAAATCCTCAAGCTAATGTCACGCTTATGGACTTTTGCCTTTTAAAAAATGGCTAAACATTGTCTGGCGACAAACGCAAATTAGAAATCGTAAAGAAAGAAAAAATATATAATTCACAATTATAGTAACTTTTACAATTACATCTGTTTGTTTATATTGTAAATCACATGATGTGGAGTTAGATAAAAATAAAAAGAAAAGAACTAAACATAAAATAAATGTAATTCAAAATTAGAGTAATCAAATTTTCAGATTCATTTTTTTTTAACGGAACGCAAGCGATAATTCGCCAAATACTGTATCAATTGTAAAATTTCACAATAAATTATATTTCAAGCATTAAAAATATTTATTTCATGTTTAAATTAAATATTTTCGTTTTATAATATTGTGTCTCATTAAAACTTTTTGTTTTGTCTTTTTTCATTAAATATCAGTATTTTTTTTTCATTTATTCGCGAGGTGTTTGTATTATTTTCTAACGGATATAGCCGTTTCAATTGTCTAATCAACAAACTTTTCGCCAAAAGATAATCACTGGCAACCTTTTCGTTCAAAATAGCAGTAAAATACGAAATTTATTATCGAAAATCATAGCTATCCCTGTATATTTTCTCATAAACCACCCCGGGAATATTTCCTATCGAATGATACAATTTGGAAAAAAATCCACCGGGTAGTTTTTGAAAACACTCGAGCGGAACTTTCAGAGCTTACTGCTTTATAATATATATGATACGTGAATGAGATTCGTAATACTTACTAAAATATTATATTATTCTCAATAATTTAAAAATAACAATATAAATTCAATTTAAAATCGACTGGTAAAATTCTGATAACTATAGTTTAGAACGTGCGCCCCACCTTTCGTCATCCAAACATATGCAGACTTTAAAAATTGCTATTGCAAAATAATTCTGAAGTAGGCAAAAATTCATTGATAGGTATTAAAAGGAAATGTATTTCACATACAAATATTTATGCATGTGCTGTTCCTTACACAAACGCTCTTGGTTGTTAGTTTTATAAATAATATAAAATAAATATTCTCATGTTGTAAGTAAAAATAATACAAATTTAGGTATGTAACTTCTTTCTAAAGTTATTATTTTATCATATTTAAAACATTGAAACTTTTACTATGTTACTATAATATGATAGTTCTGAAATTAATATGTTC
Organism: Maratus speciosus; assembly: GCA_963932465.1. Taxonomy (NCBI): domain Eukaryota; kingdom Metazoa; phylum Arthropoda; class Arachnida; order Araneae; family Salticidae; genus Maratus; species Maratus speciosus. The sequence goes on along the minus strand of OZ010796.1, from coordinate 115,006,878 downwards.
CAACAATTAGTTATTTTTAATAATGTTTGTTATTTGAATCGAGAATATAATCTTAAAAGGCAGGATAATGATCTTTATACTTTTTTAAAACAATGAGAAAAACTTCAAGAAATAAAAGTTTGATTGTTTGGAGAAACTATTTCTATATATTGTTTTTTTATATTTGAGAAAAAATTCGATTTGATTTTGAAATACATCTTCCATAAAAGAAAAAAAATCTTATCCCGATCCTATCGTAATAGCAAAAAATAATTTTCTACCATCATGAGAACAATATTTTATGACCTTCTGTGCTTCTATAGCTAATCGATACTATTTGATGACTTTTCGTGCTCGCTTTCATGAAGCGCATGCGCTGTAAGAATTAAAATTGTAGTTTTATTTTATATGCTTTATATACTAAAAATGTTTCTGAGAAATCCCACGTATATCGATTTCAGATTAAGATATCTTTTGCGTCTAAGTAAGTTTTTTTCCATATTTCATCCCAGGAACATTTTTTCCCCTGCAACTTAAAGGCTTATTATAAAACTTTTTTTATCCGAGAATTTTCACTATTTTAACGGGAGCTGATAAAATATGCGCTCACAACTTTAAAAAAGAAAATTGTTATATAATGCTTAAAACATTATTTTTCATTCTGCTAAATTTATCTCTGTTTTTGATATTACTTGACAATAACACGTGGAGAATAAAATATCGTTAAATTTAACAGCGTTTTTAAGATCGGAAAATCAACATTTTCTTTTTTAGTGACACATATTCAGTAAAGACAATTTTTAAGTGGATAAAAATATCGACAAGAATTTTAATGTAATTTTTTAACAGTTTTTGCATAAAATATTAGATAGATAGTTATACGTAACTATGATGTAAGGAAACTGGGAACAAACTGGCTAAAAAATGACATACGTAAATATTTGTATTCGTAGATATTTTTTACAAGACTTTTAAACACTTACGTAGATAAAAAACCAATATAAAATGTCATTTGAAAGTCAGTAAAATTGCAAATACATACTTTTAAAATAATGTTGTTCAATACTGGTTGTTGCAATCATATTAATTATTGAAATGTTATTTCGTAAAATACGTTCCAAGACTTTCTTTTCCTATTTAAAATATTTAAAATCTTTAATTTCGATTTTTATAATAACCTAAATTGTTTTTCAAATTATTCCGATTACACAACTTGTTTTTAGTTTACATAAATTGCACTGGATGACTTGATAAATAAAGATACAGTAATGAATGTTTTTAAGAATTAATACCGTTTTCATTCAAACTACAGAATAAAGTACTAAAAGTTTGAATTAATTAATAGTTGAAAAACATTTGGCTTGAACACTACGTAACTAGATTAAATAAGATTTATGACGCGAAGCCTTTTTTACATTTTACCAATGCCGAAGTCTGAGTCTGAAGTTACAAACATGCTATACAAAATTATTTTAAATTGATTTACGTCTCAAATAATTTATAAAATTTTTTCGGACACCATTTAAGTAATTTTGATCGCATTTTGATGCTTTAGAAACAAATTTCACGAAAACTGACATTTCTTTTAGATTACTGGCCGGTTTTGTCTATTTCTTGGCTGATATGGCCATGTCTTGATGCAATAGAAACCATATCCCTGAAAACGGACATCTCCTTTAGACAATTGGCCGGTCTATTGTCTATTTCTTCGCTGTAAAAAATCTATGTAACGTTACTCTATGAAATTGCTGGCAACAAGCTGCCTCTAGCTTTCTAGAGTAATTTAAGTTATATAATTATATTATTTAAACTCATATAACTGGCGTAATATGGGACATTAGTGTAACGTAACGCCAGTTATATCGGTTAAATTACTTAATAAAATTTAGACAGCAAGGCTGCCACACATTTTGTGGAGTAAGGTTACATATTTTTTTTACAGAGTGTGCAATTATTGCCATGTCTTGATGCAATAGAAACAAAATCCCTGAAAGCTGACATGTTGTTTTCTTTGATCCGTGGCATTGGCTATTCCGTGGCCTATATTGTTATGAAATAATATCCTACATTCGTGTTTTTACATTTTGTAAACATTATAGAAATATATGTTTAGCTATTTCGCTGCCAACATATCCAACATAGTGTAAATATTTTTGCAATAAAGGCGCTTTAAGTGGAAATATTTCAAATGTAAATCCAATATTAAACTAATATTGGTTACGTAATTACGATGAATGCGGTTTAGATAATATACTGAGCTCCAGTATAACCAATATTGGCTTGGTAATGTTCTACTACTAATTCGGAACTACTTATTTTTAATGTCTTTTGTGACAGAGTAATCGGAGTAGTCAGTAAATATTGACAAATGCATAAAATTAAAAAACCGGCACGCTAGTATGACTGGTACAGTTCTGGAAAAAAGTTTAGGATCACCGAGAAAATACTAAAGCTTTTATTTTAATGAAAAACGAATATCATTACAAAATTATACATAAAAAATTTATACAGGTTTTGTCCTTTTTTTTAAAATTACAATAATATGTTTTACAAATAAATCATAAATTAATTTCTACATGATACAACTGGGTGGAAAAAAGTTTAGGATCAGTATATTTAAATCACACATGTAATTAAATTACACATGTAAAAATTTGTATATTAATTTTCAGTATTTTGTTTGTTTCCCCTTAACGCGTATGACTTACAAAAGTCACTTTTGCAAGAATTTGCCAAGGGTTTTGCATGTGAAAAGTGGTATTTGATTCCATGTTTTCAAAATGGCTGCTTTCAATTCAACAATGACTATTTCTGATCAATAAGTTCATCTTTAAGTGGAAGGAAATCATTACCAAGAGTATCTTGATAGTCAAAGAATTTTATTTATGGCTTGGTAAAAACCAAATTTATTTTTCCTTTTACATTAAAACTTACCTAAATCATCACTGAGCCACCATTTTGTACATTTCTTGAAAGAAGATATGTCTCTAAATAATGTCAGTAATATCTTAAATCATCTGGACCATCAAGATTGGTTTTTTCATTATTAAAAACCATTTTTTTCCATATATTGAATTTTAAGAAATTGTACGATGCGAAAATTATTCTTCCATTAATGAGATGCTTTTGTAGTTTTGGCCTGGCTTTGAATTTAGCCTATTTCAAGCATTTAACACATTTATACATTTATGAAGTTCTGGACGTTACTGAGATTTCTAGAGCAGATATTATAGTAGAAGAATACGCACAATCTTGAACCGCCAATCAAATAACCTTTCGTTTGCAAAGGGGTGAGAGTTGTGATGGGCGCCCGCTTCTTCCATAGTCCATCGGATACTGAAAAATTTGTGCACAACAGTTTTAAATTTATTTTTTAGGCCAATTTGCCTTTCATCCAGCATGCAGTCCGAAAATACACCTGAATATACCATTTTTCCTTCAGTCAATGATTTCCCACGCCCAATGCTCAAAGCAGCAGTTGCATGTCCGAAAAGTTTAAATCTAGCGACTACTAACTTATAAGCATCATCACAGATGGTTCCCGCATAATATACAGCAGTCATGATATCATCTCATTATGCTCGATTTAAAAGAAGATTCTGGTCTAAACTTATTTCCATTTGTTAATATTACAAGATTTTAAAATTTGTGGATAAAAATACTCTTTTACATAATTAAACTAAATTCGCAGATATTATATCAGATATATAATGTGTCTAAATTCAAGATATGTAACTCTTCTCTGAATTTTATTCTAAACAACAAAATTAGCATGTGGCCTTAAACTTTTTTCCAACACAGTACAAGACAAGAGAGTTTTTTAAATTAGGAGGTTCTACAGTAGATAATTTTATATTAGGGTCTAAATTGGCGTCGCAAACGGAGTTCAAAATATTGTCAATAAATGTGCAATCATAAGTTCGTCATCATGGTTTTTTTCCCTGAAAGAGTGTTGTAACATTATTTAAGAATATATTTTTTAAACACAAAGCTAATAATCTGGCAATTTCTTAATAATCAAACAATAATCAAGTAAGCTGAATCAAAGCTTTTCGTTTGGTAGGTTTCTTTTTTTTTCAGGGTACACCCTGTATTTTTAAAATTTTGGCGGTCGATGCCGTTTGACCCGTCCTTGCTCGTACACCGTACGGTCAAGAAGAGTTTGCTTTCTTTGTTATTAAAAGCTTTTGGTTACAACTAATTTTTAACTGTAATTTTCTTTGGCAGACATTTTCCGATTAAATAAGGCAAATATTATTGTACTGAAAAAGTGGTGTTTGGTCCCTATTTTTAGTTGATTGCGTCCAAAAAAACCTGTTAAGGGGCTAAGCTGCAAGCTATACGCCATAAAATATGGTAGCTGTTTTCATAGCTTCGTCTTCCAAGAGCAATACTTTTGTGAAGATCGCAATTTGAAAACTAAAAGGAATGAAGTCACAATAACTATCTTTTCTTCTTATAACATATAGGGGAGGTAGGGGAGGTTTGATACATAGGGAGGGATGATGCATTGACAATTTTTCTCAACAAATGGCATTAACAGCCATTGTAACAGACGTAAAGTCTTCTTTTATTAGCAGAGGCCATCATTAGCTGGACTTAGCAGTGAAGAATTGACAATGTTTTTTTTCTTTTAATTCTGAAAACTTTCGGAATGTCAATGTAAATTTTTTGAATACTGATTTTCTTGCATATCTCTTATTATTGTGAAGATAATGTCTTGTATTTTTTTTTAATTTGTAAAGCAAATTGTTAGGGTGAGTTTTACCAGAAAGCAGATTGGCGATTTGCAACTGCATTTATACAAAGTGATTGAAAATACACTTAAGGCATGATAGGGAGAAATGATACATTAGTGTTGGGGAGAAATGATACACATATATTTGAAATTTAATAGTTTTTTTAAGTTGTAAACTAATATAGGACTGTAATATTCATTATTGTTTTACAGCAAGAGCTACTGAAATTGGTAAAGAAGAACAAAGAGACTGCTCATGGACATTATGTAGGTTACAGAGAAAAGCAGTGCGATGATAGATGGTTAGTTCACTTTGTTCGTCATGTAGATGGAAAAAAGTTTATATGGACCAAAAGGAAAGATGTTTCTATAATTTAGGAAGGGCAAATAAAAAACCCCATTAAATCCACCCTATTTTACTTACCGAAATGATAGAGTTATTAGTTTTTTTAACCCTTTCAGGGATGGTGGTATGTTTATGAAACCACTTAATTTTAATTCCCAACCGCCACATTGGCACCAGTATTTTGTTAAAATATTTTCCATTTAATATGAAAGTGAAATATAGCCCTTTTCATATTTCCAATAAAATATGTTGGTAAATTCGGTGCCATTTATTTATTCAACACTTTAGCATTGAAAATGCTTTGCCCTCAAAGGGTTAAAGAAATCTTAAATGTGCTAAATTTATGTTAAATAGTTTGCAAATCAGCAATGTCCACTTCATTATTCCTTGCAGCAAGATCTCTAGGGGTTTTGTTTTCATTATTTATTTTCTAAAAAGTGTGTTAATAAAATTGTTTTAATAATACCAATTGTTTAAATATTTTTGTAAAAACATTTGTGAAACAAAAATGTGTCAATGTCATTTCTTTTTAAATTTTACTTAAATATTTCAAGATTTATCATAAAAATTGTATGACACATAAATTGAATTTTCTGCATTTTTTTTTTCAATTTACATAACAATATATCAAATATCACTTGCTAGTGTATCAATCCACCCCAGCAATGGGGAGATTTTTATGTAGGGGTAGCAAAACACAATCCTTCGGTAATTCGGTTGGCAATGGAAGGGAAATAAAAAAAAAATATTTGTTTTATGATGTTGGTAGCAAAATGATAAGAGGTACATATTTGTAGGTATACATGAAAGTATGTATATTTTGGGTGATTTTAAACGCAAAACAGTATGCAGTAGTATGAGTAGAAACTCTAGATCAAGGCTTACCAGATTTTTTTGACAATTAAATCCACCAAGAACTTCGTAATTGTTTATAGGTCCCACTAACTTACTATTTTTTATTATAATAACACAATAAAAAAGATGCTTATGGAATTTTTAAATTATTTCTTTTTGTGTTAAATAAGTTTAATATATTTATGTGTAACCAGGCGCATTGTAATATTATATTTATTAAGTTTCTAAAATTGATTGACAAACTTGATGACAATTTTGCGCACGTATGTTGTGAGTGTTTATGAGCTATCGAGGAAAAATATATATAGTATCTCACAAGACTGATGAGTAGCTAGCACTTATAAAATGCAGAATTATTGAATAATTTAAAAGATTTTCTGCTATAATAAATCATTCACCTTGAAACAACAATCATCTTCATTTTTATAAAGATTGGGAATGAAATTGGAAATAATTTGTTTAATTACAAATTTCTATGGAAAGGGTCCTCTCTCAAAAGCTTACTTCCATTGTTAAACATACATGGGGCAAAATAATGACGTTAGGTTTAATGTTTCTATTCTCTCTTACAGATTGCATCAGTTCTCCAAATTTGCCTCGGTTTAATCATTTTAGATTTAGATTAGATTAGATCATTTTAGATTAGAATTCATCTACTAAGCAATTTTAAAAGCTAATTAGGGCTTTAAAAAATATTTTCATATTTTGTAATATATGGTATACTAAAATTATAATTTAATTAGGTCAAAGATTGCAAAATTCTTAAATATTTATGCAAAATTTCTGCTGGATGTAATCAAGAAATTTATTTTGAAAAACAGAAAGTAATATCTTTTTATCCTGAACTAATCCTAATATCAAAATTTAAAATATATCATATTCCAACTAAAATTATTTTTTTAAATAAGCAAGTGATTGCCAAAATTGTTGCTACCTACATTTAACATAAGACAATATCATATTTTTCATTTTTGTAGTCATAACAGAACTTTTGTTTAAAATCTCAGAAGTGTCTGATCACTTTTGTGACAATATTCCCCACTTTTTTCAAAAAATTAGCAATTTTAAGAATGAAATTACTTTTTTTCGGAAATTTATTTTCTGATTTTTTAAATGTTCAATAACTTTTGTGAGCTACTGTGCGTATATGTCTTAGAAGTTCTATAGAAGTAAAATTAAGAAAATATATGTCTTAGCAATAAAACAAAAAATTATCTTCTTCAAAACCCAGAGAGGGGGGGGATTGTATGCAAGGTTATAAGAAGAAAACAAAACAAAATGTGCTTTGTTACGTTTTCTCAAGAAATGTCAAAGAAATCACAGTGTCGGCAGTATAAACAATCTTACATTTTAACTACCAAAAACTTAGCATCTATTCGTACTGATAATACACCCATTCTGGGATTGACAAAACATCATTGTGGGGAATAAACAGCGAATTTACATCAAAAGATGTACAAATAAAGCTTTTTTTAGCGAGACATTGGATTTATAATGCTAGTCATTATTAGTAAAATTAAATATATTTTGTTGTAGTGAAGATTCATTTTAAGTAGGATAGAGGGTGGCTAGATGTGCAGCTTAAATTTTCATGATATCCCTAAACCAAAAAAGTAGATTAAAAAGCTGTTATCGATATGAGAAACTGCTTACGACTTTTTCCTTTAAAAAAATATTTGGCATGGTTGGATGTTGCACTCTAAGGATGCAAAAAAAACGGTTTTCGAAGGAAATGTCATATTCCTCATCTTGTCAAGGATACAGGGTACGATGACGAATAGATAAAAAATTATGCATAACATTATGTATCAATGTACCTATAAAATTTTATCCAACTCATTTTATAACAACATACATTGAAAATTTATTAAAAACAGATTGTAAATTTAAAATTGAAAAACAAATGTCATACCGCCAGGGCCTATGCCTGGCTTGATCTATAGAACTATCAGAATGAGCGCAAGATTTGCGCAAAAAGCATAAACAAGAGTTAATCCTTGCCAAGTTTTACCACAGATAATGTGATTCCTGTTATAAATTTCCATATTACTGCCATCATAGCCATAGTCATCACTTTGCCTCACCACAGCCATATCTGTTTCAACTATGTTTCTCAGGAATATCCTTCATTGTCAGCAACCTATATTTTCTATGAATTTTTACGTTTTTCGTTATATTTTGAGAAAGCTTTTGTGAAGGATTGAAATAACTTATCGTAGATAAGTAATTCCTTGCACCGTGAGGTGAACAAATTCCAAGAAAACACGTGAAAATCGAACTTTGGCTCATCGCTATTCACAAGTTGCTGTGATGTGAATTTCAGTCAGTGCGATACATGAACTTCGGCGTTGCCATCGAAATACTAAAGGCCAGAGGACACGAGTTGTGACGTCATCACTAATAGACCGACTTCTCACTAGTGTTGGACATCACACGGAAAATTTTGAATAGAAATTTTCTTTTAATTTGTTTGTGGAATATCTATCATCTTATAAAACAATAATAACTATTTAAACTTACTGGTGAGAATTCGAAATCTTTAAACAAAAATTCAGCTAGTAGCGGGATGCTACAGTGTTGCCGCATCTGGTTGATTCTTTATTGGGGGATTCCAAATTCTCACCAGTAAGTTTAAATAGTTATTATTGTTTTATAAGATGATAGATGTTCCACAAATAAAATAAAAGAAAATTGCTATTCAAAATCTCCCGGTGTGAATTCCAACACTAGTGAGAAGTTGGTCGATTAGTGATGACGTTACAACTGGTGTCCTCTGGCCTTGGGTATTTCGGTGGCAGCGACTTCGGGCAAGCGTCACGTGTGCACCAGGTCATGTTACGCTACGTAACACTGGAAAGAAGTAAAACTGAATTTGTCACATTTTACCCACTTCGTCATCTTATACTACTTCCCTCCATATGATGGGGTAATTTCGTCAATTGAAAAAAAAAAATCTTATAAAAGCAACTCCAAATTTGGTTTAAATACATTTTTAGGAATAAATTTAGTTTTTCTTTTTTATCTCAGCTTAATTTTTTTCCATTTGAGTAGCATCATTAAGTTTATTTGTATTAACCATATTATATTAGGAAAAAAAATTCTATCTTTTTGTATTTATTTAAATGAACGCAATCGAGGGAACAAAAACACTGTTTATTGAGTTTTAAATTTTAGGTTTTTTCTTTTAGAAAATTAGAAAAAGACAAAATACATCAATTTTTTATACCAGCCTAAGATAAAAGTACGTGATCAGGTTCGGTAAATAAAAACAGCTATTGTTTCTAAAAAAAATCACTGTTTTTTATTGAAAATTAACTAATTCTTTTGATTTTGAGAAAACATTTTTCATATCGAGTATTTTTTCAGGGAATGCACATAATGATTTGGAACTTAATAAAAATGCGAAGTATCCTGAGAGTAGAAATTTTTTGTCGTCCCATGTAGTACTGAGATTACTGCTGTTGACTACTACTATTGAATTAGACATTAAAAATTGTTTTGATAATTGTTTAGAATTTTCAGATCAAAACCGCATTGGGTTAGTTATGCTTTTACGGAACACACAGTGTAAGTAATAGAAGAAAACTTACCTTTAGTTGCCAAAATAAATGACATCTGCTCGTATCGATAATATAGCAATTCTGTGATGGTAAATCATTTCTGCTGGAATACAAGCAAATGCGGTTTTACGTCAAATAAAAGAAAAATATCTTTTTTTCAGTAAGACATTGGATATAGAATTCTACCTATTATCAGAAAAAATTATAAAAGTTTTTTGTAGCAAAGACTGATTTAATGAAAATAGAGGGGTAAGATGACAAGCTTAAAGTTCCAAGATTTCTCCTTAACTCACTAAGCGGATTAACTGCTTACTGTTAGCGGTCTTAGAGACCGCTGTTTTTTTTCTCGCTTTTCAAAGTTTAACCGTATGCGACTCAACAAATCTAATTTGAAATTTTTTTACTCTGATGTTAGAATACATCATTTCAAGAATGGATAAAAACCTTTAAAAATATTATGTCACAAAAATAAAAAAAATTATTGAATAAAAGGTACTTTTTTCATATCTACAATAAACAGAAAATCCCATATTTCTCAAATGTATTGTCAGTTTTTTAATACAAAATTGCAGAGTATACGAACTTATCCTTATAAAGATTCTATCTTTGGATGTCTCCAGCATTTTTAATTTTGCCAAACTTATGAAGATTATTTAGCCTTAACGCTGTGAAACTGCTCAAATGATAAATAAATATTTGGTACGAAAAATTAATCCAATACCTCCATCGGTTGAGAATTCTATGAACAATTTATATTAACTGTGGTGTTGGAAGATAACAGAATTAAATAAAATCGTCTTTTAAAGCCCGCTGTTTAAGTAACATTGGCTTTTGGGTATGGTGCAGATGTGCAAAGTGGTGATACAAAGGGTTAACTTGTAATCTCAGTGTAACTCTAGATATTATGGATATTTTGTTTGATTTGAAGCTCTAGTACTATCGCTATAGTCTTTCGATTAAGTGGATTTTTATTTTAACATTCCTGTACAAAAAGTTTAGTACGGAAACATTATCCCATGTTTTAATCGAGCCTTTTATTCATCCTTCGATTGAGCGGTCTCACAGACCGCTCACAGTAGTTCTGTAAGAGCAGTTAAGGGTTAAAATACTTTTATTTATACGAGACACCTTTTACGACTCTTCTCTCAAATATGAAATATGTGAAATGTTTACATCTGTCCTCTAAATGATGAAAAAAAAAGTTTTCCCCAAGGAATGTAATACTCGTCATCTTCACCACATACGGGGTATCATGATGCATAAATAACTATTTACTATAGATAACAGTATTTATCAAAGTACTTACAAAACTTCATTCAACTCATTTCACGGCATCCCACAAACATTTAAAATTTAATCAAAATAGGTTCCAAATTAAACATATAAAATTAAACATAATTTCGGCCAGACTTGATCTACATACCAACCAAAACTTTTGATATCGGGGAAAGATTTGCATAGCATTGAAACCACATCATACATCCCCTGTTTCCCACAGTTAATGCGGTCTATTATTGACATCCTCTTAAACTTGCTTAGGAACCGCCATATTTGTTTCAACTAAGTTTATCAGTAATGTCTTTCATTGTAAACAAATTATATTTCCGATGAATTTTTACGTTTTTCGTTGCATTTTGAAAATGTTTTTGTGAGGGATTGAAATAACTTATCAAAAATGAGTAATTCCTCGCACTGTGAGGTACAAAAATTACAAGAATTTACGTGAAAATCGAACTTCTTGTCACAACTGCTCATGCCTTGTTCTGAAACGAATTGTTGAACATCGAGAAAGGATTTCTGCTGCAACAGTAAGGTTCTGACAAGAAGAAGTGAACTGAATTGGTCATCTTACCCTAGTTTCATTCATGATGTTTTGTAATTACGTCAATTAAACTAAATTTTTCATTAAAGATAAACTATTTTTTTTTTATCAATTATTTTTAAATACATTTTTAAGAATAAATATTTTTTTTCTTCATTGTTCTTCACTTAAGTTTCTCTATTTGAATAGCATCAACATTATTTATTTTTTTCATTAGCCGTATGCTATTAGGAAACAATATATTTTGAATTTATTTGGAAAACTTTGAATGAAACACAACTGACAAAAAATTAGAAATTATTGTTTGCAGAGTTTTAAATTTCATGGATTTTTTTTTTCAAAAAACGAGAATAAGGAGAAAAAAAAAACATTACACCAGCCTCTGATAAAAGTACGTGATCAGTTTTTGAAAAAAAAAAATGCAGCTTTTGTTTCTGAAAAATGTATTACTTTTATCGTAAGTTAACTAGTTTTCCTCATTTTGTGATAACTTTTCTCATATCTAGTATTTTTCAGACAGTGCATAGAATGGCTTACAACTTAATAAAAATTAAAGTTATCTTCAGAATAGAAAATATTTTGTCATTCCATTTAGCACTGAGATTAGAAGGAGATCTATTGATTTAAACAAAGAAATAAATTTTTCTAAGTGTTTTGATTTTACGGATTGAAACCTTCATGGGAATTGCAAGAGATTTCTAATTAAAATAAATGGAATGATTTTTTTGCAAATATATTGAATACATATAAGCAACTTAATAAAGCGCACAAATTAATTATATATGTAGTAGCATGCAACACTTTCATAATTTTCAAAACTCCATCTTAATTAGAATGTTAAAAGTATTAAAATATTAAAAAGAAAAGCATGAGGATATGAAGGTGGGTAAAAGTATTGGGGCTTTCGACTTAAAGCGTAATGGCTTAGACTTGGGAGACACCGAAGCTAAGTAATTTGGTGTGTATCACGTAGCCGTAAGAGACTAATAAGAAGGCAGTTCTTGAGAAGGTAGTTTATTCAGATTGAGGTGGAAAAAGCATGAACATAAAAGATAGTGCGGGGGAGGGGGGGGGTCGTGGGTGAGTTATACAAAAGGAAAACAAAACGTGGGAGTACTTGGGAGGACTTGATAAATTATTTACTAAACTATTTGGATTTTTCCATATGTGAAAATCTTTCCAAAACTCAAGATCTTGTACTGGTGGGCATTTGTGTATTACTGAACTTTCGGAAAAGTTTAAATTGTGGTTGCTACATAGGGTTGCAATATTCAATAACACCAGAACGTCCACCTATCTCCATTTTTAACACTTCATTTATGCTACCTTAAGCAGACACTACGTTAAAGATTCTCTTGAAAGCGGATGTTTTTCAACATTTTTATGGTCCCTTGAATATCAATACTACTATTTTCGAAGGTTGAATTTGGTGAATACTACAATTCAGGAATTGTTGTACTCAAAAACAAACGCTGAAAATAATTCTCCTGCAACGGCCGCTGGTTTTGAGTCAATGCGTGGGCATAGTATTCAGGCATCTGTGATTCAGGCTGATCAAATAATTGCATTCAGGTATGTTTTTGAAATGAACATATAATGAACATTTAGGCATCAAGTCCCAACATAACTCTTAAAATCATCTTTTTAATTCTTTTCTCAATGAAATCTGAAATTCATTTTTATCGTTTTAACATTAGACTCGAAGAAACAGCTCTTTAAGTGACTTCTTTTATTGTTTTGTAAAATATTTAATTTTCCATTTAATCGGTTTTAGGTTGATCTAGTCAATTGTTCTGAAAACAGATCAGCAACCATCTACATAAGATAAATGAGACATTACATTTGATTTTAACAGCTGCCACAATGCCTATAACAAAATCGACCTTGATTTGTACAGTAAAAGTAATAGGTATCTCTCGTACCATAATTCCCAAGTCTGTGCTTGCAACAATCAGACATTTTTTAAGTGAGTTAACCCACGCGATTTTAAATTTACAAATGATTAATTTTTTTCCTTCAACTAGACATTAAATGCTACTTCACAATCAGTAGGTGTTGTCTGTGTGAACTAGAATTTTCATATATAGTTTATATGCATATATTTTAATCGTATTTTCAAAATATTAGTTTTTGTAATGAATCATGTTATGCATCGAAAGATTTTCCCCAATGTATTCTTCTTTATTTTCTGCATATGTTTCGTATTACTTTTGTATAACCGTTTGTTATAAAATCACAATTTGTGCCACACTAAGTCTTAAATATACTCCACGACAAAGGTATCTACTTACGGAACCAAACAACTTCATCTGGTATCAATAATAATTTTAAAATACATCACAATGGGAGATTCAAATAATCCCAATGGCACATCCCGCATATTCATAAAGCACCTATCGTGCAAAAGAACTGAGTAATGGCTAGGTTTATATAACAGGGAAACGAACTCAAGTAGAGGTGTATTATTTACAGAATTTATATGTAGAAGTATACACAAGCTAAGGATGCCGAAATAGCGAATTATTGTCCTCTGTACGATATTTTACAGCAAGACGAGTAAAGTTCGTCGAACACTGGAAATACATTTTATATTTTCTGGATACGAGACAAAAATTTCTGAGTTCGTTCTGACATATCTGAATAGGTCATTATGATAGAGAAACCTATGAACTATGCTAAGTCAATGATGTTCTTATTATAAATTTGTTCGTTCACATATTAATTAATGTCATGTTTTACTATATTATTTGTGTATGTTATGTATAGGTTTAGCATTTTTTTAGTTCAAAGGACACTTATCTTGTACAGAAACAGAGTGACTAATAATTATGCTAGGTGTTAGTCACCAGATATGTCAATATTGATAAATGAAATTGTTTAAATAATGTTATTTAAGTAACTATATATGGTTGGTTGGTTGGTTGGCTGTGTTTATGACGGCCAATTATCATCACGAGGGATATAGGCCCAAAGAAGGGAGTGCCCTCCGTGGGGGGTCTTTCTAAGGGAACCTAACCCGTATTAACGCTTGGGAAACCAAGGTTCGACAAAAACCACGAAACCTCCGAACGATTAGGCCGACGGGCGCGATTGGGATCAAACCCAGCACCTCCCATATACCAGGTACGAGAGCAGAACCTCTCAGGCCACTGATGGGGCAATAACTATATATAAATAAATTAAAAATAAATGCATGCAAATATGAAGGTGGGAAGACGTAATGGAGCTTACGGTCAAGGGCATAATGGCGAAGAGCTAGGAAACAGCGAAGCTAAGTAATCTAGGTGTGTACGCCATAGGAGACTAATAAGAAGGCAGTTCAATAGAAAACAGTTTATTCAGATCGAGGTGGAAAATACACGAACATAAAATACAGTCCGGAAGGGTAAGAGTGAGTTATACGAAAATAAATGTGTGAGTTAGTGTGAGTTAGAGATAAAAATAGTGCATTTTCTAGAATTTGGCACTAACGTAAAATAAAAAATTATACATGGATATAGTTCTACACGCAGCGTACGAAATAGACAGATTATGATACTTCTCCTACTTGAACCTTTTACGTGAGCAAAATAGACTGATTTCCACAAATTATTGTACTGAAATGTGTCAAGGCAGACTAAAAAGCAGCCAAACGTTGGAATGACCCGGCCAGTCTTTTTCATAGGCTGGTCCCATGCAGTTCTAGGTGACTATATATCTGAAAAAAAAAACCTGCAATTTAATATCCAGATTCGCCCGCGCTTTCTTTTTTCTTGACAACAAACTCCGTCATTAGTTTTCAAATTATACATATTTTTAAACCAGTATAGTGTTAAAAGTTACTTTCTTCCCAGGTCGAAATTCATGCTGGTATTTGTTTGCTAGACAAGCATTAAATGCTGTATCCCAGCAAAGTTAACTAGCATAAACTACCATAACACATTTGCTGGCTCCACCATAATTCCCAGCAATTCATGGTGTGTATTGGAACACTTTAGAGCTTGGCCAGCATACATATTCCAACTTGTGTTGCTTGAATATGTTGTTGGCCTAGCAACAATCAAGACCACCACTCGCTTGAAATTTCTGCTTTCTAGCAGTAATTCACCAGCAACGGCAACTTTTTTTGTTGCTAGTCTATCATTACATTTCTACCATCAGTTGCTTTTAATTTTCTAGCATCACGTGCTTTTAATTTTTGCTATGCTGGCATTACATTTCTAGCATCACTTGCTTTTAATTTTTGCTATTCTACCGGTTAGAAAAACAAAAATGATGCTGGTGGCGCCATCTTTGGAGAATTTCTGAAGTACCTACAGCTTTTAGAAGGGGAACTTAGGTCGGCTTTTCTTTTCCTCTGAGAAGGACAGAACTCATTATATCCGGTATGGAAGCCAGATGCTTTACTTACTTCGCCACTGGGGTCGTGTTTGTAAACGATTTTAAATGCGGGTAATGGGTGAAGAGCTGATTCTGCTGTGTGTTGATATTTTTATAAGATAGAGGGTTATCGATTATTATAAGATTATTCATAAGACATAGAATTTATCGATGCTGTTATCCTCCAAGTTTCAATTAATAAGTTTAATATATTATTAGGTTTTTTTTCTATGTTTAATGGATAATTAGAATATGGCTTGATTATTATAATTCATTAGTGGAATTTTCTTTGCTTAATGAATGGTTTGAATATGGTCATAATTATTTGTTGCAGAAAAATAAAAGATTTTGAAGTGTATTTAGGATAGAATTTATCAATTTAGGATGGGGTTAAGATTTTAAAAATTAGTCCTTATTGGAAGGGGGGGGGGGTCAATTGTACATATTTTCAATTCGATTGTTATGAACTTACTTCTTACATGAAACAGTGCTCCTTGAATTTTGAAATTTAATTGACTAAATTCTCTTTTTAAAAAGCACGTTTTTTTTTGTATAATTGAAATAATTAAAAACTAAGAGAATGAACAGCTAAGAATTTTATGATGGGGGAGTGGAGGGTAGGCGCTTTTTCCCCAAAATCCTTCACGGAAATTAATTTTCAGTTTTTTAAATATTTAAGTGTTAAAATTTTATCTAAACCGGGGGGGGGCGCTTTTCCCCAATAAATCCTTTATAGAAATTAATTTTCAGTTTTCTTTTAGATTTATGTGTTTAGATTTTATGTAAAAAGGGTGGACGAAGGCAGCATTGCATTTACGTTGTAGTGGTTCGAAAAAGGAAATCTACCGCCCCTGGATTTTGAAATTTAACAAAATAATATTTTTTCTCTGATTTTAAAAAACATAGCAAATTTAATCTTTTCGAGAAACTTAACAGAATTAAATACTAAGAGAAAGTGCAGCGAGGAATTTTCTTCCAATTCGGGGGGAATGGGAGGGGGCTTTCTGCCTTTAAGTATACCATGGGAATTATTTGTTATTTTTTTGTTTATGTGTTAAAAATTATCTCAAACGTGTTCAAGGGGCAGTATTTAATTCAGGTGGCGGTGACACAGCCCTCCCCCCCTCCCAGCTTTTGAAATTTAATAAACAAAATTTTATTTTTCTCCCATTTTTAAAGATATAGAAAATTTATAATTTACTGGTAACCTAAAATATTTAACAGTAAGAGGAAGATCAGTTTAAAATTTTCTGTTGGGGGGGGGGGCAGGGGGGGGGGGTTACTCTTCTATATCCGCTTTGGTAATTAATTTTTAGTTCTGTTTCTTTTGATATTTAGATGTTAAAAACTAATCTCAAATGGGTGATTTAAGACAGTATTGAATTCAAGAGAGGGCCAGCCCGGATTTTAGATTTTAATGAACAAAATTTTCTTTTTCTACATTTTTTAAAGATATACAGCATTTTTTTCGAGTAAGTTAGAATATTTAAATTCTAAGAAACAGAAAAAAAAAATTCTTTTATAGGCGGCGGGGGGTAGGGGGGGAAGGCTCCTCTAGAACACCCACCCCCATAGAAATTAATTTAAAAAATAGAAGTTATATTTTACATCTTGAAAAATGGCAATGTACAGTGAAACCTCCATAACACAAACTCCCGAATATTCCGTTAAGGGAAGAGACCTTAGGTGATCCATTAAGCCTCCCTCGAATTTGAAATGTAACTAATTTTTTCCTCCGATTTTGAAAAACAAATTGAAATTTAATCTTTTCTCTTAGCTTATAATAAAAGTTGAAACTAAGAATTTTCTGTTTGGGGGGAGGGGAGGTGAAAGAGAGCTATTGTCTCTCCCTGAATTTGGAAAATTAATTTAATTTATAATTAAAATTTCCTTTTCTTCTATTTTCAAAAAACATAGTCAAATTTATACTTTCGAGTGAGTAAAACAAAACAAAAATAAATAAATTAATTAAAAAATAATAATAAACATTTGATTCTGCCAAGCAATAACAAGCACACAATTCTTCATTTAAGTACCTACCTCATCATTACTGGGAAGAGACTTGTGTAGCAAATTAGCATATCTTACTGGCACATAGTACGTCATGCTGTTTTCTATCAAAGCAGGTTGCATAGCATATTATGCTGTCAAGCGTAAAAAAGATATAATAGCATGTAAAGGTACCTACCTCTCCATGCTTTGACAGAAGCTTAAAAAGCAAATAAGCACATAAAATGCTTGTACATAGCTTGTCATGCTATTTCTTCCTGAGCTGGCTGCATAGCATATTATGCGGGCAAGCATAAAAAAACATATAATAGCACGTTAAGGTACCTACCTCTCCATGCTTTGAAAAAAGCTTAAACAGCAAACAAGCATAAAATGCTTGTACGTAGCTTGCCATGCTATTTCTACCTAAGATGGATGCATAGCATATTATGCTGGGATGCATAAAAAAGCATATAATAGCACGGTAAGGTAGCTACCAAACCATGCTTTGGAAGAAGCTTAAACAACAAACAAGCATAAAATGCTTTTACATAGCTTGTCATGCTATTTTTACCTAAGCTGGCTGCATAGCATATTATGCTGGCAAGCATAAAAAAGCATATAATAGCACGGTAAGGTACCTACCACACCATGCTTTGGAAGAAGCTTAAACAACAAACAAGCATAAAATGCTTGTATATAGCTTGCCATGCTATTACTGTGTACGCTAGCTATATAGCATGTGATGCTGGCTAGCATTGTAAAGCATATACTAGCATGAAAATCTAGCAGACAAAGCAATACATAGCAAAAACTAGCGTATTTCTGATGCTAGTACTAGCAAGAATTTTGACCTGGGTACAGCAATATCTTAAATACTTAAGGTTAAACTTAAAATAATATTATGATACTATCACAAATATATATTTGTACTAAAGTTATGTTTTTGTTCCACTATGCATCGTACGACCCCATGAGGCCGAATGGTCGTACAAATGTATAATGGCGTATATGTGTAGATTGATGTGACCATCAGCTGGCGAAAAAAATGTATTCAGCCTGATGTAATACGTAGATGGTGCGTGATTTTTTATTTATTTGAATAATCAGAGAGCTTACTTTATGATGACCTTATGATGCATGACGGATGACGGGAATTTTCTTAATAACAAGGTGCAACAAAAATCGAAGAAGATAATACTTCCTATACAAAAACACATAGTTCTTAATTAGTTTGGTAAGCGGAACATAAATATGACCATAAAATACTGATTTGGTTAATTTTTTATTTTTCAGTATATGGTTGCATGTACACCTACTAAATGTAAAATTATTTTTGAAAAGAGAAAATCGTAGTCATGATGCAATTCAAATTAACCCTCTATTGCTTACTGTTGCCAATTGGAAACAAATTAAATTTTATCTTATCATTTGTTTACCGTTGCCTCTTGATAACTTTATGCTTTACGTATTCATTTGGACCCTATACTTAGGTTTAATTCATTAAAAATACAATAGGTGATAATAGTTGTTTATCAGTTAAAATAAAAAGGAACTTTTGAAGCCTTCCATTTTCCTAGCCATAGATAGATTTCTAACACAAATAAAAAATATTTAAAATGACAAATTTCATTTGAAAAAAAATATTTTCATAAGAATATGCTTTTAAAAGTTATTTTAAATAATTTTCAGTAAGGTTTTTTGCAACAAATATTCTATGCATGTGAATGTACGTTTGTTGCCATTTGGCAACACCATGAATTGAGTTCTGCTTTTATTTACATTTTTAATATTCTATTCAAGGAATTTGTTGATTGTTTCATCTTGCTTTTTGTCTATTTTTTCATAAGCAAATTTGTTCTGATAAAGCCTCATCATGTTCAGCATCCATTTTAAAGCAAAGACACTAAAAATTATTAACAGAAGAAATATGGATTGTACTGTCAAGTGAAAGTGGCATTTCTTACAATGACATCGATGACGATCCACCATTTGATCCAAACCTTCTGTTCAAAAACGGTTTAGACACTTATGATGATACTATTTGTGATTAATAAGTAGATAAATCAGCTAATGAAATTGATTAGAATGTTGATAAAAATGTTGGGGTAGGGAATATTCCATCTATACCAAACAAAAGCAGTTAGGTAAACATAAACAGAAAAAAGTGAAAGCTTCAAACTCTTCAGCCATATCCTTCTTGGATAAGGATTGTTGGAGATGTTTCTCTTCCTGAAAGTGCTTTATCATTAAAAATACCATATTAAATATTTTTTGTATTTTTCCACCCAGTATACTTTTCGAGCATATCTCTGAACAAACAAGCCTGTATAGTGTTCTAAAACATATTCAAAAGCCACTCAATATATGCTCGACAGATATAAAAAAGTATCTAAGATGAGTAGTGTGGCAAACTTTAAATTCATAAGATTGTTTGGGAACCCTGTCATTGGTGTATTACCAGATAATCGCACTATGATTTTGAATACTTTTGAAAGTATACGACAATTTTCCCATCTGAATGATAATACATTGTCTCATGAACAATATAAGTTATTCAAGTTGAGACCAATAGTCTGTATCCTGGACGGAAATTCTTATCCATTCCCATGGAAGAATCTCTCTGTGTTTATGAGCAAATAAGTGCGACAAAGGCTCGTCACCATATGAAGCAGTGTATTCGCCCCCCCCCCCCCGCTAAACGAAACTCTGAGAAATATGGTTTTTAATTGGTATTTTTCGCAGGAGTTTCAAGATTTGCGTACAATTTTGATATTTGTTGCGAAAGAAAATACAACCAGTCTGCCAAGTGGGCATGACGTGATGCGTTTGTGTCAATGCTAGACTAACTCATCCATTTGCTGAACCTGTAAATCATGAACTGTATTTTCATAACTATTAAACATCAGTGAACCTAATGACACTTTTAAAATCAAAAGTAATTTCGTGCCTTGGAATAATAAGAAGAGACAGAATCCGCGCTGCAAAATGCCACCTGGCGTTTACTAGAAAAAAGACCAGAGAAGTATCGTAGAACATGCTTAGAATACGTTTAATGCATGGTGTTTCCATTTGGCAACCATTTAAAAAAATCCAGAATACGGAAAACTATAGGAGTGATAATTTTTTTCAGTATTTTTCCTTTAATGTATGCCCATCAAGGTAACAAATATATTTTTTTTAAGGAAAAATAAAAAATCATGCACTAGAGGGTTAAATAGTGTAAAACTTTTTTTTTTTTTTTTTTTTTTTTTTTTTTTTACATTTTTTAAAAAGTTAGATTTGACAATGTACAGTCGTGGAAAAAAAGTAAACACCCCCTACTAACTCTGAAACTAAATATAGTGGTAGAAAGTTACTAGTACCAAACGATTCAAAATAAAGTCTACTTTTCAATGATGTATATATAATTTGCTTAGGGGGCCATCTACAAATCAAAATCAGACCAAATTTAGTTTTTTCAATGGCAACACACCGTTATGACAAGTGATTAAGTGATTTCAAATCTTCCGTTCAAACTATGCCTAGAAACGAACTTTCAAGTCATTTCGATGATAAGCTTGTTAATTATAAACATTCAAAATTCAGAGCTTCTAATTTTAAATTACATTTTCATATTTTTATTAATATCTTCTGAAATTATAATCCTGATGTGATCATTTTTGTGTGGTTATAATACTAAAACAAGTAAGAAAAAATCATGCGTCAAGCATAGATTATGAAACACTTTGCTACACATTCAGTATCGTGTAAAAAAACTGCACAGTTTAAAAAATTAAAATATGACGTCTAATTCAAAAATATGGAAACGCATAATACATTTCAAAACCCAATTTCAGCTGTTTTCATCCACAATCGGAAAATTTTGCGAATTTTTTCAGCAGCGCTGTATATGATATATAGATTTGAAACTATTAACTACATGCATGCCAAAATTTAGTTCACTAAGAAATACATATGCTTCAGTTGAAAATTTGCCTTCAGCAAAATCTTCTAATAAGGAGAACGGTACGTGGATACTTTTGTGCAGCACTGTATTTGAGGTATATAATTTATATATAACGAGTAAGATGCAAAAAAAATAATTCAATTTAGAAGCGCATACCGAATTTTAAACCGTACATTCCAGCAATTATTACTCAAAGACAGTACTGTTATTTTGTGTGTCCCTGTAAATGAATAAAAAATGCTATGAATGCCTTGTTCTAACGTTATCGTAGTGAAATTCAGTTATTTATATCAGTTTCAATACATTTGAAATAGCATAATGTCATTAAAATTCTCTGCAAACGACTTTTCCCCATATACCACAATTTAATAGGATATTTTTGAGTGCACGTGTAAATGAACGATTAATCCTACATACTTCATATACAATACCAAACATGCTTTGGTGACCCTAAATAACCTTTATAAATTTCATGAAAATCCGAGTATAATTACGGGAGTTAGAGCGTGGACAGACGGCCACACAAACCGAATGCATAAACAGTTTTCAACTTTGTTGGAAAATGTTAAAAACCCAAACATAATTACATTGAATTTGTAATTTAAAAAATTTTAGAATATGAATTATAAATTATGAAATTGATATTCGAAAAAATATAACCTGCAATTTTTTTCATAGATTTATATTTATTATATCCTGCTTTATGCAAATTTTTAATTTCAAATTTTTATACCAAGTAGTTTGCGGATTATGAATAAAAAACGTCAAAATAATGGTTGAAGGTCTATGATAAGCCGAAAAGCATAATTTGAAAAAAAAAATATTTTAATCATTTTATTGAAACATTTGGGTTGACATTAGTCGAAACACATTATGCGAGTGAAATGGTCATATTGGCAAGAAATCTTATATTATAGTACGAGCAAAAATTGTGTGTGTATGTAAATTGTATCTTAAAAACGGCTCTAACGATTTTGACAAAATTTTGTATTTTACCATTTTCGGGCACGAGAGGACCATTGGGCTATGTCACGTGTTCGAGAAAATTAGATTAGTGGCTCATTTTGGGTCATTATGGGTCAGGGTTAAGCTAATTATATCTAAAAAAAACAGCTCAATCGATTTTGAGTAAATTTTGTATCCAGCCGTTTTCGGGTACGTTTTCGGGTAAGACTATTGGGCTAGGTCACATGTTCGAAAAATTTCGATTAGTGGGTCATTTTTGGGTCACTGCAGCCCAAGCTATTTTTATCTAGAAAACGGCTCTAACGATTTTCATAAACTCTATATTCTACAGTTTTAGATTACGAGAAGACCATTAGGCTAAGTAACATGTTCAAGAAAATTCGATTAGGTTTTGGGTCACAATGGGTCATGCTCAAGCTAATTTAATCTAAAAAAATGCTCGAAACATTTTGACCTAATTTTTAATTTATCGTTTCTCAGCATGAGATGACCATTCGGCTAAGGCCCATGTTCGGGAAAATTCGATGACTGGGTCCTTTTTGTGTCACTGTGGGTGAAGCTAATTGTATCTAAAAAACGAATCAAACGATTACGACAAATTTTTAGGTAGATTTCTTATGAAATACTACCTATTACATTCTCCCTTATGTTGGAATTTCTGAAATTTTTTTGCAGATCTACACCGATCATGACCCCTAGAACCCATAACCTCCCTCAGAAAAAAGTTATCTATCTATCTATATATATATATCACTTTCTTCTGGACGCGATAACTTCCACAATTCTGCAAAAATCTCTTCCAAACTGATACATAAAATCAAGGGGCATAAAATCTCGGTCAAGTTCGTTAATGGGCAAAATCGGACCAAGGGGACGGAAATAGGGAGGGGTTTTGTGGAAACGAAAAAACCCCATAACTTCTTAATTTTTGTACATATCAAATCAGTTTAAAATTTTATTTACTTCCAAAAATAGGGCCAAAAAATTATGTATCACAGATTTTTGATAAAATTAAAAATGGGCTCAACGGGAGCAAAAAATAGGGTTTTTGGGAGAAAAAAATTCATAACTTCGTCAATTTTCATGATTTCAAATCCAATTAATTCTATTATAAATCTCCTTAATATTATCTACAAGTTTTATATTCACAAGTTTTCGATAGGACCAATTCTTACAGCAAAAACAAATTAAAAATACATAGCGGTAGAAGAAAAAACTGATCTTATTAAGGGTATATTCAAATCCAAACTGCTTATTTTCCTAGTCATTTTTAAATTCATTTTTGCTCTCAAACGCATCCAATTGGTAGATTCTCTTTTTCAGAAACTATATAATGTACCGTAATGATATATGTTTTGATAGAGGCAGAAAATGAATATATATGAAATATTTCAAAAAATGATGTCGAAGTGGGTATTTTGAACGGAATTTCCCGAACCGATTGTGTTAGAAACGAAAAATATTGTCTTACTGAGAAAATAATTGTTTATAAATCAAGTTTTAATTAATTGAACGAAAAATAAAAACACAGGACTCTTATAAATCTCTTCAAAAATGACGTCAGCAAATTTCATATTTTTTTCTGTCAAAAATTAATCTGAAAATGTGCCAGAAAATTTCGAGTAGTTGAGCATGGAAAAATATTTTTTTAATACCGCTTTAACATAATTCTGATAAAACCAGCTTTTATATTAAAATGAAATAAAAACTCGTCAAAAGCGGCCAGATAAAATTTTTAAAGTGGGTTTATCTCTAATCATGATTTAGTTTTTGTTGGTGAAATTAGTATTCTTAACTTCAAAATCTACCTCCGCCTGTAGGCCGGGCCGGAAGAGATTTTTTTTATCATACCGTTACTGGGCATGAGAAGATTATTGAGCTAAGTCACATGTTAGAGAAAATTCGATTAGTGGGTTATTTTGGTCACAATGGATCAGGGTCAAGCTAATTGTATCTGAAAAACAGTTCAAAACATTTTGACAGAAATTTGTATTATACCGTTTTCGGGCATAAGACCATGGGACTAGGTCGCATGCTCAAGATAGGGTCATTCATCTGTGGGTCATTTTGCGTCCTAATGGATCAAAATCAAGATATCTGTATCTAAAAAAGGGCTCAAATGATTTTGACAAAACTTCGTATTATATCGTTTCTGGGATCGAGAAAACCATCGGGTTAGGTCGCATGCTCAATAAAATTCTATTAATGGGTTATTTTGGGTTATAATGGGTCAGGGTCTAGCTAACTGTATCTCAAAAATGTTCAAACGATTTTGATAATTTTTTTGTTATACCGTTTCCCAGTACCTGGTGACCATT
This sequence comes from Maratus speciosus, assembly GCA_963932465.1. Taxonomy (NCBI): domain Eukaryota; kingdom Metazoa; phylum Arthropoda; class Arachnida; order Araneae; family Salticidae; genus Maratus; species Maratus speciosus. The sequence goes on along the minus strand of OZ010796.1, from coordinate 114,981,997 downwards.
GGATTAGGCCACATGTTTGATAAATTTCGATTAGTATGTCATTTTTGGATCAAAGTGGGTCAAGCTAATTTTATCTAGAAAATGACTAACGATTTTCACTAAATTTTGTATTCCATCGTTTTCAGGATCGAGAAGAGCATTGGGTTAGTTCGCATGTTCAAAAAAATTCAATTAGTGGGTGATTTTGTGTCGCAATGGGCCAGGGTAAAGCTAATTGTAACTATAACAGCAAGAATGATTCAGTTGGAATAATATATCGACATAAACACAAACCTAATTTGACGAGCTCAGCTCGGGCATTCCTGCTAGTAATACATTATTAAAAGTGACATAGTCATTCTGTTGCATTTCAACAATCGAGTGCTGACCTTCAGTTCGAATGCAGCCCTAAAATAGGTTCATTTTAAAATATTTAGTTTCTCAGAATCTAACACTGGTCAACAAATTTGAACTTCTGCTCTGTCCTAAAACAGAAATTAGTTGTTTTTATGGGTTTTTTGTGCTGCGTCCAAATCTAGTTTTAGATTTACTCCAACACGTCAAGTTTGAGAGATATTTGATATTTCAATTTATGCAAATTTAGTAAATTTTACACAATTATTTGCAAATTTATGGTATAAAGCAATATCAGACAGGGTTTTTTGTTTTATGTTATGATTACTACCCAATTTACTTCACAAAAACGTTGTTTCTGAGATTATACTGACATATGACTGTGAAATATTGTACCTAATTTGCATATTTTTCATGTTTTTCTAATAACGTTTCTTGACGTTCAAATATTTCTGACGCACGAGTACGCTAATATGTTTCTAAACCAGTTTTTTGATTTTATTTCAAATGTTGTATCTGTTTTCTTCTATCATGTACAGTTTTTGAAAAAAGTGAAATTTTAGTTTTTAGTCAAAAAAGCCAGAAATAGCTTTTAATGATACTTTGTATGATAAACTTCAACTAGTTAGGATAGATTCTACTACTTATTTTTTTTCGATTATATAAATTTTTGATTATGTCTCTGATATGAATCTGACCCCGTTCACCTTCTTGACAATGAATTAGACGCCCCTAAAAAGCATCTTATATCAAACTTGCGTTAATGCCGCGCAAAAGCAGAAATTCATCTTACTCAAAAACTAAACATGACATAAGAAAACAGACTGCAGATTTGAAATTAGCATAAAAATCTAGTCTAGAAAAATATTAAGTCAATTCTGTGGCAACTATTTTAAAGTTGATAGTGATGTAAACATTACATCATTGAAAAATATGCAAATTAGGCTTAATAACTGATAAATAAATGTTAAGAATATGCAAATCGTGACATTTATCTGAAGCAAATAGTCAAGTAGTCATTATCTAGAAAACGTAATTAGATGCGACATATATTGTATCTAAAATTTGCATAAAATAGCACAAAAAGCTTAAATTTGTGTAAATTTATATATGCAAATTTCTCAAAACCTAGACCACCTAGTTTTGAACACACACTAAACGGAAAGCATATTCGGAATCAGTTCGAAAACCTGATCTAGATTCAACTAATTTTAGTTCTGGAACAAAACCACTGTTGTCCAGTGTAATCAAAGGAATTTATCAAAATTTGGATTTAGGCTAATTGAAGGGTGCAGAATTTGTTTATGGTGTCAAACGTGTGTATTGCTATTGCAAAAAAAAGAAATCTATAAAGATATCTCTAAAAATATAATACCTTAAATTAAAAGAAATGTATTTTTAAGTTCAGCGTAACAAAAGCTTTCACACGATACCCCACATGATATACAAAGAATTTTTTTTTTTTTGAAGTAACGTACTTAGACCCTCTACATTTTTCTAAACATATTTGTAAATGTTTAATAGTCTGTAAATATGTGGGTCAATAGTCTTTATTAATTCCCCCATTTTGAACTTCCCACGCCACATAGTTTACGAGTAAAATGGCTGTGACAGACAGACAGACACAGGAGTGATCTTATAATGGTTCCGTTTTTACTTTTTAAGTGCAGGACCCTAAAAACATTAAATGATCGAACTGGACTTTTCAGACGCCAATAAAATTACGTAAACTGTCTTGCTGTTCAAAAATTCTGATGCCTCCAAAAATATACTTAAATTATTAAATAAAAAAAAAAACTTTCAAGTGCGAGTATTGCTCGCGCTCTGAAGGTTCCGTACAATAAATATTTGTATTATTAAAAAATCGTTGCTAAAAGAATAATAAGACTTTGTAAAAAACTATACAACGTAGGGTTGGGAATAGCTGTATATACTAGAAAAGTACACTATGACGCAAAAGTTTAGACAATGAAGAAATTCTTACATACTTTGAAAAATATTTATTCAATTTTCAAATCACTGCTTGAAATTAATGTGCTGTACATATAAACAATATTTATAACAAAGAAAAGTGGAATTGTGTATATTGCAATAAATTAAATGGTAACAAAAATAAACTGCTGTCTCAAAGGTTTAGACACAAATTAAATAAAATCGAAATAAACAATTTTTAAAACCTGGTTGCGCATCCATGCTTATGTATTACGTCATATACACGATATTGTATGGAAGAAACTAAATCTTGCATAGTTTGTGGATCGATATCGTACCATGCATTCTCAATAGATGTCTTAAGTTCCTTTTCAGAAGAGTATTGTCTAGCGTTGCTAAAAACTTTGCGACACATGATGCTCCAAAGGTTTTCTATAGGGTTAAGATCTGGGCTACATGCTGGCCAGTCGAGAACTCTTATATTATGGGCATTAAACCAAGATTTTGAATGTTTTGCAGTGTGAATTGAAGCATTGTCTTGCTGAAATTCCCACTGAGGACCCACTAGAAGCTCAGCAAATGGCAGTAGGTTTTCTTCTAATGTCTGTGTATAATGCTGTGAAGTTTGACGACCACTGGTGAAGGTCAGAGATACTTGTCCATTATAGCAAAAGGCTGCCCAAACCATCACCGAGCCCCCTCCTTGTCTGCGACTAAAAAAACGTCGAGGTTCCTTCCGCAAGTCATGCCAATACGATAAACAACCATCTGGACCATCCAGATTCCACTTTTTTTCATCGCTAAATATGGCTGACTGCCATTTCTCTCCATATGACATATGCTTTCGAGCCCACATAAGTCTTTGTAACTTATGATGTGGTTTCAGAGCTGGTTTCTTCTGTATTTTGCTATAAACGATTGTTCCTTTTTCCAAAATTCGTCTACGAATCGTATCCTTTGATACAGAGAGTCCCGATGAGCTTTGAACTCCACGTACGCTCATTTGTTGAGTACTCGCTAGTCTTTGTATCAGGCGATCCTCTCGTACATTTGTCACACGTGGCCTCCCAGACCGACATTTTGCTTTATATTCGCAACCACTCGATAAAACTCGATAAATAGATTTTTTTGACCTATTAATAATAGCAGAAATTTCAGAAACGCTCTTCCCTTCACCTTTCAACTGCCAAATCCTTGAAACCTCATTCACTTGAATTTCTTTAGCTCTCGGCATGTCGACTATGAAGCGCAATCGTTTGCAGAACTTAAGTACTCCAAATTTGTGACATCATCGATTCTAAATTTGCATATGCCAGCGAATATTCAAAGAAATTTAGAATAGTGTCTAAACTTTTGCGACAAGCACATTTGAATTTTTATGAAAAAAATTAGTATTATAGCAAATAAAACGACTGTCTTTTGTACATAGCATTTTAAATCAGTTTTTGAATATATTTACAGGTTTTTGTAATTCTGACGTCATAATTCTACATTTTAAAGCTGAATGACGTCATTGTCTAAACTTTTGCGTCATAGTGTATGAATGGGTATATCATAAAAGTTAAAAGAGATATGAAGCCTAAATAACATCAAATACTGCTATTCTGTGTAACTCTTTTTTAAATCTTATCCTAATCTGTTTATGATGAACTTAATTCGGTACTGACAGTAAAAGTAGAGCATATTTAAACTTCATTTGGAATTTCATAAAACTAAATTCAGCGTAGTAATAATCTTTTTTTTTTTTTTTTTACTGTGTATCCAAAACAAAATCCTTGTTCAAAGTTTAAACGTGGCATTGTACTAAGCGCGCTTTGAAAGGAGGTCGCAAAGTTGCAATGCTGCCTTGGTACGTGCCGCGTTTTTCCTGACAGGTTTTTAATTAACTTTTAAAGACAAGCGAGGCGCCTTGAGAGATCCAACCAAAGCAAACTAGTCGCGAAGACCATAGTATTTATGTGATTAATTATAATTAAATAAGCCTGTTTTTAAAAATTTGACGTTATTTGCTTCTATACTGCGACTGTGCATTGCATTCACAAATGTACCATGAACTTGTTGCGCTTTGAAAACCGATGGTATATAAAGTAAGCCGACCCTGTCATTATGTATGTCCAAACCGTCAGTGTTTTTAAGGGTTAATATCTCGGCTAAATTCCGACGATTTTTTCGAAAATCATTGTCAACAATGCTTTTATGCTTCTGCTACCAAAGGTATCATCAGCGCTCCTCAGCACTTTTGCTGAATGCCCGCAAACCGAAATTTGTTTGTAACGGAAAAAATGCGTTTTTCTCAAAAACTATGTGACTTAAGGTAATTGCTATAATTTTCCTGCAAGGTTTATGTTAACGTCTACTACCTCTAATTTTTTCATATTTTTAGATTGTGTAGATTTGAAATAGAGCGAGGCGAACATATTTTTGCACTACATTTTCGACGATATCGCTGAAACTATAATACCTAAAATTAAAAGAAATGCATTTTTGAGTTCAGCGTTACCAAAGCTTTCGCACGATATCCTACACTGTTAAAAATTTGCAGCATTCTGTCCAGTTATTTGACCATTTTTATCGAAAACGGTTACACAACCGTAATTTAACACTAATCTGACCATATTATTGGCCATTTTATGGTCAGAATATAGTTAAATTACGGTTTTGAAAACGTTTTTTCAAAAAACGGTCGAATGACTGGACAGAATGCTGCAAATTTTTAACAGTGTATACGATATACAAAGAAAAGATTTTTTTTCAAGTAGCTTAATTAGCCCCTCTACATTTTTCCTAAATATATTTGTGAATGTTTAATAATCTGTAAATATGTGGATCAATAGTCTTTATTACTTCCCCCCATTTCAACTTTCCACGTTCCATAGTTTACGAGTGAAATGGCTGTGACAGACGGAAAGACAGACACGGAAGAGATCTTATAATGGTTCTAATTTTACTTTTTTAGTACGGAACCCTTTAAAAGATTTCGGTAACATAAAATAGATAATATCAAAGTGTACAAGAGCATAATATATAGTTTATATACATCGTGCATTAGAATACTTTAAAAATGCGTGATTAGATGTGAGTAAAGGCCTCTTTTATGAGTGCCCTATACGTTATTTTAAAATATATATCCATAGAAATATTTTGTAATTTTGTTTAACTATTTGAAAGAATTTGGTTTGAAAAACTTACTAATTTAACGTTTAATTCTAATTTCATCATGAAAAGATCTTTTCAATTTTCGATTTTCATTAATAATTTGTTAATTAAAATATTTCTTTAATTTAATACATTACACTATTTAAACCGAACGCCAGCACGCTGGCGTCCAAATTGCCAGTACATTGTGCTGTTAATTTTACGCAACTACTGTATTTTCCATGTTAATATAGTCAGGAAACCAAAGAAAGATACAGCACATTCTCTGTGATCGAGCTTGTGCGCGAGATGAACAGTACTTTGTACTGTAAAAATGTCGGTTTTTTTTGCAGTGTATGCCCGTATCATGGCATTATATTTAAATATAACTTACACATGTAGGCATACATTTAAAGGTTTAAAAAGTAACATGATTACAATATTTTATCTTAATTGTCAGTTGTAATTGCATTTATTTTTTACTATAATAAATGGTGCTCAAAATAGCATAGGAGGGGGGGGGGGGTACGTTTTTTAATCTACTGCAACTGTACATCACACAAAATTTCAAGTTAATTTTTTAACTCTTTGATTCACTTACTTGAAAGGACAGTCTAGAAAAAATCATTAAGTAGAATAGAACTAAATATTAGATGAGTAAGTATGCCCATTCTTTTTCTACTCCCTTGGTAAGTCATATTTAATAATCAAATGAACATGTATTTATTATTATCTTTATCTTTGTGCCATGGCTTTAAAAACGAATTTTGAATTAGTAGATATTTAACTATATAAAATTACGATCATGACTAAATTAAAGAACGAACCGATTATGCATACACTGTAAAAAAACATAATGCCAGTTTTACGGTAGGAATCGGAAAAATAGTTGCCCTTATCGTAATGGAATAATTTCCAACCCAGCTCGGAATAAAATCCGTAAAATCGGAATAAAATCCGTAAAATACCGTTTTACTGACTATTTCCTTATTTTTACGGATTTTATTCCGAGCTGGGTCGGAAATTATTCCGGTACGATAAAGGCAACTATTTTTCCGATTCCTACAGGAAAACGGGCAGCAATTTTTTTACAGTGTAATGTACATTAATGTTTAAATAGATGCACAGTATAATCTCAAGTAGTCCAATTTTATCATTGTGTTATAATGGTATTATCCAGTTTTATATTGTAATGACCTATGGGCAGGAAAAATCAATGATAAAATAGTGAAGTCATAACACATACGCATGGAAAGGAAGTGCACAGGTATGATAAGTTCACATTTAAGCTAAGTGGCGAAAATACGTTTAATTATTAATTTTTATGTATTTTTTTATATTTTAATATATAAAAATTGTCAAAGTAGGTATAAGAGTCATCAATTCCTATGTGAGGGTTGCCATAGTCACAAGAAAAAAATTCGGTGGGTTCTTTTATTTCCTTTTTTATTTTAAAATACATCTACATATATACCAAAAATCCAGAAAAGAAATCAAATTATTTATACAAATGTGAAATACGTCACACAAAATTAAAAAAAATATTTGAGTAAAATTGATTTAATGTTGTACGGAGGATAGCCACAACTTTTAGCTTGCGTACAAAAATATTTAACATTTTTGTTTTTATTTTTTTTCTGAACATAATAGCACAGCCCTGTGTGAATACACTGTAAAAAAAAAAATACTGCCAGTTTTCCGATAGGAATCGGAAAAATAGTTGCCCTTATCGTACCGGAATAATTTCCGGCCCAGCTCGGAATAAAATCCGTAAAAATAAGGAAATAGTCAGTAAAACGGTATTTTACGGATTTTATTCCGATTTTACGGATTTTATTCCGAGCTGGGTTGGAAATTATTCCGGTACGATAAGGGCAACTACTTTTCCGATTCCTACAGGAAAACTGGCATTATTTTTTTTACAGTGTAGATAAGTAGAATATTAATAAGGACCTATTTATGTAAAAGTACACTATAGTGCGTAAATGTGTTTTACAATTAAGGGGAAATCGGAGCATTTAATTAAAACTAATAAAATTAATTTCATCACCAGTGCTAATATTTCCACGAAGTTGTAATTTTGTTGTGATAGTAAACAGGTAATGAACAACTGGAAAGATGTTTCATATAAAGAATAATGATATCGTCAATATGACAGTAGAAGATAAGAACATTTACATCAATATTTTTCATAAAATAATATAAATGTTAATCTTCATTCTTCTAAGATGCTGTTCTATCGAGTGGCAACCCAACAGCTTTTATATAAATAATATTGTTATACAGTGTGTGTAAAACCTTTAAGGACAGTAAAAACTTTGATAAATTGAAAATGCGACAAGTGAAAAGGTAATTTAGTGTTGATCACAAAATGGAAATACTAATATAAAAGTCAACAGAATGTAGTAACTGTGTTCTTTTTATTGTGAAAAAATCGTAATTATGCAAAAAAAAAAAAAAAAAAAAAAAAAAAAAAAAAAAAAAAAAAACTCTATCTTTGACTGTGTAAAAACTTTAAGGACACCAGTATTTTTTTTATAGAAATTTTATATATAATTATTATTAAGTATCGTCCGAAACAGGTTTTTAAGGCCAAAACCGAAACCGAATTTTGGCTATCTTCCTATTTTCGGCCGAAAACTAAAACGAAAATATCCAAAAACCTTTTAAAGTACTTAAATTGTATATATTAAAGTAATTAATACATAAATATATTATTAATTAATTATACGTATTTATTAAATATGCATAATCATTAATTAATTATGCGTATTTATTAAATATACATAATTATCAATTAATTATACGTGTGGCCCAAATTGTCTCTCCGTGCCTTAGATCCAAAACCAATACTTTTTTTTTTTCATATAAAATAAAACGTAATTAATTCATCAACGACACAGAAAGATTTTCTAATTATACGAATTTCATTTAATTAAAAAATATTTTAGCTTTATGTATACACACCTCGATTTATATTTCATAATGATTTCTGTAAATGATCATCTGTTATTCTACCACTTTCTCAAAGAGTATTCGAAACTCTTCTGCGGTTTCAAACTTAAAATTTTCTATTACTGTTATGTCTGCAGCTTTTAATGAACACGTGAAAATTTTTTGATATATATGCATTGCTTGCTTTATAATTTGCATTCACGTCTTGAGTCAGTCATGACTGATAATTACAAACAACGAAGTTCGTAGCAATAATTATTATCATTTGAAAATCTGAGTTTCGCCGAAAATTTTGGCGTTAATTTGTCATTATTGGCGCGTGCTTGTAATTATCAGTCATGACTGACTCAAGACGTAAATGCAAATTATAATTTATATATATTATTATATTATTAATTATTTTATATATATTATTATTTGCAAAGTATATTTAATAAATACGCATAATTAATTAATTATTAAGCAGATATAATAAATACGTATAATTAATTAATAATATATTTATGTATATACTAATTACTTTAATACATACAATTTAATTAGTTAAAAATTTTTTGGGCATATTCATTTTCGTTTCGGCAGAAAATAGGAAGATCTCCGAAATTCGGTTTCGGTTTTGGTTTCGGCGTTAAAAACTTGTTTCGGTAGATCCTTAATAATAATTATATATAACATTTATATAAAAAAAAATACTGGTGTCCTTAAAATTTTTACACACTCAAAAATAGCGTTTTTTGCATAATTATGATTTTTTCGCAATAAAAGGGACACAGGTACTTTCTGTTGACTTTTACATTAGTATTTCCACTTCATGATTAACATTAAATTACATTTCTCTTGTCGCATTTTCAATTTATCAAAATTTTTACAAATTTTTGCTGTCCTTAAAGTTTTTACACGCACTGTAAATTATATAGCTGTGATATAAAGCAAATTTGCTTAAAGGTGTTCGATGTTTTCCTCTTTTTTTTTAAATTTAAATTTAATCGATGTTTGTTTTCTTTCAAGGTAAAATTGATAACTATGAAGTCCTTGATCTCAATAGAGAGTCAAGGAGAGAGGTCAACAAACTTAAAGGTTTGGTTATAATACATTTTTAGGTAGCTTTCTTTACAAAAAGCTACCTATTGCAGCCGTTCGGAGGAAAGCGATTTCAAAAAATGTTGGTATATTTTCATGGACCATGACCCCCCCCCCCCCCTCCAGTCCCCGAAACAACCTTCCGTTCAAAAGTTGATATATATATATATATATATATATATATATATATATATATCCATATATATATATATATAGGGGAGGGTAGCCATATTTGGACCGCCACTTTAATTGGACGGTTGCCATTCTGCCGTTAATTACAGCAAGAGACTCCAACTACTGCAGAAATCCTACTCATCTGAATGACGTCACTTATGATTAGAAGAAGCAGCCGCCTACGACGTGCTGTTTTCAGGCATTTTAAAAAACCCTAAAGTTAGCTGTTTTGATCTAATATTTTCCTACTAAACGTAAGTGAATATTTTAAAACTAAGGTAAGTTGTTATGTTTTCATATACATGGATTTATCTGTTTATTGCACATATTTTTCACGCGGATTTGTTTGATTTTGTTTTTGTTCTTAGTCTTGAAATTAATTGTTTTAAAAAATGTCGCAGTTGCCGTAATTGGGAAATTTAAGTTGCTTAAATTGGACCAGATATGCGTTCATAAATTTGAAAAGTAAGTAACGAATTTCGACGACGGTAAGCTTTGTGTACTATTTTTTTTTTTTTTTATAATGGATTAATATCTCCATGCAAGGGTTTTTTTTTTTTTTAATTTCTTTATAGTTTAGGCCTATATGAACATAAAAATATTTTTACATGTTTATGCAATAATTTTTTTTTTTTTTTTTTTTGCAATTTGTTTCATCTTGTATGTATTTGTATTTATTTTCGTTGAATTCTTTATTCCTACGGCGTATTTGGTTTACAGAGTTGAATTCAAACATTTTCCTTCAGCTGGATATTTGCGATTTCGTGAGGAAGGGATGACTTTTTTACAGTTCTGGAGGGTGGAATTACACTTTTTTGCCATTAAAACGCATAAAACCTCAAACCTTCCGGGGGGGGGGGGAGGGAGTTGAATTCAACACTGTTTGAATATATGATGTTTGCGTATGATTAATCGTAGCGTGTTTTTCAATAAAGCTTAATTTTTAAACATTTTTTTATTATAATGTTAAAAATGTTGAAAAAAGCACAGACAAACTGTTTGGAAGAAAAACACATGTGACAGCAAAAGCTGTTAAAGATATAAGAAACAAGAAGGAGAGAGTAAGTTGTGAAGCAATTGACCTGCAAGAAGGTTGCAGCTACAAATCCTCTCCAAAAGCCAAAAAATCATTAGAAATGTTATATCCTTTTCTAAAGTTAGTAAAATAAAAGTACAGAGGTAGCTAAAAACAGTTGTGTCAACATCTTCGCCATATAAAGTAAAACTTGAAATGAAAAAACACAAAAAATGACAAAAAGGAAGCTATCACAGCAGAAAAGCAATTGGAACATCAAGTTTTAAAAAATAGGCGTAATGCAATTAGCAAGAAAATGCTGGAAGGGAAGAACTACAATCATCACGTAAAGGAAACTTCTGTTTCAAAAAAAAGTCTAATAATTTAGAATCTAAAAAGAAAAATCTAGATAGTGATGATTGGTTTTGCCTAATTTGTAAGAAAAAGTCCTTCCGGCCAGTGCCGGGAGGAAGAGGTAGCTTTCATAATCCTTATTTAAAAAAAGCCGACTTATATCATGCAAACACACGAAGCTCAATTTAGTGGAAACCGAATATTGGAGATTCAATACTAATTTTTATCAATATAATGAATGAGAATTTCGCGAAATTGGTCAGCTTTATCCAAGCTGCTTTTCATTAAAGTAACTTATATTTGGCTGCCAAATTCGGCAATTTCTTAAAGTGCCTGTCATTTTAAGACAACATGGTGGATGAGGCTAAGCAGTGAACTTGGTCGAGACCTTAGTAATTGCTGTGCACATGCTCACTCACATCGGAATCAGTTAATATATGGGAGTGCTGTCGCATGCAAAAAATCAGATTTTTCAAAATGTCACCCATAATAGAAATTGAAACTGCTATATCTGAGCCATTTTTTAAGGCAAAGACAAACAAAAAATGCTCCTGAATCCTTATATCAAGATCAAATACTTAAGAAAGAAACCTTTTTCAATTTCTAATTTTTTTGCACCTCACTTTAAATATATATATATTTTTTAATTTAATGGCCGCCATTTTGAAACAAGATGGCTGATGAATCTGGCCAGCGAACTTGGTCGAGGTGTTGATGTATACTATCCACATGCCTTCTTACATCGAAATAGGCGAATACGTGTGTTATCGCATGAGTAATACAAGATCGTTTCAAAATGTTAGCCATGCTAGAAATTCAAAGTGCTATAAATCAACCATTTTTTAAGATATCAACAAAAGAACAAATTTTCAGAAACAAAAACTGCTCCGGAATCTTTGTATCAAGGCCAAACACATAAAAAAAATCTTTTTCATTTTCCAATTTTTTAATACCTCATTTTGAATTTTAAATTTAATTTTTTTTAAATGGCAACCCTTTTGAAACAAGATGGCGAATGAAGCTGGCCAATGAACTCGGTCGAGACATTGGTATGTACTATGTACAGACCAAGTAACATCCAAATAGGTTCATAAATACGCCTGTTATCGCGTGACAAATATCAGGTCGTTTTAAAATGTCAGCCACAAGAGAAATTCAAAATGCTATTACTCAGCCATTTTTTTTTAGATATAGACGAAAGAAAAACTGTTCCGGAATCTTTGTATTAAGGTCAAACACATACAAAAAAAATCTTTTTCATTTTCCAAATCTTTGGTATCTCATTTAAATTTTTTTATTTTTTAATTTTTTTAAATGGCCGCCATTTTGAAACAAGATGGCGGATGAAGCTGGCCAACGAACTCGGTCGAGATATTTGTATGTACTATGTACACACCAAGGTACATCCAAGTTGGTTCATAAATACGCCTGTTATTACGTGAGAAATATCAGGACGTTTCAAAATGTCAGCCACGCTAGAAATTCAAAATGCTATAACTCAGCCATTTTTTAAGATATAGACGAAACAAAAACTGCTCCCGAATCTTTTTATCAAGGTCAAACACATAAGAAGAAAATATTTTTTTCAATTTTCAATGTTTGGTACCACATTTCAAATTTAAATTTTTCTTAAAAATTTAAATGGCCGCCATTTTTAAACAAGATGGCGGGTGAAGCTGGCCAACGAACCCGGTCGAGACATTGGTATGTACTATGTATAAACGAAGTTACATCCAAATCGGTTCATAAATACGCCTTTTATCGCGTGACAAAATTCAGGACGTTTCAAAATGTCAGCCACGCTAGAAATTCAAAATGCTATAACTCAGCCATTTTTTAAGATATAGACGAAGCAAAAACTGCTCCGAAATCTTTGTATAAAGGTCAAATACATAAGAAAAAAATATATTTCCATTTTCAATTTTTTGGTACCACATTTCAAATTTTAAATTTTAAAAAAAATTTTAAATGGCCGCCATTTTGAAACAAAATGGCGGATGAAGCTGGCCAACGAACTCGGTCGAGAGATTGGTATGTACTATGTACACACCGAATTACATCCAAATCGGTTCATAAATACGCCTTTTATCGCGTGACAAATTTCAGGACGTTTCAAAATGTCAGCCACGCTAGAAATTCAAAATGCTATAACTCAGCCATTTTTTAAGATATAGACGAAACAAAAACTGCTCCGAAATCTTTGTATAAAGGTCAAATACATAAGAAAAAAATATTTTTCCATTTTTAATTTTTTGGTACCACATTTCAAGTTTTAAATTTTTTTTTAAATTTTAAATGGCCGCCATTTTGAAACAAAACGGCGGATGAAGCTGGCCAACGAACTCGGTCGAGACATTGGTATGTACTATGTACACACCGAATTACATCGAAATCGGTTCATAATTACGGGAGTTACAGTGTGACATAGGTCATATATATATATATATATAGATATATATATATATATATATATATATCAATTTTGAACGGAGGGTTGTTTCGGGGTCTGGGGGTCATGATCGATGAAAATATACCAATTTTTTTTGAAATCGCTTTCCTCCGAACGGCTGCAATAGGTAGCTTTTTTGTAAAGAAAGCTACCTAAAATAAAATAGCAGAAATGATTCAGTGTTCAGATTGCCAAATACTATTCCATGTTTTGTGCGCTGGGAAAAAAAAAATCAATAAACGAAATCCATCTGTAGTCTTTGAATCACTCCTTACATGATATTCAAGTAACTGGAAATTAGTTCCATAATTTCTATTCTTAATTACTGATAACTTTCATTTATATTTTGAATACATTTTGATTTAAAACAATTACTCTTATTTTCAGATATTTAATTTCATTATACAGGGTGTTTATAAAGTCCCGGACCCATTTTGATGTTTAATAACTCATGAAATAATAAAGATAGATTAAAATTAATAACATAGATGGTTAGACAGACTCAAAAAGTTTATGACCCTTGTCAATGAACTTCCACGTGTGCCCCATTCGTCGCACGGAGAATATCAAGTCGATAGTCAATTTCACGCCAGGTAGGGGCAAGCATGTCGGTATCCACAGAGGCTAATGCGGTTGTAAGCCTGGCTTTTAATTCATCAATGTTCGACACTCTCCCCTACTGTAAACATTGCCGCTTGACTTTTTCCTTTGGGGATTTGTAAAGAACCTGATTTTATTTGGTCTAATTTAGGAGACTGGGGATCCAACTTAGGCGACTAGTTGCGGAATTTGGACCACTTTTGGCAAATTTTTCAAATTAAAATAAAATTTAAGATTTTCAAAAAGAAAATAATCTAAAGATTTATTTAGTTAGTAGATGAATGGATTGACCCCGTGCAGTGATGTTTTGCAGATATTCCAAAAATTAAGTGAGTTACACCTGAAAATAAGCGAAGTGGACCAAATTCGGCTACTCTCCCATATATATATATATATATATCCAAAAACCAAACAAAAAATTCGAAAATACGGAACTGATAAATATATATATATATATATGATTTTTCTCACACTGTAACTCTCGCATTTATGAACCGATTTGGATGTAAATTCGTGTATACATAGTGCATACCAATGCCTCGACCGAGTTCGTTGGCCAGCTTCATCCTCTCACTTGTTTCAAAATGGCGGCCATTTAAATTTTTTTAAATAATTTTAAATTTGAATTGTGGTACCAAAAAATTGAAAATTGAAAAATATTTTTTTCTTATGTGTTTGACCATGATACAAAAATTCCGGAGCAGATTTTGTTTTGTCTATATCTTAAAAAATGGTTGAGTTATAGCACTTTAATTTCTAGCGTGGCTGATATTTTGAAACTACCTGATATTTGTCACGCGATAACAGGCGTATTTATGAACCGATTTGGAAGTACCTTGGTGTATACATAATACGAACCAATGTCTCGACTGATTTCGTTCGCCAGCTTCATCCGCCATCTTGTTTCGAAATGGCGGCCGTTTAATTTTTTTTTAATTTAAAATTTAAAATGAGGTACCAAAAATTGGAAAATGAAAAATATTTTTTTGTATGTGTTTAACCTTAATACAAAGATTCCGGAACAGTTTTTATTTCGTCTATATATAAAAAAATGGCTGAGTTATAGCATTTTGAATTTCTATTGTGGCTGACATTTTGAAACGACCTGATTTTTGTCACGCGACAACAGGCGTATTTATGAACTGATTTGGATGTAACTTGGTGTGTACATAGTACGTACCAATGTTTCGACCGAGTTCGTTGGCCAGCTTCATTCGTCATCTTGTTTCAAAAGGGCTGCCATTTAAGAAAAATTTTAAATTTTAAATTAAAAATGAGTTATCAAAAAATTGAAAAATGAAAAAGATTTATTTTTAATGTGTTTGATTCCGGATTCCGGAACATAGATTCCGGAGCAGTTTTTGTTTCGTATATATCTTAAAAAATTGTTGAATTATTGCACTTTGAATTTCTAGCATGGCTGACATTTTGAAACGATCTGATATTTGTCACGTGCTAACATGCGTATTTATTAACCTATTTAGATGTAAGGAGGCATGTGGATAGTATATCTCGACTAAGTTCGCTGGCCAGCTCATCAGCCATCTTGTTTCAACATGGAGGCCATTAAATTAATTAAAAAATTATATTTAAAGTGAGGTGCAAAAAAATTAGAAATTGCAAAAGGTTTCTTTCTTCCGGAGCATTTTTTGTTTTGTCTTTGTGTTAAAAAATGGCTCAGATATAGCAGTTTCCATTTCTAATGTGGGTGACATTTTGAAAAATCTGATTTTTTGCCTGCGACAGCACTTGTATATATCATCCAATTCCGTTGTGAGTGAGCATGTGCACAGGAATTACAAAGGTCTCGACCAAGTTCACTCGTTAGCCTCATGCCCCATGTTGTCTTAAAATGGCAGGAACTTCAAGATATCGCCGAATTTGGTAACCAAATATAAGTTACTTTAAATAAAAGCAGCTTGGATAAAGCTGAATAATTTCGCGAAATTCTCATTCATAATGATTTAGTATTGATAAAAATTAGTATTGAATCTCCTGTAATCGGTTTCCTCTAAATTGAGCTTCGTGAATAATATAAGCTTGCTTTTTAAAATAAGGAATATGAAAGCTACCTCTTCCTCCCGGCACTGACGGAAGGACTTTTTTAATTTTTTTTTCAGTCTTAAGATGAAATCTGTATTTAATTATATGAATGTTGCCATTATAATTTATACTGTTGCATATTTTGGTTAGTATATTTAACAACAAGTTACATGCAGCAACAACAACAATGCATAGGTATTATATTCAATTTCATTTTTATTAGTTTCTAAAATTCATGAATATATCTAATTTTGATAGCAGATTAAAGTTGAGTATTTTTAGTATATTGCGAAAATTAATTACTCTTGAAATAAGCTTTTTATATTTCTTTCGAATAATAGCTTAATTTTGGGGTTATTTATCGGAATAAGTAGCAATAATATCATCTTGCAAGCTTTAAATATGATTTTTTTTTAGAAAGATGCAATTATTTCTTTGCAAATTTTTATCTAATTCCGCATCTAGTTAACTTAAAACATCCAATTTCCACCCTTTGTAATAATCAATTGGCTTATTGCAGTAGATTGCCATTTTATAGAGTAATAAATCTAAATCTAAACTAAATTGCATTAGAATACATTTTACAGTAGCTGTAGGTGGAATGCGAAATTTAGTACAATAATAATAAATTTTCGTAAACAGTGATTTTCCACAATGTTTAAATCACCAGTAAAAATGTGACCATAATTATTATTAATGTCTATAATTATTACATGTCAACTTGACTTAATGTCAATGATTAATGATTATATCATTATATTTAATATAATTACTGAATCATTTGAAGTTAAGTCTTTGTCAAGACGATTATAATTGCAGATTTTATTTTCAAAATTAGTTTTGAAGTTTTGAAAAGAACGAGTTTTGTGTAAAAAACCTTTTTCATTGAAAATGGGTTCTTTCGTCATCTATTACATTATTTATACAGATTCTATTCAGAATGTGATCAGAATCTGTATCATGCTGTATTCGGATTCGACATTTAAGCTATCGAATGTTTTAATGTTTCTGAAATTAACTTACTCAATCGTATTAAAATAAACGCAATTTAAGTGTTTTCAGTCTATACAAGATTTTTCGAGATTTTCATTACATAAAAGTGTTGCGAATCCCATAGTCAAGTGTCAACATTTTCTGTCCTAAATATACAAAATTAATTATTTAATAAAAATTACGAATATTAAAATTAAAAATTTTAAAGGCACGTATTTTTTTTTATTTTGATATTTTAAACACCTATTTAAGTAACCGGTTAAAGAAAACCACTTTTGGAGTATCATGCTGGAATTCTTAATTTATTAACTCAACACTGCTTAATTAAACACAATACATGCTCTATACATCATTTTAATACAACGTATGAAAAATGCCATATAACCTTACCTCGTAAATCTCCTAAAAGTCTCTCCGCATTTAGGACATTTAGTTCATCGCTAATAAGTATATAAAGAAAACCAAGTCACCAAAAGGCTTAAAATGTTTTATTACTCTAATTTGAAAACTTTTCGTTTTTTCTTAAGCTTACACTTCGAGTAAATGCAACAGACGTTGTAGTCCTTGACATCCATAAGGTGTATTGATTTTCAAAGTTAAAAAAGGAACATCACATTCGTGATTTTTTGGTGCTTTTAGGAATATTTGGTGCGTTTTATAATGAACGATGTGTATTTTAATGAGAATTTTTTTAAGGAAACCTTTTTAAATTCAGTGAAGTGTTTTGTGTTTTGTTCATTAAGTTCGGATGCCTTATCATATAACATGTATTTACGATTCTTGCGTTAAGATTTTGATAAAAGAACATTGTCGCATTTTGGGGGCACGTTTAGGCACAATGACCTTACCATACATCAATAGTGTCTTCAGACGCGGGTAGAAATAGTATTAATATTGATACTCGAGCAAATTTTTCCCTCTCTGCGTTTCTGCTCACCGAAAGATACACAATTATCTGATGAGTTTGAAATTCTGTATTTACATTAATCAAGTTGTCCAAGTTAGGTAAATTTTTTAACTTGTATCCTGGTTGATTCGTAAACGTACACAGAATACTTTGCGTTCACATCATAGCGTGTTGGATCCCGCTATATCTATAAAAAATTAAATCATAGTAATAAATAGAAATATTATTTTATTTTCTGAATTTTGCAGTTTGTATTGTTTTTGTATAATTTATCTGTTACGATTGTGAAAAGAATCTCAATAAATGTCTACCACTATTTTGAAAACATTAAAGATGAAATATTAAATCGAATTACTTAAAAGTTCCTTAAAAATTTATTTAAAAATGAAATAGTTTATACCCTTTGCTTTCCTTTGTGGCATTTTGTTTCATTCAAGTATTAGATATAACTTTATATTAATGTTCGTTTCTTTTGCATTCGTTAGTTAAAAAAATATATTGCATTTTAAAAAAGATTAAATTTCATTAATATTATTCCTGATTTTTAGCTCAAATCAATCCATAAAATAAAGCAGTGGCAATCTTGGCTAAGGAATAGTAATTAATTTTTGAAAACTACCAAAAATGCAATTACTATGTCTCTGAAACCACAACTCCAAAACTGTATGGCAATGACTACGGTAATAACATTTTTAATGTTAAACCTAAATTAGGGCTAACTAATAGCAATTGTTAGTATATCCGGTACTTATTCTGAAAAAGCCTTCCCAAACATTTTTTTAATTCATTCAGCAAAGTAATAAAATTGATAATGACATTTGAAAATTTTCAATTTTTTTAAATCTTGAAATTTATTTTTGTATATATTTAAACTAATGCACAGTGTACGTCTTGAAAAGAAATGTGAAAAAAAAATCAATCGTTCTGAATACTTGATTATTTCAGTTTTTGTTTTACCAAGTACATAAAATTTACCATTATCTGAGAATCACAATTTAGGTCGCAAAACATTTATTTTTCCAGAATAGTGGAAACAATTTTCCAAAACTAAGTATAATTCTTTTATTTTAAAAAGCTCTTGTGAAAATTAAAAAAAAAATGAAAAAGGGACAAGAACAAATGCAAAATTTTAAATATGTATTTGAGTAATGATAAACTTGATAATGACACGATATTTTATTTTTTCTAAAACTTGAAATTTCTTTTTGTTTACACTTAAACTAGTTCATGAAAAGAAATGTTGACAAAAAATTTAATCGTTCATAAATACTTGATTAATTAAGATTATTTTTGCCGAGGACATAAAATTTATAATTAACTGAGAATAACAATTTAGGTCTCAAAATATTTTTTTTTTTTCAGAATAGAGAAACAAAATCGTACAATTAAATCACACATAAATTAACGTCTGAATTTATTATATTTAATTATTAAAAGTAACTAACTTTAATAATTAAAACCGTAGATATTAAATTAATCGCAAATATAATACTTTTACCTCAAAAAGTTTATGTGAAAACGTAAAAAAAAAAGTGCGATTTTGAAAATAAGAAAAAAAAAACGAAATGTACTAGAATACAAAAATATTGAACATGTTCCAGAATTTAAGAGAAAAATTGTGAAATAAACTTTAATTATGGTGCATTTATCTGCTTCGTTTCTGTAAGATTCAGCATCAAACATGCTCGAATGTTTTTAATTCAACAAAAAATAAGAAAATTATTTTGGAAGTAATAACTTGCAATTTACATAAGGTAATTATTTTACATTTTTGAAAGCATTACCACAAATCTATGAAAGTGTGCGCCACGAAAATGAAGAAGGGGGAAATAACACTGGTCGATACCAAAATCTTCACCTTAATAATAATTGAGGTTTCTTACAAATTCCATATTACTATTGAAAATATGGCAATGAAATTATTGTATCAAATGTCATTATGAGGCAAGATGACTTGCTTTGAAATTAAGATATTTTACGCTTTACCTAAGGAAAGAAAAGACGGTGAAATCATATGGGAAATATGCGAGCTTTAAGACCTGTTTCTCGAAAAATACCCGACTGATTTCGATGAAATTTGGATTCGATATTCACTGGATCATGCTCAAGACTTATGAGAGACAGTTTTCTTCTGCGACTAAAACTTGTTATTTTAGAGCAATGGCAATTAGAGATTTTTTCTTCTGATACAAATTAAAAAAATGTTTTAATTGTCTGCCACATATGATCTTGTATTTATACACTACCATCAATTTTTTTTTTTTTTATCGAAATCGCTCGGGCACTTTAGGAGTTAATGGGGGGTTTTAGGTGAAAATTACAAAATTTTGGAGGACCAAAAAACTTACACTTCTAACTTGTGGGGAGTTCTTCCACAGTTTTATCAAACACGTGAATTAAAGTATATATAAATACTTGGATAAAATTTAGTTATGTACAATAAATGAATTATATATCATTATTTTTATATATCATTATATACATTATTATTATATATAATGATATATAGATATAACGATACATAGATATGATGATATAATGATATATAGAATATATTATTATTATATATCATTAATATTATCACATTAATGTTAGAGTAAAATTAATGTGAGTGAGCGTGCCATCCTAGTCGTGTCTTCAATTAAACTTACCTGGAAATTACCTAAAGGAAAACAAAATATAAAAAAAAAACTTAATGTATATAAAGTATTAGTATTAGCTCAGATACAGTGGCAAAAGGAACGATAATATGTTAATGGATACTGCTGGAAATGAAAGGAGAGACACCAAATGAGCAATGCATGAGAGAAATGTCAACACAGTATCTTTTCAGAAAGTATTTTATTGATTTGTTATCGAAAACAATAAAAATACCTTTTTCATATTTCCCATCGTATTGCAAAATTTTATTCCGATCTTTCACTATTTCTTATTATCAACTTATTAGGTTCTTAGCAATATGGTACATGCTGGCGCAACTAGGATGTCATATATATATTTAAGAATATCACATCTATGTAGTTTATATACGTGTTTTGAGGCTTTTGAAGTTTGGAGAAAAATATTTATATTTTATTGACATTTAATGAGGCCCATTACTAAAACTGTTGGTCTCAGACTCTAATGCCATTTACTTAAATATTTTAAATTAAAACATTTTGCTGACCCTTTTAACTAGCGTGAGAAAATATAGAAGCATGCCTTCAGAATATATTGTAAAATTATTTTTATAACAGAAATATTTTGACCATTTCTATAAGTTGTTTTATAGATGATTTAGTGCAGTGTTAGTAATAAAAACTGATATATCTAGCAAATATAACTTGCATACATTTAAATTTTTTATTCCAAGATAAATAAATTAGAACATACACTTTTCCTTATTTATGAAACAAAAATATGAATGATTCATAAAATTAAAGCAACTTAAAATAAAGAATTTGTACTCTTTCAAAATATTTCCTTTACTTCAAAGTTACATATCTTCTTAACTTTAACGAAAACAATGATAAACATCTATCAGAAAAAAGTGCTACATTTCAATTCTTAAAAAATATACTTTTAATCAAAATCACAAACATAAACAAGATTTTAAATAAATATCTGTACTTGAAACGAGAAAATAACGTTTGAAAAACTGTCTCCAGAAAGTGAAAGTAAAACATTTGCAAATTACTTTCCTGCATCTTAAAAGAGTTCTTTTTAAGTTGTGTTTCGGGAAACAAGTTTATTTTCAACCATTGTTTCTCACGTTTGTATGTGCAAATATAAATGTAAACGTTTAAACGTAAAATATAAATAAAAAAACATCCTTTTTATGTGAAGTAAAAGTTGTTCAAGTACATAAGCAAAAAATATTATTAAGAAAATCTTTTGGAGAAGGTGCCGAATCGATTCCCTTCCGTTCCATACATTTCAAACAATTCTCTCTACCCCAAACCCACTCTCTCAAACGTTCGAAATTTTTTTTTTCCTAAAGAATGAAGATGAGAAAATAAAAAAGGGGGAAAGGAATGGGAATAAATAAATACAGAAAAAATCGAACCGTTTCGATTTACTGAGCCAAATCCTAGCCTTTTCGATTCAAAAACGAAGAAAAGAAAACATTCAGTAGATTTCATTTCTTTTTTCTGTCTTTTTACTGTTTGGAACTTTTGAAGTTTGGAGAAAAATATTTATATTTTACTATTATTTTATGAGGCCCATTACTAAAAATGTTGGTCACAACCGCTTATGTTATTTATTTAAATATTTTTAATCTCCTATTCCAGTTTTAAGGGGGCTGGTCAGTCAGCTTCAAATTTCCGTTCACTAATGTAAAGTCTATGGCCATTTGATGCATTCGTATATTTAGAATATCTACTAAGCAAATTAATATTTTTAACTTTTATTTTTTGTGTACTCTTCCTAAAAGAGTCTCTTTTTTCTTAGTTCTCAAAATATTTCTCAAGTATAGACTTAGTTTTATATAAAGTGTTAAAATCTTACTCATAGTTCGAGCGCTATTAACACATAAAATATTAAATTCCGCATAGATTTTAGAAATATTTTGAAAACAAATAAAAAAGGAGACATCCTTTAAGAAGAGTACACAGAAAAAAGATGTAAAAAATATGAGCTTCCCGAGAAGATATTTTAAATATACGAATGCATCAAAAGTCCATAGACTTAACTTTAGATAGCTTTACTTGACATAGCTTTAGATTTCCCCTCACTAATGTAAAGGCTATCGGCATTTGATTTTGATATTTAAAATATCTCCTCGGGAAATTCATATTTTTAACATCTATTATTGTGTACACTTCCTAAAAGATGTCTTTTTTTTTTTTTCTTAGTTCTCAAAATATTTCTAAAGTATAGACTTAATTTTATAGGAAGTGTTAAAATCTTATTCACATTTTGCCCGCTTTTAACACATAAAATATTAAATTCAGCATGGATTTTAGAAATATTTTGAAAACTAAGAAAAAAGAGACACCATTTAAGAAGAGTACACAGGAAAAAGATGTTAAAAATATAAATTTCCCGAGAAGATAAATATACGAATGCATCCAAAGTCCATTAACATTACGGAGGAGAATTCCGAAGCTGAGTGACCAGCCCCCTTAAGAGGTTGCAATCAAGATTATAATTATTCGTTACTACTGAAATTGTAAAATAATTCAGCTGAAAGTTTAAAAATTAAAAGATTATAATTACGGATATTAATATTTTAGTTTTTGTTTCCCTGTAATTAAAAATCGCTGCATTTTGACAGATTCAAAAAAATATTTTAATTCAAATATACGACAGTCGTGCTTAAGTTCGGAATATTGTTTTCATTTTCCTATAAAAACAAAACCTTTTTCAGAAAATACTGACACTTTTAGTGATTCTCCAACGATTCTGATGTCGCAAAGACTGCTAGGAAGCGATCATCTGTAATTTTTAGTATATTAAATCTACAAGAATAAAATTAAATTTCGATTTTTTGGAATTTGCATGAAAATGATTAAAGGTACAGTAAAGGTTTTTACAGATATTAAAGGTAAAAATAATGTTTTAAATCTGTCAGAAATTTTCGCGTCATCGAGTAGGGAAAGAAAACTTTTAAAACCACACTGAAACAATCATACACTGTCCTTTGCAACTGTGCAGTTTAAAGTTGTTGCTGATCATTTGTTACATGAGGTTTTCTCTCACAGTCGTACTTTTTTAAGGCTCTTATTTAAATAATTTTTCATTTTAATTAAAATTTCAAAATGTTTTTCAATTATTTTACCTATTTTGTGAATAAAAGTACTAAGCCAACCAAAAAAAGTTGACATTATATGAATGTAAAGTAAAAGAAAAGCAATTGGGCATTCTCACTAGCGAGTTCTCCCGGGTTAATAATGGAGAATTGTTGCGTTTTTTAAAGAGTAAAACGTAATTAATTGATTGATATCATATTTGGTAAGGAATATTAGTTCTTTCAAATTTCCCTCGAAACCTCATTAAACATCGTAATTTTCCTGTTTCATTCCAATGATGGAACACATTCGAGTACTAATATATCTGTATGTTTTAACCCGGGAGAACTCGCTAGTGAGAATTTCTCTCCCAGTGCCCAATTGCTTTTCTTTTACTTTACATTCGCTTAACATATTTTTTTTTTTTTGCTTGGGTCGCTTTAACTTTACATTCGCTTAACATATATATATATATATATATATATTTTTTTTTTTTTTTTTTTTTTTTTTTTTTTTTTTTTTTTTTTTACTCACAAATAGGTAAAATAATTCAAATAACATTTTTAAATTTTAATTAAAATGAAAAATGTTTTAAATAAGAGTCTTAAAAAAAGTACGACGGTGACAGAAAATCTCATGCAGCGAGTTCTCCCGGGTTAAACAGCTATTCAACCGAATGTTTTTTACATTAAACAGGAATGAGTATAGATTTAGTAGCAAGATGTAAGCAAATAAAGCAAATAATAAAGAAATATAAGTATTAACATATCCCCCTTATAATAGGCATAAAAATTTTCTGAGAAAAGAGTTTCATGAAAGTAAGTTAACCTGTCAGCCGATGAGCTTCAATTTTTTTCATGAGCGGTCGCATAACCCATCTTTATTAGAAAACAGTTACTACGTTATTGACAAGTCTGAAATTGTACGTCAAACGTGGCAAATGAGGTGCGTTCGTACTAAAACTAGTTTTATAAATATTCAGATGTTGATGCAATACATGTTGCACTCTTATGAAAAAATGCATGTATACAAAATTTATTAGGATAATATATATTAAATTTAGTAATACGGAAATAATAGGACTCCATCTTAAATAGGACGTCATCACCATGGCAACCTAAAATTCTTACTTATGATGGGGTATCATTGAATTAATTACTTATGATAGGATTTAATAGACAGAAGAAAACTTTTATTAATATCTTTTAAGTTTTGTTTCGATTTTTATAAAATTTGAAATGACTGGACAAAATTCTGTATATATTAAATTTCAAACCATTCGATTGGGTAGTTTTTGCGCCGTTATATTCGGACACATGGACGGACCATACGATGCCTATAGGTGCTACGTATTTATATCATTAAGACAGCACCTAAAAATGCATTATTTGTCGTAGCTGTAATAAGAGGTCTGTTATAAGAGAAATTATGCATATCAATAGTAAAAATTGAATTTTTCAGTTCAATATGGGAGAACAAAAATTCGGAAAAAGGACGGTTGTCGGTAAATTTGCGACCGTGCACTGTAACAAATTGCTGCAGTAATTTCACTGCAGCAGCGATTCCAGGGAAAGGCACATAAAAAACGGGGTTTTGCTCCTGAATAAATGGGCTTTGCTTTTAGATAAACGAGTTATGTCCACAAAACACAAAAAACACGGAATTTGACCGTTTATTTGGAAAAAGTCGCATTTTCGGTAAATTTACGGTAAAATATACGTAAATTTAGACTTTTTTTAATAGTGCGCGCCCGTTGAAAGATTAAATTAAGGTGTCATGTTCTTAGGATGTTTCGGTTTATGGAAGAATAGAAAATTCTGAAATAGGTATCTTATTTACAGTAAAGAGACGATTTGTTATAATGCTTACAATTCTTTTGAATTTAAATTTATAAATATTACGAAAAGTACAGTGAAGTAAAAAGGATCATCAAACTAAAACATTTATATTCATAATTCAGCTTGTTTATTATTTTTAACAAACCGTGTTATTTGTCGGAGTAAATGCTTTTATTTCCCATCTCTGTAATTTTGAGTAAATAATTTTAATTATACACATTTTATAAATAGATTTAAATAAAATAGAAGTCATCTAGAAGATTTGAAAGATTTTAACATCCTGAAACATATAAATGGATTAATGAACTATAAGATTTTAAAAACATCTGCCGTGATTTTCATTTTTTAATAATAGACATCTTTTATAAGCGGTATTGTAAAGTACAAACTTTCTTAATAGAAGAAAAGCATCCTCTAGTGTCTTTAGGCTTTAGTTTTTGCACAATAACATCTCTTAATACCATATAAGTTTTCATGAAAAATTGTAAAAAAAAAAAAAATAATAAATAAATACATGAAATTATGATAATAAGTTCTGTTTCCAACTATTTATTTTGTGTACCTAATGCATCGCCGTCTGTCGGCATGAAAATACAACGATTTGATATCTCGTTTATGACTAATCAGTTATTACACACAATTCTGGTCTTAACCATAGATGCCAACATCTCTTCATTATTCCGGAGTCTGATCCAAGACAAACGTGTTTCCAACCGGAAATTTTATTTAAAAAACGATTTCAAAATAAAATTTTATAGGTACCATGTTGAAAATAGAAACAATTTCTTATAAATACTTTCCGGTTTTAAACTTGTTTGTCTTTGATCAGACTCCAAAATGATTAAGTGATATTGGCATCTATGGCTTAACCCTTTCAGAGGCAAGGTACTTCTATTCATAAAATTCTGAAATGAGTGATTGACACCAAATTTTATAAACAAATTTATTTCAAAATAAACATAGGCTTTTATTCACGTACTTGATAAAAGGAAATTTTTCATTCCAATATTCTGGTGCGAATGTGGTATTTGGGAAATAAAATTAAGTGGCTAAAAAATGAACCAGCGCTCTTGAAAGGGTTACACAAAATGTTTATAGAATTATAACTCATAATCAATTAGCAAGGGTACAGCTTTTATGTAACAAGCTAAATACTGTGGCAAAAAACTGTAAACGCCTTCAACATCAGACAATCAACTTCTGCAGGTGCTTGGCAACCAGCTAAAGCAGGTTTAAGTGAATGCTTGCTGGTTACCTTAATTTTTATTACAATTAGTTGATATTTGGGATTTGGAATTTCTAAATTTTATAAGGTGTAAGTGAAAAAAAAAAAGAAAAATAGACCAAGTTAAGCGACAGTAAATTGTGTGTAAATACTCATAATATCTTCATATAAATTCAGATTTACAGAGGTAGGTTCCTGTGTTCAAGTGCTCAAAATTTATAAAGTTTTCTGACGAAAACACATGTTGAGTTAGCATAAAAAGCATGTTGTGGAAACATTTTAATGCTCCCGTTAATTTTATTTTTTTATTTATAGATGTAATGCTTGGTCTACTCTTGCAGGCTGCAAAATGTTGCATTTTCAAATAAGTATATTAACTGTGCTTGCAGAATTTTGAGCAGCAAAAGCCCTATGTTTCCCCTAACGGTAATTTTAAGAATTGCTTATTAAAGATAAGATTAACTTTCTTTGCTTACCAAAATTTCTGATATTCCGTTTGTAAGATTAAAATACAGAGGACTTTGATTACCATGTGTTTATTTATGACAAACCTGTATGGTAACAATAACTAATAGTTCTGGTCAATAACAGAACCGAATATCAATTGAATATAAATCAATGAAGGATATTTGTAGTGTAAAAAAGTATGGAAATTTTGGAATATACGTCATAAGTTCCCACGGCCGCCATCTTCGAATTCTTCTTGGAGTGAAAACCCCTTTTCCGCCAAGTAGTAAATGTCACCAAGCACCGGTTTATACGCATGTTTGGCTTAACAAAAATAAAATGTAAATAATAAACAAAATTCGCTAAACTGGCAATCAGTAATCGTTGTATGAGCATATTTACCGGAAAAAAACATCGCCGAATTAAGCATTTCTCGCGGTATAGCATTCTCAAAATTCAGCAGTTCTCGTTTTGTAGCAATCTCAAAATGTAAAAAACTCTTAAAGCAGCAAAATATACATAAAATAATCAACATGCCTTAACAGACATCTGCTTTCTTGAAACCTCCAGCACGAAATATCTCTCATAACATCGCCGTCATTTTCCAAAATAGGCTTAATACGCATTGACAAGCTATAAACAAACCTCCGTTTCTTGTTAAAATTTCCTCATATTTCTCAATTACCTCAGCAAGAGCGTTTAAACGGACTACAGAAACTATAGTCAATGAAATACATCCAATAAATTTAACATAAAAATAAAAAGACAACGATAGAACACGATATCAAAATACATCCACAAAATTCTAAGCTTCTGGGGGGTTGCCAGCACACGCGTCACAACACACGCGTCACACGGCGTTTACATATCGAGTTTGTCATATCCGTAAACACCGCCAACACGCCAACAAAAAATTGCCAAACAATTCAAAGCAACAACGGTTGAGGGATGATACGGCATCTAAGCCGAAATTTTAAATTAATATATTGGTCATTAGTAATTTGCGTGACTCTAAGTTAAAAAACATATGTATTTCGCTGATAAAAATCCTTAAATGCGACAAAGTCAAACATTAATATTTTGTTCAAATGAAGCACTAAATAGGATTTATAATTATCTTTGAAATTAATTTTCTTAATAATTTTATTATATGTTCTTTAGATAATATTTATAATTTTCTAATAAATACATCATAATAACATTTTAACAGGTTCTGAACAAAAAACATAGAATAAATTGTTTCAGTTTATTTTTAAACAAAGCATAATATTTACATGCCGTAAAATTCTAAGCGAGGTGAGTTCTAAAAGATATATCTGGGTTTCAAAAAGGCACCTCAAATTTAACCAATAGTAAAAGCAACTTGAAACAAAAATAAACAGTTACTATATTTTACAGCATCCTCTAGAGACCAATAGACGCTATATTTTCTGAGTCTACTTTTTTCTCTATTCCGTTTCCTATGTATTTTATTTTCTTTGAGACTTTATATCTTTGCTCACCTTTTACTGAAATAAGTATCATTGGGAAGATTTCTAAAGCGCTCTCGAAATAAAGATTTAAAGCATTGCTGAATCATCAGCCTTTTTCCTGCCGCAAACTGAAGCTCAGATGAAAAAAAATAAATGACATTTGTGTTTTGAAAATTTTCGTGGCATTTATAAAAGTAATATAAAAGATAATATGAATAATAATCCAGAGAAGATAGCAGTGATAGTAAAAAAGGTTCTTATTTGATAAGTTCCTTACCAGCTGCATATACTTATAAAGCATTTTAGTTGATATTTTAGGAAATGGATTGTGAATAAAAACTTCCAAATACAATATCTTTAGCAAAGTTTTTACATGAAGGTTTAATAAAAAGCATATTTAGGCATTTTAGCAGAAGCCTCAAAACTCGCTAGACATTGCACGAGTACGTCACTATGTATTAGGTGGACCGGAAAATTCTCTCGTTTAATTTTCTTTCGCGCCTACTTTTTTTTAAATTCAGATTTCTTCATTGGCGCTACTTTTTTGAAATGGTAAAATTCACACAGTTTTCACATTTCAAATTAAGATGAAAAGAAAAGGAATTTTACTATTTCAAAAAAGTGGTGCCAATGAAGAAATCTGAATTTTAAAAAAGTAGGCATGAAAGAGCATTATGAGTCAGAATTTTCCGCTACCCCTAATATATGCATTGGTTGGAAAAACTAATTTAATTTTGTATCAAACTGCAACTAATGCATCAAATATGGAGTTACCTATAATATGATTGCTGGAGACTATATTTTTAAAGTAAATTTTTTTGTATATTTCTTTTGCGCATTTTGTCAAAGTATATATTAAGGTTTTTGGTTTTGAGAAAATGGTGCGAGATAAATAGTCGCCACTGGAAGCCCTACTATAGCTACAACTACTTTTTTTAAGTACTTAACTACTTTTCAAAAGTAGTCACTACTTCGCTACTTTCAAATTTTGTCAAAGGATTCAATCTACACTTGAAATTGCGTATATCGATTAAGTAATTCAATGGCCCCTTCTTATATAATGATAGACGGGATAAAACCAAGAAGATTAAAAAAATTAAGAAGTATAGAAAAGAAAAAAAAAATGTTTTGTGTTATTCTCTAAAATGTTATCTTAAGCACCTATTAGTCTTTATATGATGACCAGGGCAATTCAACATTAATTTTCTCTGTCATATTATCAAAAAAAATATTAACTGTGTACATAAAGTAATTCTAAAATAAGAAATAGGGCATTAAAACATAATGAACTAATAATGAGAAAGTAGACAAGTGTTTCCAACAAGAAACTTATTAACCATTAGGAAAAATGGTTATTGTCCTCCTCAGGGTAGGAAATCAAAAGCATATCTGGAGCTTTTTATTGGTTTAATCCGCATTTTATTCGTTTTCTGATTGGTTTATACAGTAATCTGTATTTCCCTTTACTTTCAACAGAGATGGATACTTTTGTTGCCACTATGACAAAAAAGTATTAAAAACTACAAAAAAAAAATAATAATAACTCAGAAAGAAATTGAGATACAGATTTCAAACAAATTGCATCTAAAAGTACATTTTTTTCTCTATACGACGGTGTAAAAAGTAATAGTGTGGGATGTTTAAAAGTTTAAGAATGAAATTTCATTTAAAATTGGTCGTCAGATTTCTTGGAAATCATACGATGAAAAAGCCTTTTCCCGAACAGCCAATGAAATGCTTGGATAATACGTAAGTTTCAGGTGGATAATACGTTAGTTTTAAGAAATCTGACGGATCGCAGGCAATTTTTGTCGCTTGCAATGTTTACGTGTAATAACACTATTAATGTTTAATTCATGGCGTACGTAATGTAGGATCAACTCCGTGCGATTTTTAAGGATTAAATTTTAGTCTTCGAAAAAATCCTTTTCCAAATGGTCGTTGTAATTTCTTAAATTGCTTTTTATTTTTTTTTAATTTATATTTTCCTCTTGGATTTACCAACAAGTATCGGAAAGATTCATGGCGTCACGCAAAGCGTTACTAAACGCTGCAGTGGAACAGCTTAAATTAGTAAATTCTTGCAAAGAACAAATAGTGCAGAAAATAGGCCGGTTATGATGACCTGGTTAGAATATACGTTTATTTCCCCCCCCCCATTTAACCCTTTCCGGCGCGGAGTAATACTGTTTATAAACTGATGAAATGATGGACTGACACCAGAATTTATAAATGAATTCATTATAAAATATGAACTTGCTTATTTTCATGTACGTTATAAAAGGGAAATTTTAATTAAATATTCTGGATGCCAGTAAAATAAAAATTAGGTGTCCTTTTTTAAGGACACCGCCCGCGAAAGGGTTAGTAGCGTTAAAATTAGCGTCAGTGTTCGCTACTAACTACTAATTTTTTTCAATCGCGCTGCTCGCTGCATTACATTTTTCAAAATGTAACAGGTTACACTACACACTACCAAAAAGGCAGTAACTATTGTAATTTCGTTATTTGTAGCGCGCTGCTTCCGACCTTTGTATATATACTATATATACATATATATAATTCGCATTACAATTATTTATTTTTATTTCCTTCGTTAAACTTTCTACACATATTTGTTTGTATGCACACTTGTGTAATGTAACGGGTTACACTACACACTACCAAAAAAGCAGTAACTATTCTAATTTCGTTATTTGTAGCGCACTGATTCAGACCTTTATATATATACTATATATAATTATATATATATATATATCATTCGCATTACAATTATTTTTTTATATCGTTCGTTAAGCTTTCTACACATATTTGTTTGTATGCACACTTGTGTGATATGCATGTTTATATTTGGTAGATTTCGTATGAAATACTACCTATTGGGATCGTTCCTATGTTGGAATTTCTGAAAAAGTTTTGCAGATCTACACCGATCATGACCCCTAGAGCCCAAAACCACCCTCAGTAAAAAACTTTATCTATCTATCTATCTATCTATGTATCTATCTATATATAGATACTTTCTTCTGGACACGATGACTTTCACAATTCTGCACCAATCTCTTCCAAACTGATACATAAAGTCAAGGGGCATAAAATCTCGGTCAAGTTCGTTAATGGGCAAAATCGGACCAAGGGGATGGAAATAGGGAGGGGTTTTGTGAAAACCGAAAAAAACCCATAACTTCTTTAATTTTGCACATATCGAATCAGTTTAAAGTTTTTATTACTTCTAAAAATAGGGCCAAAAATTTATATATCACAGATTTTTGATAAAGTTAAAAATGGGCTCAAGGGACGCAAAAAATAGGGTTTTTGGGAGAAAAAAATTCATAACTTCGTCAGTTCTCAAGATATCAAATCCAATTAATTTTATCATGAATCTCCTTAACATTATCTACAACTTTTATATTCACAAGTTTTTGATAGGACCGATTCGTACCGCAAAAAAATTTAAAACGAAAACAAAAAGGGCGTTTGAAGAAGAAAAAATCTATTACTCCGTCAATTCAAAAGTTATAAAATCCCCTTGAATTTATCATATATCTTCTTAATATTGTCTAGAACATCTATATAGACAAGTTTTGGATAGGACCAATTCTTACAGCAAAAACAAATTAAAAATACATAGCGGTTGAAGAAAAAAATCATCTTAGCAAGGACGTATTCAAATCCAAACTGCTTATTTTCTGACTCATTTTACAATTCATTTTTGCTCTCAAAGGCTTCCAATTGGTACCTTTTCTTACTCAGAAACTATATAACGTACCGTAATGGTAAATTTTTTGATAGAGGCAGAATATGTTTTAAAACATGCTGTCAAAGTGGGCCTTTTGAACCGAATTTCCCGAAGCGGATTGTGTTGGAAAAATCATCGTATTAAGGGAGTATTCAAATCCAAACTGCTTATTTTCTGACTCATTTTTAAATTCATTTTTGCTCTCTAACGCATCCAATTGGTAGATTCGTTTATTCAGAAACTTTATAATGTACCGTAATGATCGATTTTTTGACAGAGGCAGAGTATATTTCAAAAAATGATGTCAAAGTGGGCATTTTGAACGGAATTTCCCGAAGCGATTGTGTTAGAAACAAAAAACATTGTCTTACTGAGAAAATAATTTTTTATATATCAAGTTTTAATTAATTGAACGAAAATTAAAAACACAGGTTGCTTATAAATCTTTTCAAAAATCACGTCAACAAGTTTCATGTTTTTCCTATTAAAAATGAATCTGGAGTTATGCCAGAAAGTTTCGAGTTGTTGAGTATAGAAAAGTATTTTTTTGAATACCGCCCTAACATGATTCTGATAAAACCAGTTATTATATAAAAATGAAAAAAAAACTCATCAAAAGCGGCCAGATAAAATTGTTAAAGTGGGTTTATTTCTAATCATGATTTGGTTTTTGTTTGTGAAATTAGTATACTTAACTTCGAAATCTACCTCCGCCTGTAGGCCGGGCCGGCAGGGATTTTTTTATGTTATGGTACATTAATATAAAATTATATTTATGCTTTTTTAGAGGAACATATTGTTTGTCTTTGGTATGTAACATTTAAACATCGTTAGCATTGTGTATTTTTCTGTTGTTTACATACATAATTATTTTATTGATTTGGTGGGAAATATTACTCGTACATGCATACTATTAAGCTACATAATTAATGTAAGGATTTTGAATTGAAACTTTAAAAAGAACTAGTTATCAAAAATAGCTATTGAAGTATTTCAAACTATTATCATCCAAAACCAAATTTGACTGTTGACTGAATCTAATCTTGGTATTTACCCTACACTACATGTTACAAAATTCATTTTATATATTAATACATGTTATTAAAAATTCTACGATATATATATATTTTTTTTTACCGTAAATTTTACTTTTTATCAAATCAACATTTTTATTCATTATTTTGGTGTTATAAACATTAAAAAAATTACTGTGTAGGATTATAAAACCATTTAAATTTTCAACACACTTATATTTCTGAAAAGTTTGAGTTTCTTGTATTACATATGTTGGACTTGAGATAAAAATTACTCTATGAGACAAAGTATAGCTATGAATATCGGTACATATTTATATACAGGGTGTCCGGTCTCAACGGTGTCCAATGGCTAATTCCTAAACCGTTAGTCATAGACATATAGTTCCAATTACAGAAATGTTTTAAATCAGGTAAAGAAATATATTAAAAGCGATTTGGGTCAATAAAAACATTTCTTAAAAAATTGAGAAATTTAAATTTTTATACGGTCCCCAGGTCCTATAAGTTATATTTAGTAAAATTTTCCTTTTACACTGACAAGTAATACAAAAAAAGTCCCGTTGTTCTACGATTAAAATTGACCGAGTAATAGCTGTTTAAAGTTCGAGCATATTTTTTGCTGCAAATTGGGGGTCATTCACAAATTTAGTCGAAATATAATTTCGTCAGATATATTAAAAAATGTTTGGGAGTAAAATTAACATTGCAATATAAATATGAAATCTTAAGTAATTCTGACATATTAATGCAAAATATACAATTTGTAATAAACATTTAAGAAGAAAGAAAAAAACAGAATTTTTGTTAAATAAAACGATGCTAAATTAACAGCATCAATTCTTTACAAAATGATACATATTTTAAAATATCATTAGATTACACTAGCTTGCAAAAGTTGGGTTATTTCATGTTTTTTTAACTTTTGATAATTGATTCTTATGTATTCTGTACCGCTGAATCTGAAATTGACCTTCATTTTTAACCATCACATCAGGTTTTTAGCAAATTGTAAATTTCAAAGTTAAAAATTTCAAAGTTAAAATTTAGATTCCTCCCCAAACTCATCGCACCACCCAGCAGTAAGAATCCCAAGATAAGCAAAAAATATCGAATAAATTATTGAATAAAATAAAATAAAATAAAAGTTTTACATATGTTTTATAGTATGAGATTTTCGCTATATTTTAACTTAAACATTTGCAAAAAAAATTCTAACGTGATGGTTAAAAATGAAGGTCATTTTCAGATTCAGTGCTAAAAAATACGCAAAAATCAATTATCAAAAATTAAAAAACACAACCATCTGATCTACTTTATAGTATCCGATTTTTGTTATTCTTTAAATTCGACAATTTATCATTTGCGAAATATCCTGACATGATGGTTAAAAATTAAGGTAATTTTCGGATTTAGTGCTAAAAATACATAAAAGTTAAAAAACCCGACAATCTCAGTCTTGTATTGTCTAATCTAGAACTTTTTCTTAAACTTCTTGGCGGTAATCTATCCGAAATTTTGTGTGTTATCCTGTAAAATAAGTGTAAATGGTAACCACCGAAAATCATAATAATATTAGATTGTCATCGGATTTGCGCCAGTATGTAAAATGTAATTTGGATCGGATAATTGAAAATGGGTTAAAGTTCGAGTACAAATTTTGAACTGGAAAAATATACATAAGATCGTTAAAGTAACATAAAAATAACATAATTTTGTTAAAAGAAATCATAAAAGAAAGTCTCAAATCCTGACAAAATAAAACATATGTTATTTCAGCCAATCTGAAACTTAATAAATGTTAACTTAATCGCAATACTTGTACGATTTTTTTCAAAGCGCAGATACACATAAAATAAGATCTTCGAATACTTTAAGCATTTCGTATGTGACCTCTCAAAGCCAATCCGAACTCATTTGTTTTCAGAGCAGAAAAGTGACATAAGTCATGCATTTTTAATGTCTCATAACTCGCTTAATTTTAGTGTTATATGAATGGGACTTTTTTTGTCTTACTTGTCAGTGTAATAGGAAAATTTTACTAAATATAACTTATAGGACCGGGGGACCATATAAAAATTTAAATTTCGTAATTTTTTAAGAAATGTTTTTATTGACCCAATTCGCTTTTAAAATATTTCTTTACCTGATTTAAAGCATTTTTCTAATTGGAACTATATGTCGAGGACTAACGGTTTAGGAATTAGCCATTGGACACCATTGAGACCGGACACCCTGTATATATATATATTACTATAAATTCATGTAGGCACAAATTTTACAACATAGTAAGACTTGAAGAGCAGAAAAATAACAATTTGACTAAATTTTTAGGTTAGGTATTTCCAACTCCAGCACCTGTTAGATTCAATACTCTTAATTTTCCGCTCCAATGCTATGTCTCGTTGAAAATAAAAATTACTAAGAAAACTACGTATTTGATACTTATCGTTTTTTTCGCCAATCGATTTAAACTCTATTTGCGTTT
The DNA here is from genome assembly GCA_963932465.1 of Maratus speciosus. Classification (NCBI taxonomy): domain Eukaryota; kingdom Metazoa; phylum Arthropoda; class Arachnida; order Araneae; family Salticidae; genus Maratus; species Maratus speciosus. Next base: position 114,946,073 of record OZ010796.1, on the reverse strand, counting down.
TTCTCAGTCGATTAATCACTTCCTTCCAAGTGGACACTTTGTATCGATCTGTCTGAACTTCAAAATAATCGATACTAGGTCACTGTTAGAGTACCATACTTCTGAGTTCGGTCACTATATTTACGCTCTTAGTAGGATTTTTTCCAAATTTTAGGGCTGTATACTTCCTTAAAAACGTATATTCTAGGTAAAGGATAATAACACATTAGTAATATTTTAAATGATTGAAGCATGTGCGTTAAAATAAAATTTAAAAATTAAAAAAAAATGCGAAAACAATATTAGCTATGCTAATTCTTATACGTACGATAAAATTTCAGTGTATTATTTAAAATGTGCATATTAGTAACATTTAACACTAGAACCGCCGGCTATTTTACTCAATTTTTATAAAAAGTGTATCAAACCAGAATTTTCTTTTGGTACTAGTTAGCGTATTTAATTAGCTTATTTTTGTGCTGCATACATTTAACATATCTTATAAAGAAATTTCTGGTTCGAATCGACTATTATCAATTTGGAAGGGGTCAAAATGATCCCTAATGGCCGTTCTAGTGTTAAATGATTGAAGCATGTGTGTTAAAATAAAACTTAACACGCTGAGTGCTACGTTGATTGACACTGAGGTTAAAAAAATTACAATGTTTTAAGTAATTTTAAAGAAAGTATAATCCTGTAATAAATAAAAGGTAAGTAAATTTTAAATAAATTTTCAGCAATTACTCAAAACAATACATATATATTTAGCTTTTTATTATATTTTAGATCGTCAGTCATCGTTGAATGACTCGTTTTAAACGGAAAGTTCAGTGTCAGTCACCGGTCACTGACGTGGCTCTCAATGTGTTAAAAATAAAAATAAATGCTAAATTTAAATTTACAATACTAATTCTGCCACGTACGTCAAATTTTCAGTGTATTATTTTTTTTAAAAAGGCATTCAATAATTTTTAATTAACAGAATTAAATGATTTTAGAATAGCTTTTAGCAGGATTTTATACACGTTACTTTTTTAACAAAAACACTTACATAAATATTTCAAAGCGATTTTTCACATTGTGAGAGATATGAATGCATGTTTTCGCAATTTAGTGGAATTACAATTCATGCATAATTATAAATATATTACAGAATTTTACAATGCAATTTGATAATAGTATGAAAGACTAAAATACAATGTATAAGGGAATCTATGAATGAAAAAAAAATGTAGTTTGTGTTTTGCATTCCAAGAAATGTAGCAATTATTAAAACAACTACGCTTATTAGGTTTAACAGCGTTTTATGCAAATTAATGCTGTTAAATGAATAGCTCAAAACAAAACTAAATTAGGTAAAATGGAGTTTTCGTGAAGTTAAACAGGTAAAAAGGATTTTTTTTTAAAGGGCAGTTAAAAAAAAGGCTCTATTTCCTTTTCTCAATCTCTATCTCTCTCTTTTAATCACTTACTTTATCCTGCGGGTATTATTAAAAAATGAAAATACTAGTATTTCTAATTCTAAGCCATTTTTTTCAAGCATAGTTTTTTTAAGCAAGTTATTTGGAATCTGCGAACAAAAATACAAAACCTAGTTTACGATTGTAATGATAAGAAAAATAACTATTTCTTAAAAAACATGGAAATCTGTTAAGAAATTTGACAAAATTTCTTTTTGTTATAATGTTCAAGGACAATATATATTGTAATCGTAATTCGTAAATAAGATGTAATGTCTAAAGTTTTTTCTTTATTTTCTTCAGTTCGAAAACATTTCTATATCAACGCGATGCATAAAATGAATGATAATTTTCTTAGAATTATTATTTCATATCATTATTTATTGCCCTAGGCCCCACTGACAAGTTTGTCGCCTACTAGTGTGAGAGGATCTTCATTATCGAGGTTTTATTATGTGTGCTTTAATTAATAAACCTTTATGAAATGTTCGTGTTAGGGGCGATTCCATTCTAATACATTCTAAGTAAAACTTCAAATTTTAAATTGCGCTTAGCTAGACTTTTTTTTAAATTTCGTAATAGGTTTCGAAATTTAAATTGTCCTCAGAAAAAAAAGATAGCAACCAATATTTAAAAGTACAGATATTCCCGGTTAGACGTCAAATTCAGGTACACTATTCCCAACTTATTTTAAAATAACCAAATATTTTACTTGTAAATTGTGTTTGAAAAATGCTTGAATGTGGAATACATTAAACATTTGTTCTTCAAACAGCCAAAATTTCATGGGTTTTTTTTAATATTAGTTTATAAATTAGACACATAAAAAACTGGTAGAATACCGTTCTTCATATACTGATTTTATTTAAAAACAACTGAATCTATTTTTACACGAGACTTAACACGTCGAATGCCAAGTCTATTTTGTCTGTCTTTCCGTTTAGGCCAGAAAATAAGACTCCCGTTACAAAACCTATAAGTGTCAGTCACCGATGACTCACGCGGCCTTAACTGAATAATCAGAGTCAGTTATCAGGGACTAACGTGGCATTCAACGTGTTTAGCGACTATTTCTACATGACTATTTTTCATCTCTTAAGGGATGATTTTAAAGATAACTATACCATAATTCTTATTTTGTTTTTTATAATAACTAAGTTTTCGGATATTAATTTCATAAATCATAGCCCATATTGAAAATTTATGTCTATTCTAGAACAATAATACGACGGGTATTTTTTTCCAATCTCCGATGGGGAGTAAAATAAAGACAAGTGTGAATCTTGATTTGTTTAACGCATGTTCAATACTGCAAAATTAAAACCAATATTTCCGTTATACAGGGTGATACAAAAGTACCTGGCATATTTTAAAATTCAAAATCAAATCAAATAATTGTTGTACAGGAGTCCGATTTGGACTAAAATTCTTCTCACGATGAAACGTTTTCTTTGAGCGAATAAAAATATTAGTTCCAAACTTTGCCTATACATGTCGCTGTACCTTAAATTATCAGAAAGAAGCATCAAAAGCTCAAGACAATCAGTTACAGATTATTTTATTTTGTCAAAAGCAGTTTCAGAGCAACAATTTGTGCAATCCATTAGCAAAGTTCAATGAAATAAACATATTTTTTACTTGTAAATTGTGTTTGATATCAAAAGTGAAAAAAAGTTAATTATTTGTTCTTCAAAGTGCCGAAATTTTTATGTTTTTTATTAACTAGTTTTTAAATTAGACACAAAAAACTGTTTGCATATCAATACTGGTTGCATATTAATTTTCATCTCTTAAGGGATGATTTTGAACTAAAATTTTTGATCGAACTCTACATATTTTTTTGTTCTTTGTAATTCCTAAGTTTTTGAATATTAATTTCATAACTCATAACCCATATTGAAAATTTATGTACATTCTGAAACTATAATACGACGGGTATTTTTTTTTTCAATCTCCGATGGGTGTAAAATAAAGAGAAGTGTGAATATAATTTGTTTAACATATGATCAATACTGCAAATTTAAAACAAATATTTCCGTTATACAGGGTGTCCGAAAAGCCCCTGACACATTTTAAAATTCAAAATTAAATCTAGTAATTGTCGTACAGGAGTCCGGTTTGGACTAAAATTCTTCTCACGATCAAAAGTTTTCTTCAAGGGAATAAAATAATATATTTTCAAACTTCGCCTAAACTAAACATGCCACGGAAGCTTAAATTAAAAGAAAGACGCATCATAAGCTCAAGGCAATCAGTTACAGAATATTTTATTTTGTCAAAAGCAGTTTCAGAGCAACAATTTGCGCAATCCTTTAGCGTGGTTCAATAAAATAAACAATTTTTTACTTGTAAATTATGTTTGATATCAAAAGTGGAAAAAAGTTAATTATTTGTTCTTCAAAGTACCGAAATTGTATGTTTTTTATTAAATAGTTTGTAAATTAGATACAAAAACTGGTTGCATATCGTTCTGGATATATTGATTTTATTTTAAAACAACTAAATTCTTATTAAGAGATCGATTTTGCACGAGCCTTAAGCGACTATTTCTACATGAATTTTTCATCTCTTAAGGGATGGTTTTACCCTAAAATATTTGATCGAATACTATATTTTTTTTTGTTGTTGTTCTTCATAATTCCTAAGTTATCGAGTACTAATTTCGTATCTCATATTGAAAATTTATGTATATTCCGAAACAATAATATGACGGGTATCAATCTCCGATGGGGCGTAAAATAATGTCAAGTGTGAATCTTGAATTGTTTAACGCATGTTCAATACTGCAAAATTAAAACAAATATTTCCGTTATACAGGGTGTCCCAAAAGCCCCTGACACATTTAAAAATTCAAAATAAAATCAAGTAATTGTCGTACAGGAGTCCGGTTTGGACTAAAATTCTTCTCACGATCAAAAGTTTTCTTCAAGCGAATAAAAAAATTAGTTCCAAACTTCGCCTATACATGCCACTGTACCTTAAATTATGAGAAAGAATCATCAAAAGCTGAAGGCAATCAGTTACAGATTATTTTATTTTGTCAAAAGCAGTTACAGAGCAATAATTTATGCAATCCATTAGCATAGTTCATTAAAATAATCACATTTTTTACTTGTCAATTGTGATTGATATCAAAAGTAGAAAAATATTAATTATTTATTCTTCAATCTGCCGAAGTTTTATGTTTTCTATTAATTTGTAAATTAGATAGTAAAAACGGATTGCATATCATTCTGGATATATTGATTTTATTTTAAAACAACTAAATTCTTATTAAAAGATCTATTTTTACACAAACCTTAAGCGACTATTTCTACATGACCCTTTTTCATCTCCTAAGGGATGATTTTGAACTAATAAAATATTTGATCGAATACTATAATTCTTTTGTTCTTTGTAATTCCTAAGTTTTCGAGTATTGATTTGATATCTCACATTGAAAATTTATGTATATTCCGAAACAAAAATACTACGGGTATTTTTTTCAATCTCCGATGGGGCGTAAAATAAAGACAAGTGTGAATATGATTTGTTTAACACTTGCTCAATACTGCAAAATTAAAAAAAAAAATATTTCCGTTATACAGGGTGTCTCAAACGTCCCTATTCTTCACACGATGAAAAGTTTTCTGCAAGCGAATAAAAAAATTTGTTCCAAACTTCGCCTATGCATGCCACTGTACTTTAAATTTTTAGAAAGAAGCATCAAAAGCTCAAGGCAATCAGTTACAGATTATTTTATTTTCTCAAAAGCAGTTACAGAGCAACAATTTGTACAATCCATTAGCGTAGTTCAATATGTGCTCGAACCACATCAGATGGAATTCCAGTTCAATCCACGAAACATTGGCTGAGGAATTGGCTGGATCACATGCGTCATTCCGGTCTTCAGTACTTCCATGTCAGCCATAGCAGAAGTATACAATTTGTCTTTGACATAACTCCCCCCCCCCCCCAAAAAAAAAAAAAAAAAAAATCGAGTGGGGTTAAATCTTGGGAACGAGGCCAGATATACGAACAAGTGGAGTCATCTATGATCGAAGTTTGGAACCAATTCTTTTCATTCGCTTCAATAAATCTTTTCATTTTGAGAAGCATTTCAGTCAAAACCGCACGCCTGTACGACAATTTTATATTGAATTTTAAAATTAGTAACGGACTTTTGGGACGCCCTGTATTTTACTTTCATAAATGAAAAGTAATGATAATTCCAAAATTTTGCTGATGACATATTTTTCACTCAAAAATTAACTTGACGTCTAATACGAACTTTTCAAAGAAAAAATAAAGAAGATATCTTCATAACGAAATACAAAAGATTACAAAGAATAAAGTTGTATACACAAAATATGTGCATTTAAAAGCATTTAAAATGTCTTAACGTTTTATGACCAAATATGTTTTAATTTATAGGTGCATAAAATCCCTCACACAACACAACATATTGATTAATGCGATTTGTTCTGAAATGATCCTTTTGAAATTTTTCATAATGGCCATGAAATAGAGGAATTACGGATAGTTTACCCCTCCTACTACCAGGTTTTAATTCTTTCTGAGTATTCTTACTTTTACATGATTTGAACCAGAAATTTTATTTTATTATATGCAACATCTTACTAGGAGGTGTCTATTTAATTTCATGTATTAAGTATAAAATATTCATTTTTTCTTGTTCGAAATATTAAACATTTCAAAACAGATGATAACTGGCGTCAAATAAGACCACAATGGTGCTAGGAGGGTTAAAGCATTCCAATGAAAAAATAAATAGAGGAAACATGATAAATTTGCGTAAATAATGTTTAAATATGGTCTCTGGCAAAAGAAAATTCGTTAAAAATGCAATTGTTATTGTTTTTTTTTTAAATCTCCCATGTAATCAAACAATGAACTCAGACATACATATTGAAAAATTGAGCATTTTGGAGGAAGTAATTAAAGATAGGTGATCAGAACTGCCGTTCTGACACGTAATTGGGTTCAATCATTACACACACGACTTTAATTACAAGGAAAAACCATTGAAGCTGCAGGTGGAAGCACATTCACTTATACAGGGTGTCCGGTTTCAACGGTGTCCAATGGCTAATTCCTAAACCATTAGTCATAGACATATAGTTCCAATTACAAAAATTGTTTTAAATCAGGTAAAGAAATATTTTAAAAGCGATTTGGGTCAATAAAAACATTTCTTAAAAAATTACGAAATTTAAATTTTTATACGGTTCCTCGGTCCTATAATCTATATTTAGTAAATATTTTCCTATTACACTGACAAGTAAAACAAAAGAAAGTCCCATTCATATAACACTAAAAATGAGCGAGTTATGAAACTTTAAAAATGCATGACTTATTCCACTTTTCTGCTCTGAAAACAAATGAGTTCGGCTTGGCTTTGAGGGGTCAGATACCAAGTGCTTAAAGTATTCGAAAATCTTATTTCATGTGTATCTGCGCTTTGAAAAAAATCGTACAAGTATTACGATTAAGTTAACATTTATTAAGTTTCAGATTGGCTAAAATAACATATGTTTTATTTTTTCAGGATATGAGACTGTTTCTTTTATGATTTCTTTTAACAAAAATTATGTTATTTTTATAAGTTTTTATGTTACTTCAACGATCTATGTATGTTTTTCCAGTTCAAAATTTGTACTCGAACTTTAACTCACTTTTAAATATCCGATCGAGATTACATTTTACATATTAGCGCAACTCCAATAACAATCTAATATTATTATGATTTTCGGTGGTTACCATTTATACTTATTTTACAGGATAACACAAAAATTTCGGATAGATTACCGCCAAGAAGTTTAAGAAAAAGTTTTAGATTAGATAATAAAAAACTGCGATTGTTTTTCATCTTTTATGTATTTTTTAGCACTGAATCCGAAAATTACATTAATTTTTAACCATCATGTCAGGATATTTCGCAAATCATAAATTGTCAAATTTAAAGAATAACAAAAATCGGATACTATAAAGTAGAAGAGATGGTTGTGTTTTTAACTTTTGATAATTGATTTTTACGTACTTTTTAGCACTAATCTGAAAATGATCTTCATTTTTAACCATCACGTTAGAATTTTTTTGCAATTCGTAAATGTGTCAGTTAAAATATAGCGAAAATGTCATAATATAAAACATATGTAAAACTTTTTTTTTGTTTTATTTTATTTTATTTTATTTCATTTTATTCAATAATTTATTCGATATTTTTGCTTAGCCTGGGATTCTTACAGCTAAATAGCTGAGTGGTCGATGAGATAAGGGAGGAGGTTCAATTTTAACTTTTAACTTTTAACTTTCAAAATTACAAAAAAAACCCTGATGTGATGGTTAAAAATGAAGGTCAATTCCAGATTCAGCGGTACATAATACATAATAATCAATTATCAAAAGCTAAAAAACATGACATAACCCAACTTTTGCAGGCTAGTGTAATCTAATAATAATTTAAAATACGTATCATTTTGTAAAGAATTGAGGCTGTTAAATTAGCATCCTTTTATTTAACAAAAATTCTGCTTTTTCTTTCTTCTTAAATATTTATTACAAATTGTATATTTTGCATTAATTTTTCAGAATGATTAAAGATTTCAAATTTATATTGCAATGTTAATTTTACTCTCAACCATTTTTAAATATATCTGACGAAATTATATTTCGACTAAATTTGTAAATGACCCCCAATTTGCAGCAAAAACTATGCTCCAAATTTAAACAGCTATTACTCGGTCAATTTTAATCGTAGAATAACGGGACTTTTTGTGTATTACTTGTCAGTGTAAAAGGAAAATTTTACCAAATATAACTTATAGTACCGGGTACCGTATAAAAATTTAAATTTCGTAATTTTTTAAGAAATGTTTTTATTGACCCAAATCGCTTTTAAAATATTTCTTTGCCTGATTTTAAACATTTTCGTATCTGGAACTATATGTCTATGACTTACGGTTTAGGAATTAGCCATTGGACACCGTTGAGACCGGACACCATGTATAATATAATTATGACTTTTTTCCATCTCATTCTGATTTATTTAATGCTTTGAAAAACTTTTCTTTAAGCGTTATATGGTCTAAAATTGATAATGACTGCAAATCACACTGATCAGTTGAGGACTAAGAATGGAAAACTCTGAAAGTCCAAAAGAAGAAATTTTTCAAGAGAGCAAAAAAAAAAAAAAAAAAAAAAAAAAAAAAAAAAAAAAAAAAAAAAAGGCTAAAGCACCCCATTTGCCACGTTTGATGTACAATTTCCGACTTGTTTAAAGTATTACTACTAGGGTTAGCACTTCAAGCGTTCTCCTGTTTGTTAAACTTGGCATTTAAGACATTTTTTTCGTAAAAAAAAATGATTTTTTGTTACTTTTAGCGTTTTTCATTCTTAGTCCTCAGTTTTTATCAATAGAAATCAGAAATTAAATTTAAATTTATAACAAAAGTTATATATATATAAACTATATATAACATAGTATATTTTATTAATATATTTTAATATAATATAATTATTATAATATATATAAATTATAATTATATATATGTATATATATATAATATATATATATTTACTAAACTTTTCTTCTTCATATTATTTAAAATAATGCTATTATTTTAAATCTTTAAAAGTAATTCGTGTACAAGAATTGTACAAAAATTTATTAGTTTTACAGATTTCTTCATTTTTTCCATGAGTAAAATCTACTACAATTATCTTATTTTAAATCTCACTAACTTACTGCGTTATCTAAAAATGCATTCTTCATAAGTGCCTCTTTGACAACGATAGATAATTTATTAACTTTATCATTAAAAATATTTAAAAAATGCGGTTGGATACATAATTATGGGGTATTTCATAAACTACTCCCTAACTTTAAAATTCTACAATTCATTGTACTATTTATCTGTACTGAATATAAAGACCATAGAAGTACGATATTCATTCGGAGATGAAAAAAGACGAGTTATAAAAAAGCAAACAAAAAAACAATTGGTTCAAAAAACTTATTTTGGATCATAGAAAATTGTTCCTTTTATGTTCTAAAAATATCCCCATTTCCTTAGTACCCTGTGAATAAGCTCTAAGACTCGCATCTGCCGTCCGACCTGTAAAGTGCCATAGGCGTATTAAGTGCGAACTTATTAAACCGAAAGCATGCTGGTCGATGTCTTTCATTTAATGATAATATTTTAAAATCTTTTCCGGTGAAATCTTCCATGATAGTGTTTTGAAGAGGGTTCAATGTATTAAACGTCAAAGCGCCCCCCCCCCCTACCGGAACGTTTTGGTCGATGTTTTTAACTAAAAAAAGTTGCTTTTATTTATTTTTTTCCAGTGGGATCATCCGTGATCCTTTTCGGCAGTCTTAAAGCGGGTCGCCATTCCGTCAACTTTGCTGGTAGCGGAACTGCTAAATATGTGTGTTCAATCATGACATACAGAGCAACTAATTACTACGAAATAACCATTGAAGCTATAATTGGTTCAAATTCACTATATAATATAATTATGTCCATTTTCATCTTATTATGATTTATTTCATGCTTTGTTAAACGCTTCCTTGAATGTTAAAACGTCCAATAATAATACTGATAGGAAATCACATTGATCAGTTGCGCGAGTTGGAGCAGTAGGCCCCACTAGCAATTCCCCAATAGCTGAAGCTCGAAGCAGCTGCGATCGTCCTATGTATCAATCGCCCCCCCCCCCTCCTTACCCACTCGTCGATGTCTTAACATATCGAAATTACCTTTTATTTTTTTCGGTGAGATATTCAGTGATTGGGGTACCCTTCTGGACTGTATTGAAGGAGCCACCATTGTGCCCATTCATCGAGTAGCAGCGGTAAAGATCAACGAATAAGCTGGAAACTAATGTATTAAACACGCCAGAAATTCTGAACCCGCTGGTCAAGGTCTGTAAATTAATGTAATTGCTTTTGAATTTTTCCGGTGGGATCATACATGATAAGGGCATCCTTCTCAACAGAGAAGAATGTTGGGAAGGTTTCACGATCACGGATGATCACACCGGAGAATTCTTTAATATCATTACCTTGAAGAGCCGGTGAGTTGAGCGAGTAACAACACTCAACATTCTACCACCCCGACAGCCGCTACTTTTGGAACAAGCAGCCCCTTTAAACTACAAGTGTTGGGAGTGGAATAGACAAAACCGCAATCTCTTCAAGATCCGATCAAGGAAGATGATCTTGCGATGGTCAAGGATATCTTCAAGGATGCTTATTTGTTGCTTCTAATTATACCACAATATCAAAATTCTGACAATTTATATTTGCCAAACATAATGTTCAGATTATTTGAAATTTCATTTCTGGTTGTTATGTGAAACGAACATTTAAAATCGCAGATCAAATTCCGGTTTTAAATTTAACTTCTAATTTTCCATTTAAAAATAGAAAGTTTTTGTACAAATGGAAATATGAGAAAAAGCTAATTAAAACCCTTAAGCTAATTTGTGTATATTATTTAATGTGACTTTTTTTACAAAGACATTGCATTGTTTAATAAGATTAAATGTCATGAAAGAGAACGTGAATAGTTTTCTTTTACTTAAAAAAAAAACAATAAAAAAACAGACAGTGGAATAAATATTTTGCTGCATTTTTGAAAATATATTAAAACAATTTCTCTGTAAAGATAATAAAAGCAGCAAGTATGAATGCTTTAAGAATATAATGGAAAGAATGTATTAAACAATTACTTTAAAAAATAAAAATAATTTGTGGTTTGACTGCAGCTTCTTTTGGAGGAAGGGTGTAAAGGCGTTCAGGAAGTATGTAAAAAAGATTCCGTTTATAATTTATAATTTTAGACGTAATTTCGTTTGAATTTTTTTTTTTTTTTTTTTGTGTTTTCTTTTCGAAATTAGAGAGTGTCTCACTCATCACTCTTAAAATATAATTGCAAACAAAAGTAATACATCGTTTGGAATTAACATACTTCTAAATCGGATTTTTTTTTTAATTTGAGGAATTTTTGCAAATGAAGCTTAATATTATTTATAAAACATTACTGGAATAAATCGTGTTCATATGGATAGATATGTACTCACATGATCTAGAAGCCAATACGAAAAAAATGTTTGTTTTAATCTTGTGCGATATTTGGAGAAACTAATGGATCTCTATCTGTTATGTTGTGAAAATGTAGTAGCTCCCAAAATTTAATATACACCACTGACTCTTTTCTTATAGTCTCATATCTCTTCCCGTCAAGGATAATGTACAGTTATTTAATTTATTAAGCACCATTATTTTCAAAGAGCAACTTTTAACATATTTTATCGATGAAACACAGCAATTAAATGAGGCAAAAAATTCTCTCTTGCATTCAAATTGAAGGATTATGTGCCTGACATACGCGAAGTGGCGTCGCGAAGTGTTTAAGACTCTAGATCAGTGAGATCTAGAATTCTCATTGCTAATGTTAAACTTATCAGAATGTGATACATCGGTGTTTTTAAAAAACCTCCTTCGGAAATAAATATTTTAAACTCCTGTTCTGTGTACTGTTTTTGAGGATGTCTGCTTTTATTTAGTTGTCAAAATAATTCTAAAATATATGATGAATTTTATTTGAAGTATTAGAATTTTACTCAGATTAGCTAAGATTTTAACGCATAAGATTATAAATTATATATGTACGGGGATATTTTGAAAAGCAAAGGTACAACGCAGACGGTAAATGGAAAAAGTTTTAATGAGCGCGTTGACAACACAGATTGTAACCTTGAACTTTTGACTTTTCCCTCTCAGACATTCGTTAATTCATTGGTGACCCTGTTTCGTGTAGCAAATTCTTAGAACGGCTGCGTCATTTAAAAATACCTCCAAATGTGAAGTTCGATCCGTCATACCTTTTCTTCATGCAAAAGGGAAGTGTCCAGCGGAAATTCACAAAGAAATTGTTTCTGTCTATGGGAATATTATGAATTGACAAAATGTAACGAAATGGTGTTGTACTTTCTCTAGTTGTAGGACCAATGTCATGAAGAACCCAGAACAAGTAGACCATCTGTGATCTCTGAGGCCCTTCTTTAAAGAACGGAGTCAGCAATTCAAGCAAATAGGCGTCTTACAATGAAAGAGTTGCATAAAATCACACCTGAAGTGTCTATGACAACTCTTTTTGAAGCTGTGACTGTGGATTTAGTATACTGTAAATTCTGTGCACTCTGGGTTCCGAAAATGTTAACGGAAGAACACAGAAAGAAGAGGATGGTCTACGCACTCTACTTCCTCACGCACTATGCAAAAGTGGGTGATGAAATTTAAGCCATCCGCCATACATACCTGACCTTGCACCCTATGACTTCCACTTATTCCTCTACTCGAATAGACACCTTGCAGGGCAAAGCTTCCACGACGATGACGAGATCAAAATTGAAGTTGAAATATGGTTTCGACAAGCGGCAGCAAACTTCTATGACAATGGGATACAAAAGCTTGTACCCAGACTAAACAAATGCTTGGACAACGGCGGCTTTATGTTGAAAAATAAGGTACATAGCTGTAAATAATTCGTAATACACATTTTATCAAATAAGATTTTCTTTTAGTGTATATGCGGCATGGTATCTTTATTTTTTGAAAAGCCCTAGTATTTTAGAAATATTTTGACAATAAAATATAAAGACGTTGTTTCCTAAAAAGGGATTTTACAAATACGGATATATCACGTGGCCATGTGTTTAATATTACAGGGGGGAATTTGAAATTTCACCGTCCAACAAACTTAAAGATAGAAACGAGTAATATTAAATTCTAATCTAAAATTGATAGTCTCTGGAACAGTAAAGTACACATAAAGAAATTTAATACTCTAAAAATAAAAGCGAGAAACCATTAATATATCAGTTAGTGTAAATTTTAAGTAGAATTCAAAAACTTCGGAGTCACCCATTCTTATATAAATGATTCATTGTAATGGTCTTGTTGCATTATGTTGCCATTTCTTCATTTTCAAGTATAAAAAAAATAATTAACAAAATTACCTCCAGAACAGAAACATTTTGTGGAAATTTCTGATTTGAATGTTAAAAGATGAAAAGTGCCCATACAAATTGGAAAGTAATTTCAAAGAAATTGTAGTGCACTATAGAGTGTAATCAAAATTTATTCAAAAGTATTAGAAGTTTGGAGGAATTGCAAACAAAAATCGGAAGAGAATGAAAAGGGATTCTCAGTTTCAGAAACAAGAGAGGGGTAACTTCAGAAAAGAAAAATAATCAAGCTTAATTGCTACTAAAATTATTACTAAAGCTTGTCCAAGAAAAGAAAAAGTGTTTACCCAGAAAAGATTGGAAAAAAAATAAAAATGGTTTTATAGCTAGAATGGCAAAATTCATCTCTAAAGCAAACCGATAGCAAAATAATAATAATAATAATAAAATTTTAAAGCACGAAATGGCCAAAATCATATATTATTTTATAAAAATATAAATTCTATGTTTTGGGAGTGATGATAAATGGTATGTTTCTCAGGAGCTTAACTGGAAACTTCTTCCTCAAAACACCTGTTTTCTCACTGTCAAACATGGAAGTAATACCGTTCAGGAGAGCAGTTGTTTATCACAAAAGGGATGGAAATTTTACTTTTATTCATAATAGATTCAGGGATAACATTAAGTACTTTAATATATTAAAATAGTTGCTAAAATATATAAATTTTTAATATATTAAAACTTTTAATGAAGTGCCCAAAATTTAAATTTTAGCAACGTATTTGGAATTTTGTATTTCAACAAGATACGGACCTTAAGCATACAGCTGAATTTCTTAGGTTATAGTTATTGAGCAGTAAGAAAATGTAACAGGTCACACTACTTTAATTTATAAGATAAAGCATATTGTGTGCAAAAAGGTATGGTAAAGTATATTATACAAATAAGGAGCGTTTGGAGGGTATTAAGCTATGGCAACTATCTGTGTAGCTATTGATTCTATGCCACAATAAGTGGTCGGAAAGCTACTTTTTATTGTAGCACAACATCTAAAATTAGTTTATAGAGAAGGTACTTAACTAAAATTAAAATTGCTTGTTTTAAAAGTAAAGAGTACTTTTCACACCTAGTCACTACTTCACTACTTTCACAATTTGTCAAATAATTCAATCTACAGGTGAAATGAGGAGAGGGATTAAATGTTACAGTGATTCGTATACAGGAAATAATCAAATAAGTGTTATATAAGCGAGCGCATTGACAAAGTAGAAAAATAACACACAGTAAAATGTTTTGTGTTTGTCTCCAAAATAATATTTTATACGCAAATTATTATTTTCTTAGCGAATTTAAGAGAGTATACGTAATACAATCAAAATTCAATCATAAACTATTATTTTAACACAATCCAACTGATTGGTAAAATTATCATACGAATTGAATATTTCTAAATTTGCGAAAAAAATGCCTAGCCCTAGAATCGAACTCAGATGCTTGGCTTACGGGGCCATCGCTCTACGGTTTAAGCTAACTGGGCCGCCAACCGGCGAGCATATTTCGCTCAGATAACCTTATTAGTGATAACATCTGGTGTGTCATGCAGGCAGCTTAACAGAATAAAGCACAGGTAAAGGAACTCCATATAAAAGATCCCAATCGCGCCCGTCGGCCTAATCGTTCGGAGTTTTCGTGGTTTTCTTCGAGCCGTGGATCTTCCATGCGTTAATACGGATTAGGTTCCCTTAGAAAGACCCCCACGGAGGGCACTCCCCCCGGGCCTATATCCCTCGTGTAGATAATTGGCCGTCAAAAATCAACCCAACCCATATAAAAGATGGGGACGTAGATAAGCTATTATTTTAACAGTGATAGGTAAAGTTATCATAAGTATTGAATATTTCCAACTGAGCGAGAAAATGCCCAGCCAGGGAATCGAACCCAGATCCTTGGCTTACAGGGCCAATGCTCTACCGTTTAAGCTAAATAGGCCGACAACCGTCGAGCATATTTAGCTCAGATAATCTTATTGGTTCCCGTGCTGGGCATTTTTTCGCTCAGTTAGAAATATCATTTCGTATTCAATCATATTTACTTTAAAAATGCGAAATAACCACAGCTTATTTTTGGGGGGTAACGTAAACAGAACTATACATAAAAGCGAGCGATATAACGAGGTGCTACTGTTGTGTATAACATATTTATGCAGAGTCATATACTCCATAAATTTTATTTATTATTCTTCCAATAACTGTTGCATTGGGACAAAAAAATACCATTTACTCATGTGTTCACCAAAAGATTTTTTTACTTGTTTCTTCAGCACACTCTTAATGTGTTAACTATATTCTGTTTTGTTGAAAGTTAATTATATCGGGTAATCTAATTTTTAAATCTGGAAAATTATAGAAAAAAAAGCACTAAATGAAAACAATAAATAAATCTGTAAATAAAGCATCTCCATAAGAAGCCAGCTTTAAAACATGAAAAACCTAATAAGGAGTAAGTAAGTGTTGCCAGAAAGAAAATTATTTTCTTTGGTTAATCAACACTAAGTTTTTCTAGCAATTGCAACTGCAAATGGAAAAATCTATGACTTCATGAAATGCGAAGAAGTGCTCCTTAGATTCGCAAGTTGTTGAGCAAAACACATTTTGAATAAAAGAAAGCTGCGATTTGTAGAATCGCACGCTTTTCTTTCCTGGAGAATCAGTAAATGCAGCTTTAGTGTTAGCTAAAAACTACTATAATCTTGTATCGTACTGGTCGCTGCACTACATTGTTCAAAAATAGCATGCTACACTTAAAAACTGCTGGAAAAGTAGCGGCACTATTAATTTCACCCACGTCCGAATGGCAAAAGAAATTTTTTGAGAAGAGCTGGGTATTAGATAAAACAAGGTGCAGACGAAAACAATATCGGAGAAAAACGTTGACATATATCGCCTTGTCGTGCTTCGTGCAACCAATGGTGGTCAGATAGAGTTTTATTAATTGAGGGGGAAAATTCAATATAGGGTAAAGTGCCCATATTTCGCCCCCTGTCCAAATTTCGTCCCCCTTAACTTCTCCGCTTCTGCCGAAGTGGCGCCACTTATGACGCAAGCCACAGGCGACGGGAAGTGAAACGGGTCAGTGTTGAAAGTTTCGTTCGCCAAGACACATACATAAATTAAAGATGGCGAATTTCCTATTTTTAGAAGACCTTAGTTCTTATTACGTCGTTTGTAGAACGTTATTTACTGTACTGTAAGTATTTATTTCTTATTCATTGTATGTATTTTACGTTGGTAAGATGCTGACAGTAGCATACAGTGAGTTTTAGGACGCTCAGTTCATCTTACGGGAACTGAAGTTCCGTAATATTGGAAAGTAGCGTGGTCCCAATTTCGTCCCCCTTGCAGTTATTACTTTCGTCACGGTGACGAAATTAGGAATTCTTTTTCATGACATTAAAAAAAATTTTTTTTCTCATGTTTGGATGGCTAATGCATAGTTGCCAATCTCTCGATTTTTTTGGATACCAGTAAAATCTTACAAAAATGTTTTCTTTATGTAATTGCATTAAAACTGCGATTGTATAAAGCAAGTATTTCTGCATAAAAATATTGGCGTGAAAAAAATCGGGAGGTTGGCAACTATGCTAATGTTTCGTTATGTTATTCTTCCACTGATAATTAGTACATTTCTTATTGCCTTACTTTAATGTAAATTAAATTACTTACTCATTTAGAAATAAATTTTGATTTAGTTATAAGTTTAGCCTCGGCGTATTGGATTTTTTGGGGGGACGAAATTGGGACCATTTTTTTCTTTTGAATTTTTTAGATACTTTTGAAAAAACAATTTTTCGCATTGTTAATTTGTTTTGTACTATATTTGCCTATGTTTTTATTTGCGTGGAGTCTATGAAAAATCCAAATTTGGTAGATTTTCACTGAAAATTACAACTTCCAAGGGCCTAAAAGTGACTGGGGGACGATAATAGGGCACCTTAACCTATACACCTAATACTGTGCTACTTTCCATACATGTATCTATTCATTTGTCTTTTTTACAAAAGCTTGAAATTATAAAGAAACTAATTGGAAACGGACTGTGTGAACACCCTGTATATTCCATTCACTTTTACGTATTAAAGAATTTTTTACTTAATCGATGGCAGAAAGTTTAATTTTTAATCTATTAAAAACCATGTATTATATTAAGGACATTCTTATTTTTTCTAGATATGTTAACACATCGCCCAAATCCTTAATCAGTCATTTTATCAGCAGGTTTTCTTTTCTGATAGCGAAATTAATTTGACAAATTAGTACAAAATTAAATTGCCATACGACAAATTGTTAAAGCGAAGTTTACCTTTGTTTTCGGATCAGGTTTGCAAAAGGTAAATTATCATTTTCTTAACGAAATCTTTTTGTTATTCACATCAAGTTTAAGATTACGTAAAGAGTTTTATCATGTATAGTTTAGGAATAAAATAGAAAATTTAATTAAATCACCACTTATATCACAATTTATCCATTCAAACTGAAAACAAATTCCTTCAGATCTTCAAAATTTTTATTTAAAAAAATTACACTTAAACCTATTACCTGCTTCCCTAATTATCCCGAGTTATCTAGGGTTTATCGAGTAACAGAATTTGTCAGTACGATGTCCAGCTTTGAAAGTGTAATTCTACAAGGACAAAATTGGTGGTGTGGATAAAGTCTGCTTTTTCCACACCAAGAAATAGAGGGGAAATATATTATAAGAAGATTTTCTTCCATTTATTGGATTTGGCTTTGTGGAATACCTACATTTTCGTATTGTGAATCAGGAGGTTTACGATCGCCTAAACAATTTACAGTGGAACTTACTGAAAAACTAATTACAGAAAATTATTGTGACGAGTTTTCTGCCACATGAGGAAGACTCAGCATTAGTCCTTCACCACTCAGGCTAAAAGGCATTCTCCAGATATTATTCCCTCTACTAAGAAAAAAATCAAATCCCCTCAGACAATGTGCTCTATGTTTCCTTAAAAGAGATTCCAGATTTAAGACAGCAAGAAAAGAGACCAGATATCAATGTACCGAATGTCAGGTATCACTTTGTGTTGTCCCTTGTTTAAAATATTTAACTTTTATCATTTTCCCGAGATAACTCGTGATAGTAAACTGATGATAAAACTAAATACTTTCGCACCTGTAAAACATAAAAAAATTACCTTAAAACCTGTATATTATGTTTTGTTTCATTTCCTTATTTTAATAATGGAATAAAAAAATATGAAGAATTTTTGCAATAAATTGATAAGGAAAACGTTAAAAAGTACAGCTAAAAGTACAGTTTTATTACGGTTCATCTTATTGTATTGTGATACACGAATTGCATTCTATTATACATATTTAAACTTGACCATTTTCATATCAACTTACCTCTAGTTCTTCTTTGGATAATTTTTTTTAGCATATTCAGTCACATCATTTTTCTAATGATTTTGGATATATATATATATATATATATATATATATATATATATATATATATATATATATATATATATATATGTATGTATATATATTTGTCTATTGATCTATATTGATTGGAGTCAAGTATACCATTAGTTTAAAATAACAGTAAAGGAAGAGCTATTTAAGTTTGTGATTAAACCAGTGTCTAAAATGTCTTTAAAATATGAACGGTGATTTAATCTAGGCGTCAATGTTTTTAGTTTTAATCCATAGTAAAATAAAATTAGAATTAGGATCATAAATCTGTCGAAAAGCGGCCTTAATTATGTTCCACTTCATTGCGTTCTGAGCCCCAAGAACGATAATCTAGAAGAGGCTAAAACTAGAATTATTGCGTGGTTGCAAATATCGAACCATGACACTAATTACATGGTTCGTGATTTTGAGATTCTTAATTTAATACTAGTTGCTCATGAAAGATTCTAACAGAGTTAGGTGTTAAAACTGTGCGTTAATAAGTTTACTAATTTTTTTTTTTTTTTTTTTAAGGACTTTTTCTTACATTTCTATTTTTGTTAGTTTTTCTCTAGTACCGGATTTTTTAATATAAAAGATTCCTTATGTTATAACAACAATTAAATTAATCATTAAAACACTAACTCTTCCCTTTTTATATCAAAACTGTGAATTCTAATAAATATTGTTCATGTGTTAAAATTTCAAGCTTCTTCTATTATCATAATTAAAAAAAAACTTTTTTGTAAAACATAACTTCAAGAATGTATTTTCAACTTGGATATTTTGACACATTGTTCCATAAATTCATTTTTTATATAAACATAATTGATATTTGCTATTCCAGAAACGGCAAACCCACAAAAGCAGAAAACCGACTGCCACCACTATTTTGCATAATATTCTGCCATTTATGCAATAAAAGAAATTCCCAGATTAAATAAGGAGAATTAAATCTATTCATGAAATGTGATGCTAAAATAACCTTCTGACACGCGGGTTCGCCTTGCCTGTGCAATTTTTAAAATTGTGTTAATAAATGTGAGAAAAAAATCTCAGAATTGCATTAAAAAAGCATGATTAATCCCCTGATTGTATAATTTTATTAATCAAAATCCTATCGACCATTGTACCATCCATTTGAAATATGTAGTATATTATCATTGATATAATATAATTTGCCTTTTTAACCTCTGCCTGTTCTATTATTAAAGCAAAATAGCTAAAAATCTGTAGTATTTTTTTAATTTTGCTACTTTTCTAGTGCCTGCGGGAAACACGAGACGCACACTGAAAGGGTTAAGCAAAACAAATAAATAAAATTTTATTGCCTATGTTCGATTTTGTCGCCATTCTTCCGACAATCGTTGTTTCATGTATTAGAAATTGTACAAATTGCACCAACAAACATTCGCAAATTTTGCTTTTGGTTAATCTTTTCAAGCATATTGAGTGTCATTTCCTACTAAATGGACATTGCTAAATACCTTTCTAATGTACCCCTCCCCCTCCTATACCGTCAGTAAGGTTCGAGATAGCATCGCTAAATCCAGCATATTGCAGCTAGGGTTCTACCAGTGTTTTCATTGTGTAGCGCATAATCATTTGACTTTGTGTAGACACCAGCTTTTAAACAGTATTGCTACATCCGTTCGCAAATAAAATATCTGAGTAACTTATACGCTTTCCACTCGCTATAATTTCTTTAAAATAATTTGTTTCTTTAAAAAATGGTTAAGGGGTCTCAAGACTCCTAAAGCTTCAAAGTTTTCGAAATTTCAATTTTTTTAGATGTTAATCTACTATCTTTTAATGTAATTGTTTTTGATGTAATCATTTTGATGTAATTGTTTCCTTGAAACTCCCATTAAAACAGAATGTATGGCTTTTAGAATTATACCTGCAGAATAGCTAAAGCGGCTTTTCCGAAACTTTGAAGTCATATCACAAAAACTTCTGAATATTTTTTCATGATATTTTCAAAACGTATGTTTTATGTCAGTCTGTATAATCTGAACTTATGATTTCATTTTTATTGTTCAATTTTTTTTTTAGGTGGGTGATTATACTGCTGAAATTTTCAAAATTTTCTATTAGCTAAATAGAACTTCGTATTAAAAATATATAAATGCTTTAATTACAAATTTACTTCGGTTAAGGGTAACTAAAGAAAAAAAGTTAAAACTGGTGTGAATGAATAATAACAAAAAATCTTAAAACACCAATCTAATATAAAAATCTTATTATCTTATAAACTTAATATAAAAATCTTCTTAAAACACCGTCAAAAATTTTTAAATGTGCTAGGCCTTTGGAAAGATCTGAGACTTTCTTCATCAGGCGCAAAGAAGACGTGCTTCTACTATGAAAGCAGCAGCCAGACTGGAATGACGGATAAGGGAAAGGAAACAAGCTGAAGAAACTGCCAATAGGAAATTAGAAATCAAACAGCCAATAGGAAAGTAGAAGATAGCAGCCAATCACAGAAGAGTATAATTAAAACAAAGGAGCACAGAGTAGAAGGGTAAAAAAGTGGGAGGAAAAAAATACAAATACAAATATTTATGTGAGTCGATAGAATTGACTGTATGAAGAATGGTAGAAATATCAAAAAGATTATCAACTAAAACAAAAGTATCATCGACATAACGCATCCAACATTTAAAATTAATCAGATTTAATAATTTTTCCTCAAAATAATGCATATAAATATCACAAAAAATTGGAGATAAAAGATTACCCACACTTAAGCCGTCTGATTGTTTGAAAGATTTATTATCAAATTCAAAAGTCGTTTGAGTGATGCAAATTTTAGTTAAATTAACAAAATCTTGGACTTCAATATCAGAGAAATGAAATTCACGTAATCTTTTTACCAATCAAGAAAGAGAAACTCCAATCGGAACATTCGTAAATAAAGATTTGACATCAAGAGAAAGCATAGAACAATTGGATGGGTTAATATTTTTTAATTTACTAACAAAATCATAAGAAATTTTTATCGTATGAGAATTAGAAATGCATAAAGAAAAAAATGGATGATAAAAATTTGGCAAGAGGATAAGTAACAGTACCAATATTAGAGACAGTAGATCTTAAGGTGCCATCAGTTTTATGAACTTTAGGCAAAGCATAAAAACGACCACAAAGGGCTGAAGAAGGAATAACACCATGTTTAGTGTTGGCATTTAAAATAACAGAATAATTAACGGCTTTTTTGAGAGTGGAAAGATGCGAATTAGCAGGATCATTTTTAACTTCAACATAAGGACTTTCAGATAAGAGAGCATAGACTTCATCAGAATAATCTATTTTATTCATAAGAATAATTTGACCACCTTTATCAGCTTTAGTAATAATAAGATTATCATTGGACTTAGGCTCATTCAGAGCGATATTTTGAGAACGTGAAAGATCAGGTTTATATTTTGAATTATTAGAAGAAATAGTATCAGCAAGGATGTGACGAAGAGTTTATTTTTGAAAAGGAGTGACTTTACTATGTTTAAAGGAAGACTCAATAGGAGCAATCAGTTTGGTGAGAGAATGTTTGTAAGACTGAGAAAATTTAAAACCAACATCTAAAATGCTTTTTTGCTCAGGAGTTAACAAATGAGAGATTAACGACGCAGTTATCATTTGATAGATTCTTATTTGAAAATTGAGACATGTTTTGCTTATTGCACAACGAAGGAAACGTTTTATCAAGCTTATTTTGATGAGCAGTTTTGAAAGTAAGCAGAGAAGACCAAACTTTATTTTCAATATCACAGAAATTGTCAAGATTTTTACTAAGGAACAAATAAAGGTCATAAAGCTCTTCTTTAATTTTGGAGAGAGTATGCCGAACATATTGAATACAAGCTATTAAAATAATAAATGTGAACGAACCATAGCTTTTGAAATTCTAACCGAGCTACTAACAGAACACTTAAGTTGAATAAATTTGGGGATAATATTGTTTTTATTGCAATTCTGTAGAAAAATGTTCTTCCAATCAAAAAATCTGTGTTTTTACACTCTGCATCCCTTAAGGATGAACTTAATTACTTAAAAACCGTTGCTGTCAAAAGAGGTTTTAATCCTTCTGTTATCAATAATGCTGTGAAGAAATTGAATAGACCATCTAATAAACCTACTCTTTCCAAATCTGTCAAAGCAAACCTGATGATTTGGTTGTCCCCCCCCCCTTTTATCCTCCTTTTTCAAGTTAGCTAAAGTTTTACGACGTTCCAATTTTAACGTTATCTTTAAACCTGTCAATAAATGCAAATTCCCCTCCACTAAATCTCCTGTTCCTGAACTTCGTAAATGGGGAATTTATAAAGTTCCTTGTAATGGTTGTGATTTATCTTATATTGGTCAAACTAAAAGAAATTTCGAAATCCGCTTAAAAGAACACTCTCGTTATGTAATAAATCAAGAATTTTCTAAATCTTCTATTGCGAAGCAATCTTGGGATTCCGGACAGAGTTTTAATTTTCAAAATGCTAAAATTATCTTTAATGCCAATAGTATCTCTGAATTAGAATTTCTTGAAAATCTAGTTATTTATCTTAATCGTGATGTTAATGTTAATGATAAATCTGATTCCACAATGCTCTCTGCAGCTTGGAAAAAACTTTTCAGTACTACCATATAATTTATTTTTGTATTAATTAATATTAGTCTGATTTTATATTTTCTTCATTTATTTATTTTTAAATTTCTTGTGTTCCTTTTTTAAATATTTGTATTTGTATTTTTTTCCTCCCAATTTTTGCCCCTTCTACTCTGTGCTCCTTTGTTTTGATTATACTCTTTTGTGATTGGCTGTTGGCTTCTACTTTCCTATTAGCTGTTTGATTTCTAACTTCCTATTGGCTGTTTCTTCAGCTTGATTCCTTTCCCTTATCTTTCATTTCAGTCTTGCTGCTGCTTTCATAGTAGAAGCACGTCTTCTTTGCGCATGACGAAGAAAGACTGAGATCTTTCGAAAGGCCTAGCGCATTTAAAAATTGTTGATGGTGTTTTAAGAAGATTTTTTCTTATTAAGGATAACTACTACAATCTGAAGTATAATTAGCCGCAAAAAAAAAAATCATCCTAGATGCAAAATTTATTTTCTAATCCTGCGCGTAAGCTGTAATATCAATTTGGTGCTCAACAAATGCCTGACCGTGTGGAGTCCCCTGTAAATATTAATTCTGCATCTTGCAATTTTTTAAATACATGAAATGAAAAAAAAAACATATTATATCTTTTAACCCAACACAAATTGTGTTTTCATTTTAAGATATTAAATGATTTTTTTTTTCTTTTTTTCTAATTTTAAGAGTCCTGAGACCCCTCAACATGTATATGTATCTTTAGTACCTTAACGGTCACAAGTTTACCACGGTTTACCCTTTCACCGTCCGAGGGTCTTCCTGTATTTTTATAAGAATGATTGCAAATTCGAGGATATATATATTTATCAATCGCAATTTGATGCTCTAATATCTTTAATATCACTTCTTTCTATATATGGTTCAAAATAAAATTCTGTTTAAGATATTTTTGTCTACAGCCATTTTAACTTGATTTCTAGAAACGGAAAAATCCGAGCCCAACGGTTAAAGGGTTAAAAATTCAGATTACTTATTGGCACTACTTTTTTGAAAAAGAAATACTCACCTTATTCAATGACAGGTAAAATGATACCATAATAAAGACAATTACACTGTTTTATAAAGCTGGTGGGAATCAAACAATCTGAATAAAAGACACAGTCCGTGAATATCACGGGAGTGAGAATTAAGGGGTTAAGAGACTTTTACCATTAGATAACCAATTGCAATAAGCATTACAAAATAATTGGCCGCAACTTTACTATGTTCTATAAGAAACCCGCGCAGAAAACTGGCAGAAAAGTTTTGCAAATAGTAAAAAATGCTAACGACATTATAATGCATTTTATTGAATCAAATTTTTCTGAACAAATTACTGTATGAAATTTTACAAGTAATTTTTTTACAAATAAGTCATTAACCTCTTTAAACCCTTCAGGGGCAAAGTACTTCTGTTGCAAAAATGTTAAAATGATTGAATGACACCGGTATTTATGAGCAAACTTATAAGAAAATAAGTAAAAGCTTTTCTTCGCGTAACATTATATAAACAAAAAAATAATTCGTAAATTCTGATGCCAATGTCCCATTTGGGAAATAAAATTAACTGGTATATATAATATACCGGTGCCCTTCAAGGGATTAAATGGAAAATATCTCCTTAACCCTTAAGTCAAATACTTCTATTCGTAAAATTCTCAAATGACTGTATGACACCAGAATTTACAAAAAAAAGTTTTTGAAAAATAGATAAAAGATTTTCTTCATGTACTTAACAAGAAGAAAAATTTCATTCCGTAATTCTGGTGAGAGTATGGCATGAAAATTAAGTGGGGATGAAAACTAAGTGGTCTAAACATGAACCATTGTCCTTAAAAGAGTTAACATAGCCCAGTCTTAGTCACAACCCTATTGTTTTCCGTACACTTAGCTCGAATGTTTAGGAAGACAAATGCATGTTTAACAAATGGGCATTTCTTATGTAACGCTAATTTAAATTTTGGAAATATGGCACTTTTATTATGAAATATACAAACAAGGTCAGATTGGAGCATTACTTCTGAAAGTAAAATTTAGTCTTAAGATAGGAGAATAATTTCGCATGAATATAATGATAATAATTTTAATGACGATATTTTCAATTGATTAAATATCTGTTTTTCTTTTAGAGCATTTTTAATAATCTTAACGATTGCAATTATATAACAAATTTATAACTTTGCACGCAGGAGGGTTAGGTGATGGGTGGTGATTTTCTAAAGCGAAAACGGATCAGATTATTTGTGTTATAGATCAGTCATATCTCCGTTTCCTTTCTTCCAATGGGACCAAAATGCCTCCATTTTCTATTTTATCCCACGAAAGAATTTCGCTTATTGTATGCAATCGCTTAAACTTCTCGCTCTTTATCGATACTTTAATTTTCAATTAAAAATTTATTATTTCATTTGGTATCAAATAGTCAGAGAATTCCACTCAATAAGCTGGAAATTTTGTAAAACCATTTGATATATATAAAAATTTAAAAAACAAGGGAAAAAACTAGTTTTTGCGTCATTCCACGTAAAATGATTAAAAATTAAAAAAAAAGGTCGTGGAACGGATGTCATAAATTCCCGGGGCCGCTATCTTGGAATTTTTCTTGGCGTGAAAACCCCTTTCCCGCCCAGTAGTAAATGTCGCCAAGCACCGGTTTATACGCATGTTAGGATTAACGAAAACATAATGTAAATAATAAACAAAACTCATTAAAGTGGCAATCACTAAACATTGTATGAGCGCTACGTGCTCATTAACCGAAAAAAAAAATCACTGGATTCAGCAAACTCCTTCTGCCGCGATTACTAAAATGCACGAAACTCGTTAAAGTGGCAATCAGTAATCGTTGTATGAGCGCTACGCGCTCATTAACCGAAAATAACATCACTGGATTCAGCAGTTCTCGCTGTGTAGCACTCTCAAAATTCAGCAATTCTCGCTGTGTAGCAAACTCAAAATGTACAAATCTTGCAAAGCAACAAAATACATACTAAAATTATCAACACACCTTAACTGACATCTGCTTTATTGAAAGCTCAAGCACGAAATAAATCCTAGCATCACCGTCATTTTCCAAAATAGGCTTATGAATACGCACTGTAAACAAACATTTATTCGTCAAAATTTCCTCATATTTCTTAATTACTTCCGCAAGAGCGTTTAAACGGACTACAAAACCAATATTCAATCAAATATATCCAATAAATTTAACATAAAAATAATTGATAGAAACATACAACAAGATATCACAGCAAAGGCGACCTTCTCGCGTACACTCACAACACAATTCCGATTAAAAACGGGGTTGCCAGAACACGGCATGCCAGAACGCACACGTCAAGCGGATTCCATATTGATAAAGATCGGCAACATAAAATCGCCGAGAAATCTCAAAACATCCAAGATGGCGGCCTAGGGGATATACGGCATCTAAGCCAAAGTCGTGGCCACATAGTAACCGATTTTAATAAAATTTTATACACAGGTTCATTTCATATTCAAATAGAGCTCTGCAAAATATCTTCACAAAAAATAAATTATTTTAGCAGTTTTGGACATTTAAAAAACTTGTGATAAAGAATGACATATGTGCAATCGTCCAAAGTTGCAAATTGGAAGTTCTGTATCTTGAAAACTGTTTAACCGAAACGATTTTTTTTATAATACTGTAACCTCTGAAAAATTATCTTCTTATTTATCGAGTAAATATAATCTGGTAACACCATGATTAATCTTTAATTACTTCTAAAAATTGAAAATTTGTGAATTTTGGGGAAGTTAGAAACGTTATAAAAATCAAAGGAATTAAAAAACATCTGTGAAACTGATGCCTGATGTAGTATTGCATCTGAAGATCAAATTCCCCAAGTTTGAAAGTTGCCATTTATTTCCTTCATCTTCAAAAAATTGCAAAATCATACTTTTTCCTCTTATGTATGAGCAAAAATATAAATAAAGAAAAGGTCCGACATTAACAATATTGCATAGACATAAAGATCAATAAGTCCATGATATGCTCACAAAAATTCAAGATTGCCTTTTGATTCCTAACATAGCAAAAATGTGTTCAAAAGGTAATATTTGTTACATCCCATGAACTATTTCTCTTTGAATTCGCGCGTGTTTCTTAAAATATTGCACGATTTCAAGGGGAAAAAATTAGTGCTGCCATCTATTTTTTGTATCTGGATTTAGGATTAATATATAATTTTATGTTCAACTGAATCTTTTTTTTCTACTTTAATTAAAAATATGCTTGAGGTAAAAATAAACCAAAAGCAAGAATAAAAGTTTCTATATTTAAAATATACATTTTTATCTATAATAGCAAATAATTTGAAAGTTTTAAAAAGCTTTCCTTAACTTTCAAACAAGTGATAGAAATATTGCATTTTATCCTCAACATTTTTTACTATTTATTTTTTTTCTCATTAAGGAATAAAAAGGAAAGAATAAAAGTTTCGTATTTAAAATAAATACTTTTAGCTATAACGTCAAGTAATTTTTAAATTGTCAGAGTTGTCCTTTATGTTTAGAATGTTTAGACGAGCAACTGAAATAATGCATTTTTTTTCTTAAAAATTTTCACATTTTTTTTTCTCATTACGGAATAAAAATATAATTACTAACTTACGCGCCGATCTGTTACTTATTATTCATTCCTAATTAAAAGTAATTTTTAATATAGTGTTTTCATTCCTAAGGCTAATAATCAAAATTAAAATTTCAAGCATGTAGACAAAACCTCGATTTTAAATCAATTTTAATGTACATTTTAATACTTAAATAAACAATTCTGAAATCTATTATTTTAGATTTACTCATAAATAGATAAGATCTACTTATATATTGATTTTCATTAAAATTTGTGACATGTCTGCCACAGCTGATTTGCTCATTTTCTATGGAATGACCCTTTTCTGAATTATGCATTGAGATAAAAATATTTTATTTTGATTAATTAGGAAAGAAAGTATTCTTGATATAAAACAGACCTTTTTCAGTTTTTGCGATTCACTTCTTTCCCTTTCTAAAGTGATCCATCATCCCGCAAAAGTCACATTTCATTCTGACATGTCAGCGAATAAAGCTTAAAAAGTCTTTGAATAGAGATGTTTTCAAAATACTCACTAATTGATTTTCCACATCTATGACATTTTGAATTAGAAATCATCTTTTAACTCTGTAATACGAATTTAAAATTTGTTTTTGAATGACCTACACCCTTAACCCTTTCAAGGGCAAAGTACTTCTGTTGCTATCATAGTAAAATAATTGAGAGACACCGGTATTAGTGAACAGATTTATGAAAGTAAGGAAAAGCTTTTCTTTCCGTGCGTTATATAGAGAAAAATTTAATTTCTAAATTCTGGTGCCAATGTGGCTTTGGAAATTAACTCTTTATGTACTGAATTATGAATTCATGAAAATTTTATCTTATAAAGCATTTTTCGTGAATTGTTTAAACTACATTAGAAGATTTAGATAATAATTTAATAAATTTTTGAAGGATTTAGAAGGATTAATTGAATTTCAATTTATAGGGATTTTGTGCAATATTTATAACCCCACTCATATCTTTTATTTTAAATATTTTTCTTAGTATTTTGTAGAATTAGGAAATGTACAAATATAATGTTCTTACAATAGAAATATAGAAATATTTCCGAATTGAAAAATTCCCTCCCCTCCAACGCAAAAAAACCTGAAAAGATGCAAAGGCAATAGAAATCATCCTTTTTAAAAATATTTCTGTTTTGTGTAACCAATAATGGTTTTTAAATAAGATAAAGAAATGTATCTATAACTCACTCTAAACTGTAATATAACTACTCGAATGAATTTTAAAACAAGTTATTTTAATGGTACTTATAAGTACCGTCAGTAGATAAAAGATTATAATTAAGTGGTATAAATAATATACTGGTTCCCTTCAAGGGGTTAAAATTTGTATGATTGGATAAAGTGATCTTACTTACCCTTCTGGTTAAAAATATTATTCTGTAGTAGCAAGTGCGGAAGAATGGACTGACGTCGCTGTTCTTCTTTCCCACCTAAAAAGAAAACATTAAAATTTAAAGATAGAAAAATATAACTCTAAAAATAAAGTGAATGTTTAATTTTTTTTCTTGTTTACATTTTTTACTATGTCCATTACCTGGAGTTCAATATTTTTAATAGAAATTTATGTATTAACGGCTGTAATTTACTAAAAAAATGAGTCTTCCTCTAAATCTTTGACTTTAGTGAAAATTCACAAAATGTAACATTTAATTTTTTTGTGTGTCATTACTTTATTTTCATTAACCTTTTATGTCCTAAATTATGAATTCATGGAATTTTTATCTTCTAAAGCATTTTTTGAGAATTTTTGAAACAAAATTAGAAGATTTACGCAATCATTCAATAAATTTTAGAAGGATTTCACAAATTAAAATTATATAATTAAATTTCAATTTATAGGGTTTTTGTGTAATAGTTATAACTCCACTGATATCTTTGATTTAAAATATTTTTTAGCATTTTGTAGAATTAAGAAATGTTCATATATAATGTTCTTACAATAGAAATATAGGAATATTTCCGGACTGACCTCTCCCCCCCCCCCCCCAATCTTTCAACATAAAAAAAGCTGAAAAGAGAAAAAATGCAAAGTCAAAAGAAATCATCCTTTTAAAAAATATTTTTTTGCAAGCAATAACGCTTTTGGAACAAAATAAAGTACTTATAACTCATTCTAAACTGTATTGTTACAAATTGATATATTAAATGAATTTTATAACAAGTTATTTTAATGGTATACTTTAAAGTGTCGCCGGGGTTCTTCAGCGGCAGAATTGACTGACACTAGAATTTACATAAAAATTTTTCAGATAATAAAAACCTGCTTTTTTACACTTTCATTGGAAATGTAAAATGTTATTAAAATATTATTGGTGCCGTTTGTCTGTTTTGAAATTAAAGTTAGGTGGTCACGCCGTGTAGCCACCGCCCTTGAAATGCTTAAATTGGGAAAGAAAGATGAAAATCTTCGTACAACCAGGAGAAAAAATAATGGCGACTCTTGCTCCTTCCTATACTATTTTAATCGTAAAATTTTCGCTCCGACAAACAAAAATAGCCTTTCGGTTTTGTAGTATGTCTTGTTTCAATTCATGTTTAAAATGTACTGTTAGAGATCATGTACATATTGAAATTGGAACTGACTTCTAACTTCAACTACACTGGTGTCCAAAATTAAGGACTAGTCACAAGATGCTAATTTTTAAGTAAGCGAATACTCAAAAGGAAATAATATAATTCGAATAATTATTATCCGTATAGAACAGTTAGTCCATATAGCATCTGATTCATGTCATACGTGGTCACAAGTGTCACAGTCACTACGGTGAAACAAAAAATAGGAAATTCCACACGTCTCATTATAAGTCTCAAATGATCATTATATGTGACTCCAATGAGACGTCAATGTGACTGCTGCTTTGTGACGTGTCACCGGATTGTAACACAATGTAGTTACATTGTGACTCTCATGTGACTCATTTTTAGACTCAATTTCAAAGTCATCATAAACGTTACATTATGATAAGTCACCAAATAATGTCACATTATTCTCACATGGTGACTTTTCACAAAAGAGCACAATGGTGACTTCACAGTAGTCTCTCTGTCACCTGAAAGTCATCATGTGACTTTAATATGACATTATTTGGTAACTTATCACAATGCAGCGTTCACTATGACATCTGTAGACTCACTACAGATGAGAGTCACATGAAAGTCACAATGTAACTACATTGTAAAGTCACATGGTGACTCGTCACAAAGCAACAGTCACAGTGACGTCTCATTGGAGTCACATATAGTGATATTTGAGACTCATAATGAGATGTATGGAGTTTCCTATTTTTTTGCTTCACCGTAGTGACTGTGACACTTGTGACCATGTGTGACATGAATGAGATGTTATATGGACTAGCTGTGCTATAGAGACAGTACTTATTTGAATTATATTATTTCCTTTTGAGTATTCGCGTACTTTAAAATTAGCATTTTTGATTGGTCCTTAATTTTGGACACCAGTGTAGTTGTTGGGGGCCACTGTAATACTTACCCATCATGGATATGAATAATATAAAATATGAAAATAAAACATGCGCAAACTATTTATAAAATGCATTGAAATTTCAAATTGAAATTTAAACGTATGAAGTTGTCAATTTGTTTGGTAGACAGAGTGTTTAAAATCGTGGCTTGATGACGTCATAAACTTTAAATGCTCCATTACTGAATTGTATAAAAAAACATCCTTATAACTCGTAAAATGATAAACATAGTAACTAACAGTTTACTGCGTCGGATTAAATGTCTCATTTGCAAATAAAATATATCTTTGAATTGAAATATGAATGAAATACAGAAGAATCGAAGAGTGTGGAAAATACCATTACGCATATCTCGGCAACTATTTATCCGATAAATTTCATTTTTTATGCAAAATTTATGTTTTTTAATGTATTTTATATTCACTCCTTAAAATAAACAATTTCGAAAATTCTTATAAACCTTTTATCAGAACGAATATTTCGAGAGTCCGAAAAAAATTGTTCCGGATAATCAATGCACTAAAATTTGATAGGATTCATCTTATCATTACATACTAAGTACACACCAAATTTCAAGTCTCTATCTTAATTTGTTTGGGAGATAGAGCGTTTACAGATACACAGACACATACAAAGACAGACGGAATGGAATTTTTTTTTTCTAAAAATATGTTTTTCGAAATCTCAAGTGTCTGAAACGTGGAAATTCGTCATTATTGTTTTCGATTTTTAAAACGATTACAAGACTTACCCTACACTACGTATGATGGATAAGTAAAAAGTACATTTTTGACATTTTGAAATAAATGACTTTAAAGTATTCTCTTGAGCATTGATTACCTAGAAGTAACACTGTATGTTTTTAGTTATAAGTATACTGAAAAAAAAAACGACATTTTCACAGTACAAAGTACTGTTCATTTCGCGCTCAAACTCGATTACAGTCGAATGTGCTGCAACTTTCTTTGTTTCTTGACTATATAAACATGAAAAATACAGTAGTTGCGTAAAATTAACAGCACAATGTACTGGCAATTCGGACGCCAGCAATTTGTGCTGGCAAATCTACAATGTTTTTTTTTCTTTTTTCTTTTTTTCAGTGTAGTATACATAGGAATGTTTTGTGCGTTTTGGTTTAAAATGCGCTGAAGAGATCGCTCTTTTGTATATACATTTCTGGAAAAATCAATTTTTTTTATATTTAAGAGTAGTATGCCCTTAAATCATTTTTCGGGGGTCGTCTAGATATTGAAATTGTAAGAAACGTTAAAACTTTGAATACAAATACCTAATTTTGACATGATCATTGGATACTTCGGTAAATGTTATGTTCGGATATTAAACGGGAAGTTGATAGGCCAAGTCGTTTGGGAATTATGCTGGTTTAAAATTTGCAAATCATAATGTTACATTCAGTTTTAATAGTAGCGAAACGAACTGCAGTAGGAGTACTTTAACCGTAACTCAAAAACTACTTATCGGAAAACGATGAAATTTAATATTTACATAGTTGTTTCACATATATTCACATATAGTTTATAGAAATCGCTTTTGATATAAAATGAATTAGTTAAAATACATATATTTTTTCTAAAACAAATTTTATAATTCATGTATTAAATATTTATATAATTTTTGTAATTTACATTAAAAAAATATATGCATTGACTGCAGTTGTTTTCAATTAGTACGCTTTTAAAATTGACGAACATTGAAATAATTATTAATGTTGTCACAATTTTCGGAAATAAAATGAAAATTTACTGAACTACTTCGAAATAACATAAAGAAAGAAAGAATACCCGGGAGAATATTTTAACATTAATTGCTCGAGACTGTGAGCTTAAAATAGATGTTGAAACACGCAAAGATCACTCATAATAATACTCTTTTAAAACATTTAAATATTTTAAATTATACTTTTCATTTTTATGTTGCGATAGAAAAATATTTTTCTGTAGAGTGTTAGCCACTCGATGGCTTATTGTAGCAAACTGGATAAATAAATAATAAATTTAAAATGTTTTAAAGGGGCGTATCACGTAGACGGTACAAAAAATTATTTTTCACAAATTTCAGAATAGATACCTTCAAGAGTTACAAATCCACTGCAAAAATAATTTTACAAAAATACCAATTATAACAGAAGTTATGGCTAAAAATATCTTGCATAAACGCATTTGCTGTAATGTTATAAGCGAATTTTGAAGCCGTTTTTCTAAAAATTGATTTTTTGATATTGCGCGCACTCTCATTTATAAACTAATTATCATAGAACCTTCAAATTATATATATATATATATATATATTTATTAAATATATATAATTTATTATATATATATATTATATATATATATAAGTTTACATGAGTTAGTTTATGCTGAACCGCAATTTAGCCTGATTTTTGTCACAGAAAATTGTAGATTGAAAAAATAAGTGTACGTTTTTTGGTGAAATTTAGTGAATATGATTAGAAAAGCCATTAATTGTGCTAAAGAATTTGAATATACTTTCAAATATAGGTTCCGTGTAAAATATTGTATTATAAGTATCAAAATATGAAAAATAAAACATATATCTGCAGTAGAACTTGTAAAATCGTGCACGCAAAATGCATATTTCAATATTCATATTTTTCAAAAGCCACTTTTGTCGCTATGATTTAATTAATATTACTTATATGCCTATTTGAATCTTTTATCAAACCATAACAATGTGTGAAAGTAAAGAACAAATATGTTGCGTTTTATTCATTGGTTAAGAAACTACAGAATTTTTCGTACTGCTTTAAATGCGGTCGTTTTCTGGATGCTAAACATGATCTGCCCAATTAAAGCATTTTTTATAAAACCTTTTCTGTATAAATAAATTTGTATTAAATATATTACTCCCAGTGTGTCTGCGTTTCCACAACAATTTTTGTACAAAATTTTTCACCTCATTTAATAGCGGAAATATATTACAAAACTATATATTAAATGATGCATTTACAAATTCTGCGATTAAAACATTAAATAAAAAATTCTAAATTTAAATATTGGTACCATATTCCTCATAAATTATAAGAAACTCACCTTCATTATAAATAAAGTTACTGTAAAGCAATTCATAAATGCAATATCAAATACGCATATTAAAATATATTTTCTAAGGTTTGGTGGTACATCCAGGTATATTTTCGGTGCACTGGATTGCGCGAATGGTTTCCCATTACTCTCTGCGACATTAATACGCTTAAGACTGTAATATTTCTTATTAAGCGCATAAATATATTTTAAGCGTTTCTACTGCGATCTACACCACTAATTTTCATATCAATCATAATTGTATATTTTTGAAATAAATCCTTATTTGAACTAAGGTAATAAATAAGTCACAAATTTTGGTTCTGCAGTCATGTTTCTTTAACCAATTTATTGTGATAGGCATATTTCCTTCCGTCATATATTTTCAGAATTAATACCGCTGTATACAAAATTAATTATTTTCCTTACTAAATGACAGAAATTTATGTGCAAATAAGGTGAGGATTACTAATTTAGATCAGTGACATTTAAGGGGTCAGGTACCCTTTGAACCAATAAAGTACATGGAAAAAAAACTTCTGTAAGAATTGCAGTCACTCTTTAACTAATTAACTTTTAATTATAAAATTGAAAACACATGTTAGGAACGATTTATTGTATCAATTAAAGGTGCTAAAAAAGGTATACACATATATAGATTTTTTAAATTTATTTTTAAAGATAATACAATTTTTACGAAAGAATTATTCTTGCATGCATTGCGTGCATGATTTTTTCGATTTGAATGGCTGAAACAAGCCAAAATTTTTTTAATGATTGCAGATATAATGTGTTTTCAAAATGACTTACAATGGAAAAAATAAAACTTGTAGATCCCGAGAAATTAAAAAAAAAAAAATTCGAAATATCGAGATTTTTTTTATACAAAAGTAGTCGTGAATTCTAAACTTCTTACTTGAGAAACATAATAATAGGTCATTTTGTGCTTATGTACGTTTAATACATCCACCTGAAATTTCGTGAAATTCTAGATAACCGTTTTTCAGAAATCGTGCGCGCAATGATCAAAATCAGTGTTTTGAGAAAACTGGCTTTAAAGATTGAATCAACCGTTGATCATATAGGAAAAGTTTAAAGTGTTTTACACATAATTTCTCTTCTGATGCGAATTTTCGTATGGGGTTTGCTTTTAAATGTTTTCTAAAGAATCATATTTAATTATAAGCTACTAAAAAAAATTCGATTTTTGGACGGTTCAAAGGTTACCTGATCCCTTAAGAAATATATAAGTAACAGTACGAACCCTGTTTTTTCAACTATGTCATGTACTTAGTGTGGAAAAACAACAGCAAATTGAGGACTAAAAATGCAAAATGCTGAAAGTACTAAAAAATAGAAAATCTTTTTTTAAAGGAAAAAATGTCTTAAATGACAAGGTTAACAAACAAGAGAACACTTGACGTGCCAACCATAGTAGAAATCGTTCAGAAAAGAGTAGAAAAATGTCACCTGTTGAATGTGCCACACGAAGTGAAGTGAAGGACGCTGAATGTACCACACGAAGTGAAGTGGAGGACACTGAAAGTGCCAGTGGCAAGATGCGACTTGTGGCCATTACACAACTTGATCATGTTGTTATTTTTTACATCAAAGGGATATTTTTAAGCGAGGTGAAAAATATTAAATATATAAGTAATAGAAATACTTACAAATGGTAATAATAGGTATTTAAACGCTAAACGAAAGGAAGCTAGGTACCTACATTTTAAAGTATTGAACTAAGAGCCTAAAAGGAGTGAAGTGGAAAACGCTGTAAGTACCGCAAGTAGGAGTTTTTCTTTTTTTCCGCTCTATTAAAAAATTTCCTCTTTTGGACTTTGGGCATTTTCCATTGGCAAAGAATGACAATAATTCTCAAACAAATGACTTTATGTTGTAAAATGTGACATAACATGTGAAAAATCATTACTTCGAAGACGCATTTGTTATACATTTGATCGGTATAAAAGAACAGTAAGATATGTTCACCGATATGTTTATTTTGTTAAAGAACAATGGATTAAATAGGTAGCAAATCAGATTAAGGAATTTGTTGTGCCACACGATAAATCCTTTTTGTTTCTGGAGCCCAGTCGATTGAAATATTTCGGAAAAAATAGATTGTAGTGACACTTCTTTTAGATGAGTAAAAGTTCTTTTTTTTTTTTTTTTTTTTTTTTTCCAAATATATGAGATACTGACTGACATTTTTTATTATTTTCTGATTTTCAGATTTAACTGTTTAAATATATCCCGGAACTATTTTAAAATTATAAGGTATATTTATTATGAAACGCATATAAATGAAAGTTAAATTTAGATAAGTGCAATGGGTTTTTGTTATTAAAAATTTTGCAAGTTCAATAAAATAAAATCTATTAACCATAAATGTTGTACATAATTAACAGAATGTCCAGTCTTAACAAATCAGTTTTCTAGATGAAGCATTCGTCATAGTTTTCGAAGAAGATATTTTTCAGAGAACCGCAGTATTATTTGTTAATTATTTTGTTTTAGATCCGATGTCTTCATACGTTGTTTGTTTTTAAAATAGCCATTTGCGCAGCTAGCATATATTCTAATATCACTAAATTATACCTAAATGCTGAAAAGAATTTGATGGAATTTCTGCATTATTTTAAAAATTGTGTTTTATATTTGCGATATTCTTTACCAAGCTTACGTTTTTTTTAAACTATCAATTGATCCAGGAACATTCGCATAGAGTATGGTATAACCTGGGTACGTACGTTTTTTACATTTTAAACAACTGTTTTCAAATTAAAACCCATTTTATCACCAAATTTAAAACAATTGTCTGCTAGAAAATTAGGCAACAAAAATTACTTTGAATTAATGGTAGCAAAATAGAACACTACGCGTCTGGATCAGTGTTGCCAGATGGGCTACTTTTTTTTAATTCAGATTCTTGTTTGGCACCGCTTTTTTGAAATGGTAAAATGTACCTTATTTAATGACATATTAATTAAGGTGAAAACAAAGGTAATTTTACCGTTTCAAAAAAGTGGTGGCAATCAAGAAATCTGAATTTTAAAAAAGTAGCCCACTGGCAACACTGGTCTGGATATACGCGAATGATCCCTTTAACAAAAAATAGTGGATAAAATAGACTTCAAAAACTATCAAGCCTTTAAAAAGAATCAAGTAAAATACTAAAAAAATAAACAGAATAAAAAATCTTTCCTTCTCATTCTCTGATGTGCTTGAAAAGTTCACCCTATCATTCTTCGTCCGTTTGATCGCGACCTTAATCTCTTGCGTCCCAGAAGGAAGAGCTAAGACCTGGCTTCGAAAAATCATCATTTGCTACACGGACACTTTCTTATCCATCTTCTTAAAGAGGAGGACATCCTTATCTCTCGGGAACAGTTTTTAGGTGTTTTCATCCCTTATTTCATGTTAAGCTTTATTGTAAAGCTTTTGGAGTTTTTAATCCTGACGTCAGTTTGATAAGTATTTTAGCGAAATGACCACTTAATAAATTTATCACCATAACTAATAGAGTACACACGAACTGTAAAGCTCTACAGATATTATTTTATTAATCACAAAAGGAGGGATCCATTGTGTGTTCGAATGACACTTTTTGTGAAATATTATAGATAAAACATGACTTTCTGGATTAAATTGCGGTCGTGTTTTTGGTATAGAAATATCGCGTAATAAACATCTAACAAAAACATAACTGTGAAAAAAGGGAGCCAAGTTCTGTAGAGACAATGGCAAAAAAAAAGAAGTGATATCTAAGTGGGTGCCAAGTTCAAATAAAATTCACTCAAACTTACCTACTGAAGTATTGTAGCATTTTAAAAATTGTTTAAAAATAAAAATTATTGATAGGATATTAATGAAAAATCTAGAACTTGGCAAGTTTTTACCTACGAGTTATTTATTTTTATTAATGACATTATTATATCAAAATTGTTATTTCATGTTTAGAAGCCTTCATTTGAGTGAGCTCCATCCCCTTGAAGGGCGGTGGGATAAAATATATCCCACCTAATTTTAACTGCAAAATGCCACATTGACACCAGAATTCAGGACTAAAAAGTTTAATTTTATTAAATACGTGAAAAGAAGATTTTACCCATTTTGAAATACATTTTTTTTTTAAATTCTGGTGTGATTCAATCATTTCAGCATGTCACGAATAAAAATTCTTTGCCCCTGAAGGGTTAAAGCGGTGCAGTCTCTAGAGTGATGACCAAGAACAAGCGTAACTGTATCTGTCTCTTTGTCAGGCCTTTTAGTCTGTTTGCATTGATGTTTCCGAAGGGTGGGTACTAGAGTGATAACCAAAGACGAGCGGGAGTTATCTGTTTATTTATTGGTATATCAAATCTTTAACATGAGCCATTTGTTTATAATAATAACTATACTAATTTTTTATAATGACATTGTTGTTAGTATTAACATCATCATTTTATTAAGACATGAAATTGATATGCATAACATTTATCAGAAACTTGCCAAGTTCTAGATTTATTATTAACATGCTATCAATAATTTTTATTTCTAAAAATTTAAAAAGTGCTATAATACTTCAGTAGGTAAGTTTGAGTGAATTTTATTTGAACTTGGCACCCACTTCTTTTCTTGCCATTGTCTTTACAGAACTTGGCTCCATTTTTTCACTGTTATGTTTTTGTTAGATATTATTACTTTTTGTAACGTTACAATATAAAACTTTACTTAATGCTTTTTAATGTGTTTACATGTGACTATTTTATTCGCCAAGCAACATTTAATTTTAATTTAAATTTCCTACAACAAGGTATTTGGCTGTCAATTTGCGGCAGAAATCTATATTTTAATACTGCTATATTGAATGTGTGTTTTGAAATGAAATTATTATTATATTAAATTTTCCTATAAAATATTTAAATTAAATTTCCTAAAGCTGGGCCTGATTTTTTGTACTGAAAGTGAAAAATAAAGTTATGTGCTTATGCCACACGATGTATCATAAATCCATGGGCTCCCGCAAAGAGGAAGTGCGGAGGAAGGACATGGCCCCTCCCTGGATTTTCAAAATTAATTGACTAACTATCCTTTTTCTCTGATGATTTTGAAATTAAAAATGAAATTTATTATTTTCAAGTGATTTAAAATAATTAAAACACTGAAAAAAAAGGAAATAAATTTTTTTTATAGCCAAAATTTTTTACTACAATTAACTGGATCTTTTGTTTGCAAACTTTTCTCAAGTTTGTACCTTACTATCGCATTTGAGAGTTCTAATTATTTTTATAAAATTTCCTGTTTTCGAAATGAACACTCGGGTTTTTGAAAAATAAGATCGCAACTGTTCATTGAAAATTTGATAATGTTCGGAGAAAAAAACTTGATATTAAGTGTTTTCCGTATGTCATAATAGGTGAATATTAAAGGAAGAATATAGTTACTCAATGTTAATCGGCTTCAGACCAGACTAGTTTCAAATGAGTCAGGCCTTATACATTAAAGGAATTTTTCACGATAAAATGATTATTAGAGTTATTTTTTATTAATTCGAGCAAATTTGCTTATTTTCAACGTCCCCTGCTCTTAGCAAATGTAAAATATTATTTTTATTATTTCATATGAAAGACTGTAAATTTAGCTAGCCAAAACTGTTTTTGTTTTCTTTGTACGATCATTGGAAGTGCAGCTATCACAGTTTTTTTTTCAGTTCTCAAACAAGAAGTTTTTATTTAAAAAACGAATATGTAAGTTTCGGTAAACTAAAGAAAAATGATGTCTTTCAATATAGAAATTGCGAAATTTCGCAAACCTCTTCTTTTCTCAGCCAGACTGA
The DNA here is from genome assembly GCA_963932465.1 of Maratus speciosus. NCBI lineage: Eukaryota > Metazoa > Arthropoda > Arachnida > Araneae > Salticidae > Maratus > Maratus speciosus. The sequence continues at coordinate 114,905,568 of OZ010796.1, read as the reverse complement.
TTAGGCGCCAGTGATCCCAGGTCACGTGGTCTGACTAGAGAATTAATATTAAAAAACATTTATTCTTTCTTGTTCCTTTTTTAGTTTAGTATTGTGAATGTAAATCTTGAACGCAGCAGGTAATAAGCTGCGTATAGGTTTTTTATCGTGGTCTTCTTTTAGAAGAAATGATGTTTAATTTAAAAAAAGGGGGAAATTTATTTCCGAATATTAAATTATGCTATTTTCGTGGCTTCTTTTATAGAAGAACATAATTGGTGAAATTTTAATATGATTAACTTGAATTCCCAGTGTGGAATATTTACATGTTTTTAAAGAAATAGTATCCAAATGTTTTCATTGTAAATACTGTAAATATTTATAAGTGTAAATAGAATTAACAAAGTTTTTAATCATACTGTGCTTGACTTGGACTTATACTGAACAACACCAGCGCCATTTTCAGTTGTGAAATATGTTTTATTATTTTAATGTGATTTTACATGAATCGTGAAGTTTTAATCTAATAAGCTCTCCCAAATATGATTTAAAACGAATCGTGAAGTCTATAACTATGCTCTCCCAATAAAAATAACTTGAATTGTGATAACGTGAAATTTCGTGGACTATATGAAGATTATTCTTCCTGTTTTGGTGCCTCAAGACCCGGAAAAAAGGTAAGAAATACTTTTATTATTCTGCATGACTGTTCATTTCTTGAAAATATACATTTTTCATGATAATTTATTTTGAAAATTGAATTTAATTTTAAACATGGATAAGCCTGATAAGCTTAAAAGTAAAAGAGCTACTGTTCGCACAGCAGTTACAAAATTAATATCAAAATGTTATACATTATTATCTGTTGATATTGATAAAACTGATTGCGATTTTTTAATGGAATCATTAGAGCTCGTAAATGAAAAGGAAGCTCAACTAAAGGAATTAGATTCCGAAATAGATGAGCTAATTCAGGAAAAAACTGAATATGAAAAAGAACTAAAATCGGTAGAAGAATACTCTGAAAAAATATCAAGTTTGAAATTTAAAATTAAGATGAGGCTTAAAAAATGTAAAATCGAAACTGAACCAAAAGTTTTACTAGAATCAAGTAACGGTTCAAAAATCGGAAGTAAACCAGTTTCGGCAGTGAAGCTTCCTAAACTTAACATAGAAAAATTTTCTGGTGATGCAAGCCAGTTCTTAGAATTTTTTAATTTATTTAATAGTGCGATAGATTCAAACGAATCGTTAACAAAAATTGAAAAATTCCAATACCTCAAATCCTTGTTGTCTGGACCTGCATATAATATTGTAGCTGGTTTTGAACTGACAGATCAAAATTATTCAACGTGTTTGAAGTTGTTAGAAGAGAGGTATGGTAAGCGGGAAAATATCATAAACTGTTACATGAACAAAATCCTGAATCTTGAGCCAGTAAAAACCTCTAACAATGTTACTTCTTTAAGGAGGTTGTACGATAATATTGAAACTTCTATGAGAAATCTTGATGCGTTAGGAGTAACATCAGGCTCCTATGGCCATTTATTACTACCCTTATTATTACGATTATTACCCGAAAATTTGATACTGGATTTCCATCGAAAACGTGATCCCGATAAGAACTGTGAAGTCACCGATTTAATAAATTTTATTAAAACGGAATTAAGATGTCGTGAAGCTACTAATTTAGTAAATAATTCCCAAACCAAGGCTTATGAAAATCCTAAAACCAAATATGAAAATTCTTCAAGTAAATATCAAAATTTTCCGCAAAAGAAAAATATACCTTCAGCTGCTGCTTTAAATACATCTACAAAACAGTTTTGCATATTTTGTAAGTCTTCTGATCATGTAGGACTAAATTGTTCGAAATTCACTGGGGAACAAAAACGATATAAATTAAAGAAAGAAGGCCGCTGTTACAAATGCACAAATAAGTCACATTTATCTGTAAACTGCAGAACAAAAATTAACCCTTGTTCCAAATGTGGTAACACTACCCATAGTCCTTTGTTTTGTTTTAAAGAAACAGCAAAAGAAAATCCTGAAAAAGAAATGAAAGGTGCAATTGTATCTATGATGTCGGAACAAAAATATAAACAAAATAAATCTACATTATTGCAGACTTGTACAGTTTCTGTGTCTGCTGGTAAGGAATGCTTGTTGGCTCGTGTTTTATGTGATAGTGGTTCAGAAAAATGCTTCGTGAAGAGATCGCTAGTACAAAAATTAAAATTGAAGCCATTGCGAAGAGAAAATTTATTAGTTTATCCTTTTGGGCGGAGACGCCCTTATGAATCTTGTTATGAAGTTGTTGCTCTAGAATTATCCAGTGTTGTGCAACCTATTAACTCGATAAATATCGAAGCACTAGTGGTTGATAATATAACTGGAGCTTCTGTGAAAACTCTAGAACCAGAACTTCTAGAGATAATGAGAACAAGAGGCTTTAAGCCTGCTGATACAGGTCTTGAACAGGAAATAAATATTTTGCTAGGGTCTGACTTTTTGTGGAAAATATTAAAGGGAATCGAGGGAAAACTGACAAAAGAATTATACGTTGCAGAAACTATTTTCGGTCATACGGTGCAAGGGCAGATAGAGTCGAATAAAAAAGAAGTAGCTTGTTTGCGTGTTTCAGTTGAAAATATAAATACTCAGCTGAAAGCATTTTGTGATCTTGAAGCAATTGGCATTGCTGAAAGCAATGAAAAGAACATTACCGATCATGAGTTAATAAAGGAATTTAAAGAAAATTTAAAATTCGTAAATGGGCGTTATGAAGCAAAATTATTCTGGAAAAATTCTTGTGAATTGCTTAGAAATAATCTTGAAGTAGCAAAAAAGCGGTTTTCTAGTTTAGAAAATAAATTCTTGAAAAACGATTCTTTATTTAAGGAATATAACTCCATTTTGCTAGAGCAGTTTAATGAGGGTGTAATAGAATTGTGCACCGAGTAAGATTCTAATAATTCCTATTACATGCCACACAGACCTGTTATCCGTGACGATAAAACTACAACAAAAATGCACATAGTCTATGATGCTTCTTCCAAATATGGTGATTCTCTATCATTAAACGAATGTTTGTATCATGTCCCTAACTTAAATTCTAATGTTTTAAATGATAAAAACATTCCTGTATCGAGTTCCGAACCCCCAAATACTTCCTTGAAAATTTTAGGATTGATCTGGAACAATACAGAAGATAAATTTGGACTAGAATTAGAACCCTTGCTAAAAAAATTAAATAATGAATCTTCTACTAAACGCAATGTTTTGAAAATTGCAACTATGTTCTTTGATTCAGCCGGATTTATTGCCCCTTTTGTTTCTGGTGAACTAGAAAATGATTGGCAAAATTGGCTTTCAGAAATCCCTGATCTCGCTCACTTGAAAATTCCCTGGCAGTATTTTAGCAACCTGATCATGGAAAAGGAGCATCTCCAATTGCATGTTTTTCCTGATGCTAACCCTAATGTGTATGTTCCTGAATTTCTTTCCTTGCCTGAAAATCAGTGGCCTAGTGTTAAAATTTCTGCATCTCGATTACCTGATGTTTCTGAAGAGAAGTATAAAAAAGCAGCCACCATCTCTTGTGTTGTTCAAACAAATAAATCTGATGAAATTCCCATTTTTATTCTTGAAAAGTATAGCTCCCTAAAGAAATTGTATCGAGTAACTGCTTGGCTATTTAGATTTATTTCTAATATAAAATTAAAGATAGAGAAAAGAGATTTTTCAGAATTATCAGCTGAGAAAATTTTACATGTTGAAAATTTTTGGTTTAAGCTAATGCAGGAAGAAAGTTTCCCTGAAGTTGTAAAATACTTGAAATGTAGCAAGAGTATCCCTAAAGAATCGAATCTTCTACAGTTAATTCCTATGTTGTCAGATGAAGGTTTGCTATTCGTACGAGGACTGTTACAAAAGTCTGACTCCTCATTTTATGTAAAACATCCCTTTGTGATTCCTGCAAAACATAATTTGACTGAATTAATCGTGAAAGATGCACATGAAAAAGTTTTTCATTCAGGAGTGTCCAGTACATTAGTACAAGCTCGTGAAAAGCTTTCGATTTTAAGATCTAGGCAGTGTATAAAATCAGTCCTGAACAAACGTGCAATCTCCAAGAAATTTAGCGCTCGCCCTGGTCAACTAGTTACAGCAACTCTAAAGCATATCTTGTGTTTACTTGCAACCAAGGAATCCTTAGTGAAACGCTTCCGTTTGCGCGAGACTCTTCTGAATCATTTTTGGAAGCGCTTGAAAAATGAGTATCTTCTCAACTTACAATCTGCTCACTACACGGACCAGAATAAAACTTCTGACTTTGAAATATATGATGTGATTTTTATGCATATGAACATGTATCAAGAACTTTCTGGAAGTTAGGTATTTGTGGACAGAGATTTAACCCTCTAAGTGTTTGGGGCGTATTATTCCGTTCACTAAGCTCCAGGTTTCACAGCAATACAAGCAATATTTAAGATAATATAATTCTATAGATTTAATGAATTTTAAATACATTGAAGAATGATTAATATTCTCAAGGATTACATTCATATTTGTAATTGAGTTTTTTTTATAATGTTGAAAAAATCATATTTTCATAGCATTTAAAACAAAATGCAAAGAAAACAACATTACAATTTTACCCTTTTGCAAGACGCTCGGAGGGTTAAAAAAAAAAAGAGGTCTTATGAACTGAAGGCAAATAATTCCATCATTAAAAGACCTATTGATTCTTGTGTATAATTTAGAAGTGAAAAAACTCTGAACTTTTTTATTAATAGAACTGAAAAAAAAACTCTGATATTATTAGAGACTCAAGAACTCTTTTGTTTACTGACTTAAAAAAAAAAAAAAATTATTTTTTTCACTTAAAAAAAAAAAGTTTCTTGTTTGATAATATTTCTAATTTTTAGTTTTTTTTTTTTTGTATTGAATATTCCAGAATAGGTTGTATAGATTTAAATTGTTCTTTCTATTTTTAGTAACAGAAACCTGTTGGCAAATTTTTAAATTGTTTATTATTTTATTTGAAGTCCAGTATGTAAGTATATATTTTGATTTTGTATTGTATTTACGTATAGTGTAACTGATAATTTTTTAGAATAATTTTATTTCTACTTTAATTATTTTGAATCCCCATTTTGATGAACCCTTGTTCATCGGGGAGGAGTTTGTGAAATTTCGCAAACCTCTTCTTTTCTCAGCCAGACTGATTAGGCGCCAGTGATCCCAGGTCACGTGGTCTGACTAGAGAATTAATATTAAAAAACATTTTTTCTTTCTTGTTCCTTTTTTAGTTTAGTATTGTGAATGTGAATCTTGAACGCAGCAGGTAATAAGCTGCGTATATGTTTTTTATCGTGGTCTTCTTTTAGAAGAAATGATGTTTAATTTAAAAAAAAGGGGAAATTTATTTCCGAATATTAAATTATGCTATTTTCGTGGCTTCTTTTATAGAAGAACATAATTGGTGAAATTTTAATATGATTAACTTGAATTCCCAGTGTGGAATATTTACATGTTTTTAAAGAAATAGTATCCAAATGTTTTCATTGTAAATACTGTAAATATTTATAAGTGTAAATAGAATTAACAAAGTTTTTAATCATACTGTGCTTGACTTGGACTTATACTGAACAACACCAGCGCCATTTTCAGTTGTGAAATATGTTTTATTATTTTAATGTGATTTTACATGAATCGTGAAGTTTTAATCTAATAAGCTCTCCCAAATATGATTTAAAACGAATCGTGAAGTCTATAACTATGCTCTCCCAATAAAAATATCTTGAATTGTGATAACGTGAAATTTCGTGGACTATATGAAGATTATTCTTCAGAAATTAAGGAAGGTACAACGTATAAATCGAGAGATTTTTGAGGAGGTTGAATATTTCTAATAAATTTTACGAAATAAAAATTTTAAATGCGCTTTCTGAAAACATGGTTTTTGTGAACAATCAGTTGCTGCATGTTTTGCTCGGATTCAGTATTTAGATTTTCTTTTGGCAAATTAAAATTTCGCCTAATAGACGTGATGTTAATGTAAAAATGAACACCACCAGATAGGTACTTAATCAATTTTCACATTTTTTTTTATTCCTCAGTTTTATAGTGTAAACGAACTTCGCACCAAATTTGAAATTTGTTGGTGCAGTAGATACATAAGATTTTTTTTATGAGTAAGTGAGTCAGTCAGTCAATGATAAAATTATCGATTATCAGACATTTTCAAATGTCATTATCTCGGAAACTAATTATGTGTTATTTATAAAATTTTAGATTCTAGGTAATTATAGGGTGGCCTTAATACGAATTTCGTATTACAAGTACGTAGGTCAAATACATTTTTGTGTAGTAGAGTGTCGAAATTTGGCGAAAATAGCTCGAAATGGTTTGTGTAATGTAACACATGAGCATGTCAGAGGAACTTGGCTGACATAATGCCGTGTGTCTAGATTCAGCAAGCAACATTCAATTTTAATTTAAATTTCCTACAACAAAGTATTTGGCTGTCAATTTGAGGTAGAAATCTATATTTTAATACTGCTGTATTGAATGCATGTTTTGAAACGAAATGTACTGATTCGAAATTTTTATTGTTTCTGAAAAAACAATATAATCCCTTAAGCTAATATTACAAAATGATTAAAATATCTCAATTTGTTGATTTTCTGTAAGCAAGTAAACCCAGATAAACCCTCAGTTTGTAGATAGGTTTACAATGGAAGTCTATGGGAATTTGTGGGAATATTAGAGATATCGCCAAGGTGGCGTCACTTTTGGCGGCTAATTTTGGTCGCCAAATTTGGCGATATATCGCCATGCTGGGGAGAAACTTGGCGGTACATGGCGACAGAACAGCGTCCCCTCCTATGGCAAATTAAAATTTCGCCTAATAGACGTAATGTTAAAGTAAAAATGGACACCCCCTGGGGTAATTCATCAATTTTCCCAATTTTTTATTTTATTCCTTAGTTTTATAGTGTAACCGAACTTCGCACCGAATTTGAAGTCTGTAGCTGCAGTAGATATATGAGATCTTTTTGATGAGTGAGTGATAAAACCAGTCAGTGATAAAATTATCGATTATCAGACATTTTTAAATGTCATTATCTCGGAAACTAATTATGCGTTATTTATAAAATTTTGGATTTTAGGTAATTAGGGTGTCCTTACTACGCATTTCGTATAACAAGTACGTAGGGCTCATAGATTTTCAGTAGTAGAGCATTGAAATTTGACGAAATCAGCTCGAAATGGTTCGTGTAATATAACACACGGCTATGTCAGGCGAACTTGGCTGACACACTGCCGTGTGTCTATATCTTATTCCCTGAATAAAACCATTTCTAGGGCAACAACGATACATCTTTTAAATTCTTAATGCTGTTCATAACTGATAAACTATTCATAAAAAATTCAAGCAGTATTTTATTAAAGATTTCGACGGATTTCGTTTCGAGAAAATTCTCGGATAAGTTGAGGATCTCACTTTAAAGACAATAAATTAGAGGTTACAACTTCGTTGATATCGATTCTCCTCCAATCAAAGAAGTTCATCAAGATGACCTTTTGTTTGATTTACTGAAAATGAAGTGTTAATGGCTATAGTCAAACATCTTCTCCACATGCAGATTATGGATGTTTCATCTCAAAATCATAAACAAATCAATTTTCATCTTTACTCAAAATTTGTCATTTAACACAAAATGACGTGTTCGTTGACTTTGAAGAAAATTATTACAGACAGTAATTCAAACTTCTGCCTATTATGCTGTGTAAGAAAATGAGAGATTTAAAAAAATTCTTAAGATCGTCTCAGTAATTTTATAAACAATGCCATTGTTGCTGTTAACACATTTTTCACCAGCAATGTTGAGAATTTAGTGCGATTTTTTTATTTAAATGACTAACAGTATTATTCAACAGTAATCTTCGCTTTATTTAGTGACGGAAATTTCTTGATCATTGAAATAAAAGAAAAATTGCTAATGAAAAATTCTGGCAGCTGTTTTGAATAATTAAAAAAATATGCTAAATTAGCAGGCCTTGCAGCGACATTTCTTTTGACGAGAACTAATTCCTTACGGAAATTTTCGTTTTACCTTTATCTTGCAAAAGTCAAAGAAACGGGCTTCCTGATGTACTTATTCTTGCAGTTGTTGTAGTAATCTACCTCGAAAATAATTTAGCGAAATTAGCTATGGCCAAAGAAGAAACCGCCTAAATTAGTGACCAGTATCTTTGTCACATGTCACCAAAGTGTAATGCACATCACGAAAGATTTAAAGACACAGATGGCGATATCCTTCTAATAGCTGTCTAACATTTTCAATTTTGCTGTCCGTGTTAGACAATCTTGTATTTATCAATAACATTATAGCATTTAAAAAGTAACAGTTCCGAACAAACAGAAAAAATTAGATCGTATTAATACTTGATTTTTGTGAGCTGCACACAACTTTTTAAATACTAAAATTTTCAAATTTACAATACAGTTTTATTTCTAAAAGAAAGATTTTTCTGTTTTTCTTCATAGTTCGATTCAATAACAGAAACAAGAAACTGCCTGAAAGCTAATGATTAATTTCATATGAATTCTATGCCTAAGAAGGAAAATTTTAGGAATTTGAGCCATAAATTATAATTTAATATAATTGATATATTTTTTTTAAACAGGCTTAACATTTTGTATATACAATGTGCCTATACATAAAAATTTAATAAAAAAGAGACTACTACATGCTCTGCTTCACGTATGAAACATTCGAGTAAGTTCAAAAAGAATAACGTAACGCATATTCCATATTTGTGAAAAGTTTAATACTGAAAATTTCAAGAACACAAATCTCTTCATTACAGAAAGGAAAGAAAGCTACGTGAATAAAAATCAAATACAACTCTGAAAATTGGACAATAACTGGTATGTGATTTCACTAATTTTGTCTAGTTTGTCGAATGGATAGTGTTACTTATAAATGCATATTATATAAATATACAATAGAGATAGATAGAAAGAAGGATATATAGACATATATCGCATGAAATCGCATATGTGGAAATAAATGAAAAAAAGAATGAATATTGAACAAGGCGCGGTAAATATACTAAAATAAAAAACTATGAATATGTTATGTAAGTTTAAAAGGAAATTTATAAGCACAATTCAAAGTAAAAAGATGTTATTTCATAGGTTTAAGGAAGGCATAACGCCTTCCTTATACCATACCTTAAAATCCAAAATAATTGAAATATAGTAAGAGACAAATAGACAAAAACCTAATAAAAGTAATAAAAGTAAATAAAAAATAGAAAGGCAAAGATTCAGATGGATATAAATTTGTACAGAAAAGCGTCATTAAATAGGTAAAAAAAGTGCGTCGAGAGAGAAAGAGAGAGAGAGAGAGTAGAAAAGATAAAGCATAAACTAGAAAGTACTGTCACTGACAATTTAAATGATTGGCTACATTACTACTTAATGCTGAGCACATACATGGGAAGCAAATTAATGAGAAAAAAATAAATGGAATTGATTAAAAATCGAGATAGAAGTAAAAGGTTTTAAAAACTAAAGACAGATTATAAAGTTAATAAAACTAAAGGAAGTAAGTATATTATAATAAGTAAAATATATAGAACGATGAATGTAGATGATATATTGATAATAAGTAAAATGAAAAAAAAGAGATAATATGTGTAGAAAGATTGGATTAGTATATTAAATTAAGGGTGATGAAAGTATAGCCTAGAATAAGTTACCATAATGTAGCATAACATATGACATATAAATGAGTAAGTGCATAACCCCTATAACTTTTATTTACTTATTTTAATGTAATAATATTTTAAACTTTTTTTAGCAGTCCCCACCTCAACCATCCGTAGTGGAATTTACATTTTAGGAAATGAAAAATAATTTTTTGAAAGGATATTTTTTTAATTATTTGTAATGTACTTTTGAATATATGCATGTATATGAAGTAGACTTCCTGGAATTTCTTTTTCCCTATCTGCTCATCGATGTTACGTAGGATATTGTTGTGAGATAAAATAAGTTCGAAGAAAGTTCGTTTGGGACATGATGTATATTTATTTTTACGTTACACGATGATCCTTTTATGTTTAGGTACGGTCTCCTGAGATATAGAAATTCATTATAGTAGAAGGTGCACGTGAGTGTCCCGGTATAGGCTAATATTAACTGGAGGAACTAGCCACGGATGTCAGCCTGACCTGCTATTTAAAAGGGTAATTTGAATTATTCCCAGCAGAGGGAAAAATTATCAATAAAGGTAGATCTTTTCTTTTAATTGACTAAAAAGTATCCAGGGCCTGCTACACCTCTTCTACCCGGGCACACAACTCACAACAAAGAAGAAAAGTTGCACTTATTCATCAATTTTAATCTTTAACATTATTTGAAGTTGAGTTCTGCAAGTTTTAAATGTTCGGCTGGAAACAAATTTAACAAAGGCAAATTATATTTAAATATTAATTTTAAAGGTTAGAAAACGAAGCTTGGACATATAATTCTTAATTTTTATAAAGAGTTTATTTTTTTGTCCTTTCATATATATATAATATTTTTATGCAGTTTTTATATATTATTATAAATTTACTCACCCACTCTCCGTAGTACTGTTTTCGAATTTTATATATTTTTGTACAAACAAAATGCAAAAACTGGTAAATGAAGATGGATATTTAATGTTTTATCCATGATAAAATAAAAAAAAGGGGGTAATAATATAGTAGCTTTTTTTGTTTTAAATAAATTAAAGTTGAGTTTATATATTGGGAAATAACTGATACACTTTCAATGCGATGACAGTGATTTAGAAAAATATCACGGTAAACTTAAATATGTGAACATGAATTAAAGTTATTAATATTAATAAGAATTAATCAAAAATCATTTCTTTGATCTTAATACTGACTTAAAATGAATAATAATAATTCCATTCATAAATGTACTAGGAGATATAGTTAAAATGGTAGTACTAACTTCAGGATTATACCGAAGAGCCACAGGAAGAGATATAGATTGATTATCATTTCAGAGAAAATATAATTATATCATTTATATATCTATACATTGAACTATTATTCTTCACGAAATGTCTAGAATTTAAATAAAGATATAAGTCAGACAATGTGGTAGATGAGGCCACACCTTGTAGTTCTTTAGTTATAATTATTTTCTTAAAGCGTAGTTCATGTTTTGAACTTTTGGTTATGTTATTTCAACGGTATATCAAATTTTTAGGCGGACTGTACAAGAAGGGATTTTTTGTGAATACCTATTATTATATAACTGCTATTACGTATAGAAGACAAAATAGACTTGTGAAAAGCTTTTTTTATTTTTTTAGCTTGACTTGAAACATATGCATTTTAATAAAATTTTTTATAAATGCTTAAGGATGGGATATGGAAAAATTCAAAATCTTGTGCATTTCGCCATAATACGCTTTGACTTTCACGTGTGTTTCATAGCGAATTGCATAGGAATAAATTTGAAGTTAAAAGTTGCATTTTATTTAAAATAAAATACATTTTACTCAAAAATATTCGAAATTAAAAGGTGAAGAATTCCTGCTATCAAAATTAATGAAAATGTAGTATTCTTATATAATTCAAACTGTATGTTTTGAAATCACTTTTACAGGAGTTCAAGTCTACAAATTATAAAATGCAAAAGCTTTTACTGGATTAAAATGAATATTTTGTAAACATTTGTGAAAATTTCATTTGGTTTTCTCCTTATGATTAAATGATAGTTCAATAATATGGTGGTTTTCATTTTTTTAAGAAAAAATGTGTACAAAAATGTGCAATCCTCGAAAAAAAGATTATCCTACGCTATTTCACTACGGAACTATCGCGAAGAGATGCGTACAGAACCATTCGACTGAAGATCATATCTACCTTTTGAATATAATTGCGATTTATGAAATGGGTTCATCTACATGTTTAAAACTGTACTAACTTTGAATCTTAATAATAACATCTACCTTCACACCGTAATTTAGTTACTGAATGAAACTAATCCGGAAAAGTACATAGTTTACATATTTTTTTTTTAATCTTCATAGATTTAAAAGAGGTAAACCACTGAAAAAGCTAATCTTAAATATACTTGACAAACGTTAATTTATGTCTTCCAAATATATAATCAGCTCAAGTTTTATGTTTCTTAATGAGATACAAAGAATAGAGCTAGACATATTCTAGGCATTTTTTCGATTAAAAAACAAAATTTCAATTACGAAAATTATTAATAAATTCATATCTAAAAATCAAATATAAAACGAACTACAACTTTAGAATCATACAGGTGCATAAGTTTACATTTAATTCCAATTATTAGTTTTCGAGGCGTAGATATAATTTACTTTTCGGCGGTAAAAAGACAATCTTAGATATAACCGGAAACATTTTAGAGAACCTTATACAGTGAGTTTATTATATTTTTAGAAATACCGTAACAATTTCATGGGGAGTAAATTTGCGTTCCAGGCACTTTTCACTTCTCTTAATTTTGTTTTTTACTTTCTTGTATCTACAGAAAAGGTGTTCTAATCGAAAGATTTTTCGACTTCCAGTTTTCGACGGATTTACATGTTTTACGGTTCAGAGATTCCGAAAAACATGTTTTTACAAAATATCTGTCTGTCCTCCCTTGTGCCCGTGTGTGTGTATGCTCTCTACATATCATTGAAAAGCGTAGAAAATTATACATGTAATTCAATCAAATTTCATACACATGTTCTTCACTATGGCCAGCAGGTAGTACTTGAATTTTGAAATATTCCAACGGAAATGGGCGCTATAATAGCAATTTTTGTGCCATTTTCCTTCTTGTATCATCAAAAAGTGTATGCATTTGTATACAGAATCGAACCAAATTCCATATATATGTTTTTCAATATGGCCGTCAGGTTCCAGTTGAAAACTGGGATATTCCCCCGCAAGGGAGCACTGGAATAGTAAGTTTTAAGCAATTTTCTCTATTTTTCTTGTGTGAGTTGTACATCGGCTGCTCGGGCAGTTACTAGCGCTTCGCATACAGCTAAGCAGCTGGCGTACAACTGAATAACGAAAATATTCATTTAATTAAATATCATGATCGAGGTTAATTCGTTTTTACTCCGATTAATAAAAGGAAGCAGTAGTATTGAAGTTAGAATATTGAAGTATTAACAAGTGTAACAACTTTTTGAAATATTAATATGTATGAGAAAGAAGAAGGTTTTGGGATTGGCTGATCCGACTAGTTTTAATTTATGGATAAAACCCGAAAACATTTTCTTTCATATCTCTGTGAAGCTTTAAGAAAAAGTATACCTATATCTGTGTTGCCTTGATCAAAGAATCTTAAATATGAGGTGAAAAGTAGGTGTTACTATTTGAAATCTCAAAGTCAGTACAATTTTTAATACGTAGACGACCACTTTTACGAATATTGCAATCATATTAGGAAAATTCGACAGAATCTCGACATATTTATAAATTCCCTATATTGAGACATATTGAAAAATTTAACCCTAGTACCTCTACGTGGCAATTTGGTGATAAAAAAGGGGGTGTTTCGTTTTTTCACGACTGTACAATGTAGAAATAAAATGAATTAACTACGCCTTTTTATTTTGATAATTTAAAATTATGATATTTTTATCTGGGAGATTATATTAAAAGTTATTTTTATCATCATTCAACTTTTATCATTCAGCTGTAAGTGATTCATTATCTACAAAAGGCACGTAACAATGGTTATAAAAATATCAGAATATTTTTTTCATTCAAAAATTTACATCCCTTTCTTGTAGTTCATGTTTAGATAAGAAACGTTGATACTGTTTTTAGAACCACTAGAGTATATTGTAGAGGTTTTTAAACTAATGCTAATGAGCCTTAAAATTTGTATATATTTTTCACAAAATGAACTAATAATTAAAATTTAACAATTAAAATGTAAACCACATAATTGTTTCGTTTAAAAAAGCAGCATTCTTAAGACTTTTTTGCTTAAAACAAATAGGGTAACTTTAGGATAGATGGCCATACAGGATATATGGCCATACAGGAGAGATGGCCAGTCTAAATATTTCGAAAACTTGATCATAGATTGCAACATAAACTTTGTTTATATGAAATAGTTCAACGATATGATTTATTGCGATGTGCAGTTGTTTTTTTTTTTTTCGATTATAAAAAGAAAGTGTAATTTTAATGTTATTTAATTTAGCGGTTGAATTTTATTTATTTATTTTTTTTTTTTGATTTACGTATCTGAATGTTTTGCAGTACGTACATTATATATATTTTTTACTATATGGACTTTTAAGGCACGTATATAATCTAATCTTTACTTCTAAGCCTAAAACAAAGACGTACAGTGTCTATCGATGTTTTAAATTGGGCGATCATCAGTCCTTCAATTTTAGGAGAGATGGCCACATGAAATCTAAGAGATATGTCCACCTTTAATGACTATTTCGAAATTATACGGAGTGATAATTTTAACTAAATATAATTAAATTTAAAATAAATATATAACGCTTATGTTTATAAATTTATTAATTGATGTAATTATTTAAATTTTAACTAATATAAATATTTTAATAATAATAATAGTAATAATAATATAATACGACCTGAAAATACTGATAAAAGTCGGACATTTTTATAACAGAAGCTGATAAAGTTGATAAATTAACTAAATTAACGTAATAAGACTAAAATTAACACAAGAAAAAAACACGACATTTCCAGTAGCAAAGCAAACAAAATATATTTAAATTACCATATTATACAGATTCCGAGTAAGTAGAATTGGATTAGGATCACTGTGTTGGTTCTTCAAAACAATATAATATCACATCCAAAAAGGATGTCTGTATACAATGCATAAGGTACCTGAAGTGGTTCCATGAAACGGGTACAAATTATCAAGACCTTTGCCAAACGTGTGGTAGGATTTTGAGAAAACTGAAGTATAGAAATTATACATCAAATTTTGTTTATTCGAGTTTTATTCACTCATTTTCCATCATATAACTGCATCTCTACAAATTGCTTATGAAATGTGTTATTTTTTTGCTATTTAACTTCACTTTTTCTTTCTTGTATTGGATGGCCATCTCTCCTCGGCTTTAAGGAGAGATGGCCATTTGCCATTTCAATTTCAATGTTGTTTAAAATTTTTGTTTTCAATATTTAATTATTTTTTGCATAAAATATTATGAGTATATGTATAAGAATTTTAAATATGCATAAATATTTCTTGTATTTGCATTCTAAGAATTTTTATTTCAATCTTTAAAAACTATGGCCATCTGTCTTAGAGTTACCCTAATTAGGGGAGAGTAGCCCTATTTGGACCGCCGCTTTAAATGGACCGTTGCCATTCTACCGTTAATTACAGAAAGTGACGCCATCTACCGCTGAAATCCTACTCATCAGAAGGACGTCATTTATGATTAGAAGAAGCACCCACTAACCACGTGCTGTTTTCAGACAATTAAAAAAAAATCTAAAATTAGCTGTTTTGATCTATTTTTTCCCTACTAAACGTAAGTGAATAAATTAAAACTAAGGTAAGTTGTTATGCTTTCATATAATATCTAAATTCATCTATTTATTGCGCATATTTTTCCCGCGGATTTTTTTAATTTCGTCTTTCTTCTTAGTCTTGAAATTATCTGTTTTTAAAAATGGCACAGCTGCCTAAATTGGCCCAATTTAAGTTGCTTAAATTGGACCAGTTATACGATCATAAATTTGAAAAGTAAGTAATGAATTTCGAGGGCTGTATACTATGTACGATATATATATATTTTTTAATATATTATAATGGATTACAATCTCCATGCAAGTTTTTGATTTCCTTTTGTATATCTGCTATACAGTTAAGGCCTATATAAACATAAAAATATTTTAACATGCTTATGCAATAAATTTTGTTTGCAATTTGTAATAAATGAATTTTTTAATAAATGATAAAATGGATATTAAAAATATAATTACAGACTATATTGTTATAATTCCATTAAAATATGGATTCGTTTTCTTTCATTTCGGGTTTCGGATTGAAGTGTATGTTTCTTGTCGGGTTGAATTCAAATAGAATTTTCGGGTTCGAGTCAATATTACCCGGCTCTTTCTAGATTCTAATGTGTACACTGTAAAAAAAAATCTGTAGTTCTACAGATGTAATGTTACATGCTTACTAAACTTTCACCTGTAACTGTACGAAAAAAGCTGCAAATCTACAAAACTAGTTTTTGTGAAGCTACAAAAATCTGTAATTTTACAAATGAATCTGCTAAAAATTCAGTAATCTTACTAAACTTTTATTTGTAACCCTGGCTGCAGTTACATGAAAAGTTCTCGGAATCCCAGTTTCCAAAAAAATTCTTAGTAACCTTACAGATTTTTTGATTTTCGGCGCAAAAGTGTGTCTGTTACATGAAATTTTGTTGTTGCCGTTACATGAAAAGTTCTAGGAATCCCAGTTTCCTAGAAAAACTTTAGTAACTTCACAGATTTTTTTTTTACAGTGTACGATATATGTATCTTGAATTGCTGAATTTCATAACATTTTTTATAGCGTGCATGTACACTGTAAAAAAAAATCTGTAGTTCTACAGATGTAAAGTTACATGCTTACTAAACTTTTATCTGTAACTGTACAAAAAAATCTGCAAATCTACAAAACTAGTTTTTGTAAAGTTACAGAACTCTGTAACTTTACAAATGAATCTACTAAAATTACAGTAATCTTACTAAAATTTTATCTGTAACCCGGGTTGCAGTTACAGGAAAAGTTCTAGGCATCTCAGTTTCCTAAAAAATTTTTAGTAACCTTACAGATTTTTTTATTTTCGGCGCAAAAGTGCGTCTGTTACAGGAATTTTTGTTGTTGCCGTTACATAAAATGTTCTAGGAATCCCAGTTTCCTAGAAAAACTTTAGTAACTTTACAGATTTTTTTTTACAGTGTATGTACATAACTTTCAAAACATTCCGTACTATTTCATTCATACTTCTAATTTTTTACAGCTCGAATCAATTAACATTTTTTCCTTCATAATAAAAGTCATATATACAATATGCGATAATAAATTCGTTGAAAAAATATGCCCAATAAAATAAAAAATAAAAACAAACATAATGTTGCGAAAAAGCAACGTCAGTCTTTAATGGATTAACACTACACTACAAAAAAAAATCTATAAAGTTACTGAAGTTTTTCTTGGAAACTGGGATTCCTAGAACTTTTTATGTAACGGCAACAACAAAAATTCATGTAACAGACACACTTTTGCGCCGAAAATCCAAAAATCTGTAAGGTTACTGAGAATTTTTTAGGAAACTGGGATGCCTAGAACTTTTCATGTAACTACAACCAGGGTTACAGATAAAATTTTAGAAAGCTTACTGTAATTTTAGCAGATTCATTTGTAAAGTTGCAGATTTCTGTAGCTTTACAAATACTATTTTTGTAGATTTGCAGTTTTTTTTTTGTACAGTTACAGATGAAAGTTTAGTAACCATGTAACTTTACATCTGTAGAACTACAGATTTGTTTTACAGGGTAGAAAGCCTGCGAGCAGTCAGTTTGACTGCTACCAAATGCATATATCTCGGTTCGAACCAGAAATTTTTTTATAAAACTAGTTTAAAAGATACAAAGTAAAAAAACTAGTTAAATGGATAAGTTAATAATTTAAAATAAAAATTCTGGTGTGAAATATTTTTCTAAAATTTGTCTAAAATTCTCGGTCTTTCTAGTGTTAATACAGACAACGCGTATAGAGTTTCCCTGTCCGCAGCAAACATTTTTTAGTGTGTAATTTTTTTAACACGTTCACGACGGCGTGGTGGGTCACACTCGACTCCCTCAGAGCTACCAAGTCTCCGGCTTTGTGGCTACCAGTATTTTAGTAATACAGAAAATGTTGTTTTATGTAATTAGAACAATTGGGCGATTTAAAGGAACAACATTTTCTCGAAAATAATTGTGGTGTATAAAAAGCCGGAGACTTGACAACTCTGAGACAGTCGAGTGTGACCCACCGCACCGGCGTGAACGTGTTAATGAATGTGCGAAAAACAGATTATCTTCGAAAACGAACTTGTATCACTTAAAAATGTTTTCGGTTTTTCTCAGAAAAAGAGTATATAAAGCCTTTATAAGCATATTTTAAAAATAATAATGACAATCTTGATTGTACGGAAGACGTTGTGAGACGTTTGACAATTTTTTGTTAAAGTATTTGTATAAAAAGTATTTAAAAACAGAAATCTAGCAAAAAACAAATGAAGCAATTGTAAGTAAAATTGCACACATGACTTAATTCTTAGTTTCGACATCAAATTTTCTCTTTATGCTAGTTAACATTATACATGGAGTTGAACAAAAAATCCTTTTTAAGAAAGTTACGAAATGACTACAAATAGTGAATTTAATACTCTCACATACCGTGCAAGTCTAAAATTGTACCGTCAACTGAGATAACTTTGGCCAAATGTGGGACAACGTTAGCCCAAATTTAGGAAATTTTGGCCCATGTTGCCACGGTGGAACCTAGGCGAATTATTTACAATGAGCTGTCAGCCTCACCCTAGTGCTGCTACCTATATTTTGAGACTAAAATTTTGTCGATAAGTCATGTGATGTAGCAGATTTAATCATTTTTCTCTTTTGGGCCAGTGTTACCCTTAATGGGGCAAAGTTTCCCTTAATGGGGCAAAGTTACCCTTAATGGCCCAAAGTTACATGTACTCAAATCAATCAGGTTCAAGAAAAATTGAAAGAGATCTTTCGGTATCTTCAACATTCATTCCTAGTACACTGGAAGAGTCCCTTATTGTTAACTTTGGATTGAATAAGGTATACATATGCAAACTAAAGTAGATACTCGTTTACTTTTCCGTTGTTCATTTACGTTAAACAAAATCTTACGCCAAACAATATGATTTAATACTGAAAAAGTGCGAGGTCACATTCGCTGCTGTCGGGCCTAACGAAAATGAGGGGCTGCCGTGCTTCACCGATTTAAAGTAGATGACGCTCACGGTCTCAGCTGAGCTGAACAAATCAGTTAACGAAACATTATTGTCTCGGATTTAGAATACTATCATATCCAAGTCATTCTTAAATTGATAAGATTCTTTGCTTTCAAGGCAGCGGAATCATGATTGCCAAATATTATAAAAACTTCAAAACACTGCACTGTAAAATAAATAAATAAATAAATAAATAAATAAATAAATAAAATAAAATCTGTAAAGTTATTAAAATTTTTATAGTAAACTGGAATTTTTGTTTTTGCCGTTACATAAAAAGTTCTAGGAATCCCAGTTTCCTAGAAAAACTTTAGTAACTTTACAGATTTTTTTTTACAGTGTGCCATAATTTCAAGCATATTAAATAAAATAAATTGTAACCAGATATAAAGTTGAAAAAGCGAAAAAAAAATTAAGTTATTAAAGTGATCTTTTTATACCATAGAAATCATCGTAAATACTGCAAATTTAAAATAGATTACGTAAGAGCGATTTATATAACACATAAAAATTTTGAAGCTGTAGCACAGTTTTAAGTTATTGGAAAATATAAGATTGTTGAAAAAAGGAAAAAAAAGAAAAAAAAAACGAGAATATTTTTGTTAAACTGACCTTTTATACCGTATATATCGATATATCTGCACATAAATTAAGCACAATCATTGAATACATATTTCATATAATTTATTAAATTTTCAAAGCTTTAGTACAAAAGTAAGTATTTTCGAAAAATAAAATGTTCTTAATATTCACCTCTCAAAATGAGAGTTAAAAACCAAATAAAAGTTTTTTAACAATAAAATATCTACAACTGATAAATATTTTTTTCGAAAACTTTTTCCCAGTCAGCGAAATCATGCTTGTTAAATCGAATAAAATTTTAAAACACAGCATAATTTTAAGCATAGTAAATGAAATAATTTGCAAACAGATATAATGTTATCAGAAGTTAAAAAAAATAAAAAAAATATATTTATCTGATCTCTTTATACCCTAGAAATCATTTTAAATACACCAAAATTTAACGTAAGCTACATAAGAATGATTTATCTAAAACATAAGAATTTTGAAACTGTAGCACATTTTTAAATAATTGAAAAAAATACGATTATCTAAGAAATTTTAGTATTAAACATGCTCTTTACACCCTAATTATCAATATTTTTGTACTAAAATTATACACGGTCATTGCATACATATTTTATATATGAAAAGTTTTCGAAACTTTAGTAAAAAAATAAGTATTTAAAAAAAAATGTTCTCAATATTCACGTCTGAGCATATAAGAGTTAAAAGCCTAAAGAAAACAATTTTAACACACATAATATCTAAAAATGAATATTGTTTATTCTAAATATTTTCCAGGCAGCAGAACCATGATAGTCAAATCCTATAAAAGTTTCAAAGCATTTGCATATTTTTAAGTATATTAAATAAAATCATTTGTAACCATTTATAAAGTCATAAAAAGTGGAAAAAAAAATAATAAAAATATTCAACTGAGCCGTATATACCCTAGAAATCATTTTAAGTACACCAAACTTTAAACTGAACTTCTGAGAATGATTCATGTAACATATAAAAATTTTGAGGCTGTAGCACAATTTTAAGGTACACTGTAAAAAAAAAATTTGTAAAGTTACTAAATTTTTTCTAGGAAACTGGGATTCCAGGAACTTTTTATGTAACGGCAACAAGAAAAATTCCTGTAACAGATGCTGCTACAGAAATTTTTGCTGTTGCCGTTACATAAAAAGTTCCTGGAATCCCAGTTTCCGAGAAATATGTTAGTAACTTTACAGATTTTTTTTTACAGTGTACTAATAAAAATTACGATTCTCAAATGATAGAGAAAAATACCTGAGAAAGTATGTATCAAACAAGCTCTTTATAGCCTAATTATCAATATTTTTGCACTAAAATTAAACACAGACATTGCACACATATTTATATAATATATAAAATTTTTGAAGCTTTAATAAAAAAATAAGCATTTAAAAAAAAAAAAAAAATGTTCTCCATATTCACCGATGAGCCTATAAGAATTTGAACCCTAAAGAAAAAAAATTTAACATATAAAGTATCTAAAAAAGCATATTGTTTAATCTAAATATTTCCAAGGCAGCAGCAGCATGAGTTTCAAATAGTATAAAAGTTTCAAAACATTGGCATAATTTTACGCATATAAAATAAAATCATTTGTAACCAGATATAAAGTCATAAAAAGTGAAAACAATAATGAAAATATTCAACTGAGCCTTTTATACCCTAGAAAGTATTTAAAATACACAAAAATTTAAATTAACTATGTGAGAGTGATTGATTTAACATACAAAAATTTTGAGGCTGTAGCACAATTTTTATTTATTAATAATAATAAAAAAAAAAAGACGATTGTCGAAATGTCGAGAAAAATATCTGAGCCTACCTTTATAGCCTAAATATCAATATTTCTGCATTAAAATTATCACAGTCATTGCAGACATATTTTATATAATATATAATTTTTTTACAGCTTTAGTACAAAGATAAGTATATTTAAAAAAATAAAATGTTCTCAATATTCACCTCTGAGCATATAAGAGTTAAAAACCTAAATAAAACAATTTTAACACACAAAATATCTAAAAGTTAATATTGATCAATCTAAATATTTCCCAGGCAGCAGAATCATGATTGTCGAATCGTATAAAAGTTTCAAAACATTGGCCTTATTTTAAGTATGTTAAATAAAATCTTTTGTAACCAGGTATTAAAGTCATAAAAAGTGAAAAAATAATGAAAATCTTGAACTGAGACGTTTATACCTAAAAATCATTTTAAATACACCAAAATTTAAAATAAATTATGTGAGAATGATTGATTTGACACATAAAATTTTGAGGCTGTAGCACAATTTTAAATTATATATATATATATAAAGATTGTCGAAAGAAAGATAGAAAAAAGGAATTTTTTTTCAAACAGGCTATTTGTAACATAAATAAAACTATACATGTACCTAAATTATACACAGTCATTCAAGACATATTTTACATAATATTCAAAATTTTCGAAGCTTCTGTACAAAACGAAGTATATTTTTAATACTGATATGTTATCCGTGCTCACCTCTGAGCACAAGAGTTAAAAACGAAAATAAAATAATTTTAACACACAAAATATCAAAAAAATAATATCCCCCCCCCCCAAAAAAAAAAAAAAATCCCAAGCAGAAGAATCGTGTTTGTAAATTCAAATAAAAATTTCAAAGCGTTGGCATTATTTTAAATTAAGTAAAATATTTTGTAATCAGTTACAGTTTCAAAAGTGAAATGAAAAATAAAATAATGAAAATATTCAACTGAACACTATATCAAACACATCATTGTAAAAACACCAAAATTTAACACAGTTTACTTAAGAATGATTTTTTAAATGTAAAAAATTTTGAATATAAAGCACAATTTTAAGATATTGGAAAAAATACAACAGAATGGATTATTATCTACTTAACCAATGGCTAATTTTTCTAGATTACGATTTTACAGAGCTATACTTTAATTCGCATAAATTAAAATTATTGGCATTCTGATGAACAGACTAAATTGAAAATTGTCAGAATTTTGCCAGCGATTTAGAATATATAATATTATATAATTAAAACTGATAGATATTACACTAAAACGGAAAATCGGTTAATATATGCATTCGGAAGTCAACGTATGTTATATAACAAGCCTGGTCTATAATAATACTGACCACATTTTATTCCATTTTTAAATACATATTTTTGTACTACAGATTTGAAAATGTTAAATATTATTTAAAATAGTTTTCGATGACCATATATAATTCAAATAATATATTCGCATCGAAATTTGCGTTTTTTTTTTTTTTTTTTTTTTTTTTAGTTTAAGAACAGCCTAAAATCAAACACACACCAACTAAACGAGATACAAGAAATCTTTTTTTGATAGATGCCCGTCAATGTACGTTTTGGTTGGGAACGCGACTGTCACATGACTTTACACTGCCCTAGATAACTCATGCGATGTAGCAGATTTAATCTTTTTTCTCTTTTGGGCCAGTGTTACCCTTAATGGGGCAAAGTTTCCTTTAGTGGGGCAAAGTTACCCTTAATGGCCCAAAGTTACATGTACTCAAATCAATTAGGTTCAAGAAAAATTGAAAGAGATCGTTCGGTATCTTCAACATTCATTCCTAGTACACTAGAAGAATCCCTTATTGTTAACTTTGGATTGAATAAGGTATACATATGCGAACTAAAGTAGATACTCGTTTACTTTCCGTTGTTCATATACGTTAAACAAAATCTTACGCCAAACAATATGATTTAATACTGGAAAAAGTGCGAGGTCACATTCGCTGTTGTCGGGCCTAACGAAAATGAGGGGTTGCCGTGCTTCACCGATTTAAAGTAGATGACGCTCACGGTCTCAGCTGAGCTGAACAAATCAGTTAACGAAACATTATTGTCTCGGATTTAGAATACTATCATATCCAAGTCATTCTTAAATTGATAAGATTCTTTGCTTTCAAGGCAGCGGAATCATGATTGCCAAATATTATAAAAATTTCAAAACACTGCACTGTAAAAAAAAAAAAAATAATAATAATAATAAATAAAATAAAATAAATAAATAAATAAATAAATAAAATAAATAAAAAATAAATAAAATAAAATCTGTAAAGTTACTAAAATTTTTATGGGAAACTGGATTTTTTTTTTTTTTTTTTTTTTTTTTTTTTTTCTTTTGCCGTTACATAAAAAGTTCTAGGAATCCCAGTTTCCTAGAAAAACTTTAGTAACTTTACAGATTTTTTTTTCTACAGTGTGCCATAATTTCAAGCATATTAAATAAAATAAATTGTAACCAGATATAAAGTTGAAAAAGCGAAAAAAAATTAAGTTATTAAAGTGATCTTTTTATACCATAGAAATCATCGTAAATACTGCAAATTTAAAATAGATTACGTAAGAGCGATTGATATAACACATAAAAATTTTGAAGCTGTAGCACAATTTTAAGTTATTGGAAAATATAAGATTGTTGAAAGAAGAAAAAAAAAAAAAAAAACGAGAATTTTTTTGTTAAACTGACCTTTTATACCGTATATATCGATATATCTGCACCTAAATTAAGCACAATCATTGAATACATATTTCATATAATTTATTAAATTTTCAAAGCTTTAGTACAAAAGTAAGTATTTTCGAAAAATAAATTGTTCTTAATATACACCTCTCAAAATGAGAGTTAAAAACCCAATAAAAGTTTTTTAACAATAATATATCTACAATTGATAAATATTTTTTTCGAAAACTTTTTCCCAGTCAGCGAAATCATGCTTGTTAAATCGAATAAAATTTCAAAGCACAAGCATAATTTTAAGCACAGTAAATGAAATAATTTGCAAACAGATATAATGCAGGGCGATAGCCCCGTACGTTCGCCTAGTGCTGTTGTGAACTACGGCACTACATATCACATGCGATATACATATTCTCTTTTGATTTATTTTGTGGATAAGAGAGATTACTTTTGTAACGAGGGATTAAAATCCATTTTAATGAATTTATTTGCTATTTCTTTCTTTTTCTCTTATATTTTGAAAAGAAGTGGATTAACACGTTACAGAACAGCATGTGGTGAAGTACAGGGTCGTTATAGAAAAGTTTACAGTATATTTCACCCTAGCGACAGCATCTTTCAAGGAAACGGAATGCCATTTTTTATATGGATATTTTAGGGCATAATATTTTGAATGAGGTAATGAGCATCAATAGATCACTCAAAATCCAGCTCTTACAGTGACAAAATTTCAAGCATTTCAAATGGCAGCATCCAACATTTCAGACCACGGAAACGCAAAATATCGGTAGATGAAAATGTCATAAATGTGTTCTTGCATTTTAACTGCAGCACGAACTGGTCTTCTTTTCTTTTGTTTTATCTCGTTTTGCGATGAAAACATTGCGTTTTCCATTTGAAAGTTGCTTCACTTTATCGTTGTGACTGGAAGAGCTCTATCCCTATTGTTTACCATATGATCGAGCCCATGTCATATTATACCTACATTCGAAATAGCATCCCGTTTTTATGAACATAAGCGTCCTTAGGGGCCCATATACCATCAAAACATTTTTATAACCACCTTTTGCTTTTATTAATTAACGAGAGTGTCATTAAAAAAGTTTGAAAAAAATGAGCATGATAATGTGATTTTATATAAAAAATGGGATAAACAAGGAATAAGCAATGACGATGTAAAGTGAAATATTATTTTTAATACATTAAAAAAGAAATGACGATCCCAAATCTGGAATTTCTGTCTGCACGAGGATATTCTTACACATGGTCAAAAGATGGACATCGATATTAAATTCGTAAATGAACAGTATGTTATATGTGTACTTTTTGTTCATTTTTTGACTAAAAGCAAAAGCAATTTTTTTCTTAAGGGGTTTCAGGACTCTTAAAGATTCAAAAGTTTCGAAATTTAAATTTCTTTCAGATGTTAAACCCCTACCTTTTCTGAACATTTTGATATAATTGTTTCCTTAAAATTCCCATTCGAACAGAAGTTATGGCTTTAAGAATTATACCCGCTCAATAGCTGATGCGACGTTTCAAAAACTTTGAAGTAATTTTTCTCCAAATGACATATTTGGGCATAACGCGCACTATATCTCAGAAACTTCTACATGTTTTTTAATGAAAATTTCAAAACATATGTTTCATGTTAGTCTGTATAAATTGAACCTAAAGTTTTTCTTTTTATTGCTCAAAAAATTTTTTAGGTGATTATACTGTTGAAAATTTCAAAATTTTGTATTAGCTAAATACAACTTTGTATTAAAAATATAAAAATGCTTTAAATACAAATTTATTTAAATCCAGTCTTATTATTACAATCTAAAGTATAAATAGGCACCAAGAGTTTCACTCTAGTTGAAATATTTATTTTGTAATCCTGCGCGTAAGCTGTTATAGCAATTTTATGATCTTCAAGAATCTGACTGTTTGGTGCCCCCTATAAATTCTAATTTGCTTCTTGCAATTTTTTAAATGCATGAAACGAAAGAACATCTTTATATCTTTTATACCAATAAAAATTGTGTTTTAAAATCATATACATTTTAAGATATTAAATGTTGAAAATGGTCGTCTTTTTTTTTTCAATTTTAAGAGTCCTGAGGCCCCTTAATACTTACACCATTATTTCAGCTTTATTTTACTTGGTTACTATATCCATGAATTTACATGATACCTTTAAAATTCTCTTGCTGAAAATTAATCCGTTGTAAGTAAAACCAAGAAAAGGTCTTTAAATTATGTACTGAAGTCAAAATTATCCAAATTAAATCGCATTATTTGGTGACAGATTATATTAATCAAAAATGTTAACAGTAAAATAATAAAATGCACCGGATCTAAATTAGAAAAGCGGGATTTTATACATTAACCCACTCCCAAAAAATGCCTAGTTGCTGAGTCAAATAAAAACTGCTATCGCCTCAATTTTTCGGATAATAAGAATGGGTAGAAATACCTTTACAGGATTCGTTAAACCACATATGAAGCGTGTATCAGAAATGCAAACAGAAATAGTGGAGCAGTATTTACCAGACGAAGAAAATACAATGGTTGTTTATAAATAAATCATAGTTGGGAGATAGTACAGAATTAGTAAACATAACCTTCCGAATAAGTCTGTTTATGGAAACTTTAATCTTAATCTATGTAGTGTAGAGTCATTAGAAATACCTGCTATTGTTGACATTAATAAAATTATTTTGATAGAATATAAGAACTTCGAGTAAAAGCATTGCAGACAGATCATTTTCAGATTAAACAAGATCGAAAAATCATGCATCACGACTTATATTATGAAACATTTTTTAACACTTTTGAACTATTATTAAGAAATTTAGATTTTTCTTACAATAAAATGAGACATCAAATTAAATAATGAAAAAAAAAACAGTAAGAATGCATTTTTAGCTATTTCTGTTTATACCCGTAATGTGTGAAAATTCCTTTTTGTGGCCCTGTATATGATCTACACACCTCGTAATACCCTAAAAATTTGTTTACTTTGAAAATGCATATAACAGTTGAAAATACACATCCAACAGTTATCAGCTATAGTAAGTCATGTAATCGAATTCCTTGAGTGTATCTTTAAATAAACGATAAATGTTACGCACTTCAAGAACACATTTTTTATGCACCTTAGCAATAATATAAATATATAAATATGTATATAAATTTTACTATGTTAAAAATAGTGTAACATCATTAAAATATACTACAAACGATTTTCCCCATATATTATAGTGTAATTTAACTTTTTTGTGCACCCCTGTAAGCGAACTATAAGTGCTACTTTCTGTATACTCCATAGAAAGTATCACTTCAGTGACGTATATAAATTTCATTTTGTTTGAACTATGGTATCATTAAAATACGCCCCAAACGATTTTTCCTCATAGACCATAATATAACAGGATGCTTTTTTGTGCCCCTGTAAAGGAACTAAAACCGCTACACTCATAACTTTTAATAACAAACTTGCTATAGTAAATATCAATAATATATATCAATTGCATGAAAATACGAGTACATTTACGAGAGTTAGAGCAAAGCCAGTTGGTCATGCAAACCGAAGTCGTAAATACTTTTCAAATATGTTATACAGTTTTTAAAGGGAAACGCAAAATAATACAACTAGTAGCAATTTACAATTTCTTCTTTTGACGCAGCATATCTCTGTAAGGATCTTGTAGTAGTAAAACTATCCATCCATCCATCCCAATAATATTAAAGATGAAGAGACAATTGATAATATTAATCCAACATCAATCATCTTTTCAAATGGAAATTAATTAAAAAAAACATAAACTTGTGCGTAAGATGTTTCATGTAAAAACTGCAAACATATTGAATAATACAACTTCACAAACTATAATGCTTTTCCAAACAATGGATAGTGTTTTAAAGAGAAATTGATGCAGTAATTCATATAAATGTAGTATTTCAATACTACATGTACATTTAAAATGTTTCGAATTTCTCTATAATGTTTCATACAAAATATCCAAGCAACAATTTCAAACACTTAGATAAAGATGCTGAGTATAATAGAGATACTGTCCGTATGTATACATGCTTGTATATTTTACAATGCTGATATACTATCAATAATAACAGGACTTGAGAACAAAATCTTGGAGCATTTTATGCACGCTATTTATATAAAAATATATAATTTACAACTATTGTTTAGATACTGCCCGTATATATACATGCTTGTATATTTTACAATGCTGATATACTATCAATAATAACAGGACTTGAGAGCAAAGTCTTGGAGCATTTTATACACGCTATTTATATAAAAATATATAACTTTAACAACTATTGTTTAGATACCACCAAGATAGGAATTGAAGGACATAAACGGTACAGAATGACTATTACTGTACATCATAAACGGAGGGGAATTAACCAGTTTTCACCTTGATCTACATGATACATATCAGAAGATATAATAGAAGATAGATATACAGATGATATAAAATCACTTTTTTTTTTTTTTTTTTTTTTTTACATTTTAAGTAATCGATAAAGTGAGGGTGTTACTCGCGTACAGAGGGTTCCGTACAATAAATATATTAGTTAGGAATAACTAATATATTTCGAACAATAAATATATTAGTTAGTAATAACTAACATATTCCGTACAATAAATATATTACAACAAATCGTTGCTAAAGGAATAATAAGACTTTGTAAAAACTGTACAACGTAGGGTTGGTTATAGCTGTATATAGTAGAAAAGTATAAATGGATAAACCATGAATGTTTAGAGAGATATGAAGCCTAAATAGTATCAAATATTACTATCGTGTATTACTCCTTTTTTAGTCTTATCCTAATTTGCTTATGATGAACTTATTTCGGTGCTTACAATAAAAGTATAGCATATTTAAACTTCATTTGGCATTTCATAAACCCAAATTCAGCGTAGTAATAATCTTTCCTTTTAGGTAGCTTTCTTTACAAAAAAGCTACCTATTGCAGCCGTTCGGAGGAAAGCGATTTCAAAAAATTTTGGTATATTTTCATCGATCATGACCCCCAGACCCCGAAACCACCCTCCGTTCAAAATTGATATATATATATATATATATATATATATATATATATATATATATATATATATCTGACCTATGTCACACTGTAACTCCCGTAATTATGAACCGATTTCGATGTAATTCGGTGTGTACATAGTACATACCAATGTCTCGACCGAGTTTGTTGGCCAGCTTCATCCGCCGTTTTGCTTCAAAATGGCGGCCATTTAAAATTTTTAAAAAAAATTAAAACTTGAAATGTGGTACCAAAAAATTAAAAATGGAAAAATATTTTTTTCTTATGTATTTGACCTTTATACAAAGATTCCGGAGCAGTTTTTGTTTCGTCTATATCTTAAAAAATGGCTGAGTTATAGCATTTTGAATTTCTAGCGTGGCTGACATTTTGAAACGTCCTGAAATTTGTCACGCGATAAAAGGCGTATTTATGAACCGATTTGGATGTAATTCGGTGTGTACATAGTACATACCAATCTCTCAACCGAGTTCTTTGGCCAGCTTCATCCGCCATTTTGTTTCAAAATGGCGGCCATTTAAACTTTTTTTAAAATTTTTAAATTTGAAATGTGGTACGAAAAAATTGAAAATGGAAAAATATTCTTTTCTTATATATTTGACCTTTATACAAAGATTTCGGAGCAGTTTTTGTTTCGTCTATATCTTAAAAAATGGCTGAGTTATAGCATTTTGAATTTCTAGCGTGGCTGACATTTTGAAACGTCCTGAATTTTGTCACGCGATAAAAGGCGTATTTATGAACCGATTTGGATGTAACTTCGTTTATACATAGTACATACCAATGTCTCGACCGGGTTCGTTGGCCAGCTTCACCCACCATCTTGTTTTAAAATGGCGGCCATTTAAATTTTTAAGAAAAATTTAAATTTGAAATGTGGTACCAAAAATTGAAAATTGAAAAAATATTTTCTTCTTATGTGTTTGACCTTGATAAAAAGATTCGGGAGCAGTTTTTGTTTCGTCTATATCTTAAGAAATGGCTGAGTTATAGCATTTTGAATTTCTAGCGTGGCTGACATTTTGAAACGTCCTGATTTTTCTCACGTAATAACAGGCGTATTTATGAACCGACTTGGATGTACCTTGGTGTGTACATAGTACATACAAATATCTCGACCGAGTTCGTTGGCCAGCTTCATCCGCCATCTTGTTTCAAAATGGCGGCCATTTAAAAAATTAAAAAATAAAAAAATTTAAATGAGATACCAAAAAATTGGAAAATGAAAAAGATTTTTTTGTATGTGTTTGACCTTAATACAAAGATTCCGGAACAGTTTTTCTTTCGTCTATATCTAAAAAAAAAATGGCTGAGTAATAGCATTTTGAATTTCTCTTGTGGCTGACATTTTAAAACGACCTGATTTTTGTCACGCGATAACAGGCGTATTTATGAACCTATTTGGATGTAACTTGGTCTGTACATAGTACATACCAATGTCTCGACCGAGTTCGTTGGCCAGCTTCATTCGCCATCTTGTTTCAAAAGGGTTGCCATTTAAAAAAAATTAAATTTAAAATTCAAAATGAGGTATTAAAAAATTGGAAAATGAAAAAGATTTTTTTTATGTGTTTGGCCTTTATACAAAGATTCCGGAGCAGTTTTTGTTTCTGAAAATTTGTTCTTTTGTTGATATCTTAAAAAATGGTTGATTTATAGCACTTTGAATTTCTAGCATGGCTAACATTTTGAAAAGATCTTGTATTTGTCACGCGATAACACACGTATTCGCCTATTTCGATGTAAGAAGGCATGTGGATAGTATACATCAACACCTCGACCAAGTTCGCTGGCCAGATTCATCAGCCATCTTGTTTCAAAATGGCGGCCATTAAATTAAAAAAAAAATATCTATATTTAAAGTGAGGTGCAAAAAAATTAGAAATTGAAAAAGGTTTCTTTCTTAAGTATTTCATCTTGATATAAGGATTCAGGAGCATTTTTTGTTTGTCTTTACCTTAAAAAATGGCTCAGATATAGCAGTTTCAATTTCTATTGTGGGTGACATTTTGAAAAATCTGATTTTTCGCATGCGACAGCACTCCTATATATTAACCAATTCCGATGTGAGTGAGCATGTGCACAGCAATTACTAAGGTCTCGACCAAGTTCACTGCTTAGCCTCATCCACCATGTTGTCTTAAAATGACAGGCACTTTAAGAAATTGCCGAATTTAGCAGCCAAATATAAGTTACTTTAAAGAAAAGCAGCTTGGATAAAGCTGACTAATTTCGCGAAATTCTCATTCATTATATTGATAAAAATTAGTATTGAATCTCCTATATTCGGTTTCCACTAAATTGAGCTTCGTGTGTTTGCATGATATAAGTTGGCTTTTTTTAAATAAGGATTATGAAAGCTACCTCTTCCTCCCGGCACTGGCCGGAAGGACTTTTTACAGTGTACCTGAAACAAAACACTTGTTCAAAGTTTAAACTCGGCATTGGGCTAAGCGCGCTTCGAAAGGAGGTTGCAACGCCGCCTTGGTCCGTGCCAAGTTTTTCCAGATAGGTTTTTAATAAACCTTCAAAGACACGGATGGCGTATTGAGAGAGTCACTCAATGCAAACAAGTCGCGAATAATAAATATGTAATATGTAACTAATAAGTAAGTACCATAATAAATATGTGACTAATTTTAATTAAATTAATCTGTTTTTAACAGTTTGACGTTTATTTTTTATACAACTACTAGGAATTGCATTACACAAATATATTATTAAAAGTTGTTATCTAAGCTTAAAAAGCCGATAGCGCATGGAGTACGACGCCTGTGTCTTTATGTATATCCAAACCGTCCGTGACTTTAAGGGTTAATATCTAGGGTAATTTCCGACAATTTTTTCGAAAATTATTATCAACAATCATTTTATACCTCTGTGACGATAAGTACCTCCAGCGCTCCTGAACTAATTTGCTGAACGCCCGCAAATCGAAATTTGTGTATAACGGAAAAATGTGATTTTCTCAAAAACTATGTGACCTAAGGCTCTGTGACTTACGCTATAGTTTTCCTGCAAGGTTTGAATTAACTTCTACTACCCCTAATTTTTCGTAATTTTCGTTTCAGTAGCTTCGGAAATAAAGGGGGGGGGGCATATTTTTGCATTAGATTTTCGACGATATCGCTGAAAATATAATAAATAAAATTAAAAGAAATGCATTTTTCAGCTCGGCATTACGAAAGCTTTCACATGATACCCCGCACGATGTACAAAGAAAATATATTTTTTTCAAGCAACTTAATTATCCCTTCTACATTTTTCATAAATAGATTTGTGAATGGTTTATAATATATAAAGTTGTGGGTAATAGCCTTTATTACTTCAGCCAATTTGAACTTTACACGTTCCATACTTTACGAGTAAAATGGCTGAGCCAGACAGACACACCCCACCAGTGGCCGAGAGGTTCTACTCTCGAAGCTGGTAGACGGGAGGTGCTGGGTTCGATCCCAATCGCGCCCGTCGGCCTAATCGTTCGGAGTTTTCGTGGTTTTCTTCGGACCTTGGTTTTCCAAGCGTAAATACGGGTTAGGTTCCCTTAGAAAGACCCCACGGAAGGCATCCCCCCCCTTAGGGCCTATATCACTCGTGCAGATAATTGGTCGTCATAAATACAACCAACCAACCAACCAGACAGACACAGGAGTGATCTTATAATGGTTCCGTTTTTACTTTAGTACGGAACTCTAAAAATATATAGAATCAACAATGCTGATTATCTAAATATATTACTTTCAATACTTAATCTTGTCATGACTGAAAAGAAACAAACTTTAAGAAAAAAATAAAAAAAACCTTTGCCACCCATCTATCTATCCCTACTTGATATATTCTTATAATGGTTCCGTTTTTACTTTAGTACGGAACTCTAAAAATATATAGAATCAACAATGCTGATTATCTAAATATAATAATTTCAATACCTAATCTTGTCATGACTGAAAAGAAACAAACTTTAAGAAAAAAAAAAAAAAAAAAAAAAAAAAAAAAAAAAAAAAAACCTTTACCACCCATCCATCTATCCCTGCTTGATATTTCACAGGTCTTTGACGAAATATCAATAAACTACGATAATGATGATAATGATATGCAAAATAAAAGTTTAGACGATGATACTTGAATTGAAATTTGTTTAATTTAAATCCCATTCGTTTTAAAATGTCTCTTTTCTTTTTTATCATATTTCATTATATAATTTATTCACTTTTCTAGTTAGTCTGCTCATCTTTGAATGTTGTAATTTTTCCTTAACTACTTGCATATTTCAATAGAGCAAACGTTTATGTAGCGATAAATTGCTATCCAATAAATTATTTTTTATTAGCATTTGTTTTGTTCATCTAAATTCGTACTTTTAGTTTTTCCAGTTCACTAAAAAATTCAGGTTGCTTGATTTATACCACTATTTTGAAATAAAAGTATTCATATATTATTTAATTACAAATTAATGACAAATTAAATACGGCGAATATTACCGTTTTAAAAAAGATGTAGCAATCAAGTAATTAGAATTTTAAAATACGTAGCGGACTGGAAACAGTGCTGAATACGAATGTTTAATACGGTTTCTTTCATTCGAATGAAAATTGTCTGATTTTTTAAAAATTAAAATTAATTATTAGAATGTAAGGAGGTAATAGCATTATTTTGTTGTTGTTCGAAATACCTGTACGTTTTGTTTTCTTCTGAAAATGGCCCAAACGTAAATTACCCATAAAAGCGAAACAAATAAAATTATCAAAAAAGTATACCAGGCTTTCAATTACAATGCATGAGAGCGAAAGCTAATTACATTTAACTAATAGAAGTTATTTTTGACAAAACAAATTTCCCAATTTCTTAATCGTTTATGAATATTTAATAAATGTAAATAGTGTTCTTGATATTAATATTTGACTGAGGCAACTAACAGAAAAAATTAAAAGAGGAATATGACTCACTTTCGATATACACCATCTATCTCGCTTTTAAAAATTTTATACCTATGTTAACATTCCAATTCATTTTAATGCTAAGAATTTTTTTAAAGAGTTCTCTTTTTACTCTTCAAATCACGGATAAGAGGGATTAAATGTAAATGGAAACCCATTTGTATGCAGTTACGAAAATGCAGCTACATTATACAGTACAGAAAAAAAATCCCAAAAAGCATTTTTCCACTACTTTTCCAGTAATTGAATCACGTAGGGACCTTAGTAAAGATAGAAGTTATGAATTTGCATTCGTAACGCATGTACGTGTGTCTGGAAATTTATATGCATAAAAAGCTTATATATTTAAAGGAAAGAATCCTTAATTGCTTTGGGGAGTTTAAATGGAGGAATTAAATTTAGATTTTTTCCCGTTCAAGGCAAATATGAAGATTAATTACAAAAAACAAAGTTGAGAATCAGTATTAAGATATCAATTACGGTTCTTTACCTAAAAAATGTAATATTTTTTTCATTATGCGCTTCTAGAAACAAAGTTTTATAAACATCTTTGTACTTGAAGTATCTTCAAATTCTGCAGCATTCTAAATGAGTCATTTCCCTTTAATTTGATTTTAAATTTACACGATCTATATACAAGTGATATTACAGTGCAAAAAAGGCAAATATTCCTTAATGTACGAAACTATAATATATCCAAAAATATACAATAATTTCTTCTGAGTAACCCATGGTACCAAAAAGAGTTCTTTATATTTAGAAACCTCATTAACTAATATATTTTAAAGATTTAACGATATTTATATAAAACCAAAGTTTCCTTTGCTACCACTTTTTTTCAGAAACTTTCCCAAGTCGTTTTATTGTGTATTAATCAATCTTCTCAAAATTGAATATAGGACTTTAGGGAGCTATCAACCCTCAATGAGACGTTTTCAGCTGCGTAATTAAATTTATTCGTGGAAGAGTAACAAAACAATATTAATTTTAATGGTAATTTTAACGCTGTTAATTGATAATGTTTGTTTGTAAACATGTTTGTTGAACATGAAAATGTTTTACGGTGAAAGGATGGCATTCGAAAAACCTATATTCCGGTTCGAGAAATCTTTATAAAAATTAGTCGGAAACGTTTTAGAAAATCAGCAAAAGTAACTTTAATTTTGTAAATGCGTCTTTAAATATCGAAAAAAATATTGATTTCTCGAATTTCTAAAGATGACAAACTCTTTTCGAAATCATGGGTAACCCGGAAGAGGTTATTGCTTATTTTCATTCGTGGTTATGTTATATTTTTCTTGATAAAAAAACTTTTTTTACAGTGCCTTTTTTTACCTTTGCCTTTATGCCTTTTTTACAGTGTATTTATTGATTTATAAGTTCGTAAGATGTTGATGCTGAAAACAAAAGCTGTGGCAATGGTGCTTATTTTTGAGTACTGCTATTTCAGAATAGTAATCTTTGTTTCAGTGAATCGCTGAATTATGTAACTGAGACGAAGTATAGTGGCATAATAGTAGTATAATTAGTTGTGTGAATCACACTGCTCGGCAGAGGAGGTTCACACTCACTTTACAACCAGAGCCTTGGTATATAATATTTAACATTATTTAATCGCGTAATGGTCCACGTTAAACAAAAATAAATTTTGTTTTCGAAATTACTGGTAGTAAAGGGATTGTGAATCCCTCACGTGTGGCTACTGGTTATAAAATGTAATATTATATAACAATTATCACAAATTGCTCCATGTTCCTTCCCCTCTTTTATCAAATTAGTTATAATCTCAGATTATTACAAGTAAATTAGAAGCTTTTTGAAATTTAAAGTCGTAACGATTATTATCATTATTATATATTTTTTTTCCTTTTGCATCTTCATGCAGTTTAATTTGTTTTCTGGAAAATCAATGCTATTGAAAAAAATCCGATTGTGAAATTTGTTCATCACGCTATTATGAAAATCATATAAAAAATGGAATTAAAGATGTTAAAAATGATACTTTAAATTTTTCATAAAACAATTTTTTAAAATTATTTTTCATTTCTCAAAATTGAAATTTTATTTTTTTCTCTTACCCAGTACCGAATCACTTAGTACATAATAATTGGAATTTTTTTGTACATATCAAAACTGATCGCAGTGAAAGTCCTGTTACTTAGAGTTGAGATCGAACTATATTGCAAAACATCAACCAAATTTATATATTTTTATTTGAAAACATCTCTGAAATGGAGAAAATGTTTCAAAATAAGATTTAAAGAATGTAGAGCTGATGTAAACAATTAGAGGAAATATATGTTATGTTCTTTTAATATTTCATAAGTTGGTTTACCTTAACAATTCACTAAATATACTGTGAGGGCCAAAATTGTGCACATTTTTAAAAATTTTTATGTTTTATAACATTGTGTGCTTGAAGAATGTAAGAAATTTCACTTAAATACAAATAGTTATATATTACATTCAAGGAAATTTAATGTAGAATTTAATAAAAAAACATAATTAAAATATCTTCATTACAAAAATGTTACGCTTAGAAAAAATAAGATCTAACTTAGATTTCATTGTACTTTAAAGTTACACTTACACATTCAATATTTAGTAGGATAACACTTGTTTTTTATTACAGTTTCATAACGTCTTTTCATTGAAATAACCAGTGTTTGGAGTTCATCCTTTTTAATCACATGATGCCAAGAATCAAATGAATCACCAATTGGAAAAAGGGAATAAATCCAAAAAATATGAATGGAGATAATTAAAAAAAAACTTTACAACTTTTTACTTTCAACTTATAGGCTCATGTGATATCAATGATAATGAAGAAAATATAAATTCTGATTTATTTACTAATAGTGCTGGCTGAAATATATAATATTCCCTTATATATGTATATGTAAATATGTTGGATTTATTCCCTTCTTCCAATTTATCATATACTATGTATATAATAATTTGAAATAATAAACAATATGATGACAAAACTATTTATTTATAAGAAAAAAACGTAAGGACACTCCATTATTCAGCTATTTCTTCAATTTTGGATCTTGTAGTTGGCCAGGTTAGAATAATATCGTAAAAATCATAGAATTCCTCAGGAATATATTGGATTATTTTTTGTAGGTCGTTCATTTTTTGCTCCTTTATGGGTATTTTAGTAACATATGCCGGAGTTTCTGGTATTTCCGGGTTTGTAGAAGGTTTTTGGAGCAAAAATGTAGCTTTAATGAAACCATCAATAAATTTGGAACATGTCAAATAACCTTTATGACTTTAACTATACTCAAAGCTTCTATATTGCGAAATCATGAATGTTGTTGCCTTGTCTAATATCTTGCAGCTTTTCTTGAAGCATCGCTGCCATGAGTTTTTAAAATCAAGTGTGACGTTAGAAGTAATAGGTTTAACTGAAAAAACCCAGATTTTTGCTGCCAAAATAAGATTATTATATTCATTTGGAACGTAAATTCTGTCCTTTATCCTAATGAGTCTTTTAGCAGTCCCGAAATTTCTGTCACACTGTAAAAACTAATGGCCACGCACAGGAAAGTATTGATATATTTTCTCGAAACGATTTTCTCGAAGAGTGAAATAGAATCTTATAAGGGTGTTATTTCTATTTTGTCCCACGCATGCACCGCTAAAAACGTGTAGTTCTTTGACAGAGGGATCCCTGTTCTGTATAGTTTTCCACAATAAACTGCATACTTCATCCGGGCCTCGTTTAGCTTCACCCTCATGGTAAGTGTCGAAATCAGCTGAGTTCGTCTTTAAGTCGTGAACACAAAACACACACAGCCATAGTTTTCTTAAATAAAACATCTCTTGAATTGGGATCTTAGGAATGGGGAGATTTTGCATGCAATCAAATACAATGGCTCTTTCATCTGATCTTTCCTGACACAAGGCCAACATTTCTTTCTGTTTATCATAAAACTTTTTAGCACGTTTAAGATGTATCGTTTTTTCCGCAACCGCCACTCTCTTCAAATTTTCATTGAGAGATGGACTTTTTATTTTTGCATCGAGTTCTTTGCAAGTCGAGCGAACGTCTACTTGTGGCCGACCAAATCTGTAGCCAGGATTATCATTAAAATATTTTCTGTAATAATCGTATTTTACGCATTGGTATGGGGGGGGGGGGTATTTTTTAAAAAAGTTCTTGCATTATTTTGACGTTTAGGTTCGCTTTTGAATATTGTATATTTTTGCTGCTGTAATGAGATTGTTTAAGAGGAAATGACCGGATATGTTCATCAAAAGCCGTAATTGCTTCGTTTGTTAAGGCATTACCTCGATTACGATGCTACCCTCCTTTATCGTCAGGTAGTTTTTCCACCCATTTAAGGGAGGCAAGGCGAAAAATGGCCTTATTTTTTATAGCGTATAAAATTGAGAAAGCTTGACGGCATACTTGAATTTTTCATTTCCTTTCATAGCAAAATACGTGAATGTATTGTCTCATTTTTTCGGATTTTTGCGTTTTGAGCTGCGGTGATTAACCTTCGCGTATTTAATGAGACTCATCATATATATGTCATGTTCATTTTTTGGTCGTCCATTGTAAACAAATTCAAGCAACTGCTGTTTTTCTTCACTACTAAACTGCTGAGTGCAGTTTTTTTTTACAGACACAGTCACTATTATTGTTATATTTTGCTGACACTAACCTTCCAGGACTTGTACTCACATAAGATTGACCAAGTAGACACTGTGACTTCTGTTTTTCTTTTTTGTATAAATGGACATTTCTAACACCTCTTCTCTTCTTTTTCGGAGTGTCAGCTTCTGACTCATTATCATGTGAATCGTTACAGCTACTTTCACTGGTCATATTCAAACTTTAATAATGAAATATTCAAATTTATAGGTTAATAATCTCCACGACGCGACGCTAAACGAATATAGTCTCAAACACAACAAAGAGTGCGTTCAGCAGACCTTACTAAAGCTACCAAAGTTACCGACAAACTGTAACGCAGTACGAAATAAAAATCAAGGCGAATTGTGACGTCAGCTACAGTTCAACAGAATAGCTTTCGTTGGTGCCATTGTTGAATTGTAGCTGACGTCAAAATTTGCCTTGATTTTTATTTCATACTGCCCTACAATTGGTCGGTAACTTTGGTAACTTCGTAAGGTCTGCTGAACGCGATCTAAAATGACGGCTATTAGATCGCTAGTATCGTGTCTCCCACCAATAGTGATGCGTTTTTGTTTATCGAAAGAAAACCAGGCAAAAAGAAACACTATTTCTATACTCGTACAGTTGATAGTTGGAAGAAGGGAATAAAGGAAGGATTTGTTTCCTTCTTCCAACTAACTATTTTTATGGCCGCATGAATCTATACGAAGCGAATGGTTTTTGCTCTTTTCTTCGAACTCACAATTAAGCGCTACGTCTAAAGAATGTAAAAGTGTAGAAAAATGAATGTGTCAAAAAGTGGCGTTTATCCAATAGGCGTGGTATCTTCCAATTGGTAATTCAATTATAACTTAAATAAGCTGCGTTTTATTAGGTTGACGCATTTTTTGTACAAGAATTTTCAAACGTCACCACAAATTTTCTATAGTATTGAGATGAGACAGTTTCCTGGCCAGGGTATAATTGTATGCTTTTATTTTTAAACCATTCTTTGCATATTTTTACTGTATGACATGGAGCTGAATCCTGCTGAAAGATAAATGGTGCTTTATTGGGGAAGAGATTCCTGATGGAAGATATCAATTTTGGCTCCATGACAGTTTCGATTTATTTTTTTGCATTCAGAATGTCACTATCAATCACTTGAATGCGGGCCACACCATCTGCAGACACACAGTCCCAAATCATGATATTTGTTGTGTTCATTATAGTTGCTTCAATGCAATCGGGATGCAGCTCTTCCCCTACTCTTCGTCTCACATATTTTCGCCCATCACTACCAAAGAGCGATATTTTACTCTCATCGTTCCAGATAACTTGCTTCCACTGACTTTCTTGCGAATTAATGTATTCTTTTGCCCACTAAGCTCGTTTATTGCGTTGCTGAAGATTTAAAAATGTTTTTTTCCTCGGAATTGTACCTTTCAGTCCAAACCTGCTAATCACTCTCCTTATTGTTCTGGAACTAACTGAAATACTCATTGCATTCATTTCACATTCAACAGCATCTGATGAAATTCTTCTATCTTTGAGGCATATCCTTTTTATCTTTCTATCGTCAGAAGCGCACGTGCATTTTTGGGGGCTTGATCTTGCCTTATGTATAACTGATTTAGTTTCTTCATAACGTAAGAGCAACTTTCGTACGCCAGATAAAGTGACTGATCCACCAACCTGTCTTACAATTTCAGAATAATAGAGACCATTTTCTCTCAATATGAAAATTCTGCTTCTTTTTGTAGGTGTCCAATCAGTTCTTGTAGTTAATGACATTGTTTTAAATTATTTGAATTAAGAAGAAAATAGATTAAATATAAAAAATAATTATTCTATTTAGTTACACAAGTATTCATTCAAGTATACCCTTCTGCAAAATGCATTCTAGAAAAATACCGCTTTTACAATCAAAACATACTACAGTTTAGTTACTGACATCAGTGGTTCTCAGAACAGTCATGGTGATTGGCTAGGAAGCTTTTATTACAATATATTTCAGCATTCATGATTAATTGTGTTTGTATTTTAGACTAAAGTAAGTGTAACTTTTATTGTAATGCAGATATTTTAATTCTGTTTTTTTTAATTAAATTATACATTAAATTTCGTTAAATGTGATATATAAATATTTATATTCAAGTGAAAATTAATATATTCTACAAGCACACAAAGTTATAAAGCATGAAAATTTCAGATTACGTCCACAATTTTGGCCACCACTGTATATACATTCATTGTTTCCTTATGTGAAATCAAAGAAATTATATTGCGCAAATTCTAACAAATATTAATAATACTAAAAATTTAGTAACGGATGGAGTTTTTTTTTTCTCAGATTTTCTGCCTTATCAGATTTTTGAGATTCTTAAGCTTTTAAAAATATTTTTTTAGTTATTCAAGAATCTGAAAAGTTGAAATAACTCCTTGAAGTTGAAATAACCTTCTTTGCTCCCTGGGTCCACATATGTGGACCTCCATTCTTTCTCTTTTTATTAATTGTGCTCAAACATAATTGGAATTTCGATCTTGTAATGATATGCTTCGATATCTAAAGTACGAAATAATGAAAATAGATTGAAACTCTTTTCTTTCTCTGAAGTCAAAGAGGAGAAGAAATAATTCAGTAATAATCACAAATACTGCATTAATACTCAGTTAGCGAATGGGTTATATAACAAAATTAAAGCTGAAATTGAATGGTTTCATAATTACAGAAATTTAAAATTATTAAGCCAAAATGCTTAACATGTCTTTATTTATATACCGGGTGATCCAAAAGTCACGACGAACTTAAAAAATGAATAATTCGAAAACGAATCAAGATACAAAGATACGATTTGCACCAAACGGATGGAAAAGAAACCGGGTTTTGTGTGGCAACGAAAAAAATAATAGTTCTGCTGGCGACAAACATATGGCGCTTTCTGATTTCTGATGTAGGATT
The DNA here is from genome assembly GCA_963932465.1 of Maratus speciosus. Taxonomy (NCBI): domain Eukaryota; kingdom Metazoa; phylum Arthropoda; class Arachnida; order Araneae; family Salticidae; genus Maratus; species Maratus speciosus. The sequence goes on along the minus strand of OZ010796.1, from coordinate 114,863,785 downwards.
ATTCAAATCAACAAACGATATAAAAAGGAGCAACTGAAGCAGGTAATGGTAGTCGAAGCGTGTATGCATCGAAATGCTGTCCATAGTTGAGAAATCTCTCTTAGTTAAATTATATTATAAGAATTCGGAAAGTGGCATTGCGAGCATATCGCTACATGTGTATGCGACATAGCGAAGGACCAATAACGTCTTCTGTATTGAACAAAATGATGAAGAAATTTGAAGCTACAGGTTCTTTGTCGTCACGTCAAAGAAGTGGACGTCCCTCAACAGCCGCTGCTGTTGCCACGACAGTGGAGCAGACGGTGCAACCCATGTCGGCGGTTGCTGCACATGGAGAGTGCAGTGCTCGAGAACTTTCGAGGCAGGCAGGAGTGCCGTACGGAAGTGTCTGGAGAGCACTACGAATAATTTTCCAACGATATCCCTACAAGTTTCAACATAACCAAGAACCGAAACCTCCTGACTTCGGCTCTCGCCGAGATTTTGCGAATTTGGTCTGTAAGATGGAAGAGCAGCACGACTGGCTTCACACTGTGATTTGGACAGATGAAGCGCATTTCACACTCTCTGGCACTGTTAACACCCACAATTGTCGAGTGTGGGCCACAGAAAATCCACATGCATTTGTTGAGGTACCTTTGCAACAGCCTAAAGTGACAATCTGGTGTGGCTTCATTTCTGATTTCATAATTGGTCCTTTTTTTTTTGAGGAAGTCACACAGACGGGTTTCAAAACAGTTTCTGTCACTGGTCAACGATATGTAGCACTGTTACAGAACAACATTATTCCTGAACTGCAAGTGCGACAGGCACTCCAAACAGTCACCTTTATGCAAGATGGAGCACCACCTCATATTGCTGTGCCTGTGCAACGCCTACTACGCTCAAAATTTGGGGAGGATCGCATTATCTGTCACTCCTTTAATCACGCATGGCATCCAATATTTCCCGATCTGACACCCTGTGACTTTTGGCTGTGAGGCTTCTTGAAGTCAAAAGGTACCCTGACCAACCGGCATCACTAACAGCACTGAAAGATGCTATCCGCCAAAATGTGTCATAACGCAAGAAATGCTACTAAATGCTCTGAACGGTGTGGTATCTCGTCTCACAGCTGTACTTCTGAATGATGGACAGCACATTAAACATTTACTATAGTACTAATTAACTGTAATTAGGCCGACCTGTAACTTTTCAACATTTTTTCATTTGTAAATCATCTTTTGGTGCAATAAAACACTATAGCGCCATCTGTTGATCGCCAACAGAACTTTTTTTTCGTTGCCACACAAAACCCGGTTTCTTTTCCATCTGTTTGGTGCAAACCGTACCTTTGCATCTTGATTCGTTTTCGAATTATTCATTTTTAAAGTTCGTCCTGACTTTAGGATCACCCGGTATTTTACTTTATTTCAACAACCACAGTTGTTCATGTAGCATATCTTTACTATAATTAAAATCAATGTTAAAATTAAAGTTTATTCTTTATGCCACAAAGTTGTTAAAGGTGTTAAATTTTATCATCCATCTGATATGAATATAAAGAGGACTCACTGTGGCAGCTTTTTTGTTCTATTGTAATAAAATTGTAATTTCTACGCATTATATCAACAGTGGATTAAATTCTATTGAATTTTGATATCCAATAGTAAGAGATATTTGTTTTATTTTACATTTAGTAATATATAAGTACTTAAATATTAAATATAAACGCTAAAAAATAGTCATGTATTTTATTTTGCTTTCTCTTTAACCCCTTCGGAACGGGAGCCTTTTACGAAATTTTTAATCTTTCGTCACCGTTTTTTAAAAACAGAAATTTGTGTCTTATTGAATCGAGAAAATGCGCTGATTAAATAAGGCAAATTTTACATTAAAATTTTACTGGTGAGAAAAAACAAGGATTCTGAGCGCTTCATGCAGCACGTATACGTGTCGCTCGTCGCCAAGGGGTTAAATATAAAAATATTGTTATTCGATTTTCTAGTTTCAGGATAACATTTCCGAAAACCAGTGGAAGGAAAAGAAATTTTGTTTTTTAAATACTTCTTAAAATCTCTAAAATGTGTTTCTTTCTCAAGTTCTAATGGTTTTTGTACATTTTCGTAGGTGCTTATAGTACATATTTTTTAGATTACAAAACGTTTTCTCTTTTTTTTATTATGTAATATGTCATTGTTTAGTTATTTACAGTAGTAGTTGTGCTTAGATATTCAAAGAAATTTATAATAAGAGATGAAATATTACACAATGATTTTTCTATGGTATGTAGCGCATCCGGAACAGGAAATTATCTAGGAATTCTGTAGTTGTTTTTACTCAAAATCCATCGTTATAATGCCTGAAGGATATATTATATGTATTAAGAAAGAGAAACAATATAGAAAGACACAACTATAAATACGTACAAAACGCATAGAGCTGTTTCGTAACCTCTAAGGTTCCATCATCAGTGCTTAAAATTAAAAAATTAAATTAAATTAGAACACTAGATTAAAGGGGGAGGGACAGAGAGCAGAAAGGCGTACCTCACAGCTCGACTCTCAACGACGAAATGCGATTCACGTTTAACAAACAACCGCGGAGTCGATCTCATTCGCACAAAAGGGGACCAATCAAAATTGCCGAGTTATGCCCTAGTTATTGCCCTTTTCATGTATTATATGTATTACTTGTTTTCATAGCAAATAAGTCGACACTGGTGTGAACCAATAAGTATCAAAAGAACTTCTTAAAACACCATAAAAATAACTTTTACATGCTCTAGGCTTTTCGAATGATCTGAGTCTTTCTTCATCAGGCGCAAAGAAGATGTACTTCTACTATGAAAGCAGCAGCAGGACTGAAATGAGAGATAAGGGAAGGGAAAACAAGCTAAAGAAACAGCCAATCACAGAAGAGTATAATCAAAACAGAAGAACACAGAGTAGAAAGGGGGAAGCAAATTGGAAAAAAAAATTAAAATTAAAAATTAAAAATAAATTATAATAAAAGGAAAACACACACACATATTAAAATATGTGAACACATGAAATAAAAGTAAATAAATCAATAAAATATAAAACAGACGAATATTAATTAATACAAACATTAAATTATATGATAGTACTGAAAAGGTCTTCCAAGTTTTTCCAAGCTGCAGAGAGCATTGTGGAATCAGAATTATCATTAACAATAACTTCACGATTTCACATTACTAATCTGATTCCAGAATGCTCACTGCAGCTTGGAAAAACCTTTTCAGTACTATCATATAATTTAATTTTTCTACTAATTAACATTGGTCTGTTTTGCTATTTTATTCATTTATATATTTTATTTCATGTGTTTACATATTTTAATATGTGTGTGTGTTTTCTTTTTATTATAATTTCTTTTTATTTTTTTTTCAATTTGTTTCCCCCCCCCCCCTCTTTCTACTTTTTGTTTTTCTGTTTTGATTATATTCTTCTGTGATTGGCTGTTGTCTTCTGGTTTCCTATTGGCTGTTTTTTCAACTTGTTTTCCCTTCCCTTATCTCTCATTTCAGTCCTGCTGCTGCTTTCATAGTAGAAGCACGTCTGCTTTGCGTCTGACGAAGAAAGTATCAGATCTTTCGAAAGGCCTAGCGCATATAAAAGTTTTTTTATGGTGTTTTAAGAAGTTATTTTGATATTTACTTGTTTTTATAATTTTCCTTAAAAAGTGATTTGCTTCCCTGTTCCATTAGCTGGTAAAAGAAAGATCTAATCAGAAAACATAGGGAGAGAAAAGAACTACCACGTTATGACGTTTATGGCTTTAGTGCTCCATCGGTACTAATTTAAAAAAGAAAATTTTAACTTCTATTCCTTATATTGCTAAAGGAAAAGTTTTTTCATTGCTAATTTTTGTACACTCTCAGAAATGGATTCTCAGATTTCACGAAATTTTCTTCGTTTTTGACGAAACCATTTCCTGGGATATGCTCCGAGCGAATATTTCGTCAAATTGAGAAAATTACTTTCTTCACTTGTTTGAGGATAACAATTTCGTCAAAAGTGCTTGTTTGAAAAGCGCAATCAGTGGGCTGGTGGTGCCACCTATTGAAGAGTTTAGAAGCTCTTGTATCGACTGGAGAAAAAATAATAGCTTCGGGGTGATTCGAACTCACGACCTCCGGTGTGGGAGACTGACGCTCTAGCTATTACGCTATTGAGTCCTCGAATGGACATGATTTTAGATGCATGTAATGGATTCTACTGTATATTTATATTTTTATAAGGTTGATTGTAATTTTATCGATGTTGTTATAATTCTTGCAAGTTTTAGTTAGTAAGGCTAATTTATTATTATTATTTCCTATGGTTAATATGAATAATTATAATATGGCTTGATTAATATAATTTATTAGGAAAATTTTCTTTGCTCGATGAATGATTAAAATATGGTCTGGTTAATTTGTTGCTCAGAAATAACGAATTTTAAAGTGCATTTGGGGGAGATTTTATCAATTTGAGTATGTGGTTGAGATTTTAATACTTTACTGTTTACAGAAGAGAATTGAGAGGGATCAATTATGCATATTTAATTTGATAGTTATATTTCTTAATATATTTCTTAAATGAAAAAGGGATCTTTGAACTTTAAAACTTTATTGACCAAATTTTCTTTTTAAACGATTTTGTAAAACACAGGAAATTTATTCTTTTCTAATTAAACCATAGCGAGCAAAGTAAAATAATCATAATAATAATAAACATTCTTAAAAACGTTAAGAGCTAAAAAAATAACTAATGCAGAAACAATAACTACCTGTATTTCAGCATTTTCTGAAAAGCGCTAAAAAGTGCAATTTTTTAAATAAAGTATGACAGGAATAACGACTTTAGCAAGCAGATATTATATCTGCTTGCTAAAGTCGCAGGATTTGAGGAGGTGCGGTTTCCTTAAAATGCATTAAGTCTGGCCGTGAGTGAAGAAACACCTTCGTCAAATATTTGAGAGTTTACGTGTCGTTAAAAGTCACGTGATTTTGATACGAAATGATCGTCAAAAACAACGAAATATAACTCGAGGATTGCTGAATCGTCAAAATTGAGAGTTTTATTTCTGAGAGTGTAATTTTTTCTTACAATTGATTTAATTCCCTATACCATTAGCTAATAAAAGAAAGACGGAAATGGAAGGGAGGGAGAGAGACAGAGATGCAGAGCCACACCTTGTGGAGCTGGCAACTTATGTAATTTATGTATTCTGTGCTCCACCAGTACTTATTTAAAATAGAAAGTTCCAACTTCTATGCCACATAAATTTTCATTACTATTTTTTATATATATTTTTAAAGAGCGAATTGATTCCCTGTTCATTAACTTGTACAAGATAGGTAGAATCTGAAAAGAGAGAGAGAACTACCGAGTAGAGTTGCTAATCTATAAAGTTTAATGTTTAATTAACTGTTGGCGTCTGTACTCCAACAGAATTTATTTAAAATTAGAAAGTTTGTTATTATGCATGTAAATATTTGCAATTAACATACAGATATACAAAATATTAGAAATGTTCCCAATGAGCATATAAACATATAGATAAACAAGCCGCGAAAAAGATAGGGAGAAGCGCATATAGTACTAGTTCATAACGATTAAAGTTCGGCATTTTAGAAAATTGAAACATCATTAACCCTTTATGTACTGAATTATGAATTCATGAAAATTTTATCTTCTAAAGCATTTTTCGTGAATTTTTGAAACTGTATTAGAAGATTTACATAATCATTTAATAAATTTCAGAAGGATTGGTGGATTTAGAAGGATTAATTAAATTTGAATTTATAGGGATTTTGCCATATTTATAACCCCGCTGAAATCTTATATTTAAAGAAAAATTCTCAGTATTTTGTATAATCAGGAAATGTACAAATATAATATTGTTACAATAGAAATATTGCCGAATCGAAAAATCCCTCCCCCCTCCCCCAACGCCAAGAAAGCCGAAAAGATGCAAAGGCAAAAGAAATCATCCTTTTAGAAATATTTTTGCTTTGTGCAACCAATAATACTTTTGGAACAAGATATACATCTATAACTCATTCTAAACTGTATTACTATTAATCGATGTATTAAATGAATTTTATAACAAGTTATTATAATGGTACGTATAAGTACTGTCTGTAGATAAAGGGTTATTGTCTATTGGAATTGAAACCTCACTCTGAAAGTCATGGTGGCTATGTTCTGTTATATTTATGTAGTCAATTATTTTATTTATAACATTATTTCTTTTCAAAAAATATATTTAAAGCGATGAGATAATCCCTGATATGATGGGTACCTTTTATTAAATCAGACATACGACCTGGATTATCACACTCGTTTCCACAATATATATATTTATTTAAATTAGTCTCTTAATCTCATGTTTAATCTAATGTTAAAAAACTAATATTTTGATTATTCATTTGCTTAAATGATAGGAAAATGCTCCAAGAAATGAATATATTTTTCCACAAATGCCATTTGCAAACGAGAGCAATATCTTGAATTGAGCAGGCAGTCAGAAAAGTATTTGGTTGATCTTTACATTTTATAGGGGGAAATTTTATGCTTTTAATGAAAAGTAGACATTTGATTTAACTATTACCAACTTCTGAACTGGTTTCGAAAATATGTGGTGAGTGGTATGAACATTTCTGCAATGTGAAATTACCAATTCATCTTTCGGAAAATTTTTGTCTAATAGGTGTCGTACCTTTTGACTAATAAGTCATAATTTATACGGACAGAAAAACAACGTTTAATAGTAAACTCGAAAACGTGACAGTACTATTTTTCTACAATGTACAAATTAAAAAGCTATTTTATTTCCTTATTTCTATCTACACAAGAGACAATATCATTTTTTAATATCCAATTGCGATGTACAGTTTCCATACTTCTACCATACTTTTTGGAACATTTTGTTTACTTTCTCATAGAACAAAAGATGACATTTTCATTGTCTTTTATTTTCAAATGTATTTTCTCTTATGATTTAGACTTTTATTATAAGTCATTGTATGTCACAGCACTTACTTTTTTTTGCAGGTAATTTTGAAACTTTTACTTCAATTATTTTCAATTTTTTATTTTTGTTACATCAAACAGATTTTTGCTTATTCATATTTGCACCTTCCAAACGTTTAACTTATTTTAAAATAAGATTATCTTTATAGAATTCGTTTCATAAATCACTGCATAGGAATAGGTTAACAACAACAACAAAATAAAAACATTCCTATAGCAAATATTTAAAAACTACGTTTCACAACTTTTGATAGATATATTCAGCACCAGCAATGTAAGATTTTGACAGTTTTGCCATGAAACACTGGGGAAGCATAGCTACGCAAACGTGCAGTTATAGAAAATAAAAGACTATTTTGTCTTGATTACAATATTACTGTTCTACACTATAATTTTCAATGCAATGTAGTAAATAATAAGGAAAAAATATATACTTTTAAGTTTCATTTAGGGAATAATGGCTAAACGAAAAATTACGTTTTAAAGACCAACTTTTTTTAGACACTCGACCTAACAATACTAGTTGCCACATAGTTTGGCTTCACCTCATTGTGTTCATCTTGGTGAAATTTGTCTACATACCTTTCTAAAGTGTTTTGATCAATGTTATAGTCTTTTGCTGAGGCATGAAGACTTAACATTTCTTAAAAATGCTGCCTGCATCCTTTCTAGTCTTAATTATATTGTAAATGTAAAATTACAACCAGTTTCTCTTTGTTATTAATTTGAGAGGATTTTGTTTGATTCCAAATATTTTTCATAAACATACTTTCTTTTCATAAACATACTTTTTTTCCATAAAAATACTTTTTTCATAAACATATGAGATTCCCCAATCTGTGGTATTTTTTTTCAAAAATTCATAAATACTTACGACCACTTACCAATACATCTATTCTGAAACATAGTCCATCATGAAATACGAAAAAATATGGCTGGAAAAAAATAATTTCCTTGTGTCGTTTTGAGCAATGAAGATTTAATTTTTAAAGTATTTATAATCTCAATAGAATTAGGTAAAAAAAAGAAGACTGTAATACCATTACTTTATGCAATAAAGGTGGGATAAACATATTTTAAGGCCATTGATATAGAATTATGTAAAACTGTGCGTCGGAAGAATTTAACATTTATTTCCGGGTTTCGGCCAGCATTTTGGAATTTTCCCAATTGTACGATAGTGAACGTTGAGACGAAAATAGTAATATGTCACCTAGGAATCTCGAGTGCCTCACAAGGAGAGGGCCAACCTTGTTAATCACAGATTTTGATAATTTTCATATATGTTGTAGGGTAGAGACCCCTTAGTCTCAGGTTCAACGGATTTTATCTAACGCTCCTTAGTTCTTGAGGAACAGGGGGGGGGTCTAATAATAGCACACAACTTAAATACTTACATTGCAACTGCAATGATAGGTTGGTCGTATCTCAATTGGTTTGGCGTTTGCCGGTTGATCCGAGAGCCCAGGTTCGATACCTGAATGCGCTACGTTTTTTTTCTCATTTTTTGTTTTATAAATATACTTGCAAGTATAATTAATAATCTCATTGTCAATTAAAATTTATAATATTGTATATCAATTATAATTTTAACCTAGTTTATTTTTCACTTTTAACTAAATAGTTGTATAAAACATCATAAAACTGTTAATTTTTTAAAAATCACTTTTAAAATCACTTTCATATATTCTTTATCGATGCAATGATATTGAGCAATTGTGTCAATTCGTGATTTTAAAGAAACATCATTTACGCATTGCTTTAACGAAGGAAGTCAATGCGATAATACTATTATTCTGTTTTTAAAGTAACAAGCATAATTTTATTAAAAATTAGCATCAGAATTAAATTACAACCGATTTTTTGCATATTAAAGATTTTAAATTTGTAATACGTATGCTTGTGCTTTCAATTATTTTGCTTTCACCTTTATCTTCTTTTATTTTTATTTTATTTGAATATTCTTTTATTTTATCATAACTAGATGGCACCAGAACAGATTTTTTCACGATTTTGGAATTTTCATCATTCAATAATAGATCCAATTTCTTTTTAAACCTCTTTAAAGGATGAGAAATAATAGTTTAAAAATAAATAAATGATAAATTTAAGTTTGATAACATTATAATTAATGTATGATATTAAAATTTGTAATTGAAAATATTAAATTATAATTACAAGTATATTTATAAAACAAAAAATGAGAAAAACAAATGTAGCGAATTCAGGTATAGAACGCGGTCCCGCCGATCAGCCGGCAACCGCCATACCAACTGAGCTACGACCAACCTATCATTGCGGTTGCAATGTAAGTATTTAAGTTGTGAACTATTATTAGACACCCCGGTTTCTCAAGAACTAAGGAGCGTTGGATAAAATCCGTTGAACCTGACACTAAGGGGTCTCTACCCTACAACATATATTAAAATAATCAAAATCTGTGATTAACAAGGTTGGCCCTCTCCTTGTCAGTAGAATGGTGCATAAACGGAAATGACGTAAAGGTCTTTTCCAGTCTGTGTAAGAAGCAAATGAACACCAGTTTTACAGTATTTTCATATTCATGGCACGTCTTCATCAAAATATTTAGGGAGTAAGCAAATCCTTGGCGGTACCTGAAATCTATCTTACCAACTTTACGAATTCAACAATTTGCTCTCAATGGAACTCACATGAATGTTTTTTCTTTACCATGACTAATGTTGCCAAGATAGGGATTTTTTTTTTTTTTTTTTTTTTTTTTTTTGAAAAAAGTATACCACTTTTTCAGGTAATAATTTTCTCTTTATTTAACGACGTACATTCGGTGATTTAAATAAAGCGAAGAATACTAGTCGCAAAAAATGATAGCTATTCTCAATAAAAAAAAACTACCTTATCGTGAAACCCAACGACGGGTTTCTTTATCCTACTTTCTTAAAATGTTATTTGTACGCTACTTATTCGCTAAGATACAGTTTTGTGGAAAAATGCGGGATTACTTTTTTTGAAATGCCTGTTTCCGGTACTACTGTTTATAAAAAAAATCCCAAAAATGCTCAAATGATAGAAAATGCAGAGTTCATGTACCTTTAATACGAAAAAGGCTATCTTAAATTCAATATCAGAAAGAAACGAAACATTTTCGACTATTTCGACTGCTTCAGTAAATGTATACTTATGAATATTTTCAAAAGGCAAGAAGAAACAAAGCATGTTTGCAAATACCATGGATACATACAATAAAAGAAATCCCAAAAGTCTTGCCTTCTTGTGAATGAGTCTTTCAATATTTTCTCCACAGCAGATTTCATTTTAAGAAAACTGTATAGATTGGTGCAAATCCCACCTTTTTCCCCATCCAAAGAAATTCGTACCCTATAGTTTCATGAACGTGAAACATATATTTTTGCATGCGTAAAAGCACAAGTAAAAGGATCGGCAGGAGAAAAAAGGTTTCTGTGTAGTGTGGGTGACAAGCTCTGCTATAGATTATATTATAAAGATAAAGATCGAAGGATGTTACACAATTTTATTGATAACATACATTAGACTTGTTTGCTTGAGAACTCCTTTGCCAGCATAAAATTCGTGATCGAGCTGGGGACAACATAAACACAAGAAAATATGCTCTCAAAAATCCTTTCTTCAATTCACGGATATATTCCTGGCAGCACTGCTACTGGTATAGATCCGAGAATTGAAGAAATTTCCTTTTTTTTTCGTTCTAGGATAGAAAATTTCGGTAATATATAAAAAAAAGGAATTTCTTAAAAAATACGTCTCTCGTTTTTTCGTGGATCAACTTGTGTTGGAACCTGGGACCGCATGTTTCGAATCGAGCATCGTAAACACTCGCCCAGAGATCACGTTTAAAATGGAAGCTTTAAAATGAAGATACGTATTTTCTTCAAAAGGGGTATTGGTCAGGCTTGATAAATTTCTTGTTCTGAAAGTTCGGAAATTTAAAAATTATTGCAGGGACATTTCGCCGTTATGAAATAATGGTTGGCGTTTTAACACTGATAGAATAATAGAGGATAAAAATTATTACATATTAGAGATATTTTTAATAAGACATAATTTGACTGTTAGATGTAAAATATAAATATTACACTTTCAATTAAATTCGAGAAGAAATGTTTGCTTCTTTGAATAAAATCGACTTTTTAAACTTAATTTAACTACCATATATTTTTTAAATGTGTTCGTTTAGAATATTAATTTGCATGCGAATATTTGTTTAATACTCTAAAAATTAAATTGCGAATATGTTTAAATAAATGAGAAAATTGATACTTTTTAAATTCGAAAGCATTATTTTTGTTTGCTTGTTTATAAATGAATTAGAAATTTTAATTTATTGAATTTTCGGTTTTTCATTTTAAAAATAACTTCGAACTTTGGTATTAATATAGCTAATACGCATGCGTGCAAGGAACAAACGAAGTTTTCTCCTCTTTTTCAGATTTCCGGGAAGAATTAACGGAAAAACATGTTTTTTAGGAGTACGAAAAAAAAATTTAAAAATGGCAAATAATTTAATGTGAAAATGCGAATTTTTCTGAGAGTGTAGTCATCACTGAATATTAGATCTGGGAACTACACGAAGAACGTGGAATGGAGTTGAAACCGGCTCCGAAACCTTGGTAGAGGAGCACCCATACGATTGAGGAGCACCCATACGATGATTCACCGATTCTAGCTGGCCAAAATTATTTTTGGCGTCAATATAGTCGCATTGCCATAAAATTGAAAAATGTTATTGATATTCACTATTGAATGTTAGATATTGTAAAATGTAGCGTGTAGCAGTCATAATTCCGTTACAGGAACATTCAAGAGTATTTCATTATACTGCGGTCTATGGGGGAAAAATCGTTTGCGGTAGATTTTAATGACGTTTCATAATTTCAAATACTTTGAAATTTATATACATATCTATGAAGTGCGCTACAAGATGATTTATATAGAATATGGTATGGATAGCATTTATCGATCATTTACAGGGACACTAAAAAGAATAATGTTACATTACGGTCTATCGAGAAAAATTGTTTGTGATGTATTTTGCTCATGTTACACTATTTCAAAAGTATTTAAATTTATATATATCTCCGAGATTCACTATAAAATGCTTACTATTGAATATGATGTGTCATTCATCTTTCATATACAGGGGCACACAAAATAAATCAGTTATATTTCTATGTATGAATAATAATTAGTGGAAGTGCGTTTTCAGTTGTGGAACACTTTTTAAAATTATAAAAATTGTATACTATTTAGTGTGCATAAATTCTATAAATCATATAAAGGGCTGGACAAAACATCTGAAGTACATTTCCGTTTGTTGGCGGAAATTGCTGACGAGGAATGTTCAACTGTGGTATGCGTTCACTAACTGTTCTAAATTTTAGCATATTGTGAATTATATGATAAATCTATAGTTCATATACAGGGATGTACAAAATTTTCAGCTATTTTTTCGACTTTTGTTAAAATTGTGATTTCAAACTTGTTATATGTTTTACAAATTATTATTTAGACATCGTTTTTCACATTATTAATCTATGAAGTTTTAATACAGTAGACTGAAAGCGTCGAAAAATGTTTCATAATCTGATTGACGCATGATTTTACATTTTTTTAAATAATTTTAACGATACTTTCTTAACGGTATGTAAGCTAAAGTGATAAAACTATTTTTGTATTATTATAAGAAATCCTAAAATTTCTTTTCCTAAAATTTAAGATACAGGGCAAACATTCGACAGCTTTAATGAAAATTGCTGTGTAGTAAATTCTGTTGTATGTTTATATTTATCTCTGGGCAGATTAACCTTATGTAAAGAATGGGAATCATAAGATATCATGAGAAAATGCCTACATTATGTTTTGCATTGTATCAAATCGGAATTCGTAACCACTCGAAATTTTCAGCCAAATAATATATTTTAAATAATTTTGTCCTGACATATCTACATACAACTGGCAATTTTTGTCGACATTTGGTCATAAATTTAAACATTTCGCTCTTTCAAAACTCCATGTGCTCGTAATTGTAATTTTCCTCTATAAACAAAATATTTTCAACCAAATTCACATTTTCGTTAAACTTTAAACCTTCTTGCCATTGTATAATGGTGCAAAAGTTTATTTATGTGACTAACTTAAATTCTGCTGTCTTTGATAAAAAGAAAATGGTTTTTGAACTAAAATTAAAAAAAAAAATTACTTAGACTTAATAAGCTAAATAAATTCTAAAAACTGAGAAGGAACCTATGCACAGACAAATTAAATTGGAACGAAAAGGTGAACTATTAATCATATAAGAAATTGAGCTTAATCGTGCTTTATTATATAACTTTTTCTATATTGAAACTGAGAAATTGTAAGTTAGGGAATAATTTTCTTGCGACACTAAATATGAAATAACAGATGATATGTGGAAATTCTTTGCACTTAAATCCGATAAAATAAAGTCCATATTTTGATTGAAAGCGTCCATATTCGAGCTGTATATTTTATTCCGCTTCAAATAGCAGATTAATGAACTATATTCAAATTGATTCCTTCATTCCCAACTAAGAAGCACCAACATTGTGCTAGTCTATGTGACCATACAATTATATTTATATCAAAAGAGGCAAAAAATAAATTACGCTACGCTGTAAAAAAAATCCGACCAGTTTTCCTGTAGGAATCGGAAAAATAGTTGCCCTTATCGTACCGGAAATTTTTCCGACCCAGCTCGGAATAAAATCCGTAAAAAAGGGAAATAGTCAATAAAACGGTGTTTTACGGATTTTATTCCGATTTTAAGGTTTTTTTTTCGAGCGGTGTCGGAAATTTTTCCGGTACAATAAGGGCAACTATTTTTCCGATTCCTGCAGAAAACTGCTCGTATTTTTTTTTTTTTTTTTTTTTTTTTTTTTTTTTTTTTACAGTGTAGGATAAACTTTCAAAAATCGACTTTTGACCAGCTAGAATCGGTTAATCACCCACCGTGCGCCGGCGTCATAGTGACTAATTATGCTACTATTATCAAGAAGTGCGGAGACTGTGCCGATATCTACAACTCGGTTTGGTAGAGAGAAAACTATAAGCGCACATATGACGTGGGAAGGAGTGTGTTTACAGCGTAAGATTTTAACAGACAATGCGTGTCAATTACCTGTAGTCAGACGCGTACATCAAAATCAGAAACTTTGTTTGAAGAACACCATACAAATACCAGTTTCTACAAAACTTTGAAGAAATGCAGAAACATTGCGTATATGTCAGCAGGTGTACGGTGAGAAAGCAATGTGTTATTCAAGAGTGCGTCTAAAGGTCGATGAAGATGCTACTAATGCAGTACAGACCGCCCCATCCAAAGCTTTCAGGAAGGTTATCAGCAACTGTACTTACAGAAGTGAATAATTTAAAAAGAGATTACTTTGAAAGTGGTTGCGTGTATGTAATGGTATCAGTAAATCATATCCGTTAGGAATGCCAGTCTCTTAACTTATTGATCTTAGTAACATTTTCACCCAAAATACGCGTCGATATAATTAAATTGCTTTTTTAAAAAGTCAAAGAATACTGAATTAATTAATATAAAAATTGTGATAAAATACAGATCATAATTTTTTTTCTAAAAACATTGAAAAAAAATTTTTTTTGACTCTTCTGTATAAGCAAATTGAGAAAAAAAAAGACTTTGATGTCTCATCACGGCATTATAGGATTTATTTGCAATGGACAAGGAACGTACACTACTTGGAATTTTCAAGGAGTATGGTTCAACTATTTCATATTAGAAATTTTTATTTTATATTTAAATCGCAGAATTTGTAATATTTTCTTCCGATTAAACAAGTCGAAATATTCTGTTTACAAACTTTGGTGGAATTACACGCGCCCAGATTAGTGTTTTCAGTATATATGATGTTTAACGAAAATTATTTAAAGAACGAAAGATTTGTAAGTGGTATCTTATACAAATTCCTTTTAACTTTATTTCAGCATATCTCATGTTTCATTTTTTAAAATTAAGTTACACTGTAAAAAAAAAAAAAAAAAAAAAAAAAAAAAAAAAAATGCCAGTTTTCCGGTAGGAATCGGAAAAATAGTTGCCCTTATCGTACCGAAATAATTTCCGATCCAGCTCGGAATAAAATCCATAAAAATAAGGAAATAGTCTGCAAAACGGTATTTTACGGATTTTATTCTGAGCTGGGTTGGAAATTATTTCGGTATAATAAGGGCAACTATTTTTCCGATTCCTCCCGGAAAACTGGCATTATTTATTTTACAGTGTACGACAAAATTATACTTTTTAAATAAATCAATAAATACGAAGAAATATTTTTCAGTAGTTTTAAAGAGTGCCAAATAATATAAAATGGCTAGAAAGCTTGAACTGTCCCGATTAATAGTTCATTTATTTCGAAATCAGTTTTACTGCGGTATATAATGAAAAAATGAGTTCCATAAGGTAAGAGAAATTTTGTCTATTGGTCGACTGATGAATTCTACCGTTTATTGCTTAAGATCATGTCAGTAATGTTCATAGCGCTTTCTTCTGTCCAAGTAATTATCATTAGATCAAATTCTTTCACCCATTCTTTCTCTTGCTTTATGATACTTCTATCTCAAAAAGTGTTACCTCTCAGTCACGTTTTATGTGTTTTTGCTTTATTTTCAGTTTTCTTTTGCATGGAAAATGACATGGATATGTCATAATTTAATGCTTATTTCAGAAAGCTATATTAGAAATACCTTTGTATTAATAGAAATAAAATATCGTATGTTACAAATACCTTGTACCTATACACTGTAAAAAAAATACGACCAGTTTTCCTGTAGGAATCGGAAAAATAGTTGCCCTTATCATACCGGAAAATTTTCCGACCCAGCTCGGAATAAAATCCGTAAAATACCGTTTTATTCACTATTTCCCTTTTTTTACGGATTTTATTCCGAGCTGGGTCGGAAATTTTTCCGGTACGATAAGAGCAACTATTTTTCCGATTCCTACAGGAAAACTGGTTGAATTTTTTTTTCTACAGTGTAGCTTTTTAGCAATAGGGGTATTCACTAAATATAAAATTACCTATTGAAATTTTAGAAAGTTTCATATTCGTTTCTAATCTATATTTATTGTACACCACACAGATAGCAGCATTTTAGTACCCTACACTGTGAAAAAAGGACCATTTTTCCGGTAGGAATCGGAAAAATAGTTGCCCTTATCGTACCGGAAAAATTTCCGACCCAGCTCGGAATAAAATCAGTAAAATCGGAATAAAATCCGTAAAATTGGAATAAAATCCGTAAAGTACCGTTTTAATGAATGTTTCCTTTTTTACGGATTTTATTCCGAACTGGGTCGGAAAATTTTCTGGTACGATAAGGGCAACTATTTTTCCGATTCCTACAGGAATACTGTTCGGAATTTTTTACAGTGTAAAACACATTAGTATTAGGCAAACTTTAAAATATATGAAATATCAATTTCAAGTTAGTTAAATTTTTTTCTCTTTTTTTAGACATTAGCGACACATATAAAATTTTAGTTGAACCTGTAAATGTACCCATTTATACTGGAGGTTTGATTTTTAAATTTCTGCATTCATATATGTTAGTTAGAAAACGTAATTTTTCTTAGATACTCATGAGTAACATATATTTTTATCTCATTCTTTTTCTGGGCTATGCAGTATCCCTGTATCAAAAATATAACATTAAGCGAATTTTCAAGACAAGAATAGTAACGTTTGTATTTTCTTTTTTAAGAATTACTCATTATTATTTTTTTAAATCTTGTGAAAACGAACAAAAATTCAAACATTATATCTGACAATGTATATATCTTTCTTCAAAATACGCTATTCACAATTTTCATTGTTTCCTAATTAACTAATAAGGTTAATTAATTTTTTTTAAGCCGTTATAAAAATATTAATTTTTGTATCATACTAGAAGTTAATCCAGGTTCTTCAATCTATTCTGATCAACAAAGAAATGTCTGTTCACATAATGCAAACTGCCAAGAGGGCGGGATATAAATGAAACTTTTCACGTAACATTGTTAAAACAAAGTTTTTTTGATAAATATCGGCAAATAATTAAATTAATGATAAAATGTTGACAAAACATTAAAAATTAAAACATGCATATAAAAAATAATTAAATTCGAACGTAAAGCTTACATATAACTAAAATGAGAATAAATAAAATTTCTCATACTTTTCTATATTTACCCGTGTTGGCACTCATGCAGTAGGAAATACAGTACTTATAGGAAATAGACGGGAGGTGACAAACCAGACCACATCAAAAGCTTCTCTCACTATTATACAAATAACTTCTAAGTGAATAGCAGTCCATCAAAGGCACAAATAGCTAGAATGTCCACATTAAAAAATAAAAAAGATAAACCATGCGTCAAGCATATATCATTTATTGTATAGCCCTTTCCAATACTTTCCCATACTGCAACGAACTCCACGTTTAATATGGTGAGACTAGATTCGAGCAATTACCGTCTATAGCCAGAAACTTAGTAGTATTTTGTTCATCTCTGTATACGATCTATATATCTGTATATACTCTACATAGTGTGCTGCATTTAGCTTAGTTACAAAATGCGCAACACAGTCGAAAATTCATCTTAGCGAATTCCCACCAATAGATGGAAATGCAGTCGTATAATTTTGTACAGCTCAAAATAACACACATCACAACTGAAAACATACTTTCAAGAATTACTGTCCATATACGGCAATGTGTCTGATTCTTTATGCACCCTTGTAAATCATTTAATTTATAGTTTTCAAAATTTTCGTAATATACTAAATATAATTCAGTTGGAAAATGCATAATTTAATATAATAAAATACGCTGTAAAGATTTTTTTCCATAGGCTATTGTCAGTGGCGGCTCGTGCCAATCTTCACTGGTGGGGCCCGGTCCTCATAACATATTGTAAATTTTTATGTATTAATATTTGTTGTTTAAACATGAAAACAAATTATTTAAAACTAACTATTATTTAAAACTTTTATTTCTTACTTTAGTAAAAAAAAAAAAAAAATATTTTTTTTCAAGTAATCAACGTTAATTTCAAATTTATCAAATTAATTACAATTTTTAACATACCATTAATTGCCATTATTAACATTGAACATACTTTGATCAATCATTATTTAATTAAAAAACAAATATACAAAATAATAATAATAATAATAATAATAATAATAATAATAATAATAATAACAATCTCACAACGTTACAGAAAAAAAAATATAAACTTTACTTGCAAACATTGAAACTGTTCAGAAATTAAAATTTAGTACATTATTTAAATAAAAGTTTGGTATGTTTTTAGTTGCGCAAATCTTTCACTAACTTTAAATTTAATTACCATTATTCATATTAAACTTACTCTGGTCAAACATTATTAAATTAAAAAACAAATTCACAAATCAAACAAAAAATAATTATCTCATAATTTAATAGAAAAAAAATACATAT
This sequence comes from Maratus speciosus, assembly GCA_963932465.1. NCBI lineage: Eukaryota > Metazoa > Arthropoda > Arachnida > Araneae > Salticidae > Maratus > Maratus speciosus. Next base: position 114,845,258 of record OZ010796.1, on the reverse strand, counting down.
TTTTCTTGCAGAGATTTAATCCATTCACAAATTAAAATTTAATGCATTATTTAAATAGAAATTAGGCACGTCGATTTTTTCGACTAGCAAATCTTTCACTTACTTTTACATCAAATTCTGATATTGTACTAATAAAATCTTTGTGGACTGAAAGAACAGCAAGAGTGTGCTTAATCGTTCCTGTCCCATAGAGTTTTTCAAAAATGTTTTAAAATTTTCTCTCATTCGCTCTTGAACTCCAGTATGACACCCGCTCACAACAGCGCACCGTCATATGCTTGCGCAACAAGCTTATCTTTTAAATAAAACTTTTCTAAATTTTGAGTTAAGATTATAGTAAGTCCCCCTGCTGTTTTATCATAGACATCAATAAATTGAACAAACCTTTTCAAGGGTTTGTTGTTTTTTATATATCGTAAAATGATAACAAATTGCGAAGGGCAGCTTACATCAATATAGTTTCGTCAGCTTGTAAATCTACAAAATTAGAAGCAGAAATCTCATTTTTAACTTCATGCATATACGTTTCATATATACAATCCAACAGCTCATATTGTATAGTTTTTTAAGTATTTTTAGATACTGTAGCATTGTTTAAATGGTCTTCCAGTATAGTGTCCAGTTTTGAGGCGTATGTGACCAATTCTAAAAACATACCTCGGTTTACGATTTAGCACATACCTGTTCTTCTCAACCATTTCATTATGTTTTTGTAATGAAATCCTGTAACCTTCATCCAACTGCACTACAATATTGACAGTTCCGAAGGTTTTATAGTTAAAAGCATTATTTAAATGAGTAGTATTCATTTCATGTTTTTTTTACTCTTTCAGAAAAATGCTTCAAATCGTTACAGCCGGCCATACTCCATAATTTCATCCCTCCAAACAATAAAAAATAAAAACAGAACAATGCTTTTTTTTTTCTTCACTTGCTGAAATACACAGAAATTTTTGATACCACTGTGTAGAGAAATAGCGTAGTTTTCCCCCAACTTTTCGTTGCATTTCAAAATTCTTCGGTTGATAAGGTCCCAGGCGTTTAATTTCAAGTTTTTCTTCCAAATTCATTGTTGAAAAGGGCATACTAAATCATCTACAGAATTCATTTTTTTATTTCAAGAATTTAAGGGTGTGTTCGAAAAAATATTTTTCCACCCTCAACAGCTCGAAATTTTCTGGGACACTTTCAGACTTATTTTTAAAAGTAAAAACATGAAACTTGCTGAGATGATTTTTGAAGTGATGTTTAAGAGGCCGTGTGGTTTCATTTTTCGCTCAATTCAATAGAATTTGATTTTAAAACAATTATTTTCTCATTAGGACCCTTTTTTTCATCCCCAGATCTCCCGCTTCAGAAAATTCGGTTCAAAACTCCCACTTTGATAGCATTTTTTTTTTTTTTTTTTGCAATATTTTCTGCATTTTTCAAAAAATCGACAAGCACGTCCCATTATGTAGTTTCTAAATAAGAGAATTTGCCAGTTTGATGCGTTTGAGAGTAAAAATGAATTTAAAAATAAATCAGAAAATAAGCAGTTTGGATTGGAATACACCTTAACAATAACATGTGTCTCCGTTTAAAGAGAGTACAGAGTACTTAAAGATCGCGTAATTCAACGAATAAGCAGCAATAGTAATACAAATGTCGACGAATATTTTTGAGAATCCCCGTATAACAAACTCTGGATCAAGGGCACTCTCGCCCAGTGCCCCCCATTGCAAAAAAAATACGGAAGATTTAGCTCTAAAAGAGCAGTACATCGCCAAAATTGAATGACACGTGAGGGAGGGAAATACTCATTATCGCGCCAAATGGGCACAAATGTCTTGTGCCCCGATACAGTAACCTTGGTGTTCAGAAGTAAGTAGTGGCCAGTAAAGTGATTTATTGCCTCTGAGAAAGAAATAGATGCTGAGAGTCGATAACGGATGAGTGGGCACGATGTAAGAAGATAGTTTCTTTGCAATATATTTTTAGTAAACAGTTCTTTTTTTTTAAGTTTTAAATTAAAAATATGAATCAAAATTTTTTAAATGAACAGAAAATTCTAGTGGGGCCTGGCCCCAGTGGCCCCAATGGACCGGCCGCCCCTGGCTATTGTATAACGGAATTTTTTTGTATGGCCCTGTAAATGAATATTAAATTCTTTGCACTCCATGTTTTACACTGTAAAAAAAAAAAAAAAAAAAAAAAAAAAAAAAAAAAAAAAAAAAATCCGACCAGTTTTCCTGTAGGAATCGGAAAAAGAGTTGCCCTTATCGTACCGAAAAATTTTCCAACCCAGATTGGAATAAAATCCGTAAAAAAAGTAAATAGTCGATAAAACGCTATTTTACGGATATTTCATTCAGAGGACGGTCGGAAATTTTTCCGGTACGATAAGGGCAACCATTTTTCCGATTCCTACAGGAAAACTAGTCGTATTTTTTTACAGTGTACAGAAAATATGTTTTAGTGCATTTTATAAATGAATATCAATTGCATTATGCTTGAAATGGTGTAACGTGATTAAAATGCACTTGAAATGCGATTTCCCCATTGACTGTAATGTAACCGAATAATTTTCACTGTCCCCGTAAAATTACTATATGTGCTAACCTAATTCACCTAATTTTCAATAGTAATAATGCTATAGTAAACGTTAATAACATATAAAAATTGCAGACAATCTGAGTGCATTTACGAGATTTAAAGCACGACAAGACGGATAATCAAACAGACAAACTGAAGCCATAAACACTTTTCAATTATGTTGGAATGAACAACTAGATAATGAAATTATGTTTAAATTAAAAAAATAACAATTTCTTCTTCAATCACAAAAAGATGTTCTACTACTACAAGATTTTTTTTTTTTTTTTTCACGACAAAGTCTTTTTGAATCCGATGAAGAAAGGTTCATTCTTGCGAAACGAGTTGCGTAACTTCTTCCATGGTGTATTTAATAATTTTCTTTCCAAAGTTCCTTGTGTAGAGTTCTTTAATAAGTTCCTTGTGTTTTATGCTAGTATTTTTAAAGGTCTGCTTGTGAACATTTGAGTACAATCATGTACCCTTTCTGGATACAAAATGTTAAAAATGAGATAAGAATTTTTTTTAATATATTTTAAATGGGAGCATCAATAAATTTTAAATTTTCATTATAAAAAAAAACATTTTGTTATAAGGATTTCACTCTTAGCGGTTTGTAGATGCATAATTTGGGGTATGCTTTATATCATTGAACCAGTGTATTCCTTTAATAAACTTCGGATTATTTAATCACAGACTGTTATTTCATCGCAGAAATTATTTAATCTTTCTTCCATTAAATAAGCCAAATTTGGCATTTACAAATACTGGCACGAATAACACGCAGCACACCCCCCCCCCCCTCGCCAACAAAGCAACCAGTAACCGCTAGTCCATTTTTAAGACTAAAATATATTATAAAAATTTAAGTCCTTTTTCTGAAGCTATATGTATGTTAAACGTTTACCTTACATTGTATATAACAGAATTTTAAAGTCCGAAGTCTTCGAAGAAATTTCGCCTTCTTCATCCTCTATCTGTTTCGATACTTAAACTAGAACTTAACCACTATTGCATTTGACAAAGCTTTATTCAGCATATATAAATAAATATAACCGGTTCCAATTTGGTGTTCCACGGGTAACACTAGATATCCCTCTAGGCAGAGCTATTTTTCCCATTTTCTCTTCTTTAGTTTTCGTTCTTTCTAGATTTCTGTTCGAAGGCAATACATTTTGTACATGTTCGCAGCCATGTTTGGCCAAGCGACTCTAAAACGATGGTAATAGATCAATCAGGCACAACATTTATTTTCATTTTTCAAAAATGATATTTTAGCCATGCATCCATCATAAATTTCAAATAAATGTAGCTGGAAGGGAAGCATTTTATGCATTATATGCGATAGCTTATAAAAAAATTTCTGAAAGTTATTATTATTTTTTTCTTCGAAGTTCGAGTTTAGGAGAAGGCGATTTTTGCTGGAGCGTCTTAGAATAAATTATATATATATATATATATATATATATATAGCGTGAAATAACGTAACGTAACTAAATTCAACTAAGCTATTCGAAAATAGATTTTTTTTGCAAAGTGGATCTAATGGAAAAAACAAATATCACTTTAACGTTGTTCCGTCACTTGAGATAAATTTCAATCTGTTTTAATGGTCTTCTAAAATGTTTTTGCGCTGCATTATGGAAAAAAAATAGCACTAAATATTTCTTGTTTCATATTATAAATCCCTTGAAAAAATAATGTAATACAGAAAATGGAAACTTAAAACGTATATGACAATTTTATTGTTTATTTTGTGTGCCTTAACACTAGAACGCCCGGAAGGAGTCGAATCGACTCCGACCAAATGATTAAATGCCAATTGAAGAAAGAATTTTTTTCATAAAATAAGTTAAATTTAAACGACGCAGAAATACGTTAAACAAATCAGTTAAATAATTTTAAATAAAAATTCTGGTGTGAAATATTTTTTTTTTGAAGCTTGGCTAAAATTTCAGGGCGTTCCAGTGTTAAAGAAATACAAATAATATATAAATTTTAATTTGTATAGCGAAAAGAATTTCAGTTCATTCCTGTTCACGTAGCTCGTCTAAAAATAACATCCAAATGTAAAAAATGGTGCTTCTTCTGGATATAACACAATTTGTGTTTAGAGAAACAAGAGATAAATTTCCATTCATAAACATCTTTAGAAAATTGTTAACATAAAATTAAAGTGCAATGTAATCCATGAAATATGTGATCTACTCTGCGTTCCCATTAATTTAAATAGCTAATCATACTTTAAGTATCAGTATGAAATATTTGACTATATATGTATAAAACTGAGGAAAAAAAACAATTCTTCTTTTGAGCACATTGAGGAAATTGTAGCTTTTAAAGATAAGGCATACGGTTTGCATTTTTAGTGTTAAAATTTTTTTGGGGCTTGTTTTATTCTTTTATTACTTAAAGGATAGCAAAACATACACATTACTTGACATAACTACGCAGGCAAAAGAACAGATATATCGGTTACATTTACATTTCTCTAAATCTTTCATCATGAATTTGAAAATTCAAAATTACGCAAATTTTTAATTCATTTTTTAAAAATGTTATTCACATGATATTGCTTTTGGATACCAAGAAAATGAATGTATTAATTATAACTATATTAAGTAACACAAGCAAAGAAGTAAAACGTTTCATATTTCTTTTAATACATCAACAGCATAAAGATGAAATGCTTCTCAAATACTCTTATCATATTGTTTTAAACATATTTTTGACTTTCTCATCGCTGTATCATCGTAAGGGTTTATTTATTAATGTATAAACAGTTAGAAAAATCTCTAATGTTTCGTAAAAAGGTACGAAGAGAAAGTACAAGACATTTTTCATCATCTCGATACAAAATCACGATAAGTAAACAATTTCAAGAGAAACAACATGCCACACAGGCATACAAATTCTTATAGGCCCTTGAGGGGCGGTGGGATATATTATATCCCACCGAGGGTGATTAGGTGGGATATATTATATCCCGCCTAATTTTAATCAAAATTTTTACCGGAAAAAAAATTAGTGAAATTTACTTTTATAACTTTGGTAGGAAAATTCTGCAAAACTTTATTTCCTTATTTTTAAATAATTTTTTTCTAAAATTCCGGTGTGAATTCTACATTACAGAAACATAATAACGTGCCCCCGAAAGGCTTAAAACATAACTCTCTCATGATAGTCTAAAGAAACAGATTTCGCAATCTGGAAAGTGAAAAGGTTCCAAATGGCGGAAAAGGTAGCTCAGTGTTGAAGAGCGGGCGTATTGGTAACCACCAGCTGCACCGAAAGAATGGAAAGAGAAAAAATATCGAAAAACTTTTAGGTCCGCTCTTCGTATTCACTTGGCCACTGCATTACTAAGAAAGTGGTGGTAAGGGGAATCGGTAAGGTGGATGGCTAAGAACGAAAATGTTGAAGGGTGCGAAAGTTAGGTGGGGAGTGGGATGAAAAAGAAAGTGGAAACACTTCGAATTCAGCTGCCAAATGTGTTGAGAGGTAGGAAAGTCGATCTTTTTGGCAGGAATCTTACATGAAATGCTGATAAAAAGTTCTCCAAAGTATGAATTACATGTTCTTAATGAAATTCCACCTATTTCTTTTACGGATGAATCATAATAAAATTTAAATTAAGGAAGTTAATAAAAGTTACGTTACAGAAAGAATATTTTTGTAGACATTTTTATTTGATAAAACGAATTTGGGAAGCATTGAGTTCTAAAAATATTTTTTATGCATTCAATACTCTACAAGAAGATCTCAATAAAACTAGAAAAGAGATTTATGGGTTCACCAAAGGAAATTGATACTGATAAATATAAAATTTTGTATAAAGCAAAAAGTCTCACGAAAAATTACATTAAATATTTTGATAGTTAGAGAATCGTTGTGCGTTCCTCACATAAGAGATTACAAATCACATTATCGCAAACTTGGTCAGAAAATTGCAGGCTTACAAATAGCTCTGTATGTATGTAGACACTATTTAATCAAGTTCACTTTTATATTTATATCCAACCTGCCTGGAATTCTCTCGGGAGCTTTGGCGCATGAAATCAAGCTCCACAGATTCATAAACATCCTTTTTCTGACGCTTTTACTTTGATGTTAACATGCGCCCTTATTTTCGTATATGTATATTGTTATGATTTTTTAAACTTGTTATGTAAGAAATTATTATTATATTCCTTCACATAAAGACAAAACAACAACGCATCAGCGTAATATTAGAAATATGAAACGCTCCTCATGGTAAAAACTAGTATTGGCAATTTTGCCCATAATATTGAGACATACTGGTGTTTTGTTATGAGGATGAATTTTTCGCTTTTATTTTGCGCATTTCTATGCAAATGTAATAATATTAAGATTTAAGGTTTTTTTTTTTTTAATTCATGTAATCCTCATTAACAAAAAGAACCATCTTTGGAGATTATTTCACCATTTCTCTATATTTGTTAATTTCATTATACTGTTTCATTCCAATTGCAATTCGTCAAACGATTCAGATTTCGAAAATGAACAAAATCCAGTGAGACAAGTTTCATGCATGTACATTTTAGCTTCAAAATCGTACTTATTGTTAGATACAATTAGTTTTAGGCTTATTAATTTAGATTTTTATTTTGTCATCTCTGTATTTAAAAATTCGTGACTTTAGTTTTTGTTTAATATTATTGTCATTGCACTAATTATCGCACTTTATCAACGCAATTCTTAGTATATATTCAGTAATTCTAAATAAAATATTAGCTTAATTTGCAATAAAACTGTTACACACATAAAACATTGATAAACACAGATATAAATTTTATAATCCCAATTAACCTACGAATTACGAATTAAGATAACAAAATAATGTCAATTAATGTAACAGAAATTTATATTCCAAAAATTATAAATTTTAACTGTGTAAAATATTTTCAAGATAATGGAATACAAAATGCACCGAGATTTTTGCACATTCAAACGAGCAAAATGGCATGTCTATAAACACAACTCCAAATTCAGTGAGTGCAGAAATTTTCGTTCTTTACTGAAATTTCCTTTTTTATTTCAATACACGGACTAAAGTTGTAAAGACTGATATCTTATCAGCAGTTTTTCTTTTTTCAAGTACACTGTAAAAAAAAAATCTGTAAAGTTACTAAAGTTTTTCTAGGAAACTGGGATTCCTAGAACTTTTTATGTAACGGCAACAAGAAAAATTCCTGTAACAGACGCTATTACAAGAATTTTTACTGTTGCCGTTACATAAAATGTTCTAGGAATCCCAGTTTCCTAGAAAAACTTTAGTAACTTTACAGATTTTTTTTTTTTACAGTGAGTTGTGTACACGAATTTTGGCATGAAAAATAACATAAGGGCAGATCTAACTGCTCGAATATTTTTTAAGTGAACTTTTAAATAATACTATTACGAAGGAGCGAAATATTCTTTGTAAAAAAAAAAAATAGTTCATAGAAGAGTGACAGGCAATAATAAAGTATTGCACTATGAAAAAAAAACAAAACACACAGACCAATACTGAAACGAAAACAAAAGTAACTAAAATTATTAATCTTGATGAAAAGTACGAATAAAACTCCAGAAAAAAAGAAAAAGAAAAAATATATAATATATAAAATTGTTAGGTACATTGTAAAAAAAAATCTGTGAAGTTACTAAAGTTTTTCTAGGAAACTGGGATTCCTAGAACTTTTCATGTAACGTCAACAACAAAATTTCATGTAACAGACACACTTTTGCGCCGAAAATCAAAAAATCTGTAAGGTTACTAAAAATTTTTTTGGAAACTGGGATTCCGAGAACTTTTCATGTAACTGCAGCCAGGGTTACAAATAAAAGTTTGGTAAGATTATTGAAATTTTAGCAGATTCATTTGTAAAGTTACAGATTTTTGTAGCTTTACAAAAACTAGTTTTGTAGATTTGCAGCTTTTTTCGTACAGTTACAGGTGAAAGTTTAGTAAGCATGTATTTTTACATCTGTAGAACTACAGATTTTTTTTTACAGTGTATACACTTATGCACCACAAGAAGCAGTTTGTGAGAAACATTATTTTTTTATTCGTGTTAATTTTCCACGTGTTCTTTTACAAAGCATTAAGTTTGGCACTATATAGTTATTCTCACTCAATTACAGGGCGAGAAAAAATTAGTCGGTAAGACAGAATAGTTTATTTGGCGTGATTATGCCATCGCGCATAAAAGTACACATGATTATAAGATAGTGAGATAGACAAAATTTACGTTTCATACAAATGTTTTGTGAGAGTGCCCTTCATTACTCTGCTAATGTCCCATCGTTAATTCAGTTTTTGTATGCTTGTGGTGCCGTTCATTTCGGTGAAACCAACCAGTGCTGTTTCTTGACATACGTCGATAAAAGGATTTTTTAAGCGGTAGACAATACGCCTTATCTTTGATAGAAATGTACACTAAAATAAATTTCTGAAATGACTAGTGATCTTGGTTTAAATGGAATAATGTGTTCGTGACCAATCCAAAAGGATTATATAAGCAATTTATATTACATTAATATTAAACCTGCCTTTGAACTGGTACCTTAAAATAACTTTTCACAATTTTTTTATTTATAAATTTAACCAAATAATTTGTGTCCACACTTCAATGTTTATCTCAGCGAAATCTTACAATGACGGGGATAAACCAAAAGGAAATGTGCAATCACACCAATGAAACAGTGCCTTCAAGTCCCTTTAAGAGACCTTCCTAAAGACCTTTAGAAATGAAAAAAAAATGTAAACATTTGGAAATGTATTTTGCGGGAATGCCTTTCGCCTATTTTATGAAAGAGACATAAAAGCGTACAACAAAACGTGTTTCGTAAGAATGTAAAGTTGCTTGTCAATTACTGTTTTAAAATAACAATGTTAAGTAAAATTAGATAAGGTTTTACTTGGGATACTGTTTTAACCGTGCGAAGTTTTCGCACTGCAATCTTTACGATAACTTGCTGATGCATTTGTTCATTAATTTTTAATTTAAAAAAAAGTGTTTTAACCCCTTAAGGGGGTCCGGTACACATAAATCTTCAAATTTCGCAAACATTTTATTTCATTAAAATTTTTCTCTGTCTTTTTCCTGTTTAAAATGACATTTAAATCCTGTTTCTATCTGACTGCGAACAAAGAATATTAATTTTTTCTATTTGGTTTGTTTTTCAAAATCTAGCTTTCAAGCAATGGCTTTCATGGAAACGACTTCTTGTAAAAATGCGTTTTCCTTCATGATAGATAGTATTTTTTAAGTGAGCTTTTAAATAATACTATTACGAAGGAGTGAAATATTCTTTGTAAAAAAAAAATAGTTCATAGAAGAGTGACAGGCAATAATAAAGTATTGCACTATGAAAAAAAAAAAAAACACACAGACCAATACTGTAACGAAAACAAAAGTAACTAAAATTATTAATCTTGATGAAAAAGTACGAATAAAACTCCAGAAAAAAGAAAAAGAAAAAATATATAATATATAAAATTGTTAGGTATACATTTATGCACCACAAGAAGCAGTTTGTGAGAAACATTATTTTTTTATTCGTGTTAATTTTCCACGTGTTCTTTTACAAAGCATTACGTTTGGCACTATATAGTTATTCTCACTCAATTACGGAGCGAAAAAAAAATTAGTCGGTAAAACAGAATAGTTTATTTGGCGTGATTATGCCATCGCGCATAAAAGTACACATAAGATAGTGAGATAGACAAAATTTACGTTTCATACAAATGTTTTGTGAGAGTGCCCTTCATTACTCTGCTAATGTCCCATCGTTAATTAAGTTCGTGTATGCTTATGATGCCGTTCATTTCGGTGAAACCAACCAGTGCTGTTTCTTGACATACGTTGATAAAAGGATTTTTTAAGCGGTAGACTATGCGCCTTATCTTTGATAAAACTGTACACTAAAATCAATTTCTGAAACGACTAGTGATCTTCCTTTATATGGAATAATGTGTTCGTGACCAATCCAAAAGGAGTATATGAGCAATTTATATAACATTAATATTAAACCTGCCTTTGAACTGGTACCTTACAATAACTTTTCACATTTTTTTTATTTATAAATTTAACCAAATAATTTGTGTCCACACTTCAATGTTTATCTCAGCGAAATCTTACAATGACGGGGATAAACCAAAAGGAAATGTGCAATCACACCAATCAAACCGTGCCTTCAAGTCCATTTAAGAGACCTTCCTAAAGACCTTTAGAAATGAAAAAAAAATGTAAACATTTAGAAATGTATTTTGCGGGAATGCCTTTCGCCTATTTTATGAAAGAGACATAAAAGCGTACAACAAAACGTGTTTCGTAAGAATGTAAAGTTGCCTGTCAATTATTGTTTTAAAATAACAATGTTAAGTAAATTTAGATAAGGTTTTACTTGCGATACTGTTTTAACCTTGCGAAGTTTTCGCACTGCAATCTTTGCGATAACTTGCTGATGCATTTGTTCATTAATTTTTAATTAAAAAAAAACGTGTTTTAACCCCTTAAGGGGGTCCGGTACACATAAATCTTCAAATTTCGCAAACATTTTATTTCATTAAAAATTTCTCTGTTTTTTTTTCCTGCTTAAATTGACATTTAAATCCTGTTTCTATCTGACTGAGAACAAAGAATATTAATTTTTTCTGTTTGGTTTGTTTTCAAAATCTAGCTTTCAAGCAGTTGCTGTCACGGAAACGACTTCTTGTAAAAATGCGTTTTCCTTCATGATAGATTTTTTCACCATTTCTCGTACTTAAATTTTATAACTCGAGAACCGTTAAAGATAAAGGGTTCAAACTTGGAACAAATCTTTTCCAAATGTTTTACTTTAATTTTGATTCAGCATATTTGAAAAAATATTTACTTTTGAAAATATGATTTTATTTAAAAGTTGCACCACTTTTTTTTCGTTAAATATTGTTGATTTTTTTATAAATTAATATTTTTTAAAATGCCGAATAAAAATTAAATCTTATATATTTCTGTTTATTTAAATGAAAAAAAAATTGAAATTCTGTAAATAATATTTCGTGTTATAAGTATTTTAAATTACCCCACTGTTTTAATAAATTTTAAATAAATTTAAAAATAAAAAATGAGAAGTTTCAACATGTGATTTTGTTAACAAATGATATGGTTAACCATCACAAAAAATTCAGAATTTTAACTCAATAAATAAAAATTATTTTAAAATGTGTCCCGGACCCCCTTAACTGTTTCTTTTTTTTTCTTTGACACAATAAATTAAAAAATAAGAACCCGGCACTACTTTTTTTTAACCAAAATATTTGGCTTTGTATAATCGAAAATAATGCGCCATTTAACAAATCAAAGATTACCGTTAAAACTAAGTGGTACACAAAAGCTTTTAGTATCGAAGATAGCAAACTCTTTTTGCCCGAGTGGCACTCGGTCAAAAGAGTTAAAGGATTAATGAAAGACGTGAGTACAATATGAAAAACTGTTCAAAATATCTTTCGTTTGATACCTCATTCAAAATGTTATGCGTTTTGCATTTTGCATTGAGGAAGTATGTTGATATCATAAATAATATAATCATTAGACATTACATTATTTTAGAAAATTAACTTGACAGTAATTCGTCATGTTTTGTAATTCGCATTTGCTAAAAGATTGGTACTCTAATTCTCTAATTCAACAAGCTAATGCAAACAAAAATATTTTTCTAAATTAGTTTATAAATCAATGCGTATCGTATTAAAAACACAATTCAAAATAAAGATATATCAAATTTTACATTTTATCCTAGATGCAAGTTTCGTAATGAAATATTTATGGATATTATTTTCACTCGCTTTTCTTCCAAACGATGGGCCGTATCGATTTCAAATATGCAATGAAATTTGTTAACATTTTACGAAAACACGTACGCTATAATTTTTCGATAGCTTTTCTCAAGAACATGATTAATTGTAAAGCCATATTTTCATGAATTTGAAACGTTTCAAATAAGAAAGAAATTTCAATTTTACAAGGCTTTCGAATTTCACTAAGTAAATTACTTGGTGATATTGATCAATTACTACTAAATTAATTTCAACAAATAATAAGTATTTGATTCAAAAATTTCAGTTTATCAAAGAAATCGCAAAACTGCTTTAAAATTTTATAGAATATGAACTATATCTGAAGAAAATAAGTTTATACATTAATTTATCTCAGAGAATAAGAAGTAACGTTAGTCTTGGCCAGATTTGGTCTTTATCGTATGGAAGAAACCAGGTTATAAAATAGTTATGAGGTTATAGTTATACAGGGTGTTTCAACACAGCGGTTACAAAGTTTCAGGAGAGAAAGAGAGAGTACACCTAGACGATGGAAAATCACATAGGCATGGACGGAAAGACTTTCCTGTCGCGGTAGGGGCGACACGAAACACAAGAGAGGAAAAACACGAGCAAGATGAGAAAACATGTTTATTATTCTTAGTACAGCAAAAAACTAAGAAAAAAAAAGGCAACGATCGTTATAAAAGAAGGTGTTAGAAGTTACGACATTGTGTAGGCCTCAAATCGAATTACGAAATGTGCAGGCCTCACATTTCCAGCGCATGGAAGATCTAATGTTCTGGAAAATACCGGGCGTGTCCCGGACTTACCCAGCAACTTCCACGATGCGTGCAACAAGTTTCTCAACACTGTCCAACATTGTCCCAGCATTTATGCGGTACTAAGATTAATAAATATGTTTTCTCACCCTGTTCGTGTGCTTCCCTACTTGTGTTTTGTGTCGTCACTAACGGGCCAGGAAAGTGTTTCCGACCATTCATTCCTATGTTATTTCCCATCATCTAGATGTACTCTATCTATCCTGAAAATTTGTAACCGCTGTGCTGAAACACCGTGTATAGTTATAGTTTTAGTAACAGTTACACTGCAGAGCCAAAACATTATGACCATCCCCACTTTTGCAATGAACTCTCCAGGATGACGTGGAGAGCAAGTAATCATGTGGGAATGGCATTTAACTGCTGCTAGGGAGTCTTAGGAGATATTTTTACATGTACTTCTGCCTGTGATAGGAAAGGCTGTTGAATTAAGCGACTTTGATAGAGGGCAGAATTCAATAGCCACACGGCTCAGAGCGAGTATCTACGAAACTGCACGAATTGTGTGTTTTTCATGACATATCGTTGTTAGTAATGCAAAGTGGATGAATGAGGGTGAAACCATCAGTAGACGCCACGGCGTTGGACGTCCATGGGTTATCAAAGAAAAAGGACGCCGGAGATTCTCCCGCTTGATAAAGCATAATCCAAGTCAATGACTGGATCAACTGACATCCCAATACAATACAGGTCATAGTCGAATTGGTTCAAAGCACACAGTTCAGATGGCACTTTTGAATATGACACGACGCCCCAAACGTCCCAATCATGTACCTCTGTTGACCAAGCATAATCGACAACTACTCCTATACTACGCCCAGGAACATCATAAGTAGGCAATGGTTCATTGGCAGAGAGTTGCCTGACCAGAAAAATCTCGATTCATCCTTCAACACATTGATGGATGTTTCAGGTTACGCCGTCTTCCAGGCGAGTTGTTGCTCCCCTTATACGGCAGGTCATACATAGACCTGTTGTGATTATATTATGTTTGGGGAACGTTTTCATGGACGTCTCGGGGACCTGTGATTGTGGTAGAACTAACCATGAAGACCGCGGACTATCCGAACAACACTGCGAAAAGTTATACCCTTACATTTTACCTAACTTGGATGGAGTCTTCGAGCAAGACAACGCTCCATGTCACAGGTCTCGAATTGTGCTGGAGTGTTTCCAGGAACATAATACTGAATTCCAGTTAAGCTCCTGGCCACCTAACTCAGCGGATCTTAATCACATAGAGCATATTTGGGGCGTCATCGAACGGTAGCTCGGAGCTGAAAAACAATTATGACGGAATATCCCGGATTTGCGTGGCCGCTGTTTGAATATCTGGTACAATCTGTCTTCGTCTACATACCAAAGACCTGTGGTATGCATATCAAGGTGGGTTGTAGCTGTTTTGCGAGCCAAATGTGGACCAATGCGTTAATAGGTGGTCGCCATAATGATTTGGCTCATCAGTGTATTTTAAATGTCACAATTTTAGGAATTTGAATCAAGTTTCTGGGTCGGTTTTTCCTAGCGGCTTGAAATCGCAGACAACGAGACAAGCCGCGATTCTTCCACCTTCCTTGAGATCCACATGATAAAGATAGGCTGATTTCTACAAATTGTCCTGTGATCAAAGTTGGCTGAAAATGTATTACCGAGATTTATCTCTTTCTTTTGCAGTTTTTGAAATCGTTTAAAATGGAAAATCAAAGTTAGTTTAAACCTGATGAGCAAACAGAGACTATTGTGTTATTGCTACATATGCACAAGTACGCACAAGAAAAGCTGCTATCAGAAAAATACCCTAGGGAAATTTTTAGGACTACGATAAGATAAAAGCTTTATACAGAGAAAGGGAAAAGGAAGAGCCTTATTTTTAGGCTTTATTAATTTTAAGACTTTTCGCCATAGTAAATGTGCTTTTTAAAATTATTTACTAGGTCACATTATGATAGCCAACATAAACTTTGAAACATCTCACAAGCAAGTCGCAGACTAGGATATATCGAACTTTTTTTTATGGTGCAATCCTTAAATGCTCTTAGAAATTCAGTACATAAAACACTAAGCAGTGTGAGTGTAATCTTTCTCAAGACTTAATCTGACTGGCATTATGTACCACAGTATAAATCGTTAGCAGATATGAAAAAAATTCAGTTAGATTAATAATTGAAAAATTTCTATCAAAATTGTTAGCCCCAGCTAATTGTCTGCCTTGAGCTTGGGGATTGTCCCCACCGTAAGCAAAAAGCAGGTCCTCGATGCGGGTGGGACCCTTCGAATTTATACATCGGTTAATGATTAATTTACAGCAAAGAAAAATGTTTAAAGCACAGATAAAAATCTCAATATTCAGTATACAGCCAAACGCGGATATAACGTGTATGAAGGTACCATGGTATTTGTTCATTATAATAGAGTTCTCGTAAATGATTTCATATAACATAATAAAATACAACATAAGTAAAAGTTCAGATGAATTATTAAAAATTACATAGTGAATGATTTTGAAGATTCCATTCTGTATTAAAAGGGAGAAATTATTAATGGCGCTGCTAAATCTTAACTTTAATAATTTTTAAAATCTAAATTTAAAAACTGAAAATAATTTTATGAAATAGTGATACTTAAAGAATATGTGACCATTTAATAAATAATTTATTTTTTCTTTCTAAGTGTTTTCTCTTTATTTATTTCATCATATTTTACATTTTTTTTAATGAATTCCGTAAGAGAATACTACTACAATTTGTTTACAGGAAAGAGGCAAAATTATTCAAGAGAAAACTTTCAGAAGATGTTTTATCCTATAGCATCAGAAGTATAGAACGTACATGAACTAACATATTTTTCTTATGAAAAATGAGATTTTTTTTTTTTTTTTTTGGTTGCTTGGAAAATATTTGCTGAGTTCATTTCGTTAAAACTGAGCTTTCAACAATGCACTTTTATACTAGACAAAACGTGTTCCCTGATTTATCAGGTTCTCGTTAAATCCGTTCTTGCAGCAGAAGAGTTTCACTGCATTAACTTTAT
The DNA here is from genome assembly GCA_963932465.1 of Maratus speciosus. Lineage (NCBI taxonomy): Eukaryota > Metazoa > Arthropoda > Arachnida > Araneae > Salticidae > Maratus > Maratus speciosus. The sequence goes on along the minus strand of OZ010796.1, from coordinate 114,829,007 downwards.
ACCTTAAAATATATAAAAGCTTTTGGCTTTAATCTTTTTTTTCCGGTCTTTAAATAGTTTATCTGCATTTGCATGGCGAAAGAAGATTCCGTCCTTTATCATTTTACTCTCCGAACACATACTATAAAGAAAATACCATAATCATGATTTGTGAGTGTATGTCAAAGTGAACAGGATCACTCCCAAACAGGACATCCGATTATACTCTCATTAGGCAAATAGATTATAAACCACTATCGCAAGGACTCAATAGAATTTCATGAATATCGGCCAAAGATTTGGTATTCAGTTCTTTTAGGTAGCTTTCATTACAAAAAGCTACCTATTGCAGCCGTTCGGAGGAAAGCCATTTCAAAAAATTTTGGTATATTTTCATCGATCATGACCCCCAGTCCCCGAAACCACCCTCCGTTCAAAAGTTGATATATATATATATATATATATATATATATATATATATATATATATATATATATCCATATATATATATATATATCTGACCTTTGTCATACTGTAACTCTCGAATTTATGAACCGATTTGGATGTAATTCGGTATGTACATAGTACATACCAATGTCTCGACCGAGTTCGTTGGCCAGCTTCATTCGCCATTTTGTTTCAAAATGGCGGCCATTTAAAATTTTCTTAAAAATTTTAAATTTGAAATGTGGTACCAAAGAATTGAAAATGGAAAAATATTTTTTTCTTATGTATTTGACCTTTATACAAAGATTCCGGAGCAGTTTTTGTTTCGTCTATATCTTAAAAAATGGCTGAGTTATAGCATTTTGAATTTCTAGCGTGGCTGACATTTTGAAACGTCCTGAATTTTGTCACGCGATAAAAGGCGTATTTATGAACCGATTTGGATGTAACTTCGTTTGTACATAGTACATACCAATGTCACGACCGAGTTCGTTGGCCAGCTTCATCCGCCATCTTGTTTAAAAATGGCAGCCATTTAAATTTTTAAGAAAAATTTAAATTTGAAATGTGGTACCAAAAAATTGAAAATTGAAAAAATATTTTTCTTTTATGTATTTGACCTTGATACAAAGATTCGGCAGCAGTTTTTGTTTCGTCTATATCTCAAAAAATGGCTGAGTTATAGCAGTTTGAATTTCTAGCGTGGCTGAAATTTTGAAACGTCCTGATATTTGTCACGTGATAACAGGCGTATTTATGAACCGATTTGGATGTACTTTGGTGTGTACATAGTACATACAAATATCTCGACCGAGTTCGTTGGCCAACTTCATCCGCCATCTTGTTTCAAAATGGCGGCCATTTAAAAAAATTTAAAAAAATTAAAATTTAAAATGAGATACCAAAATATTGGAAAATGAAAAAGATTTTTTTTTGTATGTGTTTGACCTTAATACAAAGATCCCGGAACAGTTTTTGTTTTGTCTATATCTAAAAAAATGGCTGAGTTATAGCGTTTTGAATTTCTATTGTGGCTGACATTTTAAAACGACCTGATATTTGTCACGCGATAACAAGCGTATTTATGAACCGATTTGGATGTTACTTGGTCTGTACATAGTACATACCAATGTCTCGACCGAGTTCGTTGGCCAGCTTCATTCGCCATCTTGTTTCAAAAGGGTTGCCATTTAAAAAAATTAAATTTAAAATTTAAAATGAGGTATTAAAAAATTGGAAAATGAAAAAGATTTTTTTATGTGTTTGGCCTTGATACAAAGATTCCGGAGCAGATTTTGTTTCTGAAAATTTGTTCTTTTGTTTATATCTTAAAAAATGGTTGAATTATAGCACTTTGAATTTCTAGTATGGCTAACATTTTGAAACGATCTTGTATTTGTCACGCGATAACACACGTATTCGCCTGTTTCCATGTGAGAAAGCATGTGGATAGTATACTTCAACATCTCAGCCAAATATAAGTTACTTTAAATAAAAGCAGCTTGGATAAAGCTGACTAATTTCGTGAAATCCTCATTCATAATGATTTAGTATTGATAAAAATTCGTATTGAATCTCCTATATTCGGTTTCCACTAAATTGAGCTTCGTGTGTTTGAATAATATAAGTTGGCTTTTTTAAAATAAGGTATTTGAAAGCTACCTCTTCCTCCCGGCACTGGCCGGAAGGACTTTTTTAATCGTTTTCTAACTGTTTTGCAACTGATTCTGTTGGAAAAATCATCAGAGAAATGTGATAGAGTATAAGTCATAAATATCGCAGCTATGTAATCATTAGTGGCACAGAGGTAACGTCTCCTGTTTTTCAACGTCCAGCGAGGTCCAGCTTTCGAATTCAACCGAATTCCATTCCGAAATCTGTTTGAATTCCATTGTATCAGAAATTTATATATATATGAGGACGTGAGATTCAAATCTTGCCCTATCCAGAAAATCAAATTTTGGGAAATCGCGAACCTATGGTTGCGTCCATCGGTTTTCATTGTAAACCAAGATTTTACAATGCCAGAAATACACGATAAAAGTAATATTTTAGTATTGTAATGTAGATTGCAGTATTTTTTTTTAATTCAGGTACACCAAGAAAATGGATTGAAAGAGAAAACTCGATTTTTTAAATTTTGGATAAGGCGAGTTTTGAAACTCACGTCCTCATATATATATTTGTTTATATATTTACATTCTGGACACGCAAAGCCGGTTTTGGAAAGTTCAGTAGAGACACTCCAGATTGTTTGTATCTTTATGCTTAAGAAGATAGTAATTTAGGATAGGGTTTAATTTATTTATTAATATAATTTTTTTAATCTATACGGACGATAAAAATAAAATACCAAGACTCATGTCGTATTTAATTGGAACTTGGAAAACTACTACGTTTTTACACTTTAGGGTTGGGTTGCGTTTTGACGGCCGATTATCTACACGAGGGATATAAGCCCGGATGGAAATGCCCTTCGTGGGGATCTTTCCAAGGGAACCTAATCCGTATATGCGCATGGAAAATCCATGGTTGGAAGAAAACCACGAAAACTCCGAACGAGTAGGTCGACGGGCGCGATTGGGTTCGAACCCAGCCCCTCCCGTCTACCAGCTTCGAGAGCAGAACCTCTTGACTACTAGTGGGGCCTTTTACACCTTAGGCAGATTACATATTTAAATGAAAAGACTGAATTAATACAATGATACAAATTGTTTATAAATTATTTTATTGATTTACTGAATACAAAGTAACAATTTTATCTGAATGGGAGATATATTTCTTAATTTTAATTATTTTTCATTATAACATCGCTTCAAGTATCTTATAAGTTGTTGATTTGGATATAGTGATTATCGTGACAAAATAAAACATTCTTTCTACAATACCAAATGATGTCATTATTTTATAATGCTTAGATAATGATTTTTTTTATTTTCGGATAATGCTTTACAAGACTGACTTTGTGACATTCTTCTTCAAAAATAGAATAATCAATTCCGCTTTCTCTTTTCGAGTATATAATGCTTCACACACGCAATCTGAATCGGAAATAAAACCGAAAGAACTATCTTTCTCTCATTTATCGATTTCGAAAAAAAAAAAAAAAAAAAAAGAAATATAGCAAATTTGACAAAAAATATATTTCTTTATATTTCGCCACGTGCTGCAAGTAAAACTTAATGCGTAGATTAATACTCTTTAGATATATATACTGTAAAACATTTATTTGTAAATCTCCAATAAATTAAATCAATGATTAATATGTTCACAGAATTTTTAACAGGACAAATACAAAAATCCTAAATTTTCCCCTTTATGTTTTCAATGTGCTTTATTATTAATGATCTAGTATATTTAATGCTTTAAAAAATACTGCAGAAGTTATTTATAATAAAGACTGTGCGAATTCCATTCTATGAAATATGTCGTTACCTTGAACTATTTCAAAAGTGTCACTTGTGCAGCAATTTGAACGGATTCTGTCTATTTAATCAAGTTCAACATCTTTTCCCTGTTTCCTGTGCCTCACGTCCCAGCTTAATTGAAAGTTTTTATTTCTTGCAGATGAAATTTGTTTTAAACCGTCGTATTTTTTTTATATTTCGCAGTTTTCTGGTGCCACAAATTGAATGCACAGCATTTAATATGAAGCGATAACAGGTAGTTATGACTCTTTTTTTTATTGTTTTTTTTTACCATTTGATAAGAAATGAATCATCAGAAATGTGAAGTGTCGCATATTCAGCTTCACTATCATTCACCTTTAAGTATAAACAACTGTAATCCCAATAGATTTTGTAGAAGATTCATTTGTTCAGATTTCTTTATCATCCTTTTAAGAGTCCAATATATTTTTAAATAACTACCAATGAAAAAATAGCAAAGGGTAAATTAAATTAAAAAAGATTTATACTTCCAATTTCGTTTCTTCTTCAAAATCTTTCTTTTAAAGTAGACATTGTATTTCAGAAAGCAAAAAAAGAAATAAAAATTGTTTTTAATTCCTTTACAAATCAGATTACAGTGATTTGGTTTTAACTGATTAAAAATTTCAATACTTTTAAGTAACATTTAAATGAAATGAAAGGAAATATTGTGAAAGAATTAGAAAATTTTTAAATTTTATATTCACTCAAGAAGAGTAGTGAAATATTCAAAAGAAAGCCGAAAAACATAGAATGACGCATTTAGAATACAGAGTTTATCGATAAAAAAAATGATACACCATTCGTTAAGCACTAATCATTAATATTAATTTGAAATGGAATGTACTAGTAGACGCACAATTACAAATTATTTTAGTATGTTAATATTTTGTAGTAAGGTTAGTTGGGGCAACTGGGACATGATTTTACAATGTGACTCTGGAGCTTCTGATAATTCAGCTTCAAAAATCTAATGTTCATTTGAATTAAAGTCTGAACTTCTGTAAATGTGTTCCCTCTATCAGACAGAAATGCTCAAAATTACATTTTAATATTTAAAAATATAAAAATATGCATATTTCATCTTTCTCTCCTCATGGTTCCAGTTGCCCTAAAAAATGGGGTAACTGGTCCAGGGGGTGTCTATGTGCCACACGCGTTGATATTTTTTCATATCGGATATCAGGTCCTGTTTGAAAGTAAGTAAACAACTTAAAAAAAATTAAACCAGGCAGATCATGTAAATTATATGTCAATAAACAGCGTTGTAAGGGAAACCTTTGCTGTCAATGTGTCTAAAAAAAGCACTAAAAGTGAAAATATTAGATTTATTTATACAAAAAACATAAAACTTAAGGAAGTACTTATGTACTTTAGTATAGCTAATAAGTATAAAAGTCACATGGGTATTTTAAGGAAAAAAATAGCAAGGTAAATCTATGAACTAACGGCTACGTAAGTACTTAAGTACTTTATCCAGGGGTCGCATTATATAGGGAAATTTTTATTGTTCCTACCAGAACCCTTACAGAAAGGTGCTATGAAGATATTATTTTCAAAATAGTGGTAGGAACGATAAAAGTTTCTCAATAGAATGCGACCCCTGTGTATAGTACAATTTCAAGGTCTGGCTATCTCGCTTTCAGGGGCATGGTACTTGCATTCGTAAAATGTTGAAATAATTTATTGACACCAATATTTACAAGAGAATCTATCTGAAAACAAGTAAAGGTATATATTCGCGTACATAATAAAGGTGAAAATTTCATTATAAAATTCAGGTGCCAATGTGGCAATTAGGAATTAAAATTAAGTGGTGCCATAACGGTATCACCGCCTCTCAAGGGGCCAAGAAATTGGTTTGATACCACTCAATATGCTTTTTTAAAATTTCATTACATAATTTTAATAATGTATTCTATCATTTTCTTTATTGTGAGCAAAAAACAATGGAGAAATTTACTTCCCGTAGTAAGAGAAACACAAAAAAATTATTTATAACTATTGGGGTAACTGGATCCAGCATTGTCCAGTTACCCCGGATACATGTCCCAGTTACCCAATTCTTGAAAAAATTTATGGGGTAATTGGGACACCGGGCTTACATTTGAAACATGAAGTAAATATGTATAGATACCAAATAGTATTAAAGTAGTTATATGTCTAATCTTAAAAAAAAATATTATTTAATAAAAGTACTTACAGTATTTTAATAATCAGCCGAGGAAGTTCAACCATATAGACGTTGTTTTTAAAAAAAAGAAACGTAAATTTTTGACAACCTATCACAGCAAAGTGAGAGTTATGATTGAGTTGATACACGTTGTTTTAGGAAGTAGAGATTAAGGGGCATTGTTCACAAAAGCTAAAACTTAAAAAACACCAAAAGTTTTTTATAAAATAGCCTATGGCCCAGTTACCTCGTGTTCCAGTTACCCAGACTAACTTTAATGGGCACAATGAATGATTTTGTCACTCGAATGAATCATTCGGAATACGGAACATCATAGTTGTCAAACTTTGTATTTTTTTCAATCAATTAGCTACAGGAATTTCCTAGAACAAAAAGTTCTTTATTTTTATTAGGCTTTTAATTTAATTCTAATTAAAAGAAGAAAGTAATATTTTATTATCATAAGAGATTATTTATATATTTATTTTGATATGAATTTTGAAATTTCTAATAGGGGAAACTGATTTTCTTTTTGTTTTAAGATGATTTATCATTTTTCAATTTCCTGAAAAAAAATGTGCAACTATAATCATAATTAGAATGTTTGAAAGAAAAATATTAAGAGACAATATAATAAGAAGTGCAAATTTAAAATCGCATGTGGATAAATTATTTTTACTTGTATTTTTCTTTCACATTACATAATCGCCTTTTAGTATACTTTTATAATAGCTACACATTTATACATACAGCTGTCAAAGTTAATTTGCAATTGACAGTTATAGATGTTTGAAGTGTTTCTCTTCCTTTACATCAAATCAATATATATTTTCATTTCATAAAAATCAAAATTTGTTTACCAGCAGTATACCTCTTTTTGTAATATTTTTTACTGAATCTTAGTTTACAATTTATTAGGTAGAATACTAGATACACGCGAATAGCAAAAATCAGTTGCATGATAATTATTGAATTATTTTTTTATTTATTCGATTTATGGATTTTGTCGGTTAACATCAGATTCATAGGCCATGTACTTCATTTTATCACATTTAAACCAAAATATATATAAGGGCACCGGGGCAAGTGTACAGACGAGATTATGTAATACACAATTAATAACGTACCGAATATTTTTAAGAATGTGACACTATAACCGGAATATGGCAGCAAGCCTTTAACGGCAACCAAGTAGTATTAGTTCCTTATTCTATCATGTGGTATGCTGGTAAATAACTCAGCGTAAACGGTCAGTGTTGTTCAATATTTGTTGGACAAGTCAGTGGTCGATAACCTATTTAGAAAAGAATTTTGTCGAGAATTTACTTTCCAGAATCACAAGTAAGTTCTTTAACGTCCAATGATTTCACTTATATATAGAACAGATGTTAGCCAATGTACATGTACAGTTTAGAGGGACGGCATTTGTGTACACTTGTCTTGCATTTAACAAGGTGGGACAAGTGCACGCAAAGTAAACTGAGTAAGTCACACTTTGATTGAAAGCCATCCAAAAAAAAAAAAATTTAAGCATTTTGCGACGTCGTCTGTTTAATAATCATCGTTGTATGATCCTCGATAATTAATTGAATAAATTACTGGCATGTTTCATTATTTTTGTATAAATACATAAACTCATTCGATAGTTATAGATGTATTTATACGCGAGTTCTAGTGTAATTATCTTGTTCATATAAAATAGTAAGGAAAAGTTCAATGCTTCAAATAAAGCACGGTATATTTGACTACATATACAGTAAATAGTTCAAGAGTGCTTAGAATTTTTTTAAAAGAATAATGGGAAAACATTAAGAAAACATCTTCGTTTCCCATGAGAGGCCAAGAAAAATGTAAGGAAAATTCAGAAACAACTTTAAGTGATGGTAAGAACAACGAAGAGAAGCTGAAAACTTTTATATGGAAAATTCTTCTGAAGAAATAATACTCCACCATGTCGCTAGTAGTCCTTCCCTTCAATTCACAAAAAACAAGAGAGTTTTTTTTTTCGGACGCTGAATTGACTACTTCACAGCACAATTTTGTACAACAAAATCAAGCAGCAAAAATTCAGCAATATGTGCTCCGAACAAGGAACTGAAATTCAATGTGCTCAGAAAACAAAATAATTAAAAATTCCTAAGCGCTTATAATTTCACGCGGTGCAAATAGCGGATGGGAACATGATGAATTTCATGGCAATAGCTAAGCCAGATCAGCCCCAAATCCACAAGATCTGGCTAAAACTTCATTATATATAGTCGCTACACAACCACTTTCACATAATTAACATATCATTGCAAAATAACCGAGACAAACAAATTCCGTAGATACACGAAATTTAAAGAGATATGGAATAGAATTCTTATTCGCGTATAAATGATAATGGCTCATGAAAACACGATGGAAAGTAAAATCGCAAAAAGTTTCTCAGCCACTAGAGCACCCTTATAGTAAAGTAGCTAGGCACTCTGCTACAAGCTGTAAAGCGGATACAGTTATTCATTTAAAAAAGGGTTAATCAGACCGATACAATCTGTTTAAATGGGAAACCGACATATTACTATCATTTAAGTCTGAACGATGATATGTACATGATGCCTCTTTACTTGAAGTCAGCTCTCTTACCGCAAGATAAGTAGTAGAATATCACTTCTCAGTAAAGCAGCACTCTGAGAAAGCATAGAATTGTTTGTTTTGATTTGTTTTTGAATAGCTCAATTTTTGGTGAAAATAGAATTCATTTTCGAATTTGAAACACGAAGCTTTTTTTAGTTGCGTAAAACGATACTGTGATTCATCTAATTAGTTTGCGCAATCGAATAAAGTAACTTTCCACTAAATATTTTAACAGTGCAAGTTTCCTGAACGTATGACGAAAAAATTTTTATATCTATAAACACATTAACGTTTATTGCTATTCAGACTACAATTAAAATTAACATTTGTTTTATTGAATGGCGGTACTCGTATTGTCCTGTGAAAGAGCACCCCTTTGATGGATAACTTGCTGGATGGATAAATAAGCATTTCAAATTTAATTTAGTAAGAAATGAACTTTTGATACGCTTCTTTGCCAGAAATCCAGCTGCGTTTCTATGGATCAAAAATGATGTATGAAGTCAAGATAAATGAAACTTGTTTTCAAACGTGACATATCTTTCTCTACTAAAATTTTGAACAAAGGGAAAATTAAGTAGACGTTGTTTCAATTTTGAAACACTTTGCACGTGAATTAAAAAGCATTTTAAAATTAACATGTTTCTCGACATGAAAGTCTCACATGATGGTTTCTAATTCTACTTTAGAATTTTACATGAAAAAATTAAACTCAACCGATAACTTCTAAAGAAACATTTCAATTCTGACATATTAATAGGAAAATTCTCTTCTGAACTGAATTCTAAACTGAGGTTCTTCTGTTTCAGAAATGCAGCTCCGTTTCTAGGGAATAACAATTATGTATGAGATCCAGATAAATGAATCTTACTTACAAACGTGATATAACTTTCTCAACTAAAATTTGCAACTGAGGGTAGATTTAGTAGAATTTGTTTCAATTGTAAAATAATTTCCTCGTGAATTAACAAGTATTTTAATATTGAAATGTTTTTCGACAATGAGAGTATTGCATGTTCGAGTCTCTAATTCTGCTTTTAAATTATTCTTGGAAAAATGAAATTTAACAGATAACTTCTAAAGAGACATTTTAATTCTGGCTTTGTAGTGGATGAATTTCTGAGGTTCTTCTCTTTCAGAAATCAAGTTCCGATTCTATCGAATAAAAATTATATATATATATATATATATATAATTATATATATATATGAAACGATTTCACTCGTATCATATAAACATGTAGATCTTAAGCACCAGCATACCAACATTATGTACTCAGTGAAGAAATCGTGGTTTTTAGCAGTCGTACAATCGTAATGGAAGAGTGGAAGGTCAGGCTGTCGCCCATTGGAATGTTTTCCGAAGCATAATAATCAAAGCCTATAGATGCATCAAAACGTTTATTAATCGATCATATAATGCACCAAATTCCACTAGTTTTAGGTGATCCATGTGCGGGCAGTTGCTACGTAGTAAAATGTACTAGGTGTTACGTATTAAAACAAATGATGAAGAGTCAGGAAAAAAAAAGCACTCCAGGTCGTGGTTTAATTAAGCTACTCAATAATCGTAAAATTCTCCCTCTCCTAGCCCATGCAGCGGGTTATATACTTGCGAAAACTGCATGCGTATGAATACAATACACGATAAATGACAAATCCCGTCCAGGGGGAAGGGGGAAAGGCACGCGTGATGACGATGCGATCTCTTTAGCTTCGGCGTCAGAATTATAGCGCAAACAATGGTTGGCGGGATTTGCAAGGAATTGTGGGGAAAAAAGAACATTATCGAATAATTCTATTAAAAAACATTCGAATGAAAAAGAATTTATTTTTAGACTAAAATGAAAAAAGTAATTTAATGGGTTTTATGAGATGAGGCGAATGGATTAAGGTTTTTAGACTAATAAAAGAATACGCAGTTTTAAATGCATGAAATAAAAGAAAAAAGATATTAAGATATTATTAAAGATAGGTAAAAAAGGAAAAATTTTAAGAATCTGGAATAGTTTTACTAAGATAAAAGGGCGAAAATTTTTATTATTACATATATATTTATATATATATATATATATATATATATATATATATATATACATGATCAAGATAAATGAATCTTTTTCCAAGCATGACAAAATTATGAGATGTAAATTTCCAACTGGGCGAAAAATGTCCATCCCAGGATTCGAACCAGGTGTCTCTTGACTGAAGCCGCCAATTCTCTGCCATCTGAGCTATTCCGGACGAATCTGGTGGATCTAATTCACTCAACTAACCTTATTGATTATAGCATATGGTCAGATATCTGAATCAGCTCGACAGAACAGATAATTTATTTACCAATTAGAATAATTGTGTTAAAATGAATCTAGTGCAATCACGTATCGAACGTTTTCTGGTGTTCCATTATCAGCGATTCATTCTGTCGAACTGATGCAGATGTCAGACCACATGCTATAATCAAGAAGGTTAACTGGGTGAATTAGATCCACGCGATTCGTCCGGGATAGCTCAGATGGCAGAGTATTGGCGGCTTTAGCCAAGAGATCCCTGGTTCGAATCCTGCTCCGCACATTTTTCGCCCAGTTTGAAATTTACATCTCATACGATTTATTTACCAATTAGAATATTTGTGTTAAAATTAGTCGAGTATAACAAAACTTTCTTTACTAAAATTTTCATATAAGGGAAAATTCAGTAGAGGACAGTAGCGACTCGTCCAGGGTTTCGCAATCACTTTACTACAAGTAATTCAGTAAACTAAATTTCTCCTTGTTTAATCATTGTAATTCTCACGTTGCAAAAAGGTCAAATTTGATCTTGATCCTTTTATAGGGCATTTTAATTTTAGAATACTTTACATATAAATTAAAAAGTATTTTAAAGGTACTCACTGTCGGTCATTTCGCAAAGATTACAAAAATGCAAATTTTCCTGATGTTTGCTTAAAGAATAATTCGCTTATCTTATGCTTTTCATTGCATCCATTTCTATTTATATGAGTTACAATCTTTATTTTTCTCATTTTCTTTAATATGTTAGAAATCAACAAAACTTAAAAATATGTGTCTTAATTTAATATTTTTTATTGGCGTTAAGATGTGTTTTATAAAATTAGGGATAGTATTTGTAGTTATGTAGTAGTTTCTTTAGAAAAATAAAAAGTTCAACTAAAATACTCTTTATTGTTTAATTTTTACATTTGTCATCGCCCTTTTTTTTTCTCGTAGTTTATTTAAATCATTAAAAATATGCCATTTAGGATTATAAAGTACACATGAAAGAAATTGTTAGAAAATTTAAAAATTGTAGAAGCAGTGCGAATTTTAAATTCAGTTAAAAAGATAAAAATATAAAATTTCCATAATTTACAGTGAGGAAAAAAAAAACTTTTCATCATTAAATCATATTTTTCCATAAAACATTTAATAATATGTCGAAAATATGCTATAAAATACTCAAATAATAATAAAAAAATATTTCAAAGGATACCGATGTTTCTCGACAATGAAAGTTATCCATGTTCGAGACTCTAATTCTGTTTTTGAATTCACCATGAATAAATGCTACATTTTTCTGATATAACAAACAGCGATTTTTATTCTACAGTATTTACAAACCCATTGTTCGTTTAAAGTTTCAAGTGCATATTTAATGAGATAATAAAATAACCGAATTTAGACTCCTCTTCAAAATGAAGTAAACCGTGAAAAGTCTCCCGATTTTTGTCTATGTATAAAATGAAAACACATTACAAGCGCTCCCACATTTTCTACTCCATTACTAATGGAACTTTATTGTGTGCAATTATTAGTACAATTTTCGTTCAAAAAAGTTTTTAGAATTTAAAAGTTTAATGGTTCCGCTTTCAAAACTATAATCACCAGAAAAATATGTTTCTGTGAAATAAATTTTAAGCTGTAAAATTAAAAGTGAAATGTATGTTTTTTTCAGTAACAGGTTTCGTATTACATTGACAACAAAATGTATTTAATTAATTTCATCAATCATTTATGAAATTATAACGTCTCCTGTTTATTTATCAAGTATTAAAAAGAATTGAGATAATAAAAGAGTGAAAAGAAACAGGTATGTATTATTTTTTGAGTGACAGTAGAAAGATATCGTCGTTTTATAACATCAACAAGAATTTTTTTTATTTCGAAAATTTTCTCCATGGTAGCACCATCAATTTGTTTTTCTTATTTAATGAGTAAAACATTATAAAAGGGAAAATATTTTACAAAACTAATATTATTAAAAAATAAAACCTATAAAATGGGTTCGGTATGTAGTTTTTTTTTTTTCAGATACATGAATTACATTTTGGAGCCATTTTTCAAAACTTTTATAATGCATATAAGGGATATAACTTGTGATAAAATTTTATAAAGAATATTCTAAAGATACTTTTAACTTCTGAATTAATTACCGTCACTTAACTTTTAAATAATCATCTAAATTTTGAACAACTTAGCTCCAGAACTTAAATGGTGACAGGGAATGGTTGTTGTTATCATTAATTAAAACTTGAATGTGCGCTTTACTATTCGAGCAAAATGCTTAGCTCCCAACCCCCCCATTTAAAAAAGTTACTCAATGCCACGTATTTTAATTGTTGATGCTGATCCTTTAGCGTTTAAACAAATAATCATTAAAAAAAGAATGATTAAGTTGATGGAGTACTTGCGCTGCAAAGATAAAATGATGAATGAATTTCCATGCACATATTAACATTCAGAATTTAATTAATCGTTCACTGTTAAATATATGTTTGAATATTTCTGAAAACGAATCCAAAAGTCGCAAAAAAAAAAAAAAATCGAAAAATATGTGCAATAATAAAATTCAGCATTCATATATATATATAGGGAGAGACAAGGAAGTTTCGATAGCTTAAATTTATTTTTAAATTGTAGTGGTCCCAAAGCCTGTGTCTATTTAAGCCAACACCTGACATGCAGCAGAAATCCTTTCCAATGCCCTTTAAAATATCTTGAAACGTCTGAAAGATATTCTAAGTACATCTTCCAAATTAAACATTTGTAATTTTAGATGTACTGTGAACTTTGCTTCACGGTATAAACTGCTGAAACAAATCCAGTTCAGCGTGACAAACAAAATTATTCCGGAAATATTTATTCTATAAAAATCCCATATCTTTCTATAAATTTTAGCAAAACAATTATCTTGCATGTTGCTGATGTCTATGCTGTTCAATTTAATGAAATTTTATTTCTTTTCTGACTTTCTGATGACCCGGTATATTATATATATATAGTATATTCGTATATTCCGCAGTAGAATAAGGTGTACTTTAAACTAGATACTTTTTTTCTACTCTCAGGTATTCTAACGTTCATCCCCCTTTTCCAACAAAACCTTTATGAATTATGTAGCATAAAAATACAATAATTTGTATGAACATAAAGACAAAAAATCACAAAATATGAAGCATTGATCTACGATACTTACATTCTTCATTTATATAGAAATCTATGATCTATGCTCATAATTTCTTCATTCTTAACCTTTCACTTTTATATTTGACGTGTAACGCGCACATGTAAATCTTTAGACACTTTCTTGTATCCACAGTGAACTCTATACGCCAGAACACGCCAGTTTGTTGTAAATAAATGATATTTATTTGTAATAGTTTTCAAACTTAAAATGTAAAATATATACAAAAAAATGAAACAAACTTTCTGTAGTGTTCGTGTGTGATAATCACATTTCTAAATTTATTAACTAAATACCAGATGTATTTACTAATAAATAATAGGATGATTTTGCAGTCATGATGATTACAAATATAAGTTTTTCGGAACTGTATCCTATCGCTTTTCTGGACATTTGAAGAAAATTTTTTTCTTTTTTACTATCAATATTTTAGAAGCACTATATTGAGTTTTCAACTGATTTTATAAAATAGTTTTCTTGAAGAAACCGTCTAATAACAAGTCTAATAGTCGAGACTAATAACTAAGAAATACATCTTTAACCAATGAGCAATGTTGCCAAAACTTACGAATTTTTTATTCAGAAATTCTGAATCCCTAACAGAAAATTTTGAATACCAATTTTCTTTATTTTAATCACGGAACGGCTGTTATCACAAAAAGGAAAAAATAGCTATTGAAACTTTCTGATGAGAATTCAGATTTTCTAAATAGAAAATCCGCCAGATTTAGCGTTACTCCCAATGAGACTATAGTTTTAAAGATTTCAGTGTTCAGTAGACAATTTTAGACTTTAATCAATCCGAATATTTTTAGTATGAGCAATGCATTATTGAAAACAATACTTTTTCAATCTGAAAATAACATGAATAATAAAATAAAATACATGTCAACTGAGATTGTAAACAATACAAGCATTTTTTTGCCATTTGTAGAGATTTCATAATAATAATTTTTCTGAAAGCGAGTAATGGAAATGGAAGGTTCTCTTAAAAATAAATATTTGCAATTTCGCCTTTTTAAGATATATTTTGGATTAAGAAAATATTTTATACTGCTAGTATATTTACAGCAGCGATTTATTGTACTCAAATAGACCATTTCGATTTCACTGACACAGCTCATTTTTTTTCTTTCTCACCGTAAATAAATCGAGCCATGACCGTTTTAATAGAACCATTTTTCTGGCATTTATCGATTTTGATTTCAAGATTCTTTTTTTTTCTATCAGCGAAAAATGAAGTATTGTAGAAATTATTATGCATAACAATTTTCAGTGCAGGCGCAACTTGATATGTGATTTAGATTGCATTTATTTTTGGAATATGAATACATGGTATGCGTGAGTGGTACAGAAAGATATATCATTTAATCGTGTTCATCGAAAAGATTGGGTTTCGTTGCTAAAGACGCTTCCTTTTTTTAATACATTTCCTATATTGTAGTCAAGATAAATTTAATTATTTCGTGAATGAATTCATGTCTTTTGTAAAATCCGAGTCAAAGAAATGAAGTGGAATAGAGATGAGGGAATAGAAGCAGGGTTACCGTGTTTGAATTTTGTAAATTCGATATTGATTTCAATAATTTTCAGTATTGAAGCACATTGTATGAACAGGTTTACCACAATTTTTGATTAAAATGTTTCGCCTTATTTAGTGGTATAAATATATTAGAAATTGTGCGTTTCACAAAGTGGATTAGAATTTCAGAGGTTTAAATTTAAATATAAACTTTTTTATTTGAAATAGTGTTATCATGCTTCTTGGAAGTGCTATAGAGTGTACGTGAGAGTGCATCGTAAAAACAAAGGTAAATTGATTTAAGATGCCCTATTTCATAGATGGTAGAAACTTGCAATTTTGACTGTGCTGATGTTTCTTTTATAACCATATTATAAACTGACCGTTATCTACCAGGTATTCAAAAGTTCGCCGAAACTTTAAAAACTCATAAAAAAGGAAGAAATTATGATGAAGGAGTGCGATTTGCAAGAAGGGGCTCACAAGGTAGTCGGATTTTTTTTAGCAGCAAAAAAATATTTAGTTAAAAAATCTCATGTAGAGGGCGCTTACGACCCGAAACACAATGAACAGGATAACAATACACTCCTATTTGTTCTTCCAGTAACGAATGTTCAACATGACCTCCAGAACATTCTACGACACAACCAGGTTTTGTCTAGTACCAGGGTTCGTACGGATACCATTATTTTCAAGGCCCAATATCAGATTTTTTTATAGAAAAATAAATCTAGTTTATACAGACGAAATTTCGCCTTGTTTCAGGAGAGATTTTCCACAAGAAAATACTGGTACCGAAGAATTTCTTAGTCATGAAATTCAAGCACCCATATGAACCCTGTAGTACCTCATCATTGTGTTTCGGTTTGTCAGTGCCCTCCACATGTGATTTTTTAACTAATTTTTTTTTGTTGCTAAAAAAAATCAGGGTACCTTGTGAGCCCTTTCTTGCAAACCGCACTCCTTTATCATAATTTCTTCCTTGTTTATGAGTTTTTAAAGTTTTAACGAACTTTTGACTCACCCGGTACATGTGTAGTGGGTAAACATAACATAAAAAATGTTTTTCAAATTGATTTGTGCGCAAGGTTAATATTAGAAATGGAAAATGTAAAGTTACATTTTCGTCATGTTATGTTATATGAGTTTTAAAAGGAGCGAGTGTTGAACGTGCGACAAAAAATATTCAAGACGTTTATTTGGATCGTGCTGACGCTCTTAGAACCGTTAAAAAGTGGTTTTATCAATTTCGGAATGGTGATTTCAATCCAAACAATAAAATTCGCTGTGGGCGACATGTAGCATAGATAATGACTTAATCAGTGATTTAGTGAATAATCACGAATTATTACTAAAGAGATTGCTGAGAGACTAAATGGTGACAATTCGATTGCATTTCGTCATTTAAAATAAGTTGGCTACACTTCGAAAACTCGATGCATCGGAAATCGGACACGAAGTTTTGCAATCCCCCAATAGAATTGTTTTCACCATTCATGGACAATAGAAAGTTCCTTAAGTTTATTATTTTGTGTGTTATTTATGCACAATTTACGTAATTTAAAAACATAGTAATTTAAATCAGGTATGAAAAGGGAATCGACATATATTATTTCCACTCACATGACATTTTCTGTTGTAAATTTCCGATATTTTCTAAAACATTGGTATTTTATATTAATGAACGAGTTGGATGTGTCAATCGCAAAACTTTCTTCTATCTCATATATTTGAATATTTCAAAATGTTGTTAGATCTTTTCGTCCGCAGCCCTTTATTCTTCTACTCTATTCCGACTCTTTTGCGGAAGCAAGGTTCATAGGTCCCCAGCCACGTCCCGAGTAAAAGACACTCTAGCGAAAGCAATGTTGAAAAAAAAATCAAAAATGGATACCGGGCAAATTTAAGGGTGAAATTACACAAATTAAAGACACCGAAAAGAGGGAAGGGAGGGCTCGGGGCCCTGAAGCTACCGAACGAGTCAATATTTCATTTTCATTTGTTTTATAAGTATTTTTATTAATATTATGCATCACCTCATACACTTTTCGATGGTACAACATTGAAAATTGTACAAAAATCGCTATTACAGTGCCGCCGTCAGGCGGAATTTTTCCAAATTCAGGGAGGACCTTTTTGCCATGGCCAAAAACATACATAAAAAATTTGGTTCAATTCCATGCATAACTTCATATACTTTTGGATGGTACAATATTCAAAATGGCACAAAAATCCCTATTATAGCGCCCCCTTTTGGTGGATTTTTTCAAAATTAAGGAAGGACCTGCTTGCCATAGACATAAACTTAAAAAATTTTTTTTGGTTTAATTCTATGCATAACTTCATACACTT
Source organism: Maratus speciosus (assembly GCA_963932465.1). Lineage (NCBI taxonomy): Eukaryota > Metazoa > Arthropoda > Arachnida > Araneae > Salticidae > Maratus > Maratus speciosus. Next base: position 114,811,028 of record OZ010796.1, on the reverse strand, counting down.
TTTAATGGTACTATGGGGACACACGGACATACGGACAGACGGACCTTTTCTATAGTTATGTTTTGGGGATCTCTGACCCCTAAAACATGTACGTCGAAAACCGAAAGTCGTAAAATATTTTGATTGCAATACTTTCTTCTATTGAAGATAAAAGAAAGTAAAAATCTGTGAATAGTACGATTCAGAATGCATGTGTTCATAGAACTACAAAAACAAAAGATTCTCAACGTAATCTTTTAAATGATTTGTGCTTACGAGAAAATGTAATTATAAAACTACAAATATATACCTTTTTTTACAATAATTTACAATATATATTTAGTTGAAATTTTTATTGCAAAAATTTAGTTACCCGACTGTTAGTTAAACAGAATAAATTGCTTTCAAGTTTATCAGTTGAAATACTTTTCTGTAAAAAACTGTTCTTCTTTAAAGTGAAATATACTAAAAATATTCTTGAAAAAAGTCAACGCTGAGCAAAGGTGTTTTTGGAATAAATCCTAGCTCAGAAGTTTATAAATATATATGACGTCGCTTCTTCAATCCCTTTTATAGTACTTTTTAATATTTGATTTCTTCCTTGCTGCAATAAAAAATCTTGATAGTATTTTTCACATATTATATTAAATATTTGTGATATACATTCAATAGTTCTCGCCAGTTTACAATAGCACTGCACTGAAATTTTCTGTCTTCTGTATTGAAAATAAGTACCAAAGAAAGTTAAAATACTACGAAGCATCTAATTTCTTTAAATAAAATACTATCCAAATGATCTAAATTAGATCCCATATTAATTCCGATGATATTATATTTTAAATTGAACCTTTTCCAATATGTTATTATATATTTTTCTAAAACTAAAAAGCTTACAACAAACAATTATGACAAACTTATGATTTTTAATAACTTCTGTATGCGTTCATAAACATACATATCATACATAGACATACATTTTATCTATATATAGAATGGAGAGAGAGATAGAAGTGACTTTACACATACTTCTAAATCGCCTACTTGTCGCATAAGTGACACAGTTTCTCTGCAACGGAATAGGATTATTTACATACAAGAAAGCAGATTATATCAAACTAAACTGCGTTTTTATGGAGAACATAGTGACTCATAAAAAGAAAGCAATGAAATCTGTTGCCCATAATGCATTTTTGCCATGAATTTCCCGGGAAATTCACCACGATTCAAACGACTTGGTTCGAAGATGAATTATTTAGAAATCTGAGAGAAAAAATATTCCAAAGTGCATACAAAAGGCGCACATCCGGTATTGATGAAAATATTTCATAGTCTTGCAAAACATTAATATTACTTTCTTGTACTCGGTATAATTAGAAGTATACTGGAATCTGTTTCTGTAGCAACTACGTCTGTTATAGCTCCTTATCAACAGGAATGCGGTGTCGAAGTCGGAGTCGTGGAGTCGGAGTTGGCCCATTTTTGAGCGAAAGAGTCGGAGTCGGATCTGTTAAAATTTCCGGAGTCGGAGTCGGAGTTGTCCATTTTTCCCACCAACTCCACAGCCCTGCTTATCTGTAGCAGGCCACCAGTTTCCAAAATTCAAAAATAACACTTCTGACCATAGTTTAAAAAAAAAACAGAGCTAAAACCTATTAGATGAAGACTCTATCTATAAATCATGGAAATGAGTAGTTAAATTATATTGATGTATCTTAATAAATTAAAAATTCCCAATTACAGATCGAAAAAAGACAAAATATTAGCTTTAAATATAAAATACACATACATTAAAAATCTCAGATTTTTTTAACCAACATTTTTGTTAAATACAGGGAGTTTCAAAAGAATAATATACACAACTGCGCCGTCCGGTCCGGTTCATCTTCGGTAACAGTTTGAAACTTTTAAAATGTATGCCTTTAAAATTCATGCTTGATTTTTAAAGTTCTGTCCCGTGAGCAGCTTGAATAAGAAATTTCCTTAAATTCATGCCTTAGGTTTCTACCAGAGTTTCTACCACGATTTCTGCGGAATTAATTGGCTTTGGTCTTTGCAAACACTGCTTTTGAACATTTCAAACAGTTCCATCTGCCTGAAATTTATCGCTAATTCTAGCGATTGTAAATATCTGTTTGAAAATTCGTCTAAGTTGCTTATGCACTTCCGCTACATTTTCGAGCATCTAGTAACACTGCAGAAAAAATTTCCTTTTCTCAAAACTCAGTCTGGTTTAAATTATTATTTCAAGTTAGTTAAGCCTGAATGTAAAATAAGGCCATTCCAGATATTAGCCATTACATTGTGTATATATTATATTCTTATAAATTCCTTCTCTTCATTGTGTATATATTTTTAGAAAACCCTGTAACACACATATATTCTTATATATATTTAACTTTAAATCTCCTAGCGTTACCTTTAAAAGAATATAATATACTAAAAACTTAGCTTTCCTCTATTGCACCACCTTTATATACGGTCGTGAAAAAAAATTCCTTTTATTCTGAAACGTTTAGGTATCTTCATATCCGTTTAAAAAATATAAAAAATAGGTCAACTACCTGTTATCCATTGTGAATGCTGTTGTGTGGCGTGGATCAGTTAATGTACATTTCATTCGTTCTAATTTCATCATTGTTTAATTCTTCCGTCTTAATAAAAACAAAATAAATAAAATAACTGTTTTGTGTGCATTTAAGCTTTCCTTCGTTATTTATATACGTTTAGGTGCCAGTAATTCTCTTGCAGATACTTCTTCTGAAAAACCACGGGTGACTTTGAATCGCAATTTTTAATTATATTTACGCATTCCGAGACAGATAGTATTTACAATAATAGAGCAGTGAATAAGCTCGAATCCTTCACGGTCGTCTGATATACTAAACGCCCCAATTGCCTAAACCGTCTTGTTGATATCTTAAGGGGACCGGGGCACAAATTTCTATTTTTTTATTTATAGGGATTTTGTTATGAAGTTATTTTCTGAAATATCTTTTAATATAATAAGAATATTGCATGTAAAAAAAATCTGAAAATTTTTTAAACATTTTTAAAAATTTAAATTTGCAAAATTTTAAACATATTTAATTTTGATATAACTCTGGAAGTACTTACTCGATTTACAAAATGTTTACACTTTTGTGTACAGAAAATGTGTCATTTTAATTTGTTTTCAGGATTTCTTAAAATATTGATTAAGAATTTTATAAAAAAATTTTAAGTAAAAAAATGAAGTTTTTTTATGAGTGAGTTGTGCATTAATTAGCATATTTTCACAATTATCACTCATAATTAAAAATCCTGAAGACAATTTGTTGGAAATATAGCATAAAATCTCTGTTAAAAATTTCATACATATATCCTGCAAGGAACTTTAGATATATTCTTTTAAAGTTGACAAATCGTGAAAAAATTCATTCTGAGATAATTGGAGCTAATGTTTCCATCCGCGGGAAGCTGATGCATCGCTTCTCAAGGCAAAAGGTGTTGGATCTAATGATGATAAAAGCATGCGGTTTGCGGTGTTTAGCGCTAAAAGCTCAGTATATATATATATATATATATTTTTTTTTTTAAGCCACTAAAAAAATGCATTTTTTTAAAGAATTTTTAGCTCCGGAACCCCTTGAACTTATTGAATTAAGCTTCTAAATTTTCTGGTAGGATCTCCCGTGATCAGATCTGCTACCGTTCATGACAGTCTTGAAAGCCCGCTGTTCTGCCTATTCCACGAGTAGCGGCAGTCTTTTAGAACCACTCTAATTCAATGGTCGATGTTCTAAACGTATTGGATTTAGCTTTTAATTTTCTCCGGTGGAATCTTCCGTGATCCTGTCTACTAACCCGGGCGTCCTTTAACCCCTTGGAGACGAGCGATCGGTATTTGTGCAGCGTAAGGTGCTCAGAATCGGGGATTATTCTCACCTGTAAATTTTTATTGTAAATTTTGCCTTATTTAATCCGAGCATTTTCCCGCTTCAATTAGGTAAGAATTTCTGTTTTTAAACACCCGTTATTAAAGATTAAACATTCTGTAAAAGACGCTCGTCCCGAAGGGGTAATGCCCGCGGTTCTGCCTGTTCCGTAAGGGGTGGCGGTTGCTTAGTTTTCATTTTGCATTGTCCATGAGTGGATTGCGAAAGGAAAATGAAATCTCTTTCAAAAGCAAACACACAAAGAGAGCAAAGTTTCTAAAAGTAGATGGATAGGAGGAGACTTTCCATAAAACGTCATTTTTTTAATTTTAATTTTTCATTTTTTTATTGATTTTTTGTACTCTTAGAAATAAAACCAATCAGAACGAACCCATTACGATTAGAAAAGTATTATCAGAATTGAAAGCATTCTTACAAAAGTTATCCTCGGAAATACGTTAAAAACACAATTCTATATTGGAAGTTAGTTAATAAAAAATGACGATTTGTGGATGTTTACATATTAACAAGTTAGTTTTTGAAAGCAACGTAAACTCAGCTTCCATTATCGACGATATCTTTACCAGTTTTCACGATATTGGACTGACGTTTTTATACGAGTTTTCCTATATAGTTGACTACTAAATTATGTGAAATAAATTTTCTTATCGCTAATCCAAGTGCAGTTAAAATGTATTTCATACAAGTGCTCATATTTCATCACATATTTTATACATTAATATTTTAATTGTGTTTCAACTGTACTTTGTAAAATTTCATTAAAGTGGTGTTACATTTCGTTAAGAAGCAAAAATAGGAAAATAAAAACAAGCTTATATTTTTTCATTTAATTTAAATAAATTTATATCTCAATGAATATACCGGCTATTCTTACATAAACGAACACAAATTATGTACAGTACCCGCATACGTATGTGTTATAGTTAGAGATAATTCGAGCATTTTATTTTAATGGGGCAAATATTTTTTCGATTTAATTTATGTTGGTCCCCTAATTGCTATCGAGACCAAAACCTTTGCTGAAAAATGTGATGGCAAGTATATTCTATATATTTTTTTAATTCTAGAAAAAAGCATTAGAGTTTTCCTCTAGATATTCGTCAAAATCATAAGTGTCCGATGACTTTTGTCCATATAGTAGGAAGAAAAATATTTGAGAAAAGTTCTTTTCATACCAAAATAGAACTTTTTAAATAAATATTGCCGTTACTGCTTTGCTTCAGCATGGAATCATATAGTACTGTAATTGTATTTTCGAAAAAGAGGATTATTATTATAAGTATATAATTATAGTGAAAAAATTACGAAAATAAGAGATTGAAAGAGACCCCAATTTCCAAGCAAATTTCCTGAAAAAGCATTTTTCCCTTAATAGTAAAAATACTTTTAAAAAGTTTTCTTTTTTTCTGAATCTGTTTGTTGAAATAGTTGATTTTTGACGCCCGATTATCTACTCGAGAAATATAGGCCCGAGGGGGGGAGTGCCCTTCTAAAGGAAGATAAAGGAAACTAACTCGTATTTATACATGGAAATCCAAGGTCCGAAGAAAACCACGAAAACTCCGGACGATTAGGCCGAAGGGCGCGATTGGGTTCGAACTCAGCACCTCCCGTCCTCCAGCTTCGAGAGCAGAACTTCTCGGCGACTGTTGGGACTTTTTTACCTGACTGAAAAGAAGGTTTTTGTGTTTCACGGATATCTGTGTATGTGGATTTCTTTATACCCTCGAAACATCCCAACGGCTGGTTGGATTTTAATGAATGAGGTCTCTATAAATTCGTCTTAACGGCCCGATGGTTATAGGCTAGGTTTTATTTTTATAAATTCAAAATGGCGGCCGTAAAATACAAAATGGCGGTAGAGACGAAAAACATTACTCACCCTATTGAGTTGCATATCATTGGATAGGTCTTTCAAAATGAAGACGATGTTATATTGACTATTTTAGAGTCAGAAGCTCCGTTAAAATATTATACAATCTGGAAGTTGTGTATGTATTGTGGATCTCTAGCTTTACTGCAACTTTAACCATCATAGACATCTATAGACCTCGTCAAAACAGTTTTTATAGATAGGAACTAACAGTTAATCACAACTTAAAAGTCATCAATACAAGTAAATAAAAAAAAGGTAAGTAATATAAACAAGTAATATAAAAAAATATATATTTTAAGTCAATTCCTACTTAGGTCAATAAGAGAATTTTTTTCTGCCATTCTTTCCTTTTGAGTGGCGCTTAAAATGCCTTGATCAAGAAGCGGGCTCTCTCGGCCTTAAAATACCTTGATCAAGAACCACCTACGCTCTCTCGATTATTGAAAATTAATTAATTTAATTTAATTAATGAATTAATATTTGAAAAAAACTGGATTAACACAAGTTGTCATCCACTACAAGTTAAAAAAAATATTTCAGCTCAATTGGAGGATTAATAATTATTTCATTAACGATTGAAAATTTGAACAAGATATATATAGCGAGAGTGTGAGCCAATAGTACGAATTGAAAAAAAAATTGTTTCACATTGATGAGAAATAATTAATTAGTTCGCTTTTTACGCAGTCGGGTTTTTTGATTTTTTAAAATAAATTGTTTATCTCAATTGGAGTTATTTGAACAAAATAACTTACTCATTGCCGTAAAAGCTTTCGTAACAAAATTAGGTATATATATATATATATATATATATATATATATATATATATTGTTTTTGCTTCCTGCTGTATACGTAATAAAATATAAACATTTCCATGTCTCAGAATCCTTATTCATAGAGTAGACAGTATATTACCTTAATATTTTCCAGTTTAAAACCATTTTTAATTGTTAAACTCAAATTTGTGAGAAAGTCTTGTAACTCAGCGCTAAAAAAAATTTGGGGAGCATCACTATATAGTTATCAACAAAACGGAACACCAGCTTTTACTCCAATAATAGTGTAAGAGGAGTGTAGTGACAAATTATTTGATTTTCTAAATAAAGATGACTGGCCACCTTCTATTTAACACATTTGTTCCTGAATTTGTGTTTTCTCAAATTTGTCGATAAAATCACTTTAATAGGTTGCAAAATAAACTGGAAAAATACTAAAAAAAAATTACACTTTTTTTTTTGTATTTATTTGATAAAATGTAAACGTACTAAATAAGGGAATATGCATAATATTTGTAATGATATAATATGCATAATTAGATGTTTTCCCTAAATTTATATAAAATAAGCTTCTAAATTGTATAATTATGTAATATAATTAGTATTTTTATGAACTACAATATATATATATATATATATATATATATTTACAGAGACTAATAACATTATAAGTATTAGCGATAATAAACCAAGAATAATCGTATTTGAGGCTTAAAAACAATTTCTCTCTTAATCATCTTGAAAAGGACTTCACATAAATAACTGTCCCTTAAATGGCTAATAAAAATATGTACCCATTTGTGCCTAGCTCCCTATATTTTGTACGTTACGAAAATGCATAGTAAATAGGCTTGAACATATAATTTCACAATATCGTGCTACTCACACATACGCTTAAAAAATCCAAAAACACTTTTTTATTAGTTGTGTTTACATTCGTGTTCCAACTATTATAAAATAGTTTACAAGGATAGCACGTGAATTGAGTACCTTTACAAGAAAGTGCAAATAAGAGTACATTTCCAAGAAGGGATTCGGCTATATAAAGGTAATGAAAAGGGTGGTGTAATTATGGAGTGCAATGCTTATTATAATTTTGCATTGTCCACGAGGGAGTTACCTAACGGAAATATAATCTCACTTACTACAAGGGAACAATACCTTTACCAGAAATTATGAAGAGGAGTACCTTTAAAAGAGAGTGTTCCAGGATATAAGACGAAAAACTAGGATGACATAATTTTGACAGAAAATGCTTAGTTTTAAGTTGTCTAGTAATAGATGACTTCGATTCATCGAGAATGATGAATGGAGTTGATTTCGAGTTGTCTAGTAATAGAATACTAGATGAAGATAAAATCTCATTAAAATGGACACACTTATACAACGACAGTACGCGAGTAGAGTATCTTTACAAGAAAGTACGAATATGAGTAATTTTTCAAACGGGCAATTGACAATATAAGACACGTTTTGCCGATTTTTGAATTCATGTAACGGTGTTTTGACAGTCATCATCAATTTGTCAGTAACTAAAAATTCTTCTTGTTGTTCCAATTTTCTAATTGATATTTTAAGATGAATAAAGATTCGTCAACACATGTGGCTTCATATATTCTATGATCAAATGTGTATTTTAAGATCCAACTAATATTACGATTACCAGCTACATCTCGCAGAATGGATTATCTTATATAAATCATAATTTATATCTGTAGATATGTTTTAAGCAAAATAATTTAATCATATAGTTCTACCATTAATGGAATTATATATGTTATATATTTAAAACCGACTAGTTCAAAATTTTGTCTTTAAAACGTGCTTAAAAACATTTTCATGGTAAATAGATGTAATTTTAAAAGATTGAAATTATTAAACTTAACTTATATTAATTATCAGGATAAGGTTGTTGTATTTTAGAATTAATAGTGCTTCCAAACAAATGCGTTTTAAATTATAAATTTAGTGCATTTTTCTTCTACATACCTTTCTAACCAAGAACTAAGTACACACAGCTCTACCAAAGTTTATTTTGTAAGTACGAACGTGACAGTTAATATACGTATAAGAGGGGCATTCTGTGACGTTAAAGTTAACCTTTGCGTTGATCTACAGATATCGTATATTACACAAGTAAGATTCAATTTATTATTTTAACAATTTAATTTTTATAACGATTAATTTAATATATACGTTTCCTATACTTCCGAATATTAATAAAACTAGATATAAACTGTTGTTTATATTAATAACGCAAATTGATATTTATTTTGTAAAACAGTGAGAGCACAAAATTGATATTTATTTTGTGCTCACATTTTATAAAATACACTAATTCCACAATAAACCTTTCATCATAACCTGGTTGTTCCTTTTTGAAACGATTATTTTGTTTTTATAAAAAGCATACGACTTAATTTTTAAATTCTTTGGTCTAAAACTGTTAAGCATTCTACAAATTTAAAAATTAAAAAAATGTTTTTCCTTTAATCTTTGCGTTTGAAATTTGCCCACGAATTCTGAATTCAGAAGTTTGACTTTCAGATTTTGTTTGAGCGTGGTTAAATTTTTTGTTTAACATAGTAAATCGAGACTTTCTGTTAATATTTCTTTCATTAATTTTGCATACATATTTTTAAAGAATTGCTGTCTTTGTTAATATTTATTTATACGCTATTACTATTGTATTCAAAAAACAAAAACAAATGAAAGCGTTCTATTAATAATAATAAATTGAAGAAACTGATAATTATACATAAAAAAAAAGAGATTGAAATACAGAGAGTGAAAATTGTACCCCCCTTCTCTACTCAAATGATGCAATTGTTGAAAGTTACAAGTTACTTAATGTTAAAAATTCCATTTTCTTCTTAATATATTATATACATGACATCGATATGTTAATATTTTGAATATATTTTAAATGAAGTGTTAAAACAACAACAAAAAAAGAAATACTCTTTACTAATTTTCTGAAGTACCCTCCTAATGCAGTTGAGATCTTTGAGAGCCTCTTTGATTAATTATGATTTCTGCTTGGCTTGTTCGTGTTTGTTCCGGTCAATTATATCCGCGAGGGATGCTGGCCGAATGCGGGGTATTGTCCTCCATGGGGTCTTTCAAAAGAAAGACGTATTTACAGAAAGTTAAAAGATAACTACGAAAAACACCGAATGGTTAGGCCAACGAGCTAGACATGTCTTCAATCACATTAGCTCCCATCTAGCAGCTTTTGAGAGAAAAACCTCAGAATCGCTAATGGGTCACTTTGATTTGTTTCAGATTTCAGATATATTGATTCATTTTATCACTTAGTTCTATTTTCTGTCACGTACAAGAATATACAGTGCGTGTAAAAACTATAAGGACAGCAAAAATTTTGATAAATTGAAAGTGCGACAAATTAAATGGTATTTTAATGTTGATTATAAAGTGGAAATACTAATATTAAAGTCAACAGAATGTATCTGTGTCCTTTCTATTGCGAAAAGAATCATAATTATGCAAAAAAACGCTATTTTTGACTGTGTAAAAACTTTAAGGACACCTATATTTTTTTTTATAGAAATGGTATATATAATTATTGTTAAGGATCGACCGAAGCAGGTTTTTAATGTCGAAACCGAAATCGAAACCGAATTTCGGAGATCTTCCTATTTTCGGCCGAAAACGAAAACGAATATGTCCAAAAACTTTTTTAAAGTAATTAAATTGTATGTGTTATAGTAATTAATAAATATATAAATATATTATTAATTAATTACACGTACTTATTAAATATACATAATAATTAATTAACTATGCGTATTTATGAAATATACATAATTATTAATTAATTATACGTGTGCCCCAAGTCTCTGTGCCTTAGATTCAAAAATTTTTTTTCATATAAAATAAAACGTAATGAATTCATCAACTACACAGAAAGATTTTCTAATTATACGAATTTCATTTAATTAAAAAATAGTTTAGTTTTATGTATACACACCTCGATTTATCTTTTATAATGATTTCTGTAAATGATCATCTGTTATACTTGAACTTTCTCAAAGAGTATTCGAAATTTTTCTGCGGTTTCAAACTAAAAATTTCCTATTACTGTTACGTATGCAGCTTCTAATGAGCACGTGGAAAAGTTTAGTTATATATACATTGATTGCTTTATAATTTGCATTCAAGTCTTGAATACGTCATGACTGATAATTACAAACAACGAAGTTCGTGCCAATAAATAGTCTCATTTGAGCCGGCCGACAATGCTCAAATCAATGAGAAATGTTAAAAATTTCCGACGGAAGAAACGAGATTTTCGGAATACTGATATTTTCGGTTGAGTTTCGTTTTCGGCGAAACTCAGATTTTGGATCTAAGGCATAGAGAGACAATTTGGGCCACACGTATAATTAATAATTATGTATATTTCATAAATACGCATAATTCATTAATTATTATGCATATTTAATAAATACGTATAATTAACTAATAATATATTTATGTACTTATTAATTACTATTATACATTCAATTTAATTACTTTAAAAATGTTTTTGGACATATTGGTTTTCGTTTTCGGCCGGAAATAGGCAGATCTCCAAAATTCGGTTTCGGTTTCGGTTTCGGCATTAAAAACCTGTTTCGGGTGATCCTTAATAATAATTATATATACCATTTCTATAAAAAAAAATACAGGTGTCCTTAAAGTTTTTACACTGTAAGAAATAGCGTTTTTTTTTGCATAATTGTGATTTTTTCGCAATAAAAAGGACACAGATACATTCTGTTGACTTTTATATTAGTATTTCTACTTTATGATCAACATTAAATTACCATTTCACTTGTCGCATTTTCAATTTATAAAAATTTTTACAATTTTTTGCTGTCCTTAGAATTTTTACACACACTGTATATCTAAATTAATAAAGAAATTTCAAACTAGTATATCGAACAGAAATTAAACCAAAAATTCACAACCTTTTACGTGATCTTAAATGGCGAACGTACTCTATGACTCTTCGAAGCAGTTCGTGATCATTCAATGAATTTTTGTGTCTTAGAGTATCGATGTATATCCTTCCGTTAAATAAATTCAAGGACGAACTGAAGGATTTTCAAGGCAGTGAGTAACAAGATTTGGAAAAGTGGTTATTTTTAATTTAAACATAAAAATAGAAATCATTGAATAACGCGTATTTAAAGAAAATATACCTTTAAAATAACTGTTTTCAAGAAAACACATCAAGAGCGTTTGTGTAAATGAAGTGTTTTGCGAAAATAGAAATTATATATCTATAAATATTGTATGGGACGCCCAAATGAAAATGCAATTACTGTAATAACTCCGCCAATTGAAAAGAAAGATATGACTGCGCATGCTCCTATAGAGGGCTCAGAGTGCTGGGAATGCATGCGATATCGTAAGGTCCCGCCAGATACGTGTGTGATAGCGTGGGAGCACGTTACAAGGCATCGTTCGGAAAAGGCACGGAGTGCATGTCACGCAGATCGGCATTCCGATGGTGTAGGGATTTTCGCAGTGGAAGAAAACCACATGCGCTTGACCAGGTTGCGACCAGTCGTCGGTATTACTTCATCCACGACGGAAATTCCTACACCATCGGAATACTTATCTACATGACATACACTCCGTGCCAGACACATTTTACATTCGACGATAGATTTCACTAGTACTCCCATTTTTCGCAGTTAAAAATTGACCGACCGCGCGTTGACACAGTTTGGAGGCATACAGGATTTGACCGATGCGTTTTAACGTGCTCCCACGCTATCACATAAGCATCTGGCGGGATCTGACGATATCGCATGGATTCCCAGTACTCTGAGCCCTCTATAGGAGCATGCGCAATTATCTTTCTATTCAAATGGCGGAGTAATAACGCAATGCCACTTTCATTTGGGTGACCCTTATATTTAAAACTTTTTTATTCTTTTTATTTTATGTAATCTCAATTTAAAATTAATGTTTAAAATGGGAGAAATTTGGTATATTTTAGTGATTGATTTGTAACGCAAGAATGTCCATTATGACACGTAAAAACGTGTTTGACAGGCACATCATTTTAAGACTTTAACCCGTTCGGGACCACGGGTGCATAGATGCACCCCCAAAAAGTGCTTAAAACCCTTGAGTTTGATATCAGTAAAAAAGAAAAGCAAAATTGATTTAATTTATATATGACATTTTGGTGATTTATAAAGTTAAGTCAAATAATTAACAAAAAGTGGTGCCAAACTAAGAAAACACGCGTAAAAGATATCGGTCTGAACGGGTTAATAAATTAAACCGTATGCACTCATAATTTAAAAGATTCTATAAAGGGTTTATTTTGACAAAAGGTGAAAAATAAATCCATAGAAAATATAAACGTAGCAATTTCATTGCGCAAAAAGGATTTCTTTTTCACAAGCAATATTTTTGAAGAATTTTTCACAATATCCTTTAAAGTAAAAATGTAACAAAAAAAAAATTATTGATTAATTTCTTATTTTTAGAGATATTTAGAAAGCCTAAAAAAAGTAGCTCTATATAATAAACATATATAACTGAAATTTTCTGCTATTTTATTGCTATTATTTTTATATTATCAATTCAACAAAAAAAGTAAAAAAAAAAAAACCCGAAAAAAAGTGAAAGGAAATTTGCATCTCTACAAATGTGGACGCGAGTTTTAAAACTCGCCTTATCCTCCGCCTTAATAGAGAAAACATGTTTTTTTTAAATTTTGGAAAATTCTAGTTTTGAAACTCACGTCCTCAAATATACACTAACAAAATAGTGATGGATTTTTCGGTTGTGTTTATTTTATTTAAAACACGAAAATTTCCGTTTTGATTTACACATTTACACTCATAATACAGACTATTCGCCAATCAAACGTAAAAATGACCTGAAATCTTCTAATCTAAATCTCCATCTTCATCAACTAAAACGGGTGTTCCGCAACTGTGTTGTGTTCGTATTCAAAACAGTATTTTTAGGGTAATGTCAGACGAACGTCTATTTGCACGCTTTTTGTTTCAACACGAAAAAGAAACACCTCCGCTGTAGCAGGGGTTTCTTTTTCATGTTGAAACAAAACCGTGCAAATAGACGTTCGTCTGATATTAGCCTTACACATGCCCTTTCACTCAACACACGAAACATTCGCGAATCCGAAGCATTCTGAAAATTTTCAAAATACGAAAACCGAAAAAAACTCCTCCAGTCAGAGCGGTGATCTAGCAACTTGACTTTACATTTTACGAATTTTAACGAAATTATTATTGCGAGTGTGCATAGTGGAAAAAAATGTACAGAAAAGTATTTATGATTTTGGTTTGTATGTCATCTGGCCGTCTGCCCGCCTGTCCGTGTTCTAACTCTTTTAAATATACTCGGATTGTCATGTAATTTTTACATGCTATTGAGGTTTATTATAGAAAGTTTGCTATTAAAAATGAAGGGAGTATTATTTATAATTCAATTCTAGGAACACAAGAAACTATTCCGGTATATTATAGTCTAAGGGGAAAAATATTTCTGTGCATTTTAATGATGGCACGGTATTCAATCATAATGAAATTGGTACGCATCGCTGAGATAGACTACAACGTGCCTCCTGTTCAATACATAAGTAGCATTTATAGTTCGTTTACAGGGACAGACAATATAATTCGGTTACATGAATGACTATGAACAATAATTGTTAGAATTTTATTTTTAGTTCCGGTTGCATTTTAAAACTTCAATAATCTTTAGTGCATTACGCGGTGTGTATAAATTGCATAGAATATACAGATGGGTGACAAAATAATACGAACACCCACGACACCAACGGCGTACGAATTAAAACTCTTCCATAAATGTTTGACGCATGAAGTTCCCTTTGGACAGGTCTTGATGAAATGGATTCTGGTGATGACTATTTATATATGACGCTATCTGGGATAAAGATTGCCTGCGCTTTCTGGCCGCTATGGGGGTCAACTCTCTTTTATCCGTCTCAGAAGGCTTTCTTTTCCGCCCACTGTTGTACTTCGCAGACGTCAATTTACCGCATTTCGTGTACGCTGTCATAACGGTTGACACAGTACTCCTTGCACGCCCCAAATAATTGGCTGTTTCCGTCACTTAGCAACCAACGCACCGCATTTCAACAATCATTCGTTTTTCGAACTCTGACAAGTCAGTCATTACTGCGTTTTTCAGAGCGCATGGTAAGCGCAAGCAACACCTATGACTGATGTTGAGCGATTGATACCTTACCTTTCATAACCACTAGGTGGCAGAATTGAGTGCAAAGTGACATGCGCGTTCTGGTCCTTTGAAATGAACCATATTTTTTCATGGGTATTCGTATTATTTTGTCACCCATCTGTATATAGAGCTGCAACAAAGTGTTTGCACATATCGTCACCCCAGAGCAACTGTAGGACATCTAGTAATAATAGAAAATGAGATGTCTGACTTACTGCTATGAGTAACTGTGTTTGCATCTAGTGGAAAAACTTCTGAAACACAAAGTTATGTTTAATACTATGGCTCAGATAAATTTTATAAAATTTCCCTACTGTTTCACTAGATGCAGACACAGTTTTTCATAGCAGTAACTCAGACATCTCATTTTCTATTATTACTAGATGTAATACTGTTGCTTTGAGGCGACGATATATGGGCAGTAAATGTTGCAAAAAGATTTTACCGCGCTATATATTTTGTAAATTGTTTTTTAGATATTTTATTTCATTGTGTAAAAAAAAAAAAAAAAAAAAAAAAAAAAAAAAAAAAAAAAAAAAAATTCTTAGTAATATTTTGTTAATGTTGGAAAGTTTTTCTATATCACATGCACGATTTTTCGTTCTTGTTTAAATTTTAACGTGGATTAACCCAAAGCTTCAGACTAGAAGACGTTTTCAGATTTAAAAAAAATATATCTTACAAAATCTTTGATATCGTCAGCAATATTTTACATAAAATCTAATTAATTTATATACCCTTTAAAAATATTTCGCTAAATAGAGCAGCGAAACTGCCAGAACACCAACGTGACTTGAAAAAAATTTCCGTTTGTTTTATGGGGAATTTAAGGAAATTTTGTGTTTAGGTTCGCAAAATTTTGTGATTTCAGGGGAGAAAATATACTTAAAATCCATTTCTATGACGAAAAACTATTTCACGAAGCAGCTTCTTTATTTGGCTTAAATACAACTTAGATTAGAGTATTCAAGTAACTGTTACGTCACATTGACAAAATTTGTGTGTTTTGAGGGAAAATAGGCAAATGAAAGCGGGATTTATATTGATTTAATGAAATATAATGAACGAAAAAAATACATGTGAACTCAGGTATTTTTTTAGAGTATAAAAAAAGATATTTATAATAAACAACATTTTACAAGTTAATCTCAATGTGTCTATTTCGATGTTCAATAGACAACACCGTTAAAATATCTTTTTATGAGATAAAACATTGTCAAATTAATTTAAATCTTAATAGGTCTATTTTGATGTGCAAATGCCGATACTGTCAGATTATCTTTTTATAAGATAAAGCATTGTTAAAATAATTTAAAGTTTCTGATTACGCAACCGAAATCAGTTTATGATCTATTTATAAAAGTAGACTGTTTTATCTACCAAATATATTTACATTAAATTAAATTATAGAAATATGCAACTGAGAACAAAGGAAAATCTACAAAATAAAGAATTCCTTGTTCTTCTTTGCGAAACGTTAGATTTTTGGAAGAATTTTTTTCCGAATACCATTAAATAAAATTTGATAGTTTTCATTATACATAAACTTCGTGGTAATTCAACTATAATTACGGAATTTAGAGCGTTGATAGATCGAAGTGATAAGCATATTTTCAACTTTGTCAGAAACTGTTAAAAATGAAGATTGAGAAATATCATCATTTTCGGATTCTGAGTTACCGATACTGTTTTAAAGGAACAATTATGACATTACGGAGAGTCATTACTGAAAGTTACTAAAAATCGCAGTTCTTATTACTGGAAATTTTTTTCCAGAGAAATAGGTTTCTGGATAAAATTATAGGGGGGAAAGAGTGGGGTTGAAATGCGAACTAGGCGATTTACTAAACCCTACTGTGCTGCGATCTGACGAAGATTTGGACTACATTTTCTTATTTTTTTACTTTTTTTTTTTTTTGCTCCACAGTTACATCTAAGACGTGAAACAGCAAATATCAGTGTCAATTCAGTATAACACGTTGTAGCTTGTTTGCCTCTTATACAAAGTTTTAAAAAGAAATGTTTTTTATGAAATTTTATCATGTATGAGGTTCCTCTAATATTTTCATTTAAATTGTAATAGATGTAACATTTATCTTCAAATTTATGTGATTTAATTTGGAAAATGGAAAAGGTAAAATTTTTATGGTCAATTTCTAAGAGTTTTAATGGTGTCCATATTACGACTCGTTTTTTAAAAAGTCCTTCCGGCCAGTGCCGGGAGGAAGAGGTAGCTTTCATATTCCTTATTTTAAAAAAGCCAACTTATATTATTCAAACACACGAAGCTCAATTAAGTGAAAACCGAATGTAGGAGATTCAATACAAATTTTTATCAATACTAAATCATTATGAATGAGAATTTCGCGAAATTAGTCAGCTTTATCCAAGCTGCTTTTATTTAAATTAACTTATATTTAGCTGCCAAATTCGGCTATTTCTTAGAGTGCCTGCCATTTTAAGACAACATGGTGGATGAGGCTAACCAGTGCACTTGGTCGAGACCTTAGTAATTGCTGTGCACATGCTCACTCACATCGGAATCGGTTGATGTATAGGAATGCTGTCGCAGGCAAAAAATCAGATTTTTCAAAATGTCACCCACGTTAGGAATTGAAATTGCTATATATGTGTCATTTTTTAAGATAAAGACAAACAAAAAATGCTCCTGAATCCTTATATCAAGGTCAAATACTTAAGAAAGAAACCTTTTTCAATTTCTAATTTTTTTGCACCTCACTTTAAATATAATTTTTTTTAATTTAATGGCCGCCATTTTGAAACAAGATGGCTGATGAAGCTGGACAGCGAACTTGGTCGAGATATTGATGCATACTATCCACATGTCTTCTTCCATCGAAATAGGCGAATACGTGTGGTATCGCGTGACAAATACAAGATCGTTTCAAAGTGTTAGCCATAATAGAAATTCAAAGTGCTATAATTCAACCACTTTTTAAGATATAAACAAATGAACAAATTTTCAGAAACAAAAACTGCTCCAGAGTCTTTGTATCAAGGCCAAACACATAAAAAAAATCTTTTTCATTTTCCAATTTTTTAATACCTCATTTTAAATTTTAAATTACATTTTTTTAATGGCAACCCTTTTAAAACACGATGGCGAATGAAACTGGCCAACGAACTTGGTCGAGACATTGGTATGTACTATGTACAGACCAAGTTACATTCAAATCGGTTCATAAATACGCTTGTTATCGCGTGACAAAAATCAGGTCGTTTTAAAATGTCAGCCACAATAGAAATTCAAAATGTTATAACTCAGCCATTTTTTTAGATATAGACGAAACAAAACCTGTTCCGTAATTTTTGTATTAAGGTCAAACACATACGAAAAAAATCTTTTTCATTTTCCAATTTTTTGGTATCTCATTTTAAATTTAAAATTTTTAAATTTTTTAAATGGCCGCCATTTTGAAACAAGATGGCGGATGAAGCTGGCCAACGAACTCGGTTGAGTTATTTGTATGTACTATGTACACACCAAGGTACATCCAAATCGGTTCATAAATACGTCTGTTATCACGTGGCAAAAATCAGGACGTTTCAAAATGTCAGCCACGCTAGAAATTCAAAATGCTATAACTCAGCCATTTTTTAAGATATAGACGAAACAAAAACTGCTCCCGAATCGTTTTATCAAGGTCGAACATAAGAAAAAAATATTTTTTCAATTTTCAATTTTTTGGCACCACATTTCAAATTTAAATTTTTCTTAACATTTTAAATGGCCGCCATTTTTAAACAAGATGGCGGATGAAGCTGGCCAACGATCTCGGTCGAGACATTGGTCTGTACTATGTATAAACGAAGTTACATCCAAATCGGTTCATAAATACACCTTTTATCGCGTGACAAAATTCAGGACGTTTCAAAATGTCAGCTTCGCTAGAAATTCAAAATGCTATAACTCAGCCATTTTTTAAGATATAGACAAAACAAAAACTGCTACGGAGTCTTTGTTTAAAGGTCAAATACATAAGAAAAAAATATTTTTCCATTTTCAATTTTTTGGTACCACATTTCAAATTTTTAAATTTTTAAAAAATTTTAAATGGCCGCCATTTTGAAACAAAATGGCGGATGAAGCTGGCCAACGAACTCGGTCGAGACATTGGTATGTACTATGTACACACCGAATTACATCGAAATCGGATCATAAACACGAGAGTTACAGTGTGACATAGGTCAGATATATATATATATATATATTGATATATATATATATATATATTGATATATATATATATATATATATAAATTTTGAACGGAGGGTGGTTTCGGGGTCTGGGGGTCATGATGATGAAAATATACCAAAATGTTTTGAAATCGCTTTCCTCCGAACGGCTGCAATAGGTAGCTTTTTGTAAAGAAAGCTACCTAAAAACTGGTTTTGGGACGATTCACAAAAAAGATCCATACAGTTTTTCAGTTATAATTACAAAATATTGTCAAATTTTGAGCCTAAGAAGTATTAAGTAATATGTCAAAAAAGTAAAATTTTTATATTTTAATTAGTCGTATTTACATGCTTTCGAAAAGTGTTAAATATTAATTTCTTCTGCTCTAACTGATGTTATCTCGAAATATTTCAAAAAGTTCAAAAAAATGTTAGGGATAAATATATTACCTAATTTTTCGATTATACTTAAATGATCAACGCCATCTAAGCATATTCATCCTAACTCAATAATAAATAATCTCTTATAAGTTAATTCTACAAAAAAACCACTCTTTCGGTATATGGTAATTAACTTTTGAGAAAATATTTCTTTCATGTTTAAGTGGTTTTCCAAAATAAAAAGCTTTAAATGTATATCTATATTGATGATTATTAGTAATTTGTGACTTGTGTTATTTTTACCTCTTAGAGAATGTAAGGAAACATCTATAACTTCGTTACATGTTAAAACGAATTTCATCTATTAGCATCTTCACATATTTTATGAATGTGATATATATATTACTTATTCAATTACGTATTTCATTGAAAAAAATGTTAAATGTAAATAAAAATTTGTTATAAGAAAATAATAATTTCATTCAAACATGTTTCAGTTACTGTTACAATTCTTTCTTGCATCCAACGTTACCAAGAAATTATGCTCAATAATTTCCAAAATACGGTATAATTCGCCACCTAATAAAATATTCAGAGTCAGGCGGCAGCCCTTTTTAATTTCCGTTGTAAGCCAAGAATGTGTACATTGTCTTTTTCCATTAATTTTGAAGTATTCTCACTGAACTAGAAAATGTCACGAACTTTATGCAACCTGCGTTCTTGATTTAAAAGATAAGCATAATTTATTTAATAAAAATGGATTTTTAATTCAATACATTAAGATTTTTTCTTTAGTTATTTGCTTCAACTTTTATTTTCTGTGCTAATTGAGCGTTGCATTATGAAACTAAATATTTTGCATTTGTATCCTCTGTAGATGTATTTTCCGTTACAAATATTATTAAGGCCATTATCCCATAAATCTTTATCAAACAAGTTACGAGCCAAATATCAAGAAGACTAAAAGGTCCTATAAGTTATATTTAGAAAAACTTTCTTCATAGTTTAACAAATAAAACGGTAAAAAAGTATTCTACGAAAACAACTCTCCGAGTTATAATATTCGCAATTTTATGTGTTTTCGGCGTATTTTGACCCCAAAACGCTGCAAAATCATAAATAATAAAGTATCATTATTCGTTGAGTTGGGGTCATAGAATAATGGAAATTTTATATTTTTTATTTGCTAGAGCATCGGAAATGCAATGGAGAAAGATCTTGAAAATTCATCGGAACAAGGACCATATTAAAATTTTAATTACGTAATTTTATATAAAAAGCAATTGTTTTGAAGTAAATGGACTTTATATGATGAGCAGCAACATTTGTGATAATTTTGCAACAGGAACCGTACCTCTAAAACTAACGGTTTAGGAATTAGTTATTGATCAACAATCAGGAGGGACATAGAGTATAATATCTCCACTGTCAACTGGGGCTAATTTGGTCCTTGCGGGGTTACTTTTGTCCATCACATAAAAAAAAGATTTTATTCTTTGTATTGAATAAACAATACAAGATAATTCGGAGTTTTTGGCCTTGAAAAATATTTTATATCCTACTATAGCGTATTTTTATAGTTTGGGGGTAATTTAAATTTTTGTTAGTGGCAACATTGGATGTGTTTGTATTGTAAACAACTGTTTTCGAGTGTAGATTTTAACTCCCCAAACTTTCTATAGCGAGACAATCTGGATAAGAGATACAAATAAGGTAAGTGCGAAAATATTGCCTTTAGTAACTTGTAACCCATGTGTGATCATTTGTGATCACCCCATGTGTGATTTTCCCTTTAACTTTTTATTTTGGCAGAAAATATTTACGTTTTCATAAAAATAACATGAAAACTAGTTTTTCGGGGCTACTTTGTGTCAGGCCTTTTTTGGTCCGCAAGTAGCCCCAGTTACTAAGAAATGCCATTTAAACAACCAAATATCTTTAAAAATGTATTTAGTAACATATTTTTCAAATGTTACTGTATGAAAATGTTATATTAATTATTTTTGTTCCAGTTGCAGAGGATAACATCATGAAAACTATTTCTCGTGTCTTTAATATTAACAATTGGTTTATTGTGCTTAAATGTTAAAAAAAAAAAAAAAAAATTGTTTGTCAAGTTTGCAGTGCTAATTCATTAGCAGATCCTATTGCACGGGGGTTTCAATATTCCAACATATGAAATATATTCATTTTATATGAAAATAAGTGAATGGACCAAAGACGCCTTCAGCAAGGGCTACTTTGTTCCAAAACTTTAAAAATAGCTAAAAATTAAAAATACATAAAAAAATTGCCTCTTTAAAACCATACAGTGTGCTGCATTATTTCATGTTACTTGCTTACAACTCAATTTCGACGTCGGAAAATCATATATAATATTTTTTAATAATGGTAATGTTAGTGGAACCAGGAAAAAGTGGCCCAAAGTAGCGGTTTACGGTATCTAAGAGGCTTGTAGATTTTTAATGAAAAATATTATTAAATTTAAGATGGATTATGCGTTTGACACGTCACAAAAAATATTAAAACGTGTTATTCTATTCTTTGTGATATTTTAAATAGGGGCTTCCGTTGCCATAGGGATATTTAAAACGTGCTTATAAATATTTCGCGCACACTCACGTCAAACATAGTTTTGTTTCTGTATCGATAAAAATATATGCAAGTGTTTAAAAGGGAAAAAACTGTCAAAAACTGAGTTGCATGGACAATTCAAGAATTCATTCGTTTAGAAATACAAGTAGAATCAATGAAAGTTACATATTTGACATATTTCTTTGACTATTATACATTCTATTCTGTGACATTTGACAATTTTATAGCGAAATAGCGACTACAGAGAAACATATTATTTTACATGGTTTTTAACATTTTGCATTTAAAATTCTTATCTTTGAGTTTAAAGTTACAACGAGTTTAAAACAATTTTACTTTTTCTTTTATTTTCTATTACTTTCTTTCTTATGTTTTGCTTTCGGCTAAAGGACTGTAATATTCTTTAAAAATATTCGATGTCACTCTTATATGAAATATTCAAAATGCCGCTTCGATGTACACTATTAGTACACCAGCGTTTAATTTTTACTGCGGTTTTTATTATGTATGAAACTTCACGCTTTTTTATACACTGTAAAAAAAAAAAAAAAAAAAAAAAAAAAAAAACGACATTTTTACAGTACATAGTAGTACTGTTCATCTTGCGCACAAACTCGATCACAGTGAACGTGCTGTATCTTTCTTTGGTTTCCTGACTATATTAACATGGAAAATACAGTAGTCGCCTAAAATTAACAGCACAATGTGCTGGCAATTTGGACGCTAGCAGTTTGTGCTGTAAAAAATGGGTCCAAATTGCCAGCACATTGTGCTGTTAATTTTACGCAACTACTGTATTTTCCATGTTAATATAGTCAGGAAACCAAAGAAAGATACAGCACATTCACTGTGATCGAGTTTGTTCTGGCAAATCTACAGTGGTTTTTTTACAGTGTACATTTAGAGAAATAGTATTTGACATGTGGTTGTTACTGTATCTAATGTCCCGTTTTCGAACGAGACGGCAGAATCAGGTCCCCAAGGCACTGGGAAATAAGACACAGCTTCTAATTAATTGCCATCATAGGACGGGAACACGCATCTGGCCTGAACGGATATTGCTAGAAATTAACAAAATGCGAGCCAATATCAAATAATTCACACTATGTATGTATTAATTTATGCAAATATAGATATCTTTAAATATCCTTAAAATATGTTTAGCTCCATTTTATTGCATAAAGTAAAGACTTATTTTAGACTTATTAAAGAGTTATTTTAGCTCATGCCATCACGATGTTGAATATTTTGAAAATTAATGATATTTATTACTCAAAATGGTACGCAGAAAATTATTTTAAAATCACAATTTAAAGTGTTTTAGGATGAACTGTATTTCAAGAAATGTACATTAGGAGGTTTTGATCGTAACCATATACGAGTTATTGCAAAAGCCATCATAGAATGAGCCTTTTAACATTTCCTTGCATATCTTTTTGAAAAGTGTTTGAATTGTAACAAAAACGCAATCGGAATAATAAATAAGAGAAATACTTTGTAATCGTAGCTCAACTTTACAACATGATTAATTTTAATTGCAACCTTTTGCTATTTTTGAGAAAAAAGGCTGTTTATCAGTTAATATTTCACGCAAAAAAGCACGTAATGCTTAAAATTTTGTACAGAAGTTCAAATAATTAAAAAATATGATATGTATGAACACTACGTTTTATAAAATATAGACTCTTGGTTATTTCGTAAGGGAATTCACTACTCTATTAGTTTATTCCTGACGAAAACTAAGAAATATAAAACAAATTCGAGTGTAGGCCAAAGATTTCTGAAAATTACACCACTATGTAACGTTTCCCCAACAATTTTTTTCTTCGCTAATAGCGAGAATAGCCCCTCCACAGAACACTTAGCGAGAGTAGTACTTTCCACACCACTTACTTTACATGTAGATATGGAGGATACGCATGGAGTCGAGAGCAGTATAATGTTTCAATGTAGTAACCCCACTACGGCCTGACGACCCTCGATCATGCTTTACTTCGGTTTTCCGATGGAAACTGAAGTTTTACATTAAAAATATATAAATCAGTATTTTCTGTAACAGTGGCTCTTCGAGCTCCGCAAACTTACAGTCAATCAACTTGGTATTTTTGAAAATGAATCTTTTTTACAGAAACATATAGGATGTTTCAGAAATTTTGATAACTCGCTGTTTTGTGTAACTTTAATTGTCGATATTTCTGGTTGGAAAGTTCCATTTTACTTTAAACTTGTGCGATTTCACTAAAAATGTATATATTTTAAAATAAATACGTATCTTACTAACGTTTGGATTAAATTGACCGTTTCTTGTCTCACTGTCATGTTCCACAATGGGTTATCGTGTCAACCGTTTAACGCTCATTTGAAAGCTGTCCCAGATAGCAGTTGTTAAGCCGCCGTTTTTAAGAAGATTTCGTAAGAAATTCTACCTATTTCATTCTCCCCTATGCTGGAATTTCTCAACAAGTTTTGCAGATTAACGCCTATCATGGCCCCTAGAACACAAAATCTCCTCAGCTAAAAGCTTACATATATAGATATAACTTTTTATGGTCTAGTTAACTTTCATAATTCTGCACATTCTTTTACAAACTGACACATAAAGTCAAGGGCAGAAAATCTCGGTAAAGTTCGTTAACGGTCAAAATCGGACTACGGGATGGAAATTGGGAGGGGTTTTGTGAAAGCCGAAAAATCCCATAACTTCTTAATTAAAATAAGCTCAAGGGTCGAAAAAATAGGGTTTTAGGGAGAGAAAAATTAATAACTTCGTCAATTCTCAAGACATCAAAATCACTTATATTTATTATAAATCTTCTTAATATTATTTACGACTTTTATACTGGCAAGATTTGGATATGACCAACTCTAATCGAAAAAAAGTTTAGTTGAAGAAGAAAAATATTCATAACGTCGTCAATTCACAAGATATCCAATCCGCTTAAATTTATTATATATCTTCTTAATATTATCTACAACTTTTATATTGGCAAGATTTTGATAGGACCAACTCTTACAGCAAACACAAATTAAACAAAAATAGGGGAAAGAGAAAAAAAAGGTTGTACTTCATTCCAAACTCCTTATTTTGTGACTCATTTTTAAATTCATTTTTGCTCTGAAACGCATCCCATTATCAGTTTTTCTTATTCGGAAACTATATAATGTGACGTAATGGTCGAGTTTTTGATAAAGGCAGAATATATTTTTTAAAATGCTGTCAAATTGGGCATTTTGAAGACAAAATAAAGGAAATTGTTTTTAAAAACTAAATAACTTAATAACTAAATAACTCAATAAAACAAATTTTCTTTTATTATTATTATCCTCTCTCTAACAGCCTTTTTTATCAAAAGAGTAAAAATAGTCAAGAGAACGAGAAAACATTTTAACCTAGCAAGGGTTATGGAACCCGTTGATGAAATATCATTAATAAGATTTAGGAATTTATAAAGCTGTATACTTCCTCAAGAAATTCTGTCTGAATGGTAGATATAGCACAAACAAATTTTAAAAAGTTTCTTGGTTCTTTTTAACTTAAATGTTTTATTTCGTAATTATTTTTAATTGCATTAGTATTTGCATTGCTAACTAGGCGTAGAACAAACAGAGTAAAAACGTGCCCGATACGGAAATCGAACCCCGGTCATTTGCATAGCGCACCAATGCACTACCAATTAAGTTGCTCAGACGATACCTAGCCTGGCACTCCTTACTCTTATGCGCTATGGCAATCACACGGCTCGATTCCCGTCTTGTACAATTTTTCACTCCGTTACTTCTACGCCTAGTTAGCAATACCAATCTTCAATATTTCGGTTGTAATTCGTAACTACAAAATAATATGTATAGTTTTTATTTATTTCATGAAATGAATAACGTGTTCATCTCCAATCCTGGACATGATCCTTGATGAGAAGACAAAAAAAATGCCCTTTCTTAATATTATACATCTGCTGCATAATTTCTGAAACATTGTTATAATCATATGGTCACAGCGTTATATATGGTAAATGAATCGTTTTAAAAACACACATTTAAACACAATCTCAAATTAAGTGTCAGAAAATAATTGACCTAAGCAGAATAAAATTTGCCTCAAATCATTTTTGAAAGACGTTAACTGGAGTTTTTAATACGGATACTACCGTCGACCTTTCATACTTTGGTCCATCACATAACAAAAGAGTTTATTCTTTGTATTGAACAAATAATACAAGATAATTTAGAATTTTTGCCCTTGAAAAATATTTGATATAATACTATTGGATATTTGAATAGTTTGGGGTAAATTGAATTTTTGTTAGTGGCAACACTAGATGTTTTTGTACACAAATGTTTTCGTGTGTAGATTTTAACTCTCCAAACTCTCTTTAGTAAAACACTCTGCATAAGAGCTACAAATAAGGTAAGTGTCAAAATATTCCCTCTAGTAACCTGTAGGGTACCCATGTGTGATCATAGTTTTTCCTTTAACTTTTTATTTTGACAGGAAATGTTTACGTTTTCATAAAGCTAACATAAAAACTAGTTTTCCGGGGCTACTTTGTGCCAGGCTTGGTTTGGTCCGGAATAGCCCCAGTTACTTAGAAATGACACTTATACAACTAAATCCCTTTAAAAAAAATTTAATTAACCTTTTTTTCAAATGTTACTGTAGCAAAATGTTACATTAATTGTTTTTGTTCCAGTTGCTGACGATAACATGACGAAAACTGTTTCTCGTGTCTTTAATATTTACAATTGGTTTATTATGTTTCGATGAAAAAAAAAGACATTTGTTTAACGAGTTTGTCAAGTGAGTTTGTTTGTTGTCAAGTTTGCAGGTTTAATTCATTAGCAGATCTTATTGCAAAAGGTTTCAATAATCCAACATATGAAATGTATTCAGTTTATATGAAAATGAGTGAAATGACCAAAGAAGCCCTTAGCAAGTTGCTACTTTGTTCCAAAATTTTAAAAATTGCTGAAAAATAAAAAAATAAAAAATGCCTCTTTTAAACCATACAGTTTGCTTCATTGTTTCATGTTAATTGTTTACAACTCAAGTTCGACGTGGAAAAATCATATATAATACTTATTAATAATGGAAATGTTAGTGGAACCAGGAAAAAGTGGCCCAAATTAATGCAATGTAACCACTTGCAATGGTTGACGGTATTTAGGGTCTTTTGGGGACATTATACGTGGCATATGACTTAAACCAAAGTTACATTCAGCAGGCTCCATTGTAATTTCAAACGAGTTCGAAAATATTTTAAGCTTAATGTTTTTACAATTTTTTTACAAAATTTTAACCACAAAAATAATTTAAAAAATGCATTACTTGATGCCAAAATATTATGATGTTCCAACAAAAACTGTGCATTTTCTCTAGGTAAAATATTATTCTCGTCACTTTCAAAACGACTTTTCGGGGGAAAAAATATAAAACAAACAAAACAATAAACATTGCTGGAAAATGTAAGCTTTTTATTTCAACATTTTTCAATTCCCGAGAATAACCACATTAGAAAGAGATAGCTTACAACAAATCATTTTGTGAAAAAAAAAGTTTATAAAAATCTATAAAACAGACAAATAAATAAAACAGACAAATAATCTGATTCTATGCCGCAACGGATAGCATCATTTATAAGAGTTTATATATCATAACTCTAAATCTTTGACAATGGGTAAATCAATATTTGGTGAGGCATGCACCAGTAGACAGGATTACAAAAATATCAAAGCGAATATCATTGTTTTGCGGGTGGAATTCATGGTTATGTGCTTTCATGCCACGAGTGCAATGGAGTTCATATATTTTTATATAGATTTTATTTCAGTAAAAAAGTATATAAATGCACTATTTTTTCAGGAAAACGAATGTTATAGATGATATTTTCAGATAGTTTGTAAGCTTTAAACGTTGCACGTAAGCAATGTTATTTGTGATTATTTGATATTTTGCTGTTACTGTTTTTGCCAATTTTTCCTTTTATCTTTTATTATTTTATCTCCTATCAGCGTATACTATTTTCATTAACATTTAATCGGTATAATCTTTGACAAATATGTTTGTCATGCCATTTTATAAATACAACATAATTTCTTAATTAAATTACTTACATTCATCCTTCCATAGTTGCATATCCATTCATAATTTTATAAAACGTTATAATTTTTGTATGTCAAGACTATTCCAGTTTGTTCACAAATATATTATAATTTATATAATTGTTAATTTGTGATAGTAACTTTTTATGGTTTTTAAGTTTTTCTTTTAATCGACCTATTGCAATTTGTTAGTTTATATATATATATATATATATATATATATATATAATGCAAATGTCGTTATCATGCTAACGTGTTAAATACTGAATTAATTAGAAAATTAACTAAGACAGTGTATTAATCTTGACAATATATTGAATAAGATCGATAATTAATTATCTAGTTGTTATAGTTCATTTACAGGGGGAGACAAAAAACACATGCAGAAATTGTCTTCACAATATGCGGTGTGTTTTTTGTGAAATTGCTGTCTTTTAACCGAACTTTATGAAATAGTACGTTCTTCCACAACAAACGGAAAATTTCCTTTGCTATCCTGACTCGTTGAATGTTAAAACAAAAGTTTTCTTTATTAATTGAAAGAAAAGGGAAATTACCCAATTAAATTTCCGTAATTGATTTTTGGTCCTAGAACCAAGACGTTGTATGTGCCCAAGTAGTTTAGAACACGATGCATTCATTGTGTAATGGAGCGTATCAAGTTTCGAATCCTAAGTTTCGAATCCTCAGATAGGCAAGGCGATAAAAAATTTTTTATTAATATGCAATACAAATACCTTTAATGTACAAATCTGCACTAGTATATAGAATTATTATGCAGATTATTTTTAATACTGCACATCTGCGCATATTTATTTCTAAACACAGAAATTTTTCGTCTTGAATAACGGACAGTTCCCATCTTGAATATAACAAAACGGAAGTTTCGTGGAAAAACGGAGAGTAGACGGCAATGTCGCTTTCAGTACAATTTCCTTTTTATCACGGATTTTTTTTACTCAGTGTTCGCGAATCACAAAGTATGGAAAACCTCATTAAATCTTACCTAAAGCTAATTCCACGAAAACTTGTCATGTCTGTCACATACTACGATTTTTGGTTACCAGAATTTTAGAACAGAAAAATGTGACTTATTTTATCGGAGATATCTCATCAATTGAATAACGTGAAGCAAACTTTTCAAAAATAATGGTGGGCAACAAGCACAGCGATTTCCAGCTGTGTCACAGACAAGACAAGTTTTCATGGAATTAGCCGTAATTATCATAGACCACCACAGATTTATTGATTATAATTTTAAAAAACCTCCAATAATCTTTCAATAATCATTGCAAACATACAGAAGCTATGTTACATAAATTTTCTTTCAGAGTATTTAATGACAATATAAGTCTTCGTTTTTTGCCTTTAAGATATTAAATTTATCACAACTTTCTTAAATTAATTACTTAACTTCCATCATTATTTCATAATATATTTTTATGTACTTATTTATTTATAATTACATATTACTTTAAGTCTTATTTTTCTGCATTATGTTAAATTTTCTAACACGTCAAATTAAAGGAATACTTTAGAAACTTTTTTTATGTAAGGTAATTCTAATTATATATTCGTTATAATTAACTTGGTATTTAATTACTGTTTCTCGGCAGTTCATCTAATTTTCGCTAAGTGAAATAAAATATAAAATTTTGTTGAATTGCCAAGTTTTTGTTTTGATATTTCTGCATGCACAAATAGATGTCTGTATGCAGAAAATTATAATACGCTGATAAAGGACATTTTCCGTTGTTTAAATTCTGTTTTATTTATAAACATTTTAATAACAATTTTATTTACTATCATCGGTAAAATATTTTGGGTTATACAAATTTAATAGAAGGAATAAGAGATAAGAAATAATTTTTAAATAAGGCTCTCAAGTTCAATATGGATGTTTGATATATTTTGATTGCTGATTTTTTTTCACATATATAAATGAACAATGTTTTGATTTTGTTTCAGATTACATTAAAAGATTCTGCAAAATCCGTAAAACAATCCGATATTTTCTAAATTATATAGATCATTTTACCTTCCTGAGTAAGCTTTTAATACTAAATTGCGAACATTACTCACCGGAAAAAATGCTAAACAACAGTAATTTTAAAATAACCGACAATGTGACGAGGATATTTAAGGCACTATTTTATAATTATTGTGTCTTATCTTACAACGTAATGTGATAACA
This sequence comes from Maratus speciosus, assembly GCA_963932465.1. Taxonomy (NCBI): domain Eukaryota; kingdom Metazoa; phylum Arthropoda; class Arachnida; order Araneae; family Salticidae; genus Maratus; species Maratus speciosus. The sequence goes on along the minus strand of OZ010796.1, from coordinate 114,780,738 downwards.
TTAGTGAGTTCCTACTGATTTCCTGATGAAAATGCTTTACTGAGAATACGATCGTCTAAACCAATATTCCGATTTAGGGAAAACTAATTATACGTTATAAAAATAATCGAAAACTTTTCGGAAAATCAATGGCCGCAAAAAAATTGTTTTTATAAATTCTTCTTTAAATCTCGAAAATGTATTGGTTTCTGAAGTTTCTACAAATAAAGAACGCTTTTCGTAATTGTGGGTAACTCCGAAAAGGTTACTGTATATTTTCGTTCGTGGATATATTATATTTTTTTCAAAATTAAGAAACATTAGTATTTTTTTACAATGTATGTATCCTCCTGTATTCACCTGCTAAACTTAATTCGTAAAATGCTCTCGATGAAGATATAACTCAAACGTTTCACTAGAATCTTTTCAAGCTTCTAACTACTCAACCTGTTTTACTTGGTTGTTCAAAACAAGTTCAAACTGCGAAGAAAATCTTGATGACCTTATATTTTAAAACGCATACAAAATCTACATATTACTTTCGTAGGCTCATAAAATTTATTTGATGCGTATGTTCCCTGCAACCTTGATAATATCTGCACTACATAGAAAAGAGTTTAACGCAATTTATAAGTAATATTTTTCATGCCCAACAAACTTAAAGGAATACGAAGAACTTAATTGAAGTGAACAGAGAAAAATTGCTTTGATTGGTTGGGGAATGTAGGTAAAACCGTAACCGACAAGTCGGGTGAAAACAGGTATCTGTTTTTCTAATTAATTTGAGCAGCCCTCAAACTATTAATGAATGAAATACTTAGCTTGAGGCAAACAGAAGAAACGGCCATTACAGAATCCTCATACAGGAATTTCTGCAGTTTCGGTGTTCAAAATTTCGTTTTGTCATGTTTTGTTGCAGTTTTGACATGTTTTCTAGTTTTCAAAATTCTTAAATATGAACACAATTAATGCGTAGCCTAATTATTAGAAATTATTTTTTCCATTGTAACTTTTTCTAGTATTTAAATGTTGATTTTTATAGATAGTTTTCCTATCACAATTCTGTTCGTCCCACCAGTGGCTGAGAGGTTCCGCTCTCGAAGCTGGTAGACGGCAGGTGCTGGGCTCAAATCCAATCGCGTCCGTTGGCCTAGCCGTTCGGAGTTTTCTTCAAACCTTGGGAAACCTTGCGTAAATATGGGTTAGATTCGCTTAGAAAGACCTCCACGGAGGGCATTCCCCCTTCGGTATACCCCTGGTATATCCCTACAGTAGATAATCGGTCGTCAAAAATCAGCCCAATCAAACCCTAATTCTCTTTGGGTACGACCGGGTATCCTGCTATGTATAAAGCGATATTTTGGAAAACAACGCTTGACGAACCGATAAGCAATGCTTGAAAAAAAAAGGCAGTAAAAACTACCGGAAAACGAGTTATTATGATTTTTTTTAAACGGCTGATAAAGAAGAGAACTTCGAATAAATATTGATTCAAATTTGAATAAAGTTAATTATTCTTTTCTCTTTAAATATAAATTATTAGATTTGTAACTGAAATAGTTTTATTTAAGCATGTAAAATAAAATATTTTGCTTTTTAAAAAGTAAAGTAATTCTGAACTTTTTCATTTCCTGTAAAATTAGCATATGCCCACAGTCTTACCATACTTGAGGGGTAGCAGATGACTTGTCTTTTTTATTAATAGCATTTACTATAAAAAGGTGTTAAACAAATCATATACTTATATTGCTATTACTGTACAAGAATAAAGGCAGAATATTTAAGTAGCAAAATAAGTTGCAGTTGCATTAATTTCCCGTGTATCTGATATAGGTAAAAACAAACAGTAACTTTCCTCTTATTTTATAGCATACTTCTGTCATTAAATAAATTGTTACTTTTCAAATCTAGTGGTATATCATAGGGGGTAGGTTAATGTTTTTTCTCTTTTTTAATGTACAGTTTTCTTAACGTATGTGTAATATTAAATGCTTTTGATTATGATGATTAACCCTTTGCGCTCGGCGTGTCTTACACAAATTTTATTTGATCGGCACCACTTTTTTAAAAGAAGTTTCGTTCGAGTATACAATTTCAAAAATGCTCTGATTAAATAAGGTACATTTTATTTTCCTTTATTACTGGTGCCAAAAAAATTTTTGCAAAGAAAGATTATGTCTCCGCAGCGGAGCCCTCGAGTGCAAAGGGTTAAAATCGTTTTTATTTATAATAGTGATGCCTAAAAAATAGACCCCTAACACAATTGAAAAGAATGTCATTAAGTAATACCAAGTAATTTTTTTTTTTTTTTTTTGGCAAAACTTATTGCTCCAAATCTATCACTGTTGAAAATGAAATGCTTTATTTCCAATTTCTTTAAAAAAAAATTTCAAAACCTTTTACGAATAAATTGCACAAACTAAACCGTACTCAGATGAAAAATTCATATAAAAAAGTTGGAAAATAACATTTATATCCCATTTTAAGAATAAAACATTCTTTTTTTTTTTTTGCTTTAAATATTAACTACCAATTAGTACAAAAGCGTGTACTTTTTAAAAAGAAATAGTTTAATCGAATGGTTATTTTTTTATTTGTTTCATGCCCATTTATTGTTTTCCATGCAAAAAAAAAAAAAAAAAAAAAAAAAAAAAATCTGCAAGTGTCATCTTTTGTTACGATGAACTTTTGAGAAAACTATTAGGAAGTCGATTATCAGTACGCAATTTGAATGAGCTCTTTAGCAATGTAGTGAACAAACATCGACTAATTTTCTTCTTTTTTCGATTGCAAATGAGCTAGAAGATAACTCTGAATATTGGGAACTGGCCTTAAAAGAAACAGAAAATTGATTTTCTATCTCATTTAAATCGTAGTCAAGCGAATATAAAAGAGGAATTATTCGATCTGCTTTCCTAAGCATTCTTTCAAAAATTCCAAAAACAAAATTATTCTTAAACGCTCTGTTTGTATGGATCAGAAAATGTGTTAATTTTGATTGTTTTTTTTCTTCTAGGCTGTGAATTCTTATTTTGAATAAACAAAAAAATATATATGTTATATAAAAATTTTTCTTCGCGATATTCATTTAAATTATTGTACGTTTCCGACATATTAATTATTTCTTTTTTTTTCTAAATAATATCTATTGTTTATTCCTATTTAATTTCGCTTTAAATTTAAAACACGTATATTAATAATTATCTTATTCAAAATCTTAATTAAAGCTTTTAGTCCCTTCATAAATTTTTATCAACTGTTCAATCTATACCATAGCTGCCACCTTCTTACGTTTTTCGCACCGCAAAAATTTTATAGTAAATTTTACCTTTCTAAATCGTCGTAATCTGCCGTTTAAATAAGGCAAAAATTTCTATTAAATTTTTGTGGTACAGAAAAAGCGGAAGAGTTGGCTGCTATGCTATACTATTCTTTGAGAAGCTAGTTTTGTATTTTCGAAGGTTTTTAAAACCATTTTGTTATTTTTATTTCTAATCTTAATTCCACTAATCTAGTTTCCCGCGCCTTTCCGACGTTTAACTTTTTACCTCGAACACACTATGTTACCAGGAATGGGATTCCCGCGCCTTTCCGACGTTTAACTTTTTACCTCGAACACACTATGTTACCAGGAATGGGATTCCTTCTCCTTAAACCACTCCCTCTCTCACGTCAATAGTTTAGCTGCCCATTTCTCGAAATGCTCCTTTCACCGATTGTTTTTTTCTCTACTACATAGATATCTGTCGCCCTCAGCGAGTTGTAACTAAATGCAGATGCCATGACTTAGGAGTTCAGATATTTTTATTTTCGAATATTTTTAAAAGCCATTTTGTTTTTTTTTTATTTCTAATCTTAATCCCACTAATCTAGTTTCCCGCGCCTTTCCGACATTTAACTTTTTACTTCGAACACACTATGTTACCAGGAATCGGATTCCTTCTCCTTAAACCACTCCCTCTCTCACGTCAATAGTTTAGCTGCCCATTTCTCGAAATGCGCCTTTCACCGATTGTTTTTTTTCTCTACTACATAGATATCTGTCGCCCACAGCGAGTTGTAACTAAATGCAGATGCCTTGACTTAGGAGTTCAGATATTTTTATTTTCGAATGTTTTTAAAAGTCATTTTGTTATTTTTATTTCTAATCTTAGTTCCACTAATCTCGTTTCCCGCGCCTTTCCGACGTTTAACTTTTTACCTCTAAAACACTATGTTATCAGGAATGGGATTCCTTCTCCTTAAACCACTCCCTCACTCACGTCAATAGTTTAGCTGCCCATTTCTCGAAATGCGCCTTTCACCGATTGTTTTTTTTTCTCTACTACATAGATATCTGTCGCCCTCAGCGAGTTGTAACTAAATGCAGATGCCATGACTTAGGAGTTCAGATTTTTTTATTTCGAATGTTTTAAAAGCCATTTTGTTATTTTTATTTCTAATCTTAATTCCACACTAATCTAGTTTCCCGCGCTTTTCCGACTTTTAACTTTTTACCTCGAACACATTATGTTACCAGGAATGGGACTCCTTCTCCTTAAACCACTTCCTCTCCCACGTCAATAGTTTAGCTGCCCATTTCTCGAAATGCGCCTTTCACCGATTGTTTCCTTCCTCTACTACATAGATATGTGTCGCCCTCAGCGAGTTGTAACTAAATGCAGATGCCATGACTTAGGAGTTCAGATTTCTGTCTTGTTTCAAGTGCTTCAAATATGTTATCTGGTGTCTGCAAGTCTTATAATAATCTAAATTTACTTTTTAAGATCATATAGCATGATGTAGCTATTCATGTCAAGCCTGGGGGATTTACGAATTTTTTCATAATGTGGGACTTGTTTTAGTTTTCCAGTTTGATGAATAAACGCTTTAGAACGACAACTTGTTTCGTTTTTCTTTTCTGTCGAAATCACCGACTTTGTAAAGCCATTGGCTTGCTACACTTAACCCCTTCGGGACGGGAGCCTTTTACGAATTTTTTAATCTTTTGTCACCGTTTTTAAAAAACAGAAATTTATGTCTTCTTGAATCGAGAGAATGCGCTGATTAAATAAGGCAAATTTTACAGTAAAATTTTACTGGTGAGAAAAAACAAGGATTTTGAGCGCTTCATGAGGCACGTATACGTGCCGCTCGTCCCCAAGGGGTTAAGCCCTGATCGTCTGGATTAATAGTACGATTGCAAAACAACCACCTTGTGTTTTATATTGGAATTGTCCAATATTAGCTATTATCAACAATTTCACGCAAGTTGACTGGATTTGTCTACTGCAAAATAACACATCCTTTCACAAGCCGCCAGTATTCCACGAATTTGATGCATCCCTGCCCAATTTTCACTATTCGACACCAATTTATACAACTTTATATATATATCCCCTTAGTTACTTGGCAACATTGTAAAAAATGCGCCAATGTATAAGGATGGAATTAATGAATTGAGAAAGCTTGACAGTAATATAGTCTACAGAAATAATAATGAAGAAAGAACGTTTTAATGTTAGTATTTTGTTATATCACTGTAAAACAAGTTACTATTGTTAGTATTTTGTTATATCACTGCAAAACAAGTTACTATTGTTAGTATTTTGTTATATCACTGCAAAACAAGTTATTATTGTTAGTATTTTGTTATATCACTGCAAAACAAGTTACTATTATATATATTTCATGATGAAAAATGATTACGACTATTTTGGGTAATTACCATTGTCTCGAAAGTTTTAAAAATGAATAATTGGTCGCAAAAAACTCATTTTATTATCAAAATGTTCGAAAAATGTAATGTAAAAATATAATTCAATCAGGAAATGCGTCTGTTATAGTTCTATATGATTAGAAAAATGCTTAACACCTTTCCATTAAAAAAAAGGAGGAAACATTTCGATGCTAATACTTAAATCTCGCATCATATTTACATTTGAAGATAGAATTTAAATGCGGATAAACAATTTGAAGCCGTCTGGATGTCAAACAGTTTAGAAATTATATAAACGCAAAGACATGACCCCCTATTGTGTACTTTTAATGCTCTTTTCCTACCATCAACTTCTTGCGATCTGTGACGTATACAGTGTACATCATGCTATTTTGGTCAATTCCGACGATGTACGTCATTATATCTGGCTGTTTTTTTTTTAATTACACTACGAATTCTCACCAGAAAGTTTTAACTGTTATTTTTGATTTACAAGATGATTGATTTTCTATAAATAAAGAAAAAGAAAATTGCCAATTAAATATTTGTGGTGTGAATTTAAATTTTCTAAAAAAAAAAAAAAAACTGCCAGAAGCGGCAACACTGGTGGCTAGTGACATACATCCGCTAACAGCGCCAGAGAGCAAGGGGTTAAAAATTATTTGGAACAGATGTCATAAGTTCCCACGGCTGCCATCTTGGAATTCTTCTTGGCGTGAAAACCCCTTTTCCACCAAGTAGTAAATGTCGCCAAGCAACGGTTTATACGCATGTTTGGCTTAACGAAAATAAAATGTAAATAATAAACATAATTCGCTAAACTGGCAATCAGTAATCGTTGTATGAGCGCTTCGCGCACATTTACCGACAAAAAACATCGCCGAATTCAGCATTTCCCGCGGTATAGCATTCTCAAAATTGAGCAGTTCTCGTTTTGTAGCAATCTCAAAATGTAAAAAAACTCTTAAATCAGCAAAATATACATAAAACACGAAACTCCCTAAAGTGGCAATCAGCAATAGTTGTATGAGCGCTTCGCGCACATTTACCGAGAAAAAAAATCACCTAATTCAGCATTTCTCACGGTATAGCATTCTCAAAATTCAGCAGTTCTCGTTTTGTAGCAATCTCAAAATGTAAAAACTCTTAAAGCAGCAAACTATACATAACATTATCAACATACCTTAACAGACATCTGCTTTCTTAAAATCTCCAGCACAAAATATCTCTCATAACATCGCCGTCATTTTCCAAAATAGGATTAATACGCATTGACACGCCATAAACAAACCTCCCTTTCTTGTCTAAATTTCCTCATATTTCTTAATTACTTCAGCAAGAGCGTTTAAACGGACTACAGAAACTATAGTCAATGAAATACATCCAATAAATTTAACATAAAAATAAAAAGACAACGATAGAACACAATATCAAAATACATCCACAAAATTCTAAGCTTCTCAGGGGTTGCCAGAACACGACACGTCACAACACACACGTCACACGGGGTTTACATATCGAGTTTGTCATATCCGTAAACACCGCCAACACGCCAACAAAAATCGCCAAACAATTCAAAACAACAACGGCTGAGGGAAGGTACGGCATCTAAGCCAATTATTTTTCAACGGAGATATTTTCTTTAATGTTCGTAATAAGTATCCGAAGTATATTTATTTAATTTTCATGCAATTTTATAATTTGCATCTACGAACTATAAAGTATACCATAAATTTTGAAAACAGTGATTCTTTTTAACGGTAAATTTAGATACATTTACAACTGCATAGAATGTTGAAAGAACATTTCGATTTCCATTGAATCCCTCATCAGCATATTTTAATGTAAAAGTCATAAAAAGTTGTAATAAATCAACTCACAAAAAACATTGCATCAGACATTCAAGGTCGAAGTTGTAGTTATATTAACACAGAATATTCTGTTGGAATAGATCCAGCTTCATTAACAGTTAATTCGGTAATTCTCGTGTAGCCATGTTTCTAGGAAAGTTCGGCACTTGCCACAAATTGAACTGATTACAAAATATTTTGCAAAATTTGGGGAATGGTTTACAGGCATGGTTTTCAATCTTGGACTTTCTATTGTCGAATACATTTGTATTCGGTATCACGCATCAGTATTATTTCGAGTGTTGGACTTGTCTTCCTAATGTAAACAGAATTTAACTGTTGTCATGCGATACCATATACCTCATCTTTAAACTGGGAACTGGGATATCTGTGTTTGTAGTTGCTTAAAAAACTCTGATGAAAACCGTTTGGATACCAAGGGGTTTTAAGAGATGATAAATCTTTTCTGATATGCATTTGTAATATGGATTGGTTGTGAGCTGGTTAATTTCAATACGTAGAAAAGCTAGGGACATATTTATGTGTGCTTGTAGGGATTCGGAAAATATTTGATTACAAAATTGTGCGGGTAGCAATGTGACTTTAAATTCTCTGTTTTTTGGTATTAAAAAGTTCTTTTGTGCTACAATAGCGCAGAGCTCTAGGGAATAAGGTCTTGATAACTGCGATTTTGTTGGACTTTGGAGCTTACTCACTAGACTTTTGCGATATTTCAGAACCGAAGATTTTTTTAATATAGAAAAACAGAGTATTTACCGGGTATCCCAAAATTGACTGATGGATTTTAAAATTTAATAACTTGCAAACGGTAACAGATATTAAAAAAATTTCTTGCAGGAGGGTTATGTATGATGTCAGGAGTTTTTATACTGTGATTCCCGATTTTAGTTCGAATTGCAAACAATAGATAGCGCTGAGAGCAGTATGTGCTCAATCCATACCCGTTTTTCGTTACTTCGGGATCCATTCAATACATTTTAATCTCCTTTTTTCGCATGGAAGAACCGAGAGGTCGAAAAATCGAGCCTGAATTTAGCGGTTATTTTTTGTAGCACCATCTGTCGATGATATTTGTAGCTAAAACTGGGAATAGCAGCATAAAAACTCCTGACATCTTACATGATAACCCTGCAAGAATTTTTTAAATATATGTCACCGTTTGCAAGTTATTGAATTTTAAAATCCATCAGTCATTTTTGGGACACCCGGTAAACGCATCTCAAGTTGAATGGCTACTCGACAAGATATTGCAATCGTATATAACTCCTACAAGCACATGAATACTTTTCCACATTTCCAATGTACTAAAATAAATAATGAGAAGTGCCATTTAATCCGAACCGTTCTTTTTAAATGTATTTTAGTGTTTTTAAGATTCTACATAATTGTAATTGTCTGTAATCTCAATGATCTTTTATAGTTATAAATATTTTCAGACGCAGTACTATTGTTTACCCAAGTGGTAATTTCGATTGGTAATTTTAAAATATTTTCAGACGTAGTACTTTTGTTTACCACAGTGGTAATTTGGATTGGGAATTTATAAATATTTTAACAGAAATTGGCATCTAAAAGTTTCTAGTATGGATACAGATAATTCCAATACATTTTACCAAGTAGTTTTTGAATTATACTTAAAAGAAATGTGAGGACAACAATTCGAGAGATCAAATAACCATTGGAAAAAGATTAAATAACAATAAAAAAAACTGTAATAAATATTATTGCAGTGCAAATACACAATAATAAATATTATTTTTAATATTTAGCCTTTCCATAGCGGAGCACGTTATATATCGTGCTTTTACCATTGTACTATGATACAAGTGTTTACATTATCTATGAGTTCACATTATTAAGTATGTACGTATTTTGTACAGTTATTTTATGAAAGTTTACAGAAATACTTTTATAAAAATATCTATACAATCAGATATGCATACACACACGCACACACACACACACATATATACACCCCTCTTGCTTTTTATCTGATATCTCCTGTATACTTTGAAGCCTTGCATACGATACTCCTATCTAATCACTATGAACCTAATTAAATTATACTACCATGTGTGCTTTTATTTTGTGTTTTGTACTAGTTGGAAGTAATCCAGTCCCCAATAAAATAATCTCACAATAATTTTTATATTTTTATTCTCTGAAATAATTCAGTCATCGAAGAGTTAATAACATTTGTGTGAAATCCCATTCTTAGTAACTGATTTATCTTTTGAGATCAGCACTGATCTCTACAATAGAACAGAGAGCCGAATCTCTATTTTGTTACATTGGATTCAGAGGTCCATCCATGAATACAACGCCAATGAATTTCAGAAGAAAAATTATGGCAAAACAGATTTCTATCGTATTCTACGTACAGGGTTTGCACGCTATTAAGCCACGCCCCATTTTGTAAGGACTCTACTACCAGTAATCGCATAAAACTATCTTCTAGCTAATGAATCGTGAAAAAAAATTACCTTTATAAAAATACTGGCGGTAGAGTCCTTCCAAAATGAGGAGTGGCTTAATAGCGTGCGAACCCTGTACGTAAAGTACGTAGTACAAGAAAATACTTTGCAATTCGATTTTCTTTTTATATATGACGAAGATGCTACATTTTTTTTTCACTGAAATATATTTTTCAATGAAATAACTACATGTTTTATTCAATTTCATCACAACTACTTATTTTTATCACACATGAAAATAAAATCTCATATAAGCTTAACAAGAAACATAAAAAAAAATTATAAATATTGCTCATAAAAACATGAAAAATTTGTACAAATAACCCAAAAGTGATTAAGAGTACGCAGAAAAGTTTAAAAAAATTAATCTAATATTAAGAAAAGTGCAGATTTCATTACTTGCGCGCATTGAAAGTGTGATGGAGTCGTGCCAAAAAGTAGGCCTGAGAGTCGGTTCTCCGTTCTATTATGGACCTCAGTGGATTTTAACGTCAAATTACCTCAGTATTAATACTGAATATAACTGAAATTGTTCATAAAGACTTTATAAAATTTTGCAGTTAGACTAGTTGGAAGGGTGGTGTGAGTTGGGTGGGTTAGCATTATGATCTCGAAATTAGAAGTTGCCATTTTTTATTTGAAAATTTTAAAGTTAGTTCGTGTTTCGGCATGGAGTCTGCCATTTCTACTTATAGTCCAGGCAATAGAGACCGTATAGGGACTCTACCTAGCAAAATTAATGGTAGTACTGGAAATAGGCTTTCTAGATGTTTTTTGGGTCGCTGAATCTGAATTTGTAACTTCCCACCAAAATTTCCCCCGCCAACCTCCCCAAATTTTGGTAAAAAGCCCCCAAAAAGGTTTTTATTAAAAAAATCAATTTTTTAATTGTTTTAGAGAAAAAGTTTCTAGAAATTCAGAAAGTAGACAAAATTTGCAACAAATTAGATATATGACATTATGATTTAGGATCAAGGGGAAGGGGGGATCTGCCTCGGAACGTGGGCCGCAGTGCTGCGTGGACTAAGTTGCGCAATTCCAGTTAACCACTCACACGTTTACATTAGCCCTCCCATCTTCCCTCCGAACTTTCTCTATAAGGTTTACTTTAAGTTTTTTGGGTCGCTGAATCCGAATTTTTAACTTACCCCCAAAATTCCCCCCCCCCTGAAAACCCCCTCAAATAGTGGTTTTTAACTTAAATTTCTTATTGTTTTAGGGGAAAAGCATTACGAAATTCAGAAACTAGACAAAATTGGCAACAAATAGGATATATGACATTATGACGTAGGATAAACGGGGAGAGAGGGGGCTGCCTCGGAACATTCCCCGCGCGCTTTTCTCAAAAACCAAATTTTTTGGAGGGTTGCCGGGTGAAATTTTGGTGGGAAGTTACAAATTCGGATTCAGCGACACAAAAAACATCTTGAAAGCCGATTTCCAGTACTACCATTAATTTTGCCAGATAAAATTCCCTATTGCCTGGACTTCATCATTTAGTGCACGTAGCGCCGCAGTGCATGTTCCGAGGCAGCCCTCACCCTCCCCTTTCATCCTAATTCATAATGTCATATATCCTATTTGTTGCAAATTTTGTCTAGTTTCTGAATTTCGTAATGCTTTTCCCCTAAAACAATAAGAAATTTAAGTTAAAAACAACTATTGGGGGGTGGGGGGTTCGGGGGGGGGGGGGGAAATTTTTGGGTTTGAGTTAAAAATTCGAATTCAGCGATCCAAAAATCTTAAAGTAAACCTTATAGAGAAAGTTTGGAGGGGAGATGGGAGGGCGAATGTAAACGTGTGAGTGGTTAAGTGGAATTGCGCAGCTTAGTTTACGCAGCACCGCGCGCATGTTCCGAGGCAGATCCTCCCTTCCCCTTCATCGTAAGTCATAATGTCATATATCTAATTTGTTGGAAATTGTGTCTACTTTCTGAATTTCAAGATACTTTTTCTCTAAAACAATAAAAAAATGGAATTTTTTAATAAAAAACTTTTTGGGGGGCTTTTTACGAAAATTTGGGGAGGTTGCCGGGGGAAATTTTGGTGGGAAGTTACAAATTCGGATTCAGCGACCCAAAAAACATCCAGAAAGCCGATTTCCAGTACTACAATTAATTTTGCTAGGTAAAATTCCCAATTGCCTGGACTATTAGTTAATTTCTATAAAGACATGATTACGAATCGAATTGTTTTTTCAATTTTCTAATGTGATAATTTGGTGATAAAATATTATGACACGATCTTCCATTTTTAATACAGAAATAAAGCAAAAAATATTTATAACTTTTTGACGGAATTAATATTTTTATAAAAATATCTGTGATTAAAAAAAAAATAATTTTATTAATTTCTTTAAAATACAATGACTCAAATGTTTAGACATGTTCTAAATTTACGCAAACTCTGCATGCAAAATATAATAGTCTGTGAAATAAACAAAATGAAACAAATGGATATTACAAAAGATGCAGATTAAAGAAGGAATTGAGAACTGTGTTACAGGATTTGTTAAAAAATATTATGAAAACCTCTTTCGCTAAAGAGTCTCTAATAAAAGAAACGGCAGTAGGTTCGTAATGATATGACTAAGAGGGATAAGTGGTTTTATGACCTTAGGTCATGCCGACATCATGCTTAACCATCTGACCAACTATGTTCCACTTTTTCTCATCACTAAAAAGCATAGAAAGCCACTTGTCACCCTTAGCCATGTAATTACGAGACCATTGCAGTTTCTTTTCTTAATGACATTATTACTGAAAAAGATTTCTGTAATATCCTTTTATGAATCCTGTATCCCGTTTCTCTAGTTCTTTTATGAACTATATCCTTTGAAATGACACCTTGTTTATTTCACGGACTGACAATTTCATCTAAGAAGCTGGAAGCTTTTTCTGAATGCCTGTATCATCATTTTTCCTTGTACGTTTTTTATTTTTTTTTTTTTTTGTGTGTGTAAGACGTTTAACCGTAAATTGTGTTTTTATTTATAACTAGGTAAATACTGCATATTGAACAATTTAAAGAAGGGGGAATTTTCTTTTAAATTTATGTTCCATATACTCACATGATTATATAATGATTTCTATCCACTGTGACTTATACCTGTCATAATTTATACTACTAATTACTATGTAATGCTACTAGTTTAAGGACACAAAATTTGCTATTTTTAGTGCATTTATATTTATACTGTTTTTATTATGATATAACGTAACCGAGGATAATACGCCCATTCATATACCAAACTAAAAGCGTGACGGTTGCGGTAATGATGAAAAAATGAAAAACGTGTGGTTATTGGGGAATTATATCCGCCTCAAGTTTTGAAAATTCAGTTTTACAAAACATTGTTTTAAAGGTAATAAGGCCAGTGAAGGAAATTCGTCCACTTCCCCATATTTCTTTCTCACTATTTCTATTTCTACCAAGTTTTTCTTTGGTTAAGCAAAACGGTAATGAAAAAAAAACGAAGTTCGTAAATTTTATGATTTAGGAATTTATTTTTATTTGCAATAACTCTAATGTAAATAACAGAATTCGCAGCAATGAAATAAAAAATTCCACAGTGTTTAGAAAAATTCACATCGCGAAAACCTTTGATACCATCAACCGAATTCCTGACAAAAGTGACATAAGCGTGTTCACAAATCCTAAACTTGTACATGATAAAGGACCATATTCCGTACGGGCCCCTAAATGGTCATATTACTCTCAGATATATTCACAGGAGTTGCGATTGTGAAACAGAACAAAAGCCTTCTGTGTAAGTCAAAATCTTTGCATAAAAACTCTTTTCTTATTTACAATTTCACCTCAAAATTATATTTGTCTTTAGAAAAATAAAACGCGTCAGATTAAATACAAGATGACCTTAAAATACTCTTTACTATTACAAAATGCTATAATTAATGGAATTATATAGAAGGTAGTTTCTTTTTGCTAAATTTTTGCGAGTTCTAAAGTTTTGGAGAAAAGAAAGATTAAAGGTGTATCGGACTAGATGGATCAATCAGCTGTCTCGTCCAGGCACGTTCACATGCTGGGAATTTTTGTATGGGTATGCATTAAAGAGTATGTGTACGCGTTCAAGTTGATGACCTTGCGAAGGACGTGGATCACACTAGCTTTTCTGAAGCTTTTGTTTTCGTAAGTGTAACGCCTGATATGCTAATTTATGCATAGCAGAAGATAAAGTATCGATTTGAGATATTGAGTGTGGCTGCACTATTAAACATTTGCAGCAAACTGTCCAGTTATTCGACTGATTTATAGAAAACTGTTGCATAACCGTAATTTAACTTTTTCTGACATAATATGGTCAAAAATATATCGTGAGACATCTTTAATAACATTGTCAAGTAACTGTTATCTTTAAAAACGTTCTAATGACTGGGCAGTTTGCTGCTGATTTTTAACTCTATATGCGCACATATAAAAGTATAGTGTGTAGTCATGCACAAACTCTAGATTCCAACGAAGACTAAATAAAAACAGCTATCATCTGTATAAAACACTTCAGATGTGACTATTTATAACAGTGAAAAGACTCCGTAGGCTTCCTCTATTACACTTTTAAAAAATTTCAGCTAACTGTCCAGTCATTTGACCGTTTCATAGAAAACCGTTAGATAACCCTAAACTAACTCTTTTTCGACCATAATATGACTAATATTATGATCAAAATTGTGGTTATATATTATGATAAATTATGGTTTTCAACCGTTTTCTATAAAAACGGTCGAATGACTAGGCAGTTTGCTGCATATATTTATCAGTGTACTCTATTTAGTTCAGGCAATAGAGACCATATAGGGACTCTGCCTAGCAAAATTCATGGTAGTACTGGAAATCGGCTTTCTAGATGTTTTTGGGGTCGCTGAATCCGAATTTGTAACTTCCCACCAAAATTTCCCCCGGCAACCCCCCAAAAGTTTCGTAAAAAGCCCCCCAAAAAAGGTTTTTATTAAAAAATTGTTATTGTTTTAGGGGAAAAGTAGCTAGAAATTCAGAAAGTAGACAAAATTTGAAACAAATTATATATATGACATTATGACTTAGGATGAAGGGGAAGAAGGGATCTGCCTCGGAACATGCGCAGCAGTGCTACGTGGACTAAGTTGCGCAATTCCGCTTAACCACTCACATGTTTACATTAGCCCTCCCATCTTCCCTCCGAACTTTCTCTATAAGGTATACTTTAAGTTTTTTGGGTCGCTGAATCCGAATTTTTAACTTACCCCCAAAATCCCCCCCCCCGAACCCCCCCCCCCAAATAGTTGCTTTTAACTTAAATTTCTTATTATTTTAAGGGAAAAGCATTACGAAATTCAGAAACTAGACAAAATTTTCAACAAATAGGATACATGACATTATGACGTAGGATAAACGGGGAGAGAGGGGCTGCCTCGGAACATTTCCCGCGCGCTTTTCTCAAAAACCAAATTTTTTCAAAAAATCAATTTTTTGGGGGGTTGCCGGGTGAAATTTTGGTGAGAAGTTACAAATTCGGATTCAGTGACCCAAAAAACTTCTAGAAAGCCGATTTCCAGTACTACCATTAATTTTGCCAGATAAAATCCCCTATTGCCTGGACTTCATCATTTAGTGCACGTAGCGCCGCAGTGCATGTTCCGAGGTAGCCCTCACCCTCCCCGTTCATCCTAATTCATAATGTCATATGTCCTATTTGTTGCAAATTTTGTCTAGTTTTTGAATTTCGTAATGCTTTTCCCCTAAAACAATAAGAAATTTAAGTTAAAAACCACTATTTGGGGGGTTTCGGGGGGGGGGGAATTTTTGGAGGAAAGTTAAAAATTCGGATTCAGCGACCCAAAAATCTTAAAGTAAACCTTATAGAGAAAGTTCGGAGGGGATATGGGAGGGCGAATGTAAACGTGTGAGTGATTAAGTGGAATTGCGCAACTTAGTTTACGCAGTACCGCGCGCATGTTCCGAGGCAGATCCCCCCTTCCCCTTCATCCTATGTCATAATGTCATATATCTACTTTGTTGGAAATTTTGTCTACTTTCTGAATTTCAAGATACTTTTTCTCTAAAACAATAAAAAAATTGATTTTTTTTAATAAAATCCTTTTTTGGGGGGCTTTTTACCAAAATTTGGGGAGGTTGCCGGGGGAAATTCTGGTGGGAAGTTACAACTTCGGATTCAGCGACCCAAAAAACATCTAGAAAGCCGATTTCCACTACTACCATTAATTTTGCTAGGTAAAATTCCTTATTGCCTGGACTAATTGTATTATGCGTTTATTTGTAAAACCATGGAGCCAGCAATGATTTTGTTTTACATTCATTAAGATTTAGATAAGTATTGCAACAGATAATAATCACTATATAAGAGGGTTCTTTGAGTTGACTGGAACGAAGGTTTAAAAAAAAAAACTAATGCACACGTATTCGATCCGAAATTTTAAATAATGTCAATACTCTACTAAAAGTTGGACGCAAGGTATATGAGATAAATTGCTCTGTAATGTACCAATATGAATATAAATTAAGTTTAATGGAATAGCCACTATATAACAACTGTTAATTGAAAATTATACATCTGCATTTTTAAATAAATAATTTAAAAAATAGCACTTACAGTTTAAATCATATTTATTAATGCTATAAATTATAAAATTTTATTTCAAATTTATATTATAAACTTTTATAACACATTATAAATTATCGTGTTAAATGTGCATTTGAGGATAAAAATAATGCATTTAAACTTGTACAAACGTGCGCTCCTGACTTATTTTGAAAATATATAAACGATTTTATTATCTAACAAGAAAATGCGTCTAAAGATCAAAATATTGCATAAAATTCTTTTTTCGGTGGGAGAATGTACAATGAAGGTAGTTTCTTTCAAAACTTTCAAAAGTGTATTTAATATTAAATAACAGTAAAGAAGATGATAGTTTTGTGTTATTCTCCGATAATGATAAATTTTTGCTTTTAAAAAATCTTTAATTTTGTTTTTTTAATATCTGACTCATAGCTCAAATTACTATAAAATAATGGCAAATTTATAAATATGTTCAAAAATTGTCATTACTACTTTGAAGAAACCGTAACTCCTGAACGCCATGGTAATGACCACGGTAATGACATTTTTAATGTTAAGCCTACTTTAGGGCTGAACAATAGGCTTATGGGGAGCTCATTCTGAAAACAGTTCGATTTTTTTTCTAGTGAAGCTTTGCCTGCTTCGTTAGTCTTTTTTTTTTTTCAAATTAAAATTAAATTAAACGAACCTGGTACATCCGTGGGGAAAACGCCTGCTCCGGTCTCAAATCAAGTGAATTTTGAATTATTGTAATTTTTTTTTCGACCCAGATTGAATTCAAACATTCACTGTCGTCGTCCATATTGCTATAAGTATAGGTTTGTCGTCGATCCAACTTTAGTTTAATCACGGCGGTAGCAAAATTTGCAAGAATTTCAACCTTTTCACAAAAAAAAAAAAAAAAAAAAAAAAAATCGTCTCGGGACGCAAAAAACGCTGAAAATCACATAGAAATATTCGGAAAAATTCAAAAATCGAAGAGTAAATTCATTTTATGAATGTTTAAAACCTTCAAAAATTGCGAAAAACGCTAGACAGCGCATAAACATTTCACGAAAAATTAAAAAATCAGTTAAAATACTGATACAGAATTCATTTTTCGAATGTCAAAATAGCCGTCAGAGCATGGAACTATTCATTAAAAGGAACTGGAATATCCTTAAAAATGTGAAGCTTCAAATGTAACCGCTTCCGTAGGGGTTGGTTACCGCTAGAAGAAACTTCCACCAGTTAATTTAAATAGTAAATTTCTCCTTATTTAAACTCCTTATTAATGCAAAATTTCAGTAAAAAAAATAGCAGAAACAGCTATATTATTTTTACTCTTGAAAGCTTACTTTCGCGGTAGTCAGGACCTGCGTTCCCGCCATATTGTGACAACCTAGACAACATCCTGTCAGTGGCAATAAAAATAATTGCAATACTTGGATAAACTTACACGAGTAAAAAGAAATAGAATTTTTGCAATATTTGTAGGAAAATATTTCCATAAATAAGGCTCTTAAATAAGACAAAATTCTCTATTCAAATTTACTGGTGGGAAGTTTGCCCCGCCAAAGATTAAAAAAAAAACAGCCGCCATCTTGTAACAACTTCCTTAGTTACTTCACTCCCAACTGGTAGAGTGTACACTATATGTCTCCTCCTCTTTATTCATAACTCCATTCGTCAGACAAGGAAAACTTCTAAACATCGCATAAAATGTTTTGAAAAATTTAAACATCGCATTACTATTGGGTCGATCGGAAAGTCGTGCCGTGTTGGGAAAATCAATTCGTACAGCAAAATTCTGCCCGGTAATTATTATACATTAGATATCGGAATCAATGTCTAATTATTAAATGATAGAATTTTCCGGTACGAATTGATTTTCCCAACACGACATGACTTTCCGATCGACGCAATATATTGAACTAAAAGTTCGAACCTTATTCCTTTTACGAATTTTTAAAAAATTGCCAACGAAAAGTGGAAAAATTCTAAAAATAACAGAAAAATCTCTAAAAATAAAAAAAAACGCAGAAAAAATTAACAAATTGGGCTGAAAGTTTGAAACCAGATTCATTTTCTGCGGGATACGAAAAAGTGTTAAAAATCGCATAAAACCCGCTAAAATTAAAAAAATTGCAGAGCATCAAATTTATTATATTTTGTTGTACGATTGAAATTTGATTTTTTTATTTGATTTTTTTTTTTTTTTTTTTTTTTATAAATGAAAAGAAATACCCGCGGAATAAAAAAAAAAAAAAACATATAAATATAGAATAAAGAAATTCGTGAAAAATTCAAATACCTGTGTACAAATTCCGAACAAACTTTATTCAAAAGAAGACAAAGCCCACTTTATTAGCTAAACGATTGAAACCAGATTCTTTTTACAAATGCAGAAATTTCTAAACGAAAAGCAAAACAAAAAACCTGTTAAATTTGCATTAAAAAATCGGTAAAAATTCAAAAATCACAGAGAACTCAATTTACAAAATCATGCTAAAAGATTGTAATTCGATTATTTTAACGAATTCCGAATAACATTTATTGAAGTGAGGAAAGAATTTTTTTATTAGGCTAACAGATTTTAAATACAAAAAAATTCGCCAAACACTAAAAAAAAAAAAAAAAAAAAAAATCCAAAAACTGCCTTCGAGTTGCATATCTTCCCTTTATGACATCTGTTGTCGGACCCAATTGAATATTTTTTGTCTAGGAGGTAACTGAAATCATGACTTACCACATTTTCTTTTTTTAATGTCCGCATTCTATAATTTATTCTACGCATAGCTTTTCTCAAAATTCTGTAGTTAAGTTTTTTTTAGATTCATTTGCAGAATTATTTTTGATTTAAAGAGAGTCTTCGTCTTTACCTGTCATTTCGTATACTGATTGCTGGAGGTCAGCTTAATTGTGATTTAAACCGATATTCAACACCACGGGATAGTATTCGATAAATACATAGCTTCGAACAGCTTCATGCAAGAGAAATAATAGTAATTGATTTATATCATTTTCCTAATCTTCAAAATCTCGTCTTTCGTAGGGCATGTGACATATAAAAAAAAGGACAACAACTAAGAAGCGCCCGATTGGCCAATCATGTAAGCACTTTCCACTGAAAATTAGCACACATTTCACAAACGCGCCAGTACATTTGTGCCAAAAGAAAATCCCAGTACAAAATTTGTTTCAATATTTTTATAAGTCTTTCACACTGCATAATTCGCTGTGTTTTAAGAATATTTATTTTAAATATCAGGGAAATTCAACAAAAACTTTTGATTGTTCTTTACGAATGGTTTCCGTGACAAAATATTAGTATAGAGGTGTATAAATATTAAGTCTTGGTAAACCGTATAAAAGCGATCACAAGCTTTGGTGATAACATTTACAGTCTTTCGATTTTTTAAATATTGAATTATTATTCATATTTAAATTAGTGCACAGTCTAATGTTTAAAAAGAAACGTTGACAAAAAAATTTAAACATACTTGGATGACATGTTTAACTCTTTACATACTGAATTATGAATTCATGAAACTTTTATCTTCTAAGGCATTTTTCGCGTATTTTTGAAACGATATTAGAAGATTTACATAATCATTTAATAAATTTTAGAAGGATATTAGAAGGATTGAAGGATTTAGAAGGATTCATTAAATTTGAATGTATAGGGATTTTGTGCAATATTTATAACCCCACTCAAATCTTTTATTTTAAATCTTTTTCTTAGTATTTTGTAGAATTAAGAGATGTACAAATATAATGTTTTTACAATAAAAATATAGAAATATTTCTGAATTAAAAAATCCGCCCCTCTAACGCCAAGAAAACTGAAAAGATGCAAAGGCAAAATAAATCATCCTTTTCAAAATACTTTTCTTTTGTGTAACCAATAATGCTTTTCGGTAACAAGGTAAAGTAATGCATCTATAACTCATTCTAAACTGTATTACTACTAATCAATGCATTAAATGAATTTTATAACAAATTATTTTAATGGTACTTATAAGTATCGTCAGTAGATAAAGGGTTCATTAACATTTATTCGTCAGACATGAAATTTAGCATTTTTTTTTTTTTTTTTAAAGAAAAGTACTTTTACAATTTTTGTCTGTTTGCCTGAGCAAGAATAAAAACGGTAAGCTTAAAGAAAACTATTTTTCGTCACTCATTCAACTTACTTCTCAGCTTGGGCAGTATCAACTGTTTCTACCGGTTAAGGAGAGAAGTTTATTATGCTGTGGTGGCAACATCTCTCTCACATCTCTATACTCCTCCTCAACGTAGGTTCGGAATTTGCAATTTGCACAAGTATAAGCCTTTGAAGTAGGAACACGGACATCAGAGAATATTTATTCCACTGCGCCTGTGACCTGATAGGATATACAGACGTGAAAGTTTTACTATTGAATTTTATTTTTTTCTCTTAAGAGCCTACGCTAGTAACGCGAATTCACGCGCGAGCTAATATTATATCAATTGAAGTGTTCTTTTCAAATTTTTCGTTCGCATTTCACTATTTTTATATGATTTTTTTTATTGCATAGGCTATCTGAAGTCGATGTTTTACAGAGTATCTTTTACTTTTTCGATTTCGGCTGCATTTTTATTTTTATACTTTCACTTCTGGAACTGGTTCCAAAACAGAGTGTCCCTAGAAAAAAAAAAAACTGAAACCTAAAAGCGTACTTGCTAAACATCGATCACAGGTCTCCTATGGAAAAAATATATCGTTTAAAAAGTTTAAAATGCAATCAAAAAATTTGAAAGGAATTCTTCCATTGGTTTAACATCGAAGAGTTCGGTATCTTTGCATTACTACTTAGGTTCTTAAGGCGATTCGCTACCGTTCATTTGGCGAAAATTACAAAATTAATATATATATTTTTTTTTGCTTAAAATGTACGTTCCTAGAATATTTAGGAGAAATTACTCTTCCAATCATAAAAATGTTCTAAAAATACTTTTATTTCATCCAGTTGCCTTTAAATGATACGAGTTTACATCTTTAAATTTGTTATTCTCAGTTTGGATTTTTTTCATTACAATGTATGATAAAAATTCTAAAATTCGATTTTTTCTTAATGGAGAATACTTATAGTCTAATTTACATAATTATGAATAGAATTTTCAGTAATATAAATAGTTTCTTTAAAAAAAAGTTAAATAAATAGTCATTTTTACTGCATTTTTAGCCATACGCCATGGCGTTTTATTTATTTTTTCCTAAACTAAATTATGTTTGTGGAAATTGGCAAATAACAATACTTGTACAGTACAAAATACTTGTAGCACACTTAGAAAAAAAATATTTAAAAATCTTCAAAATTGTAGAAGAAATGTGATTTTGAAAATTTCTAATATTTTTAGTACTTTGTTTTTAATTTATGTTATAAAAATTGCATTTTTCCTTGACTGTATAATTTTCACTCATAAACCATTTAATAATGTGTCAGAAAGTATTATAAATAATCAAATAAAAAGTGCAAAGGGCACTGAGTCCAATTAAATATCTTAGGCTAGTTTGTTTTCGTAGCATGCATGGTATCTCAATATCGATATTCTTCGATAAAAGGCTAGATTAAAGTATAGATTATCCTTATTATAAGTTACATGAAGTCAATATACTTGAGACGATATCGTGTATTTATTATCGAAAGCAATAGCAATTCCATTATATACTTAGCAGATAAACTAAAATCCGGAAAATATCAACAAAAAGATAAAAATCACCTCTAGGATTTTAATTAGATGCCATATGTAAATTCAATTGTCTATACGACCTAAACATATGAAAAACATGCTAATGGCATCTGTGCATCTGTTTTTAATGCTAAAATAAATTTACTACATAAAAATTTGAAAGAAAGTTGCTGTGTTGTTGCAGATTTTCTAAATAAAATATTTTTGTGTACTAACAAGAGAATGCAAAATAACAAATAAAACCTAGATGTAAAAAAAAAAAAAAAAAAAAAAAAAAAAAAAAAAACTATAAGATTTATAAATTTTAGAAAACTGTAATAATTATTTTCTATAAGACTATGATAATGTGTCTAACACAATAGAAACAAAAGGCCTTAAATGAATGGTAAGTGTTTTATTCAATGTGTGATATTTGTAATACTGAAAAAACATTTTTAGTCATTTTACAGTATTTAAATTAATATATTTTTATCACTCTGTTAAGCCGTTATTAGGCCTTTAAAACGAGAACAACATAAACATATACCGGCTGCAATATACGTCATTCTAACCAAAAAGAAAAGTACACTTCGAAGGCTATGATTATTTTTTCTGATATGATAAAAAAATTTCATTAGACAAGTCAATTTTTCCTGTAGTACCACATAATTTATGCCTTCACGGGTAAAATTGTTTGAAAAATGATCCGAATAATTACTAACGATCATCAGTGCTGGATCACTGTCTATAATAAGCAAGACATAACATGGGGAAGATTTTTGAAAATATAAAGCTGAACTTCTTATGTTTGCGAAAAGTGACCACATAAGTTTTCCTTGAATGTACTTCAAAATCTCTTTAAATAATTAATGTAGTTGAATAGAAGCAAATCTAAAGAATTCTGCCAATTTTCTGATACAAAATCATCCATTGGTTTTCATAAGTCGATTTCATATTAGTCACTAAAAGGTACATTTACTACAATAATTTTTTATTAAAAAAACTATAGTCCCACTCTTTCAAACAAATATCCGCTTTATAGAAAAAAAAGAGAATTAAATTTTGAAAATATGTAAATGGTTTTACCCCTAACTGGTGTGGTAGGGTGCATTCCACTCAACCGGAAATTATTTCACGTCAGCGAAAAACTTGCAACATATTTATGTTTTTTCCTCCTTTTATGTCTACATTATACAACACCAACTTTTTTGCTTATCCGTACGTATATAAATCGCGAGAAAATGATTAATTTGTTGATTGCATACAGCAGATATTTTGGGATGTATTACATCCATCGCAGGAGTTGTAAATTAAAATGATTGAAGTTCTTCAAAAAGAAAAACTCAAAAAGTTATTTGTTTAACCCCTTATCTGTTTTGCCCGATTACCGTAAGTGCAAAAAGAGTTTGCTATCTTCGATACTAAAAGCTTTTGGAAACCACTTAATTATAACTGCAATCTTTAGTTTGTTAAATGGCATATATTTTTACTTTCTTCTTTCTTATATAGAAGAAAGTATTGTAATCAAAATTTTTTTCGACTTCCGGTTTTCGACGGATTTACATGTTTTAGGGGTCAGAGATCCCAAAAAACATGTTTATAGAAAATGTCTGTCCCTGTGTCCGTCTGTCCGTCTGTCCGCCTGTCTGTCGCCATTGTACCATAAAAAAGTGTATGAAGTGCATAGAATTGAACCAAATTTTTATTTTACGTTTTTGGCTATGACAAGCAGATCCTCCCTGAATTTGGAGAAAATTCGCCGGTAGGGGGCGCTGTAATAGCGATTTTTGTGCGATTTTGAATATTGTACAATCCAAAAGTGTATGAAGTTATGCATAGAATTGAACCAATTTTTTATTTTAAGTTTTTGGTATGGCAAGTAGATCCTCCCTGAATTTGGAAACAATTCGCCGGTAGGGGTTGCTGTAATAGTGATTTTTGTGCGATTTTGAATATTGTACCATCCAAAAGTGTATGAAGTTATGCATAGAATTGAACCAAATTTTTATTTTACGTTTTTGGATATGGCAAGTAGGTCCTCCCTGAATTTGGAAAAAATTCGCCGGTAGGAGGCGCTGTAACAACGATTTTTGTGCGATTTTGAATATTGTACCATCCAAAAGTGTATGAAGTTATGCATAGAATTAAACCAAATTTTTATTTTAAGTTTTTGGCGATGGCAAGCAGGTCCTCCTTTAATTAAAAAAAATTCGCTGCTAGGGGGCGCTGTAATAGCGATTTTAGTGCGGTTTTGAAAATTGTACCATCGAAAAGTGTATGAAGTTATGCATAGAATTGAGCCAAATTTTTTGTGTTTGTTTTTGGTCATGGCACGAAGGTCCTCCCTGAGATTGGAAAAATTCCACCGAAAGGGGGCGCTATAATTGCAATGTCTGTACCATTTTCATTATTGTACCATCGAAAAGTGTATGAATTTTTGCATAGAATTGAACCAAATTTTTTGTGTATGTTTCTGGCTATGGCAAGCAAGTCTTCCCTGAACTTGAAAAAATTCTGCCAGAAGGTTGCGCTATAATTGGATCTCTGTGCCATTTTCCTTATTGTACCATCGAAAAGTGTATGAAGTTATGCATAGAATTGAACCAATTTTTTTGCGTACGTTTCTGGCTATGGAAAACATGTCCTCCCTGAATTTGAAAAAAAATCTGAAGGTAGGGGGCGCTGTAATAGCGATGCTTGTGCCATTTTCTTTATTGTACAATCAAAAAGTGCATAAAATTATGCATACAATTGAACCAAATTTTTTGTGCATGGTTTTGGCTTTGGCCAACAGGTCCTCCTTGAATTTGGAAGTATCGCGCGGTAAAAGGTCTCTGTGATAGCGATTTTTGTACACTTTTCTTGAGTTTTCGTAGTTCTATTGTCCATCGGCGGCTCGTGCAAAGGCGAGAACTCGCTTCCTGCTAAGCCGGCTATTCGCAAACATCTGATAACAACAGAATAAGGAAAAACTATTAATTTTAACAAATATCATGATATAGATTAACACGTTTTTAGTTCGTTTAATTGACTGAAGCAGAAATTTAAGATGAAAATCAAAGTTGGTATAGTATTGAACTAATAATATTGAAGTATTAACATGTGTAACTAGTTTTTGAAATACTAAGATGGATAAGATAGAAGAAAGTTTTGGGATTGGCACATCCAACTAGTTCAGTTGTAGAAAGCCAAATATTTTAGTAAAAAGAAAAGTGGTGCCGGGTCCTTATTTTTAATTTATTGTGTCAAAAAAAAAAACAGTTAAGGGGTTAAAGCAGCTAAAGCTTTGAATAAAATTATTATTATTATTATTATTATTTGTAACACACGTTAGTTGATAGTTAAATCCTGTATTAAGTACAACTGTGCAATCTATTTTTGCATATATTTAACCGGTCGTCCGTCGCGCTATGAAAAATTATCTGCAGCTAGGTTCTATAAACAAAGTCCTGTGACACACTTGTAAACACTTCGCGCTGCTGTACTGCATGTTCAGAGTTCGACTCCAATCTGCAATGTTCACTAAACATTGCATCTGTTCGAGGTAAATAAAATGAGTACCAATCTTGCTAGTTAATAAACATTGGGAGGCCAGCATGTGGTTAATCATCTGACCGGACATATGCTGTATAGCACCTTAGGGCCCACTGTCAAGAAAACAGAGTTGGCCACAGTAGGCCAAGATACCTAGGGATTGTAGCGTCACAGAGTTTTGCTTTACGATTTAAAAACTTGTATTTATTTTGGAGGTGAACTTCCAATTCCTTGAATTCAAATTCCGCTGTTTTTCATTAAGAATAAATGATATTCTATTTCACGTAAAGAACGATTTTAATCATTAGTTATATTACGTGCACTGCTTATACAATAGGATAAGGTAGTGTGAAAGAGAAACTCACACGTGATAAATGGTGTGTTTCAAAAAGACTCGACCAACGATGGGTTAAGTCTGTTTAATCTTTTCCGGCTCAAAGTACTTCTGTTACTAGAATGTTGAAATAATTGAGTGAACCAGGACTTGTAGCTTGTAAACAAACTTATTTGAGAATAAATAAAATCCTTTCTTCACTTGCAATCTAAAAGGCAAAAAAAATTATTTCAAAATACTACACTGTTAAAAATTTGCAGCATTCTATCCGGTCATTTGACCTATTTTATCAAAAACGGTTACACAGCCCTAATTTAACACTATTCTGACCATATTATTGGCCATTTTATGGTCAGAATACATTTAAATTACGGTTATGAAACCGTTTTTTCAAAAAAAAAAAAAAAAAACGGTCAAATGACTGGACAGAATGCTGCAAATTTTTAACAGTGTACTGCCGTTTTGGCATTTAGGTATTAAAATTAAGTAGGACAGAATTTAACCCACCATGAATGCAACTAATACTAACGTGTTCTTGCAACTAATAATACAATCACTTGTTTCGTATTCTTACATATCATGTTCAAATATTTGAAATTTTCGTGTAAAATAGAATTCAGATAATCAACCTAATAGCTTATTCTCTGTATATTTTGAAACAATTCTGTGTAATTGCATAAACTGTCACACTGTATTTCTAAAAGCTGTTCTACATTTCTAAAATGTCTATCGTGATTTACTTATTAGAAAATACGCGGATGGCTTTAATATAAAATCGGAAAACATCACTTTGAAACGAATTCATTTCACTGTCTTTACATAATGATTATAAATCAGCAACAGTTTCATTGGTATAGTAAAATTGCTTAGATTGTAAGAGTAATTACATTTTTGCACTTTTTGCCTCAGTATATTAGATGAAAAATATATTAAGCTAATTAAAGAATGTATTTAAATTAAGAGCGTTTTATAAATTTTGCTCTGTTTTAAAAGTATATAGTTAGATTTTTCCGAAGTAAAATTTTATTAAGATTTTTAATAACATTTTCTAAAAATACAAAGAACTAAAATAAAAAATAATTAATATTATTAGTGTAAATTGCATTATTAATTTAACAGTTGCATTGAACTTATTTTTCCGCATGAAGTTCAACATTAGGACTATTCGAAACTGAAATCTTGAATTTTTCGTTTCAAAATACTAATTTTGTGTCCCATTAAAAGTAAAAAGCAACCGTACTATAAAATATTATATTGAAAATTACGATAAATATAAAAACATCACTTAAATAATTATTCTAACGTATGGGACCGAATGCGTTTAAATATAAATCGATCGCTATTTGAAGTAACAGTAGAGGTTTCATACATGTGTAAAACAGAAAAAAGATTGACAAATTTTTTTCCAATGTATCTTCCTAGACTTTTTTATTGGAAAACAATATTTCCGAGACAGGAATATCTCTTCATGAAAATAAATTTTCTATACCTTTTTAAAAATCTTTCTTCTTTATGAGAAACTTTTAAATTTTAAATAAATTTCTGTTTTTGAACAAAGTGACAGCAGCTAGCAACTTATATCTAATGGAAATTGAAAGCACATTCGTTTCAGATATACATTTAGCTTTAGCTTTAGGTTTTTTTTCTGCAATCGATAACATGGAACATCATATAAAAATCAATCCAATAACTTTGATTATTTTTTCTGAAGATCGCATACAATTTTTTTCTTTTAAAATATTCGGCATCAAAAACTACCTCAATTGATAAATCAAAATTGGTTTACTTATTAGGTGTTAAAATATCAATTCTTATTTTTTTTTATGTTATCTATTGCAGAAAAACAGGAGAATTTGAAAAAGTATTATGAAAATATACCCAAAAATTTTACTTAATCTAGAAATATATAATTTAATCGCAAACGTTAGAGTACAGTAACCTCTCTACACTGTCAAGAAAATAATGCCAGTTCTCCGGTATGAATCGGAAAAATAGTTGCCTTTATCGTACCGGAATAATTTCCAACCCAGTTCGGAATAAAATCAGTAAAATACCGTTTTACTGAATATTTCCTTATTTTTACGGATTTTATTCCGAGCTGGGTCGGAAATTATTCCGGTATGATAAGGGCAACTATTTTTCCGATTTCTACCGGAAAACTGGCAGTATTTGTTTACAGTGTAGAGTTATCCACGACTCGGAAAACAGTTCTTTATCTTTGGAAACTTCAGAAACTAATATGTTTTTGTGATTTAAAGAACCATTTATAATTATTATTATTATTATTATTATTGTTGCCATTGATATTTGGAAAAAAATCTGAGTAGTTTTGGAAAAGGATTTTAGTAATGAAAATCTCTATGATCCTGCATTGTGTTAGCTAAAATTAATTTTTCCATAACTTTTGTTTGACAACAAATTTTTAATTCAGTTTCGTTTAAAAAATTGCAAATGAGGTAAATATTTAATCTGAATGAATAAAAAATCACTCTCTTACGTTATTTTATAGATACCTGATATCTTGAAAACTGTAGAACAGGGACGGCGAAACAATGGCACGCGTACCAAATGTGGCACCCGAAAGAATAATTTTTGCACGTTGTTATTAGTGACTCTAAATCAATATACAGTGATACTACACAAAACAAACTCTAGATGATCTAATCTTGACTAAATTTGGTTTATTGGAAATTGAAGAATTTTAATTGCGTCTTTTAAAATACCGTAAATTTCCACATTATTAAATGTACAATCTTGGAAAAAAAAGTAAACACCTCCTACTAACTCCTCAACAAATTATCGTAGAAGAAAGTTACTGGTACTGAACGATTGGAAATAAAGTCTATTTTTAAATGATTCATATAAAATTTGCTTAGGGGGCAAGCTACATATTAAAACGAACCCAAACTTCATTTTTTTCAATAACAATACCCAATTTTAACAAGATATTTCAAATCTTCGGTTCAAACTATGCCTAGACACCAAATTTCAAGTCATTTGAATGATAGGTTTTTGAATTATAAACATTAAAAATTTAATACTTCTAATGTTAAATTACATCTCCATACTTTTATTAATATCGCCTGACTCCTAATGTGCTAATTTTTTGTGTAGCAATAATACTAAATTACCCGAGCATAAATACGTTAAATTTGCAATTTTTATAACTTTATGGTATGAATTATGAATTATGAAATTAATATTCGAAAAAATTATGAATTGCAACCTACATTTTTTGATGGATTTAGATTTATTAGGTCTGGCTTTATGGAAATCCAAAATTTCATATTTTTCTTCCAAGTAGCTTTTAAATTATGCCTAAAAAACGGCAAAATGATTGTTTAAGGGGCCGTCTGTGATAACAATGACCAGATATTTTTAAATTTCTTATGCTATCCTGTAATCTAGCCGCACTTCAATGACTACTTGAGTGGCGTTTAAGATTTCTTGATCAAGAAGGAGGCTTTCTTAGTCAACAATCGAGTACCGAGCTTCAATTCGGATACAGCCCATAAAATACGCTCCTTTTAAATTAATTAATTTCTCGGAAATTTATTGTATGAATTGCATAATTTTTTTTAGTCTAATTGAAGGGTGTAGAGTTCATTTATGCTGTCAGAATTAAGTACTGCTATTGAAAAAAAAAGTTGTGGTTCGTTTTAATATATAGATGACCCCTAAGCAAATTTTATATACATCATTTAAAAGTAGACTTTATTACCAATCGTATGGAACCAGTAACTTTCTTCTACGATAATTGTTTGCAGAGTTAGTAAGGGGTGTTTACTTTTTTTTTTTTAACGACTGTACCAATGATAAAAATGTTTCAACATACAGTGCTGGACATAATTATAAGACACATACCTAATTTTACATACAGTGAAAGAAAAGATTCAGGGCTTGAAAATGCTTTATCATATACGACAAAAACATAAATTTATTCTGTTATCACACGTAATTGTTTTACAGAAACGATATTTTTATACAGTTTAATAAAAAAATTTAAAATACCATGGACAAAACTATAAGACACCCTAACATTTTAATTAAAACACCTGCTTTTTTTTCGAAAATAATGTGCAATATGCAAATTTTCTGCACGCTGTTATGACGTCAGAAGTTAACTAAAGCAGACGATAACCGCCTTCACGCATTTACAAACATGCCACGAGGTACAGAATAAAAAGAAAGTGAAATTCACGAAATTTGGAGATTAAATGGAACTGGTGCTTCCGTTAATAATATTTCAAAAGATATTAAACGCTCTAGATGTGCAATTTCAAATGTTTTGAAAAAAGGAATTAATGGATCGGTGATTAAATGATCTGGACGTACTCCTTGCTTATCCTCGAGAGGCAGACGCCAGGTGATTTCGCTCGCTACACAGAATAAGATGACCACTACAGGCATTAAAAATGCTTTGAAACTGAATTGTTCAAAGAGAACCATTCGCAGGGTGTTGCATAATGATTCCTATGTGAAATTTTAAAAATTGAAGAAAAAACCACCACTTCTAAGGCGGCACAAAATGGACCGTTTATACTTCGCTAAACAAACTATGGCATCTTCCTCCAAATGGTACTCTGTGTTATTTTCTGATGAAAAAAAAGTTTAACCTGGATGGTCCTGACGGGTTTCACTATTATTGGCATGATTTATGGAAGTCTTCTGATGTACAAATGAGCCGCCAAATGGGTGGAGGCTCAGTAATGGTTTGGGCTGGTTTTTGGGCTCAAGGGAAAACCGATATCGTTCTTGTGCATTCAAGAATGAACTCCGAAAAGTATAAGAATCTTCTTAAAGATCAACTAGCCATATACGGTGAACTTCTTAGTGGCGAAAACTACACTTTCCAGCACGATAACGCGTCGATTCATACATCACACGTAACAAGAATGGGGTTTTCAGAGCAAAGTATCAATGTTCTTCCGTGGCCTTCTCGCTCCCCAGACTTAAATCCCATCGAAAACTTGTGGGGGATCTTAGCTCATGAGGTTGAGGTTTACCGAAATGGGAGGCAGTTTACATGTGTCGAAAACCTAAAGAATGCTATAGAATGTGCTTGGGAAGAACTGTCTTGCGATATTTAGTTAGAATTGATAGATTCGAGGCCGAATCGCATCTTACATGTTATAAAAAACAATGGCGGCTCCACGAAATATTGAATAACCATGTTAGAGGATTTTCTTTTAAACCATTAGTGTCTGCTAATTATGTTGACCACTGTATTTGGAAAAAAAAAAAGGTTGGTGTCTTATAATTTTGTCCATGGTATTTTTAATTTTTTTTATTAAACTCTATAAAAATATCATTTCTGTAAAACAATTACGTTTGATAACAGAATAAATTTATGTTTTTGTCGTATTTGATAAAGCATTTTTAAGCTCTGAATCTTTTCTTTCACTGTATCTCAAATTCAGTAGGTGTCTTATAATTATGTCCACCACTGTAGAAATTAATTTCAGAGCTATTTAAAGAAACTGGCGTTTGATCGTTTAATATTTTTTCCATCTACCTATGTCTGTAAGGTCATGAGTTTCAAAGAAGAAATATATAGAAACTCAAATAAAAAGCAGTTGCCATATAAATCCAGTTTTGCATTCTGTTGAAATTAACTGAGTATGAACCTGATATTAATTACTTTCCTTTCCTTCCAAGATGCAACACAATTAAGGGGATCCAGGACACAAAAATCTTCAAATTGTGCAAAAAAAATTACTTAAATTTCTCTGTGTTTAAAATGACATTTAAATCGTGTTTCTATGTGAATTGGAACAAAAAAAAATTATTTTTTTCGTTTAGGTTTGTTTTCAAAATCTAGCTTTCAAGTAATGGCTGTCATGGAAACAACTTCTTGTAAAAATGTGTTTTTCTTCATGATAGGTTTTTCAACATTTCTCGTATTTAAATTCTTATAACTCGAGGACCGTTAAAGATAAAGTGTTCAAACTTGGAACATATTTTTTTCAATTGTTTTACTTTAATTCTGATTCAGCATATTTGAACAAAAAAAAAAATTACTTTTGAAAATATGATTTTTTTTTAAGTTGCACCAATGTTTTTCACCAATTAACTTTTTTAACTGTTTGTTTAACTTGTTTGTAATTAACAGTTGCACCAATTAAATATTTAAAATTTTTATAAATTAATATTTTTTTAAATGCTGAATCAAAATAAAAATTTAGATACTTCTGTTTATTTAAATGAAAATAAATTGAAATTCTATGAATAATATTTCGAGTTATAACGATTTTAAATTATCCGACTTTTTTAATAAATTTTAAATTGGAATTTTTTTAAAAAAAGTTATAAAAAGTTTTATCATATGATTTTGTTTACAAATGATAAGGTTAACCACCACAAAAAAAAATTCAGAATTTTTACTCAATAAATAAAAATTATTTTTAAATGTGTCCCGGACCCCCTTAATCAGATATATATTTTTTAATAATTTCTAGAATTTAATTTTTTTATGATTATAATCGTGCAATATATACCTCACCTGTATGTTACCCATTTGTTTGTTTTATTATCTCAATGCTATTATTTCTAAAATTTTTTCAGGATTTTTTCAATCCACTAAATTTCTTGGCACGTCCAGGTCGTATAAAATGCACTATATTGCCATTAATGACCGGCAATTTTCAATTTCAAACTAAAAATTTGCTCACTCTAACGCCGATGTCTTATTGAAATTTTACGATATTTGACTAGATTTTTTTTAATAAGTTGCTCCATAGAGTTAACTATTAAATTATGTAAAATAATCCTTGTTATCGTTCGCGCATGCGCAGATAAAATTATTTCATACAACTGCTCATATTTCCTAAAATATTTAATGTATTTATATTCCAATTGCACTGTATTGTTTCCACTATATTTTGTCAATTTTTCTGAAATCGACGTTAAATTTGCTTGAAAACCCTGTATGTTATAAGCAAAAAACATGCAAGAACTTTTAATTTTTTAAAAAATAAATCGCTATATCTCTTTTAATATACGTGCTATTCTAACACAAAAGAATACAGATATTGCACAATGTCTGTTTATTTATATTCTGTAGTGATAGATCATTTCGTGCATTTTATTTTACAGGATGATCCCAAGTATTATTTTTTTTCTTTGATTTTTTGTTGGCCCCCTAATTGTCCCCCTTATCAAATCGACATTGCTAAATATGAGGTCTTACCTGTTCTTTGTTATCCCGAAATTCCAGAAGAATCTGACAAGTATAATTCTAAATAGTCGACAAAATGTCTAAAATTGAAAATTGCCGGTTATTAATGGCAATATAGTGTATTTTTGAAAACAAACGGGCATGTGGTTATAAAAAGGTTCGCCAACTCTGCTCTAGGATAATATTAGGTACAGAAAATTTCAACTCAGTATTTTTTGCTCACTTGGAATTAAAAATATGTTGTTTGTTTCAATATTGTTTAAAGCAATACTTATAATTCGAACCCATTACTATTGCGTCTTAAAAGTTTTCGCATATAATATTAGAATAGTCATTTGGAAGTTACTTTTACCTGTTTTTTCTTGACTTTTATAAAATATATAAGTTACATATGATGTTGTGTTTTCATTTTTTACCTTGTTAAATATCAATACCACTAGTAAAAATACCAATTATTGGCTTGATTAAAGATATCTTATTTAACCTCTTGAAAGGCAGTAGGATATTACCTATACCACTTTATTTTAATCTTCAAATGAACCAATGTCACCGGAATTTGTGAATCGAATTTTGCTTTTCTACAGCCTTTATTTATTTTCAACTAAATTTGTTTGTAAATCCTGATGTCATTAAATCATTTCATCATTTTAGCAACAGAACTACTTCGTCTTTGTTTTGCCAGTGGGCTACTTTTTTAAAATTCAGATTTCAAGATTGGCACCAATTTTTCGAAACGGTAAAATTCCTTTTGTCTTTTCCATAATTAACGCGTCATTAAATAAGGCGCATTTTACCATTTTAAAAAAGTGGTGCCTATCAAGAAATCTAAATTAAAAAAAGTAGCCCATCTGGCAACACTGCTTCGTCTCTGAAAAGTTTTAAAAAATATAAAAGATGAATCTATACATAAATTTAATACATTTGTTTTTTAAATATTTCAATATATTATGCAACACTCATAGAATCTATGTTATATTTCCGATACAGTTATAATTTAAAACCTTTACGGGACATTACACGCCATCACTTTCTTTTATACAAATTTCCAAGCATGATCGTTTTAATGAAATGAGGCTATATCGTTTTCACTTGAATTTAACAAATTTACTGAAAATAGAGCTGTAAAAAACTGTAATAAAAATAGAACTGTAGATGGATATACTAGCGTATAAGTCGATGCCTAAATTCGAGGGATAAACATATGAATGACAGTATTTCTACGTTTGAAACGTTAATGAGTTTCTACGTTTTATTTAATCTAAGCATAAATTACTTCTATTAAATTAAGCTAAATATTATTAAATACTAGTTTTCAACCTGTTTTTTCTGTCAAATTTGGGGGGGGGGGATCATCTTTTACGCGAATTTTATGGAAAAAATAAATTTTTTAAACCCAAAATGAAAGCAACTTTCCAGCAACTGCTTCATAATCTACGACTTGCTTGCAAATATAAATAAAAAGCTTATAAATATTGACTGTTTTTCTATTTACAGATTGCCCGTCAATTAGTTCTTTAGAGAAGCAAATTTTGCAAAACAGAGTATTGTTTGTATTAACCCTTTATTGATATTCGCATTTAATAGAATTTATTGGCAGTAGAGTGCCGATACGAATGAAGACATACCTAAAAGCGCATTCTCAGTTTGGTAGATTTTGTCCAAGCATTTGAAACTCACATTCCGGAATTCGGCAATACATGAAGGCCAAAAAGAGAAGCTTCTATTGAAGTTGCTGGAAAGTTTGCAGTACAGATTCAAGCAAAACACATACACTGTTTCTGTCAGGTAAAAGTCAAATAAAGGCAAAGGTGAAATTTAATTTTTCAAATAAAGGATAATCTCTTTAAAAAAAGAATATACCTGCATTGTAATTTATCTATATGAAGGGAAGCATCGTTTAAATATTTTTGGCATCGCCTATCTAGATCTTTATAGATTATGAAAATGGGAACTTTAAAATGGTAGATCAGAAAATGAAAACTTATAGAAACGCTGTTTCGTATTTTAATTCAGGAACTTTAAGAAAATAAATACATGAAATATACTAGATTTTAGAATAAATGTTATATATTTTCTATTCAAATACAGAAATTAAAATAATTTATCATTTTGCTTGAGAGGAAGACACTTAAATTTAAAAATTTATACCAAAATATAACAATCGTATTTCTTAATGCTGCAAATAAAATATGTCGTTGAACTAAATAAACGTAGAGAAAATGTAAATTTTAATAAGCATCACTCATCTTTTATAACTTTGATGCAGAAGACGTGCACCAGGGAGAACTTTTAGAGGTAACTAGTTCCGTGCTTTGCTTTACGTGCTAATGAAACACTAAATACTCAAATGAATAAAGTAAATACTACTAGGAAACAGTACAGAAAGTTTAGGAAAATCATGTTTGATTTTAAAACATTATTCCACACTTTACGAGGATAATCGTTCGAGAATATAGAAGTAATGTAATGTACTATGTTTCAGCAGAATATTTGAAATCAATATAACAAGAAAGAAAATTCTTCATTTTTCTTTACACTTATGTCTACAATTATTAAGTGGTTTCAGGGTTCGTACGCTTCAAGGTCTTTCAAGAACCTTTTACCAGAATTTTATTAAAGTAATATTTAATGAAAAAAAATTCTATCTTCAGATATAGCGGCCAGTACGTTACGAAATTAATAGTACTAAAACACCTAAAATCCCCTGAATATGCATACAAACCCTGTGTATTCCTGCAGAAAACTAAATCGAGATTAAAACTTTAAGTTGAATCGAGATAAGATTTTATTTTTAATAGAAGGAAAACGTATTCTTCAAACAAAATAAAGATATTCTTCAAAGTAACCGCATTTTAGAATTTCCGACATTATAAACCACGTTGAACCATTTTAACGTAGCAGTGAAAGGAAATATAATCCTTTTAAGTGGTTGCATAATCTGTATTTTTAGAAGCTAAAGCTGAAATAAGGCTTTGAAAACAATGATACAATAAAAAACAATGTTTTTCCACTCAACTTTACCCACTCTCACCCCTAAGTTGATTAAATCATCGTTATTGGCTTCTATTGGACATTCTAATTATTTAGTATGCAAATATCGTATTTTTTACATTTATACAGTACCGAATATATGCTGGTTTATAAGACTAGTATAACCAACATCATATATTTTGTGATCTTGTGCCTTTACACCAATCCAGGAACAGCACAGTTTTAAAATTTCTTTTTCTCAATAATTTTTTGTCCCCAAGTTTACGTTTAAAAATGGCCTTTTTATAATTTTTTAGATTTATGTTATCGATCTTCCATGTCAGTTTAATTCCAGATGCTTTCAACAGTTTTATTTTAATACACACAATATTCCATATTTACTGATAAACATGTAAAATATAGGAATTAAAAAATGAAAAACCCTACAAAAATCTAGTTTTAACACATATCAAATTATTAATTTATGCATATTTATCGACATTATGACAACCTGCATTTCCCTCAAATCTCCAAGATAATTTTTTTTCACACTTTCCTCTTGTTTCTCCAATCCTGTGTAATTCGCACTTTTGTCTATGTTCTATTTAAATCGCACGCCTCATTTTGTCAGGTATTCATCTCTTTCTTTTTTGTCTGTTCATAAAACATTTTGGAAGTATTTTATCACCAGTGTTTTCACATATCCAAACCACGTTAATTGCTTCATTTGAATATCATGAGGAATATTAGTTTTAATATTTATTCATTCATTTTCATTCTTTATTCAAAAGGTATTAAAGGCATCCATTTCTACTGCACTGTAAAAAAAGATCTATGAGGTTACTAAGAATTTTTTATAAAAACTTGGCTGACTAGATTTTTTTATGTAACTGTAACAAAAAAACAAAAAAAAACAACATTTAATTATCCTGGGTTACCGTTAGAAATAAGCATACAGATTTCTGTAGCTTTACAAAAACTAGTTTTGTAGACTTGCATCTTTTTTTACAGTGTACAAATACAATTTCAACAAACTTACAGTTTAGTAACAGATGTCTGTAGCTTTTTCAAAAACTAGTTTTGTAGATTTACATCTTTTCTTTTACATTGTGTAGATAAAACTTGCTGCAGTAAATTTCCACATTTCTGTCCCATATTAAATGCTTTTTATAATGATATTTTAGAAATTTATGTTGCGTCTTCTAGCATGCGTAGGTTCTCATTCCACAAAATTCCATTTAACCATTTAATAGCTCTTCTTCCTAATGAAATTCTATTAATAATCTCTGAAGTGTCTCTATCGTCTTCATTAATCTCTACACTAAGTTATTTAAGTGTCTGTATTCGAAACTGTTTAATAAAAGAGCCGCACATTAAAATTATGTACTTTTTAGTTAAGAATTATTCGATGAAAAGTTTAACTTAGATTACACAGTTAGATTTCCTTCAGGGAAAATGTTTGAAAAGAAAAGAATATTGAACTAAAATAAATATTAACTGCACATTTGACGGCATCAAAAGTCAAATAGCAGAAAGAATAATAAGAATGTGGCATTCCTTTTGCGTGTATAAAGGCTAATTAAATTTGCCAGGGAATTCTTGAATGAATTTGTCTTAAAAGCTGTAATGTTACTAAATAGACAAAAAAAAAGAAAGAGAATGTTTGCAGAGGAAAGGGGAAATGAAGATAACCTTCTTTTTCACAGACAATTACTATTTTTCCAGAACTAGCTTTAGATTCTTTTTAACAGATTTTATTTTCAGCTCCATTTTAGAATCCACAACATGGCTTAATAAGATTTTTTTTTTCTTGCAACATCCATTAACTTTATTTCAGGATCTAAGTTTGATAATCAAAAGAGACAGAGAAAAATTGAATGAAGACACAATTTTTCTGCATGCAAATATAAAGTAGATTTTGTAATTTTTCCACTTCAAAAGTGGAGTATCGTACTTTTCTGAAGTTCCTCGACACTTTCAAATATTGGCTAATAATTTCATAATTGTGTTTAATTTGCAGCAAAAAAGCATCGGAGTATTTGATACTTATTGAACAGTTGTTTTAAACATTAATTAGGAGAATAAAATAATTTCAATTTTTTTTCAATTTGTACTTTAAGAACAAAGACGCCCAAATCATAAGTCAGGGAATATTTACACGGTGAGTTATCAGTTTTTTCCTCCTATGCACGCTTGTATCTTTTTTTATTTAACATATTACAAAAATTTATTCTAAGAAATACATTTTAATCCCATTATATATCCATTACGAAGCACTTTAAAAAATAGCAATAATGCAACACATAAAGTGCATTAATCATGTTTCTATCCAATAAATTTAAATAAATAAATTTTAGGCTAAATTCAGTTGCAGTCTATAATTTAAAAGCTTAATAGAAGAAAATAACTTTTAACAAAAATTAAATTTCGAGAAAATTGAAGTGAAAGCATTTTATTGTAAAATTTATTGGCTTATTTTCGTTTCAATGGCACATATATAAAGTATTAAAAGGTACGAAACTTTCTCAGAAAAACGTACTAACATTTATTTTTTAAATATTACAAATTTTAAATATAATTTTAATTATCAAATATTAAAGTATTAAACATGAATAAATAATGTGTCAGATCTTCAAGACTATTTAAAATCTTATCTACTTTTTAAATATTTTAATTATAACTAGCTATATTATAATATAATTAATAATATAATGGAATATATAATAATAATAATATAATATATAATAATAGTAATAATATAATATATATTATTATTACACTGTAAAAAAAAAAAAATCTGTAAAGTTACGAAAGTTTTTCTGGGAAACTGGGATTCCTAGAACTTTTTATGTAACGGCAACAACAAAAATCCATGTAACAGATACACTTTTGAACTGAAAAAAAAAATCTGTAAGGTTACTAAAAATTTTTTAGGAAACTGGGATGCCTAGAACTTTTCATGTAACTGGAACCAGGGTTACAGATAAAATTTTAGTAAGATTACTGTAATTTTAGCAGATTCATTTGTGAAGCTACAGATTTCTGTAGCTTTGCAACAAACTAGTTTTGCATATTTACAGCTTTTTTTGTACAGTTACAGATGGAAGTTTAGTAAGCATGTAACTTTACATCTCTAGAACTACAGTTTCTTTTACAGTGTAGAATGAGCGAAGCAAATCCTCTACTAGGCTACACAAATTACATTTTGTCGTACACTTTACAAAACACTATTCAGTATTTTACTTGAAATTAAATTTAAAAATAAATTATGATCTGTAGATTTGCACAATATTATTTTTTTTACAGAATAACCTTAAAAAAGTAATATTTTAATTAATTTATTTTACATGTTTTTCCATTACGGACGCAATTTTGCCAATAAAAAATGAAACACGTATAATTTCAGAAGAAAAAATAAATCATGGACTTAATAATTATAGATAGAATCATGATTAATTAAACAGTTTCACGATTTCTTTTATGAAATTAAATAAATATATATATATGGAAATTATGAAAATAGCATATTTTTAATGAATTAAAATTTGTGAAAATTCAGTTATTTGCATTCAATTATAAAAGTATTTTTCAGTGTCACGAATTCAAATACACAATTTATTCTTATTATGTGAAATCATTTACGCAGACGATACTTACGCATTTTAAAAGAATTGTATTCTGATTTTTTTTTTTGTAAAGTGGCAACGAAAGAATTGTAAACAAATAAAATTAATTTTTAAATTCGTTATATCATAAATAAAAAATTCCGAGGAAATTCTTAGTTATTTGGCTTAATTTACATTTCTAAAATTAAAATGCGCCAAAACATAAAATAACGTTTTTGCTTAATAAAGATGCAAAAATAATATAAAAAAATATTGTTACTTTCGAATGTTTATCTTATTAAATAATGCTTCGCGAATCCAAACAAAGTATGGATTTTGCTAGTTTATATATGAGGACACGAGTTTTAAAACTCGCCTTATCCAAAAAATAAAAGAAGAAAAAAAAAAAAAACTTTTTTATCTTTCAATCTATTCTTTTGGCAAACTCTGCACCGAAAAAACACTGCAATCTACAAAAAAATAAAGCACTACTGCCAGACTGGGGACTTTTTTGTCCCCAGAGTGTTGATTGTCACCGGTTTTTTGAAATAGAAGTATTCGGCCTATTTAAAAATTGATTAAAAATTCTGAAAAATAAGGCGAATTATACTATTTTAAAAAAGTGGTGACAGTGAAGTAATTTCAATTTAAAAAGTCCCCAATATGGCAGCCGTGAAAAAATTTTTATTCTATACTTCTGCCATTGTAAAATATTGAATTATAATGAAAACTAATGGACTCAACTATAGATTTTTCGCGATTGCCCAAAATTGGATGTTCTAGATAAGGCATGTTTTGAAACTCATGTTCTAATATTTATGCATATATATATATATATATATATATATATATATATATATATATATATATATATATATATGTATATATATAATAAATTTGAAATCACAAATATATGAATAAATTGGTAAAGTTCTCAAGATGAATCGGAATCGAACATAGGAAACCAGTATGTATATATAGGGGGACGTGAGTTTGAAAACACGCCGTATCCAAAAATAATCATCTTTTTTCTATCAATCTATTCTATATATCCAATATCTAGATATAGGGTAGACCGGGGCTAGTTGGCCATAGGGGCATGTTGGCCCAGTCGCGATAT
This sequence comes from Maratus speciosus, assembly GCA_963932465.1. Classification (NCBI taxonomy): domain Eukaryota; kingdom Metazoa; phylum Arthropoda; class Arachnida; order Araneae; family Salticidae; genus Maratus; species Maratus speciosus. The sequence continues at coordinate 114,739,720 of OZ010796.1, read as the reverse complement.
TTTTTAAACTTTGCGTTAGATGGCATTGTCAGTCCAGCCAAGCATGCGTTGCTTCGCTTTCCTCCTCCAACATCAGTACCATTGAAGTGGGAGCGCCCGTTAAAGAATTATTGAGCATTTTCAAAATTTTGCAAAGGTGAGTAAATTTCCTCTCTTATAAATAATCGTTTTTTATTTGTTTGTAGATTACATTTTAGATTTTGATATATAATAATTCAGAAAAATAATTCTTCGTAGTTATTGTAGGGCATGTTTTTTTTTTTTTTGTTTTTTTTTTAAATATTTTAAGAATAATTCTTTACAGTCATTAATAACAAAAATGGCGATATGGGGTTAGTTGGCCCATTTGGCACGGGGCATCGATGCCCGGCGGATCTCTATCAATCTATTCTATCTATCCACTATCTAGATATTATATCTAATATATATCTAATAATCTAGATCTATATTCTATATATCTAATCTACTTTATCCTGTATTTCTGGCATCTAAAATCTTTGCTTGCGATGAAAACCAATGGACGCAGTTAGAGGTTTTTCGCGATTTCCCAAAATGTGATTTTCTGGATAAGGCGAGTTTTGAAATTCACATCCTCATATATTATATTTTATATTGTATATATATATATATATATATATATACTCCTTATATAATTAGTTACATTATAATCTTAGTATTTTAGATTTACCAATGACTGAATTACCTCATAACACCTTCATCTACAGGGTGTCCGGTCTCAACGGTGTCCAATGGCTAATTCGTAAACCGTTAGTCATAGACATATAGTTCCAATTTCAAAAATGTTTCAAATGAGGTAAAGAAGTATTTTTAAAGCGATTTGGGTCAAGAAAAACATTTTTTTAAAAAATTACGAAATTTAAATTTTTATACGGTCCCCAGGTCCTATAAGTGATATTTAGTAAAAATATCCTATTTCACTGACAAGTAAGACAAAAAAAGTCCCATTCCTCTGCGATTTAAATTGACCGAGTAATAGATGTTTAAAGTTGGAGTATCTTTTTTGCTGCAAAATAGGGGTCAGTCACAAATTTACTAGAAATAAAAATAATCGTCAGATATAAAACTTAACATTAAACATTGATAGTAAATTAACATTACAAATATATTTTGAGATTTTTGTTCATTCTCACATATTAAAACAAAATATTTTTTTTTCCAACCACATTTTGCCATTTATGCTGTATCTCGTAATTTGTTTGGTCAGAGTTTCAGCATCAAAGTGACAATTCTTGGCGGGAATCGTGCTTGACGAAAGCCATCAGAAGATAGAGTTTCGATAAAAAAAAAAGTGATTCGTATGAGGACCAGGAGGATTAGAAAAACTAAACTATCTTAGAATTAATAGAATTATATTAAATTAGTTTTCTATTTGGATTTTTCTTTTTTTTTAGCCAATCAATCAATTCTAAATATTAACTTGCGTTATTTGAACTTTTAATGTGTAAATATCGCCCCCACGCTCGAACAACAACAAAAAAAAAAGGTAATCTGTATCATGTACAACAGAAGGGGGGGGGGGATATTCTGCGACGAGCTATCTTAAAAAAAATACTTCCATGGGATTAACAATAGCGAACGGGTGTTTTCGCGTGAGTTGGGGGAAGAGAGAGTAAAATTTTCAGGGGGGTTGATGTGGTAGATTGGTTAGTTATTTCTTGCATAATAAAATAAAATATAGGGAAAAATACGTACATAATTTTAGACAGTATGTATTGGCCGAGCAAAAGTTGGGGGAGGGGGGGAGTATAAATTTTAGGGAGGATTGAGATGATTAGTAACTTACTATAACTATAAATTAGCGGCTAACTACAAAGACAAAGTAGAAAATTTTCCTAACATTTTAATAAAGTTATTAATTTTAATAATTTTAAATTTAATATACTTTTTATATTTTTTAATTTAAGAGTATGTCTATATATTTTTAATTTAATCAGTAATTTATACTTAAATAAAATTATAATTGAAATCTATAATTGCTTATATAAATTATAAATTTGAATCTTTTTTTAATGATTTTAAATTTAATAATTTTTAAAATTATTACCTCTTTATGCTCTAATAATTAAGTGTTATAATTAAGACAATAGGAAATAAAATTTTTAACGGGCGTGGAGTTTTAGAAGATGCATTATTTAATCAGACAAATAGAGTAGAATAGTAAAAAAATATATATAAACCTCTACAGATTTTTAACTTTGCGTGCAGGTGAAGCAAAAAGTGGGGAAGTAGAAATTTAAGGGGCCGATTAATTTAAATGAAGTCTTCAAAAAAAAAAAAAAAAAAAGCGAAAATCTACTGATGTGCAAAGAATCATCACGCTGTAAAACTTGGCGAAAAAAGGTCCGCCTTCTTTATTGCGGCAATAATTAATAAGTAATCCATAATCTAAATTCCACATGAAATTGCAATTTAAACTTTTCCCTCACTGGCTCTCATACACACATATTTTATAATCCTGAAAACTACATTTTTTTTATGCAGCAATATCTGTTGTAGTAATGAACACTAAACAGCCGTATAATTTCCCCTGAAATCTCCGCTCCAAATTTTGTTACATCTCCCCCCTCCCCCCCCATCCTTCCCGTCTAAAGCACAGACACAAGAAAGCTCAATTTGTAAGTAATTTGTTTGTATCATCTTAATGTTTATATATATATATATATATACATAACTTTTGAATGGCTGCTCTGAATATGTTAAGGAAATTAATATGTCCATTTTTGAAAATGATCCTCGTATCACTTTTATTTTCTTTTACAATAAACATCAATTATTTGAATTGTATGTTTCAACCTGTGCGATTACTTCAATGATTTAAATAAACATAACAAAATTGTTACAATATTTTAATATTTTGTTTTAATAGAGCACAGATTTATCCATTAAAGGTCGGACATCATATAACCGCCCACATTCTCTCTTTTTAATTAACCTTTCTTTTTTTAAGATTTTGTTCCCTTTGTCATTTTATTGTAACGAAAAAAATAATAATAATTGTTATTATTTTTACATTACCCCTTCTGAAAATTCCACTGTCTCTCCCCTCAGCAAATATTCATTAGATCAGTTACTTTTTTAAATTATTTTTTAATTAAAAATTAGGGGACAATATTGTTAAATCAAAACATATATTAAATTATTGAGGGCGTCAGTTTCGAAACTGACCCTATCCGAAATTTAAAAAATCGTGTTTCTCTGTCAATCTATTCTATTGGTATAACTGTACCGAACACTACAATCTCCAAATTTTCAATGAATACCAATGGGTGCATTTAAAGGTTTTACGCGATTTCCCAAAATTTCATTTTCTCGATAAGGCGAGTTTTGAAACTCACTTCTTCAATTGTTTTAACCAATCTGAAAGTTAATTACTAAAAATTAACACTACCGTAATATTTATACGGGGGAAGCACCTTCTGTTAAATCGCTTTAAAAATACTTCTTTATATTATTTAAAACCTTTTTGTAATTGGAACTATATGTCTTTGACTAACGGTTTAGGAATTAGCCATTGAACATCGTTTGGAGTGGACGCCCTTTATAATACTTTAAGCACTTCGCGTACGACCCCTGAAAGCTTGGTCCAACTCATCTGTTTTCAGTTACAGAAAAGTGGTTTAAGTCATAAAATTGAAAATGTCATAACTCGGTCAATTTTAGGGTTAGATGAATGGGACTTTTTTTGCCGTACTTGTTAGAGGAATAGGAAAAGTTTACTAAATATCACTTATAGGACCGGGGGACCGTATAAAAATTTAAATTTCGTAATTTTTAAAAAAATGTTTTTCTTGACCCAAATCGCTTTAAAAATACTTCTTTACCTCATTTAAAACATTTTTGTAATTGGAACTATATGTCTATGACTAACGGTTTACGAATTAGCCATTGGACACCGTTGAGACCGGACACCCTGTATAAGATAAAACACATTTTTTTAACTGTAACATAACACACTCCTTTACTAAGCTTTTCTATTAATGATACTTCTTTTCTTACACATATTTGAAAATACTTCGTTTGTCTTTCTTTTGCAAATATCTATCACTCTATACATTCTGAAATTAGATTTTTTTCTTGTGAGTGAATATAAGTTAAAATATATTTATTTTTTAGGTAACAACCTGTAGTGCATGCAACGTACAACAGCCATTTTCCATTAGAAGATGAATGGTAATTTCTTAGGATGATGATTAAGAAAATATTAAGAAACACTTTAACGCATGCTAATGTTTAACACTGATATGCGCTTGGATTTTCTGACAAATTGAAAATCACGGTGGATGGTTGATAAAGATTTTAGATTTGCACGAACGTAACCGAGCAATTATGAAAACTTTAGTAAAATATGTTTCAACCAGTATTAATGAAAACGCAAACACTCACAAATCACTATTATCCGGTGTGTGAATAGAGAAACGTCAAGTATTTTGAAAACCAGTGTTTTTATAATAGGAATGAGATTGTTATGTGTTTAAAAGAGGTTATTATTGTTATTTATTTATTTATCTTGGTAGGATACACTGTAAAAAAAAACTGCCAGTTTTCCGGTAGGAATCGGAAAAATACTTGCCCTTATCGTACCGGAATAATTTCCGACCCAGCTCGGAATAAAATCCGTAAAAATAAGGAAATAGTCAGTAAAACGGTATTTTACGGATTTTATTACGATTTTACGGATTTTATTCCGAGCTGGGTTGGAAATTATTCCGGTACGATAAGGGCAACTATTTTTCCGATTCCTACCGGAAAACTGGCATTATTTATTTTACAGTGTATATAAACAAAATATCTATATCTAAATTAAAAATATATTTCCTTTACATATGAAACAAATGAAGGACTTTCAGGAATAAGGGGTTTCCTCTCATTTTAAGCTGTACAGTGTTGTTCTTTTTTTTTTTAAGTCGCTCAGAATATGCATATTTTTTTTATATTATTGGTAAAAATAGATTATATGTGTATCACTAATACATAAGTGAATAAAATCGACGAATTTTTAAAATTAAAATTTAAAATATTTTTAATGGCGCCCAATGTGCAAAATAGAGCTAACTCTATGCTCATTCTTTCAATTTCGTTCAAATGGTGACAACAGTCAATATGCGGCTTTTCAAAACCTTTACTAATCTGGCATATTCATTTTAATAATTATATAAACTTTTTCACCATAAAGAAAAAAAACATCGACTTCAATACGCCAATTATTTGATTTAATATTAAATTTAAAAATAAATGTTAGGAATTTCTAACCCAAACTGTATTAATGGACAATCCTAGAAACAAAATCGAATAAAGATTGGGGGGGGGGGGGGATCTCCGGGCGACCTTCTCGTCAAACAAATACCGCTGCGTCACTTCATGCAAATCGTTGAAAATGAAATATTTTAATTATGTTTATTTTTTCATTGGTTTTTGTTGAATTTCCAAAAAAGTACAGAACCAATTTTGATGAAATTTAAATGGGAGTAATTCAAAAGTATTCTCTTTCAATTAAAAAAAATCACTTGAATCGGCAGCATAGTTTCATAGTAATAGGTGAGAACAAACATAAACAAAAACACATACGCTTCGAACTGAGAACCCGTCGAACTGTATTTGTATAAAATAATTCTTAACTGGGCATGCGCGAAATATAATAAAACCTTTTTTTACATAATGTAGTTGGGGAAACTCATATAGCAAATGCCAGTTATATATCGTAAAAAATCAGAAACATATCGTCTATAAAGAAAATCGAATTTCAGTTGCATTTTAAAAGTACCTGGGTGGAAAGGAGTCTTCCACATATTGTCACTTTTTATTAACTGACATCCAACAAAGAAGTAAATATTTAATGTATGTGCTTAGTGGTAGGATGGATGCTTCAATTTTGATGTCTTTTCTTTAGGAATGGATCGTTCTGGATTCAAGGATAACTAAAGAATAGATAAAAATGAAAAACATAAAAAATGACAATTTGTGGTAATTCCTTTATTATCCAGCTACTTTTAGAAACAAGTGAAATTCAGTTCACTATATACCGATATCCTTCCGAAATTTCGTGAAATTAGACAGTTCTTTTTCTACGAGTTGCCCTACATAATTGACTACCAAATAATGCAAAATAAGTCTTGTTTTCGTTAGCATATAGTCAGCCCATATGCAGTTCAAGATTATTTGAATCAAACACTCATATTTCATAATATATTTAATATATAGATATTCTTATTGTAGTATGCTGTTTCTTCAGTACTTTGTCAAGTTTCCCCAAGGTGAAGTTAAATTTGGTTAAAATCCTTGCATTCAATAAACAAAACGCATTGAAAATTTCTTGAATCATTTATAGGAACTTTTATATCGCCACGGAAATACTTACCGTTCTTCACAAATAAGCATAAATGTTGTAAAAATCCACACAATTATGTGCTATAGCTACGGATCATTTCGAGCATTTTATATTACAGAGTAATCACAAATATTGTATTTTATAATCAGTTGTCTGCAGGTCCCTAATCACCCTCATGATCGAACATTCGCTAAAAAATATGAGGTCTAAGATGTTTTTATGATTGTGAAGTTCCAGAATAATTTCTGAAATATCTCTTTATATATTCGACAGAGCGTCTTAAACCGATGGTATCCAGTGGCGTTTGGCTATATAATGTATATTTGTAAATTGGTAATCATAAGAAAAAATCCTGTTCATAGTTCTTACATATCCCGAAAAGTTTAGCAATCTCCAAATACGCTTAAAAAATATTTATTGTGAAATTAAACATTTAACAATTTCTTTTAAAATATAGTTATATAATTTCTTAGTAAAGTAAAATTGATCACATGAGAGAAAAAATAAAACGTCCAATTTACTTCCCAAAGAAATTTCCCAAATTTCTTTTAATAAAAAACAACGATGTATTGATTAGAAACTAACTGAAAGCCTCTATATTCACTGAAATTCAAAATACCCTCCAAAATCAGAACTTGGAGAAACATAGATATTCGACAGAATGTCTAAAACCGATGGTATCCACTGTCGTTTGGCGATATAATGCATATTTGTAAAATGGTAATCATAAGTAAAAATTTGGTTCATAGTGCTTACATATCCCGCAAACATCAGCGATTTCCAAATACCCTTTCAAAATATTTATTGTGAAATTATACATTTGGCAATTTCTTTTAAAATATAGTTTTACAATTTTCTAGTAAAGTAAAATTGATCACATGAGACAAAAAACAAACTTCCAATTTACTTCATTTCCAAATTTCTTTTAATAAAAGCAATGATGTATTGATTAGAAGCTAACTGTAAGTCTCTATATTCACTGAAATTCAGAATACTCTCCAAACTCAGAACTTGGAGAATATTCGACAGAATGTCTGAAACCGATGGTGACCAGTGTCGTTTCGCATTATAATGTATATTTGTAAAATGGTAATCATAAGTAAAAATTCGGTTCATAGTACTTACATACACCGCAAAGATTAGCGATTTCTAAATACGCTTACAAAATATTTATTGTGAAATTAAACATTTGGAAATTTCTTTTTAAATGTAGTTTTACAATTTTCAAGTAAAATAAAATTGATCACATGAGACAAAAAACAATCTCCCAATTTATTTCATTTCCAATTTTTTTTTAAATAAAAAACAACGATGTATTGATTAGAAGCTAACTGAAAGCCTCTATATTCACTGAAATTCAAAATACTCTCGAAAATCAGAACTCCCCCAGTAAATTTCGTTATTAGCATAGAGATATATGTAAATTGTGATTGCGCGAGCAGAATAATATTACAGTTAAATTGTGTATCTATATTTAAAGTATGAGTCGACACTCGCTGGGAGAATTTGTGTAGGGGAAAAACTACCCCAGTGAAATATTGGATTTGTAGGACAATAGAAGTATGAGACATAATGCTTTGCAGAGATGAATGCCTAATCCGTAAAATTTGGTCGGGGAAAAACTATTCAAGGTTAGAGGAAGCATGGGGATGAGCAAAGGCCAAGATAAATATATTGATTTTCCGCTAGGACAGTTGGACAATGTAATAATATTGGGAAGCTAAAGAGTCCTCAATATTATCTTGTTTTGAAAAGAGAGGAATATAAAGACACTATTTAATTCCAGCTTTAAAAAGATTTTAGGAAAAGTTAAAAACTTGTTAACTTATAATATTTTTTTAAACCTTTCCCAATTAAAGGGGCAATAACAGTTGCTAAATCCTGGGTTAAACAGCTTATAACGATGTACCTTATTCTCAGAAATTACTGAAGCGATTTATTTAATTATATTTATTTATTTACTTATTCTTTTTGTATCAGGGGCATTATAATTCGTTATATTTCGATCTTTTTTTATGAAAGTCAATTTTTTAGAAACGTTAAATGAAAGAAAACTTGGCAACGGAAACATCCTGTTCGTGAAATTGCGTAACTATTGCATTTTCTTATTTTTATTTCTTACCGAACGAACAGTTAGTTTAGCTACACACAGAAAAAAAAATATTATTGAAATCATTTCAGAAGTTTCCGAGTAACAGTACTTTATAACACCTGTTTTCTAGAGGATTTTGCAAGCGTTATTGCCATCTTAAAAAATCTGAGCTACTATTTTTCTTCATATACTACAGCGAAAGTGGATTTCTTCATTTTTTTTCTATTTATATATATTTTTTATTTATATGAACTGCATGTTAATATTTCCGCCAAATTCCTTGGCATTGCTTCTCATAATTGTTTAACACATACAAAAATAATTCCTAAATTATTCCATTATTTATATTGGCTTTGCCGAAACTTTTGACTATCTGTATTAAAACCGGGTTGGCTAGTTTCAAGTAAAATTCACACAGTAAAATTTTAAATACGAATACGTTTTCTTGTGTAAAAAAAAAAAAAAAAAAAAAAAAGATGCAATTTTAAAATTGTGAATTTTTTTTCAAAATTATATACGACAGGATTTGAAAAGTTTCCGACCAAACATAGAAGCAGGGGGGATATATCAGGAAAAGTTGAATATGGGATAAAGCGATTTTTTAAAGTTCTAGTGCATTACAGGTGCTGCATAACTAGTAGAACTGTTACATTTTATGTGTATTTTATGTACTTTTCTAACGGAGCTTTTTATGCTAGGACAGAAATATTTATGGGATTGCTATATGGTGATTTCTTCTGTAATATTTTCATATTATTCGATCCTTTGCAGAATTAAAGGTACCAGTATCAATTAAAATTTTTGAAAAGTTGTTATTGTTTATTTTAAATATATTTTCCATTATCCTTCAATATATTTCAATAAGTTTTTAAAATATATTCTTATATATACTTTTTACATTTTTCTATCTTTACAAGAGAAAAGTATTGGATTCTTGTAAAATTTCGACACAAGGTTCTGAACACAATTTGATGGTTTTTAGAAAATATCTCTCCATCACTCAGTCTGTGAGTCTGTCCATATGTGACAAAAAAGATTGTGAGCGGCTCTATCTGAACTATTGTACACAATTTCACAAAAACTTACAAGGAGAGGGTCAAACTTGTTAATCACAGATTTTGATTATTTTAATATATGTTGTAGGGTAGAGACCCCTTAGTGTCAGGTTCAACGGATTTTATCCAACGCTCCTTAGTTCTTGAGAAACCGGGGGGGGGGGGGGGGTCTAATAATAGTACACAACTTAAATACTTACATTGCAACCACAATGATAGGCTGGTTGTAGCTCAGTTGGTACGGCGTTCGCTGGCTGATCTGCGTGTCCGGGTTCGGTACCCGAACGCGCTACATTTGCTTTTCTCATTTTTTGTTTTATAAATATACTTGTAATTATAATTTAATAATTTCAATTACAAATTTTAATATAATGCATTAATTATAATGTTTACAAACTTAAATTTATAATTTTTTATTTTTAAACTATTATTTCTCAATCCTTTAAAGAGGTTTAAAAAGAAATTGGATCTATTATTGAATGATAAAAATTCCAAAATCGTGACAAAATCTGTTGTGGTGCCATCTAGTTATGATAAAATAAAAGAATATTCAAATAAAATAAAAGAAAAGCAGAAAGAAGATAAAAATGAAAGCAAAATTATTGAAAGCGCAAGCATACGTATTACAAATTTAAAAATCTTTAATATGCAAAAAATTGGTTGTAATTTAATTCTGATGCTAATTTTTAATATAATTATGCTTGTTACTTTAAAAACAGAATAATAGTATTATCGCATTGACTTCCTTTGTTAAAGCAATGCGTAAATGATATTTCTTTAAAATCATGAATTGACACAATTGCTCAATATCATTGCATCGATAAAGAATATATGAAATACATTTTAAATGTGATTTTGAAAAGATTAACAGTTTTATGATGTTTTATACAACTATTTAGTTAAAAGTAAAAAATTAAATAGGTTAAAATTATAATTGATATACAATATTATAAATTTTAATTGACAATGAGATTATTAATTATACTTACAAGTATATTTATAAAACAAAAATTAAAAACAACAAATGCAACGCTTTCAGGTATCGAACTCGGGCCCGCGGATCAGCCGGCAAACGCCATTCCAATTGAGCTACGACCGACCTGTCATTGCGGTTGCAAAGTAAGTATTTAAGTTGCGTACTATTATTAGACCCCCCGGTTTCTCAAGAACTAAGGAGCGTTGGATAAAATCCATTGAACCTGACAATAAGGGGTCTCCACCCTACAACATATATTAAAATAATCAAAATCTGTGATTAACAAAGTTGGCCCTCTCCTTGTTAGATTCAGATAGACTTTGATGAAAACTGGCACGGCTTCCGCAATAGCTCTATCTCAAGAACTAATGCATAAATTTTAGATTCAGATATACCTTAATAAATATTGGTATTGATTATGCTTTGTTGTAAATCTCCGAACAAGTGGCACTGCCATGCTGCATTTTGCATTATTTACACGTTTCAGTTATAGTCATATCTCAAAAACTAATGCACGGAATTTTATATCTTTAGAATCTCCATGATGGGGATAGATTGCTATTAAATTATGGCGGTGTATTAGCGAATTTCGAAGTATTAACTTGTATGAGTTAGAAGAAAGTTTTGGGATTGGCACATCCGACTAGTTTGGATTTGCATTTAAAGTAGAGCTTTTCAATAACAAGTGAAATTAACGGATTTAGCATCCGTTTTTCTATTTTTGTTCTTTACTCACCAAATAATAATAATAATAATAATAATAATAATTGTTTATATTTACGGATTGAAACTTTTTTTTTATATCATTCAAAATAAAGATAAATTTCGTATTACTTCGAAAAAATGAATTTTACCGCCTTTCCACAGTTATTTGAATTATTTGAATTATTGCATCCATTTTTCTATTTTTGTTCTTTACTCGCAAAATAATAATAATAATTATAATACTAATAATAATTGTTTATGTTTACGGATTGAAACTTTTTATTATATCATTCAAAATTAAACTAAATTTCGTTTTACTTCGAAAAAATGAATTTTATCGCTTTTCCACAGTTATTTGAATTATTTGAATTATTGCATTCATTTTTCTATTTTTGTTCTTTAATCACAAAATAATAATAATAATAATAATAACAATAATAATAGTAGTAATTGTTTATGTTTATGGATTGAAACTTTTTTTTATATCATTCAAAATAAAACTAAATTTCGAAAAAAGTGAAATTTACCGCCTTTCCACGGTTATTTGTAATACGAATAATTAAGAAATATTCCTAAGTTTAAAAACGTTTGTTCGGCATTTAAATAAAAAAGAAATATGATTTTTCATGTGTTTGATATATATTAAACAAATAAAATAATTCGACACAGATATTTCTACATAACTGTGATACATAATTTACTACATTTTATCGATTAACTAATAATGATCACAGCCTGTTTTCAATACTGTATATCATAGGTAAACTCAACAAGATTTTCCTCAAAAAGCATTTGGAATATTTCTTTCCTAATTCCTTCGACATCGTTAGATGTCCGCTGAGACTCTTTGCTTAATGGAAAAATAATAGTAAATGCAATAAGAATTACAGCTCGAAATGTTCAAAGACAGAATATTTGTTTTAAGTCTTAATCACCTATTATAGTAACATTAGCTTAGAACTTACTAAAAAAGACGTAATAAATCGCAATTTCAAATAGAATATTTTAAAAAATATAAAAAGAATCAAATGTTGAACATAAAAACACATTTAAAACTTTCAAAACTAACATTTATAATATTTATCACTTTTTTAAATTTTCATAAATCCATGAATTATTTCAAACTCAATATTTATTTTTAAATCAAAATAGACTGAGAAGCGGATACACAAACCATCACCCCGTCTAGTTGATGGCTGAAATTCCAGGTTTAGTTAAAACTCAATTCCCATATTAAAATGCAACTGGTCAGCCAAGTCATATCGTGGTGGAAGTACCCGAAAACCCAATTTTAGTGCTTGACTGTTAAGTTTACCATTTTGTTTTCATCCTCTCAGTCCTCCATTCTTTCATATCTTGAAGGCTGCTAGTCACTCAGCTTTCGAATTCCCCTCGGTAATGTTAAGTCTATGGGCGTTTGATGCGTTCGTATATTTAACACTAGAAAGCCCGGAAATTTTACTCAAGTTTTCATAAAAATATTTGCCGCCAGAATTTTTATTTTAAGTTATTTGACTGATTTATTTAACGTAAATCTGCGTGGTTTAAATTTAACTTATTTTATGAAAGAATTTCTGGTTCCAGTTGACATTTAATCGTATGATCGGAGTCGGATCAACTCTTTCCGGGCGTTCTAATGTTAAAACATCTCCTCGGGAAATTAATATTTTTAGCTTATTTTTTCTGTGTACTCTTCTTAAAGAACGACTCTTTTTTTTTTAGTTCTCTAAATATTTCTAAAACCTATGCTTCATTTTATATGTAGTGTTAAAATTTTACTCCCAGTTCGTCAGTTAAATATATATATATATATATATATATATATATATTAAATTAAGCATAGATTTTAGAAATATTTTGACAAGTAATGCACCAAACGCCCATAGACTTAACATTACCGAGGAGAATTCGGAAGCTGAGAGACTAGTATTTTTAAATGCAAGAAAACACAATGATAAAGCTACAAGTCAACCACTAAAACTGGGTTTCCAGGAGTTTTCAACCAAGATATGACTTTTCAGACCAGTTGCATTTTAAAATGCTATTCGAGTTCTGTCTACTCCTGCAATTTCAGCAGTCAACTCGATGAGGTGATGGTTTGGGTTGCCTTCCGGTCTAAGGCTAATGTCAGACGAACGTCTGTTTGCACGCTTTTTTCCTTGCGTATTATCAATGCGTATACACAATGCCGCTAGCATAGTGTAGGGATAACACGTAAGGGAAAAAGCCTGCAAAAAGACGCCCATCTGACATTAGCCTAAAAACCTCAGACGGATTCTTCAATCTTGACCTGCATTCAAGAAAATAAGGCTTGTTTGGCCACATTTATCAAAATTGTCCAATTAACATATCCGGACACCTTTAAAACATAATTTTCAATCAAAATATCAATTTTTCATTTTTTGCAATAATATTAAAATCGAATCTTTTATATATTGAAATCTGATTAAATTTTGTCTGTATCTAAGATAGAACCCGAGTTATAGCTGTTTAAAGTTACAGCTATTACAGTTTTTGAATTGTGTCTAAGAGTTATTTTTTGCTTTTTCTCAAAATGAAGTTTTTAAGATTTTTACTGTACGCAAAATTTCCTGTACTTCTTTTACAAATGTCTTTTGAGGGAATAGACTACACTCATGATAATAGTATATTAAATAGTTTTATACTTACATTGGTGTAAATGACAAACTTAAGACAAATTTTGCGAATTTTTCATTACATTAGTACTTTAAATGCCATATCATCTGAGATAGAGATACGATTATAATGTGTGTAGTCTAAGTCCTAGAGAAAGTTATTCTGTTTATCATACAATTTACAAATGCATTGTTTCATTTTTGAGTTATCACGTTTTGCGGAAATGTCAATTTCTGACATAATTTTGGCTATTTTGCTCTTTAAAAAATTATTTCTGGGTAAATGGGAAAATTTTTATATTTTTTCAAAGTTTTAAAATAAATGTCATTATAAAAATGGATAACAAGTGAAAATTTTAAAAATTTCAAAATATCACTTCAGGAGGTGTGCAGATACCTCAAAATGAAAGAGCTTCCTCGTATTCCGTTACCGAAGCGAACTTCTCATGAACGTCTGTTTTTTTTTTTTTTTTTTTTCAAGCAAATTCAAAGCATTCGTTACATAGAAAACCTTCCTAAATTACCTTCCTATTTGTTAGGGTTCCGTACATAAAAAGTAAAAACGGAACCATTATAAGGTAACCCCTGTGTCTGTCTGTCACAGCCCTTTTACTCGTAAATTAAGGTATGTGGAAAGTTCAAATTGGTGGAAGTAATTAAAACTACTGACCCACATATTTACAGATTAATAAGCATTCATAAATATATTTAGAAAAAATGTAGAGGGACTAATTAAGTTACTTGAAAAAAAGATCTTTTCTTTGTATATCGTGTGAGGTATCGTTGAAAGCTCTCATAACGCTGAACTCAGAAACATATTTTATTTAATTTTAGGTATTGTATTTTCAAAGTTATGGTCGAAAATGTACTGCAAAAATATGCCTTCCCCCACCCCACCCCCCAAATCTAATTCCGAATATACTGAAACTAAAATTTTGAAAAATTTAGAGGTAGTAGACGTTAATTTAAACCTTGCAGGCAAATTATAGAGATTACCCTAGGTCACATAGTTTTTGAGATAATCGCATTTTTTAGTTATACACAAATTTCGATTTACGGGAATTCAGCAAAAGTGTTGAGCAGCGCTGGAGGTACTTATCGTAGCAGAAGTATAAAAGTATTGTTGATCATGAGTTTCGGAAAAAATCGTCGGTAACTAGCCGAGATATTAACCCTTAAAGACACGGACGGTTTGGACATACATAATGATAGGGATGGTGTACTTTATGTTCCATTGGCTTTTAAAGCCTAGGTAAAACATTTTAAGAATATATTTATGTAACTCAATGCCCAGTAGCTCTATAAAGCAATTTGTTAAAAACAGGCTAATTTAATGAGAATTAATCACATAAATGCTATGGGATTCGCAAGTAGCTTGCATTGAGTGACTCTCTATATACAACTACCGTGTCTTTAAAAATTAAATAAAAACAAATATGGAAAAACGCGGCACGGAGCAAAGAGGCGTTGCGACGCCCTTTCGAAACGCGCTTAGCACACTGCTAAGTTTAAATTTTGAACAAGGGTTTTGCTTTAGGTACGCTGTAAAAAGAAAAGATTATTACTACGCTGAATTTATGTCTATGAAATGCCAAATGAAGTTTAAATGTGCACTACTTTTATTGTCAGCACCGATTTAAGTTCATTTTAAACAGATTAAGATAAGATTAAAGAAAAGAGTTATACAGAATAGCTTTATTTGATATTATTTAGGTTCCATATCTCTTTGAACTTTCATGGTATATCCATTTATACTTTTCTAGTATATACAGCTGTACCCAACTTTACGTTGTACAGATTTTACAAAGTCTTAGTATTCTTTTAGTAACGTTTTTCTTAATAATACACATACTAATTCATATATTACGGTGCAGAGACTTCTGTGCGGGAGTAATACTAGCACTTGACCGTTTATTTTTCAAGTGAAATGAACATATTTTGAACCAGAGACTTTAATTAATAAATGAAAGCAAATAAGTACTACATAAAACAAGGCGAATTTAATTATTTTAATTTTCGTGTTTCTTTGAGTTGGAACAGAAAGGGGTGGTAGCTTTTAATTAGTATTTTGTAAATTATCTTTTTTGTTTGTGATTTGTTTGTATTATGTTCATATTATCATTCTTCTGAATCATATTACCGTATCGCAAGAAACATTCAACTCTACAACATGTAAAAATTGAATGGTTTAAAAATATACACAGACAATTTAAATTTGCTGATAATTGTTATGAAAACTCACCCATGTTAAAGTCTGGAATTTCGCTTTTCCAAAAGAAACAGTAAAAAAAAAATCACAATCAGTATTTTTTATTATTTTTTTTTTAATTTTTAATGGTGAAAAAATAGAAAATAATACAAGTTACTTCAAATTTCCAAAAGCCTATAAAAAATTAACTTACCTCTTCGAATTTGTAATTAGTCCTAAATAAGATTTTTTTCGTTATTTGATTTTTCTTTTGTTTTATTTTCTCTGTTAATAGTTTTAAAGAAAATATTTTAACAAAAGTATTAATAAATGCTAATATATTCAATGTAGAAAACAAAATGCGCTCTTATAAAATGTGTTTTCACTCCCAGATCACCAACGTTGTTTACCACCACTAATTCAGATTAGAAATTTTTGTCATTTTTTTTTCAAATTGTAAAGTTTTTTAGCGATTAATAGCAGAATTTCTAAAACTTTTTTGCATTTTAATAACGTAAAAAATTTTATTCGAAAATTATGGAAACTCCGTACCCTGCTTATAGTTCAAATAAAAATTGCAAAAATAATTAACTTAAAACTATCGGACAGCAAAATAATTTAATTAATAAAATCTAGTAATTTCAAATTATTTCAACAGATAACAGTTTCCGCCCAAAATACCAGCTTTTCCTCAAATTTTCAAGGGATCAAAATTAATTTTATGATTAAAGTTTTCATTCAGCAAAGGGTTATTTATTATTTGTGCCCATTCAAAAAAAGCAACAATTTTCAATGAGTATTTTCTTCTTTTGGATTATCCACAGTTCCGTGGAATGATCTATCTTGAAGTTCCATCCGTTGCCCTTAGAAACAAAACAAATTCCAAGTTTGGGGGTAAAAATGAAATCTCGGTCCTTGGCAACACCATTCATCAAGCATTATTCAGTTTGAGCCGTCAAAAACTGAGGCCTTGATTGCAAAGCAAGACTTTGACGGGGCGGGGTTCGCAAATGAATCGTTGGCATCGAACAAGAATGATTGATGCTTAAAATGTTATTTAAGCAGTTGAGGTCTGTGAAGTTTGATTAGGTTGGCTGACTTGATGGATAATTTGAACTACACAATTGGAGGCTTCCACGTCAGCGTAACAGCGAAATCAAATCACAAATTTGTTCCTGTTACTTTAAAAACCAAATGATCTGGGCTCTTATGACACTCACCCAGTAGGGAAAATATAGAAAAATGAACAATTATCTTATGAGTTAGATAGAATGACGCGTGGTATAAATGTAACGTTGAGAATTTTCAGACTCTTGAAGTTATAGATTATTAACTCTGTTTAGAGTGAGTTAAAAATGGATATAAGATCTATTAAACTGCTTAAAAAATGAAATGTGTGTATCATTCATAAATGCATACTATTAACGTAAAATTTATTATAAATATTATGAGTGAAAAATGATATTGCTCACCCTGAAGAAAAGTCACACATATCAACAAAAGTAAATTTCACAGGAGAGGCAAAAGTAAATTTGTTGAATTTTACTATAAGATGAAATTGCAGCACTTAGTTCTGCATGCAGGAATAAAAACGTGCATAAAAGCATAAGCTCCTTAAGAATGAAGACGTAGGAAGGGGTTTTGGGGGGGGGGTAGGTAATTTTACCTCCGCACACAATCCACCCCTCTTCTGTGGTCACAAATGGACATATAGCGTAATAAATGAATTTTCCGTATAACTACTCATATGAAACTCTTAGTGTAGCAAGACACACCTATGACAAATGTATTAGTGGAATAAAATACAAAATGAATTTTTGCGAGATGTGTCACTTTTCTTGCGGGTAAGCAATATATAGAGTGATATTGTGAATCTCTATATATATAGTAGATATAGAATGGAAATCGGGGTTATTTAGAATTAATAAATAATTTAAATAGATCAGAATAGATCTTCAATAGGTCAGAAACAGTACCATTATAGTATGAGTTAGAAAGAATAATGTGTAGTATAAATGTAATGTTGAGAATTTGCAGACTCTTGAGATTAATTTATTAACTCTTTTCCGAGTGATCTAAAAATGGATATAAAATCTATTAAATTGTTTAAAAAATGAAATGTGTGTATCATTCATAAATGCATACTAGTAACGTAAAATGTATTATAAATATTATGAGTGAAAAATGATATGTAGAGTGATATTGTGAATCTATATATATATATAATGGAAATCGGGGTTATTTAGAATTAATAAATAATTTAAATAGATCAGAATAGGTCTTCAGTAGATCAGAAACAGTACCATTATGGTATGAGTTAGAACGAATAATGTGTAGTATAAATGTAATGTTGAGGATTTTCAGACTCTTGAAATTATAGATTATTAACTCTTTTCAGAGTGATCTAAAAATGGATATAAAATCTATTAAATTGTTTAAAAAATGATTTCTGTGTATCATTCATAAATGTATACTATTAACGTAAAATTTATTATAATTATTATGAGTGAAAAATGATATGTAGAGTGATATTGTGAATCTATCTATCTATCTATCTATATATATAATGGAAATCGGGGTTATTTAGAATTAATAAATAATTTAAATAGATAAGAATAGGTCTTCAGTAGATCAGAAACAGTACCATTATGGCATGAGTTAGAACGAATAATGTGTAGTATAAATGTAATGTTGAGAATTTTCAGACTCTTGAAATTATAGATTATTAACTCTTTTCAGAGTGATCTAAAAATTGATATAAAATTTATTAAATTGTTTAAAAAATGAAATGTGTGTATCATTCATAAATGTATACTATTAACGTAAAATTTATTATAATTATTATGAGTGAAAAATGATATGTAGAGTGATATTGTGAATATATATATATATAGTAGATATATAATAAAAATCTGGGTTATTTTGAATTAATAAATAATTTAAGTAGATCAGAATAGGTCTTCAATTGATCAGTAACAGTACTAATTTATGTTGTGAGTCCAAGGAACCCTATATTCTGATAATGTTAAGCATTGATCATTTTTTTTATATGGCCTCTTAATATAAATTCAAGCCTCAACATAAATTGAATTTATGCTTAGAAAACGCATATCCTTCTATTTTGTCTAAAGTGCCTCAAAATATTTTACAAAACTTACATATATATATATATATATAAATTAATAGTTATTCTATAAAATAATAATACGTAATTATTAAAAATATCCTCACAAAAAATTTGGTTAAAAAAGCATAAACTTAATAATGAATTATTATTAATTGTTAATAGCACATGGAAATCTTAATTTTAAAAATATACAGAACTATTTATATCCTATTCTGATATTATTTTATACTTTCTTTTTTTTGCTGACTTTTTTTTAAAATACGTAGTAATTTAATCAATGTCTGTGTGTCATAACGGAAAAAATAAGAAAATATGTATTTACATAAAGAGATTCTGAACAGTAGGTATGAAATAAAATAATGCGAAATTCTGATGATGTACATCTGATATTAGACATAATTTTAACATTCTTTGAAACTCTGTAAATGATTTTCTGACAAAAACTGAAAACGAAATTATTTTTCGAAATAAGTTTAGAAACTCCAATTTTTACAGTGATTTTTTCCTCACCCAACACACCATTTTAGTATAATGAAGAGACTTTTGAATTTCTGCAAAGAAAATGAAAAATATCACGGAGTAAACATCATTTATAGAAAAACTTTTAGTGACATTTGAAATTTTAGAGGTGTAAGAGTGACATCAAAGAACTTTATTACATCGAATGGCAGAGCTGCTGTCATAAGTTTGTATCGTGATAGCATAAGAGAAAGTTTTTGATTACCGAGGATTGAAAATTGATAAAAGCTAAAAATGTTATTTATATATTTGAAAGACTAGGGTGCAAAACGACTAACAAAATGAAAATTTTGAGAAATTCAACATTGAAGTTTTCTAAAAAACGATCTACAACCAAAATCATTATGATTGATTCCTCTAATATAGCTGATTTATTAAGACTAAACCTTCAGTTAATTATGTGCAACATCTTTTGTGATAGATTTTATTTTATTATCGAATATTAATAACCAAACACTTGGCTTTTATCTAAAATTTAACCTCGATTATGATGACATTCCTTGAAAATAAGTACAAATGATGGCCGGATGTAGTTAAATAAGCTTAAATGAAAATTAGTGAAAAAAAATCAATAAAGTTAGTTACCATGTTTATTACGCTCAGAAAATAACATTCTTCTCAACATAGTAAACAAATTGAATTGGTTTTATTGTCTAAAAGTTTCTTCTTTACAGTATTTTTTTTCAGTGACATATTTTACTGATTTTCATAAATATAAAAGTGAATAAGTGGTAATACTTTGCAAATATTAAATGTTGGCACAAGAAGGGTACAATATAGTCAACCCAAGGTAAAAAAAAAAAAAAAAAAAAAAAAAAAAAAAAAAAAAAAAAAAAAATTCAATATGAAAAAAGAAATTGCTTCTTTATTTTTGGTGAGTAGAATACTTTTTTCAATAGAGAGCCTTTAAAATATGTTGATAAAATATGGGAAATATTTTTTTAGTTTTACTTTATCCTGTTAGCACTGTTCTAATTTCGCTCCACTCTCACGTATAATAGGAATATTGTTAAAAAAGTAGTTAATTGCATATTTAAATTTTTATTAAAAAAGTAAACGAAGTCAGCCCCACCAGTGGCCGAGAGGTTCTGCTCTCGAAGCTGGTAGACGGGAGGTGCTGGGTTCGAACCCAATCGCGCCCGTCGGCCTAATCGTTCGGAGTTTTCGTGGTTTTCTTCGAACCTTGGATTTACAAGCGTTAATACTGGTTAGGTTCCCTTAGAAAGACCCCCACGAAGGGCACTCCTCCCCTTAGGGCCTATATCCCTCGTGTTGATAATTGGCCGTCATAAACACAACCAACCAAACAACCTAAACGAAGTCATTTCGTCCCTCATGTAAAATAATAAAATATCCTAGAAATCAAATTCTATTTGAAGATAAAAAATAAAATATCCTAGAAATCAAATTCTATTTGAAGATAAAAAATAAAGTATCCTAGAAATCAAATTCTATTTGAATAACTATAAATATTACTCATTTGAGCTAACCGGAATGAGTTCGGGTGACACTGGTAAGGATTTCAAACCGTGTTTTGATTTTAAAGATTTATAATTAGTAGATAGGCATTGTATAGACGGTATGTTGGAATCTTGTCATAAATACAAAAATTTATCCTGAATGTAATTTTAAAAAATCCCAGTACTACAAGCATTTAACATTTACAAGTTAGAAATTACGGAAATGGTTTTGAAAAGGAATATATTCCCAATATGAAATTAAAAAATCTTTTTAGAGTAAATTGTACAAATCTTTGTTTATGCATTCTTTTAAATGCGTTTAATGAAAAATAATTAGAATTTAGTTTAATTAAAACATACTAATTAAGTATTTTCAAAAAGGTGATTTGACATACATGTGTTGAGCGCATGATTATAAAAAATATATTAGATATATCCACTTAATATTACACACACACACACACACACACATATATATATATATATTCTTAAAATATTTGACTAGAACTTCAACCTAAAATGATAACCAAGTTTTTAGATGATTTTTTTTTTCAGGCAGTTAAACCACGAATTATCAAATTTAGGATATAATTTCGATAAAAATTAAAAATATAAATTAATATATTAGGTACTTGCTTAAAAATAGGCAGAGGTTATAAAAATACATAAAATACAATATGATACAAACGATTTTCTGTGTTACTCAGTTTTGAAAATATTGTCATATATGCCAAATATGTCATATATTGTCATAATATGCCCGATGTCAAAAATATCTGTTTTAAGAAAATGGCTTTAAAGTTCAAATTTACCTGGATTTGTATAGGTATCGCTCACCATATTTCATTATAAAGCCGGTTCTAAATGTAGTGTCGTATTTTTTTTTAATTAGTTAACATGTTATTCTTTAATAATAGACAAAAACAATTGAATTTTGTTAAAGTTTTAAGGTGATCTCCTTCCTTAAGGACACATGCCAGAAACAATTCTGCAACAAATATTTATATTTTCCCTTTAGATATCTCGATTTATTAAAAAACTAACGTTTTTGCCGATTTTAAATACATATTGTAATTACAATGTCCTTCAAAAAATAAAAAGTCATATAAATGCAGTTAAATTATTTTATATGATATCAATTATTTAATATCATAAGGGACAGAATTCTTTATCTTAATAAACTGCTTAAACTCTAGAAGTAAAAATGTATTCCGATGAGAAACACAGCTCGAACTCAGCTTTTCTAATAAGAACTGTTATTGGTAAGGATTTAAAAAATGCTGTTAGACGACAGTAAACATTTTTAAAGGGGGTCAGGTAACCTTTGAACCAATAAAGTAAATGGAAAAGTGACCTCTGTAAGAATTGCAGTCATTCTTTAACTAATAAACTTTTAACTATAAAATTGAGAACACATGTTAGGAACAATTTATTTTATCAATCAAAAGGTTATTTTATCAATCAAAAGGTATACACATATAGATTTTTTTTTAATTTATTTTTAAAGATAATACAATTTTTACGAAAGAATTATTCTTGCATGCATTGCGCGCATGATTTTTCCCATTTCAATGGCTGAAAAAAGCCAAGATTTTTTTAATGAGTACAGATATAAAGTGGTTTCAAAATGACCTACAATGAAAAAAATAAAACTTGTAGATCTCGAGAAAAACAATTTTTTTAGAGTAATTAGAAATATCGAGATTTTTTTAATACAAAAGTAGCCGTGAATTCTAAACTTCTTACTTGAGAAACATAATAATAGGTCATTTTGTGCTTCTGTACGTTTAATACATCCACCAAAAATTTCGCGAAATTCTAGGCAACCGTTTTTCAGAAATCGTGCGCGCAATGATCAAAATCGCTGTTTTGAGAAAATTGGCTTTAAAGATTGAAAAACCCGTTGATGATATAGCAAAAGCTCAAAGTCTTTTAGGCATAACTTCTCTTCTAATGCGAATTTTTGTATGGGGTTTGATTTTAAATGTTCCCAAAGAATCATATTTAATTATAAGCTATTTGAAAAAAATCGAATTTTGTACGTTTCAAAGGTTACCTGACTCCTTAAAGCATTTCAAAAGGTTCCCTTAAAGCAATTTAATAAATTCAAGGTAATGCACTTTGCATCTTTTATGCAATCTTAAAGATTATATTTTTTGTTTCAAAAATCCTTTTCATAAAGTAATGCGATACAAGTCATTCTATCGTTGTAATTTTTGTCAAGGTAGATAATTTCTCAGAGTTAATTGAATGGACGAGAGAATAGACTATCATGTCATCAGGCTAACAAACAAAAAAATATCGTACACATTAACCAGGTATGAATAGTAAGACATAAAAATAGGTAAATATTTTTATATAAAACA
Source organism: Maratus speciosus (assembly GCA_963932465.1). Taxonomy (NCBI): domain Eukaryota; kingdom Metazoa; phylum Arthropoda; class Arachnida; order Araneae; family Salticidae; genus Maratus; species Maratus speciosus. Next base: position 114,716,250 of record OZ010796.1, on the reverse strand, counting down.
TTGTTAAATGTGTTTGAGTGATATAAATTTCTGTTACTTCTGTATATTTTATGTTTGGATACGCGACATTTCGGTCCTGTCGTTTAGTTCCGGGAGTTTAGGGTGTTTTGGATGCCATTTCGGTCCCTTGCCATGTCGGCCCCTTGCCATTTCTATGCCCACCACCTTATCTCTCAGATTCTAATTGTCGTAGCCCCGTCAAACGCAGTATGTTTCAACGTCATTTGGGACTTTATAATTTTTATTATCCCCCCCACCCCCCCATTTTTTTTAAAATAAAAGGCTGAAAATAAGAGTCCGAGAAATTTTACCTTTTATAACGTGTCATAATGATAATGAAGTCACAGCGCGCTGAAATTTTGTGTGATTGAACAATGAGACATAATTTTACAGAGGACATTGTCTTTTTTTCTTTTTAAGAGAATGGATGTTTTATGTTTATTTATTTATTATTATTATTATTAGACATTTTACATAAACTTATACGTACATTAAATACATTTTTTTTCTGGTGGATTTCATACATTTAATTAGAACCTCTAAATTATCATCAATTGATTAATAAAAAAAAACTGTGCTTAATTTTTTCCTTCCAATTACATTAATAATAAATGTCTTCGGTAATTCAATTAGACACTTATAAGGTATTATATGTAGATATTTCCTTAAATCACCCTTCTACACTCCTTCTTTTAATTAATCAGAATTGAGATATATTTCTAGAAGCACAAATATTTAATGTTTCTTATTATTTTTGCAATACAATGTTGCATATTATAAATTTATTTTCATAAGCTACTTTACCATTATAAACATTGGGAAAGCAATAGAGATTTGATTTCAACTTTTTAATTCCCCCCCCCCCCTCCGCACCCGCTCCTTCTCTCTTTTTTTAAATATATAATTGTTGCCTGCAAATTATTTAACAGTCTTCACGCCGCTTGAAAACATATTTTTGTGAGCATATTTTATTGAAACTGGGCCTATTTCTTTTCTAATAAAACGGTTATTTTTAATTTTATGCATAATGGTGTTACTAATATTTTAATTTTTTAACTGGCAAAACTAAGCTTTTTTACATTTGTCGTTTTTTATTTTTTCATTACTTTGTTCTCACATCTTTTAGAGAAAATAAGTTTAATAAATTTTTATTTTAGTTTTATTAACAATTATATTAATAGTTTTGAATTTCAGTAACTTTAAATATACAATAAATAAACAGGTAAATGATAAATTTTAGTTTATAGTTAGTATAAAATATAGCGATAAACTGGATATATAATATAATATGATTCGAATTTATTTTAAAGTAAAAAATTGTAATTAATACTAATAATGTTATTAATTTAATAAATTAAGAATATATTAAATTAAAAATAAATTTAATAAAATAATAATTTAATTTTTATTCTAAAATTACTGACTATTTTAATAATAAAATAATAGCAATTACTCATCAATTGAAGTTTTTATTCACAATTTTTGATTTCTTATTCAAAAAAATAAAAAATAAAAGAAATTTTTAAAAAAAATGAATCAAAAATATAAATTCTAAGTTATTATTAAATAGTAATAATAATAATAATAATGCAGCATTGCGTAAATACGTAAAAATAATTTTTAACAATATTTGGTGATATTATTATACAGATGTAGATTTTGGTTTTTTTAAATCCCAGTTATAGTTTGCAATTCACAAAGAGAAAGATACTATTAATTAATTATATTTAAAGAGCAAGAAAAATGTTATAAACTAAGTAATAAATAAATAAATAGCATATTTATCTTCAGAATCCTTATAATGTTTATTCATCTTAGTGAAGTTAATAATATTACAGTAACCGGAATTTAAAAAAAAATTATATTCGCATTTACCCTGTAATAACTATTATATAGTTCATGTAATAGTTTTCAAGCAAAAGCAAGCAATTGATAAATTAGTTATATAAACAATTAATAATTGAAATAATTTTCAATTGTCATTAATAAATACGTTTATTAAAAACAATTTTGAGAATTTCTTTTATTTAACAATATAACTGCTTCAAACAACAACTGCAAGGGACCGAAATGGCATCAGGACTGAAACGCCACGACCGAAACGGCAGCACCCAAATGTCCTGCTTGCATATGTTCAATATCGTCGCATAACGTCCAACAAAAATGTTAACGATATTTTGCTGCTTGTTAGTCTGCGTTCGAGTGGACAATGTGCAAATACATTTTTAATAAAATTATCTATCTTGTCCAAAAAGTACAATGCAAAAACTAGAATTACATTCCTTCATTTAAGATGTCAGTTAAGATGCCCGTAATTAATATAGAATCATAAGAATCTTAATTTTTTTTTTTTTTTTACAAATTCATTGACTTAAACACTGGCATCAATGAATTATTCTTACCTTTTTCATGACGTTCACTGAAATTCATAAAAAACTAATTTCAGTGTTTAAAAGAATATTTAATCTTTTAAAGAGATCTATTTTGGGAGCGATTTCCCAAAAGCATCTACTATATAAACTGAGTATATTTAACATAAAAGAAGGTCAGTGAATAAAATGAGCCTTCTATCTTCCAGTCTATCGATCGATCGTAGGCAGTCATTTATTCAAGGGAACCCTTAAAACATCTTTATCCTTCTTTTCTCTTTAATTCTTACTTAGAGGATTCCAGATGAGGAGCTTAGGGCTAAAAAGCGAGGCCTGCTTAATGAGAGGATAGAATCAATACTGATCTAAGTTTGCTCCCCCACTCGCAACTTTCCTCAACAACCAAAGGTATCTAGGGGGACAGATCGAGGGAAGGCGATTGCTGGATTATGTTTCTTTTGCATCTCATGGGAACCAAGACGAGGCTACCCATAAAGCAGGTATTAGTATTACAGTTTTTTTGTTCTTAGTTCAAGAAAATACATTTCTTCAGTAACATATTTAAGAAAATTCACATTTTATTTAAATTGATTGATTCCCAAACGTCCCTGTTCTAAGTTGCATTTATACCGGATGTTAGATTAATCCAATTAAATTCTCTATCATAAAAAAATTCCCGCCGATATAACATATTATAACAGAGATAACAATATCTATTGTTAATGAATAAAATTAAAACTCATTTATTGGAACTTATCGCGATATATAGGACCGAAATCTTGGGGAGACGATTGGTGGATTATGATTCTGAAGCAACTAATGGGAACAAAAGACGAGGCTATCCATAATACAGGTAATCATTCGTATTACAGATCTTTTTTTCTTCAGTATAAAATTTAAGAAAAGCCACATTTTATTTAAATTGATATATTTCCAAGCGTGCCATGACTGCAATTTACTTATACCGGCTGTTAGGTTAGTCTCTTTATTTTCTCCATCTTAAAAAAAAAATCATGAGTATATATGAAAATTATAATTATATAAAAATTTATTTAAAAAAAAATCAGCTTTCTCAACTTCCAAATGTATGTAGAGAGTCAGATGAAAGAGATGCGAATGCTGGATTATGTTTCTTTAGGATCTCATGGGAGCTAAGATGAGGCTACCTCTAAAGTAGGTATTAATATTACAGTTTTTTCTTTTCCTTAGCTGAAGAAAAATATTTCTTTAGTAACATATTTAAGAAAAGTCATGTTTTATTTAAATTGATATAGCATAGTTGCCAACCTCCCGATTTTTTTATTACCAATATTTTTATGCAGAAGTACTTGTTTTATGCAATCTCAAAATTTCTGCAATTAAAGCGAAATTTTTTTGTAAGAATACTGGTATCCAAAAAATCGGGAGGTTGACAATTATAATATAGTCCCAAACACTTCCTAACTGCGATGTATGTATAACCGATGTTAGGTTGATCATTTAATTTCTCGATCATAAAAAATCATGAAGAGGTAATATTGTATTATAGAAATAACAGTAAATATTTTCTGAAATTAAACACGAAACCTATTAATTACAGCCAATGCTTAAGAAATGCTAAATAAAATATAAGTGAATTTTCATACAAGATACCAAAGCTACCTCAAGAGGAACAGATCAAGGGCAGGCGATTGCTGGATTATGTTCCATTTGCATCTCATAAGAGCCAAGAGAAAGCTAACCGTAAAACAAATAGTGGTATTATGGTTTTTTCACACACTATACAAAAATACAAAAGTTTTTTAATCTAGGAAAATATAATTTAACCAGAAATGAAAATATGCAATAACCTCTACCGAGTTACCCATGATTCCATTCAATATGTTTAGAAACTTCCGGAACAAATATATATTCGAGATTTAAAAACTCACTTCTAAAACTAAAGTTTCTTTTGCGAGCAGTGATTTTCGGAAACGATTGACAGTATTTTTTATAGTGTGTTAATCAGTTTACTCCAGCCGAAATATAGGATTTTAGAACACTTTCAATTCTGAAGTAAATATTTTCATGTTCAACAAACTTAAAAAATGACAGAAAAAACATAATTAATGAAGAGCATTAACATTAACCTTAAATTTATAATTATTTTGTAAATCTTACATTTATAAATTCAGCTACGCAACTGAAAATGTTTAATTGAAAAGAAATAGCATTTTAAAAACAGATATTCCGATTCAAGAAAAACTAATTACACATTACAAAAAATAATCGAAAACGTTTCCGAAAATCATTGACAGCAAAAGAAACATTCTTTTTATAAATACTTCTTTAAATCCCGAAAATATATTTATTTCACAAGTTTCTAAAGATAAAGAACTCTTTTAAGAATCGTGGGCAATTAGGAAGAGCCTACTGTATTTTTCGTACGTGGTTATGTCATATTTTTGTAGATTAAGAAATATTCGCCTTTTTTTACAGTGCATTTTGCAGCATTTTTAAATACAGGTGCCCTTGAACTCATAAGCCAAACTGTATGGGAAGGTAAAGTATACATAAAGAAGCAATTTTGGTATAGTAATCTGGTGTAGGAAGTGAAAAAGGGTGACGAAAAACATGAAATGGAAAGGAAATGAGAACAAGCTTTTTAATGACATAACAATTTCAGTAAGTGCTGAATTGTGCCACCATCAACATCGACACAGGCTTGGGAGTGTCTAGCCAGTGATATCGTAAACTTTCGAGGATTCCAGGTATTTCACGAACAGCTGCAGCAATGACTGAAAGTCTTAGAATGAGGTCCTCATCAGAGTCAGTTGGTGTCTCGTAGATGTGTATTTTACCCATTTTTCTACATGGGAACTTTTAAATAAGCTTTCGATGATGCTCTTTTTGTGGACTATTTTATTTGAGCATTCACTATTTTTTTACTTCAAAACTCTATTACAATACAGGGCTTAGTTTTGAACTCTTACGTAGAACTCTAAAGCACACTTTTTTAATTAAGAATTTCCACTCGTTTTATATTATGTTGAGTTATATTTAAAGTAGCTTTTCATATGTTTTTAATTTTGTCTCAATTTACATTTCCCTTATTTCTGTCGCTAATGGCGAGGAATTTTTGTTTATTTTATGACGCTCTGTGAAGCATGTAGGGCATATGTCGTAGCTTTTGTAATACTTTTCAATATTTTTAATTAGTGCCCGTTTTTTGGGTTCGTTTCTGCGTCTGGGGTTTGTTGGATGATAATCGGGATCTTACCACCGGAGCATTAAGGCTCCGCTGAACTGAAATTCCCCGATCACGAAATGGGAAAATTTTGAATCGCGATGACTCATTATCGAATATAATTATTATAAATATTCCATCATCAGGAAGTAGACGTCAGATGCCGATGATGTGCGTTTATAGAAATTGTCTATGTAAATTTTAAGTATTTTTAAGAAGATGATAAAATTTAATCCAATGGAAATTTCAAGGTTTATAGGAATTTTTTAATATACCTGAAATTTACTGAGATAATTTTTAAAAACGCACATCATCGGCCTCTGGCATCTACTTTCTAATGGTGAAAACTGTATTTTAGTAATTATATTAGGTAATGAGTAATCGCGCTTCAAATTTTCCCCAAAGACAAACATGGGATTTCGCGATCGGGGAGTATCAGCGCAGCGGAGCCTTAATCTATAAACCGAATGGTTAGAGCTCCGGTTGGGTAATTATTGGTGTCTCGTAGATGAGACACCTGGGATCATCGGAAGGGTACGCATATCACTTTCTAGACGCTGCCAGACACATATCTATGTTCATGGTGGCACATTTGAACAGTTACAGTAATTGTTATGTCAATATTAGCTTCCTCTGTATTTCTTGTTTCTCGCTGACATTTTTCATTTCCGACTCCACATCGCTGTACAAAAATTGCTCCGTTATGTGTACTTTACCTCCACATACAGTTTGGCACATGCGTTAATAGAAACCCTTTACATTGCAGCTTTTTAATGCATTGCATTTTTTAAAAATACATTCATTCAGTGGTATATTTAAGAAAATGCGCATTTTATTTAAATTGATATATTTCAAAATGTTCACTGTATTTATACCGGACTTTAACTTTATCCATTTAATTTCTCTATTGTAAAATATAAATTCAGAGATAATATTTGCTTTTTAATGCATTACATTTTTTAAAAATACATTCATTCAGCGGCATATTAAAGAAAATACATATTTTATTTAAATTCCTATGTTTCAAAATGTTCGCTGTATTTATGCCGGACGTTAAATTTATCCACTTAATTTTTCTATTATAAAATATTAATTCAGAGATAATATTTTCTTTTTTAATGCATTACATTTAAAAAAAATACATTCATTGAGTTGCATATTTAAGAAAATACGCATTTTATTTAATTTGATATGTTTCAAAATGTTCGCTGTATTAATACCGGACGTTAAATTTAGCCATTTAATTTCTCTGTTATAAAATATTAATTCAGAGACAATATTTTATAACAGAAATAACTAGTTGGATGTGCCAATCCTAAAACTTTCTTCTATCTCATACACCTAAATATTTGAAAAAGTAGTTACACATGTTAATACTTCAATCAGTTAGCCAAAAGCCTACACAAAGAATTTGGTTTAATTCTATGCATATCCTCATGTACTTTTTGATGTTACATTGGCGGAAGACGGGCAGACAGACAGACATTTTGTATAAACATATTTTTGGGAATATCTGACCCCTAAAACGTGTAAATCCGTCGAAAACTGGAAGTTGAAAAAATTTCTATTACAATACTTTCTTCTATTGAAGATAAAAGAAAATAAAAATACATATTTTTAATAAATTAACACAAAACTTATTCTTTAAACCACTGTTTAAAAAATAACAACTATAATGTAACTGGATTTTTATGCCTCGGGAATATTTCGGGAATATTGCTATAGGCAAGACATAAATTACTATACAAAAATCAGATTTAAATTAAAAGGATCTCAGTTGTAATAAAGTTACCCCTTTAATTGAAATAACAACATGAACTGTCTCTACATAAGTATTACATATGTAGATATATGGATAAATCAACTGTTCTGTTCACCTAAGACAACTTGGGCATTTCTTTGCAAATATGTAAATAATTAGTTCAAATTCAATTTGGCATGTTTACTAGATAAATAAATTAAGTTTCTGAAACGCTGATTACTTTTTTTTATCTAAGATCATTTTTCACTTTTTGTATTTCCATTTTTGCAATCTTTGTATTTTTCTCATGTATTACCGTTCCCAGAAAATTTTATTTTATCCTCCACATTACCATAAAAAACAAAGATATTAACAATTATTACAAAATTTTCAACTGCTAAAGCATATATTATTGACCTAAAGATTCATCAGATTAAACAAACAATCAAAAATTAATATATTTACAATAGATTGAAATTATTGTTTGATCCGAGACAGGATTAGATGCAAATAATAGTTGACTAACCCATATAGATGAATCTCTCCTTCTCTTCGTACGTAAGCATACATTTACAAAGTGACAGAGAGATAATTCATATATATATATATTTAAATTAATTTGTACATCATATTATGTATAGTATTTTTTTGTATTTTTATTAAGAATCAAAATGAACCAAAAAAAAAAAAAAAACTTAGAAAAAGTTTGTTGTTAGGTCCAAAAAATCTTATTTCATAAAATCAGACATGTTTTAAATTCAATTATATTTGAAATATTTCCGTAGAAGCAGAAGTTTTTCTCTATTTCATGAAAACAAACAAAATCGAAGCCATTTCATTGGGATTAAGGGTAAATATAAAATAAAATTGAGCTACTTGGCATAATCCATAAAAATAATTTTTAGATTAATTTGTACACTATATTATGTGTACTATTTTCATATATTTTGTTTTACTGAGATTAGAAACAAACAAAAAATTAATAAAATAAATAACTTAGAAAGTTTATTCTTATAACCCTAAAAATCTTAACTTCATAAAACCAAGCATGTTTCATCTAAGATTATGTTAGAAATATTTGCATCGAAACAGCAGTTTTTCACCTATTTCACGAAAACAAACAAAATCGAAGCCATTCCATTGTGATTAAGGGCAAATACAAAATAAAATTGAATTACGTGGTATAAACCATAAAAATAATTTTTAGATTAATTTGTACATTATATTTATTATATGTAGTATTTTTGTGTATTTTGTTTTATTGAAATTAGAAACATACGAAAGCTTAATCAAACAAATACTATCTTAGAAAGTTTGTTCTTATGTTCGTAAAAATTTTACTTCATAAAATCAAACATGTTTCAGCTACAATTATGTTAGAAATATTTGCGTCAAAGCAGAAGTTGTTTCCTTTTTACCCGGCTGCCAAGAAGGGTTATGTGTTTCACGCGTATCTGGGTATGTGGATTTCTTTATACCCTCGAAACATCCCAATGGCTGGATGGATTTTAATGAATGCGGTCTCTATCGATTCGTCTTAACTGTCCAATAGTTATAGACAAGGTTTTGTTTTTATAACTTCAAAATGGCGGCCGTAAAATACAAAATGGTGGTAGAGATGAAATTTATTTTTACGCACTCTATTGTGTGACATATCATTGGATAGGTCTTTCAAAATGAAGATGATGTTTCTTTGACTATTTTACAGTCAGAAGCTCCGTTTAAATATTACACAACCTGAAAGTTGTGTAGGTAGAATCTCTAGCTTTTCTGCAACTCTACCCTTCATAGACATCTACAGGCCCCATCAAAACAGCATTTATAGATAGGAACTAACAATTAAATACAACTTAAAAGTCATCAATGCAAGTAAATAAAAAAAAATACATACGTAATATAAAAAATAGTTTCACATTGATGATAAATAATTAATTAGTTCGCTTTTTACGCAGTCCGTTTTTTTTATTTTTTTAAATTTAATTTTAGTTATTCATGGAAAAACAAAAACAAAATCGAACCATTTCATTGTGATTATGGGCGAAATTAAAGCAAAATTGAACTACGTGGGATAATCCATAAAAATAATTTTTAGCTTAATTTGTACATTATATAATGTATAGTATTTTTATGTATATTGTTTTGTTGGGATTAGAAAAAAAAACGCAAAATTAATAAAACAGATATCTTAGAAAGTTTATTCTTATGTTCCTAAAAAGCTTACTTCATAAAATCAAACATGTTTCAGCTACAATCATGTTAGACATATTTGCGTCGAAGCAGAAGTTTTCGCTTTTTCATGGAAACAAACAAAATCGAAGTCATTCCATTGTGATTAAGGGCAAACATAAAGTAAAATTGAACCATGTGACATAATTTAGAAACTAGCGTGAAGGACGATTATCTCTGGTTTCTGGCCTAGCTTTCATGACTGTACATGCGTGACGATCCAAGCGGTCTCAATGAATTTGTTCCCCACCCACTCTCGATTCTATAACATTTATTTTATCACCCTCCCCCCATCTCCCACGTGAAACAAATGTTGGGCGTTTTAGATATCCAACATTAATGACACATTCTTACTTTTCAAATATTTACGACTTCTAAAATGTTCTTTTAAGCATTTTAGCCAACGAGAGTTTTTTCCAAAGTTATATTCATGATAATAGCATTTTCCTGGCGTGCGCTGCCAGATTTTTTTATTATAATGACAAACTAGGGATAAATTTCACTTCAGTAAAACAATAAATATATTTTTGCATTATGATTTTAGTAATTTATGTACGCATCAATATATGGATGTCGGTGTCTCCAGTTATAACACGCACATTATATATTTATATTCCATGTGAGCCAAAAGTTCGTTAAAACTTTAAAAACTCATAAAAAGGAAGAAATTATGGTAATGGAGTGCGGTTTTCAAGAAAGGGCTCACACGGCAGTCAGATTTTTTTTAGCGGCAAGAAACCAAAAAAAAAAAAAAAAAAAAAAACCCAAATTAGTTAAAAAATCACATGTCAGCACTGACGACCCAAAACACAAAGAACAGGACAACAATACGCTCCATTCATTTGTTCTTCCAATAACAAATGTTCAATATGACCTCCAGAACATTCTACGACACAACTTCTGTTCATTGTGTTTTTGGTCGTCAACGCCCTCTACATGTGATTTTTTAACTAAATTTGTTTTGCTGCTAAAAAAAAAATCCGACTACTTTCTGAGTTTTAACGAACTTTTGGCTCACCCGCTATATACATATATACAGGGTGTCTACCGTATACCAAGGTATACGTCTTACCGTTGTCCATTTGCTATTTCCTAAACCATTACTTATAGGGGTATACTTCCAATTGAAAAATTGTTTCATTTGTTGTTTTCAGTCATCTCAGAGACCATTTAGGTCCAAAAGGCAATTTTTGTAAAAGATAAGAAATTAAAACTTTTATACTGTCCTGAAAGTTATAGTTAGAAAATTATACTCCATTCTTTAATATGTAATACAAAAAAATTATATCCATTCTTTTGCATTCAAAACTTACCAAGGTATGACACTTTGAATTTCATGAATTTACAACGTTTTCCACATTTAAATGCACATTTTTTCATCCATCCTTTAGAGGGCCATATACTAAGTCATAGCATGCTATTAATCTAATTTACTTTAAATTTCTCTCAATAGGATAAGGTGGGGTAAGTTAGTTATAAAAACAGCTCATTTTTTATTCTACTACTTCTTTATACTTAGTAAGTATAAAGATATTATTTGGATAGATAAAAGAATTACGTAAATGTTCAAATGAGTTATGGTCACAACATTTCGTGAGCAATTTCACGAAAAAAATTAAATTGTTACTGATAAGGCTGTTTTAAAGCACATTCTTAAGTAACAATTTTAGTTTTTTTTCTAGTTAAAAGATTTTGTTAGCAACTGGATTAACACACAGTGCTATCTTGTCTGTTAGCAAAATTCTGTTGGTCTGATCCCATAGCTTACATTCATTGAGGATACTTCACATACGTCTAAAAAATGAACAATAACTTTCTTGGGAAGAATTTTAGCAAGGATTTGGCTAATAACTTAGGCTTTAATTTTTATCTATTTTTTTTTCTACGTGTGTGTGTGTGTGTTTAAAATTTAAAAACATTTTTACATAAAAATTTATACAAATTAAGCATAAGCCTAAATATTGCATACTTTGCTTTTACTATATTCTAATATATCAAGTTAAATGTATCTTTAACCTTTTATGTCCCAGATGATGAATTCATGAAAATTTTATCTTTTAAAGCATTTTTCGTGAATTTTTGAAACTACATTAGAAGATTTACACAATCATTCAATAAACTTTAGAAGGATTTTGCCAATTAATATTAATTACTTAAACTTGAATTTATAGGGATTTTCAGTAATGTTTATAACTCCACTGAAATCTTTTATTTAAATTTTCTTTTAGTATTTTATAGAATTAGGAAATGTACAAATATAACTCTTACAATAGAAATATAGAAATATTTCCGAACGGAAACTTTTCCTCCACAATATTTCAACGTCAAGAAAGCTAAAAAGATGAGAATGAAAAAGAAACCATCCTTTTAAAAATATTTTTGTTTTGTGCAACCTATACTGCTTTTTGAACAAGATGAAGTAAAGTATCTGTAACTCATTATAAACTGTATTATTACTAATCGAAGTATTAAAAAGATTTTATAACAAGCTACTTCAATGGTACTTTAAAGTATCGTCGGGGCATAAAGGGTTAATCAACCTATGTAAAGAAAATAGTTTTTGTGCATTACATTGTGTAAATGTTGAAATAGTTACACAAAAATTATCTCACAATTGCGGAAAAGGTATTCAATTAACTAAATCCTTTTAATTTCATAAGCCCGATAGTAGAACTGTTTTATTCCACCTAAGTTTTTAGCTTTCAAATATTAAATTTACGGTTTTTTTGTAATAAAACAAATTGTGAAAAATTATTTCGAAAAAGTGTTTTATGCCATGTAATGGATAAATAAGCTGAAACTAACTTCTTATTTACTTTAAATACAAAGTTTTTCTCATCTCACATAAGCTATCTCATCCATAAATTTTAAACTGGCTACCAAGAGTAATAATGCTGAAATAGATTTTTTATATTTTTTGAAAATTTGACTGGCATCTTAAGCATAATATTATGGTCAGAAAATTGCAAAAAATTACTATTTGTTTTTTTGTATAAATTTGATTTTGAAAAGTACCTATTTTGCCCCACCTGAATCTAACTTAATCTGCGGAGTTTATATAGTTCCCAAACAATTTCTAAACAATTTAAAATTCATTTAGCATACATTCTGTGTTAAATGTATGCATAAATGTTGAAAAGTCTTGAATTTCCAAAAGCAGGAAACAATTTATTATTCAATAATTCACGAAACATTTAAATAAGATATGTTTAAAAAAAATTCAATTTGCGATACAAACAGCTGATTTTTCACCTATTTCGGGTTTTTCTATTGCCACGCCCTTCTCCGACTGATACTCCGAATTACAAGCACATTCTTTATCTCCACCAATTAATTGATTGGATAATCAAAAGCTGGCAGCAGAACTATTGCTACTACAAGTGGTATGTTTCCCTTCGGAATTGTACTCAACCTCTGAAGCGTAAGCTGAACCTCCTAGGTTGTCATCGCTTTAACAGTAGAACCGCCACAGTGGTCATTTTGACCGGTAAAAAGTGAAAATATTTCGATTCGAACCAGAATTTGTTTTTCTAAAATAAGTTAAATATGTAGCACGGAGAAATAAGTTGAATAAATTAATTAAATAATTTTAAGTAAAACTTCTGGTGTAAAATAGTTTTATAACACTTAAGTAAAATTTCCGGCGGTTCTAGTGTTAAGTCTGATCCAGGGTTGCCGGTTTAGCCCCCCTTTTTAAAACGAAAATTTCAAATTCATAGCGTAAATTTGAAAAGAAAAATGTGTACTTTATGTGATCGCTAAATGGCTCTTATTAAATAAAGCATAAAATACTATCCTTTATTTATGGTGTAAACTCGAAATTTCTGAATAAAAATGGAGGCCAATCTAGCAACCCTGGTCTGATCACAGTCTTAAGAATAATAAACCACCGCGCTGACACTAGGTTTTATAGCTGTCCCGCGTAAATCCGGGCTCTAAATGCTCTGAACACCGCTAATTTCTTACAGTTTATTTCGATGTCCTTAATAGCAGATAATTCTGCCATTAGATAAGGCGAAGAAAATTACTTCAAAATACTGGTGTCCAGGGCATTTAGAGCCATGATGCACGCGGGACAACTTGCAACAGTAGCTGACACAAAATGGCGGTTGTCGTAGGAAGATTTTAGTCAGCATTTCTACGGTCCCTTGAATTTTAACACAAGTATTTTTAAAAGTATTCTCCGTCTTATTTATCCCAGAAAACTAAGGCGAAGAATACTTATAAAAAGTACTTGTGTTCAAATTCAAGGAGTCGTGCGAACGTTAAAAATGTATCCGCCAACCGTAGCCACCAGTTTTGTTTCATCGCGCTGCGTTCTGATGCTGCAAATTAGCAAAAAAAAAAAAAAAAAAAAAAAAAAAACACGCCAATTTCCCCCGGTTTTACAAATCATAAGTTACGAATTTAATCATTCTGTTATTCACTAAGCTCTAAAATAAAATTTAAGCTGATTATCGAATTATTGGTATTTTTTTCTTTTGAGTTCAACAAATCCAACCTTTTCACAGCTTTAATTAATGATTCTCTCAATTTGATTTATTTTAATATTTTCATTTTGATGTTATAAAAATCTGAAAAATATTTTTTTGTTTTGATTTTGTCGCTAGCATTATTAATCATATGAAACTGAGTTCTTTTAACAATTTCAACAGGGAACTTTTGTGATGTTGTTATAATTCATTTATATACAAGGTTGGGGTGACAGACAAACTGCATGATTGTTTAAATTTAAGAGTTAAAAAATAGATTTGTTACAAATATACGAAATATATAATACCCATTTTCTCTACAATGAAAATATGAACCGTGATTTTTGTAGGAAGCAATTTTTATTGTCTTTAACCCTATCGGGTATGGGATTATTGAATTTGGAATTGTCATTTCATACATATTGCTAAGAATTATTTTTTTTATTATCTGCGTGTAGTAATGATGCAGATAATAAAAATGATGATAACTATTCTATATATTTTATGTTGCGACTTAAGTTATGTTTCATAATTTCGTAATAATAATAGTAATAATAGTAATAATAACAGTTTGCTTAATTTTCCTTACACCGTTGCCGGGTTTTATTTTTCTTTTTTTTTTTAGATAAATGTTTTACTCCTTAAATCAAAATAATAATTTCAAATAATACTTTCCAATTGAATAATTTATGATGAAACATAAAATATTCTAAAAAAGTCTGTTTAATCATGTTGCAATACGACACTTTCCGAGCGTCTTCAAAAATTCTTCTTTAGCGTATTTTCATATCAATAGTAGAAAAAATAACAATGTTCATTACGTGTAATGACAAATAGCGTAAATGACATAAACGTTAATTTTCAATAAACGTTTCAGTTAGCGTATGTGATTTGAATAGCTACTTTTAAATACTATTTACATAAAAGTAATTTTATATAAATATTGAAAAAAAAATTGTGATGCAAGTGAGCTTATTCATTTCATAAAACTTGTCTTGTACAAGAGAATTTTTTTTATCATAATTTTTTTTTTCTCTTTGTATTTTACATTGTGTGTTATCACATTTTGTCGGTATTTGCTAAGAAATACCATTTCAAATAATAATAATAATAATAATAATAAATATTATTATTATTATTATTATATCTCTTACACTGAAAACAAATCAAAGAATGTATGACATTTCTGTCTTACCATTTTAAGAAATAAATGATCGGTATTTGGAAAGATAAATTATTTTATGATTATTAATGGAAATTCAACTTTATATCCAAGATAATCCTCAAATCAAAAGTTTTATAATGAACAAAATTAAAGTGCGAGAAATAATCTAAAATGTATTTTTAAAATACGTTTTACAACACTAATACGTTTTCATGTATACACATTTATGAGGTGTATGGAGTTTTCCTAAACTCCAGTCTTGTGTGTGAAATATTTTGTGATCGGCTCCAAGAAGGGTCGTACGCATAATCTATTGAACATGACAAAATAGATAGAAATACTATAAAAAGGTAACAGAAAGAATAGTTTTAAGTTTCTGAAGTTATTTAAAAATCATTTCGAATTTTAATTAGTCAACAATCTATATAAGAAATATGTATGGGAAAATTTAAAAAACGAATTGCACTAGGAAACAGTTTAATCAAAAAGATTTGTATTGTTTGTCTATTTCAATTATTACACAAAAAACATTACGATTGGTTCTATTGTGAAACATTAAATGCTTAAAAAATAAATGGTCAAGTGCGAGTAGTACTCACGCACACAGGGTTCCGTACAATAATATATGCATTAGTAAGTGTAAATTTAAAAAAGCCGTTACTAAAAGATTACTAAGGCTTTGTGAAAAGTATACAACCTAGGGTTGGGTATATCTGTATATACTAGAAAAGCATGAATGGATATATCACGAAAGTTCAAAGAGATATGGAACCTAAATAATATCAAATATAGCTATTCTGTATAACTCTTTTTTTAATCTTATCCTAATCTGTTTAAAATGAACTTAATTTGGAGCTGCCAACAAAGGTAGTGCACATTTAAACTTCGTTTGACATTTCATAAAACTAAATTCAGCGTAGTAATAATATTTTCTTTTTAAGTGTGCCTATAGGAAAACAATTGTTTAAAATTAAAAAACTAAGCGTTGTGGTAAGCGCGCTTCGAAAGGACGTCGCAAAGCTGCAACGCCGGTTTGGCCCGTCCCGTGTTTTTCCATATAGGTTTTTAGTTAACCTTCAAAAGACATGGTAGGTGTATTGAGAGAGTCTCTCAATGCAAACTAGTCGCTAATCCCATAGTATTTATGTGATTAATTCTCATTAAATTAGTCTGTTTTTAACAATTTGACGTTTATTGCTTTTATACTGCTACTGGACATTGCATTCCACAAATATATCCTTAAATTTTGTTATCTATGCTTTAAAAGACGATGCAGTATAGAGTACGCCGTCCCTGTCATTATGTATGTCCAAACCGTCCGTGTCTTTAAGGGTCAGGCAGCCTAAGAGAGACTGCTCAGGGCCGGCTAGGCCTGCCCCTTAGAGCTTAACATCTTTGAGGGTTAATAACTCGACTAATTACCGACAATTTTTTTTCCAAAATTAATGATCAACAATCCTTTTATACTTCTGCTACGATAGGTACCTCCAGCGCTGCTTAACACTTTTACTTAATGTCCGTAAATCGAGATTTGTGTGTAACGGAAAAATGCGATTTTCTCAAAAACTATGTGACCTAGGTTAATCGCTATAATTTTCCTGCAAGGTTTAAATTAACGTCTATTGCCTCCAATTTTTTCATAATTTTAGTTTCAATATATTCGGAATTAGATGGGGGGGGGGGACACATTTTTCCACTACATTTTCGACCATAACTTTGAAAATATAATACCTAAAATTAAATGAAACATACTTTTGAGTTCAGCGTTACGATAGCTTTCACACGATACCCCACACGATATACAAAGAAAAGATTTTTTTTCAAGTAACTTAATTAACCCTTCTACATTTTTCCTAAATATATTTAAGAATAATTATTAATCTGTAAATATGTGGGTCAATAGTCTTTATTACTTCCCCTAATTTGAACTTTCCACTTTCCATTAGTCCAAGAGCTGTTAAACATTTTAGGGAAGGTATTTGAGGCACCCTGAAAATTTGCGCAACACTTCTTTTGTAATGGCTGAATACAAAAACCAATGTCTGGCTGAAGGATTGTGGCCCAAAAACTGTGCCAGACACGTGTCAAGTGCCATTTTTTGACTACCCCAAAAAAAGTTATTTGAGGCACGCTGAGATTGAGACATAATAATATTTATACTTAGAAAAAAATATTTTGAAAACGACAGACACTTTAGTCGGCACAAAAACTGTGCCAGACACGTGTCAAGTGCCTTTTTTGACTACCCAAAAAAGGTATTTGAGGCACGCTGAGATTGAGGCAGAATAACATTTATGCTTAGAAAAAAATATTTTGAAAATGACAGACACTTTAGTCGGCACAGTTTTTGGGCCACGATCTTTCAGCCAGACATTCGATTTTGTATTCAGGCATTACAAAAGAAGTGTTGCACAAATTTTCAGGTTGCCTCAAATACCTACTCAAAAATGTTCAACAGCTCTCCTACTAATAGTTTACGAGTAAAAGGGCTGTGACAGACAGACACAGGAGTGATCTTATAATGGTTCCGTTTTTACTTTTTAAGTACGGGACCCTAAAAAAAAACAACAACAACAAAAAGATTCTAAATACACTGTGCAGTCTACATATATACAGAGAGAGAGACATCAAAAAAATTTAAAGAAAAACGAATTAGAAAGGGAATGAAAGTACCTTCGTAGATTTTCCATTTCTGTGTGATAAATGACAATATGGATTATATCTCTTACATGAGGTATATTTTGAATATGCTGTAATGAAATAAATTCGTGCTTTAATTCTAATTTTAATATTTGTAATTTATATACATATATTCATTCCTATTGCGTTGACTTTCTCAAAAAAATAAATCCTTTTTTTTTTTTTTTTTTTTTTTTAGCAAACTAACATTTTCCTTGGTGAAAAATAAAAGTAAATCTCCGTCAAAATACAAAATAGATTAAATTCACAATTAAACAAGAAATTATAAGGCTAAAGTAAATAAAAATGTTAATTTATAAATAATATGATTTCGTGAACTTTTCTATTTTTTCCGAATTCATCTTACATTGTGTCTAAACTGCTGTTGCAAAAAAATCCGTTTGTATTGAATATTTTAATTAGAATTTTCTCAAAAACTAGTAAAAGAATAATTTAAAAATAAGTTTTGAAAATAAAATTGATGCAAAAATATTTAATAACAATACATCTTAAAATGGCGGAAACAAAATGATATTTTAACAGTAAAACTAACTGGTGTCCGTGTAGTAAATGGTGTGCATAGCTGCAAATTCTTAAGAGTGACTTTCCACGACTAATTTCGAAAAATAATCTTAGAATTTTTCAATAACAGAAATTTGTGATTATATAAAGCTGATATTTTAAATCTATGTTAGTCATTACAAACAGTCGTGAAATTTTGACAATCTATACACTGGTCAAATGACACCGCCGAGGTGGATTTAGTGTTTAAAAAGTAAGAAAAATTTCTAATAATTAAAGTTAAACATGATTATTAATTCAAATTTTGTAGTAAACTTATATCTTCTATGTCTTCTACTATAATGCACATTAATAAATGCATATATGCTTGTTTTATTTATACAGTAACATTTAGAATATCCTTTAACTGTAAATAAAATGCAAAGTAAAATTTTCAACACAGTGATTTTGATAAAATAGTAGCATTTGAAGCAATATCAATTTTAAATAATGCTAATTTTTATAAAGTGGTATGGAAATACTTTAATGGATAGCGAAAGGCTATAAAAAGAAGGAGAAACTTTGTAATATCCGTGAAAAAGAAATCATTCTAAAAACCACGAAATGCATCTGAAATTTAATTTGCCTTATACTAAAATTTCGTAAAAACATCATACATTGCCGTCTGACTTACGTATCTTTCTTTCACTAAATCCCCAGGCAATATATATATAGTATATATTTCATCTCATATAGTACTACGTTAGGGAATAAATAAATGTTGCATTACATTACACGACTTTTTTCCTGTTTATATTCATTTTCAAACCAGACGTTAGTTTGTTTTATTATATATATATGATGAGTATGATAGTGAATTTTTAGACGGAAAACAAATCTGCTAAAATACAGAATGGTCTACATTATTTTCTGTATTCGTTCTAGAAAATGAGAAGTTAAAGAAAAACATCTCTGTTTCTTTAGGAAATTTAATCTTTCATAATACGGCTGATGGAATTAATTTCTTGATGGAAATTTTTACCTTCGATTTTAAACTGATATTGAAAATGTAAGCCTACTTGCATAAAATAGTTTACAAAAATCAGCCAATTGAAGTTAATTAATATGGAGCTTTTATTACGCGTGAAAGAAAATAGATGCGTTTGATAACTCATAAAATTTTCTTCCAATTTAGATTATTCGGAGAAAAAAAAATAGCAGTTTTATGCAGCTTTTTAAAACTCAAAATGAATTATTTTATTTTAAGAATGAACCCGTTTGGTATGTTTCTTGGGTAAGTTTATTGTAAAAAATTGTGTTTCTTTTTTATGTAAAAAAATATTAACACGTGCATGCATTTTACATGTACTTTTATGTACGTTTATCTTTTCTGTAGTCATATCTTTATTCGATAAAATTTTCAGATAAATTTTTTGTGATGTACTCTATCGATGTTTGAAAATTTCTTAATCTATCATGCACATTTCCATGCTGAAGTAAGTAGGAATAATTTTTTATGGTGTCCTATAAATTTAAAAAGAAAAACTTGGTTATTATTTGGAATATCTCTGACATAAGATTTTTCCTGTTTATATTCATTTTCAAACCAGACGTCAGTTTGTTTTATTATATATATGATGAGTGTGATATTGAATTTTTAGACGGAAAACAAATCTGCTAAATTACAGAATGGTCTACATTATTTTCTGTCTTCGTTCTAGAAAATGAGAAGTTAAAGAAAAACGTATCTGTTTCTTTAGCAAATTTAATCCTTCATAATACGGCTCGGCTGATGGAATTAATTTCTTGATGGAAATTTTTATCTTCGATTTTAAGCTGATATTGAAGATGTAATCGTACTTGCATAAAATAGTTTAAATAATCAGCCATTTGAAGCTAATTAATATGGAGCTTTTATTACGCGTGAAAGAAAATAGATGCGTTTGATAACTCATAAAATTTTCTTCCAATTTAGATTATTAGGAGAGAGAAATAGCAGTTTTATGCAGCTTTTTAAACCAAAAAATTAATTATTTTATTTTAAGAATGAACCCGTTGGGTATGTTTCTTGGGTAAGTTTATTGTAAAAAATTGTGTTTCTTTTTCATGTAAAAAAATATTAACACGTGCATGCATTTTACATGCACTTTTATGTACATTTATCTTTTCTGTAGTCATATCTTTACTCGATAAAATTTTCAGATAAATTTTTGTGATAATCTCTATCGATGTTTGAATTTTTTTAATATATCATGCACATTTCCATGCTGAAATAAGTAGGAATATGGAGTCCTATAAATTTAAAAAGAAAAACTTGGCTATTATTTGGAATATCTCTGACATAAGATTCCCGTTAGCTTTTAACTTTGATCTTTTTTATTTTAACTTTTAACAGTTAAATATCTCTACAAAGGTTTAAAAAAAAAGAAAAAAAAAACATTATATAAAACGCTTTATATCCATGTTGTGATCAAGATACATTGCATGAATAATAATCCATTTTTCATGGAAATACTTAATAAATGTATTCTATGCGAATTCTATTTATTCAGTAGCATTTAGCATATCCTGAAACTTGGAATTAAAAGAAGAAATATTTCAAAATGTCTGATATATTTAAATAAAATTGCATCTACGATTTTTTCTGGAATTTACACTTAATGGAAGGCGGCAGATAGAGGAAAAAAAAACTTTCGTAATACCTATGCAAAATGAAATGATTCACAAAGATTCAAAAATAAATTCCCCCAACACAAAAGATATTTTAAAATATCATCCATTAGAGGCTTGACTTGTATAGTTTTTTTTTCTCTAAATCTCCAAGCAACGTTTTAAATTTTTTCCTCCGATTCTGATATCGTACTCTACTGGAAGGGAGATTAAGGCTATTCCGCAATACATCAATATTTTTTTCCCAATTTTTATCCTCTTTAAAATGAGACGCCGTTTTCTTATGATTCATATGCAAAGCGGTAAGGTGCGTCTGTAGATTGAAAGCAAATCGGGATAAAATGGAATCTTGTAGAGTTCTACCCGTCTTCGGTCTAAACTAAATGGGAAAAGAAATCAGACGAATCGTCTGCTTCATTTTAAAAATTTACTTTATGTAATATGGATGATGAAATAAAGTTTCGGAAGGACATTTATTTATGTATTTTGTATTACCCATTTCAGACAGAGAGTATTTAACTTAATTAATTATACATAAAATATTTTTTAGAATCCTTTAATATGTTTAAAACATTATGTGTGTGTGTATGTGTTACCGGTATAAAGTAAATGGAAAAGGAATTTAAATAAATCGCCAGCTCTATAAAATTAATGGAAAAAGAAAAAATACAAATCGTCTGCTTTATCAGAAAGATTTTACTTCTTGTAAAACAAATGATGAAATAAAATTTTGGAAGGTAATTCATTTTTTTGGGTTCCGTACTTAAAAATTAAAAACTGAACCGTTCTAAGATCACTCGGTTGTCTGCCTTTTTTCTCGAAAACTATGGAACGTGGAAAGTTCAAACTTGGCAGAGTTATAAAAGCTATTGACACATATATTTATCGATTGTTAGCTCTTCACAAATATTTTCAGGAAAAATTTAGGTGGGCTAATTAAGTTACTTAGAAAGTAACATTCAAAAGATCTACTACTACCGAACTCAAAAATACATTTGTTTCAATTTTAGGTATTATATTTCCAGAGATAACGTCAAAAATGTATTGAAAACATATGTTCCTCTATCCTATTCCTAATCTACTGCAACTAAAATTCTGAAATGAATAGGTGTAGTAGGAGTTTATTTAAGCCTTGCAGGAAAACTATCATGATTATCATAGGTCACACAGATTTTGAGAAAATCGCATTTTTTCGTTGCATACAAATGTTACTTTGTTGGTGCTCAGCAGAACAGTTGTACAGTTCAATGTATCTATCGATGCGGGATCATCTAAATATTGTTGATGATGATTCTGGAAGAACTTAGTCGTTAATTAACCGAGATATTAATTAAAGCATAACTAGAAAAACGGGGAACTTATAAAGGCAGCTTTGCAACTTTGCGACATCCTTTCGAGGCTCGCTTGGCACAATGTAAGTTTAAACTTTGTACAAGGCCTTTATTTTACGTAACGTAGTGTAATTAGTTAAGGCTTTTCAGTCCCACTGAATTCAATTATTGAAAATTAATTAATTGAATAATCCAAGTTTTTTCGAAGTATTATATAAACGTTTTATTTGTAATACTGCAGTTAGTAATTAATAAATTTATTGTACGGAACCCTTTGTCGCGTATGAAGCTCGCAAGATTTTTTATTTATTGTATTAGATATTTAAGACAGGCATTTTTTTTTATTTTTTTTTATCAGTTATGCAAATTTTTTTAGAAAGCCTTAACTAATTTAAAATTATACGGTATTTAGAATATGAAGGAGTGTGAAAGCATTTTTAAACTGACAAACTAGTTTTATTTAAAGCTATGTTAGCTACAGTAACAGATAGTATATTTAGCTGATGAATTTAAATAAAACAATTCCTCCTCCCAATTTTTACCCTATTTAAATGAGATGCCGCTTTTTTATGATTCATACGCAAAGCCCAAAGGTACATATCTAGAATGAAAGCACTTTGAGATAAAGGGGAATAGTACAGAGTTCTACCCTTATTCGGTCTAAATCACATGGAAAAAGAAATTAGACGAAACGTCTGCTTTAATAGGAAAATTTAATTTATGTAATATGGATGATGAAAAAAGTATTGGAATGTTATTTATTTCCATTTGAGCCAGAGAATTATTTTATTTAATTATTTATGCATAAAGTATTATTAGAATGCGTTATCCCATTTAAACTTTTTCATTACTAACCTTATTATTATTTTACCTAAATATAAGAAGGTATGAACTCGTTTTATAGCTTTAAAATTTCTTTTACTTCAAGTTGTGTAACTCTGCAGCAATAGACAGCAGTTTAAATTGATGAATTTAAATATATATTAATTAGTTCACTAAACCTTCTTACCCTGTTGAAATTTTACTCAACCTTAGTAAAAACATTTCACACCAGAAATTTTCTTTAAAAGTATGTAATGTATTTATTTATATTAATTTTTTGTACCTTTGATTTATCTTACTTTACGAAAATATTTCCGGGTCGAATCTAATGAACTGAATTATAGAAATGGGTCGATTCGACCCATTCAGGATAGGAAGGTTAAAGAACAAGCGTAATTGAATAAAACCTTCTGCCGCTTTACATAATTATTCTTGCTTAAGCATATTTCATTCCGAATAATTCGTGGCTGTATCATTCAAGCTTAGACTTCAATAAGAACGTGGAAAACGAATTACATATTAAAAAAAAAACATTTAAAATCCTCAACGCTAAAACTAGAGTCGAAAAACATGGAAACGACTTTTCAAAATGTATCAGAAAATACTTAATACAACATACCAGAATTAAATTTGAAGCAGCATAATAAAACTATATGATTTAAAACTTCGTGTACCGTATAATATTTCTGCTTTTATAATCACAATATCTTATAATCATCTTATAACATCATCTTATAACATAATATTTATAATCATATTAAATTTATTTACATTTTCATATTTTTATGATAATGTCTCCTGAAATTATAATTCTAATGTGGTAATTTTTTTTTGTGTGGTTATAATACTAAAATACCCAAACAAAAATACACTGAATTTGTAATTTTAAAAAATATAATATGAATGAAAATATAATATGTAATTATTATTCGAAAAATATATGAATTGCAACCTACAATTTATTTGATAGATTTAAATTTATTATGTCCTACTTTATGCGAATTGTCAATTTCAAATATTTTCTTCCAAGTAGTTTTCGAATTATGATTAAAAAACTTCAAAATGATGGTTTAAGGGACCGTGTTTGATCACTGTTGCTACATCTGGCCAATTTTTTATTTAGAAATATTGAATTCACACCAGAAAATTTTGAATAGTAATTTTATTTTGTTTTATTTATAGAATGTATATCATCTAATAAAGCAAAATTATCTATTAAAATATACTGGTGAGAATTCAAAATGCCTAAATAAATAATCTGTCAGTTGCGGCAACACTGCCTATGATATGGAGAAAAGCATAATTTGAAAAAATATATTATACTGATTTTATTGAAACATTTGGGCTGACAATAGTCGAAATGATACGTTAAAAGAAGTGACATAGTCATTCTGTAGCATTTCAACAATGGGGTACCGAACTTCAATTTGGATACAGCCCCTAAAATGAGCTTATTTTAAAATAATTAATGTCCCTGAAACCGAACGCACGAATTTCATGAAAATTTGTTTTTAGGCTAATTGAAGGGTGTAGAATTCATTTATGGTGTCAACTTGGGTATACTTGGGTAATTTTGAAAAAAAAAAAAAAAACGACGTTTGGGTACGTTTTGATATGTAGAAGCCCCCCTAAGCAAATTTTACATACATCAGTTAAAAATAGGCTTTATTTACAATCGTTTGGAACCAGTAGCTTTATTTAGAATAATTTTTTGCCGAGTCAGTAGGGGTGTTTACTTTTTTTCACGACTGTACATGTATAGTGTATATATGCACATTTTTTAATTCTATAAATTATTGAACAAATTATAAAAAAACATTATTTAGGTAGAGTTGTAGATATTTAACAAACCCCTTATTAATACATTTAATTTATTAATTGTTATAGAAAGTAGCATTCTAAAATGTATTTATCATTACACAATTCTTAAAACTTGTGTTCAAAAATTCAGGAAAAATTTGTTTTCATTAACTCATAATTTCGGCCATAAAAGGTCAAACAGAAACGACATTGATAAGGTTTGATTGGAATCTTGCTTTTTGATCGTTTTCAATATACATTGAAATTAGCAATGAAAAAAAGCGTAGATGCATTCCAAAGTTATTCGAAAACAATAGCCTATAACTAACATTTAAATTGAATGACACACAAAATATTTTATGATTTCGATTTCATAACCCATGCTCTAAAAAAGAAGTATATTTAGTTACAAAAATATAATATAACCCTGATAGAAAGTATACAATAGCGTCTTCCGAGTTACCCATGATTGTGAAAAACTTCCTTTATCATTAGAAAGCACAAAAACCAATATATTTTCAAGATTTAAAGAATCAATTATAAAAACGATATTTTATTGCTGCCGCTTTTAACCCCTTGCTTGTGACACCCTATCTCAGATCGGGCAACGCAAATGAGCCAATTTTGGAAGGTCCGACCTGAGTTCGGGAAAGATAAAAATCGGTGTCTCAATTCCGTGAAGGTCGAACTCAGTTTGTCCAATGTATAATATGTAATTTACCATTTTCCCAATAGATGGCGATACTTCCCCGCGAAAAATTGGACAGTTTCGTGCCATTTTTCGGATTTTTGTAATTTTGCTGTTCTTCCCAAATTTCCTTCAAACCATTCAGAGATATTTTTTTCTTTCATTTTTGGCGCGTTTTTCTCAAATATATTTCACAGGCAAAGGGGTTAAAGAACGTTTAAGAGTATTTTTAAAGTCTATTAACCAGTTTTTCAAACCAGAATATGGGTTTTTAGGATGCTGTGAATCCTCAATTATATATATTTCAAATGCGTAATTAAGTTTATACATACAACAGTGCAGATTAGTATTAATTTTAATGCTGTTAGTGTATCATGTTTGTTTGTAAAATATGTTTGTTGAACATGAAAATGTTTATTTGATAGCACCCTTAAAACCTATGTTTCGTGTTGAGAATACTGACCAATACTTTATAAAAAAACTACTCGGAAAAGTTTCCGAAAATTAGCGGTGCCGAAATAACTTTGTTTTTTAAACTCTTTGAATTGTTCGTAACTATATAAATACATAGCACCTATAGTCGTCGTCTGGTCCGCCTGTCTGTCTGTTTGTCCACATGTAACAGCGCAAAAACTACACAACCGAATGGTTTGAAATTTAATATATAGAAACATTGCAGAATTTAGTCGTTTCAAATTTTATGAAAATCAAATGAAAACTTAAAAATATTAATAAAAATTTCCTTCATTCTATTAAATCCTATCATACGTCATTAATTCATTGATATCCCATGATAGGTAATGATTCTAGGTAGTCCTGGTGATTACGTCCCATTTTAAATGGAATCCTATTATTTCTGTATTACTGAATTTAATATATAGAATCGTAATAAATTTTGTATCCATGCCTTTTTTGCATAAGAGTGCAATAGCTATTGCACCAAGATCTCAATATTTAAAAAACTAGTTATAGTACGAATATTCGACTCAAAACTTAAAAATATATTAATAGAAGTTTTCTTCAATCTATTAAATCCTATCATACGTGATTAATTCAATGATATCCCATGATTATTTATTTTACGGATGCTATCAATTCTGAACTATACATTTTCATGTTCTAAAGATATGTTTTACAGCCAAACATACTAAATTAACAGCATTAACATTAACATTAACATTAAAATAAAAATTAATATTATTTTGTTACCCTTGCATTCATAAATTCAGTTATGGTGCTCATTATGTTTAATTTTGGACTAATAGCATCCTTAAAAGAGGTATTCCGAATTTCCGAAAAATTATTAGTACACCGTAAAAACTACTCGGAAATGTTTTCAAAATTCAGTGTCAGCAAAATGATCATTTTTTATGCTTTTTTAAATCTCTAAAATATATTGGTTTGTGAGCATCATTGGTAATTCGGAAGAGATTACTATATATTTACGTACATTGTTATTTAATATTTTCCAAGATTCACAAAAGTTTGTCGTTTTTTTTTTCAGCGTATTGTAATCAACAACTAGATGTGCCAATCCCAAAACTTTTTTATCTCTAATACATCTCAATATTTCAAAATGTAGTTACAAATGTCAATATTTTAATATTATTAGTTCAATACTATACCAATTTTGACTTTCATCCTAAATTTCAGTTTCAGTCATTTAATCGGAGTAAACAAGTAAATGTTTAATTTAAAAAATCAAAAACCCGACTGCGTAAAAAGCGAACTAATTATTTCTCATCAATGTGAAACTATTTTTTATATTACTTACCAATTTTTTTTTTATTTACTTGTATTGATCTTTTAAAGTTGTGTTTAATTGTTCGTTCCTATGTATAAACACTGTTTTGATGAGGCCTATAGATGTCTATGAAGGTCAAAGTTACAATAAAGCTAGAGATCCTACCTACACAACTTCCAGGTTGTATAATATTTAACGGAGCTTCTGACTGTAAAATAGTCAATCAGACATCGTCTTCATTTTGAAAGACCTATCCAATGATATGCCACTCAATAGGGTGCATAAAAATTTGTTTTTCGTCTCCACCGCCATTTTGTAGTTTACGGCCGCCATTTTGAATTTATAAAAATTCCTAGGCTATAACCATCGGACGGTTAAGACGAATCGAAAGAGATCTCATTCATTAAAATCCATCCAGCCTTTGGGATGTTTTGAGGGTATAAAGAAATCCACATACCCAGATACGCGTGAAACACATAACCCTTCTTGGCAGTCGTGTAAAAGGAGTTTCTCTCGATCATGTTATTTATTAAAATCAATAGTTTTCTGCTATTATGTAGTACATAAGCTGTTCACGAATAGCCGGCTTATCATGATACGAAGTTCCCGTCGCTTTATGAGCCACGGGTGTGCAATAGAACTATGAAAAATCAAGAAAATTATACAACAATCCCTATTAGAGAGCCCCCTTTCGGCGGAATATTTCCAAATTCAAGGTGGACTGGCTTTGCATAGCCAAAAACATACACAGAAATTTGGTTCATTTCTATGTGTAACTTCATACACTTTTCAATGATACAATAATGAAAATGACACTAAGCTATTACAGCACCCCCTTCCGTCGGAATTTTTCCAAATTAAAGTAGGAGCTTCATGCCATGTCTAAAAATATACACAAAAAATTTGGTTCAATTCTATACATAACTTCATATACTTTTCAATGGTACAATAATAAAAATGGCACAAAAATCGCTATTACGCCCCCTTCCGTAGGAAATTTTCCAAATTAAAGGTATAAGTAAACACAGCTTTTACCACTGACTTATCTCGCGGCAACAGTTGAAGTGGTTAAGAGGGAGGACCTGCTTGACATAGCAAACTTCATACACTTTTTGATGGTACAATGGAGACACATGGACACATGGACAGACAAACATTTTCTATAAACATGTTTTCGGGGATCTCTGACCCCTAAAACGTGTAAATCCGTCGAAAACCGTTAGTCGAAAATAATTTCGACTACAATACTTTCTTCTATTGAAGATAGAAGTAAGTACAAATGTGGCCGAGATGTTCTGCACATTTTGCTAACTCTTATTTAGAAATGTTTCTAAATTTTGTAAGGCCTTTTCTTATTTGGAATTATTGTTAAAGGGGATATTCGACGTTGAGAGGATACTAAGTAGGCTTTTTTTTAAGAATTGTTTTTAATGAAGGATAAATTGAGCAAACCTGTTTTTTCTTAATAATAAAATGTATTTTGGAAAGGTTTTTATGGGAAAAAAAATATATTAACGGGTGAAAATGCCCTTATATTAAAATGCATGTGTGTAGCGTGAATGACTTCGCGCAATGCAGGATTGTGTCATATAGAGTCATCTGAAACACAAAAACGGTAAGGTTTATGAAAGTCAATTACATCTGCCGGGCCATGAACTTATTTTCATAGAAGTTGAGCCATAGAAATTAAAATGATGGTTGTTATAAATTTGCTTCGGATTTCGCGTTTTTTCTTTTAATTTTTCAAATTATGGAAAATATATTTATCAGTTAATTTTTTAACATTGTTTAGGTTAATGGTACCCGAAAAACAATTATCTTTTAAGACAGACTATTTTTTTTTATAATCGATTGATCTATTTAAACGCTCTACTGCACCTCATATTGAAAAAAAAAGGTTTTCAGTGAAAAGCGAAGCGGTATCTTCAAACTACCAACTTCTGTGTATACGTGAGGTTCCGTTCAAAGAGTCGTAAATTCGTAAATAATTTGAACTATTCAAAATCATTTGAGACACATATTCTACATACTTGGGAAATAAAAATAATGGATAAAAAAAAGAAAAAAAAATATTGTTTGAAGCCAACAAATTGGAATCTAACCCTGAGAAGCAGAATAAATAGCGAAAATATACTCTGTTGTTGTTGTATTTTGTTTTAATTTCAAAATATCTCAATACGCCATTCAGTGGCGTACCCAGGATTTTATTTCGGGGGGGGGGGGGGGGCTGACTTAAATTTTCATAATGTTCTAAATCTTACGAAACACGTTGCACTGTGTTATAAACAGAAATCATTTTTGTCAATAAGGCCGTAGCCAGAAGGGGGGGCGGGGGGGGGGGGGGGTGCAAGGGTGACTTTGTTCTGAATTTTCCGATAATTTGATAAATTCGGTCATCAGTCCGAAAATTTGAACTTAAAAAATTATCGCGATTTTTGACAAATGGTCGCCGAAAAAAATCAATTTCGTCAATCGTTCGCAAAAAAAAAAAATCTCCAATTTCTTTAAAGGATCAAGGAAAAAACCGGAATTATGTCATACGGCCGCAGATAAAATGCGAAGTTTGTCAAAGGATCGCGAAAAAAAAGTCAAATTTCGTCAAATGATAGCGGAGAAAACGTGAATTTCGTCAAATTATTCTAGAGGAAACGCTAATTTCGTCAAAATGAGCACAGAAAAAACCCGAATTTCGTCAGAAGGCAGCAGAAAAAACGCGAATTTCATCAAAAGGTCGCAGAAAAAACGCGAATTTCGAAAAAAAGATCGCTAAAAACACGCATTCCGTCAAAGGGCTGCGAAAAAGAAGCTAATTTCGTAAAGGATCGCAAGAAACGCGAATTTCGTCAAAGGGACACGGGAAAACGTGAATTTTGTCAAAAGGCCACAGAAAAACGCAAATTTCATCAAAAAGACGAGAAAAAGCGCGAATTTCGACAAAAAGCCGCGAAAAAACGCAAATTTCGAGGAAGGATTGCGCAAAAACGCGAATTTTGTCAAATGACCACAGAAAAAACGCGAATTTCGTCAAAGGACCACAGAAAACTGCAAATTTCGACAAAGCAAAGCTAAGCTAAGCTAAGCACAAAGCTAAAAAAAACACGCATTCCGTCAAAGGGAAGCTGAAAAAACACGAATTTCGTCAAAGGGACACAGCAAAACGTGAATTTCGTCACGCAAATTTCGTCAAAGAGCCGCGGAAAAAATGCAAATTTCGACGAAGGATTGCATTAAAAAACACGAATTTCGGCAAATGACCACAGAATAAAACGCGAATTTCGACAAAGGATCGCTAGAAAAAACGCATTTCGTCAAAGGGAAGCTGAAACAACGCGAATTTCGTTAAAGGATCGCAAAAAAAAGAAAAAGCAGGGTCACAAAGAAGGGCCACAGAAAAATGTGAATTTCGTCAAAAGGCTGCGGAAAAACCACTAATTTTGTCAAAACCCCGCGGAAAAAAGCAAATTTCGACAAAGGATCTGGAAAAAACGCGAATTTCTTCAAAAGGCCGCAGAAAAAAAGAGAATTTCATCAAAAGGCTGCGGAAAAACGTGAATTTCGACGAAGGATTGCGTAAACAAACGTGAATTTCGGCAAATGACCTCAGAAAAAACGCAAATTTCCTCAAAGGGCTGCAGAAAAAACGCAAATTTTGGCAAAGGATTGCTAAAAAAATATGCATTCCGTCAAAGGGAAGCGGAAAAAACGCGAATTTCGTTAAAGGACCGCAAAAAAAAGCATGGTCACAAAGAAGGGCCACAGAGAAACGTGACTTTCGGCAAGAGACTGCGGAAAGAAGCGAATTTCGTCAAACAGCAGCAAAAAAACAAAAAAACACGATCATTTCCATAGAAAAAAACGCGAATTTCGTCAAAGAGCCGCGAAATTCATCAAAAAGACGAGAAAAAAGAGAATTTCGTCAAAAAAGCCGCGAAAAAAACGCAAATTTCGACAAAGGGTTTCGTAAAAAACGCGAATTCGGAAAAAGTTCACGAAAAAAACTCGAATTTCATCAAAAACTCGCGGATAAAACGCAAATTTTGACAAAGGATCACGAAAAAAAAAAACGCGAATTTCGTCAAAGTGTCGCGGAAAAAAGATAATTTTGTCATAAGTTCGGGGAAAATGCAAATTTCGTCAAAGCGTCGTGCTAAAAACCTGTATTTCATCAAAGGATCGCGTTAAAAACACATACAAATATCTGTATTTATTATTATATGTATAGTTTTTAAACTGAAATAATATGCTGAACTTTTTAGAAATCTGGTTAACCCGAACCCACTCAGCCTGAAATTGACCTGAATATAAACAGAGTTAACCCAAACTACAACAAAAATAATTAGCAGCAGGAAGGGATTACCTCTCCTTTCCCCCTCTGCTGTAACCTTTCAGAAAATTTGCTGAGAATTTCAATTTTTTTTTTAAACTGAGACTCAAATCTGGGGGGAAGGGGGGGAGGGCACGGGTCCGATCCTGAGACCGTCCCACGTCGAAATCTGTTGAAAAGTGTTACTGGGTTTTTTTTTTTTATATACTTTCATTTAAAAGAAAGTCATTATAACTTAAAATCTGTAAAATTGTTCTTCCAATCCCCGAAACTAAATTCTGGCTACGGTTCTTGTTTAACAATAAATTAATATTGTAACGAACGCAAAATATTTTTTATATACACAAAATATTTTCATACACATATATAAAATAAAGACTTTGTTTATTATTTGTGCATTGCACAAGTAATACGAAGGACGTTAAACCGTTCCAGATGAAAAATACTGGCTGCAAAGTTAAGACAGAATAGGAAGATAAGTGGGGGGAGGGGACATTACCGAACTCCAAAGATGTCTTTGCAGTCAAACAAGAAATCACTGTGTATCTTACAGATACGAGGAAGTAATCGAGAGTTAAAAACAAAAGTTAATGAATATCATTCACAGTCAGCTCTTCCGCACATATATAGTGTGCCTGACTTCCGACTTAGCCAAAATTCTGAAGGGATTAGCTAAGTTGTCATTATGCACTAATATGGGACTAACAAGAAAGACAAGTGCGATGCAGACAAATATATATATACAGTCGGACCTCTATTTAACGAACCACTATTTTGCGAACTTTTCCTTGGAACCAAGAACATTTTGCGAATTTCTTCGTAAAATAATCTCCAAATAGCGAAGTGCATTCTCTATTTAACGAACTTTTTCTTGTGATCCAAATTTTTTTCTTCTCCCCATTTCTCAAAATATTTCAGGACATTTCAAACTTATTCTTTCTTTAAACACATTTTATGATGTTCAATGGTCTTGAAATGGTTTTACCAGGCACCTTCTTTGTCAGCAGTGAGAATTTGGTAAGTACGGAGGACGAAGACGATAATCCCTTAGTGTAACTTAAAAAAATGTGGATTCAATGAGAAATTAACCATGATGTGCTGATTGATGATTGTATTTCACTTAATTCTTAAATTGAGGTCTCGGAAACACTATCCGAATTGGATATTTTCGACAGTGTGAAAAATAAAAAGAATACAGCAATGAATTGCGATGAAGACGAATATGATGATGATGGAAATGATCATTATGCAAGAATTAACAAAACTTCGTATAATGAAATGCTAAAATCATTTTAAACAACCGACGCGGATTATAGTTAGAAGAAAATACGTATGAAGGTGGTTTTGGTGCATTGTAAAGATGCGACACGTATTATGAGATAAAGCACATTTATGAGATAATTATGAGATATGATGGCACAATTATGAGATAAAACAAAATTAACAGAGTTTTTCAGAAATCAAATTTAAGGACGCATATGTTAATGTATAATTAAAATTATTTTTTATAATAATAATAAATGCGATAATGTCATTAAAATTCGTTAATTTTAATGTAAAACTATTTACTTTAAACAGAAAATACAGTGTATTCCCGGATAATGTTTTGTTTTCCTTGCCGATTTCAAAGATTTAAACACATAGAAAAAATAAATTGATGATGGATATTGGTGGGTAAAATAACTAAAACAAATCGATATAATTTATTTTAAAAAATGTGATTAATTACTTTTAGTAAAAATATTTAGAGTTTATGAATTTAAAATCTGCTTTATGTAGTTTAAAGTATTTTAAAAGGCGAATCTCTATTTAACGAATTTTCCATATAACGAACTTTTTTCCGCGATTTAGCGACTTCGTTAAATAGAGGTTCGACTGTAATTGAATTGATCTAAAAAGTAAGAAGTAAACTTTTTTTACCATTTAATCTGACCGTTTTGGCAGGTAAAAGAAGTTTAGTCCCTTCAACCCTCCGCACCCCCATATTTCGGTGTGGCATGGAGATGCGACTGAAAAATGAAAGTTAATAAGCTACTTTTACAGTGAACTCTTCCGCACCGGATTTCCGATTTAGACGAAATCGACTTGAGATTAGCTGTGGTGTTACTGTGCATTAACACACCCCCGCATTGACAATCTTGGCGGCCGCCGACTATGGGAAAAATTAAAAAAAATCCTTAAATTAAAATACTTTTAGATTTGTCGAATTTATTTGTAGGTCTCTTGAACTGAGTATATATGTTTTCATTTATCGAGTAAAACAGTGATTTCAGTCATTTGAAAATGGATTTTGTGGTCTCAAGTAAATTTGGTCGCAGGACTGAGAAGGATATTGGATTAATAGGAAAAACAAATTCGTGGCATGCCAGAAAATAAAACAAATTTATCTGAAAAAGAAGGAATATCAGCCCTTTTTTCATTTCATTGCGATCTCTTCAGAGGTGGAATGGAGCTGTAACGTCATAACCCCCGTCCCCATCGAATCCTTTGGTGTATGCTGGGGCATCACTGTGCACTAATATATGGGACTAACCAGAATAGCTGCGTCGCAGAAAAAAATTAAAAATTAATATCAAAAGAAAGAAAAAAAACTGGAATTTTTTTTCATTTCATATTTGATTATTTCGGAAGAGTAAGTAACCCCATCAGCCGCTTCCCCTCATTGGGTATACTGTGTTGTAACTGTGCGTTGATATGAGACTAGCCAGAACGTGTAGTTCGTTGTATTGCAGAAAACAAGTGCATTACAAATTCATCTCGAACAAAAAGAAAAATATCAGCCCTTTTTTCATTTCATTTTCGACTATTTTGAGAAGGGGCTGTAACCCGTCACCCCTTTTCTACTTCTTTGTGTATAATGTGGTGCACTGTGCACTAATATGGAACTAAAGAGAAGAGAGTGGCTAGTCTGTTGAATGATAGGAGAAAAAATACAAATTTATCTCAAACAGAAAGAAAAAAAGCAATATTTTTTTATTTCATTTTCGACTATTTCGGGAGGAGGGGGCTGTAATTCCATCAGCCCCCTCCCCATCTTTGGGTATGCTGTGATGTCAATGTGGACTAATATGGTGTTAACGAGAATGGCTATTTCGCTGTGTGGTAGAAGAAAAATTACAAATTTATCTCAAACAAGAAGAAAAAACAGCCTTTTTTTTCATTTCATTTTCAACTATTTAGGAAGGGGACACCCCATTAGCCCCTTTCACCTCTTTGGGTATAATGTGGTATCACTGTGCACTAGTATGGAACTAAAGAGAAGAGAGCGGCTAGTCTGTTGAATGATAGAGGAAAAATACAAATTTATCTCAAACAAAAAGGAAAATATCAGAACTTTTTCATTTCATGTTCGAATTTTTGGGAGAGGGCTGTAACTCCATTAACCCCCTTCTATCTTTTTGGGTATAATGTGATGTCACTGTACACTAATATGGAACTACAGCGAAGGGAGCGGCTAGTCTGTTAAATGATAGGGGGGGGGGGGATGCAAATTTATCTCAAATAGACAGAAAAAAATCAGCTCTACTTTTTCATTTCATTTTCGACTATTTCCAGAGGAGGAGGTTGTAATTCCATCAGCCCCTCCCCATCTTAGGGTATGCTGTGATGTCAATGTGGACTAATATGGTGTTAACGAGAATGGCTATTTTACTGTATGACAGAAGAAAAAATTACAGATTTATCTTTAAAAAGTAAAGAAAAAACACTTTTTCATTTAATTTTTCGCGATTTCTGGTTGGGGGGGGGCTGTAACCCCATCAACCCCCTTTCTCTTCTTTGGTGTCAATATGGACTAATATGGAACTAAAGCGAAGGAAGCGCATAGTCTGTTGAACGATAGGGGAAAAATGCAAATTTATCTTAAACAGACAGAAAAAATTCAGCACTGTTTTTTCATTTCATTTTCGACCATTTCGAGAGGAGGTGGCTGAAATTCCATCAGCCCCCTAACTAATATAACCTGGACTAATATGGTGTTAACGAGAATGGCTATTTTGCTGTATAACAGAAGAAAAAATTACAGATTTATCTTTAAAAAGTAAGAAAAAAAAACACTTTTTCATTTAATTTTTTTACTATTTCAGGAGGAGTAGGGGGGGGGGGCTATAACCCCGTCAGCCCCCCTTTCTCTTCTTTGTTGTCAATGTAGACTAATATGGGACTAATGAGAATGGCTTGTCCGCTGTATAATGGAAAAAAATTAAAAAAATTTCCATAAAAGAAAGACGAAAAATCAGCACCTTTCTATATCACTTTCGAAAATTTCGGGGGGGCTGTAGCCCCATCAGCCCCCCCCCTTGGGTACGCCACTGACGCCATTGCAATGTTTTGTCTGTTAAACAAGTATGGGATGGGAGTGATTATTATGTCTGGGACACTGCTTAAATCTTATTTAAAAAACCAATGCTCATGCTATGAGTTTTCATAGTTTTTCTCTAATTATAAATAAAAAGGTAATAATATATAAAAGTTTAGCATATTGAAATGCATGCTAAGCCAGTATTTAATTCATAGTGTGTTTTTTCACCAATGTTGTTTTCAAGAACTCTTCATTAATCTTGCTAAATTACAAAATCTCAGTTTCCTTAAACAAATCTAGAGAACTTGGATGTCGTGTAATTTTAATTTATCAGACAGAATACGAATATTTTTTGGTACATTGTGGATTTTTTTAGATTAATGGGGACATTGCACATTAAAACCGAATTCTTCAATCGATTCATTTGAAAATTGGCAGACTTATTAATGCAAGCTCAAATAGTTATTTTCAAAATTTGGTATTAAAATAATAAAAAGTTTTTAAATTATTCAATTTTTAAATTTTAAAAATAATGAATTATTGTCTTTTTTTTTTTTAAAATGTCTCATGCGCATTGCTTCTGGATAAAATATGACATTATTCTCTTATGAGATACTTTTTTTTATATTACAACGGAAGTTGGCCTGAATTCTAAACGTTCGCTGAGTATATGGGGCATTCTCACAATCTTTTGACTTTTAAGTCCCTGAATAATAATTTTTATTTTAGTACATATTCTTGTGTTTTTTTTTTTTATTTAATATACTGGGGAATATCCCATTACATGATTGCATAACAATATTAACGAGATAAATAAGTTTTGGACGATGTTGGGGGTCCAAATACCAGGAAAACTCCTATGTTGATATTATTTTTTGAACCCTGTCCCTGAGTTTTAGATTCCTTACCGTCCCTCTTGCTAAAATTATACAGAAAATCACTTCAGATGCAGCCACAGAAATGTTTCAACTTTTTTCTCATGCATAAGTTTGCTAGAGAAAGAATGTTTAAAACTCTTTTACAGGAAATTTATTGCAGAATTTAAATCAGCATTTAAATATCAATTTCAAGCATCGTGGCTTTATTGGCAGTCTTACCATCCCCAAGGTTTATTCCTGCACTTTTCGAAGTAAATTAATTTTTATAAAATTTAATCCAATGTAAATAACTGTTTCTAAAAATCAACGAACAGTGTGCCTATCACTTAGTCTTAACATGATTTGCCTAAAAATAGTGGTAATTTTCCTTACCGTCTCATCCGACCATCTCTTTCTTTTTCCATTAGCGTCCCTTTTTTCCTATTCCATCCCTTTTTTTTTTTTTTTTTTTGCCTTCCGTCCCTTCTTTAACACCCCTTTAAGACAATGTTATACCAAAATTTTGTACTAGTAAAAATACAACATTGCTATTATTTCTTATTTGAATGTCCTGTGGGTACTATGCAAATTCATTATAAGTAACAATTTAAAAGAAAATAAAAAGTTATAGTGGTAAAAGGGTAAGGAAAATTAAACTCGTAAGTTTAACATAAACCTCAGTTAAATAAAAAAAATTTTCGCTGCTGACCATTTTTTCTTTATTTTCATTAAAGCATTCGTCTATCAGATTAAAATGTTATTTTAGCAAATTTAATTTCACCAGATTTTTATTCCCGAAAGTCAAAAAATTGTGAGAATGCCCCATATGAGGAGAAAAACATATTTTGGAATTATGCTGTTTTTTTCTATAAAAAGTAGCCATATATTTTCAAATACATATAAATTTGAACAGTAAAATACTCCAGAAATGAAACTTTTTATGCTAACATTTATTTTCTCTTATATGGAGAGTATACAGTAAAAATTAAAAAAAAAATCTGATAATTAGGAATGCACATGAACCGTTTCAAAAGTTAGAATCGCACGAATTTTTCAATTTTGAGAAAACAGCATCTTAAGTTAAACAAGCTGCATAAACATATACAGTTTTAACAAATACAAAATTGTATATATCTGCGAAAAAGCACCAGAATTTAACGATTCTTTGTGTATCAGATAAATTTGAACATCTAGTTTCATAAAAAAAAAAAAAAAAAAAAAAAAAATGGATTTCTTCGTCGAATTTCGTGATTTTGAAAGTCCATTGTCCCCTTAATGTTCTAAATTAAAATATATATATATATATATGATAAATAAAATAAATGCACTCTGAATATATAATGTCCATGACTTACGGAAAAGTATTTGGATTTCGGTCTTCAAAGCATACGCCGTTCACATTTCACCATTAATATCGAATGCTAAAACCTCAGGCACCTAGATTTATCTATTTATTAAATTTTTCATCAATACATTTACAGAATGATGATTGAAAACTAGGGCAAAAAGAAATAACAATATTAATAAAATTTTAAAAATACTGCTTATTTCATTTAGGCCGGAATACCATAAAAATGCGGTTACACAAACAATGTAATTCCATCACAATTGATTTCTTGTTAAAATACCCTATCTTTTATCACAAGAATATAATTTTAAAATTAAAAGAAATTGGTTACGCCATCAGAAGCTCTTTAAAGTAAAAATAAAACCCGCCAAAAATACGTTGTTTCAGATACTTTGCGTAAACTAGAAAGTATTTTATCATGTTCGATCTTTTCACAAACTATTGGTTTAGCAAAAGTTTACTCATGTTTTTAATTCGAAAAAGAATACACTTTTACAATCAATAAATACAAAGCCTTGATTTTTTTTTTTTTTTTTGAGCAGCCTACTTTGAGCTTAGTACTTAATTCCAAGGTATAATCCCATCGAATCCGCCATAATTTATTACAACGTCACCCACCGAAATCCGCAGGGAAGATGAGATTCTTCCGCAGCGTCAGACGTTTAGTTTTATTTTATCTTGTTTGTGTCTTTGGGATGAAATTTTTGTTATATTCATTCTCATAAAATATAAAAGGTAGGGCTTTAAAAGCGGAAAATAATTAATCATGTTCTTTCAAAAAACTCACAAAGTTATAGATCTCCATTTCCCGATCAATGAAGAAATTAAATGTTAGAAGGTATTATGAAAAACATTTGTAAATATTTCATGAAATTATAAACAAATTCCTATTTATCGATATTAGAAGGTATTAGATGTCATACGGTTGGTTGGTTGTGTTTATGATGGCCAATTATCAGCACGAGGGATATAAGCTCAAAGGGGGGGAGTGTCCTCCGTGGGGGTCTTTCTAAGGGAACATAAGCCGTATTTACGCTTGTAAAACCAAGGTTCGAAGAAAACCGCAAAAATCCGAACGATTACGCCGACGGGTGCGATTGGGATCGATCCCAGCACCTCCGTCTGTCAGCTTCAAGATAATAACCTCTCGGCCACTGGTGGAGGTCATACGGTAATACAGGTGCTAGGTGGAGGGTAATACAGGTGCTAGGAGGTCATACAGGTGCTAGAGGTCATACGGTAACTATTAGGTGTTTCAATCATGACACATCTTTAAAAAAACTATTGGTTTCGTAAAAGTTTACTCATGTTTTTAATTCAGAAAAAAATATACTTTTACATTTAATAAATACAAATTCTCGAATTTTCTGAGGTGCCTAGTTAGAGCTTAGTACTGAATTTCACGGTATATTCCCACAGACTCCTCCCTAATTTATTACAACGTCACCCTTCTAAATCCGTAGGGAAGATGGGATTCTTCCACAGTGTCAGACGTTTAGTTTTATTTTATCTTGTTTGTGTTTTGGGATGAATTTGTTTTGTTATATTCATTTTCATAAAATATAAAATGTCGGGTTTCAAAAGCGGAAAATAATTAATCACGTTCTTTCAAAAAATATACAGAGTTATAGATGTCCATTTCCCTATCAATGAAGAAATGAAATGTTAGATGCTATTATGAAAAACATTAGTAAATATTTCATGAAATTATAAACAAATCATTATTTATCGATATTAGAAGTTGTTAGAGGTAATACGGTAACTATCAGGTGTTTCAATCATGGTATATCTTAAAAAAAACAATTTTTTTAGTGAAAGTTTACTCATGTTTTTAATTCAGAAAATAATATACTTTTACATTCAATAAATACAAAATCTCGAATTTTCTGAGATGCCTAGTTAGAGCTTAGTAATAAATTTCACGGTATATTCCCATAGAACCCCCCATAATTTATTACAACGTCACCTGCCGAAATCCTCCACAGTGTCAGATATTTATTTTATTTTATCTTGTTTGTGAATTTTTTTAGTCTTATCTATTTCTCATGTAATATCTAATTTAAAATAGTCCTTAGTTTAACATAAATTTTGGAAATCTAAAAATATATATGAGAACCCTAGGAGCCAAGGGGTATAAGTGACAAGTTTTAAAAACTGAACTAAGTCCACAGGTTATATGGAAATAAGGCTATTTGTTTTGGAGGTAAGAGATACAAGTAATTTTCTTATTATGTGCTGCGTTCTAGAGGTCAACTACTTAAACTCTTTAAACTACTTAACCTCTTTAATCTCTATTTATATTTTTTAAGATACTGTACCTCCTTTTCTTTCACAGTTCTAAGAATTCACTATGATGACCGCTATGAAATAAGCAACAGTTTCACATTTTAATTCAGTCATTTATTATTGATGTCCAACTTTGAGCTCATTTTACTCCAAATCTAATTTTTGTCACTTGTAACCGTTGTCTTCTGGGGTCCTCATATATATTATAAATCGCAAACGTTTTCATCAATAGAGCTAAGCCCAAAGTTAAGTCTAGACGTCTCGATATGTTTCTTTTTCGTTTTAACTACGTATATCTTTATGTGTAAATGCCTCATAATTCTAATATTTACTCCATCAAATAGAAATTAAAACTGCAGTTGCAAAAAA
Organism: Maratus speciosus; assembly: GCA_963932465.1. NCBI lineage: Eukaryota > Metazoa > Arthropoda > Arachnida > Araneae > Salticidae > Maratus > Maratus speciosus. The sequence continues at coordinate 114,675,353 of OZ010796.1, read as the reverse complement.
AAGTTAGTCAACTATAAATTAACATACTTTTAATAAAATTGTTTTTAAGAAGATTCGCACGATTTTTTTTAAAACTTAAAACACAATATCTGTGACTTCATAAACACTTTCGAGACGAAAAGCACCAAAAATACTTTATTTAAACTACCACGTATTTCATCATATTAAATTCTTTGATACGCTATTGGTTTAGGGAAAGTTTACTAATGTTTTTATTGTGAAAAATAATACGCTTTTATAATCAATAAATACAGAGCCTTGATTTTTTGGAGCCGTCTACTTTCAGCTTAGTACTTAATTCCACTGTATAATCCCATGGAATCCTCCATAATTTATTACAACGTCACCCACCGAAATCCGCAGGGAAGATGAGATTCCTCCAAAGCGTCAGACGTTTATTTTATTTTATCTTGTTTATGTGTTTCGGCTGAAATTTTTGTTATCTTATCCATTCTCCTAAAATATTAAAGGTAGGGATTTAAAAGCGGAAAATAATTAATCACGTTCTTTGGGAAAACATTCAGAGTAATAGGTCTCTATTTGTCTAACAAACAATATTTCTCTAACATAGAGAATATATCACCCAAAAAATGAATAATTAGGCGGAATTATGAGAAACATTCATAAATATTTCATAAAAATGTATCACTATTTTGCTGATACTTGAAAATGTTGCAAGTTGCATTATATTTATTTAACATAGTGTCAATAAAAAAATCATTCAATGAAATAGTTACAAAATAGTTTAAATAGCTCCTAACTTAAAGTTTTCTTTCATTTGACATATATATTATAAGATTGTTTTATTTCTATATTATAAAGCACAAATCTGTCAGTAATTAGTGATAAACACAAACGTAACACTAAATGTCGCTATAAGTGATGCTGTTTTCGTTTTGATTGAATATATCTATGTATCTCAATGTAGCAATGAGTTTTCACACGGTAGCCATAATTAAAACACCACTACTTCAACCTCTCTACATATTGAACTACTCAGTGTATGACCTTCAAATTTTGTGCACATACTATTCAAGACATGGGCAAACGAATTATATGAAAAGAAAAAGTTTCAGACACCATCTTCAGATGGCGCTGTGCAACTGATCATACGCTGAAAAGATACATATCTACAAGCTTTATTTGAACGTACCAAATGCTCACGTGACAAGGCCCTTATCTACACAATATTGTTTCATATGGTTTTATCTACACAATATAGCTGCTCATTATGGTTTCTTTCATGAAGTTGTAAAATCGGTAGCCTGTGGACCGCTTGTTCAAATGCAGATTTTATCTAGTCGACTGAGATTTTTTTCGCAAGTAGAGTGACATCTTCTTTTGCGTATGTCAAGATTAATAGAAGTTCTCGATAAACAAACTTTTTTTAAGTGTCCCCGCAGCAAAAAATCACACAGATTAAGGTCCGGAGAACAAAATGGCCACGTTCTCAGAAGCGTATGACTAGTTGCATTGTCATTATTAAAATGTTGCAGAAGAAATAACCTTCTCTCCAGTCCTCTTTTATATAAAGAATATGGCTACAAATCATGGGTGTATGAAAAGTTTTGTGTTTAGAAAGTGAAATTGCAGTTACAATGGCAGTTTAAATTTATTTACTTTTTCTCCATTAGGGCAAAAGAACTTAAAAAGGAAAAAGTTTATTTTCCATGTGTTTTGTTTTTCTTTTTTTCTGTTGTTCAGCGCCATCTGTCGGTGTTCCTGGAACTATTTTTTTGTTGCATAATCCGTTTCCCCACGTTTTAAATAGTATGTACACAAAATTTCAAGCCTTTATACTCAGTAATTCAATATATAGGGAGGTTGGAGAAGGGGTATTTTAATTGTGGTCACCCGGTATATTGCAATAGTATTAATCATTAAAATCTTCAGTAGAAACACCTACTTTTAATCCCAGAATACGAAATTAGGCCCAAAGTTTAGCCATGATATAAGTTTGCACGAATTTTCTATAATTGGTATAAGAGATATTCAAATTAAAAATTGAGCTACTTTAGGAAATCGCCCCAGAAGTAAAAAGCGTGAATTTATGGTTTAGAATTAATAGTAATAGTATAAATACTTTCCAATGGAAATTATTATTTCTGTTAGTAAAGCGCTAAACAAGTCCACTGTTTCTTTTAATAAAACGTTTTGTGAAATTATTCTATTTTAAGGCGTTTATGGACCTCTAAACAATTGTGTGATGTTATATTTTTTTAAGTGTAACTAAAAAACTGGTAATCGGATCGGGGTTTTTGTTAACATTTCCTTTGGTAAACTTTCTTAAATATTAATTTTATAATTTATGTCTCATACATAAAAGTTGTTTAAATTTCATAATTATGTTTCAGATACTTAATACTAAATCTACGTTAAAAAAAAAATTCTGCACATAAATTTTTAATTTAGTATACATAAATTTAGCAACATAAATTTATACAATTTAGCCCAATCCAAACACGATTTTTAAAATTATTATTTTTTTTAAAAAGGAAAAAATTTTTTATGGAAGTTTAAATTAAAAGTAAAATGAAAAACATGGAGGTTTTTTTTATTTAGTCTTCATTGGAAGTTTTCCTTTTAATAAAATGAGTAGAATCTTTATAAAGCTTTTAGACTCGAAATTTAAAAGATCTCTTCTAGTGATAGAAGTGTACAAATAGAAATTTCATTTAATGCGATAACCTTGAAATATTTCATTTCGGTATTGATATGAATGTCCTGTATAGTATTTGGCATTAATTGTGTACAATTCACGGAGAGATAATTTAAATTGATCACAAATTTGTTCATGGAAATTTTCTGTTTCTTTTCTTCGAAAACATTTGACATAATCATGCTGCGGACTTTATGGACCTCTCAATATTACCGTATTTCAAAAATCAATAATTCGCCACAATTAAAATGTATATTTAAAAATCATATAGTAGCATCCGTATTCAGCCTTTGTGTTTGTTCAGTCCCAAAATAAATGTTTTGTTATCACTTTTTATAATCACCGTGATTAAATTGAAACCATTTTCTCATAATCGCAGTGCACATAAAATGATCTTTATTAAAATATTTTATTCGTCGCAATAGAAATTTAACTCTAAATCAAACACAGATTTTTCACGATGCCTTTGTTTTTCTTCAATGCAAAAAATTTACTTTAAATATGTATAATCAACTTTATTGTTTTTTTTTTAAATATATAACAGATCTTCATAAATATATTCTTATCATAGAAATGGTCAAGACATAAAACCCTGTAATATTTTGAAGAACCTTTTTACCTTTCTAACTACAAGGTTTCCTACAATTGATAAAAAAAAACCTTGTAAAAAATAAAGAAATATGTACACCAGAAAGTTTCAATCGTTAATTTCGCTTTGTTTAAATACGGAATGTCTGTTGTTAATTACAGCAAATATTCCTTTTTAGTTTTCTGGCGTAAATTAGGCATATGCGAATGACAATATCTATTAAATTCAAAACACTGTTGCTTGCATATATTCAAAGCTGTACACTAAAGGGTTAAATATATAAACTTAGTGATTTCCAAAATTATTATTTATCGAAACTTATACAGAGTTGCCAAGTCTCCAGCTTTTTGCACATCACTATTGTCTTATAGAAAATGTTGTTCTTTTAAATCCTCCAAATGTACCAATTAACCCATTAAAAACTGACGTTGCGTTTTCCCAACATTATATTTATGATTTTTGAACTTGCTTGTGATACCAGTAAAAGAAGCGAGTAAAATTTGCCCTATTTAATTAAGACATTTCAGTGATTCTTAAAGTAAATTGTTTAACAAAAAGTGGTGTGAACTGAATAAAATTCCGGTAAAACATGCTGGTCCTTAATGGGTAAAAAAAAAATATTTTTTGTATAAAATACTGGTATCCAAAAAAGTCGGAGACTTAGCAGCTCTGCTTATATTTCTATTGAAGTTCAATACGCCATTCCGCGGATAAATTTTTCTGATTTAAGATTAACTTCTGAAATATACCTGTGTGTTTTATTTAAATCAGTTTTCTCACAATTAATAAGAAGGAAAGGCTTTGTAATTTTAATATTACGTTGAGTAAAAAGTTTTCCGCCAAGGGGAGATACCTTTGCGCCAACAGCTGTCATTTGTGCGGTTGTTAGTTTCTCAACCACCCAATTTTTGCATTCGAAAGCATGGCATACGAACTATATGACTGTGTAATTTGTTTGTTAAAAATTTATTATCTTGTACTTCATAAAAATGTTTAAAATGTAGCAATCACTTCAGCAGTTCAGAACGATTATGTACTATGAGTTCCTTAACGAAAACGATGCGACTGAGTGCAACAGAAAAATGCGTGAAAGTTTAGGCATCAATACTGTTTCTTATGATACAGTCAAAGTTTGGTTCCGGAAGTTTAAAGCTGGAAATTTTGACATTGAAGATGAACCACGTTCTGGCCGCCCTATTGAAGTTGATTGTGAGCAGTTAAAGCAAATCATTGATCAAAACAGAAATGTTCCAACATGAACTATTGCGTTAGAGTTTAAAGTTTCTCAAAAAACAATAGTTAACGCTCTGGAACATATAAATCTAACGTTTAAGTTCAACCGCTGAGTGAATCACGAATTGACTGCTGAAGACAAGCACAAGAGAAAAAAAAACTGTTGTTTGTCTCTGCTCAGAGATCAAAGAAAAGAGAACATTTTCGACAGAATTGTGACCTATGATGAAAAATGAGTGTACTACAACAATACAAGCCGTAAGGAGGGTGGTCAGCAACTGGGGAATCAGCAGGATCGGTTTCAAAACGTGCCCTAACTAACAAGAAGGTGCTTCTCTGCATCTGGTGGGATTGTCGCGGAATTCTGTATAAGGGGTACCTGAAAAGCGGACAGACTATAAACAGTACAATAGACAGCAACATGATAATCAAAGTTCGCGAGGCCATTCGCGAAAAACGAAGAAACGAGTTGAGAAGGTAGGTGGTTCTCTTTCATCAAGATAACGTCCGGCTACACGTTAGTACGATGACCGTCTGGACGCTCTACAAGCTAGAGTGGGATTTAATGCAACATCCAACATACGACATGGCCCCTTCAAATTTCTATCTCCTTTTTGATCTGCAGCTGCATCTTGATTGAGCAATTTTCGATTCAAATAAGGAGGTCATAAATGAGGTTGATTTCTTTCTGGACTCACGCACGCCCCTATTTTTCGCTGGAGGAATTGAAAAGTTGTCAAAACGATGGCAGAGGATTGTAGATTTAAACCGAGATTACCATCCTCATTAGTTTTGGTGATTTCGTATGTATTTATCATTTTACAATAAAAAATATTGTGGCGGGAAGCTTTTTACTCAACGTAATAGAAAAATTGAAAGTAAAAGGCTTTTGTATGAAATTGGTATTAGAAAGCAAGTTCAGAAATACACTCATTGAAAATGTTAAAGAAAAAAATGAGTTAAAAAAAACAATATTAAATGAATCTTGTGAAACTTGATAAAGTAAGAAAAATTATATAAACTTTTTTAATGAATGATATAAATATTTTGATTAAAAATATTTAAATATTTAAATAAATTTAAATTTTTGTAAATACAAGTTAAGTAGTCTTAAAATGTGTATTTATTAGAAATATTATTATTATCAATTGCATTATAAACATAATTGAGAATGTATTAATTAGAGTTACTTTATTTTATAATTTATTTAAGGCATCTCACTACATTCAGCTCAATTTAAACATATAGTACTTATAAAACAATAATTGTAGATTTTATCCATATTGGCTATATTTACTTTACCAAGTTTTCATGAAATTTCTAGTATCAGTTAATTTTGTTATAACACAGCAGAATTGTATATTTAAATTAATTCCTGAATATTTGTATAATTAATGTTTTTTAATTTCCATGATACTGCACATTATTAAAAGGCAGAAAACCAACGTTTAAAAATGCCCAAATAATACACAAAAAAGTAGCAAACAGCTGTTTCGAATCCAAAAGCGAGATTCTTCTTCAGAGCAGCAGAGAGTAAGGCATATCCTGCCAGAAAAAGCATGACTGGGAATAACGACAAAGAGACGGTGGCTTATCTACTGGATGCGGGTAGAGAATGCACCAAAAACAACCAATGAGAAGAAAGCAGCTTAAAATAACTGAGTGGACACGTCGAGATACCTACCAAAGAACGAAAGAAAACAAAAGAAATTAAAAAATTGGAATTATGTTAATGCAGTTTAAATGCTTGGAAAATCAGGAGTACAAAAGAAGTCATTGACTAAAGACTGACAAATTTTAATGATGTGGTAAGCTTCCCAAAAATCAAGATGAAGGTTAGAAGAACATTTTTGGATAATGGTGGCTGAGGAAAAGATGAACCTAGGTTGAAAAGACCAAGAATGTTGAGCAATAAAAGGACGTTTAAGCTCCTGATTTTTAACATAAACTTCATGCTCTTTTAAATGAAATCTAAGAGCACGTTTTGTCAGAACAATATAATAAAGACCACACCTGCAAAATATTTGGTAAATACCCCATTTATCTACGCAATCAATGGTGACACCACAATACACATTATTATAAGCACCAAAATGCACATTATTGTATGCACCTACCACAGACACAGTTTAGTGATATATCATAAAATCATTGAATACTATGGGGTAACAAAAATGAATTTCATAATTTTCAATTCCATTTCTCCTTCACCTCAAGAATATTTAAAAAAATATCTCTATGCAAAAATGCTGTGTACAAACAATAAAAATTGATACACATAATTTTACAAGACACAAATGATTAATACACAACATTTCACGTTGAAAAAGGAGTATAAAAAATATAAAATGTTTATTAATATATATTTCACATTTTTCTAGAAATGGCGTATATCATGAAATCAACGTATGTCATTGGATTTCCTTTTTTTAAAAAATAGCAGAAATTTATTTATATTAATATACTGATTTCTGGAAAAAAGCGGTTACACCTATAATTTTGAAATAAATTCACTTTTTTACGTAGGCAGATACCTTAAATAAATTATATTAGCTTAATTTGTTACATAAAAGTTACCTAGAAAGCTCATATTCCATGAAGAATAAATATAAAGTTGTTGAGTTACTCATGTGTTTTTTTTTACATTAATGCCATTTGAGTTTCTAGCGTTGTGTCTATTCAGATTCTTGTCAGAAAAAAGCACTTTCTCATCTTACGAAGGTTGAATCTTTTGTTTATTCCAGAGTGTAATCCTGTAAAAAAATTTCCCTATTAGTTTGATAAAAAATGCAGAATTTAAGTACTTACGGTTTGATATTGGAAAACCCTGACCAGGATTTAATGATGAGGGAAATTCCTTTCTATACCGAAAAAAAGGTATTTGTAAACTTACCATTAGTTGAATATCCACGAAAATGCCTTCTATGCTTTAAATAATTAAGAAAACTGAACACAAGATATATGTATAGCTCTTCACATGAATTAGTTAAAAAAAATTAAGTTGTTCCCTTCTGGAAAAGGTGGGATATGACATATTTACCTTTATATAGCAAAATATATAGTAAAATATAGCAAATTAACACCTTGTAATAATATACTAATTTCAAATGCTAAAAGGTGTAAATTAAAATATTAAACCAGTAAGAATATGCGTAAGTCGACTATTGACATATTTCGACTCTCCCTGGGCCATTTTCAAAACAAATAAATAAAACTATTCTAAATTTGCACAGTTAATTTAAAATTTAGAATAGTTTTATGTATTTGTTTTGAAAATGACTCGGAGAGAGTCGAAATATGTCAACAGTCGAAATAAACGTATTTTTATTGGTTTTAAAGTTTTAATTTATGCCTTTTAGCATTTGAAATTAGTAATTTATTATTAATGCTATATTTTTTAAACATTTATCATGGATTCTTAAAAATTCGAGAGGCGTACTTTTTGTGGTATTACACTTTGTCCCCTGATTGCAATACCAAATGACTTCCATATTTTATAAGTAAAAAAAAAAAAAAAAATAGAAAAAATCATCCGAAAAATAAGGAAAAAAGAGAAAATTATTGTCATCTCATTGAATCAAAGAGCGAATAGAAAGCATAGAATATTTAAACAGGCATATTTAAAAACTAATCCGATTCATCTTGTAGAATTCTGATTAAATTACGCTAACAACCTCAAGTTACAATCGTCTTTTTAAATTCAGAACGACTATAAATTAATGTTAGAAGGTATTTAACAAATCAAAAATTTTAAAGATCATAAACTCTTAAAAAATTCTCTCCCCTCAAAAACTTATCGATTCGTTCTACATGTACTAAAATGCATCTGGGATTGGATAATATTTGATGGGGTGTTTGTATGTGGGATTAATAATGTAACATTTTTAATTTTTTTTTTAAATCACCAATGAATTGCCCTAATAAAGCTTTGTCATTTTATTTTATCTTTCATTTATTACGTTATCCTCCTAACTTAGCTTTTTAAACATATTTCACTTTGAACTGAATTACAGAAACGAAATATTCACTAGCAAAATAACCTTTTAATAATGCATAAATGTATAAGGAAGCACTGCAGAGTTTAATTATATATGTTTCTTTGTATAAAATACGAATGGGAAGAAAAAACCTCACGGTAAAACTTTAAACAACTAATAACGTATCACCGTACGACTTAAAAGAGTAAAAAATATCAAGCAGGTTTTCTTGAAAAAAAAAAATCATTTATTTTAATCTCCAAATTGTCAAAGAAAAAACACCAAAATAGCCATTCGAACAGAAATTAAGTCTTTTTACAATTTATGTTAAAATAACAATCTTAGGGGCCGTCTTCATATTGAAATTGTACTACATTCCAAACTTTTGAATACGAACGCCTAATTCTGACGCAATTTTTGTCTTCTTTGAGGCATTTTAATTTAGGGTACTAAACAAGAAGTCAATTGGTCAATTAGTTTAGGGATTGTGATGGTTTAAAGTTTGTAATAGTCTTTTAATAGTAAATTAATTTGTAATCGTTGCAAAACAGATTACAATGCAGGTAGTCTTTAAGAAAAACCCAAAGCTTGCGGAATGAAATGCAAATTTTGAATTCTCATATGTAAAGCATGTAATTGTAATAATCTATTTGTGTTAAACAGTTCTTAAGTTACGATTCTTAATTTTATCGAAATTTTATTAAAAAAAATTTTTTTACTTTAATTTTGAGAAAAAAAAAAAAGAATTGTGACCTATAAATGTTTTAACAGAAATTGATCTAGCATCAAATATGCGAATCAAAATTACATAACATCAATATATTAAACATTAGGAGTTTCAAAATTTAAACCTCATAATTCCTAAACTACTTGGCCGAACGACTTTCGGTTTGGTATCCTAAAGGGAAATTTACCAAAAAGGCAAATGTGATGTCAAAATCATGTTTTTGTATCGAAATTTTCAATGTTTGGTACAATTTCATTTATTTTTTGTAACATCAATTGAAAAAAAAAAATGACATAATATCGAGTTGAATGGCTATTTCCGTATTTTCTGAACAATCTCTGGAGATGAAAATATATGGAAAAGTCACATTTTTGGCTGACTGTGCAATCGTAAAAAAAAAAAATCGTATAAAATATTACCGTTACCAATAGGTTAGATGTAAAGTCTACTATTAATTCTACTCTTAAAATTCGCTAAAGCTGATGTCTACACATAGAAATTATAACAAACATATGAAAATTTGCAATATTAACACATAAATTTAACAGCATAAGCGGATTCATAAAATATTATTTTTGATACTAAATTGGAAGGTATTCGGTCAGGTATTTTAGGCAAGTAGAAAATTCGAAGCTGCTACTGTTAAACTAATTCTTAATCGTTCGGAAAGAGATTGCATTCTATATAGTTTTTAATGCATAACTTATATCTACTTGGCGGCTTGAACTTCAAATTTAAAATTCGCATAGCCGAAGTTTCAAGTAATCAGTTTCTATGAAAATATTCATAGGTTTTATTTCATACTTCTTCGCAAAAATATTTTTTTTAAAAATTGAAATACGAATTGTAACTAATACATTTTTAAAAAGAAATCGATTTCTAGTAGTTTCAAATACACGAATTCAAAATTACAACTCATTTCACCAAGTAGTTTTTTAATGATACTTAAGAAATCTACCCGCATTGTAATCTGTTTCTCAAATATAAAATAAGAATTTAACATTAGAATTTTCAATCTGTAAATTTGCATAATAATTTTTAATTTACTTGAAAGAATGTATTTTTCTGTGGTATTCTAAGATAAATTTTACTCACATATTCAAATATGACATCAAAATTAGGTGTTAGTTTCAAAAATTTTAAATTTATAAATGTAGATGACACTTATGCAAATTTTAAGTGTACGATTAATTAGTAAATGTTATTAATAATTAATTAACAATAGTCCTATTTTTATATAATGTTTTTCAGGTGTCTTATTATCGTCGTTTTTTCCCACGATTGTACATATTAGAAACACAACTTTTACTGACCGTATAATTCATTTCTCATATTATTTTGATATATATCACCAATAAACTTTGTGTGTCCAATTAGCGCGAGAAATCGTTTTTATTCATTGAAGTATAAATTCCTTGTATGTTTAGTGCTAAAATTTCGCATTTATTGAATAATGAATAATGCATTATATAAAACAATCAGTACTTGTCACAGACATATGTGACGCGATAAAGATACCGTTTATAAAACTATCTACAAACATTTCATGGTTAAATGTTTATAAATATATCATCAATCTAATCCACTTTGAACTTTTATAATTTTTTTCACGAAATTAAAAAATCAGTGAGAATTAGACTTTCCTGGAGTTAACAACGATTGCTATCACTATAATCGATTTTTTTAAACATTGAGATTCTTATATTTTAATGGTACTGCGTATAAATTAATAACTTTGTATTATTAACAATGCACAGCCCGCATTTTTTCTTTTACATCCAAGAGATACATCATTTCAAGAGATACATCCGCTTTTATTCGCAGACCGTTTACAATGCAATCACTACGAGGATATCAATGGAATATTATCTTCATTCCGAATATAATTGCAATTTTGGATTTCAGGATCATGTATAACCTAAAATTGTATCAGCATTAAATTTTTCAATGGCAAATACATTTTCCTTTTATTTTATTTTCTTGAAAATTATTTACATAAATTTATCAAAACTTATAGCATATTTGAAAGGAAGTGTGTTACAGGTTTGTTCACAAATCAATAAAATAAAATTACGATTTTACAGTGAAAAAATTCGAAGACCATTCAAACAGATTCTGGGGAAAAAATTATGAATTACTAAAATAAAATAAACTAACGTTTTCATAAAACACAAATTTGTACATTTTTTTTTTTTTTTTTTTTTTTTTTTTTTTTTTTTTTTTTTTTACTTTTCAAGTTCTTCTATCCTATGGATGCAAGAAATAACAAGAGAAAGCTTTCCAGGACTGTCGAAAAGTAAGATTACTCTCTATTTTAAAGTTAATGATTGGAAAATTAAGATATAAAAATTACCTAGCCACGTTTTGGCTATGCTGATTTTTTTTAAATGTACAAATTAAAGTAAACCACAAATCCTATTTTTTAATATCGATTTTTAATAATATCATTACTAAAAATTGTTTTTGATTTAAAAACAAGCTTAGACAGGGAGAGAATTTTACGCATCATCCAGTTATGTCCATATTGCTGTTAGAAGGATGCCTTCAACGAGGACATTTGAAGGCAAAGTGGCATTACTTTCGACGGACACTCCACCCTAACAGCGCTGGTATCGAGCCCGCACTGTTAAAAATATCATGAAAAATTACCTCTGTTTTTAAAGGCTATCTATTTTCTGACCAATGAGAACTCTTCATAGGTATTAATGTAGCGTTCTCATTGGTCAGAAAATAGAGAGACTTTAAAAACAGAGGTAATTTTTCACGATATTTTTAACAGTGCGCGAACATTGATACAAGTATCTTTTTTCAGACCAGCATGCTAACCTCTTTGTTGAGTGGGCCCTAAAATTGTTTAGATTATGTTTAGATCTATGACATGTACTATCGTAAGATAAAAAATGCTATAATATAAAATATATGCTATAAACCCCTGGCTTACTTCAAGATACTGTTTAGCGCTGCAAGTAGTGTTATTTTCAAGACTGAACGGAATCCTTTAAATGTAAACAACACACGAAACATTTGGCGATTAATAGTTATTAAACATTTTAAAATGTCGTGTAAAGCTCGGGAATTGAGGATAAGTATTTTAAAAGTATTCTAATTAGTAGAATTCGAGCTTATATCGATTGTAATTGATACAAACAATGTATCCATAGGCGATAGGTTCGTCAGTGACGAAGTTACCATGGATTAAAATGGTGCATTTTCAACAGTTTCGCTTTTCAGAAACCGATTTACAACGAAATATCTGATATTTCCTATACTCTGACAGCACGCCTAATAGCAGCTTTAGAAAAAAAAAAAACGTTTAACCTGTATACTTTTCTTGCCTAATTTGACACCAAGAATTCAAAGATCGAAATGTGGATATCACGATTTTAATAAAGAACATTGGTACAACGTTTTTATATGTAGATATTCCTTATGCAAAAAAATTCATTCTCTATTTTTCCAAAGTCTAACAGCATGATTTTACTGAAACGATCAGCGACTAAAGGCCATATGTATGTTTTTCATGCTGCTGCTTTACTACGCTTCCTTAGATAATCTCTAAAATAATCGGTATTACAAAGGAGCACTTTTAACAAAATACTCTCAAATGGCTAACTTAGAATGCTGTAATAGACATATCGTACATAGTAATGATGAGTCTAAATCATAATTAAATTTTATTTACAGTTTTATAAAAGTTATAAAATTTCGATGGAATGTTAGCCTCGATCGTTAAAAGCAGACAACTGAAATAATGAAAACGTTACGTTATTAAAGGATATCTTTAATGTCTTTATCATGTGAGTAATTATCAGATTTTAAAGATCCAACGAGATATTACGGCCTACAATTCCATTTTAAACGAAAATATATGTTTAAGCGATTGAACTGATGTCAAAGATAAACATGAGTAGGCAGAATATACAAAAACGTCGAATTGAGCAGATTTTATTTTCTACAGTTAAAAATTATGGTTATCTAAATTTTTTTCCTACTAATGTTTTTTTCAAAATAAAGCATAAAAAATATTATTATTTAAATATGCATAATGTTTGAGTAACAGTTGATCTATTTAAATCGATAGTTTGGATCTGAAATTAAAATAAATTTGATGATTTAAAAAAAAAAAAAAAAAAAAAAAAAACTTATCAAGCGCTGAAAAATAATTTTTGCTAAGTTCATTGCATTTTTCGAATCAAACTTTTCAAATCATAATTTAGATAAGATAATTAGTCAGAAGTACTTTGATGTAATTTTCGTGCAAAAACGTTTATTGGGGCTAAAAGCGGTTGAGCTTTTCCATATTTCTTTTGTTGCTACATCTAAGAAACAAGAATGGTTTTATTCTTAATAAAAGAAAGCGGTGCAGTTAAAATGCTTGTTTAGCGAAGTAGCTCATTTGCATACAAATTGAAAAGAATCATTGCTTTGAACTATTTGTCTAGAAAAGAAAAAAAAGAGTGCGAAATTACAAGCGTTATGGATTTTACAAATTATTAACGTTTCTCTTCAAATGTTTCGGGGCTACAAAGATAAAACTATCATGAAAAGCTTAATTTTAAAATTAAGTGTATTCTTGTGTTGGATTTTTCATTTTTGAAACCAAAACCCAAGTGTCTAAGATTTATTTTCACGAGTAATTTTCGTTGCGATTTCTTTTTAAATTTCACATCATATCAAGATTCAGAATCTAAATCATAGAGATAAAAACGGTACATGATTTCATTTTATTATGAATATTTCTTTTCCGCATTTAAGTTATAATTAATTTCCTTTTAAATTTGTGCATTAAACATAACAATTCCTAGCGCATTATTAATATAAAACAATTTTTTGGGAAAACACGTTGTCAATATTTCAGACGCACGTTATCGCAAGGAAACCAAAAGAAAAAAAAAACGGTTGAAGAAAATTTCAATAATCAATTTTCTTAGTGCATGTAAGTCTATGTTCTGTAGACACAGAATCACTTTAAAACATTCAAACCGAAGCATTTAGAAAAGACATAATCCATTTGTAATGAAGTTTGGAAAGTTTGTATGGAAATGCATTTCCCCCCAACACGAAAATAATTGAAATTTAGCGGCCAGATAATAAATAGTCGGAGCTCCAATAGATTGAAATTGAGAAGGAATTTTAATTAAAGCTATTTCAAGACTTTTGAGTATTATTCAACAGAAATTAACATTTTTAATTTTACTCAAATGAAACAATTATTAGAAATCCATTTTTACCCATGCAAAATTTGTAAAATTTAATTTTTTGAGTATAACAATTAACTTTCGAATAAAAAAAAAATACCAAAAGCATGTTAGATGATATCGAAAACAATTTTTTCTCTTTTATTTGACATAAAAATGGCCTTCTACACTTTTTCGTATATAACATAAATATGAAATTTATATTTAATAAAAGTTATCTTTACTGACTAATGGTTTGAAATATCAAAAACCTTTATAGACAGAAACGACGGTTTCTACTATATTTTTAGTCTAAGCTGATAATGAGAATTAAAAATCTTTGACATGGTCAATATTTGTATTGCATCCATTTACACTCCTTTGTAGCCGCTCACCATCAAGAAAATTGACAAAACTCCAAATAATTGTACAATATTGTCCAAATAATTGTAAAATACACTGTAAAAAAAAAGTAAAATTACTGAAATTTTTCTAGGAAACTGGGATTCTTAGAACTTTTTATGTAACGGCAACAACAAAAATTCATGCAACATATACACTTTTGCACCGTAAATCAAAAGATCTCTAAGTTTACTAAGAATTTTTTGGGAAATTGGGATTCCTAGAACTTTTTATGCGACTGCAACCCGGGTTACAGGTAAAAGTTTAGTATGATTACTGTAATTTTAGTACATTCTTTTGTAAAGCTACACACTGTAAAAAAACGACATTTTTACAGTACAAAGTACTGTTCATCTCGCGCACAAACTCGATCGCAGTGAATGTGCTGTGTATTTCTTTGGTTTCCTGATTATATTAACATGGAAAATGCAGTAGTTGCGTAAAATTAACATCACAATGTGCTGGCAATTTAGACGCCAGCAGTTTGTGCTGTAAAAAAATGCGTCCAAATTGCCAGCACATTGTGGTATTAATTTTACGTAACTACTGTATTTTCCATGTTAATATAGTCAGGAAACCAAAGAAAGATACAGCACATTCACTGTGATCGAGTTTGTTCTAGCAAATTTAGAGTGGTTTTTTTACAGTGCAGAAATCTGTAGCTTTACAAAAACTAGTTTTGTACACTGTACAGATAAAATTTTAGTAAGCTTACAGATTTCTCTAACTTCCATTTGTAGAATTACATTTTTTTTTCTGTGTATGTCATTAATACACTCATTTAAGGGCGTCTTTTTACGAGAAACGTGTTCTAAGTTATCCGGAAGTCAGTTTAGGTGCAATCAGCCAGTATTCTGCGACGGTGGCTCATTTGTGGGCTTCTTTAAAGTAGTGAGTCTTCTGTCGTCCTTTGAAGAGGGGGAAATACCCAGAGCGGGATTCCCTGACATATTTATCTCTCCTATTTTTGATGACCACAGAGCCTTTAGAAAAGAAAGCCTAGAAAAATAATTTTTGATTTTTCGTCGCAGAATTTAAAAAAGTGATCTGAATCCAGCATTAGATTATGCTGTATGTCACTTTGACACCACAGAACCCTGACATTAGTGCGTATTTAGACTGCGCAGTCTCATTGTCTGTATGGAAAATTCTTTTCGTTATCACGTTGAAATTAGCATAAATGTTTCTGAGACTACTTTAAACTGGAAGGTGTCATTTTCAAGTCCTTGATCCCATTCTAAGACTACACGGAAACAAGTCCTAAATCAGTCTTTCTTAAGGACTACATTTTCCTATAATAATAGCGCATATCTACATAGAAAAGCTCAAAAACTTACAAACATAATTGGTTGATAATTTAGATATTGCGAAATTATTCGAGAAAAACACATTTTCGTATTGTAACCTATAATGATTTTAACAGGATTTGATTTCAAAAAGCTTCAGAATTAAAAATTGCAGCTCATTTCACTGAGTATTTTTTGAGTTATTATAAAAACCACCCATATTGTAATCTGATTTGGAATGATGAAGAAGGATTTTTTGAGTTTTAAAAATGGTTCTTAGATAATTCCGAAACTACTTAACTGAATGACTTTCCATGTGGTCTCCCAATAGAAAATTGAGCAAAAAATCCAGATATAATGTGCAAATTGGCAATTTGGATTAAAATTTTCAAAGTTTGTTACAATTTCAAAAGGGAGAAGGACCCTAAGCTTTTTTCTAAAAAATAGTTTGAAAGGAGAGCTAGTTTCCATTGGAATGGCTACTTCCTTTTTATTTCTGCAAGAATTTGGAGATTAAAATGTATATTAGGCGTATTTTTTAAGTACTGTACACAACTAATTTTGAATGTTGTTTGTTGCGGAATAAATAACCTATAAACTAATTTCCTTAGAAAAATCCGTAGATAGGTATTACATTCTGTACGGTAAGCATACTTTAAAAGCATTTTTGTCAATAAAAAATACCAACTTCTTGTTATTCATCTGTGAGGGAAAAAAACGTATATCACACAAGACGGCCTCACTTTTTAAAAGAGAACTCTTCTAATATAATTTGAGCAACTTTTACAAATTAAAAGTTAGTATTAAATGGAATAAAAGTATTGTGTACAATTTAATAAGAATAATATAGTGAAAATGGGTTCGCAGCGAGATAATGAAATATACTTTTTAAACTTGGATTTTCATACGAGGGGCAAACATTCAAACCGTGTTTTCACGCAAAAAATAAAAAAAAATGAGTTATTGTTATTTTTATGAACTCTGTGTTAAACTGCACAGAAATAAATGGTATTTTTAACCTAAAAACATTTCTCTTCGTTTTTAAACCAATTCTAAAACTTTTCAATCAAAGAGTGTTTCCTCCAAAGCCTTCATTCAGTCAAACAGTGATTTCTCCAGTCTACTAACCACATGTGTCACTTAATGTGTTCTTTCGAAACCTACCATACATATCACAATTGAAACGGATTGTTTTGGAGAAAAATAAGAGAACTGTTAAGGTTAAAGGCTTCCATAATTGTGGATTTCAAGATCTAAGTGAAGAATAGGATGTAAATCTTCTTAAAAAGGGCGTTACAGTTCCCCGTGTTCAAAGGGTTGTTTTAGAATCGCCTCCTCTTAGCCACGCCATATCAGTTGAAAATAAAAAAGATGTTGACAAACTTTTGAACGTAATGTATGGTGAACAGTGGCAAAATCAACCTGATGATGTCTTCAAATGATACAACCACATTATCTATGATTTACCAGCCTGCAATGAAGAAGAGGGGGAAGTGTGTGACTGTCTAGATGAAGATATTTGTTTTAAAATTTGAAGTGGATTTCTTGCAAACGAGTATTTATTTAGTAAATATTTAATGAATACTACTAGGTACCAGAATCTCTCATTTTATTTTATCAATATCCAACTGAAGTTCGGTATTTACTCAAATAAAATAATGCTTTTGTATTATTTGTGAGATAGAACTTATTTCATTCAAACGCGTTTTATTGACTTTTCAAACAATCAAAACACGTTTCCTCCTCTGAATTCGGTGAAAACGTGATTTCTACAAATATTAAATGCGTTTTATTAATTTGTTTTATGTTTAATATCTTATGTATGCTTGCAATTCTTTCTAATAACCAGTAATAAAAATACCCAATATAGAATTAAATACAAGTTATTTTCTAATTTATCAGTTTTTTGTGTTTTTTGAAAATTTGTATCTAAAGGAGAAAGCATGGTTTGAATGTTTGCTCCCCATATGTGGATGTGAGTTTCAAAATTCCCCTTTTCCAAAATTTAAAAAAAAAAGTGTTTTTTTTTTATCAATCTATTCCACTTGCACCGAAAAAACGCTACAATCTGCAAAAAGACTAGTTTTATCCTGCCTTTCTGACATTGTAAAATACCGATTTACAATGAAAACCAATCGACGCAGTTAAACGTTTTTCGCGATTTCCCAATATTTGATTTTTTGGATAAGGTGAATTTTGAAACTCACGTCCTCATATTTGCTTTTTGGTTTATTAAAAAAATACTTATTCATATATTACGATTTTTAATGCATATACAGTGTGTCCACGTATAACCTGACCGACCTTTATTTTCGCAACCGTTGGTCCTAGATGCATACTTCCAATTACAAAAATGGTTTAAAGAATTTAAGAATTATTTTTAAAGCGATTTGGGTCAAGAGAAATATTTATTAAAAAATTACGAAATTTAAATTTTTATACGGTCCCCTGGTCCTATAAGTGATATTTAGTAAAAATTTACTATGACACTAACAAGTAAGACAGAAAAAGTCCCAATCATCTAACATTAAAATTGACCGAGTTATGGAACTTTGAAATGCATGACTTATATCAAGAGAAATATTTATTAAAAAATTACGAAATTTAAATTTTTATACGATCCCCTGGTCCTATAAGTGATATTTAGTAAAAATTTACTATGACACTAACAAATAAGACAGAAAAAGTCCCATTCATATAACATTAAAATTGACCGAGTTATGAAACTTTGAAATGCATGACTTATATCACTTTTTTGCATATTAAAACAGATGATTTTGACCATGCTTTCAGAGGTCGTATATAAAGTACTTAAACTTATTTCAAGGTATCTACGGATTGAAAGAAATCGTACAACTATTACGATTTAGTTAACTTTAGTAGTTAAATTTCAGATTAGTTAAAATAATTGTATTTTAACATATGTTGTATTTTATAAGGATTTGAGGCTATGACTTCTTTTAACAAAAATTATGTTATTTTCTAAGGTTTTATTTAACTTGCAACGATCGTCTTTCCAGTTTAAAATTTGTACTCGAACTTTAACTGATTTTCAAATGTCCGATCGAAGTTAAAATTTTACATACTGACTTAAATCTGATTATAATGTAATATTATTATGATTTTCAACGCTTACCATCTTATACATACTTATATTAGTGGATAACATAAAATAATCGGATAGATTACCGTCAACAAGTTTAAGAAATGGTTTTAGATTAGATAACATAAACCTACGATGGTTGTGTTTTTTCACTTTTATAATTACGTTTTATGTATTTTTTAACGCTAAATAAAAAAAATTACCTTAACCTTTAACCATCGTGTCAGGATTTTTCGCAAATCGTAAATTTAAAGGTAAAAAAATAGCGAAAAATCTGATACTAAAAGTACACGTAAGACTGTTTTATTCAGTTTAATTTTATTTAATTCAATAATTTATTCAATTTTGTGACTTATATTGAATTTCTTACAGCTAAACAGCTCAGGGGTCCGATGTGGTTGGGAGGAGAGGGGGGATCAATTTTAACTTTGAAATTTGCGATTTGAGAAAAATCATGAGGCGATGGTTTAAAATGAAGGTAATTTTCGGATTCATCGCTAAAAAGTACACGTGAATCAATTTTCAAAAGCTAAAAAACGTGGCACAATCCAAAATTTGAAAGAAGGTGTAATCTAACAGCATTTTAAAATATGTATCTTTTTGTAAAGAATTGAGGTTGTTGTTTTTCTTCCTTTTATTTAACGAAAATTCTGTTATTTTTATCCTCTAATATGTTCAGTACAAATTGTATATTTTGCAGTAATATGTCAGAATGATTAAAGATTTCAAAATTATATTGCAATGCTAATTTTACTCTCAACCATTTCTTTAATATATCTGACGATAATTATATTTCTACTAAATTTGTGAATTACCCCTAATTTGAAGCAAAAAATATGCTCCAACATTAAACAGCTATTACTCGTTCAATTTTAATCGTAGGGTAACGGGACTTTTCTTGGCCTTACTTGTCAGTGTAACAGGAAAATTTTACTAAATATAGGACCGGGGTCCGTATAAAAATTTAAATTCTGTAATTCTTCGCTAAATTGTTTTTTCACTTCAAACTTTTTTATCTTAACTCTGCACCAAATTTTGACCCCTTTTGTAATTGGAAGTATGCACCTAGGACCAACAATTGCGAAAATAAAGGTCGGTCAGGTTATACATGGACACACTGTATATCTAAGTATATTTTTTATATACCAAAAACTCCTTTTTTAGTAAACTGACAACCGTAAAGTTTTCGCATGTCGAAAGGAAAACAGTACGTGGTAAAGCCCATGTTCTGCGTTATTGAAAGATAAAAATAAAACATTTCATACGAAGATTGTTTAGAGGATGACACTGAGACTCCCGGAAAACTACAGTTGAACAGTCGTTTGCACATTGTAAAATATTGATTTACAATGAAAACCAATCTACGCAGTTAAAAGTTTTTCGCGATTTCCCAATATTTGATTTTTTGGATAAGGCAAGTTTTGAAACTCACTTTTTGGTTTATTAAAAAAATACTTATTCATATATTACGATTTTTAATGCATATATATCTAAGTATATTTTTATATACCAAAAACTCCTTTTTTAGTAAACTGACAACCGTAAAGTATTCGCATGTCGTAAGGAAAACAGTACGTGGTAAAGCCCATGTTCTACGTTATTGAAAGATAAAAATAAAACATTTCATACGAAGATTGTTTAGAGGATGACACTGAGACTCCCGGAAAACTACAGTTGAACAGTCGTTTGCACATTCGGTGCAATTTTATCTCTCCAAACAATCTACTCAAAGACTATCTTTCAAATCCAAATTCAGTAAAACGGAAAAGAGAATCAAGAATCTTGCTCCTCCTTCTGAAAAGATAGTCTATTCTAGGATTTTACAGAAAGAGATATTAAGGCTCTTTCTTTAAAAATCCAGAAATGCTATAAAAAAGGAAATCTTTTGAGCGATGAAGAATACATCTCACTTTTTACTGTTTGTATTAGATAAGAAGAATTCACAGCGATAACATAAAATTGTATAATTTTTAAAGAAATGGTTCATTGACAAGGAAAATTCTTTTTACGGGCAATAATTTTAGTTTTTGATGTACTATTTACTTAATGCTACTTATTAAATTTTTTGTACCCTTTAATTTATTTGCATTTAGTTTCTTTTAAAAAATTCACGTACAGTTCATTTCCAACAGGGCTAATTCTAAAAGTAAAGAATAGGGACATAATTACTTATTTCATATTTCTTGTACAATATAATTGCCTTCAGTGTTCTTAATGTTACTTTGAAATCAAATTTGAGTTTTGTTACAAATGTAGAGTATTTCAGCTTGCCGTCACTTGCAAAACCTCCTATAGTACCTCACTTTTTCATACTTTGCCTTTCCCCGCCTTTTTACGTGCAGGGGGTAATGGAGCATTTTCGATAGACAGCTGAAAGTTGTGTCTTTCTGTTCATACTTTTTTTATTCATGTTTATTACTGTTCAATATTTTGTAACTTTCTTTTTCCACGCATCATATCATCTTAAAATGTATATTATTGTTGTGTGCTAACAAAAACTGCTTTAGTGCCTAGAACACGTCGATTTATATTTGATACATACCCTTTTAGTTAAAATATTTTGCATAAGTAAATAATAATTTTATATTGTGAAATAATTTGTTTTTCTTTTATATTTATTATCATTTGTGACAACTTAGCAAAGTTTTCTTCGAGTAAAGTGTCTTAACATGCCTTAAGGCTGTTCTTAACTGCTCTGCTCAACAAGCGCAAAAGGTTTTGACACATTTACAAATTCATTTTTTAACGGAAAGATACAAAATTGGAAAACCTGACTATGGAAACGATTTGGAATTGAACGGTTTTTTTTCATTTTTGGATCAATCAGTTACCTATTGAGTTATAAGCGATTTTGATCACGTGACAAACATGTTTTTAATCCTTTCTTAATTAGATTTTCGTCTTTCGCGCGGAAATTCGGTTTAAAACGACTACTTTTACACTATTTTCTGAAAGATCTATTGCGCTTGCAAAAAAACGGAAAAAACAGCTCGATGACGTAGTTTCTGAACAACAACACCTGCTAGTTTCATGCATTTCCGAACAAAAATAAATTAAAACTTATGTCATAAAGTTGCCCTTTTGGATTTGAGAACATTTTTAAAGATGAAAAACAAAAATAAAGTTATGAAGGATTTATCTTCATTTCTAATATTATATATAACTTTAGATTAGGTTTCATTGATTAATTACGTCACTCATTTTATTTTTACTCTTCCTCCCCTGTGACACAAGTCACCCTCTAATGATACCTGTCTCCTAATGTGCCGTTGCATTTTCTGCAACTACTAATCCTGTCTGAATATATATATATATATATATACATATTTTAATAAATTTATTATACGAGTATTGCATGAAAATAATTCCTACCTAATTCTTTCATATTTTAGATGTTACGTTACAACATGTTAACCCCCTCTCTACTGTCACATTATGTCCCCTCTCCGCCCTGTTGAAGAGTGACGTAATTTATGAATGAAACCTTATCTCTTTGCGTCTTTTGATGAAGAATTATATAAGCAATCAAAATTCAATATATAAATTGAAATCGCTTCCCCAATTTCTGGGTAGAAAATATAAATAATGATAAACATTAAGCTTTTAAACTGGATGATTTAATATTTCGCATTTGAAACAAGCATGTATATATATATGCAATAATATATGAAAATTGAAAACATTTCTGATTTTATAAATTCAATTTGACGTACGTAAACTGCATACAGTTTAGGCAACCATTCCATAGACAACATGAGTCGATTTCGTATTGAATTTAAACTCAGTATTCTTTTAAAATTATATATAAGGAGAAAATTGTTGAATAAGACGCTAAAATATATTTTGCGCTCCCCTAAACTTAAGACATTACTTCCTAAATTACAAATAATTTACATTTAGAAAGATAAAATATACGATCGACATCAGAAAAAAATTAAATGTTTATAAACCATTCGAGCTAAAATTTCACCTTGAATGTTTTACTCAAGGAGCATACGCTCCTAAAATTTCCAAGGAGTATAACACCACTATTTCGAGATTAGAAATCTTTGCCTAATATATTTTATTCAGAATACACAATTCCTTTTAGAATAATCGCATAACTTATAATAGTTTTCCTCAATTAAATAAGGAGAAAAAATGTATTAAAAAATTGTGGAAGAACTGTACGCAATCTGGTTCGAGTCTTTGAAACACTCAAGAAAATATAATAAACGAAAGTTCAAGAGCAATACAACGATTAAAAAAAAGTTTCTTACGATTCATAATACTTACATCTAAAGTGACACAACTCATAAAACATGAATTTTGTGTTATGATCATTAAAATCATAAATAAAATTTCCTCTACGATGTCACAAATAGACATTACTTCAACTTTATATTCTGTCCCTTAGATTGTACTATGTGCCACTTTACATGTTGCCAATGAAAATACACAATGTTCTGCAAAAGTGACACATTTTCAGTTACATCTTCAAGCAGTATAGCATTTGCGTCTGAAATCTGAAATAAAAATGTTTACATTTTTGGTTAAATGTGTTCTGAAACTACATTTGAAGTATTGCCTTTTTTAATTAGGTCTTTTTTCTTGCATAAAATGTGAGACACTGACGAGCAGTATTTTAAGTTAAGACAGATTTATTGATAATATAATGTAATATATTATCAACTACATGTTGATAATGTATTAATATGTTACATATTATCAACATCTCCGAATGTAATAGAAATATTAGATTGATTTAAAGATGTGCCAGTTTAAACAATCAACATAATTACAAAGACTTTGGTGCATCTTTGTAATATCTTGAATCATTTTGTTTCAACATGCATTAAAAACACCACAACTCTAAAAAGGAAATTTTCATAGACCAGGGCAGTTAAAATAAAGCAAAACGGAAACTAGATTCTTTCATTTATAATCATATCTTTTTTTAAATATTGTTTTCTACAAATTCTTTTTTATTAACTCCGTTAAACTTTTATTTTTCACTTTTTGAGAAGCTTATTGTTTTGAGTCGTACCACTTTAAAAATAGTTTTGCGAAATATTAATTTAAAAATTATTAGTTTTTCAAAATACTTCACAATGCGAGAAAAAAAAATATGTTTGACGATTTCAAAAATGCTTAATTTAACACATTCTACGAAAACACATTTTACCAAAATAACGATAATGATGCAGAATACGGAAGTAACGTGATATTTTTTATTTATTGCTCTTACTTTTGGAAAAGAACATAAAAACATTTATGTGACCATATTTGAAAAAGAACGACAAAGGGAGATAAAAATATGTGCATATTTATAGAGCAAAAATTTTATGAATTGGATTTGAAAGAAATGCATAGAAATAAAGTCTCGTTTATTGAACGAAAGCCTTTTTGTTTAAGGCAAAGTATAATATTAAGAAATGCTTCATTTATCAACCAAAAGTGTCCTATACAAACCGTTAGTTACTTCTATTTTCCTAATATATTACACTAGTTGTCGTATGTTTAACCAGTTTAACTGGAGCAGCATACAGAATTATGAAAAAAAAATTCAAAATGAAATGAAAGTATTGTAACACATTTACAATATATATTCAATGTTTCAAATACGATTTGTGCCACTTGAGAGTACTTCAAATGCACTCATTTATTTGAATATATAGATACAATACCACCATTTCAATTCATTTTGACGTTAATCTGCGCATTTTTTTAAAAGTGGAAATGGCATTAATCAAAAAGACATGTGTACATTAAACTATATTTTCTTTTAATTTCTTAGACACGTTTTTTAACGCACTATAAAAATAGAAAGTTTTTTTTTTTAAATATCACAATAATAATTTGTCTCTCCATAAAAAATAATAATCTAAGAAGTACTTATTTTTCAAATAATTTTATGTATTTCAGCTGCGAGTTTTACATGGATAAGAACAAATCTTTCACCTGCATCATTCTTTTTATATAAAAATTAGAACAATTTAATATTTCTGTTGACTGAATGAATTCCGTTGATTTAACTGAAAATCTTGTGGAATGTACGACAGCAAAATCTTTTTAGTAACAGAGATACTTTCAGTAATTTTACAGTGAGTAATTATTAAGTTTACAACAGAAAATATATATTTTTTAAAATACAGAGTGGGCTCCGAAAAATTAACCCCGGGATATGGAATACCAGGGTTCTAAAGAACGATACTATTTTTATACCAATCTATCCAAATTAAATTTTTTTGCTATATTTATTTAACATCCACAATTTCAAGCTACTTCTACACTGTTAAAAATTTTCCTGTGAAATTACAGAGAATCTACGGGTAATCCATTATCTTAAGTCTTATGTAAAATTACAGAGATTAGAAAAACAGAGATTCTGTTAAATAACAGAGAAGTTATTTGGTAAATTTACACAAAACTCTGTAAATTAACGTCGTTAAAAATACACAAGACTCTGTAAATTAACATCGTTAAAAATACGCAAGACTCTGTAAATCAATTTATTTTTTTTCATTAAAATAATTTAACTTAATTTTTGAAATCAGCGAATTTTACGACTTCGAAGTATCAGAGTTACTCAAGCAAATTTGAACTGCTGTGTCATTTAATTTTTTTACACAACTTGCTTCTGGCCGGCCTGGGGTTTGAACCCGACATCTCTGGGCAGGAGAAAAGATCCTACTGACTGCGCCATAGGAGTTGTTACTGTGGCGTGTAAAGGATGTCCTTTATAATAAAGCGGGGAAAAATCTATTGTACTTGTGCTTTTTAAAGATTTCGCTTCAAATATATTCATTAGAAATTTTTTTAAACGGTTTATTTTAATTTAATTTGAACCAAAACGTAATACCTATTATTTTTTTAATCAAATTTAATTTTTTAATCCTTTATTTACTGAATTATTTATCAAGAACTTGCTTCTTTT
Source organism: Maratus speciosus (assembly GCA_963932465.1). Classification (NCBI taxonomy): domain Eukaryota; kingdom Metazoa; phylum Arthropoda; class Arachnida; order Araneae; family Salticidae; genus Maratus; species Maratus speciosus. Next base: position 114,649,284 of record OZ010796.1, on the reverse strand, counting down.
CAATAATTATCTTCTTTATTATCTGAAGATATACTGGAATTTTTAAATAATAATAATGTGAGATTTAGGTGTATTTTTTTTTTTATTAAAACGGGTTAAATATATTCGTAATTATAACATTTTTTGTAAAATATTTACAAAACTAATCAGATTAATTAACCAAAATTACTTTTAAGATTATATCATAAATCTTATAAAAGCAATGTACTTCAATGCATTATGATTCTAACTAACTAAATGAATGAATAAAAGAAATTGAAACTAAATTTTTTCTTTAATAATTCTAATAAAATTGCAAAAGAATTTTAAACGTGTGTATTTGAATTACAAGTTTTAACAAAGCTGAAAATATTTTTAAATAAAAACATGGAAATCCCTGCAGGGAATTAGATACAAGATAAGGGAGATGTCTGTAAATCGATGACCGAGAAACTCAATCGGATGCATTTAACCGAGAACTAGTGTAAATTTACAGAGAGTCTTGACCGAGAAACTCAATCGAATGCATTTAACCGAGAACTGGTGTAAATTTACAGAGAGTCTTGAGCGAGAATCTCAATCGAATGCATTTAACCGAGATCTGGTGTAACTTTACAGAGTCTTGACCGAGAATCTCGATCCAATGCATTTAAACGAGAACTGGTGTAAATTTAACGAGAGTCTTGACCGAGAAACTCCATCGAATGCATTTAACCAAGAACTAGTGTAAATTTACAGAGAGTCTCGATTTTTTTTCTGTGATTTTACAGAAATTTTTAACAGTGTAATATTATTGTTGGAAGATAGTGGTACAAATATGTCGCCCCAGTTGGAACCCGATATATTCGATATACCGAGATCGGTATTTTTTAGCGAAATTTCTTTTTCCTCAATTTTTTTTAAATTTCATTATTCTTTCAAAATAAATTTTATGTCAGAAACTGCAGTCCAAATTTAACTCCGTAGTAATACTTAAAAAAGTGACTTTGAAATCTTTCGTATGTTTCAAATTGGAAAATAGATTCTATACGCTATACACTTAAGAAACAAATTGCATGATGAATCATTCTGCCAAGATAAAAAAAAATTAATCTGTAAGCCTCGATATGGAATAAAACAATATCTATTTAAGAAAGAAAGTTTGATAAAGGTGAAAACAGCCATGCTTTATCGAATGCCGAATGTCTTGGAATATTCAACTGGAGATAAATTTAAACTCATTGCACAAAATTCTCGGAAAGATTTTTGTATGATGAATCCGGAATTTTTCTGTATACAAATGTTACTAGAAAATTCCTCTTTTGCAATAGCGAAAGAAAACCAGAATTTCCCCACCTTCCCACTACTAAGACTGAAATAATAATTAAAATAATAATAAAAAAAATAAATAAAAATAATTTAACAAATTACAACGGACATTTGGAAAATGATTTTTTCGAAGACTAAAATATAAGACATAAAAAATCGCACGGATTTGATCATACATTTCGTACGCCACGAATTAAACATTAATAGCGTTATTACACGTAAAAACTGCAAGCGACAAAAATCGCCTGCTACCCGTCAGATTTCTTAAAACTTACGTATTATCCACCTGAAACTTACGTATCATCCAAGCATTTCATTGGCTGTTCGCGAAAAGGCTTTTCCATCGTCCAAGAAATCTGACCACCCATTTTAAATGAAATTTCATTCTTAAACTTCTAAACATTCCACAATATTACTTTTTACACCGTCGTATAGAGAAAAAAATTTACTTTTAAATGCAATTTGTTTGAAAACTGTATCTCAATTTGTTTCTGAGTTATTAATTTTTTTGTAGTTTTTATTACTTTTTTGTCATAGTGGCAACAGAAGTATCCATCTCTGTTGAAAGTAAAGGGAGATACAGATTACTGTATAGACCAATCAGAAAACGAATAAAATGCGGATTAAACCAATAAAAAGCTTGAGATATGCTACCCTGACGAGGACAATAACCATTTTTCAAAATGGTTAATAATATTAAAACATTAACAACGACAACAAAAACAAGCTGGAAACTGTGCGTCCAATGTGGCCAATGTGGTGCCTTCGAACTATAAATAGTTTTATAAATATTCAGATCTTGGTGCAATAGCTGTTGCACTCTTCTGAAAAAATGCATAAATACAAAATTTATTACGATTATATATATTAAATTCAGAAATACGGAAATAATAGGACTCCATCTTAAACAGGACGTCATCACCATGCAACCTAGAATCGTTATCTATCATGGGATATCATTGAATTCATGACGTATGATAGGATTTAATAGAATGAAAAAAAAATTATTAATATATTTTTAAATTTAGGTTCGATTTTCGTAAAATTTGAAATGATTCGATAAAATTCTGAAACGAGTATATACAGGATGATTTTTTTAAAGTTGTGAAAGTAAAACTCTATAACAAAAGAACGACTGATCCAAATGACCTGAAATTTCACCAGTATGCTCCCAAGGCAATGGGAATTTTTAGGCGTGGTTAAAAAAAAAAAAAAAAAAAAAAAAAAAAAAAAAAAAAAAAAAAAAAAAACTTAAAATCGCACCGACAGATTGCGATGTAAGTTAACAGAAACAAAGAATATCGCCAGTGGGAGGAAAACAATGGACGGTACTTTGAAAAAAGAAAACTTCCTTACGCATAACAAAAACATACAGAATGCAGTAATTGGGAAAAGGCACTACGAACACCTTCGCAGAAACAGAACGAAACAAAAATGTGGAGCAAGGAATCCATACGGAACTGCACAACTAATGCAAGAGATTTTCAATGTACTGTCTACCATTTTCAGCTACCAGTTGGAAACGTGAAACTGCATGTTCAACAACAAAGCAAAGAGTATCCGGCTGGATACTGTGGATCTGGTGCACAATGAGTGCCTTCAAGTCAGCTAAGTTCGTAACACCAACACAATACACAGTATTCTTAAAGTACTCCCCAGAGCCAGAAATCGTATGGATTGAGATCAGAATAATGAACACGAAGTGTACGTGCTGTGCGTTTTTATCGCCATTGTGGGTGTGTCGTGCGTAAGTTCGTCTCCCGACTTTACTGCATATACAGCGCTATCTGTCGGTGCGATTTTAAGCTTTTTTTTAAAACCACGGCTAAAAAATTCCCATTGCTTTGGGAGCATACTGGTGAAATTTCAGGTCATTTGAATCAGCGGTTCTTTTGTTATAGGATTTTACTTTCACAACTTTAAAAAAGTTATCCTGTATATTAAATTTCAAATCATTCGGTTGGGTAGATTTTGCGCTGTTGTATGCAGACAGACGGACGGAACAGACGACGACTATAGGGGCTACGTATTTATAAAATTGCGAACACGCCTAAAAGACGATTACACATGATATCAAAAACTGATTCACTATTTAAAAAGTTTTGTATATTTCAAACAGTTACATAAAGTAAATGATTTTGAGTATGACAGAAAGATATCTGTAGGAAAATCTGGATCATTTGATAAAGCATACACTGATTCAAAAAAGTCGATTCTTAAATATTTTATTTAATGGGAGGAATTGCTGATATAGTAGCACTTCAGTGGTATGTTTTTTTAAATAAAATAAGCTTAAAACTCTAATATCTAAATATGAATGTAAGTTATAAATTATGACTGAAAGTTTTCATCAAGAAATGTTTCGAGTTTCAAGAAGAAATGTTTCGAAAAGGCACCATACATATCCCAGTGCAATTGATTTTGTATCGCTTCGATGAAATTTCTAATAGAAAAACAAAGCGGCATAAAAGATCGAAATTCACTCCGTGCCTTGATCAGAGAACAAGTTATTTGTAAAACCAGACTCACTGTGACATTTCATTCATTTATTGAAATTTTGTTTGAAAAACAGCCAAATCTAGATTCGCTGAAAAATTAAAAAAGAACATCTTTCACAGTAATGTACGAAGAAATTTATCAAGACAATTTGGGTAGGATCAAATAAAGATCGTTTATGCTGAATTCATTTTTTGTCTAACAGGCGGAATCATGTTAGTTTCATGGTGGATGATGTTTTCGGATTTGCTAGACAAGTGTTTTCGGTCTCCAGTAACGATCATGCCGTTTGATGAAAATCAAGTGACGAGACTCTAAAAGTCACCAACTTGCGGAAATCAAATTTCAAAAAGGATTTTTTGAAAAATAGTATTAAAAAAGAAAAACACACACACACACATATATATATATATATATACATATGGGGCATTCTCACAAACTTTTGACTTTTGGGAAAAATAATCTGACAAAATTAAACTTGCTAAAATAACATTTTAATCTGATAGACGAATGCCTTAGTGATTCAAAATAAAGAAAAAATTGTCAGCAGCTAAATTTTTTTTATTTAACTGAGGTTTAAGTTAAACTTGCGAGTTTAATTTTCCTTACCATTTTACCCCTATAACTTTTTATTTTCTAATTTTTACTTATAATGAATTTGCATAGTACCCACAGGACATTCAAATAAGAAATAATAACAATGTAGTACTTTTAATACAGAATTTTTGTATAACATTGTCTTAAAGGGGTGTTAAAGAAGGGACTGTAAGGTAAAAAAGTGGGATGGTATAGGAAAACAGGACGAAATGGTAAAAAAACGGACGGTAAGGATGGAACGGTAAGGAAAATTACCACCTATTTTTAGGAAAATAATGTTAAGACTAAGTGATAGCCATAATGTTCATTGATTTTTAGAAACAGTTGTTAACATTGGATTAAATTAATTTTTTTTTTAATTTACCTCGAAAAGTGCAGGATAAAACCTTGAAGACGGTGAGACTACCAATAAAGCCACGATGCTTGAAATTGATATTTAAAAGCTGATTTAAATTCTACAGTAAATTTCCTGCCAAAGAATTTTAGACATTATTTCTCTGCATGAGAAAAAATTTGAAAAAGATGCTGTGGCTGCATCTGAAGTGATTTTCTGTATAATTTTAGAAGAGGGATGGTAAAAAATCTAAAACCTAGGGACAGAGTTTAAAAAATAATAACAACCACAAAAATGTGTGCAGGCTAATTTTTAGCTACTTATTTATGTAAACAATAGTTTCAGTTTCAGAAAAAAATTACGTCGGATTATTTTTATTGAAGCAATTTTATCCAGACAGCTCCAAACTTAAAAATCAGCATCAGGGACACGGGATTCTATAGGAGTTTTCCAGGTGTTTGGACCCCCAACATCGTCCATAACTTATTTATCTCGTTAATATTGTTGTGCAATCATGCAAGGGGATGCTCACAAGTATATGAAACAAAAAGAAAAAAAACACAAAAAATGTATTAAATAAAAAATTATTATTCAGGGACATGAAAGTCAAAAGATTGTGAGGATGCCCAATATACAGTGTGATTCATAAGGATCGAAACAATAGCCTATTTCCTTAAATATTGCCCCCAGACACAAACTTCTAATTGCAAAGTTTCATAAAACAAGAAAGAAAAATCATGCATCAAGCATAGATTGTGAAACACTTTCTAACACATTCAGAACAATAATACAAAACTGTACCGGTTTATGAGTTAAAATATTATATCTAATTCAACATTATAGAAACGCATAACACATTCCAATTCCAATGTCTGCTGTTCCCATTTATAGTCGGGAAACTATCCGAATTCTTGGATCAACCCTGTACATATTGTATTGCCTCATTGTATAGTAATAATCTGGATTGAAATTTAGTGATTTATATCAATTTCAATACATTTGAAATAGCGTAATGTCATTAAAATACACTGCAAATGATTTTTCCCCATTGAGTATAATGTAATGGAATTCTTTTTCAGTGACCCTGCAAACGAACTATTAATCGCACATACTTCATATACAATAACAAACATGCCTTGGTGACCCTAAATAATGTTTATTAATTCCATGAAAATCCGAGTATATTTACGGGAGTTAGCGTGTGGACAGACAAACCGAATACATAAACACTTTTCAAATTCGTTGGAAAGTGTTAAAATGTGTTGACATAAATTTGATGACAATAAGTTGTACATCCATGGGAGGTCTATTTGTGAAACGATTTAATTTTTATACGGCCCCCGTATGATAAAATTTCCAATTCGGAACATATTCCTTATCAATCCCTGCATTTAAAAAAAGTCCATCGTGATATTTGCAAAACTCACAAAGATATTAAAATGCAAAATTTGTGACTCACACCACTCAAGCATATTTCTAAGAGAGGCGATATTGATGCATTTGGATTGAAAGATATGAATCATCCACAAATTTTACGTTATTAAAAGTCGAATTAAGACATTGCCTCTCCTTTTGGACAGAAAAATACCATCGTTTAAATTTTGCGTTAAACGTGCTTACGAAATATGCTGTAAGTCTGCACTGGCTGAACTGTCCAGCCCCTCTACCGGCGCGACCCATAGAAGAAAGTTAGGCCCAGCTCGTACAAAAAAGTTAATGACACGGCCCATACAAAAAAAAATATTTGCCCAGCCCGGTATAAAAGATAAAATTCCCGGCCCGACTTCTTTTCTACAAAACATCGATTTTTACGTCAATATACTTGAAAATTGTTTCGTACGAGGAGTTCTGACCAAAAAAATACTTATTTTAGCTTTATTTTTCATGTTTATAATCTTCATTTTCAAAGAAGCGTCTTAGGCTGTGATATTTACTTTTTTAACGGATCGTTGTTTGGATGAAAATGTTTCAATTATCATTATCATCGTTAATCCGTATTTCATATATTGGAGACTTCCAGAAATGCTATACAGTAAAATCTTCTAAGACGAAATCACATAGGAAAGAAAAAAATGCTTTATAGACAATAAGTATCCATCTTAGCAGGTGTAAATGTATTGTATTCTATTCATTTTAAAATTTTCAGCACATTTTCCCTTATGAGACAGATTCCGTCATAGGCTGGTCTTTTTTCATGTATTTTACTGTATTTTAATTTTATTGCCTAGAAATATACTATTCTTCAAAAAGAATAAATTTTACAGTTTGGGTATAGAAAAAAGGTAATTTTAAAATATATGTATTTTTTTCAAAAAATTCTGGCCAGTGTCAAAATTTATTGATTTTTGAGTGGACCAGTTCATTCCGCGACAATGATTTTCATGCGGGCTGGGTTGAGACCGGGAATGAAAATTTCGGACAGTGCAGAACTAGGAAGAATGAAGTTAGTGCCTTCTCGTTATGGAGATAAAACGTTAGGCCCGGCCGGTCCTTCAGAAAAAAATTAAGGCCCGAGCCCAGCCCGGAAAGAGTAATCTCTAGACTTGGCTCAGCCCGAGCTTTCAGACATAGTTTGGCCCGTGTCTTGCCAGGCCTGATTATCGTGAATAAAGATAGGCCAGGGCCGGTATCTGGCCCCCGGCTGGGTCAGCAAATGAAGGGAACTTTCAAACAGGCCGGCCCGGTAGCATAAAGACATTTTTATAACTGGCAACGCCGATACAAAATCTGAAATTATGAGGGCTAAAATAATGAAAAAACTCGAAATCGGCATGTTAGAAAAAGCCTTGTTTAAATCAACTGAGACATTTAAACAGTGCAGAAAGACGGTGCAAATGGAAAAGTTAAACTGATTTAAAAATTTAAGCTACAAGAAGGAGTTACTTACTCACTGCAAGCTTTTAAAAATCATTTAAACATTCTATCAAGAGGCAATCTTTGTTTTAAAACTTTAAATGCGTTTCCATGCAGGATGATTTTTTTCACCATTTCTGGTCTTTAAATTGTTATAAGTCAAAAATCGCTAAAGATAAATGATTCAAAGTTAGAACATGTCTTTTTGGATTATTTTACATAAATTTTGTTATTTTTGTTATTTAATATTTAAAAACATATGCTGAAACAAAATTTAAACTTACACTTTTATCTTTATTTAAATGGAAAAAAATTGAAATTCGACGAATAATAATTCGTGTTATAATGATTTTAAATTATCCCACTTTTTTAAAAATAATTTAATTTTAAATTGTTTTAAAAACTGTACGAGAAATTTTAGGATATGATTTTGTTTACAAATTATATAGTTGACCATCACAAAAAAAATTTAAAATTCTAACACAATAAATAAAATAAAAAATAAATATTTTAAAAAACCCTTAAATTAACACTGTTTCTTGAATTACACGCATTTAAATTTACGAATAATACCTTAAAACCTGACGAATTATTTAAAGGGGCACATTTCTGTGAGTTTTGCAGATATCAAGATGGAGTTTTTTGTGTTTGATTCAGGGTTTGATTCAGGAAAATTTTCCCAATTAGATATTTTACACTGCGGGGGCGGTATAAAAATTTAGTTTTGTATTTTCTCAATTCCACCTCCCCCAATGCAGTTGCAACTTATGTCATCAAATTTTGCATCTTTTTTTGTGAATCTTTGCAATTGGAAGTATGTGTCTAGGGCCAATATTTAAGAAAATACGCTATTGTTTCGATCTTTATGAAACACACTGTATATATATATACACTGTATATATATACTATTCTGCCGTAATTCAATTTCTATTGACGGTAATAAATTTCAGAAAACTGAAGTATATTATAATAAAAATTTTAACAGACATTCTCACCTTTGTTGTAAATGATATACTATCCAAAGAAGTGGTAGAATTAAATTTTTCGCGCCATCAGTATGTACTTGACGCTCCACATTTTGGACTGCTATTCTCAGTTCATACGGTATCATCGATTGCTTGAGCACCTGTTTTTCAAAAACGTTTCATGATGTTATAACATTTCACACAAAATAAGGTAAATATCGTCGCATTTTCATTGTAATGTTTTGATTTTTCTCAAAATTATTACCGTCAACGCAAGTTCAGTTAGGATGAAACCCCCTGCATTTGTGGCTCAATACGTTGTTTGCGATCCCATGTTCTATGGTAATTTATCCTTGATGTCTTCTATCATCCCTTTTAATTTGTCGGTCAAATTTAGAAACACCCGGTATATACACTATATGGCCAAATGTGACCGGTCACTTGCGATTTTAGACGTTTTTTTTAAATATCTAGAAAAATACACGAGGAATTAACTGGAAACAGTAGATATGTAAACACTATAGTATAGGTCATATATTTCCGTGATTATTTTTTCCCGAAACCCATAGGGGACCGCCAACAAATTGAAAAAAAAACGAATATATTATGGATAACCCTGTAAAAACTAATGTAACAAAAGCGTTCAAACTCCAGATTATTAATAAGTGTCCTATTGGAATAATCCGTGTACCTTTTTATGAGGATAGCATGCATACGTAGAGAAATTAAGGTTTTTATAAAAACAGTCCCAAATTTCGCCATGTTTTTTGCTTATAATTTGCAGTATTCTTAATATAAAAAAAAGTTCTTTTCAGAAAATATGAAAAACAACATTGTACACAATAGTCTGCAATTAGAGTTAAAAAATAATAAAAATTGGATGACAAATGAGCAGGTTTACTAAAAAATGTTTCACTGCGGAGGCACGAATGCAATCAAAATATAATGTGCATAATTTGTTAGCTAAATGTATAGAGCAACTTTCGTAAAAGTCTCAAAACATAGTTTGAAAAGTCTGATAGTAATTGTTTATAGAATAGGCTCAAAATCCGTTGTTCACAAAATGGAGCAAAAAATGAGGGGTTGTATCCATATATTCATTGATTAGTGCGAATACAGCATACGCAATTTTGCACGTATTTGGATACAGCCCGTCATCTTTTTGCTTCCTTTTGGGAATAACGGATTTTGAGCTTATTACATAAACGATTATTATCAGACATTTCAAATTATGTTTTTGAGGTAAAAATAGCAAATAAAGCCTTTGTGCAACAATATTAAAAAGCAGAAAAACCAACGTTTAAAATGCACAAATAATTATTTGTGCATTTTAAACGTTGGTTTTTCTGCTTTTTAATATGTTTTTGAGGCTTTCACAAAAGTTGCTCTATACATTTAGCAAACACATTATGTAAATTATATTTTGATTACGTTCGAGCATGCGCAGTCAATCATTATTCGGTAAACCTGCTCATTTTTCATACAATTTTTATTATTTTTTCATTTTGATTGCAGGGCAATGTGTACAATGTTGTTTGTCATATTTTATGAAAAAAACTGTTTTTTATATTAAAAACTCTGCGAATTATAAGCAAAAAACTTGGCAAAATTTGGAACTATTTTTATAAAAACCTTAATTTCTCTACGACTATACATGCTATCCTCATAAAAATGAACACAGTATATTCCAATAGGCCACTTATTAGTAATCTGGAGTTTGAACGCTTTTGCTACATTAGTTTTTACAGGGTTATCCAAAAGATATTCGTTGTTTTCCAATTTCTTGACGGTCCCCTATGAGGTTTCGGGAAAAAATCTTCGCGGAAATATATGACCTATTCTATACTGTTTACACACATGCGGTTTCAGGTTAATTCGACATGTACTTTTCTAGATATTCAACAAAACATCTAAAATTGCAAGTGACCGGTTACCTTTGGCCATATATATATATATTTACATATATATACCGAGTGTCACAAAAATGACCGATGAATTTAAAATTCAATAACTTCCAAACGATGACAGATATTAAAAAAATTCTTGCAGCAGGGTTATGTTTGATGTAAGGAGTTTTTCTACGGTGATTCTTTATTTTAGTTCGAATTTCAAACAATAGATGGCGCTGAGAGCATTAGGGGCTCAGTCCAGACCCGATTTTTGATACTTCGGGATTTTTTCAATGCATTTTTATCTCCTTTTTAGGCATGGAAGGTGAGAGAGGCCAAAAAATCGAGTTTTGATTTAGCTGTTATTGCTTGCAGCGCCATCTATCGATGCTATTTTAAACTAAAACTGAGAATCGCAGCATATAAACTCCTGACATCTTACGTAACATTCCTCCAAGAACTTTTTTAATATCTGTCACCGTTTGCACGTTGTTGAATTTTAAAATCATCGGTCATTTTTTGGATACCCGGTATATATATTAAATAAAAATAATAATGATGAAAGAGAAAACAATAGATGCTTCCAAGAAAGGGAAATAAAAGGTGTTATAATAATTAACATTATTATGAAACTCTAGAAAATCCATATTAGCGAGTGAAGTAGCGGTAGCTAGATTTTAATTCTTGATAATATTAAAAGTATAAGGCCTTTATCAGCGGTTTAAGAGAACGGAGTCTTCATTAAAAAAACGAATTTGATGCTCTCTTAATAGAATAAAAAACTTAGCAAAATAAACTAATTAATACTGGGTATTCGGGTGTATAATGTTATTGAAATGAGAAGAATAAGACTTCTCTAACCTCCTTTAACACTCTCAAGGACGGTGGCTAGAGGGTCTAGACACCTAATTTTAATTCCAAAACTGAGAAGTGGCGCCAAGAATTTTTGTAATGAATGTGCAAATAAGTGGGGTTTTATTTTCTAGGAAATTCATATGAATATTCTGTTATCAGGCAATTATTTCATCATTTTACGAATACTTCTGTCCCTGAAAGGGTTAAAATGAGAACTATTCGCTAATAATAATGTATCCCAATTCTTCTGAGTGTCTATAGAGCTGTATCTTGTACGCTAAATTTTAAACAGGAGCGTCTTACAATATGCAAACAACATATACCTGTTTCATGTATATCTATGAATATCTAATATAATTAAGGGCGCGAGTTTCAAAACTCGCCTTAATTTTAAAAAAATAATAATAATATATTCTATATCCATTTATTCTGTTAGTAATCTTGCACCGAAAAAGCACTACAATCTGCAACAAATCTAGTTTTATCGAATATACCTGGCATTGTAAGCTATCGGTTTATTTTCAAAACTCGCCTTATATACATTTACACTCTAAATTAAAATGTCTGAAATTCAGACACTTAAGTGTCTGAAATGGAGTGTTCAATTTTCAGACATTTTAAAATGTCTGAATTTTTTCAGACACTTTTTGCGTCTGAATTTCAGACACTTCAAACGTCTGAATCGCATCCATTTTTTTGTAAGCATCATACGTAGCCATGTTTGACCACGTTGAATCCTGGAAAAATATTTGGCTGTGGTCCTGCCCCTCCCCCCCCCCCAATACAGCCTGATTTTTTTGGTGCTCTAAGTTTTGGTATACAATTTTCGTTACGTTGATAATTTAAATCTTTTACGACATTGTACTGATTATAATCAATATCTTGAACTTCAGGAGTAGAACAAGATTAAAAAACAAAAAATATTTATCTAAATATTATATTTTTTTAAATTTATTTTGTTTTTAACCTTATTTTACTTTAAAAGTTCAAAATATTGATTATAATCAGTACAATTTCGAAACAGATTTAAAATATAAGCTTTACAAATATTGCACATCAAATTTGGGGGCACTACAGTCGTAGGGGGACGGGGCACTTCCCAGTTTGCCCTTCCTTTAATCAAGAAGTACTTTTGCAAAAAACGCAACCCTGCATTATAGTTGTCTAAATTGAGATGTCCGGTATTCGGGAGTATCCGTTGTGGAGGTTAATGGACATTCTCGAATAGCGAACACCTCTATTTAACGAATACTTTTTTAATCAGCAGACATACATATTTGTATATTTTTACCTCAAAAAAGTAGACATCTCCAATTATCGGACAAATTCCGCGGTCCCGAAGTGTTCGCTATTAAGGGCTTTTAAGGTACATAGATAAATATATATATATATTTTATAATCTTGTCCTACTCTAAAAGTTCAAAATATTTATTATACTCGGCTGAATGTGGAAAAGATTTAAAATATCAGATGTACGAAAATTGCAAAAATCCCCCCCCCCCCCAAAAAAAAAAAAAATGAAAATATAAAAAAATATATTGCCACATAGGCAATTTTACATATACATCACTTGATAATCACAACAGCCATTTAACTATGAATAATGAAAATAAATAAATAAATATTCTACTTTAATAACATTGGGGAAAAAATGACTTTGGTATTTTGTTAAATATATTTGCGTTTTTAAACTCGTCCTACTCTAAAAGTTCAAAACTTTCATTATAATCAGTGCAAGATTTAAGATATCAGCTTTACAAAAATTCATGCAAAATCCCCCCCTCCCCCCCCCCAAAAAAAAAAATGAAAATACTTATTTAAAAATTATGTTTTTAAAAAATTTATATTTCCACATGGGCAAGTTTTTATGTAGATCAGAGGGTACTCACAAAAGCTATTCAACTATCAATAAAAACAAATAAGTACATATTCTATATTAAAAACATGAGGAAAAAATAACTTATGATTTCCAAACTTCTTTCGTCTTAAATATATACAGTAACATCTGTCATTTTTGTATTTTTCGTATAAGTGCATATAAATAAAGTTACCACAATTTTAAATACGAAATCTAGTTAGAGGTTTTTACTTTTTCCCATTATAAATTTCAAATTACTTTTTTATTAAAAATAATAAAAAAATCAGTATTAGAGTTGATTGCAAATCAAATACATATGTATATTTTTACAGGCAGCTTCATATAATAGACCAGTCTCATTTACTTTATTTATCTTTTTTTAATCTGCGGTTTTATGCCAGGAAGTAAGAAAGCATTAGGTCATCTTTCAAAGTTTTTTTTTTCTTTACTTCCTTGTGGCCGTCATTTACTGCGAGATAAAAATTATCCATTGAAACTAAAAACTGACATTGAATATATAATTCGTAATAAAAAAGAACGTCATAAGTTTAAAAATATATACTTCTAGAATTAGTGGGGTTTTTTGCGAACAGATTCAAAACTAATTAAATTTCATGCAGGATTTTGTTTAGTACAATAAATAAAATCATAAAATACACTAATTTTACTACTATAAAGAAACTTACTTGAGTTGCTGCAAGAGGTAAGAAATATTCCTCGATTTGAAATTTTAAAAACTACCACAACCACAGTGAGGGAGAAAGACTTTCATCAGTTTAAAAGGTAATCCCATAATACATCCGACTAGCCATATTTAAAGAATGAGATGTTTCATCCTAAAAACAGGACCCGCCAGACAAAAGTTTCTTTTTTTTGCCAGCTTCGACAGGACGAAGATGAATAACACAATATTATTGATATAAATTGATACGAGTTAACACTAAGCCCATTGCACACGCTTTGTAGAATTTCCGGGTGTAATCTTCAACCGTCGTCTACTTCTGTTCTGTGTCTATCCCGCCCTTGTATCGACGACAGCTTCTAAGAGACATTTGATGTCGAGCACACACGTCAGATGTATGTATTCGATAAATAAATAATCCAAGTTAATACGAATTAAAATCACAGTACTTCACATTTCGCAAAAAACGAATTAAAATACACGCGTACATAAAAACAAACTTTGTTTGAATTACAACGTATACCACTTCGAACGAAGACATCTAAAACGCATGCGCAACTGGGAGTGCTAGTGCCCCCTGGTGGTTATTGCGTCGGAAGAATCAAAACGTCTTAAATTAAGACACGTTTAAAGCAATGAAGTGTCTTAAAATAAGACGTTTGCGGATATTTTAGACATTATTCACAGTTCGTTTACACCATGGTCATAGTAAGACGCTTATGTATCTTAAATTAAGACATCTATAGTGTCTTAATTTTCAGATTAAGACACTTAAGTGTCTAAAATTCTTTTTCAATCACATATGTGTCTAAATTTAAGACGCTTCTATTTGCAGTGTAGGAACAAAACTTAGTCTACGAAAATTTTCTTTCCTGCGTAATGCGAGTTTTGTAACTAGCGTCCTCATTTACAGTATAGGCAAACAGAAAAGCTGCATTAAATATAGAAACAATAAGAGAAGAAACTGAATTAAGAGATAACACCAGTTTCACCAGTTAAAAATCTTGAATCTCATTTTTTTTTTCTTTTGCCACTTAACTCTTTATAAACACGAAAATAGTACTTTACTAGTTATATATTGCTTTCGAAAGTGAAAGTGTAATTTTAAAACTATAGAAGTAGAGTGCGTCACGGCGAGTGGCAGAAATGAAAATTAGAGTGCGTTTTTTTTTTTTTTTTTTTTTTTTTTTTTTTTTTTTTTTCTGTACAGCGTTTTCAAAGTCGATTAACACTCCAGTTTCGTCAATTTTCTACCAATCAACTTGATTTTTTTGAAAATTAATTGCCACACATTCTTTAAGTGACATGAGTAGGATATATATATATGGCTGAAAACTTACATTTTATTTTGATATGATGCCAGTTTACTGAAACTGCTTCATTTTTTTTTTTAATGTTACGTATTTTACTCGATTTTGGACTAAAAAAACCACTTTCTTTTTGTTTTATTGTTCTTCGATCTACGATCAGTTATTGTGTACCCGCCTACAATATTTTTTCGAAGAGCTTCCGTCCACCAACTGTCAATCCAACATTTTTTAACAAATGAAATAAAAAGTAGGGGAGACCGGGGCTAGTAGGCACAGTTTTTAGTTATTATTTTTTATTAATTTTTCGTTTAAGTTTTTTAACAAACTTTAACTGCACTTTTAAAGCACAGGCATTTCGCTATAAATACCCAGGAGTTTTGAGTTTGTAGATTTTGTAGTTTATGTTTAGCGGAAGCCTAAAATAACAGGAAAATTGTGCGCCAACCTACCCCGTCACGGGGCAAGTTGCCTATACCTATGGGGTAAGTAAGAGCAAGATTTATAAAAAATTAAGTAAAACTCAAATAAGACACGCAGTTAAGAGAAATCAATTTCATTATTACCAGTAAGTTTAAACAAAGACGTTATCGCCGTAGAATGTAAATTCTAAATTATACAGACATAAAGATAATGAATAAAATATTAACATTAAGTAACTTCTATCCTACTCGATATCATCATCAGAGTTACAGTTGTCACAAATAAAAGTTCTCCGTTTGGGCAAGCCTCGTGTGCCCAAAATCTTGCATTGCAGCTACTTTTTTGGGTGTATGCAGTTTTTCAAGCTACCAGCACACACCAGACACCGAGCCAACTTGCCCCGTGTTCAATGAGCCTACTAGCCCCATAATAAATTTCTTCACAAAAGGGACACGTAACCTTCAAATCATAAATAATCCAAGTAAATCACAAATGAGGTAGGTACAGTTAATCATAGACTAAGAAAAACTGAACAAGTGAAATCGGAATTATTAAGTTAAGTATTTGAAATTAGAAAAAGTATGAAGCAACAAAAAATTTCTTATGAGTACAAAAAACAGTAAAATCGTAATAAATGTCCACTGCACGTAGGTAACGCTGCAAAACTACAATGAGGATTGTAAAAAGCAAGAAGAAAGGTACTCTTTGACTGGTTGCGGAATTTATCCACAAACAGCCGATTTATGAGGACTGCGCCTACTTACCCGTGTAGCCAACTAGCCCCGGTCTCCCCTACATATTTTTATTTTAACCTACTAATTTTTAGACGCCCCGTAGCGTAGTGATCAGACCGCCTGTCTGTCACGCTACAGGTCGAGAGTTCGACTCCAGGATGAGCAAGGTTCACTCAACCTTTCAACACTTCGGGGTCTATAAAATGAGTCCAAGATATTTGGGAACTAAACACTGAGGGTCCCGCGTTAGGCTGAGCTCCTGACTGGGACATATGATCACCCATTGTCAAGAAAACAGGGTTGGTAGCTGTAGGCACTGACACTTAATGGATCGTAAATCCGCAGGTTTAGTTGTTTATAATAATTTAATTTAAATGGATTTTTATAAACATTTCGCATTAGTTGACAAAAAACCTAGGAATATCTTTTAATTTCAACGCGTCAAACTGGTGTTAAGTCAACTAGTACTAATTATATTAAAAATTATAAAATTATAAATTATAAAAAAATTATGAAATTATAAAAAATATTAAAATTTATTTTGAAATTGACGATGTGTAATTTTAGAAAATCGTTCTGTAAGGAATAATTTGGTATAGATAGTTACATATTTTTAGACTATCGTGTCCTTAAAAAAAAAACCCTATAAGTGCTACTGAAATCTTTTTTCATAAAGAGCATGTAACTGTCAAATTTAGGAACTTAATTTCATTTATCATCTTTGTATAAACTTTTTGTGGAAATTGAAGCGTTGGCAGATAAATTAAAACTTTTTTAGCGATATTGAAAAGTATTTCAAATTTTAATCCACGTATCGCGAGGTCTCTAATTTCAACGCTTTCCAACATAGTTGAAAAGTGTTTAAGCTTTCGGTTTATCTTTCTGTTTGTCTGCCTGTCCGACCCCTAACTCGCGTAAATATTCCCGAATTTCCATGTAATTGATATGCGTTATTTTGGTTTCCATAACTGTTAATGAAAATGAAGTGTGCAGCATGTATAATTCGTTTCCAGGGACGGCCAAAATCATTCCGTCACATTGTGGTCTACGGGGGAAAATCTTTCGTAGTGTATGTTAACATGATCCATGCTATTTCAACCTTATTGAAATGGATATACATCACCGAAATGCGTTACAACATGTTTACTATAGAATATGGTACGTGTAGCATTTACAGTTTGTTTACAAGAGCACTAAAAAGCATTCTGTTATATTGTTGTGTACGCGGAGAATCATTTCCATTGCATTTTAGTGAATTTACA
This sequence comes from Maratus speciosus, assembly GCA_963932465.1. Lineage (NCBI taxonomy): Eukaryota > Metazoa > Arthropoda > Arachnida > Araneae > Salticidae > Maratus > Maratus speciosus. The sequence goes on along the minus strand of OZ010796.1, from coordinate 114,631,742 downwards.
CTATTTCAAACATAATGAAATTTAAAAGAATTGCAAAAGTGCAATAAAAATGCTTTCTGTAGAATATGGTGGGTAAAGTATTTATCATTCATTTACAGGACCTCTGAAAAGTATTCGGTTACATACAGGTTTACGGGGAATACTGTTTGTGGTGCATTATAAATACGTTGCACCATTTCAAGTATGATGAAATTGATATACATTACTGATGCTTACTACAATATAATTTGCTGTAGAATATGGTGTGATGTCATCTTTCATTAAAAGAGTCACACAAGAGATTTCAGATACAGTACTCTATCCGAAGTACTGATAGTAGAGAAATTGAAATAAATGCTGGAAGTATTTTTTTAGTTATAGCTTGCGTTTTTAACTATTTTTTTGCACACTACATCGTGTTTGTTATTTCTGTAGATCATATATAGGGGTAAAATAATTCGTAAGCATAACTGAGTATAAGCTTGGTAAGCTTTGGTGATTTTTAACTAAATTATGCATTTTCAAGCTAAACTGAATTTAGCGTACTAAAAGATGTTTACAGAATATATGTAAATAAAATCATATGTATGACCGCGAAAAGAACTGGCTACATGGCCGACTATGGATGGTAATTTCTGTAAGTGTGATTTCAGTATTTTTAAGTGTACTTTTGCACGAAATAAATTTTAACCTAATATGTGGCGTGTATAAAAATCTGCAGGTAATATGCAAGGTTGTGCAAAATAATTCAAGTACGTTTCTGGATATTGGTAGAAATTGCTGAATGTGAATTTCCAGCTGTGCTATACGTTTTCTCACTACACTAAATATTTTCAGACTATGTAGGATATATACAAATCTATAGATCATATACAGAGCTGCACAAAAGAAGTGGAATATTTTCCGGCTATGGGCTTTAATTCTGAAATCTGGTTTTCAAATGTGTTTGGTGTTTTCTAAAATGTTTACTTAAATATCTGATTCACCTTATTAACCCTTTACCTACTGACGGCACTTATAAGTACCATTAAAATAACTTGTTATAAAATTCATATAATACATCGATTCGTAGTAATACAGTTTAGAATGAGTTATAGATGCATTACTTTATCTTGTTCCAAAGTAATGGTTACACAAAACGAAAATATTTTTAAAGAGATGATTTTTTTTTTTTTTTGCCTTTGCTTCTTTTCAGTTTTCATTCGAGTTGTGGGGGGGTGGGGGGGGGGTGTTCAATTCGGAAATATTTCTATAGTGCTATTGTAAGAATATTATATTTGTTATATTTGTACATTTCCTAATTCTACAAAATACTAAGAAAAATATTTAAAATAAAAGATTTGAGTGGGGTTATAAATATTGCACAAAATTCGTATAAATTCAAATTTAATTAATCCTTCTGAAGCCTTCAATCCTTCCAAAATTTATTAAATGATTCAGTAAATCTTCTAATGTATTTCCAAAAATTCACGAATAATGTTTTAGAAGATAAAATTTTCTTGAATACATAATTCAGTACATAAAGGGTTAAACACCGAAGATTTCTTGAAGTATTCTGGAAATGGTTGAAAAATTTTCATAATCTATGCTTGACGAAAGATTTTTCTTTCTTCTTAGAAATTAAACATTTTCAGTTTTTTATATTTATTTGCTGAAAATTCTCACAAATGATATTTTGATGTTAAAATCATTAAAAAACTAGGCGAGTTTGTTGAATGATATTCCAAAAATGTAGGAATGAAACATTTGGAATAAAATTCTTCAATAATACACAAAGATTTATGAATTTTACTTCTTCCTGCATACAAATTACTAATATTCACTATTACTATTTTTTTATTTTTCTAACGAAGACCCAAATTGTCTTCTCATCCTTAACGTATAAAAAACATTATTATTAAATAAAATATTGTGAAAATGAAATTTTAAAAATTGTTTATGACTTTCATATAAGTTTATTAAAGGCTAATGCCAGACGAACGTCTTTTTGCACGCTTTTTTCCTTACGTATTATCTCTACACAATGCCGCTAGCATTGTGTAGGGATAATACGTAAGGAAAAAGGCGTGCAAAAAAACGTTCGTCTGGCATTAGCCTAAAAGCTTCAAAAAACTAAAGATTTAGAAAAAAAAATTATACTCCAGCTCGTTTATTCCAGATATTTTTCGAACATTGTATTATACCCACTGTAAAAAAAAACCACTGTAAATTTGCCAGAACAAACTCGATCACAGTGAATGTGCTGTATCTTTCTTTGTTTTCCTGACTATATTAATATGGAAAATACAGTAGTTGCGTAAAATTAACAGCACAATGTGCTTGCTGGCAATTTGGACGCATTTTTTTACAGCACAAACTGCTGCCATCCAAATTGCCAGCAAATTGTGGTGTTAATTTTACGCAACTACTGTATTTTCCATGTTAATATACTGACAAAACCAAAGAAAGATACAGCACATTCACTGTGATCGAGTTTGTGTGCGAGATTAAAAGTACTTTGTACTGTAAAAATGTCGCTTTTTTTTACAGTGCAGGGTGTCTATAAAAGAATGTCCCAGTTTCAACGGTATATTATAACAGTTTAATTTAGACTATTTACAACAAATCATACATCAAATCGAAGATAAACTAATCAATTTTCCTTACAAATGTTCAATATGTGCACCTTTAGTAGTGCAACCTTTAGTAGTGCACCTTTAGTACATGCAAACTAAAGTCCAATTCTTCCCACACCGGTTACCAAGACCGGAGTCATAGAAGCAATAACCTCTTTAACGGGATCCGGGATACAAAACTCTTCAAATTTTTCAAAAAAAACATTTTATGTCATAAAAAATTTCTCTGTTTTTTCCTGCTTAAAATGATATTTAAATCATGCTTCTGTCTGATTTAGAACAAAAAATATTATTTTTTTTTGTTTTGATTTGTTTTCAAAATCTAGCTTTCAAGCAATGGCTGTCATGGAAACGACTTTTTATAAAATTGCGTTTTTCTTCATGATAGGTTTTTTTTCATCATTTCCCGTATTTAAATTCTTATAACTCGAGAACCGTTAAAGATACAGGGTTCAAAATTGGAACATATTGTTTTACTTTAATTTTGATTCAGCATACTTGAAAAAAAATATTTACTTTTGAAAACTTTACTTTAAAAAAAATGTTGCATCATTTTTTTGAAATTTTTTCGTTAAATATTTTAATTTTTTTTTTATAAATTAATATTTTTAAAAATGCTGAATCAAAATTAAAACTTATATATTTCTGTTTATTTAAATGAAAAAAAAATGAAATTCTATAAATAATATTTCGAGTTATAGCGATTTTAAATTACCCCACTTTTTTAATAAATTTTAAATTTGATTTTTTTAAAAGAATTCTGAGAAGTTTTATCATGTGATTTTGTTTACAAATCATAAGGTTAATCATCACAAAAAAAAAAAAAAAAAAAAAAAAAAAAAAAAAAAAAAAAAAAAAAAAAATCAAAATTTTATCTCAATAAATAAAAATTATTTTAAAATGCGTCCCGGACCCCCTTAATTCTGTGTTTTAACTCTGGTAAATCATTAGGTATCGGCGGAACGTTGACACGATCTTTTAGAAAGCCCCAAAGGAAAAAAATGCATGACTCTAACGGCTTTTAAATCTTGAGCCCAGCAATAAATCTTTACGCTCAGGAGTCGCTATTTTGATTATGTGGCACTGCAAACGAGTCAATAACAAAGCAATACTCGCGCATGCGTTTATCTAAAACTGTTTGAGTGAACTCTTTGTTTGTGAACTCGAAACAACACTCTACAATGCGTACAGTTAATGCAATTAAAATTTACAACTGGGACATTCTTTTATGGGCACCCTATTAACAGAAATCACTTTATCATTTCATAGTAATAATAAATTTATTAATATTATAAATAAATCAATCCTGACAAATACTTTTGAATTATAAAGTACCATAAAAAATTAATATATTAAAATTATTAATACTGTAAATAAATCAATCAAGACAACTACTTTTGGATAATAAAGTATTATAAAAGTATCAGAGTCCATAAGCCGCGTTTTTGGCCCATGAAATAGACTAAAATTAGATCATGTTAGGCTAATGTCAGACAAACGTCTTTTTGCACGCTTTTTTCATTAAGTATTAGGCTAATGTCAGACGGACGTCGTTTTCACGATTTTTTCCTTACGTATTATCCCTACACAATGCCACTAGCATTCTGTAGGGATAATACGTAAGGAAAAAAGCGTGCAAAAAGACGTTCGTCTAATATTAGCCTTATCCCTACGCAATGCTAGCGGCATTGTGTAGGAATAATACGTGAGGAAAAAAAGCGTGCAAAAAGATGTCCGTCTGACATTAGCCTTATACTGACTTAATTATTTCACGTTTTAATGTACAGTTTTAAAAATAATTTTTGTATTTTCTTCGAATTTATATAACTTACACAAGCTCAAATTTGGTATAATTTGTAGTTTTGATGAAAATTACACAATTTCTGCTATTTTTACCTCAATTATTTATATGAGCGCAATCGTGCAACACTTTCTTCGTGACGTATATTATAAAACACTTTAAAATATACAAAACATCTTAAATGTGTTGCAAAGCTGCGCTCATAGTCAAATACTAAAAATAAAGAGTAAATTGATCGTAAAAATAGCAGAAATGGCGTATGTTTCGTCAAAACTACAAATTATACGAATTTTGAGCTTGTGTAAGTCATGTAAATCCGATCAAAGTACAAAAACTATTGTTAAAATCGCACAATATATACTTTCTAATGGTAAAAAGTGAAATAATTAAGTGAGTATAACGCAATCGAATATTAGTCATATTTCGTGGGCCAAAAACGCGGCTTATGGACTCTGATCCTTTTAAAAAATATAATAATACATTAAAAATGCACAGCTTTTTGTAATTTTGTCCCTTATGATTGGTTCTCTCTAAACATTTTTTAGCCATTAAACGATGTTTATGGAATAGACATTTATGCCAATTCACAGAAAAATAAACCAAGTCAAATATTTGTTCTAATATATATGGTATCTTAGACTTTGAATACTAAAAACACAAACATATATCGGCTAGGTATCAGTACTATGCTAACTTTGAGTCACGTGCGTTTTTTCCAAGATCTGAGAATGCTTCGCATATGACCGATTTTTATAATTAATTATTAATGTAAGAGAAACGAACGTCTAGCTATATGGATATGATTTTTTTTCTATAATTACACAGCTCTAGAAAGAAAAACTTTGTTCATATTTTTACCTGTTCTTAATCTAGTTCCTGGGTGTATCACGTATCATTCTTGCACATACGTGGCTTTTATGAAATGTAAGCGGTGCTACAATTTGCTTATCCCGATTACAACGACTAATTTAAATTAAACGGAAAAAAATGTTAACATAAGTATTTGCTATTTTACAACTTAATTGTGAGTACTGTTACACATTTCATTAGAAAAATAGTATTCCTTTTTTTGGAGTGAAATTTGGGGATCTGGATAGAACATGCGTCCCAAACAAAATGTATGTTCGTTTTTAGGATTTAATAATGTTATTCAAAATTAAAAAGATATGGAGGTTGCCGAAATACAACACTGATACGGTAAAGTGCCATTATTTCGCCCCTCTCCTAATTTAGCCTCCTTAACTTCTCCGCATCTGCGAAAGTGGCGCCACTTATGACGCAAGACACAGGGAACGGAAGGTAAAAGGGATCAGTGTTGAAAATTTCGTTCGGCAAGACGCATACATGAATTAAAGACTGCGAATTTCCTATTTTTAAAAGACTAGGGTTCTTATTACGTCGTTTGTAGAACGTTATTTACTGCACTGTAAGTATTTATTTCTTATTCATTGCATGTATTTTACGTTCGTAAGATGCTGACAGTAGCATACAGTGAGTTTTAGGACGATCAGTTCATTTTACGGGAACTGAAGATCCATAATATTGGGAAGTAGCGTGGTCCCAATTTCGTCCCCCTTTCAATTCTTATTTTCGTCCCGGGGACGAAATTAGGAATGCTTTTTCATGTCATTTTTTTTCAATTTTTTCCTCATGTTTGGATGGCTAATGTATAGTTGCCAATCTCCTGATTTTTTGGATACCAGTAAAATCTTAGAAAAATGTTTTCCTTATTTAATTGCATTAAAACTGCGATTGTATAAAGCAAGTATTTCTGCATAAAAATATTGGTATGAAAAAAAATTGGCAGGTTGGCAGCTATGCTAATATGTCGTTATGTTATTCTTCGACTGATAATTAGTACATTTCTTTGTGCTTTACTTTAATCTAAATTAAATTACTTACTCATTTAGAAATAAATTTTTATTTAGTTATAAGTTAAGCCTCGGCGTATTGGATTTTTCTTTTTTTTTTTTTTTAATTTTTTTTTTTTTTTTTGGGGGGGGGGGTGTACGAAATTGGGATCATTTTTTTTCTTTTGCATTTTTTAGATACTTTTGAACAAACAATTTTTCGCATTGTTAAAATTTTTTTGTGCTACATTTGCCTATGTTTTTATGTGCGTGGGTAGTTAGTCTATGTAAAATCCAAGTTTGGTAGATTTTCACTGAAAATTACAACTTCCAAGGGCCTAAAAGTGACTTGGGGACGATAATAGGGCACCTTACCTTATTTTTTTTTTCTTCTATCATTTTAGTGATTATTAGTGTAAAAAAATCAGGACAAGTGCGAGTAGGACTCTCAAATTGAGGGTTCCTTTCGTTTTGCTATATTAAAAGAACTAAACTTACGTCACTACAATCCATTAAGGTTCATAGTCCACAGTGTCTAGCCCTGTTTTATTGACCATGACATCTAAAGTGCTATAGGTAAAGCCAGGAGAGATTGCGCGGTAGGAGAGATCGCCCACAAAGAGATTCTACGGGAAGGAGTGAGTGCGCGCAGCGACCCCAGGAAGTTGTGCAATAGCAGTAGTGTAGTGTCTATATGAATGTGCACGTCGATTGTTCCGACCGTCTTGGATAAAGCATTGCCATTTTGTTTTGTTTTCCCAAGGTCAGTGCTTGAATTGTTTTAACAGTTCGTCAGAATTTTTATAGAATGTCAGTAGAGCAAAATATTTAAAACTTAAATGATTTCTTATAAGCTACTTACCTAGACTAACAGTGCGAACACCAACGGTTCGTTTTGGAAGTGGCTATGTTTAAATAAAAGGCTACGCGATCTCTCCTATCAAAATTGGAGATTTCGTGCATCTGGTACTTAGGAGAGATAGCGCATTTGCCCGTAAGTTTCAGTGCTAGGAGAGCTTACACAGTTTATTGGTAAATTTGCATGAAGTGCAAATTACGTGCAACACATATGAACGAACCAATTTTGGAAATAATTTTGGAAAAACACATAATTATCGAAACTAAATTTGGCAAGAAATTAATTTGCTAAAATACACTTTTGCAGATAAAAATGTTGACTCTGATAACGACATTAAAATTTGTTATATTACCGTTACAAAAAATTTCGTTACAATGCGTTAGTAGGATGATGGAAATTCATGTGTTTCTCACGTAATAAATTGACATCTCTATAAATTAATGATTTTCGGATTTTTCCATTACATGTGCTATACGACATTACTTTACATATGTTATACGATACTTCAAGGTTCTAGGTCAACCAGAAGTATCTTTTACGTTTTCACTCGAAACATATGGAGTACATCCGTTTGTCCTTTAACCTTATATTTGGCAAGAAGGACGGTCTTATTTCACATGTAAAAGAAAAACAAATTCCGAAAAACATTTATTTATAATTTGTTGGGTTTTTTATGTATGATTTGCATTCCCGATTAAGGGAAAATATGACTTTTTCACGTAATAAATTGACTTGATTTAAAAAAAACAATGATTTTCGGATTTCTTCCTTTATATATACTATAAGACCTTCCTTCGTGTCAAAGCCTAAGTTTCTAGGTTAACCGGGAAAACCGAAAACTATACATTTTACTCTCAAAATCTATACGGTACTTCCGGTTGACCTAGGACCTTGAAACTTAGAACAAAGGAAGTTCTTATGGCACATGTAAAGGAACAAATCCTAATATGAAAAATTTATATTCTATGTCGATTTATTACGTGTTCCCACAATCGGGATTTCCAAAGCGAGACTATAAGGATTCCATTTTTTACTTTTCAGGTACGGAACCTTAACGACGAAGATTTTATGTACCTGAATCTAGTTTTTATGTACCATCTTTACCACCTCTTCCATACAGCCTCTACTTTAGAAGATATATTCGAAGACTCGTATGTTTCTGATACAGAAAATGGTTCTGTTAATGATTCTAAGTGTAATATAGTCAGATATGCATCTAAGCTGTTCAATAAATATGAACATTCTGAGTTTATTTTATTGAGTGACTAGTCTATCACAGATTTAGTCTTCTTTAAGAGACCTGCTGAAATTTTCGGCTACCAAGTAAAACAAAAAGCTTTTAGCCTCTGAAATGTCTACTACTGTATAATTAAACATAAATGATAAGTTTATCTCTTACTTTCTGCATGAGAGTGACTAAGTTTACTGAAGTTTACTAGGAGGCATGGAGACTTTTAGTGACTATATTAAGGACATTTTAAAACTGTTTATTTTATCAGTCGTTGTGGACCGGTTATAGTGTTGCAAAGAGCCTTTTTCAAGGCTGATTTCTGCGCATACCCTGGAAAGTTCTAGTTGTTTGAGGGTACTAGGCATTGGTCTTTTTATCTTTAATTTAGTACATTTTTTATAAATGTTTTTCTAAATTATTAATTATTTTTTTGTATCTAAAAGTTTTATTTTTTCTGGATTTTTATTTTTGCTGGACTCAAGTATCTAAATCATCGCCCCCACCCATTTTTTTTCTTTTTTGCTACTGTTTATTTGACAAACACTTTGTTATATCCTCAATCCTGTTGAGCATTGGAGGATGTGGGACATAGGTCCCATACTCCTCGGCAAAATATCTTCGTATCTGTTCTTTTACATAATGAGAGCAAAAATGCCTTTGTACCTATTCCACAAGGATCAGTAGAATATACGATTACCGATTATTGCTGGATATTTAATCTGGATATTTTATTCATTACAAAGCAGAAAAATGAAAAAAAAAAAAAACATATTTACTAGCGATTAAAAGGCAGCATAAAACATTTGCTTTAGGAAAATACATAAATTTTAATGCATTCTATATGTATACGTTATTCAAATGAAATTGTTCTGTTTTATTTAATTGTCATTATTAGACTCAGTAGGTTATATTCATTGATGTAGCAGATTTTGATGCAGATAGTGATAAAACTGTACGTAGAAGAAAATTGAGACCACTTTTGAATATGCACCACAAACACGTATAGAATATAGAATCAGTATAAATTTATAAAAACGTTTTCACAAACGTAAATTTACAGACCTGTGTTGTTAATTATAAGGTATTGTGATTTTAGTTAGGTTAATATATAGCCATCGTACCAGCCTGTTCAATATATTAAACGTAGCAATCAGAAGTGTTTCTATTACTACCTTTTTCTGAATTAGAATAAAGCTTAAACGGAAATTTATTTACTTTTACTAAGAACTTCACATGAAATAAATTGTATTTTTAGCATGCTAACTAGGTAACATTAAAATTGAAAGAATAAAATAATGTACTCAAAAAATTACGATGGTAAAAATATCGAAATACCAGTATACACAATAAAGTGTTCCTTTAAATCGTGTTAATAGTTAAATTCTTCTGATCCGAATAAATTAGTTATATTATTAGTATTTCGATGAAATTTGTGTTGTTTATAGCAAACTCGACAAAGTTTTTGAATGCGAAATTCAAAATGAAATTTAAGTAAATACTTTTTCGTTATTCCAAACCTGACTGTAAATTAAAAAATATATATTTGAGAAGGCTATTTATATAAAATCCAGCGACAAAAAACATGACACCTATCACGTAATATTCTTTCTGCCTATTATTTTGTTATATATATGTATATATATATATATATATATAATTAAATTGCAATAAGAAATGCCAGTTTTAATGAAATCCTTCTTAATCTAATAGTATATAGGTTTAGGGATAACAGAAATGCAAAACATTTTTTTAAGATTTATGGGTTTCATTTTATGTTTTTTATGATGCGTTCATACCGTATCTTTCTCAAAATAATCTGGAATATCTTACTTTGAATGATTACAAACTTCTCGTTAGTATTATTGATATATTTATATCGGAAATTCTACTGAACTCATATTTTATAATTTTGAAAATATAACTTTATACATAGAAACAATCCTCATTTTACAAACAGAGGTTATTGCAAAAATTAGCACATATATTTCAAAAGCGTACTGGTAACAAATATTACATATTGTATCATTAATTTCAGTTAATTTGTATCAATGTTTGAGAAAAAATATTTTCATACAATTTCTAGTAATGGTGAATTTGACTTTATTTACTTTTGAAGCGAAATCCATACTATACTCTTATTAGAGAATGAATATCGACATCGTTAGGAATAATAAAAAGTGTGCTTTAATCAATAAAGCAGAATTTAGAGTAAGATTAGAAAAATTGCATATTTTTCGCAAGCTTAAAAATTCAGTCTAGTTCACTAATTAGTTATTAATTTAAATTAATTTATTAGTGGATTGTTTTTTGTTGAAACATCACACAATGTTCTAAATGTAGTTTTCGCATTATAATTATGTGGAGAGATTGAAACATATTTAATAAATTGAGATCTTCCAAATGTTTAAGTGAAAGGTGGATATAAAAGATCAATATCTTAGCTATTCCATCATGTTAAAATCATTGATAAGGGACGAGCTAGAAGAGATTTTGTAAATTAACAATTTACATTTAAAAATTAAAGAATATTAAAAAAAAATCACTAAAAATATTTTAAAACAAACCTTAAAAGAAAGTCAATGGAACCCTACGATCGTGCAGAGCTTATAATAAAATATCTTCAAAAGTTAGCCTGTATTTTTATGTCGTATTTTATATACAAGGTGCCCCAAGAATATATACACAAATGAATTGCTAATAAATGGCATTCTCTTTTCTTCCTTTCAGATTTAACTAACTTGAATTAATGACTGAAACCAGACGGCACTAAGTAAAAGAAATGTATCATAAAGTGTTATTGGAAATTCGAAAGCGTAGCTGGAGGGTATTGACAATTTAGGATAGAGTTTGAAACATCGACTTACAATCTCTAGTAATAGAGATAATTTTCAGGGGAATGGAACTGTTCAAAATGTTCACAAGTAAAATTAGGGAAGACCACGGTCATCAATAAATTCTAGTTAAATTATTCATGTTTGATATTCCTTTGCTTTACGTTCTCACCAGTGCTTGCTCTAGGACGGCCATTAGTTGGAATAAAAGTAATATTAGCTTAAAACATTCACAATTTTTGTTACATTCCACAATTCGAAATTAAGTGTATGAATAAAAAACTTACTTTATAATCAATTAAATTTTGTATACTTTTTTAAACACAATGTATTTCTGTACACACTCTCTCTTAGGCAGCTTTCCATTATATGTTAAAATTCCTTTAAAAAATCGAAATCAAATTTTGACTGAAGCTCTGATAAAATACGTGTTTAATAAACAATATAGTTACTGGTAAACAATATGTTTTTATTTTTTATGAAAGATTTTTTTCTTTTCCGAATTAAAAAAATAAACAGTCATATCACAGAAATGTTAAAAAATACTCTTAAAATATTTTTTTTTTTGTGTGTGTGTTTCAACATTTCATATAAAGCGTGCGCCCGTAAGCGAAATATATCGTTAAAATGTCGAAACTAGATGGTGGCAAATGATTTAAAAGCAATAACCGCATCAAGAAAATTCGGGCATCAAGCATTGTCTATTTTTAAATTTGATCTTCCAAATTCGTTCTTACAGTAATTTTATCCCTAACTCTCCCAGAAACGCGAATGAAAATATTTCTAAATAGTTTTATTTTTTTATCGATTGGTGAAACCTTTCACAGACAAGTGAGCAATACTCATTCATAAGACTGATTTTAATAAAGCACGTTTCCGGAAAAAATGTTTTTGTTCCTTTTGCTAGAAAAATTGTCCCGAGAATTTTATTTAGATGTTTAAATTTTGAAATAATGAAAAGGTCCTGAATAATTGACAAAAACAGAAATTGATATTAACCCTTAAATGCCGGGTGTTGCTTTTCGGCAACATGCCCAATTTAGGCTTCTAAAATACTATTAGAATAATTTTGTAGCTATAAAATGTGTAATGTTGCCAATGCAATACATTCTGAAAATATTAGTAAATCGATTTTCAACAAGTAGATGGCAACACTTGCGCAGTTTAAGAATAAATATAGATTTATTTTTGCAATTGTTGTTACATTTTTTTTTTTTTTTTTTTTTTTTTTTGGAAGCTTGCGAAATACCCTATTTTGGTCTGCAGTGAGCGAGTAAAATTTATTTCTTATCATAGTTCCTAAAATTCTTGTGTGTTTAATATTATAGAATTTTATGGAGGAAAATTATTTTTGCAATTAAAGACCAGTATTGCCGATTAGTAACAAACAGTTTTTTAGCCGTAAACCATACTTAAAACAAAATATGATTTTTTTAAGTATTTTTCCCATGATTTATTTAAAAAATGAAAGCCGAAAAACATTATTAAAATGATTTTTGAAAAATCAGGCATTTAAGGGTTAAGAATTTTGTAAAACAAACATGTCATTCCCTATGGATTGGACAGAAATGTAATCAATTTGGAATATTGAATGTTCAGGCAGCTCTAAAATAGAAATGTGTATCATGCAAGTTTTTGATCTATTTCCGCATTCAGTTTACTACTCCTATTCCAAATATTGCCAGAAGCAACATTGACGATTACGTTAAGCGGGATAACTACATCGCATTTCGTTCTTGCGTTCACTATAAAATAGGATAAATCCGAATAAAAGGACGGATGAGGAAAATGATTGAAAAGGCTATTTTTGTCGTCATTTCTAAAACAAATAATACATTTTCACCATTTATTAACCTGTCATTCCGTAGCTATGTTGATATCTTTACACGTCCTACAATTTAAATAATGAATTGGAATTTTAGCCGCTAAAATTCCGTGTCACTTTGAAGTATTCTATTTTATTTACTTGCATTTTAAGTAGTTAAAACGTTTAAGTTAGAAATATTTAGATCAATAAGTGTGTCCCATCAATTGAAATAAATTCAAAAATTTGTCGTTTGAATAATATTTCTTTAAAAATTTCGTAAGCCAAAAAGCACTTCAGACAACATTTTGGAAAATCTGCTTAAAAAAGTCGTAAATTATTTCTCTGGTCTGTCTTTCCCAAAGGTTCTGTGGTCATAAAAAGAGGCAGTCTCAACAAAAGAAATAGGCTGTGATAAAACGTCAGGGATTTCCTTCGCTGACCTCTAACTAGAAGCCGAGCTTCAGAAGACTGACCACATTAAAGATTGTGACTGACCACATCAAATGTTGTGACAGACCACATCAAAGATAGTGATAAACCACATCAAAGGCTATGCTGAAGTTGAACGCACTGATTGCACATTAACAAACTGGCGATTAGAGGACAGGTATCAACAGGACGGAACGTTTCGGATATGTTGCTATTAGGCCAAATTTATTAATCTTCTCACCACCGCGAACTGATATATCCTTTCATTAAGCTGTAGGTTTCACTGCAAAAGAAACATTATTTAAATTAATATAATTCTAGATAAATAATCATATTTAAAAAAATTAATTTATGATTAATACTCTCAATGCTTATATGCCTATACGTAATAAAATTGTTTATATCATGTTGGAAAAAACACCTTTTTTAAGCATTTAAAAAATACAGAGAAAACAGCATTAAAATTTTGCCGTTTTGCCCGGCGGTTAGGGGTTAAAGCGACGGATCTGAGTTAGCAGCAAAACTGACGTTCTGAGGTCGCACAGAACTGCAGAGTAATTTTTCCCGGTACCAAATAGAAATAAGATTTGCTAGGGCTGCCCAGAAATCGGTTTAACACGCTTCTTTGTAATACCGGTTTTCCACTATATGCTGAATACAGTTTTAAGTTACTATCCCATTCAAAACCTTTTCGGGTAATTTTTATACAAAAATTTTAATTGAGCCAATTTTTGAGCAAACATTTTAATTTTGACAATTTTTCCATAAAAATTTCCTCAACATAGTATGCAATAGAGATCAAGAATAGGTGCGATTTTTTATCCGCGTTGACAAAATTTGGCGGTACGGTAAATTATGACTCCCACAAACCAATCAGGTGTAAAGTATTTTGAAATATTATTCTCCAATATAGCCAAGACAACGAAATCTAGCAGGGATATTGCGAAATGCACTATGAGCAATTTTTGGGGTATATTGATTGAGTAAAAGATAAAATTCCTCTGTGAGATATATTTCAATTAGACATAGACATAATTTATATCCCAATATAGTCTTAAAAATGAGTTTTGCTATTAAATAACAGAGAAAATCAGCAAACACAGCAGTAGTTTAGGCATGTATTTGCACCAACAAAGAGCGATAATAGTGACTAATAACCGGTTTTTGTCCATCTTTCGCAAAAAAATTGTTACCCCTTTTTTGGTTTGTGCGCTGAGAGAATGAAGCTAAAGTACTCTTAAAAGTTGGCTGTTCAAAAAATATTGTTTAATCTGATAGCAAGTTTAGTTGTGGATTACCTATAGCAGTGTTTCTCAGCCGGTTCGCCTAGTGGAAACACTCGAGTCGATGGCAATTTTACGAAATTCACTATCCAAAAATGAAACCATGGTACTTGGCATCATACAAACTCAATTCCTAAACCTATTTTCATTATGTTGTTGAATGCTTCTTTCAAAAGGACCCTATACTAGCTGCCCATGAACACTCCTTTTAAAATTCGGTATTAAAATACCGGTCTAGAATAAATTCATGGGACACTGTCGAATATAATGATTTGCAACAAACTGTATAATATGAAGTGTCTATTAAAATATCATTGTAATAATTAAAGCATTTTCATTTTCGAAATAATTTTTGTCAGTAAAAGCTTAATAAACTTCTATAAATTAAATACTTAACCCAGCTTACAAAATGATTAGACTCCAATCATCGTAACCTACAACAGAGAAGGAAAGCACTACTCAGGTTTTACTAAACCTGAAAAATCATTTCTACATATATCTTTGTCAATCACATTACCATAAAATTAACATAATTCCTTTTAAAATACTTTTTCGCCAACTCACATTCATTCAAATTTAAAGTACGATAACAGAGACCATCTACTTACACATATTCTCCTATCTACTCCCTTTCTTCCAAATTTGTCGTGAGCAAATTAACTCATTTACATTTGATTTAACATCATGCGAATTTTCCTCCTTACATTTGTTATTATTTATATGTAAAAGTTACTTTAACTTTTACATATCTTATCATTTAATTTAGCCTTTCCTTATAAAATCTAGCTTGAAAAATATTAGTCTTGTTATTTTGCAAGAAGAAAATTTCCGTTTATTTACAAATCAATTTATACTCTCACTTTATTTCAGAAACCTCTGCATGCTTAAACAATTTTTACTAACATATTTCTTATTATTACAGATTTGCCAGGACTTACAGAGGTTGAATACCATTATTTAAAAACACATCTTCGCCTTATAAAAGTTTTACAATTAATAAGGAGTAGACTTTATTAATTAATAGTGGTATTCAAAATCCGTAATACTTGTAATCTATATTATTATTTTTATTAAATCTATTCTTTTATAATGAAAAATATTTTTAAAATATTTTTCGAAATGTTTCAGATTTAGAAACTTTTCATAAAATACATTTATATATTTTTCGAATTTCAACTTTCCCCCATACAGTTGACTTTCTCCAATGATATGATTTATCCATTAGTTAATACTAAATAGAATTCACTTTGCTTACAATATCGATAAGTACACAGAAAAGGATAAAAAAAAAATCTCTTTTTCAGTAACATTCATATGCTGACGTTAATTTTATGGATGTGACTCCAGTCTTTGTTCATTTGCTGCTGAATTGAGCAATAAATAGTGAAACAGCTAATCGATGCTTGCTGCATACCCTGATGTCCTAACGAAAAAAAAGCTAAACATTTTGCCTTTTATAAGTTGACGCCATTTTCTCACTACGGAAGCATTCAAGCATTTTTTCTTTTTATATAAACCTTATTTGGATCGTAGTGAATTGATTTTCTTTTCTCTTCTGTACAATAGATTAAATAATGCTTGGTATTTATTAGTGAAGTAGTTTTCCTAGCAGTAAATGTTCACATATTTACTAGATTATTGCTCAGTTGCAAGAACTTGAATGTTTTAAAAAAGTCCTTCCGGCCAGTGCCGGGAGGAAGAGGTAGCTTTCATAATTCTTATTTAAAAAAAGCCAACTTATATCATGCAAACACACGAAGCTCAATTTAATGGAAACCGAATATAGGAGATTCAATACTAATTTTTATCAATATAATGAATGAGAATTTCGCGAAATTAGTCAGTTTTATCCAAGCTGTTTTTCTTTAAAGTAACTTATATTTGGCTGCCAAATTCGGCGATTTCTTAAAGTGCCTGTCATTTTAAGACAACATGGTGGATGAGGCTAAGCAGTGAACTTGGTCGAGACCTTAGTAATTGCTGTGCACATGCTCACTCACATCGGAATCGGTTAATATATAGGAGTGCTGTCGCATGCAAAAAATCAGATTTTTCAAAATGTCACCCACAATAGAAATTGAAACTGCTATATCTGAGCCATTTTTTAAGGTAAAGACAAACAAAAAATGCTCCTGAATCCTTATATCAAGATCAAATACTTAAGAAAGAAACCTTTTTCAATTTCTAATTTTTTTGCACCTCACTTTAAATATATATATAATTTTTAATTTAATGGCCGCCATTTTGAAACAAGATGGCTGATGAATCTGGCCAGCGAACTTGGTCGAGGTGTTGATGTATACTATCCACGTGCCTTCTTACATCGAAATAGGCGAATACGTGTGTTATCGCGTGACAAATACAAGATCGCTTCAAAATGTTAGCCATGCTAGAAATTCAAAGTGCTATAAATCAACCATTTTTTAAGATATCAACAAAAGAACAAATTTACGTGTGTTATCGCGTGACAAATACAAGATCGTTTCAAAATGTTAGCCATGCTAGAAATTCAAAGTGCTATAAATGAACCATTTTTTAAGATATCAACAGAAGAACAAATTTTCAGAAACAAAAACTGCTCCGAAATCTTTGTATCAAGGCCAAACACATAAAAAAAATCTTTTTCAGTTTCCAATTTTTTAATACCTCATTTTAAATTTTAAATTTAATTTTTTTAAAAATGGCAACCCTTTTGAAACAAGATGGTGAATGAAGCTGGCCAACGAACTCGGTCGAGACATTGGTATGTACTATGTACAGACCAAGTTACATCCAAATAGGTTCATAAATACGCCTGTTATCGCGTGACAAAAATCAGGTCGTTTTAAAATGTCAGCCACAAGAGAAATTCAAAATGCTATTACTCAGCCATTTTTTTTAGATATAGACGAAAGAAAAACTGTTCCGGAATCTTTATATTAAGGTCAAACACATACAAAAAAAAATCTTTTTCATTTTCCAATTTTTTTGGTATCTCATTTAAATTTTTTTATTTTTTAATTTTTTTAAATGGCCGCCATTTTGAAACAAGATGGCGGATGAAGCTAGCCAACGAACTCGGTCGAGATATTTGTATGTACTATGTACACACCAAGGTACATCCAAGTCGGTTCATAAATACGCCTGTTATTACGTGAGAAATATCAGGACGTTTCAAAATGTCAGCCACGCTAGAAATTCAAAATGCTATAACTCAGCCATTTTTTAAGATATAGACGAAACAAAAACTGCTCCGAAATCTTTGTATAAAGGTCAAATACATAAGAAAAAAATATTTTTCCATTTTCAATTTTTTGGTACCATATTTCAAATTTTAAATTTTTAAAAATTTTTTAAATGGCCGCCATTTTGAAACAAAATGGCGGATGAAGCTGGCCAATGAACTCGATCGAGAGATTGGTATGTACTATGTACACACCGAATTACATCCAAATCGGTTCATAAATACGCCTTTTATTGCGTGACAAAATTCAGGACGTTTCAAAATGTCAGCCATGCTAGAAATTCAAAATGCTATAACTCAGCCATTTTTTAAGATATAGACGAAACAAAAACTGCTCCGGAATCTTTGTATAAATGTCAAATAGATAAGACAAAAATATTTTTCCATTTTTAATTTTTTGGTACCACATTTCAAGTTTTAAATTTTTTTAAAAATTTTAAATGGCCGCCATTTTGAAACAAAACGGCGGATGAAGCTGGCCAACGAACTCGGTCGAGACATTGGTATGTACTATGTACACACCGAATTACATCGAAATCGGTTCATAATTACGGGAGTTACAGTGTGACATAGGTCAGATATATATATATATATATATATATATATATATATATATATATATATATATATATATCAATTTTGAACGGAGGGTGGTTTCGGGGTCTGGGGGTCATGATCGATGAAAATATACTAAAATTTTTTGAAATCGCTTTCCTCCGAACGGCTGCAATAGGTAGCTTTTTTGTAAAGAAAGCTACCTAAAAGAGAAACGTTAGCAAGTTTTCTCAGCATATAGGTTTTTTAAAATATTTCGAAGAAGGGAAATCGGATGCAAATGAATAAGAACGTCCTTGTATGCAATTAACAAAAATAAAACAGGTATTACTAAAATGATAAATTTTGATGATAAATAATGAATTTAAAACGATAACTAAAATTTTGAAAACAGATTTTATGTAACAGTAACTTGACACATTCGCATGTGTTTAAGATTCAACGTTTCCAAAGTATTATAGCGCGGGAACTCTGAATTCAGATAAAAACACTTTAATGCTTAAAAATATTAATGTGGTTCAATAATAGAAGTTTTGTTTAACTGGAATTCAAATTGTATTTAATTGCAATTATGTTGTATTTAACAGAAACTCTAAAATTAACTCCAAAAGGTTTTTCCTACTTTACTCCTAGAAAATGTAAGAAAAATTCTTAAAGTATATTTTTTACCCAACTTATTTAAACCATTAATATTTAAGAAGGGAGTATTCCAAAAATTATCATAAATATTTTAAAAGCGTTTAATACAAATATATTAATTTGAAATTTTCTTAACTGTTGTATAAGATTTTAAATATGAAATGTAAACGCTTAACCTTATTTTTTTCTACTAATTACATTAATCTAGTTTTTCATATATTGAAAAGATGATTTTTTTTTGTAGTAAACAATTTTTTTTATTTAAAAAAATAACATCTAGCGAAAAATTTGAAAAAGTAGTAGAAACTTTTGTAAATAACAGTATAAAAAAAAAACTAAAAAAAGCTACAATGAAAAGAGCTCTTTTTAAAAAAAAATCATTTATGTAATGGTTTTTTATGTATTTCATTAAAATCTAATTGCTTTTATTTCCTTTATTTTATAAAAAAAAAAATAGAAACACATCGGGAACAATTGAAGAAATGTAAAAATGAAAATTCTTAAGCAAAAATTGCTTCTCTTCACATCTAAATACACCGAAGAGCCAAAACATTATGACCACCCTCACATTTCGCAATGAACTCGCTTCGTTGACGTGGAAGGCACGTAATCAGGTAGGAATGGTATTTAACTACTGCCAGGGAATAAGAAGAATTATTTTTGCGCTTAATTCTGACTGTGAAGGGAAAGGTTGCTGATATAAGCGACTTTGATAGAGGGCAGAATTCAATGGCACGATGGCTCAGAACGAGTATCTCCGAAACTGTTTGACTTGTGGATTGTTCGCGACATACCGCCGTTAGTACTTATACAAAGTTCATGAATGGCGATGAGATCATCAGCAGACACGATGGCGTTGGACGTCGACGCGTTATTAAAGAGAAAGGGCGTCGGAGACTCCCCCATTTGGTAAAACAAAATCGATGACAGATCTAGGCTCAGCTAACAGCCCAATGCAATGCAGGTCCAAGTAGAGTTATTTCAGAGTGCACAGTTCAGCTGACAATGATGGATATAAGACTATTCTGCAAACGCCTCACACTGTAAAAAAAAATCTGTAGTTCTACAGATGTAAAGTTACATGCTTACTAAACTTTCACCTGTAACTGAACGAAAAAAGCTGCAAATCTACAAAACTAGTTTTTGTAAAGCTACAAAAATCTGTAACTTTACAAATGAATCTGCTAAAATTTCAGTAATCTTACTAAACTTTTATTTGTAACCCTGGCTGCAGTTACATGAAAAGTTCTCGGAATCCCAGTTTCCAAAAAAATTCTTAGTAACCTTACAGATTTTTTGATTTTCGGCGCAAAAGTGTGTCTGTTACATGAAATTTTGTTGTTGCCGTTACATGATAAGTTCTAGGAATCCAAGTTTCCTAGAAAAACTTTAGTAACTTCACAGATTTTTTTTTACAGTGCACTCATGTGCCTCTGTCGGCCAAGCATCATCGCCAACTACGCCTGCACTAGGCCCAGGAACATCGTGACTGAACCACGGGTCGTTGGGAGAGAACTGCTTTGTCAGATGAATCACGATTCATTTCTAAACTCGTCGATGGCCGTTTGAAATTACACCTTCTTCCATGCGAACTGTTGCTCCCCCTTATACAGCAGGCCATACAAAGGTCGGTTGTAGCGATATTAATCTTTGGAAAACGTTCTAATACGAATCTCTGGGACCTGTAGTTATGCTAGAACAGATCACGAAGGCCGCAGAATATCGGAACATCAGCCCGGTCCTGTTGCACCCTTACAATATTATCTCTCCTCCCAATTGGAAATGGAGTCTTTGAGCAAGACAGCGCTCCATAACACAGGGCTTGAATTGTGCTAGGGTGGTCCTATGAACATAATACTGAATTTCAGTTAAGGAACTGGGAGCCTAACTAAACGGATCTTAATACGATAGAGCAGATTTGGGGTATCATGGAACACTGTAAAAAAAATCTGTAAAGTTACTAAAGTTTTTCTAGGAAACTGGGATTCCTAGAACTTTTTATGTAACGGCAAAAACAAAAAATCCTGTAACAGCGTCTGTTACAGGAATTTTTCTTGTTGCCGTTACATAAAAAGTTCTAGGAATCCCAGTTTCCTAGAAAAGCTTTAGTAACTTTACAGATTTTTTTTTTTTTTTTTTTTTTTTTTTTTTTTTTTTTTTTTTTTTTTTTACAGTGAACGTCAGCTCAGAGCTAAAAAACAACTATGCTGTAATATTCCTGATTTACGTTACCCCAACTTGAACATCTGGTACAATCTGTCTCGGCCATGTACCAAGTACATGGTGGTATCCATGTCAAGGCGGATGCAGCTTTTTTTCCATACAGAAACTGAGACAATGTGTTATTAGGTAGGTGGTCATAATATTTTGGCTCTTCAGTGTACCTTTCTGTAGGCAAATAAAATACTCTTAAAAACATGAAATTCATGATTTATGACATGTTAACAAAAGAAATATTCTTTTATTTCAAGTGATTTAATAAAATTTCCGATTTTAACACTAGGAACTAGAAGCGTCAAGAACCACGTATTATGACTTACTAGGTATGCATTCTTAATAAATTATAAGATATCTTTATTAGTTTCTTTCAAATTTACCAATTTTATAAAGAACAGAGAAAAGTGTCCATTAATTTTCAACAGATTTTACATGCTTACATTTAACATACGAGGCGTGGCTAGCTAATAACGAGCCTAATGTTTCTGCAGAAGAACTGCGCATGCGCTTAATTAGTACCACCAATAGTTATGGAGCAAAAGCCCCCTGTGTCAATTATTGCTACTAAATTAGTTGTATTCCAACTTGTCTGGCCGTAAAATGCAGTTGTTCTGGATCCTGTGTTTGTGTTTTGCCGGAAAAATGTATAGTGTTTTAAGACAGCAACGAATTAATGAGAAATTTATTTTTAAACTTGGAAAATCCGCTATTGAAACTCATCATTTGTTAAGAGAAGTATATGACAATGAATGTGTATCAGGTGAGCGGATTTTTGAGTGGTTTAAGCATTTCCAAGATAGCCGAGAAGACATTGAAGATGATGTCTGTCCGGGTCGCCCTTCCACGTCAACAACGGAGAAAACTTTCGATAATAATGGGATTGTGTACCTTCACTGGATTCCTGAAGATCAAACTATTAATCAACATTACGACCTTGGGGTCCTTACTCCGTGAAAAAATACGAAAAAAAAACCCCCGAATTGTGGAAGAACAAGACCTGAGTGCTTCATCAGGACAACGCATCGGCTTACATTACATAGTCTTTCAAGACATTTCTAGCCAAGTATAACATCCCAGTCCTTGACCATCCACCTTATTCACCTGACATGGCATCAAGTGACTTTTATCAGTTCCACAAGGTCCAATCTGCATTAAAAGGAATCAGATTTCAGACCATTTAAAATTTGAAAGAACAAATTGGAAATTGCACGTCAAACGAGGCAAATGAGATGCGTTCGTACTATAACTAGTTTTATAAATATTTTTTGCAGCGCATATTGTACTGAATGTGTATTTTAGTGCACTTTAATAACTTCATATCAATTTCATTCAGTTCGAAAGGCTGTAACATCATTAAAATGCACTTGAAATAATTTTTCCCTATTGGCCATAATGTAACAGAGGACTCTTGACTGCCCCTGTAATTAAACTATACATACGATTTTCATAAAATTTGAAATGACTCGACAAAATATTGCAACAATTATATATTTAAATTTTCAGACCAGTCGGATGGTAGATTTTGCTCTGTTATATGCGGACGGATAGACAGACCACTATAAGTGCAACGTATTTATATAATTGCGAACGCACCTAAAAAGCGACACAGAAGAAGACTTCCAGCGCATTTCAAACAGTTTAAAATTCGCATGGAGCGTTGTAGGGATGAAGGAGGGATGTATATTGTAGGGCATAGTAATAAAATATGTATAAGTTTAAAATAAAATATTTTACACCATTAGTCTTGTTATTTAATAGCCACACTTTGACTTGTTTCATTATGTAAAAAATGTAATTTTTTAATCGATTTTTTACTCACTTTCTCATGTGCTATAAAATATGTACTTTTGTGTTCACGCTGGCAGTTCAATGTTCACATATTTATAAATAAATTTAAACTTAAATTTGATTATACGTTGAGAATTAATTTAAAAATCCTAAACATTTTTAAATATTTTCAGGTATAACTTTTTTAAATTTATTACCACGCTACTCAAAGTTAAATATTTCTTTGTTATGATAGTGCAAAGTAACAATTGCTTTAATAACAAGTAGGAAATTGTACGTCAAACGTGGTAAATGTGGTGCGTTCGTGCTATAACTAGTTTTATAAAGTTTCAGATAATGGTGCAATAGCTTTTGCACTCTCATGCAAAATTTCATGGGTTCAAAATTTGTTACGAATATATATATTAAATTCAGTAATACGGAAATAAAATGACTCCATTTTAAATAGGACACAATCACCATGGCAACCTAGATTCATTACCTATCATGGGATACATTGAATAAATTACGTATGATAGGATTTAATAAAATGAAGAAAAAAATATTAATATCTGTTTAAGTTTTGATTCGATTTTCATAAAATTTGAAATGACTCGACAAAATTTTGTATCAATTATACACATTAGATTTCACACCATTCGGTTGGGTAGTTTTTGCGCTGTTATATGCGGACAGACGGACAGACAGAGAGACAGACAGATAGACAGACGGGTGGACCTGATGACGACTATAGGTGCTACGCATTTATATAATTACGAACGCACCTCAAAAATTATTCTTTTATCAATGCCATCTCTCTATTCTAAAAAAAAGTAACTAACGCTGTTACCACCGCCGCCGGTTTTGAATTTTTTGTAACCGGAGGTCTTTCTTCGTTAATATTAAGAAAAATATTGCATAAAAAAATATGAAAATTGGTAGCATTATAGAGAAATGTTTGATAAACACGCTGATGGAAACAGTTTTCAAATCGATGGGTTATCTAAAGCGATATTTAATACTAAATTTGAAAAAAAAATCGTTCCATTAAAACGTTTTAGAGGAGCAAAGACTATATATGGGAATTTAATCATTTTTAGATCATTTTATACGTTGGAAGTTTCCGGTGTGCAGACTGCATTTAATTTTTTAATTTGACTCATTTTTTTATGTTTTATTTCTATTTTAAATTCCAATTTTCAGCATTTCGAGAGATATTTTTATATATTTGAGAAAATGGCATTAACCCTCCGTCTACCAGACGGGTCCATTGGACCCGACAGGTACATACAAAATATTCATTCAAACCAGAAATTTCTTTAAAATAAACTAAGTATATAAACCAGACAAAAATAAGGTAAATAAATAAGTTAAATAGTTTTAAATAAAAATTCTGGTGTAGAGCGTTTTATTAAAACTTGAATAAAATTCCCGGTAGATCTAGGGTTAATTTAATCTGTTGCCAACTGTATAAACAACGAAAAAAAAAAAGTTTGCTTCAAATTAAAAATTTATTTACACCTGACTATTATAAACAGAAAAAAAACTTTTAAATTAGAAATGCGTATAAAAAGCATGAACTTATTGAAAAATATGCCATGAAAACAATATTTACACGGGAATTTTAAAAGAGAAAGGATATTGTAAAATAATAAATTCAGTAACATGCGTTAGAAATCTTAAATATGAGAAATTACGTCATATTTAAAATGAACATAAAATAATATTGCAAAACAGTTTAAATTTAAAAATTGCGCGAGACATATATTTGATATTTTGAGATGATCTTTTCAATTATTTTTGTGAATTCTAAGACAGCGAAATGATATTTCATTTCTAACAAAAGTATTTGCAAGTGAATATTAAAAAGAGAAAGAAAAGTTTGGTGAAAATTATGTCAGATTAAAAATGATACGCTTAAAATGTCTTATTTAAAAGAACTTTCTTTTCGCTTTGTTAAAAAATACCGGGAGACAAAGACTCCGTTTACTTAATTCATTTTATATTAGCTTATTTTGAAAGGTTTAACTGATTTTATTTAATCAAAGACAAAAACATCCTTTGTATCTTTTAGCAGCTGTTGATTTAGCCTTAAAATTCCTCAGTCAAAGAGAAATGAATAGAAACCCGTTTATAGGGAGATCGCCACTGTTTTTTAAATTATAATTCAATCGTTCGAAATCTTTTTAAAGTCGGTCAAATTAGCGTGCTTTTAGAGTCTGCGGTGTCTGAACAGGGGTTGGCGAGCGTAGATCGTAGGGGGCAGAGCCCCTAGTATTAAAAAAAGAAACAGTGCAAACATTTTTTTTACAACAATCCATTAATTTTTGGACCTACAAAACATGTTTTTTGTATAGGAAAGACATGTTATGTAAAGAGCATGAATTTTTATTTACAAAACATGAAGTTTAATTCATCGTATTTTTACATTTAAATGCACTAATAAAACGCGTTTTTTTTTTTAAACTATTTTTACTTTTACAAAACCCTAAAAACATGCATTTGAATCACATTTCCTTTCAAAACTAATTAGCATGATTCCACAACTTTGCAATTAACCGCTTGATTCGAAACGAAATTTATATAAATCACCTGCAATTATTTTCCGAATGTCACATGCGAGGACAGGTACTTCAATTAGGGGATTATAAATTGAGCTCAGATTCACAACTGCCTGCTATGATCACAGCCGTTATAATTAAGTACACTAGTTTGGGGTTTAAGTCAACCGCTGAGGACACTCGTAATTAGAAAAGAGAGGCTACATTTTACAAATGCATTCACATGAAAAGATCCAATTGATAATTTTAAATTAACATACGTGGTACCGCTTTTTGAACAAGCGTTTCAATTTCAAATACTACATAGACTTTTTATGGGATGTGTTTCCGACTACTTGCATATATAACAAGAAATATATCTAAAATTATGTAACACACTTTTATACCTCAATTTCCTTGCTTTAAATACTGTTGTAACACTCATATAGAAAAAAGTGTATTGTTACTGTACTGTAGAGAGCCAGGTTTAGCACAAAATTGATTTCATTGTAGTAAACATAGTTGTGGTTGCATTGTTATAACTATATTGGTGCAATTCTATTATTATAGCTGTACAGTTGGCAGCATGTCTCTTGTTTTACTGGTTTGTGTAAATTTTTCCGCTTGTGCAAAGAGTGGGTTTTTGCCACTGGACCCTACCCCTGATAAAATAATGAAAACTTTTAGATGTTGCATTGTTTTCGACAATAAATTTCTGTTTGAAAAAAAATGAGTTTAATGGAAATGGATCAAAAATCGTTTGCAAGATTTGACCCAGATATGAAGAGAGGAAATAAAGTTAAATAAAATAGTGTAAAATAAGATTACACAGTTTCAGTTACATAATATGTAGTAATATGTAAAATTAGAATGTCTAACTTCGATTAAAAATACACACCACATTTTATATAATTTAATTCGACTATTTAAAAAACAAAAATAACATGTTGAAGAAATTGTCTGTCCGTCTGCCATTTTTCCGTAATAGGATTAGAAACGATTGCATAAAAAACTTTAAATATATCAGGTGCAGCTATAGAACGTTACTGGCTCAAAATTACAGTTTTTCGCATTCCGATATGTGAAACAGTTTTACGAAAACAGAGAAAAATATCTAGAGTGAATCAATTGATTAATCTTTCAGTACTCAAAAACTCTTATAATTGATCAAGTTTAATAAATGTAACGGCTATTTAAAGGTCTAATTAAGATTTATTAATGATAATTCCGGCTATACTCTGCAGTTTGCGGCATTCCCATATCTTAAATGGTTTTTGAGTTAACAGAGGAAAACCGCGAGAATCAATCATTCAACCTATCTTTCAATGCAAAAAAACTCGAAAACTAATTGATGAATTTTAAGGAATCTGACGGCGATTTAAAGATTTAATTAATAATTATAAATAAGAAATATTATATTTTTAGCATACGACATACTAGATTGGTAAGTATTTATCCACAGAAACTCAACAAAATCCAATAAAATGCGAATGCTATATAACGGGTTGCTATGCAGCTAGTTCAATTACATAGTTGCAACCTGATTTCATTTTATAGTCCGATTGCTTGCAAAAAGAAAATAGACAATCTTTTTTAACCGTATTCAGACCACTGGAATATTTAACTGAATTATTTTGCAATGATTTTTCTAAGAGGGGGGGGGGGGGGTATTTAAATAACAACAATAATTGCTAAATATTATGGAAAACAACTTACATTCATGTATTTTTTCTCGGTAAATACTGAAGCAATTTAAGTTTTTGGGGGTGTACAATTAGGTATGTTTGAATTTTTTTTACAGCTTTTTAGTAACCACAAAATTACACACGCGTAATTATAGTGTTCCTTTATTTCTGGCCGAACAATCAATTTATATATTAGCTACTGACAAAACTATAAAAAAAAGAAAGAAATTAAGTAATATACTAATTTTAATTGATAAAAGGTGTAAATTAGAACTTTTTACAGTAAAAATAGTTTTATTCGACTGTTTACATGTTCCGACAAAACAAACAAATAAAATTATTCTAATATTGCACGGTCTGTGAAACGCCCTCATTAAATGTTTCACGTACTTTTTCATATTATGCACGTTATTTCTTATGTTACTTGGGTATTTATTTCATTATCGTAACCATTGAGTTGCTCGAGCCATAATTTTGGTAAGTTAAATGATGCTCCATCGTTACACATTGAATTTTTGCGTGTTACAATCTCTACGGTTTCCCTTATAATGCATAGACTATATATAGCAATGCATATATAGCATAGACTGGAGGAAAAATTACCTTACTTTCATTAAAATTTATTTGAGTGGTTTCTTCTTGATACAAACTTGCTATGGCATGCATGTTTTAACGTACTAAAACTACGGCTCGAACTACTCAATGGTTACGAAAATAAAATAAATATACAAGTAAAATAAAAAATAACGTGCGTAATATGGAAGAGTACGTGGAAAATTGTATAATGGCTTTTTAGAGACCGTGCAATTTTAGAATATGTTTGTTTATTTGCTTTGAAAATTACTCGATTAGAGTCAAACATGTAAATATTCGAATAAACCTATTTTTACGGTTTTTAAAGTTTTTATTTAAATCTTTTATCAATAGTGTATTATTAAAAGGCGTTAATTTGTTATATATACTTTCAGTAGTTTCCGAAAAATATGTACTTCAGTAAGACCTTTTTCTCACAGGATTTCGCAAGTTTTGTTGCTACTTAACTACCGGTCACATCAACTATTAAAATATGTAGGTGAAACATTTTATTCTTTTATATACAAATTTAAAAAATGTGAAAAATCCTTAAAGTGTCTCAAGACTCTAAAAATTTGAAAAAATGAAAAAAAAAAAAAAAAAACCCACAATTTTCTACATTTAATATCTTAAAATGTATATCATTTTAAAACACATTTTTTATTGGGATGACAGATACAAGAAAGTTCTTCAGTTTCATGCATTTAAAAAATTGCAAGATATAGAATTATTATTTACATGGGGCCCCAAACTGTCGGACATTTATCGACCAGAAAATGGGTATAACAGCTTACGTGCAGGATTGCAAAATAAATTTTGCAACTAGAATGAATTATTTTGTACTTAATTATACTTCAGATTATAATAATTACCCTGAACCTAAATAAATTTGTATTGAAAGCATTTTTATATTTTTAATACAAGGTTGTATTTAGCTAATACAAAAGTTTGAAAATTTCAACAGTATATTCACCTAAAGAATATCTCTTTGAACAATAAAAATGAAATTTTAGGTTCATTTTATACAGACTAACATGAAACATACGTTTTGAAAATTTCATGAAAAAATATTCAGAAGTTTTTGAAATATCCATCGCGTTATACGCAAAGGCGCCTTTTGGAGAAAAATGACTTCGAAGTTTCGGAAACGCCACTTCAGCTATTGAGCGGGTATAATGCTAAAAGCCATAACTTCGGTTCCAATGGAAATTTCAAGTAAACAATTATATAAAAATTTACCGAAAAATAAGTGTTTAACGTCTAAAAATATATAAAAATTTCGAAAATTTTGAAGATTTAAGAGTCCTGAGAGACCTTTTAATTGAGGAGTAAATTTTAAAGTCAAATTTTTTTTTTTTCTTCACAGTATCAAAACAACCACCGTGTAATTTGTTTCTACACCTCTATAATTCCGCGATTCACCTCAATAATTCTTATTCTTATTTTTTTTTTTTTTTTTTTTTTTGAACTCTACAAGAGAGAAATTGTCACAACACTATTATGTAAAATGCGCAGTAATATAAAAGTTTGTTTTCAGTCATAAATCTTTCAAATTGCCATACCTCTCATTAATCATTAATCTTAAAGAATTTCTCGCAAATTTATTACTGTTATATACTACTATTCTTCTTTATTCTAATCGTAACAGTGTATATCGAGTCCATTATCTGTAAACTAAATGCGAAATATTTCATAATAGAGATATATTTATGAAAACTTATAAAATAAAAACTAAAAATTTAAACAAATAAAAAAATCTAGATTTAAATAAATGCAATATTTCAAGAAAAATATTTGATACCTACTTATTTATACCATTTAGGATTTAGTTCATGTGGCTGAAGAAAAAAAATAATTAGAAAAGTGAAAATATTCTTTGCGTTGAATAAAATTTGCGCAACAAACTAGAAAAAAAAAACTTAGTTCTGAATTATTCGGACAGAAATAATTTCATCATAATTATATTGTAAGAAAGTTGGTAATAAACAAAACTTTCTTTATGAAAACAAATGCATTTCAATAACATACTTGAAGAAAGAATTTCTCCAACATTCTTACTTAAACATGTTATAGTTTGCAATCCATCGGTGTACTAATGACGAAATAAAAATTTCCGTGGGCTACGTTTGAAAAAGGTTAGATAAAAGAAATGTTTGTATAAAATGTTTTCTGTCGAATTTTTTTTTTCTTATACATTGATACAGATCAATGTATTCAAATCAACATTACTTTTCTCCAAAATATTCTACTTTTTAAGAAGTAAAAAGAATAAAAATGTTAATATTATATAATATTATATAATTAATTATAATTTTAAATATAATATTAATAAAATTTTAAATATAATATTAATAAAATTTTAAATATAATATTAATATAATATTATATAACTTGCATAGTAAAATTTGACTGTATCTTTGCACAAATTCAAATCTTCTTTTTAGAGAATACGAAAAATTTCGGGTTGAAACTTACGTCCATTACTCGCAAGGACTCAAGGATACATTAATAATTCTGCGTGCATTTATTTTTTTAAAGTTTTATGAAATCTCTGTAACGCTGTTCATTCGATTATTCCATAGTGTAATAAAAAAAGAGAGAGAGAATAAAACTGTGCTAATTATTATATATTAACGCAATTTTCTTATTCAAAAAATTTTTATAAGAATAACCACATAATGAAACTAGTTGGATGTGCCAATCCCAAAACGTTCTTCTATCTCATATATTTTAATATTTCAAAATGTTGTTATAAATGTCAATATTTCATTTTTATTAGTTCAATACTATATAAACTTCAAAAGAAAATTACACAAAAATTGCTATTATAGTGCCCCCTTTCGGCGGAATATTTCCAAATTCAGTGAGGGCTTTCTTGCTATCGCCAAAAACATGCGCAAAAAATTTGGTTCAATTCTATGCATAACTTCATACACTTTTAGATAGTACAATATTCAAAATGCCACAAAACAGCACAAAATCGTCATTACAGCGCCCCCTACTGGCGGATTTTTTCCAAATTAAGCGAGGACTTGCTTGCCATAGACAAAATCTTATAAAAAATTTGTTTCAATTCTATGCATAACTTCATACACTTTTCGATGGTACAATATTCAAATGCCACAAAAATTGCTATTACAGCGCCCACTACCGCAGATTTTTTTTTTCAAATTAATGGAGGATCTGCTTGCCATAGCCACAAACTTAAAAAAAATTGCTTCAATTCTATGCATAACTTCATACACTTTTGATGGTAAATTGGCTACATACGGACACACGGACAGAGAGACATTTTCTATAAACATGTTTTTTTGCGATATCTCATCCATAAAACGTGTAAATCCGTCGAAAACCGGAAGTCGAAAAAATTTCGATTACAATACTTTCTTCTATTGAAGATAGAAGAAAGTAAAAATATGATGAATTAATCATACTGCGATTGAAATTTAGAAGAAATAAAAACACGTCTTAACATATTGGAGCTTTATAACTCAGTTTATCAAAGAGAAGAAAATGTCACGTGACAACAAACTGACAGACATCTGGAAATCAGGTTTGGGCAAATTTGTGATTGCCATTATTTTCATTGTAATTACAATTTATTTGTATGTAATTATTTATAGTAACAATCACATGCCGTAAAAATTCTTGTAGCACTGTAACCGGAACCACTTCACATCCCATTATTTGACAAATTTCTGTCTTTGAATATGTATAACTATAATCAATTACATGCAAGTAAATTGTAATTACGCTGCAGATAATTGGAATTACAAATCTGCCCAACTCTACTGGAAATCATCACATCATAACTTTTTTCAATTTTACAGTCATCGAAGGAGGTTAAACAATTTTAAGTTTCTTGCATTCAGTTTCAAAATTGTCTCTTGAGAAGATTTAAACTAAAAACAAAGATTTTTAAATATTTCTAGAGGATAGTGTATGTTTCAACCCTGTGTGCAAAATTTACCAATCCCCATTTCTGTTCATTTCATTATTTCATTTCTAATAACGTACTTTAAATTCCTTTAAAAAATTATTTATTATTTATTATTATTGATATCTGCCTAAATTGGATTTGACATCATATATATATTTTTTTTCATTTGAGAAAAAATTACTATAGTCGAAAATTTCTAAAAAAGTGGTTTTTTTTACTTTTGTACACTGGTTATGAAGTTATAAGTAAGTAAAGTTAATAATTAAAATAGACAATTTTAAGAATAAAA